>CAWUFW010000050.1:0-1252500 GCA_963921515.1 Calotriton arnoldi
TATCCAACACTTTCTGAACTGTTGCTCTCACTGGAGTGGGAACAGTGCCCTCCTCTATCCAACACTTTCCCTACTGTTGCACACACTGGAGTTGGAATAGTAATTTTTACCCCTTCGCTATCCAACAATTTCCGTACTGTTGCACTCATCAGAGTGGGAATAGTTATTTTTACCCCTCCGCTATCCAACACTTTCCCTACTGTTGCACTGACTGTATTGTGAAATTTAAGTTTAAATATTTTTTAATAGTTTAGGGGCCCATTACGATACCCGGCGTAAAAAAATCCGCCAGGCATGGAAGCGGCAAAAATCCGCCCGCACACACCGTCTGAACACCGACCACGCCATTACGATTACACAAACCGAAAACCGCCATCGGCGGAAAAATCACACAAAATACCGCCCGCCATCGTCCGAGTCGGAGTCAAACCGCCCGCCACGGACGGAAACACGCACGACAACACAAAACCGCCCGCCCTCACGGCCGACACACCGCACGTGAGATTACGATCGCACCGCCATGAGCGCGGGAAAACTACAAATATACCGCCCGCCAGCGCAAACAACGCCGATGAGAATCGACACGGCAGAAGCCATGGCGCCCACGTCCCTGCACAGAAACCATCCGCTGACAAAAACAATCGCACACAACATGGCCAACAAGTCCACACAGCAAGGCACGCACAAATACACAAGCACAGTACACATCCCGAAAACACCCCCTGGACAAACAAAAACTACAAAGGCCAGAACCCCAGACACAACACACCTGAAAACAACAGACCATGAGGACACACCCACATAGGTAAGTACAAAAGCAGCACTCCCACAGACCACAACCCCTTGCAACATTGCAAACTAGAGAGGAGAGGAGAGGACACAGTGACACAGCAAGGACAGCAGCACACCACAGAAACGCACACATCACCACCACCACCACCACCACCACCACCAAACACCGGCACCACAAACCCCCTGCACATTACACAACACACACCGCACCAGCACCACAAACACCATGGCACCACAAAGAATGCCCAAGTTCACGCCCATTGAGCTGACGGTCATGGTCGACGAGATCATCAAGGTGCACCCACAAATCTATGGGAACATGGTCCAGCACACACCACTAGCCACCAGAAACAGAATGTGGAACCGGATCGTAGACCAGGTCAATGCAGTCGGGACCCTGCCCAGGAACAGAGTCGAAATAAACAAACGGTGGAATGACGTCAAGAGCCTGGTCAAGAAGAAGGAGACCAAGAACAGAGAGCTGGCAGCCGTCACTGGCGGAGGGAATCCCGCGCTCTTCAAGACCTTCAAAGCGTGGGAGGAGAAGGTGCGAGTCATCATACATCCCGAGATCCTCGCCGGATTAGCAGGGGGAGTGGAGGCTGGTAAGTACAAACTAATGTATACCAGCACACCGCTATGTACTCACATGCACTACCACCATGCCACAGCTCCCAGGGACAAACACCCCCATGTCCAGCACACAATACACAACACATCACACACACATGCAACAGACACCACCACACACAGCCCAAACAGAACAACTGTAAGATGCGTGGGGACATGTGTACACTCAGCCAGCCACGTAACCACCAACAGGTCCCCAAATATGCCAGAAGCGCCACAACGAGCACCCACCACACCCATGTGTCCGCCACAGCTGCACTAACCGACAAGTAACAGGTAAGTGGCAGGAACACAAAGTGCAGTGGGTGGGAGGGTGGACAGCCCAAGTACAACACACACCAGGCCCCTAGTCCCACAGCACAGCAAGGAGGAGCATCCCCCACACCCCACAGCCACGTGTCAGCCACCGCAGTGCACAACGACAGCCGAAAGGTAGACATCACGGTCCACAGCAATCGGTGTCAGTGGGTGTCCAGCCACCACCACGACCCACAACACCCCCCACCCCCACAGACCTGCAACATGGAGCACCCCCGCTTAGAACCATGTGGCATCCAGTACAGTGCACGCCCGAACAACCTGCAGGTGGGAAACTGGACAGGGCTGGATTACTGGAGGCATGAGGACCGGAACACGACCAACACATGGGACATGTCACGTAGCAGACGAACACGCAGCACCGCCCACCGTCACGAACAAGTGAACAATGTGCACACGGACATGAACCACAGACTCACACCCCACATGACCCATCACAGACATAGCAACACCCAAGGAGCCACGTCTGCATGCACAAGCCACACTGAATATAGTACCACACGGCAGCCACTGTGCAACTCATCACACACAACCGAAACACCATTGAAGTCCTGTCCATGTAGCCCCTACTGCCTGTCAACCACACACCCCACAACTACGCCTATGTAAGACAAACAACACTAGACGCAACAGAGCGGAACAACATAAATGCACACGAACACCACTGAACCCATCAAACACACAGACACACCATGCACATACAACATACCATCCATCCCATCCGTCAGCCCCAGTCTCATGAAAGGCATGTCATCCGCACAGCTGCCACACATACAGCAGTCACGCTAAGATACATGCCCATGACCAACCATGTGCCAGAAGTCAATGAAGCGCACGACACACTGTGAGCAACAACACACAACATGGGCCACACCCCCCGAGCACTGCAGTGATGCACATGGCACAGGGCAGCACGCACACCAAGGAGATGGGACAACTGCAATACGTTGGCTGGCACACAACCATCACTCACTCATAACGATGCGTCCAATGCCATGTCCAGTAATCACAACAGACAGCAAATATGCAGGCCATGTCAAGCATGCACACACCTCAAACCATGCACTGTCATGCTGCCACAACACATGTCACGTTCGGCACCCATGGCTCACAGCATGTACCCCAAAAGCATATTCCCTCCCAAATGCGAATCTGGGGCATGGCCCCCATGTTGCCATATGCGTTCCTAAGCGTCCCATCTGAACACCAAAAGCAAAGTACAAACCAGACCCAGGATGGGCCAGGAGCCCGCATACACCAGAGTCACAATAAGTAGGGGCACAGCAACACACCCATCGGCATGGCCAATCCGTCCCATGCCACATGTGCACAGCACACAGTCCCATTGCCAAGCACACACAACTACAAATGCTACAGCCACACACACGCCTCCGGGAAACCCATGTACGAGATTGCACGAACTGTTAATGTCAGACGACAAATACATACTTCGCCAGGTGCAACACAATAACAAATCTCATTCTCTCCACAGGTGACGAACTGCTGGATGCTGGGGATGGAGACAGCAGCCAGCACAGCCAGCCTACAAGCCCCCAACGAGGACACACGGATGTGGAGGATCTGTCCTCCTCTTCGGACACGGACCACCAAGCAGGCCCATCTGGTGTGGCAGGGCCCAGCCGCTCCCCAGGACCCCTCCTACCCACCAACCCATCATCCAGGGCTGCTGAACATTCCCAGCCCCCTGCTGCCACTGTCGTTGCGGCCACACCCACGGTCATTGCGGCCACACCCACGGTCATTGCGGCCACTACCACTGCCGCAACCGCCACCATCGCCGCACCGACCACCACCGCCGCCACCACCACCACGTCTTCGCTGGCACCAGCCCCAGCGCAGGTGGTGGCCCGGCCGACTGGATCCACCCTGGGAGCCACAGCGAGGACCGTGGTGAGCAATGTGGCTAGTGGGCAGGCCGGTGGCAGCAGGACTGGTAGGAGGAGCAGGGTCAGGGAAACGCCAGCCTCCCCTGGGAGCCATGCCCTGCCTCAAATGGCCAGAGTCCTTGGGGCCTATGAAGAGGCCCAAGGACAATGGGCCAGGTCAGCTACAGACACGCGTGAGGTGCTGGGGGTGCTGAGGTCCATGGACGCCCGTATGGGCCAACTCGTGGACCTCATGGGCCAGCTGGTGGTGGCGGTGAGGTCACAGCCAGGGACAGCAGCTCCCCTCCGCCACCACCTGCCGGGGCGCAGGGTCGAGCAGCAGTGTCCAGTTCCCCTGCGTCCACAGCCAGTGAGCACACCTCAACCACCAGCATGTCGCAAGCAGGCACCCCCTCGCAAACGTGGAAGGGGCCGTCCGAAGTGGAAACAGATCTCCCGGGAGGACTTCGCACGCTCCAGACGCAAGTGAGGCAGCCAGCCAGCCTTCCTTGACCACCCACTGCATTGACTTGGACTACGATCCCACTCCACACAGCCATCTGGATGGCATGTGTGTGTTGGACTATGGACATAGAACCAGTGGGTACACCCTGAGCATCACGCAGCCATGACCGACAGCTCATTGTCACTGCACGCACCACTTTTGTCATCACCTTACACACAATCACATGTCACAGTTTGAAATAAATGCACCTCTTACACAAACTGCTGTTTGTGCCCTGTGTTTAATTTGTACGGTATACAACGGCCACCTTGGGCGGAAAGGCACCTGATGCGTGGCATGGCAATGGAATCCGGAGGGCCTGTAGGGACCTAGGGGTGGGAGACAGAACAGGAGCACATTCAATGTGTGTATCACACACCCATCACACAGTACATGTCAACAACTACAAGCAATGTACACACATCGCACAGAGCAATAGGGCACAATGCCACAGCCACCAACAGTGGCATACTACCCTGGCCATGGAGCGTTGACACACAGCACGCAGTGAACAAACGGCCACCCTGACACAGCACACACACACCTGCACAGATACAGCCACATCAGCCGTCGTACATGGACACTCACCGTCAAGTGAAGTAGCGGGCGATGAGCTGCTGCCGCACATTCCCAGCTTCCTCCTCTCCGCTGTCCTCCTCACTCGAGCTGTCCTGGTCTGCGGGCTGGGGCCCTGGTTGATCTCCGTCATCCACGATGAGGGGGATCTGCTTCCGAATGGCCAGATTGTGCAGCATGCAGCACGCCACCACTATCTGGCACACCTTCTGTGGGGAGTACGCCAGTGCACCCCCGGTGCGGTCCAGGCACCTGAACCTGGACTTGAGGAGGCCAAAGGTACGCTCGACCACACGTCTGGTCCTCCCATGTGCCTCATTGTAGCGATCGTCTGCTGGGGTGCGAGGATTCCTCAATGGACTGAGCAGCCATGCCCCATTCGGGTACGCAGAGTCACCTGGGTGTGAGGGACACAGAGAACCGTTGCTATTCCAACTGGACAGGGGACAGCATCGCACAACCAGCACGCTACACCACTCCACATACTCACCGACAATACAGCCACGATCCTGTTGCAGATTGGACATCAGTCGTGGCAAGATGCTGTTGCGCATTATGTGTGCGTCATGGGCCGAGCCTGGGAACTTTGCACACACGTGGGTGATCACCATGTCCGCAAGGCACACCACTTGCACATTCAGGGAGTGCGTGTGCTTCCTGTTGCGGTACAGGTGCTCAGTGGCCTGTGGTGGAACAAGGCCAACATGTGTGCAGTCAATGGCTCCAACGACGTGTGGGATTCTGCCAAGGGCATAGAATGCACCCTTCACTGCCGCCAATTCACGAGCCCTGGGGAAGCGGATGTACCTGTTTCGGTACAGCATCATGGCTGCCAGTACATCCCTCAGCACCTTGCTGAACATGGGCTGGGACATCCCTCCTCCACTGCCCACTGTGTGCTGGAATGACCCAGTGGCGAAGAAATGCATGGCGGCCATCACCTTAGCCGTGGGGGTGACAGCTGTCGGATACACCCTGCGGGGACGGAGATGGGGTTCCAACATGGCACACAGTCGATGCAGGGTTGGCCTGTCCAGCCGAAACTTCCTAATGACCTCTGTATCGTCCATGTCCGCCAGCAATTGGTATGGGCGGTCAATGTTCGGTCTCCGCCTAGGGAAAATGGCAGTGGACACATGTCAAAGCAACACAACACATAGCAATTTCGCATACACATCACTGACATGACTGAGCAAGCACATGAGCCACAGCCCAGCTGTCAAGCTGGGACGGCACGGCCACAATACACTTACACAGGTCTCCCAACAATGGCAATGGCTAGTGAGACAAACCACTGCCATGTGCATGCACATGGGGATCTAGGCCCCAATGACTTGCGGGCGTGCTGATGGGGACTGACTGCATATTCGTCGAGCGGCAACGCCACGGCAACATGAATGTCTGCTGAGCATGGAACTGCTTCCGAGGCTGGATGAGTATGGCACACGACGACGACGATGTGGGCACAGGCTGAGCGGCCAAAACAAGTGGGACCTGTGGCACGAGGGGACATGAGACAGTAGTAGGTGTCAGCACTGCACCCTATGTACAGCACTGTACGGATCACACCTCCCGAAACATTGACAGGTGTCCACATTGACAGCCCCATGCCAAGACGGCTGTGTGCTTGCAGTCACACGTCACAGGTGAGAGGTTACATTGCACGTGCCAGGTGGCAGACGTACATAGTGGGAGCTGGCATGTGTGTGCATGTGTCTCCTGTTCAGGATCCACCAGATGGGCGCTGACTCTGTACTGACCATTGGACACAGCATGTTCCGTGGAAGGCTTGTGTGTGTGGGATGGTGGCACTGGATGTGCCTCCGTTGGGTGGGGGCCATGCACAGGGCGGGTACGTCGATGATTGCGCATTGTTGGTCACGGTGGGTGCACCCACTAAGATGTGTTGCCCTGTGTTCAATTCCTATGTCCGCATGATGATGGACTGTAGATGTGGGCAGACTACACATTGGTCGATGTGCTGTCTATATGCATGTGCCCTCACACCACGCACAGCTGCCCCTGCACATGTGACCCCTGCTGGACTCGCTGCTGGGTCTGTGGAGCTGATGCACCTACTGTGCGTGGGGCGGACAGCTCTCCTCACTTCCCTCATTGCGCATGTCATGACTTTGCCGCAGGTGACATGGATCATGGAGGGCCCACATGTACGCGTGGGTAGGCTACACATGATTGTTCACTGGTCGCCACCCCCAGTCAGTGTTTCGAATGGGAAGCTTGTCGTGCTGGTGGTATGTTCGATGTGGCGGATGGGCGGGCCTAGGTGCGGGCTTACATTCCGGACATGGGGGGTAGTTGGATTGGCGACTAGTTGCAGTACACACGGGACACGTCTCTTCCTTTCCACATCTGGGTCATCCCTTGTACTCACTGACAGTGATACAGTCATCTTCGCCCCAGCCCTCATGTCCTCCCCTCGCTCCCCCAATATGCATGTGCACCTGCGAGGCTAGCGCTTGCACAGGCAGCCCCAAGCTCGCACCAGAGAGGGCAAGGAGTGTATGTGTGGGTCCAGTTGCACGAGTGGGCTGTCTCAGGGTATGATGTGTTGCGGGACGCCGTCCACCTGCGTGGTGCCCCAAATGGAGACCCGGCCTGCATGGACTATGCATCACAGTCTTCGCCTTCCGGATCCGCCACCTGCGACACCCAGTGGCTGTGGCTGCCCTTGCGGCCAGGCCGCGTCCGTCTGTGACTGGTGGCCCACACATTCACTCTTTGGCCTCTCTGGGGAGGGCTCGGGGTGGTGGCGCACGCGCTTGCAATTAGTCGCAATGGCATGTGGCGTGGTTGGTATAATGGGCAATGGATGGGATGGTGCGAGCCACCTCCCGTGACGTCAGTGCTGCTCGTGCTGTGGTGCGTCCCCCTACACTTCCATTTGACTTGTGCCATGCTAGACGTTGAGGTTCTATTGCCTGCGTGATATGACCAGGAGGAGCGCGAGGAGACCTCTCACACACCATGCTCCACTGCCATCCCGTGCCCTGTATCGCCTGTGCGGATTGACTATGTTGGGGTTACACCTGGTCGACTGGGGCTGTGTGTGCCTTGTCAAGGGGCATGGCGGGCGCACAACAGGATCCAGCTTGTCCACAGAGGGTGGGCTGAGGTGCGCCTGGTACCGCTTTGTACGTGTGCCCGGCTGCTGTGCACACACGTGTTCACTCCCCCCGACAGGTGTCCTCTCACAATGCCCAGGGAAGCGGTGGTGTACTGTTCATGACCCCTCCCAACACGGCGTGCTCCAACTTGGCATGTGCGCATCTACCCGTCACACCCACCCACCTGAGCACTGCGTCCATACGACTTCACACGACACATGTGTGTCTTCCACAGTTGTGCTACTCATTTGCGTTGACATCCAATACCAGTGGACTACATGGTCATGTCACGACTGCCGTGTACTTCACATACTCTCATCCTCTCTCATTCGTACTTGTGAAATGAGTCAGCGGAGACAGTTTTGGTTTCAAACATTATATTGAGTCTTCTGTCCTCTGTGATGCAGTATAGTGGACACTACTGGCAGCGGAATACATGTTGAGGATATACTGAGCATGATTGCAAATGGGATAGGGTGTGGGGTTACATGTGATTGGCTGTTGCATGTGGGATGTGGGCTTCAGAGTTACATCTGCTTGGCCAAGGCTGTGCTAATGTACATTTACGTATAGCTGCGGAGCTGCGGACTTTGACACAGACGGTATACATGTAGCCTACCAGACCGCTTGGCATCATGGGCACAGTCCATCTCAGTTCCATGTGACAGGTTTGCTGCGGTTGTTCCTCATGCACGCGTGCATGTGAGATGACATCAGGGCATGTGCTTGCGTGCATGCAGCGGCGTGCCACTTGTTGTTGCACTGTGGTGGTTACTGGACATGTCACAGTCACTGGGGTCGTGTTGTTGTTGTATGCACTTGTCGTCCATGCAAAGGTCCTGGTATGGGATTCCCGGGCGGGGGTGGGAGGGGTGCAGCACCCACAGACTCCAGGCGACCTATTCATGTCCACTGAGCGGTGTGTGTGTCCATGGGCGCTGGATCCATGTCGTGTCCTGGTTGTTCGTGCAGTTCCGTCCATGTGGGTGCGATACACAGAGCCCATGCCACTGCCTCCCACGATGCATGCGGTGTTCCTGGATGTGATGGGGAACAGTGTGCATGTCCCGGTCATATCCGATGTCATGGCGATGTCGTTGATGGTGTGGTTACAGTTGCCGGTCGTTTGGTATGGCTGTTGTGGTGGTGACTGGCCAGTCCGTGCGGAAGCTAAGCATGGGTGCGGGGTTGGACATCATAGGTCAATCGGGGAACCTGCGTTGTGGTCCGACGAATTTACAGGTTGTCAGGTATGCGATGCCGTCCAGCAGGGCTTCCATGTCATTGGTGGTGTACATGTTTGCCAGCCAATGTAGCGGATGGTGGCTGTCAAGGTGTTGTTCGTAAGTTGTCCCTTGGAGGACCATGATGGGGCATGCTGGGTGACATTCGATGTAGCTGTTCTCGATGATCCGTCGTGTGGAGGCACAGTGGTCCCATTTCAGTGCGGGTGCGATGTTGGCCACATACGCCATGCCCCCATAGGCAGAGCAGGCCCTGTCGTGTGCGTCCAGAGGGAGGAGTAGTGGTAGCAGGTCCGCCTTCAGACATGCCGGGTTGGAGAGGCATATCTCCACGGGATGCTGGTAGGGACACCTCCGACAGTAGAAGACGGGCATGACGCAGCTGAACAATGTGATGCGGTAAGTCAGTCGGTAACTTACGTTCAGCAGGGACAGGAGATCGCATCCCAATATATGTATCAGGTTGGTTTTGTACAGCTTGAGCTGTCCGGCGTAGTTGGGTAGGTGTGTTGCGGTTGCCATTTCGCAGCGGTGCGTTGTGGTGGCGTGCTCCGGCTGTGTGTGCAGTCTGCAATGTGCACGCTCCGAGGTTGCTGTGAGCTCTGTGTAGTCGTAGGGAGACAGGACTTGTGTTCTGTTGGCTTGTTTGGAGGACACGGGCCCTCATCCCACATGCTTCTCAGACAGTTCAAGGTCAGTGATGTGTGACTCCTTCCAATTAACTTGCATGTGGCCGACATGGGGGAGTGTTTTCTTTTTCTTCCCCGTCCGTTGTGTGCTTCTGTGATATGCGCTATCTGCCCTGTGGTCGGTCTCCTCGGCATGCCTGTGTTGGTCTTTTCTTGGACAATGGCTGTATTCACCGGCTTCTTTCGTAGGGCTGTGGTTTCGGAGTTGGAATGGAAGGTCATTCAGTGCTGTCTGCTCTCCCTTGTGTGGGCGGCAGGCTGCCTTTCCGCTCTGCGTTGGGCCTTGTGTGTGAATGTTATTCTTGGGCCACCTGTTGTCGGTCCCCGGGCTCTTTGGTGTTCCGTTTTATATGTCTTGTTCATATGTGCAGGGTGGTATGGGTGTTTCAGTGTGGTACTGGCGTTCCTCTTCCCGAAGGGGCCCTGCTTCTCCTAGTTGGTGTTGCCGCCGCTGTGTGCTACGCCATGTTTGTTACACTGGGGTGTGTCCTGCTGTTGCGTGACTTCACTGACATGTGTGCGTCGGTTGTGTGGCGTTGGGTGTTGTCCGTGAATTGGGCGTTGGGGACATGTCTGTGGCAGGCCTGTCACGTGTCATGTGCGTTCGGGGTGGGGCTGATGTGTGTGCTGCTTGGTTGTGTCCCTGTGTCTGTGTGCGACGCATGCATGGCGCTGCGGTTGGCCTCTGCGTTGTGCGCATGTGTGGCGGCGTCATCGCCGCTTTGGGGCCGTGACGGGGTCGTTGGTTCCTAGTCCCAGGTGGTGTGTACACATGTGTTACGCGATGTTACGATTTGGCCTGTGTGTCATATGTGGATGCAATGGTGGATGTGTAGTGTACACGCGCTGGTGGGGGTTGTCCGCTTTTTCCGCCCTTGCACTGTGTGCGCTGTTTGCGTGCACTTGTTGTGTGTGTGCCTACCTGCGTCTCCGCGGTACGTTGCGTCCTTGGTGGTGCATCAGCAGGAGCATGGGGAGGGCCTGCAGTGCTGGATTCATGCTCGGGGAGCCGCTTCTTCGTTGTCCGTGCTCGGCGTCCGTGTTACCGCTTCGGTTTGTCGTACGGTATCTCTTGGCCGTGGGAGCCGTTTGTTTGCGGCATCGTAATTTATACGCCGGGCGGGACGTGTTTCGTCGGACGGTGTGTGTCAATTGAGCTGCGCCGCTACGTGTACGGGCGCACTTTGATGGCGGACGGTGTTGCTGGCTTGCCGGCGGTGTTTGGCCTACTTTTCGCATCGTAAGTGGGCGGGCGTGTGGACTGCTGCGTGCCGGCGGTAACTGGTGGTTTTTGCATCCGCCAGCACGGCGGTTGTGCTTCCGCCCGCCATCGTAATGTGCCCCTTAATGTCTTAATTTATTAGAGAATTTTGTTTTTTTATATTTTGAATCATTGATATATATTTTTATTTTTTATATAATTTTAAACTTTTGACATAAATTAAAAATAGTTTATTAAATGTTTTAAAGTAAATATATATATGTATAAATAATTGTGTGTTTATCTTTTTTATTAAGTTTATTTGTTATATTTTATTAAAATGTATATTAAATCTTTTTTATTTTATCAAAATTAAATTTAATATTTAATATATATTATTTAATTTTATATTTATATAAACGTCCATATTTTATACATCTATATTTTTTACATCGATATTTTTTAATTGATATTTTTGTACTTACCTGTTTAAGAATAGGAGTCAATGTTTTTGTTGTCTATATTTTTTACTTGATATTTTTTACATTGATATTTATTACATCGATGTTGTGTCAGTGAACCCTCTTTATGCACCACCGAATAGAATGTTTTGTCATACAGTTTTTAACTTTTTTAAGTGCTTTTTATAGTTACATTAATGATGCTCTGGTTTGAATGAAACTGAGAATGAAAGTGATTTCTATCTAAGCTGAAACCATGCTCCTTCCATCTTTTTTGCACTCCCGCCTTGTTGCTAATGGATGAGGCATATTTCGTACATTGTCTTTTGTACATTTTGCACTAGAGACATTATAGTGCTTTATGTACTTTTAGGTGTCATATTCCGTCATGTACTATGAAACTCCCTAAAATGGATTTTAAATCTTGGATTCTTTTAATATGATCTTTGGATTTTATGCTGTGGTTGTTTTAACGTACTTCAGGGTACAAATCTGTGCATATGTTGATATAATTTTTATTCCTGTGAATGTATGTATTTTGGATAAAGTTTTATGTGGATCTCTTCGGAATTCTGTAAAATAAATAAAAATAAACTTGAAACTTGACTTAAGGGTGACTTATATGTTTTAAAAGGGAAGGTTTGGGCCTGGCAAAAGGTTTATTTTGCCAGGTCCAAATGACAGTTTAAAACTGCACTTGCAGGCTGCAGTGGAAGGCGTGAGATATATTTTAAAGGGTTTTAGGTGGGTGGCACAATGAGTGCCACAGGCCCAATAGCAGCATTTAATTTACAGGCTCTGGGTACATGTAGTACCACTTTACTAGGGACTTTCAAGTAAATTAAATGTGCCAATTGGGTGTAAGCCAATTTCTACATGTTTAAAGAAGTGAGCACGCACACTTTAGCACTGTTCAGCAGGGGTAAAGTGCACAGATTACTGAGGCCAATAAAAAGTAGATCAGTAAAAATGAAGGAGTAAGGCAACATTTTGGGGGAAGATCAACCTAAGGCTGACAGGTCTAACACTTGTCTCCCCAGCTGGAAGTGGGGAGACAAGTCCTCCTCATTTAACTGTGCTAGGACCACCCCTATGCCATGCTCTGAAGTGCCAGTCTGCAAATAAATTCACTATAGCAGTCAGGAGCCTTGAGTACAGGTGTTGTACACATGGCCTCTTTGAGGGTATTGAAGGCTTTCTGACAGGCCTCTGTCCAGATCAACTTTTTGGGCTGCTTCTTGGAAGTCAGCTCCGTTAAGTTGCCAGCAATGGTTCATATCCCGTAACAAACCTTCTGTAATATCCGCCGAGACCCTGGAAGGCCCTCACATCAGTCTGTGTTTTGGGGTGCTGCCAGGCTAGGATAGACTTAATCTTGGCCTGGTGGGGCTGCACCTTGACCCACTCACCAGGTTGCCCAGATACACCACTGTTTCCTGCCCTATCTGTCACTTACTGTTTTTACTAATCAGGCTAATCTGTTGCAGGAACTGAAGCACCTCCTTAAGGTTGTATAGGTGTTCCTCTCAGCTGGAACTGAAGACAGATATGTTATCTAGGTAGGCAGCACAGAATGCCTCCTTCGCAGCAACGGCCCTATTCACCAAACTCTGGAAGGTGGTAGGGGCATTCTTTAAACCAGAGGGCATCACCTGTACCTGGATGTGGCCATCTAGGGTCAAGCATGCCGACGTCCTTTCTGCCCCCTCAGCCAGACCCATCGGCCAGTACCCTGATGTAAGATCAAAGGTACTGAGGAACTTGGCAGCACCCAGCCTATCAATGAGCTCACCAGCACAGGGGATGGGGTGAGCATCAGTCTTGGTGACTGAATTGAGTCCCTTCTAGTTCACACAGAACCTAAGTTCTGGGGTGGCGCCCAGTAGGTCAGCCTTTGGCACCAGCCCAACTGGGCTGGACCAGGGACGGTTGGAAGGCTCAAACACTTCTACTACTAGCATTGTGGAGACGTACTCCTTGATACTAGCTCTCACCTTGCCTGACAACCTGTAAATTTTGTTTTTACCAGGTATACTGTCTCCAGTATCTGTGTTGTGGGTACACATGTGTAAGCCCAGTGGTGAGAGAACAGTGAGGCAAACTGAACTAACGGGTGGTGACATTCCCTCTGCTGTTCTGGAATAAGAGTACGTGAAAGGTTGACACCCTACACTGACCTGCTGTGCTCCTTGTAGGATATGAGGTCAGGGAGATATTCGCTCTCCTCTTCCACCCAATCATCTGTCACCAGAAGCGTGGTGACCTCAGACCTCTCAAAGTGTGGTTTGAGATGGTATATATGGAGCACCGTTAAGGGGTTTCTAGGGGCTTGAAATCCACCAGGTACGTGGTATCCCCCTTCCTCTCCTTCACCTTATATATGCCTGTCCAACAATCTTGGAGAACTCTGGGCTCCACAGGCGCCATGCCCTTCACCTTCTTGTCAGGCTGAAACTCCACCAGCGTGGCCTTCTGGTTGTACAAGAGTTTCACCACTTCTTGACTGTCCTCAGGGTTCTTTTTAGCCTTCTTCCAGAATTGCTGCATCTGGTTGCAAAGAGCCAGCATGTAGCTGACTACACCCTGAGGGGTTTTCTTGGGAGCTTGCTCCCACTCCTCTCTCACTAGGCTGAGAGGTCCCCTAACAGTGTAACTGTAGAGGAGCTCAAATTGGCTAAACCCAACTTCCTTCTGCAGTACCTCCCTGTAAGCAAGAAGCAGGCATGGTAAGAGGACGCTCCACTTCTGCCTCAAGGACCTAGGCAGGCCCATAATAATGCCTAAGGGTCTTGTTGAATCTCTCAACAACCCCATTTGTTTGTGGTGATAGGGTGTGGAGAACTTGTAGGTTACCCCACACCCATACCACATGGATTTCATATACACAGACATGAAATTGGTGCCTATTAGAAATTGGGTTTCTGTTTAGCAGAGGCATACACCCTGTCCACACAGGAATCACTATCCTGGTCAGGGTAAGTCACAAACATACCCTAAATCAACCTGTTCTCACCCTCTGGATGCTTGGCACAGAGTATCAGGCTTAACTTAAGAGGCACTGTGTAAAGTATTTGTGCAACACTTCAAACAGTAAAACAGAAAAAACACACAAAAAGTCTCCACACTAGATTAGAAATATAAAGCTTAATTTCATAAACAAAACAAGACTAGAACAACAAGCATCCAATAAGTAGAACCTGAGTTATGAATTTTAAAAGAATAAACTGTAAATTAGCGCTGAAAAGCATAAAGCGCCAACCGGGGATATCTGGTTGCACTGGACCGGGTCAAATCCAAAAGTTCAAGCTGACCGCAATGGAGTGCAGGTTGGATACAGTTCCAGGGAAGCCCTGCTGAAGTTTTACCTTCTCAAGAATTGTTGCAAGATTCCCCTTCGCAGGGAAGCAAGCTGCCAGGAGCAAGGACAACATCGCTGGCAGTGGTGGGTGTGGCACAAAGAGCAGGCCAGTCATCGTCGGCGGGTGGGCTGGGGCCTCCTAGTAGAGATCTATGCCGGCAGACGATGCTTGCTGTGCGAAGAGATGAACTTACGTCAGCTCGTACTGATCCTTTGTGTGAGCGGCACAGTTCTGGAACGAACGGATCCGTTTGTTTACCCGAACAGGCCAAAAGCTTGCTTTAAGGAGCCAAATAAGACTTCCAAGGGCCCAGGACCTGAGAGGCTCATCTTGGGGGTCAGGAGCTCATGGAAGATGGGTCCAGGAGTTGTGGGAAGCCTGTTATGTCCCTGAGGCTCAGAACAGGAGGCTTGCAGATTAGCCCTTTGAGGCACTCTGGGGTCCTGGGTTCAAGATGGGTTCCAGGTCCAGTTCTTCCCCTCCTGCAAGAGGACAGCAGGCAGCAGGTCAGCAAAGCAAGGCAACAGTTCGTCCAGAGTAGCAGTCAGCAGAGTAACAGTCCTTCAGCTGCACAGAAGCCCTTCTTCTTGGCAGAGTATCCACAGGCCCAGAAGTGTACTGAAGTGGTTGGGTCAGAAGTCCATTCCTTAAGCCCAGTGCTGCCTTTGAAGAGGGGGTGGGACTTCAAAGAAGGCTTCGGAAGTACACAGAGGTCTTCCCTTTCTGCCCATACTGCAGACTCACTACAGGGGGGTATGCAGCCCTTTGTGTGGGGACAAGACACAGCCTATTCAGGTGTAGGTGTGAGGTTGTTCCCAGCTCATCCCAGGATGGCCCACTAAGTCACACCTAAGCTCCCATTGTGCGTGGCTAGCGGGAATGCACAAAGTTCAGCTATCACCCATCTCAGATGTGCATTGGAGACCGGCTGCAGGCACACAGGGCTAATTACAGAAAAATTCCATCTTTCTAAAAGTGGCTTTTTTTTAATTGTAATGATAAATTCAACTTTACTAGTAAAGAGGACTTATTACAATTCCATAGGTACTAAGCATGACAGTTCTACCTCCTTCCAAATGGGAATTACAGCTCATTAGATGTAACAAGAAATTTCCAATGTTAACTTATGGGAGGGGTAGGCCTCACAGTAGTAAAAAAGGAATTTGAGAGTTTTTCACTACCAGGACATGTAAAACTTCAAAGTACATGTCATACCTTTTTATTGCACAGCACCCTGCCCAGTTGGCTACCTAGGGCCTACCTTAGTGGTGACTTATATGTAACAAAAAGGGAGTTTAAGGCTTGTCAAGAGGTTTTAAATGCATTGATTCACCCACTGCCTATACTTAGAAGTACTGGAAAGCATATTGGCTTTTGCTGTCATCTCGCTATCCCCTAGGGACACCAAGGTAACCTCTGCTCTCTCCCCCAAGCTATCTGGTGTCACCTCCTCCCCAAGCATTACACTGGCCAACATAGGTGTCTGCCCACCGGAGGGCACTCAGTACACTGGGAAACAAACCTCCCTGTCTGTTTATCAAAGAACCCTTTTCTCTTTGGGTCAGACTGAGACTGGTTATTGTTCCCTTGAGAATTTTTTTGAGGACCTTTAGAGAACCTTATTTTTAAGATTTTCTCCCCTCTCTTTCTTCTGGCAGGACTGCTGACCATTCTTCTGGTGATGCCCTCAGATACCTTTTTGGACACTCTGGTGCTGACACAGAGTTCTGTCTCCTTTGCAAGCTCCCTGGGATCAGTGACCTACCAACAACCAGTTGCAGGTGCAGCTCCGTAAAACAGATATTGAACATATGCACTATCAGTATTAGATTAAACAACCCAGTAAAATAATCACCCTTGATGCCCCGCATCCAACTATTCAGTGCCTTGCTGGCGCAATCAAAGAAATCCGCTACAGAACTGGGTCTGCAACTTTTGGCTATCCCTGAATCCAACGCTTACTTCTCTAGGGTGAGCCCAAATTTTGTAAAAAGGATGGCTTTCATTGGAGTGTACTTTATCTGGTTACCCACCTCCAGTGTAAGCAAGGCACCCCTTGTCAGGGGACACGGGAACCCCGCACTTCCAGGCAGCTGAGGATTGCGGCTCGCGGGAGAACCACAACTCCCAGCAGCCTCGGCGGACGTCTGACATCAGACGCACCGCCGCACGCAACGTCCGAGACCGGGGATGAGGCGAGGAATCGGCAGGAGACGCTGCCGATTATTCCTTGGTGTCCAGTTTTAACGCTGGCTTTTCGAAGCTTGCTGAAGAGTTCCCTGGTCGGGTAAGGGTGCCATTTGGCACCGCTTATTTCTACTGTTCTACTTGGAGTACAAGGAGGGCATATCTTGTACATGCTGGGAGTACTACTCGTGTTAGTGCTCATTACCATAGTTTCCCTACGTTGGCGAGACCTGGTTACTGTTTCATTTGGATGATGTGACTCATGCGAGGGAATTGGTATTCATTTTGTTTACATTAACAATTGCGCAGTAATTCTCATTTGCAATTACCCCGTTGAGGGGCTCTCGTTGTTTCTTTCCCTGTTGGCGAGTCCAGGACAGTGGCTCATGCAGGGAAGAACTTTGTAGCCTACATTAAGGATTGGGCTAGAGATACTAAGAGAGTGATTTCAAACTCTCAACTCTTCTTTTGTTTATTCATTTATGTTTGCTGGATACCATTATTTGGACTGTGTGATATCACAGGTCAAAGTCTTCCGGTTGTGCTTATGATTTTATATTGCACCTCATGTTCATGACGACTGTTATTCAAAGTGTTCTGCACCTTCTGTTTTCACCTCCACAGGGGTGGTCCGAGGCAGGTGATCCTTATTACTTGAGCTTCCAGCCTTCCTACACTTATATCAAGGGTAGGTGCTGAGATACAGAAAGTGGGTTCCACATACTATAGAGGTTTGGAGGTTAGACAGGTGTGCTAGAGTTGTAGCTTCATATGTTTTTGTTTCTTACAGTATATGGTGTAAGGAATTGTGATTACCTGCTCCTCACCCCTGTCAGCACAGCAGCATTTTCTTTCTTTACAGGTTAGTGGAAGGTTGGGTCCATCTAGGTATAGTGGGAGTAGTGATAGCCCTTTGTATCTGAATGGTCTAGGCTGATGATCTTTTCTCTTGTGTTCACAGGTCTCCCTCCCCGAAGGTCCCCATCCTTCCCTTCTCCCGCTTGACCATCCTAAAGTCTGCGTGTATATATATCCAGACTTGGGGTTGTCGAGAGGTGGACCCCTAAGAGCATCGGTTCGATCCTGAGGATACGTTCAGGCCTGGGACACCCCTCTCCACTGTATGCATATGTTTCCAGAGTGATGCCCCCTAATACTCTTTTGAGACCCTCTGCATCTTCAGGGCCACCTCATAAGCAGAAAACCATTTGTCAATATCATCCACAACTACATAGTGGGGCACCAGATCTTTGGGTATGTGGACTTTCCTGTCCCACTCAGACACTGCAGATATGCTGCCACCATTGTTGCTGGACTCTGATTGCTTAGCTCTGATGTCTAGCTCTCTGAGGTTTAGCTCATGGGCCATTCTCTTTTCATCCATGCCCATTTTCTCTCTTGCCAGGGCTCTCTCAGCCTTCTTTTTCTATGCTTCTAACTTGAGCTTGGCCATTTGCAATCTAAACTCCCTTTAAGCCTTCCTGTCTGCCAGCTCTTCTAGGGACAGGCTGTGAGAGGACACACTGAATTACGCTCTGGGAGGGATCTCCAGTTCTGGAGGCACGAAATCCCTGTCCCCTGCTTGCTGCATCTCAGGACCTGCACCCAGGTCCTCTCCTTGCCCTTCTATATCATCATAATCCTGGTCATTCACTGTTGCCAGTAACTGGTGAGCCTCAGCCTATGCCCACAGAACTTGCTGAAGCTCCAACCTCTTGGTGCCCTTTTTGTTGGAAGTCCCCTTTCCGTACAGAACTCATTGAGCTCAGCCAAAGTGTAGCTTTTCAGGTGGATGAGCTTGAATTCCATTTCTGCAGGTATGGTCACAGCCACAGACAGTCAGGTAGGATGAGGGTGAATTTAGAAAAAGGAAAGAGCCATTTAAGGAGAATTAAAAATAAATTCAAAATGGTGTCAAATAATTTATCTAGGATTTAAGTGTTACACAAAATCAAGGTACAGCATTGCACAAACGCAAACACTGAATGCCACCGCTGCCACCAAAATAGGCAATTGGGTTACCGGTTGAGAGAAATGAAACCCTACTCAAGCAGCAACTACAACTCTTGTCAGGGTAAAGCACAAGCAAACCCCAAAGTAACCTGTGCTCAACCCTCTTGTAGCTTGGCACAAAGCAGTCAGGTTTAACTTAGAAGCAATATGTACAGTATTTTTGCAGCACTTCGAAGAGTGCTATAGTTAGAACACAACACAAGAAAAAGTCCACACCAATTTAGAAATGATGGGCCCGATTCACAAAAGTAATCTGAGACAAAATCCTAACTTTACGACTTTCGGTATTCACAGAAGGCATTTAGGAGTACTAAAGTTAGGATTTTGTCTCAGTTAAACTTAAGTTTTGGTCTTAAGTTAAACTTAAGACAAACTTAAGTTTAACTGAGACAAAATCCTAGTCGTAAAGTTAGGATTTTTTCTCAGTTAAACTTAAGTTTGTCTTAGGTTTAACTTAAGACCAAAACTTAAGATTGACTGAGACAAAATCCTAACTTTAGTACTCGTAAATGCCTTCTGTGAATACTTTTGTGAATCGGGCCCATAGAGTCAAATTTAATACATTATTTGAGATTAAAACAACAACAATCCAATCAGTAGAACTGGAGATATGCAATTTTAAAGATTTAGATAAAAATTGTTCTTAAAAGCCTAAAGTGCCAACTGTGGTTATCTGGTCGAGGCGGACCGGGCATAGTCACAAGTTCAGGTTGACTGCAATGGAGCACGGACTGGGTACAGGGACCAAGTTAGGCCCACTGAACGAAGTACTTTAAATCCTGGTCGCGGAGTGTTGCGAGATCAGGCGTTCAAGGATGGCACCATGCAGTGGCAGTTAAGAAGAAGCTGAGGGGTGTGATGCAGAGTCCTGCATCGGAGATGCGTCACGCAGCAGCGGTTCTGCCCAAGAGACCACAGCTGGGCTGGCAGAGCACCTTCAGGTCCATTTCCAAGGGTCCAGGACTTGGGTGAAACCCCTTGGAGGCAAGGCTCACAGCAGGCAGAGTCCGGGTGCTGGATGGAAGGCGGTTGGAGCCTTTTCTGTCCCTGATCCTCTGATCAGGAGACCAGCCAATTGGCTCTTGTAGTCACTCTGGTGGCTGTGGGTGAAAGATGCAGGTCCAGTCCTTCTCACTCAGGCAGCAGGCCAGCAGAGTAGCAGGGCAGCAGAGTAGCAGTCCTTCATGCAGCAGAGCAGCACAGCAGTCTTCCACAGGTCCAGCGGTGTACTGAAGAGTTGGGTCTCAGGGACCAATATTTATACTGGGTGCCAGCTTTCAAACAGGAAAAGGTTCTGGAGATTTCTACCCCCAAAGGTATTTGGAATTTCCTGCCTCCTTGCCCTGGAGGCAGCTTTTTTGGGGGGCACAAAAGACTAGTGTGAAACTCTTTGTGAGTGTGGTGAGGTAGATTCTTTGTGATGTGCAAGTGTAGTAGGTGACAGCTCCTCCCCCTTTCAAGTTAGAGATAGCTCACCTTGCCAACACCTATTCTTCCTTTGCCTCATTGTCTGGGAGCAATACACAAAGACCAACTGCCAGCTACACGTAGTCGCGTGACCCAGGATACAGACTGTAGACACCAAATCGTTAGGACAAGAAAATACCAACTTTCTAAAAAGTGGTATTTTCAAATTGTGACTTAAAATTAAACTTTACCATTAAAGAGGGTTTTAAATAAAAATTCTTTTAACACCATAATCGAGCATTCCTACCTGCTCCCAATTGAAAGTTATCACTTATTGAATGTAATAAGGTAAACCAATGTTATCCTATGGGAGAGGTAGGCTTTGCAGTATTAAAAAAGGAATTTAAGAGTTTTTCACTACCAGAACATGTAAAAGTTAAAAGTTTATGTCCAACTTTTTAATTACACTGCACCCTGCCCTATAGGATGTTTAGAGCCTTCTGTAGGGTGACCTATATGTATTAAAAGGAAATGTTTGGACCTGACAAAATGTTTATTTTGCCAGGTCAAAAAAACAGTTTAAAACTTCGCACATAAGATGCAATTGCAGGCCTATGACATGCTGAAAGGGCTACTTAGGTGGGTGACACAATGAGTGCTGTAGGCCCACTAATTGTAACTGCTAAAGGGGTTAGGCCCAAGACGGCTAGAAAGGGCCTCGCAATATTCAAAGACAAAATTTAACTAACCGTCATATTTAAATTGCTCCTTTCAATTTTAACAGACTCAGGCCATTCAGTGAATCATATGGTCTAAAGTATTAAATTACTATTCATTTCATCTTTTTAGGATATACCTCATTCAATTTTTGAGTCAGAGCATGGGAAAGACCTCATATTACCCGGGATTCAACATACATTGAAATTAGATTATTACAAAACAAACAAAAAACTAACTCAGTTATACACAAAAAACAATTAGAACAACATAAATTACATACATAATTGAACCAGTCTTCTTTTATGACAAGCAGCAACCAATGAGCTGATTATACAAATAATTTCTTTATCGAAATAACGAAGCTGCTTAACCACAGCGAACAATATTGCAAGACCTGGTAGGTGATAGACATTTAGTACTATTCCCTACACTGGGCAAAATTAATTAATTAAGTCTCCCTAGTGGTGAATGGTGCCAACGCGTTTCGAGCCCCAATATAATTGTTGGGGTTCTCTTCAGGGCTTGGACTGGATACAATCCAGAAAGAAGGTCAAGAATATTCAGTAATTAATTTCTAGCCTCTCCTGGATTTAATATACATATATACAATTACTAGTTGTACTATTGGTAACTGTTTGTGTTTTTTCTCTTTATCATATGAGGGCAGTGTCTTTATTCAAGAGAGTTTCGAATCTCTCCGTCTGTAATAAAAATGATACAGTTATGAGTTTCGGCGCTCCTCATAATGCGTGGAGTAGCGCCCGTGATGTGTGAACAAGCTAAACAACTTACATTGTGGTGCTTCGACCAACAGTCTGATTTATGATGGAGCCTCATAGCGAAAAGTTAAAGCGATATGTTGCTTCCTTTTCCTTTCTCTTTCCCATAGGTCGTCTGTTCTTTCATGTTACGTTCTGGAAACAATGAAGCAGACGGTTTGAGTCGGGTAAAGTATTTGAGCAATCCACAAAAGCGTTTGACATATTCGCTTACAGACTTACTTTCACGAGCTCTTGTCCTGACTTGCTTCTTCTCTTCGCTGCCAACGGTTGTTACGATGACTTCCGGGTCCTGAGTAGTTTTGTACTTGATGTTGGTGATGTTGCATTCTGGGCCTTCGGGTCCATAACTTGTGGGAATGCCTTTCAACTGAGTTCTGCCTACTTCTGACATCTTGTTCAAGCCGTTAACAGTGCTGTTAAATCTTCCTCTGGGGCTTGGTTTAATTACACATAGGACAGTCCACTTGAAATCTTTCTCGCTATGATTTTTTTCAATGAAATGACTCACCATTGGGGCAGTCAGTACTTTAGTTTTGATTCTGGAACAATGTTGCACAATCCGTTGTTTAATTTCTTGGTTTGTCTTACCAATGTACATTTTTTTGCACGGACAAATTATGGCATATATCACATTTTTCGTTTTGCAGTTAGAGAAATGTTTCTGGGCCCATTTAAGTTGTTAAGTGTGAACTCTGTTCCTTCTAATGTTGAGACACACACCGAACAGTTTCCAAATTTATGATGGCCTACTATAGGTTTCAGATTCCATTGTGTCTCTTAAGTCCTGTTTCTTTGTAGAAGAAGCAATCTCCGCCCGTATAATTTGTTGAGCAATACTGGTATTCTTCTTCATGGCGAACAGAGGTAGTTGTAGTGGATGTTCCAAGTTCTGCATGAGGTACCAGTTCTTCAAGATAATCCGACTCATTGGGAGAATCGGAGTCGGGGGAAGGCTCCTCTAACAGAAATCAACCAAGATCAAGTTCTTTTTTAGAGAAAGGCCAGCAAAAGAACGGAGTGCGGTTCAAACCACAACCATGGGAAATGCGCACAAGACGCCAGTTCTACAAAACATAACTTCATCAGCTATTTTGAACCTGTCAAATAAATCACTCACCAAAGATGAGGAACTAGTTCTGCAGTTAGGAATCAAGTTTGTACCTAATAAACACACTGATTTTGCCCGGTTACAAACAGAAGCAATTGAATTCTTCCGTAAAATCAGACTAAAAGCCTTCTTCTCTACTAAGGAAGTTACAATGTCCCAAGAACCTTCAGGGCTGGCTAATAAATCTAACTTTATCCCTCCGGCACACACTATCCCGAAATAAATTTTAGCCTTTGAGCAAGTTTTTCTCTCATCTATTCAACAACTTGAGCACAAAAAATCCTATTGTAAAAACAACTTGACGTCAGGACAACAGAAAGCCATACAAGATTTGAGAAAAGATGACTCTATAGTCATTAAAGCGGCGGATAAAGGGGGTGCAGTGGTCATTTGGCCCAAGGAAATGTATCTGAAAGAAGGCAGAAAACAAGTTCACAATCAGACAAGGTACAGACTGACTAAGGAAAACCCTACTCGAGAGCTTCAAGAACTGATTGACCAAATCGTTAAGGCTGGACTTGATTTAGGAGTTTTAGGCATCAAGGAATCAGAATTTCTCACTAAAAAATACCCTAGGATTCCAGTAATCTACTTTTTACCCAAAATTCACAAGCAATTAATGGAGCCACCTGGAAGACCCATCGTATTGGGATGTGATTCACTTATGGAACCCATCTCTAAATACATTGACACGTTCCTTAAACCATTTCTCCTTCAGGTCCCTTCGTACCTGAGGGACACCATGGATTTCATCAACAAAATAGAGGGTACACAGTTTGACCAGTCCCAGCAATCGTTGTCCTCCTTTGATGTGGTCTCTTTATATACTCAAATTCCACAGGATGAAGCATTGGAAGCAATAGAATTTTATTTGGAATCCAGAACACACCCTCATCGTGTACCTACAGAATTTATAGTGCAATTAGCGGCAGTAGCACTTAAGAAGAACTTTTTCAAGTTTTGCATTTTATTGGCAAACGAAGGGGACCGCGATGGGATGTCCCTTCGCTCCAGAAATGGCCACACTGTACATGGCACGATTCGAGGACAAATTTGTCTATAACAACCCGTATCAGGAACATCTCACCCAATGGTACCGATATATTGATGATATCTGGTGTCTTTGGAACAGTTCAGACAAAGATCTGGAAAGGTTTCACGACTGGCTAAATTGCAGACATCCTGATATTCAATTTACTCTCACTAAAAGTAAAACAAATCTAACCTTGCTCGATGAGGAAGTAAAACCAAACCTTCATCAATTGATGACTACTCTACATAAGAAACCGACAGATAAAAACACAATATTGCATTATAGAAGCTTCCACCCTAGGAATCTTGAAGAAAACTTTCCCTATGGACAACTCTTAAGGATCAGAAGGAACTGATCCCGAAAAAAAGACTTTGAAATACATGCCAATGCCTTTTGTGACCAGTTGAGAGATCGAGGGTATCCCAAAAAACTATTGAAACATGCAATGAAGCGAGCGTGGTACACGCCAAGGGAATGTCTGCTAACAAAAAGAATAAACCAAAAGTCAGATAAATTGGTTTGCGTATCCACTTACGGACTGCATACAAATACATTTCACCAGATTATCTTGAAGAACTGGCACCTCATGCGGAACCTGGAACATCCACTTCAACCACCTCTGTTCGCCTGGAAGAAGTATACCAGTATTGGTCAACGAATTGTACAGGCGGAGATTGCTTCTTCTACAAAGAAACAGGACTTACGAGCACAATGGAATCTGAAACCTATAGTAGGTCGTCATAAATGTGGAAACTGTTCGGTGTGTGGCTCAACATTAGAAGGAACAGAGTTCACACATAACAACCTAAAATGGGCCCAGAAACATTTCTCTTACTGCAAAACGAAAAACATGGTATATGCCATCATTTGTCCCTGCGAAAAAATTTACATTGGTAAGACAAACCAAGAAATTAAACAACGGATTGTGCAACATCGTTCCAGAATCAGAACTAAAGTACTGACTACCCCAATGGTGAGTCATTTCATTGAAAAAAATCTTAGCGAGAAAGATTTCAAGTGAACTGTCCTATGTGTAATTAAACCAAGCCCCAGAGGAGGAGACACAGAGGCGGTTTTGTTACGAAAAGAAGCTTATTTAATTGCAAGATTTAACAGCGCCGTTACTGGCTTGAACGAGATGTCAGAAATAGGCAGAACGTAGTGCTCAACTAGTTAAAGAACTAAATTGAAAGGCATTCCCACACGTTATGGACTCAAAGGCCCAGAATGCAACATCACCAACATCAAGTACAAAACAACTCGGGACCCGGAAGTCATCGTAACAACCGTTGGCAGCGAAGACCAGAAGCAAGTCAAGACAAGAGCTCGTGAAAGTAAGTCCGTAAGCGATTATGTCAAACGCTTTTGTGGATTGCTCGATTACTTTACCCGACTCAAACCGTCCGCTTTATTGTTTCCAGAATGTAACATGAAAGAACAGACGACCTATTGGAAAGAGAAAGGAAAAGGGAGCAACATATCGTTTAACTTTTCGCTATGAGACGCCATCATAAATCAGACTGTTGGTCGAAGCACCACAATGTAAGTTGTTTAGCTTGTTCGCACATCAGGGGCGCTACTCCACGCATTATGAGGAGCGCCGAAACTCATAACTGTATAATTTTTATTACAGACGGAGATATTCGAAACTCTCTTGAATAAAGACACTGCCCTTATATAGTAAAGAGAAAAACACAAACAGGTACCAATAGTATAACTATTAATTGTATATATGTATATTAAATCCAGGAGAGACTAGAAATTAATTACTGAATATTTTTTATCTTCTTTCTAGATTGTATCCAGTCCAAGCCCTGAAGAGAACCCCAACAATTATATTAGGGCTCGAAACGCGTCGGCACCATTCACCACTAGGGAGACTTAATTAATTAATTTTGCCCAGTGTAGGGAAAAGTACTAAATGTCTATCACCTAACAGGTCCAGCAATATTGTTACCTGTGGTTAAGCAGCTTCGTTATTTTGATAAAGAAATTGTTTGTATAATCAGCTCATTGGTTGCTGCTTGTCACAAAAAGACTGGTTCAATTATGTATGTAATTTATGTTGCTCTAATTATTTTTTGTGTATAACTGAGTTAGTTTTTTGTTTGTTTTGTAATAATCTAATTTTAATGTATGCTGAATGCTGGGAAATATGAGGTCTTTCCCATGCTCTGACTCAAAAATTGAATGAGGTATATCCTAAAAAAGATTAAATGAATAGTAAATTAATACTTCAGACCATATGATTCACTGAATGGCCTGAGTCTGTTAAAATTGAAAGCAGCAATTTAAATATGACGGTTAGTTAAATTTTGTCTTTGAATATTGGTAGGCCCACTAATAGCATTTAATTTTCAGGCCCTGGGTACATTTAGTACCCAGACCTGCCAACCTTGGAAACATTTTCACAGTGTGAGACCGCAGCTGATTCTTGGAAGTGGGAATAGCGGCGCGTGGGGTCGCGTATCGAGTTAAAACACAAAACATGACATGCTTATTCTGAGAATTACCAGGTAGTTTATTAATTTCTGTGTGTGCATTAACTGTGTTTTGAATCATAGCATTAATGTAAACATTTAAGCATTAGCAGATTTGCAGTGTTTCCTTTGCTAGCCAATACTGGTCTGGAAATAAACTGACAGTTCTGTTCTCTGCCCACCCCCAGCATAGGCTTTCAGATCCGAGTTTTTGCTCTTCTATATTAAGAATGAGCAATGCAAGACTTTAAGTTTTAAGGACTCATTGTCAGGCCTCATTACATTTCTGCCATGTGACCAGCCTAACAGAAAAAATAGATACTATCAGCAATTGCTTGTACAAAATTACCATACCCAGATCCTACTTTAAAGAATGTTCCCTAATATACGACTTACTTGCTGACTTGGGTTTATGAAGTAATTCATTGGATGGTTCCCAACTATAACATAGAATACTACTTTCTGGGTAGGCATATTTAACAGATAAAATATTGGACAAGTTTTAACAATGTTCTTGAGTCACATTTATTTTTCCTAATATTGCTAAACACTCTTTCACGTTCTGCATTTGAATGAGGTATTAAAAGTACCAATTTTGCAACCTTAAAAAGCAGTTTGAATTGATTTTTATTACTTGTTCAATTTGCTATCATACGATGCAAGTGATACCATAAAATATCCATCCGATGATGGCACCTGCCAACTCCATCATTCAAAAGTGCCTCTGTGAATGCAGATTGTCCTATTTCCTCATCGGAAATGCTTTGATAATCTGAGAACTCATCAAAAAGCTGCAGGACCTCTTCTTCTGAAAATCTGAGAAGGCTGGAAAATCTTATTACAAAGTACTCAACATTTGACCAAACAGCATTAACACGGTTTGTAATATCAACCCATTTTGCTTTGACAATTAGAGGATTATTAAGTAGAAATGTATTTTTAACATATTGAAGACTTCACAAAGTACTGTTGTGCTGCCTTGAAAACTTGCTTATACTAAATAGTTTTTGTAGACAAACCTAGGAAAACATCTTCTGATGACTTGTGGATGTTTTCATCATTTAAATTAATATCCCACAGAGGAGTAGTCTTCAGGATCTCTGCCAGTATGACATGCTGTGCCAGCTTCTTGCCAAGATCCAGCACGGCTTAAAGAAAAATATGGATGCATGGTTCTTGCCACTGCAAAACAGTGTTGAACCACGTGAAAATTGGTAGTGCTGATGAATGAAACAGCAGGTGGACCTATGTTAAAGGAACTTCATACAATTTTTGAAGATGCTGAAATCTTACCTCACAGAAATTCTGAAAGTAAGACTTTAAACCCTTATGTTATGTTAATGCCCTTTTAACACAGCGCGCCAGTGACAGCCATCCTGTTGTTACATGCTTTAATACTTTTGCATACTTCAAGTAGCAATATTGGGTCTACTAATACACCTTTTTAGAGCTTTTTTCAAACCAATAAAAAGGTCTATAATTAATGCAGCACACAAGGAAAGAGGAAAAAACAAGGAGAAATACAAATATTTCTCCTCCTTACGCCACCCCTATGTTTACGTGATTAAATAGATCTGGGGCAGCTTTAAAATTCTATGGATGTTGCATGGAAAAACGCAACACAATGCCCATGGAACACCCCCCTGGTGCAGAGTAAGGCAACACAGTGACTTGCACTGCTTTGTCTTACTATATCTATGAGGCCATTCAAAATGACTCAAAGTGGCTTTTGCGTGGCCTTATAGATATGGTTGAGAGGTTTGCGCCACCGGAGCATCAGAAAAAGTGACACTCCGACGGCGCAAGCCTCTCATAAATAAGCCCCTGAGTACACAGGGGTTGAAATAGTTAATGTTGTAGGGGGTGTTAGTGGAACCATTTCTGTAGTACTCACTACAGTCAAGTCCGAACAGGTTCATTCCATGTGTTCAATAACATATCAGACATCCATAAGTTCCCTCCGATTAGCACAGGTTGGTCTATTTCAACACTCTGCTGGTCTGCTACGGTGTAGTGCGCTATTCACTGCATAGTCATGTAGGGCACAGCCTCCATTGTGAGATGGTCCTGTTGATGCCCTCTGCTCACTAACATACTAAACATCAGGCCCTGCATAATTTGGCCCTCCCCTGCCGCATAATTCCAGTGGCCCTGTTCATGAGTAAGGGACCTCACCCATACTTACCTATTGTTGCCCCGTTGTTGGTTCTGGAAAGGGGCCCTGGCTGGCAAGATGCAAAAGCATCCTTGAGTGAATGATGTATGTTATGTTATGTTAAAAATATTTATAAAGCACACGTACACCACACGGTTTTTTGGCGCTAGGGTCAAAGGAGCACTGCCGCTAAGTGTTTCATTCATAAACCTGGCGAAATAGCCAGGTCTTCAACAGTTTCTTAAATAGGATATATGATGTTGTAGATCTGATGTCCAAAGAAAGAGAGTTTCAGTATTGAGGGGCCAAGACCACGAATCGTAGTCCTCCCAGTTTCCCCTGCCTTCCATCAACAGTGAAAATAAAGAACATATTACACTATACGCTTGTGCATAAATACTGTAAATTGATTTATTCTTTAGTGATTTTTAAAGCCATCGCCACTGACATTTTGATATTTTATTTCGAGAAAAAGAATCGGTGACTATATCTGATCCAAAATACATTGCCTTGTTATCAGTGAGGTAATGGGGTGCAGGGGAGATGGGAATGAATGGGGCACTTGTTAAAATATTTATGCAAACCAAATGTCTTCCTTTCCATTCAATGCATCTCAGCAGCAGCGGCTCCAGGCGGAGGAGTGTCGCCCCACAGGAAAAATGAAATGATAACACCATGTTATTATCATTTTATTTTTCCAAACTTGCTCTGTTTAGGTGCGGGCGGGGAGGGGCTGGGATGCCCACAGAGCAGGGGGAGGAGTGGTGGGCACTTTCTAAGTGCGCATGACAGTTTGGCCCGCCATCTTGGGCTGGCCTAACATTCATGCGCACTTAGCATGTTCTTCACAAAGGCTATATTGCACAGCCTGGGTGGAGAACACGCACAGGCTCCCAGTCCCTGTCTGAGCGCCGAACCACGGCGCTCAGACCAATCACGATGCTGCTGTCATGCTGGTGAGAGCAGTGTCGTGATTAGCTTAGGGGAGTCTGGGAGCCTGTGTGCTTCCTGCTTCCTGTTTCCTGCATAGGATGGAGGTGAGGCGGCAGGTGGCAGCTAAGTGGATTTTCTTCTTTTTTTTTAACCCCTCACCCCACCACTACAGCCCTGTGTCAGCCGGTACTGCAACTCAGTGACACTGGAAAGTATTAAGGGGGTGATTATGAGTTTGGCGGAGTCGTGTGGCAGCTACCGCCGCACAGGTGGTCTGACCTCCCTATTCTGAGTTTGATGGTCGGACCACAACAGGCCTGCTGCAACCACCGGGGAACCGCCGTGCAGACAGCGGACTGCAGAGTCCATGCCGTGCAGGAACGGGCTTTGGCGTTCCCATTGTGGAGCCTTTTTCAAAGGCACCGCAGTGGGAAGGTCAAAGGACCACCTGCCAGACAACGAGAAAACTGGTAATCTGGTGGGCGGCTGGTGTGCCACCCTGCTCCCACACCGCTAAACTCAGAATCTGGCCCTAAATCTCCTAGCTCTTCTGAGCAGTGGTCGACCAATGGGGCTGAGCGGGACACGCGCTCCTCATTTCTACACAGTTAGACCTCTCGGGCTCCATATCTCATGTATGCAGAGATCCCAGCCACAAGGACCAAACTCCCTCCAAAAATGTTATCCCAGAGCGGCAGCAAAAAAAAAAAATGAAAACATTATGGATATTATGTGAGCGTTCCTGCAGCATTCCTTCTAGTAAGCTTTCAGATTCGACGATGCCAAAATATTGCACTGGCGAGTTAAAAACAAATCTATCTTTGCTTCAGTTATTACTACCTATAGAAAAAAAATGAGTCAGTGGTATTGAACATGTTAGAAAATCTACCAGCTGATTTTCCCATTGTTTGTAGCTGCAGTCATGGGAAATACATTTACCCACTAGACGAACATTTCAAGCTTAGTACTTTTTAAATCAAATTTACTACTGTCATTGAGTGAGGCCTGTACAGTGCTGCTCTTGCCAGTGGCACACTGCTAAGTATGCTGGGGTGGGGGAAAACTTGGGGAGGACGCAGATATATTGGTCCGACTCAGGACATGTGAGGCTTCAACACAGCTAAGGAGGGACGGGCAAATTTATTCCCAAGCCCGACTCGCACTGTCATTGATAGCTCTGCCTTGTGGACTTTACGCTGAGGCAGGGACCCACCCGGACTTTTTCAGGTGCTGTGTGCCTAGGCGGGTGACAGGCGCCGAATTAAGTGTATGTTACACACTGAATAATCCAGCCAGTGACTTGCAGCCGTCAATGGTGTTTCTTCCGGCACAAATGAGGAAAATGTCACATATTTGTGCGGGAAATTGGCCAACCTGGTAACACTGAGTCCGGGACATGGTATTACCATGTGATATAGACTCTTCACCAGGAGACCATGTGAAGTGAGCCGATATCGTGTGACACACAATGCCATTGTGTGAGTTGGCAGGTATGAATACCACTTTACTAGGGATTTACAAGTAAATTGAATGTGCCAATTGAGTGTAAGCCAATTTCACAATGTTCAAAGGAGCAAGCACCCCTCTTAAGCACTGGTCAGCAGGGGTAAAGTGCACAGAGTCCCAAGACTAACAAAAACAAAGTCAGCATAAATGTAAGAGTAAGGCACAACGTTTGGGGGAAGACCATCCTAAAGTTGGCAGTTCTAACACTCGTCAACTTCAAGCAGTTCATATCCTGGGATTTTCCATCCAATGCTGCTGATGGGAAAAAAGAAGCTCTAGAATTTGAAGTGTTAAGTAAAAGAACATTGACTGGCAGAGAGTGACCCTCATGAGTGAGGGCCATTTGGCAGTTCTGTTCAGTCCCTTGCAAAGCCTTTGGCAGGAGTTACATGCAAATAAGCAGTTCTGCTGGGATAATATTATAAAATGAACCTTTGTGAAGTGTGCATTTATTCCTGTGTGGTTTATTGGTACTATTGCCATCTTATTATTCAGTGGTACTTATGCCCAACCATACTGATGGCTGGATCCCTAATGCTAATATTTGTTGCCATAAGCAAGCATGAATCATGTGTTTGCGCCATGACAGACCTGTCTGATGGATTGCGATCTTGTTGGACCAGGAGGGGTGCCCATAGTCCTACCCACATAATGGTGGAAGGCTACTGCCTTCACCAGGAGTTAAGCAACAACAGCGCGGTGGTGGTAGCATACTGTGTCGTGATCTGTAGGTGTAAACTGGTCCTTTTTAACCCGTGTCACTGGAGTGAGGCCTACAGGCTCACTCACTTTTAAAAGTTCCACTGTTGTGTGCTTAACTCACCTCTGGCTACATAAGAATGCTGTGAAGTGCTGCACAGTGCAGAAGTGGTATATCTGTGCTGGGTGTATTTTTGCTTGGGAAGTGTGACATATAGGGATAATGCAGTACTGAGTAGTGCATGCATGGTGTATGCATGTGCTGTAGGTGTAGATGCCTGAGAGTGGTTAAGTACTTGAAGGATGTAGTGCTTTGTAGTTCATGCAGGATGAGTGCATGTGCTGGGTGTATGTGTACCTGGGAGTGGTACGACTCATGAGGAGTGCAGTGCATCCAGGATGAGTGCATGTGCTGAGTGTATGTATACCTCGGAGTGGTACAAAACATAAAGGATACCGTGCTGGGCAGTGCTCACATGTTGAATGCAAATGCTGGATGTGTGTGCCTCTGAATGGTAGAGTGCATGAATGATACAGTACTGTGCAGTGTGTGTGTGCTGAATATATGCACTGGGTGTATGTGTGCCTGTGAATGGCACAATACATGGAGGGCCCAGGGTTTAATTTTGGGTGGCCCAGACTTACATGGAGTGGAGGTAGAGAGATCACCCCAGACTGATTTGTGGATTGCTGAATTCCTGTAAGCTGGGTGGGACACACACTGGGGATGGGAGGACCAGGCCTCTTCTGTACACTTCAAAGGGTGCTCTTTGATTCAGTGAGAGGCCACAAGGAAGGGGCCTGATATATTTCAGGAAGGAGAGGGGGTTATAAGGGAATCATAACGAGAAGGGCTGAAAGCCCTGGGCTAACTCTTTGATGTAGAGAAATAACAGGAATACTTCTTATAAACACATACACACAAATATAAAATCTTAAACCCAATAGAAACATTTCAGGTGAGGAATAGTTTTAAACCGATGTAAGTAGTGAACCGGCCTAGACCTAATAGATGGATGTGCTGAAAAAGATAACTGTTGGTTCCGCAGAAATACACAGGTCACAGTGCACATTAGTTTTGGGAAACATACATGAATGTTGCTTGGTCAATTTAGCTCCGCTGAAACACATAAATAGATTATATTTCTTTGCAGATTCAAACTTGACAGGGCATCAATAATTAGTATAGATGTCACAGACAAGGTCACCACATTTCTATCTGTTAAACAAATACAATGAGAGGCCGACAGGAGAAATTGTTTTTGCATTGTCATGGAGCATTGAGTACAGGGTGTAAGCAAGTGTGGATTTTGCCCACAAGAGGGGCTTCTGCTAAACATGGACACGTACACAATTCTTGGAAATACTTACTTGTGTTGGCAATATCTTATCTGCCCAGCTTGTTGTTTGTATCATATAGGAATTTGTAACCTGTGTTTTTTGTGGCTTTTTAGTATATACACTAGTGCTTGTAATCAGAACTTTGAACTTCAGTCACTTTTTGAGACTGGCTGAATTTCCCAATTCATTGATTGATTAAAACCATATTATTGTGTAAAATTGTTCTGTCTTACTTTATTAATAGATTTTCCTCCAACATCTTGGATGCATATATGACTGCGTCATCTTCTGAGACATCCCTGCTGTGACAGACTGCTTTTCATGAGGAAGAGGGAGCAGAGGAGCATGCACTTCAAAAGAATCAGACCACAACATAAAACTTCAAAAAATGAGATCCTGAATCACATTTGGTGTCTGAAAATGGACCATAAGAAGGGGAGGCTGCAATCCCAAAAATTGTCAGCTGCCAAGCAGCCAGATGGGCTGTGTGTGGAGGGTAGCTCTGCAAGACTGGGGGCTAAGGCCTGCTAGTATACCTGCTGGGTGAGGAGTCTTCACCCAGGCAACCCGAGACCACCTGCCTTGGAGCCTGGAGCACCAGTGTCAGCCTGCTTGCCAAGGCCAGTGTGCCCTGTGAGAAAAAGAGAGTGTTGGAGGGATCAAGGTCCAATGGGGAAACCTGCAAGTGGACTCCATGTGCGAGGTGTGAGGAAACAGCTGCTGCACCTATTGGGTTGTTGCCCGTGTGCAGGACTGAGTCGGCAACCCACGAATGCCAGTAGAGGGTTGCTGTGATGATAGCCATGGTAAAGACTGCCGTGAGGTAGAACTGAAGCCCTGTGCGGTGACCCTGTATGCCCAGAGGGGCCACCGAGGTAAAGACCGCTGTGCGGTAAGTACAGAAGCCTTGTCCGATAGCAGTGCAGCAACCGCGTATGCCAGGAGGGGCCACCATGGTGAAAGACTGCCATATTGTAAGGAGCTAGCGTGGATATCTTTGTCATGTTGACAGGGCCGGATCCTGTGGATAGAGAGCAATGGTAGGCCGTAGGTCACCGGAAACAACTATGACTGTGACTAGTTTGACACCGTTGGATGAGTGAGGACGCCATGGGAGCACCGTCATCTAAGTGCAAGACCAAGAACAGGATCATCATAGCCATCCCCCCATCAGCAGCGGGTGAACACTTGCCCTGCAGCAGCAGCAGCAGCAGGAAACTTCTGATCGCTGCAGGAGTGTGACCTGCAGAGAGAGAGCCTTTGCCTGCTGAGTACATCTGTTGAGTCCACATTGGGCTGACCCACCTGACTTGGAGGGAAGCTGCTGCGAGAACCCACAGATGGAGCGCACTCAAGGACTCTAAACACTTCACTTCTGCGGGGAAGAAGAAGACTTGTTTCAGGCCTAATGGCCCCTGGGGAACTTGCTGTTAAATCAAGCGCATATCAGAGTCATAGAGCACTCTTGAGACTCTGGCTACTAGTGGGGCATACCCTGAGTGTTACCAATAGTGAATGGGGAATAATCACGTTCTCTAACGCATGCAGTGAGTAGGACGGGGAACTGCCAGAGAGATGCTAGAGCCCAGACCTCAGGGTCAGATTGTGCAATTATGTGTGTATTTCGTATTCTTCTTTTGCGTGGTTAGTGGTAGAAATAAAATACTTCTCTTTTGTTATAAAAGTGAGTATTTGGCTGGACAATGATTTATTGCTGCTGCTGCATGCATTTTGAGTTGTGAGTCTTTCCTCATTAATCTGTGTCCACACTTCCCCCTGCCAGGCCCGGCTCTAGGGCAGTGCGATCGCTGCCACCGCACCGGGCGTTGACTTGGGCGGGGGCGCCCTGTTTGCAAATGTATTATGGCTTGAAAACCACCTGCTGCCGCATTCCTTGCCTCCAGCTATTTTCAGACATCAATAAAAATGTCAAGATAACTCCGGTGATTAATGTTCTTCCTGGAGAGAGACAGAGTTTTGTCTAGTGAAAGTTTGAATCCTCGTAAGGTAGCTCAGAGGGTTAATACGGCTTCTGCTAAGAACGTGTGCCATGCAGATCACAAAGTGCATATAATGTTAATAGGTCAATGGGTTATTGCTTTTGCCAGCAAGATCTTTTTGTTACTTGCAGTTTATAAGTTAAAATCCTAATATAGAACAATGGGCTATTAACTGTCATCAAAGAGCTGCATGCAAACTGCAAGGTGTATTTGAGATCTACATGCTTTTTTGCCAGGTCTTTCCTTAACCTAATCTTGCAAAAAGGGTTAATTTGGGTAGAAATAAATATTATTATTAAAGACAACACCTAACAATTAGTGTTATGTTTTAAATTCTGAATTTGTGCTTTTCCAGACCAAGGACTCTTAAACTATACTGCCTCCTGTAGTGTTCTACTGTTGTGGAACGTTGGGGGGATTCTGGTCATTCTGAAGCGGACGGTTGACCAGTGGAGACACTTTCTTATGGTGGTTGTCAAAGCTGTCTTTTACTTGAATTAAACTACCTACGTTTTACCTCTAACCGTGCCTCCTCATTTCTACATGAATTTGGCGACGACCGGGAACGTAGACAGACAGCGCTCACCTGATCAAGTTTGTAGCAGCGTTGGAGCTCTGGGCAGTTTGCTTGATTTCCCATAGTGCTGCCCTCAAGCTTCCATGTATCCAGGAGTTTGTGAGTCTTTTAAAGGATTTCTTTTAATTTTGCTGTTGTTTGTACTGGCAGTCGGCAGCCGTTCAGCACGCGCAGTATTGGAGCGCGCTGTGTTTCTGAGCGCGCGCGTCACATCGCATTCAGAGTGTGACGTTTTATCACATTCAGTGGCCATCTTGGATTGGGCAATTATTCAAGCCCGTAAGACTCATATTCTCAGGGATAACAGTTATTTTGCCTGCAATCTTTGGGAGTACACAGCTCACCGTCATTGGGAAGATATATTATATACATCATTCGCCAGTTTGTATCATCGGTGACTGGCACACCTTTGGAAATAGTTGGCTCTCCAGTCACATCACTCGCCAGGTGGCATCATCGGGGACTGGCACACCTTTGGAAACAGAAGGGTCTCCAGCTTGTATTTGACAGGCACACCATTTGTAATATTTGCAATATTATAACATTCTAGCCTGTTTATTGGTGACATACATTCCAAGGGACCAATTGTGCTATTGGGTGGTGTAATTTTCACTTTGGCCAACATTGTGGCACCGCCACATTTCTTACAAGTTGCAGGTGAGCCCAAAATGGAGTGGGAATTATGGTTTCCTATGTTTTTAGCATATATTGAAGTTATTGAGAAAGAGGATTGTCCTGCTAAAAGGAAATTAGCATTATTAAAGCATTGTTTGGGTGGTGCAGGTTTGAAGGAATTTAGTAATCTTCCTCCTATAGAGGATGCAGGAGATATGGATGTGTTTGAACAGGCAATCAGACAGATGAAAGTCCGTTTTGGAAAGAAAATTAACGTAGTGATGGAAAGGTTCAAATGTTATTCACGCGCACAGAAAGAAGAAGAGTCAATAGAAGACTATGTTTCTGCATTACGTACTTTGGCAGGGTCGTGTGCTTTTGAAACTATTACCTACGAACAAGTATTAAGAGATCAGATAATGATGAAGACTAAAAGTAAAAAGATTCAAGAAAGACTTTGGCTAGGCACTGAATCTTCTCTAAGTGCGGTGGTTAACATAGCAAAAGGCATTGAACAATCTGAAAGATTTGTAACTGAAATTAGAAATCAAAATGTCAAAGTTCAAAATACTGAACCTGAAGTTTCAGTGGTAAGGAACCAAATAGGACCAAAGAAGAATTTGACTATTTCTGTCGAAAAGGATGTTGAGGCAAAAACGTTTGATAACAAATTTTATGGGAAGAGAAGTACCATAGTTTGCTACAGGTGCGGCAGTCTGAACCATGTAGAAAATTTTAAAGGGTGTCCTGCTTGGGACAAAGTTTGTGTAAAATGTAAGAAAAAGGGGCATTTTGGTAAAGTGTGCAGATCATCTCAAAGAGTCAATCACATCACATATGATGAGGTAGAAGTACCTTTTGATTTAAACTCGTTATTATGTGTTGGTGACATTAATCGCAAAGGTTTTCCTAGATGTACAGTAGTATTTGAGGGTAAACCTGTATCTATGATGGTGGACTCATGTGCTTGGTACAGTATTATCGGGAAGAAGTTATTTAATGAACTTTGGGGTGAGAAAAAATTATTTTTAACTGATATTCAACTTGGTGGGTATTCAGGTCACAAAATTGATTTGGAAGGTTTCATATGGGCAGATTTAGAATTTGAAGGAAGAAGAACTAGAGGGAAGGTATATGTTGCTACTAAAGGAGTGGCTATTTTGGGATGGCCTCATCAGCAAGAAATGGGCATAAAATTAGACCCCAATGCTACTCCACCGGTTTATGTTGTTTCTGCTAACAATGAAGAATTTGTTAGTGGAGTCAGAGAAAAATTTACAAAATTGTTTGATGGATCTCTTTGGAAATACAACAATTTTAGACATAAGATTATTCTTAAAGATGAGGCAATACCTGTCAGGCACAAGGTGAGAAACGTACCTTTAGCATATCTGGACAAACTTAAAGTCATGTTAAATGATTTGGTTCTGAAGAATATAATTGAACTCATAGAATCCTCACCTTGGGTGTCTCCCATCGTCTTATCCCTTAAAGGTACAGGCCATCTTCGTTTGTGTGTGGATCTACGCAGTCTGAATAAGGAAATTTGGGTTGACAAACATCCTCTCCCCAATATACATGAATTAATATCTACCTTAGCTGGTGCTTCTGTTTTTTCTACAATTGACTTAGCAAGTGCCTACCACCAAGTAGAGTTGCATGAAGAATCTAAACGGTTAACAGCCTTTGTAACAACAGAAGGTATGTTTCAATTTTTGCGAATGCCTTTTGGTCTGGCAAGTGCTGCCTCTGTTTTTCAGCGCTTAATGAAGGAAGTTTTGGAAGGTTGTAACGGAGCAGTTGCTTTCCAGGACGACATTTTAATTTTTGGAAGAACAAGTGAAGAACATGACGAAAATTTGAAAGATGTTTTGAGAAGGGTGCAAAATAAAGGGTTAACTTTGAAATTTTCTAAATGCAAATTCAGGCAGAACAAAGTTGAGTATTTGGGTCACGAAATTTCCAGTGAGGGCATCAAGCCAAAATTTAACCATGTGCAAAGTATTTCTAATGCACCTGCGCCAGTAGCTAAAGAGCAATTAGTATCGTTTCTGGGTTTAACTGAATTTTATGGCAAATATGTGCAAGATTACTCTACCAAAGTACATCCGTTAAGATTATTGTTAAAGAAAAACGCAAAACTTGTATGGGGAAAAGAACAACAAATGTCTTTTGATTAACTTAGGAAAGAAATTGTTTTTGCTCCCTTCTTAAAATCTTATGTTATTGGTAAGGAGTGTATTGTATCAGTGGATGCTAGTAGTGTGCGTTTGGGTGCTGTCCTTATGCAAAAGTATAGTACAGGTGAATATGTGGTATCATATTCCTCAAGAATGCTTTGTGACACAGAGTGTAATTACTCTACTATTGAGAAGGAGTTGCTAGCCTGTACTTGGACAGTTCAATACTTCCCTCACTTTTTATGGGGAACTAAATTTCGGCTAAGGACTGACCATAAGCCATTAATTAATATGCTAGCAGATGGTGGTGGTAGAATTTTGACAGCCCGCTTAGAAAGGTTGGCTGCAAAATTGCAGGAATATCGGTGTGTGGTTGAGTATGTTCCAGGTCGAGTGAATGTTCATGCAGATTGTATGTCACGTTTACCTATAATAGATGCTACTGTGATCAGGCATGAGGAAGAGTGTGATGTGGCTTTTACTATAAATGATGTTAATAATAACCTGGTGGATGAGTATTCAGCTAATGCAATTTCTGAGGAGAACTGAAAAGATGCCATGAAGGATGATTGTACTCTGAGTGAAGTTCAGAAGTTTTTGCACAAAGGCTGGCCTGAAGAGAGGAAGCTGAGTGGGGAACTGCTTTCGTTTTTCAAAATTCATGAGGAGCTTATGTCTTTGCAGGATATTGTCATGAGAGGCGACAATATTGTTCCACCACGGAAACTTAGGATGGTGATTTGTGCCTTGGCCCATGAGGGTCATATGGGAATGTCCACCACTAAGAGAAGAATAAGAGAGGTTTACTGGTGGCCCGGTATTGATGGCATGGTGGACAAATGGGTCAAGGAATGTTCTCCTTGTGCTCGAAGTGACAAATCTGTCAAACCATTAACTGTTGATGTTACGCCCATCGAATATGCTCAGGGGCCTTGGAGAAAATTGGGAATTGACATTTTGGGTCCTTTTGGAACACATTTTGGCAAGGACATGTATGCTTTAGTACTTGTGGACTACTTTTCAAAGTGGCCGGAGTTGAAAATTGTGGAGAAGATAACCACTGTGCAGGTTATTGAGTTTCTTGATGATGTCTTTTGTCGTGAAGGGTTACCGGAGGAACTAATTTCTGATAATGGTCCACAATTTGTATGTAAGGAATTAGAGTTGTGTCTGAAGAGGTGTGGTGTTTTACATAAGAGGTGTCTAACTATCATCCTCAGACCAATGGTCAAGTGGAACTCTTCAACAGAGTTGTCAAAGAGTCTATTCAGCTAGCTATTAAAAGTGGTATGCAATGGAGAAAAGCTTTATGGGCAACTTTACTGACTTATCGCATATCACCTAATTCTGTCACAGGGTTATCTCCTTTTGAAATGTTGCGAGGCAGGAAACCTGGATCTAAACTTTTACCTTGGTGGTTGAAAGAGAAAAATTCATATGATACAGTTGTGGATTTTGCCAAAGTCAGGGAGCGTGTTAAGAAGTATCAAGAAAAAATGAAGTGTGATAGTTCCAAGAATCAGTCTAAAGGGTCGAAGTTGAAGGTTGGAGGTATGGTCTGTGTCAAATTTGGGGGACTATTAAACAAAAAGTGGTCCAAATGGTCTGATCCTGTGAAAGTGATTGAAGTTTTTAGTAAGGCTGTAAGAGTAGAAGGTGGGAAAATATGGAATTTTAGACGCATTTCGCTGTGCAAATTTCAAGTTGGTAATTCGAGTGATGATTGCACTGAAGTTTCCAAGGACAGAGCACGTTTGAGTAAGAGATTTTCTCATGGCGAGTTTGGTGAGGATTGTGAATGGATTGCTGGTTCAGATTTTGTTTATGATGGTTCAAATGCTCAGGAGTTGAGGGAGTCTGATGTTAGTGCAAGCAAGTTTGGAGTTGCGCAAGGCTCTGTTCCTACTACTGATTTGAACAATCAAGTGGCACAAAGTATTACTCAACCTATTGGTAAAGAACACGTAATGGAAATGAGGAGAAGTTCACGTGTCAAGAATGTGCCTATGAAACTGAAAGATTTTATTCAGTATTGATTTATTCTATTTAAGTTTTTTGTATTTGCAATTTATTGTTTGTATATATTAGCTTTCCATGTTTTTTTTATTCCTATGTTTTTTTTTGTTTTGTTGTATTTTTTATTAAAGGGGAAAGGTGTGTAGTGTTCTACTGTTGTGGAACGTTGGGGGGATTCTGGTCATTCTGAAGCGGACGGTTGACCAGCGGAGTCGCTTTCTTATGGTGGTTGTCAAAGCTGTCTTTTACTTGGATTAAACTACCTACGTTTGTACCTCTACGGGTGCCTCCTCATTTCTACACCTACCAGTATTTATGGCATGTGACTCCTACATCTTGTAATCCTCTGTCTTATGTAACATTTCCCATACACTGATTTACACACGTGATTCTCTCTGTTAAATGTGTGTATGGTGTAAAGTGCTCTGACACCTCACACTGGTATGAGTGGCGCTAAACTAAATGAATCTGACAGACTGGTTATGGACACTTGAGGGGCACTGTTAAAGGGTGGTAGTAAGGGAATCTGTGGCAGCGGTGGTCATTGGGGGCGCCAACAAACATTGTCGCACAGGGCGCCACCAGTGATAAAGCCAGGCCTGCCCCCTGCTCCCCTCCCTCACCCCCCGAGGGAGCCGTGGACTGCTCAGCCACACCTACCACTGAGAGTCAAGTGCAGAAGGGGTACTTAGCACAAGGACATGAGGAGTAATAGGCCTCAACCCCCATGGTTGGGCCCTGTGGCCCTCTGAAAGGAGTTCTGACGACCTATGGCTTCCATCAAAAAGTTTTAACCTTTTTTTGACAGAAATGATGATTTCATGGATCAATTCTTTTAATTTCTGGAACTGGCGGAAAAGTCTTGTAATGTAGTGCATCATTTACCACACATTATTTCAAGAACCTGAGGGGAGAGGACCTCACTCCACATATCCTCTGTAGAGCTGTATTTTTAATTCTGCTCTGTTTTGACCAATATTCCTGTTCCACAATGCACCATGTCCTAGTCACCTTCCCTAAAATTACTTGCAGGAGATCCCTTTTGTCCTCCTCTATAACATTGTATTTAGCTTCTTTCCAGATTTCACTAATGTTACTGGCATAAAGGGCTTTAAAAAGTATGATTTGCAACATATTTCCTGCAAAGTGTAACTGGAACTCCCTGTAAATTTACTATCATCTCTTTTGAATCATGTTCCTAGCACTGGGTGCTATAAAATATGTATCATTCTGCTATTTTTTCCAAATATTTTTTGGGTAGAATACTACGGATTACAAAATATTATTAAACGTACTGTGCACATTAAAATGTCATTGTAGTGTTTAATTTAGCAAAATTCTTCAATAGAGCTCATACCACCCTTGACCAAAATCCCTTTTCATTACTGTGACTACCATGCCCTCTAAAACTAATACTCCTGACTTCGGGCCTGGATGACGGACAAATAAGGAACACGTGGGATAAAGGGTTGAGTGCAATACTTGGTCAGTATTTAAAGATGGCATATAAATATAGATACCTTTGCCTCATCTTTATGCCTCACATACAGTTCCTACAGGCATTGCATCCAAAATATGACCTGAACATACTGAGCAGATTAAAATTTGTTAATTTTGCATACGAAATGAGATTATGCATGTAATGTAAATCTAAGTATACGTATTTAAACAAGTATATATGCCTTCGTATGGAAAAAGTGTGGCAATCTCAAATAAACCATGTTTTGTGCTAGCTCTAATTAGCAGTTTATTAGGCGAGGTTGTTTTTCCACAGTTTACTTTCACAGAAGAAATGACTCAGACAGTGTCCTTCTAAATAGGGCAGTTCTGTGCACAGCTGTGAGACCATTAGCGAGGCATAAACCTGCGGTGCTCACTTCACAATTCCTACAAAAATAAACTTGATACCAACACCCAATTCACACAAATATTCACAAGGCTACTACTTCTCCCGCATGGGGGCGTGTAAACTGATGCTTCTCAGGGAAGGTTGTGGTCTGGTCTGAAGGCCTTGTCTGCAGTTGGGGGGGACTTATCTTGCAAATGAAGCACGATGACCCTGCCATGACTTGAGCGCAGATTAGACCTTTAGTAGGCCATGACATAATGCCTACAGCTTCCCCAATGTTGAGGGACATTTACTCCCATGGAACAGTCGGATGGCCATATGGCATCTCAACTGAAGAAGTACCTGGTTCAGGTGAAATTTCAGCCTGAGTAAAAGTGTACATTCTGTAGGTTCATACATTCCAGAGCTGTTTTTTAAAGTAGCAACGTAGACCAGAAATATTCAAACATTAAGAAAGTGACCCCATAAATCAAGAATAATCCTTGTTGGTCCAGGTGGGCATGTGCCATGTGTAGTGTCCTCGACACTATGGGGCCGATTACGATGTTGTGCGGAAAGCCTCTGACCGACAGTCGGATTCTCCTAGACCGTGTCGGAACCAATCTGCCCGACTCGGTCGGATTCCAATCCGCCCGACCGATTACGATGTTCGCGGTCGGAAGGGAAACTGCACTGCCATTCCGAATCGGTTCCGACTGGCTCTCGGAGTATCCGTGTCGGTCGGAGCCGAATCGTACAGTGTTTCCGACCGAGCGATTACGATGTTGGATTCCAATAGCCTTTCCGAGTCGGACTGTTCGACACGAAGAGGCTGTCAGAAACTGACTTTGGGGGCCCCTAACAGGCCCCCTTCATCCTGATGCCTCCGGTTTGGGGCCAAAGGGGTGCCCAAGTGACCCCCCTGTAAAACCATGCACTGTGTGGCAGGCACCATGGGGTGCCCGCGACAGGGTGCAAGGTTTTCCGCAAATACCCCTTCACCCCATAGGAGCCAGTGTTGTCGGTTGGAACACGGGTTCCCATAGAAGTCAATGGGAGTCCCACTGAACGGTGTTCGGTCACATCGTAATCGGTCATGCGGAACCGCCGATCTCGAGTCGGTTGGAACCGATTCAGAGAAGGAGTTGGGCGGAAAGTTTCTGCACGACATCGTAATCGGCCCCTGTGTGCACAAGGACCTTCCTGGTTCTGGGCAGACTCTAGGGAGAATTATGAAATTTGTTGGGAGGTGTTAAGGTGGGGTTATAAAAGGTTATGACGTAATGCGTGCAGAGCATAGTCGTATGTTGAAGAGAAAATATGTTTGTTACAGAGCTCCGTGTGTGGCGTATTCATTTTCATGCTCCCGGGCTGGGGAGGACGCTACATCTGGCGATGAGGATGTGATACTTGCCCCGAAGAATCAAGACTACTCTCCATGAGAGTTTGCAAAGGCAGCAAACTGCTCATTCATGCCACGTGCGCCCCAAATTGATACTCTTGATTCCACCTGATGCCTATCCAGTCGACCACCTGACACTTCTTGCCCTTACTATTTGACACTTGCAGGTTCTTTTGCAGCCATGCATTTTAGGTCTCGACCTAGCGACGCAGCGCGAAGCGCTGTCGCTAGCGAGACTTATTGTTGCTGACTTGCTTCGGAAGGGAGACAGGAGCTGTGCACGCGCAGGACGGACTTGAAATGTGAACGCGCCCGTGAACACGCAATGTGCACATCTCCTGTCCCCCTTCCGTCCTCGCAAGCCTCATGCAATATTACTTTTTTTTTTTTTTTAATGCGCACGCAAGCTCCAAGCGCGGCGCGCTTTACATGCACAGCATGCCTCACTCCACTTACCTGCTGTTGTGGGGACTCTGCGCTGCTCCTCGGCTGGTCTCCGTCTTCAGCCGGTCCCCGCAGCACTTCTTCAACTACGGCGGCGAAGTACGCAGGCGCCGCCACTGGGCACGAGCCGCCGGCCACGCCGATGTGCACGCTCACGGCGTGCCTACAACGCGCGCATGGCGCTCTTTTACTTTCCCTTGTTTTGCGTGTGGTTGGTACTGGGGCTCACCCGGGAGTGCGAGGGGCTCAGGCTGCGTGGATGCCGCCCTCCCCTGGCTCGACATCGAGGGACTGACCGGATAGACTTGATTTGTGAAGGGACGTGGAGGGGACGGACTGCCGGTCGCAGGCTTGATCCCTTCTTGAACTGCGCCCACCCGGGTCGCCGCAGCAGAAGCGGCAGACGATACTGAGGTGAGCTCCAAAGAGGTGTGGCCTGCACACAGGTGAGAGGCTCTGCGTTTTGGAGTTTTTATCTCTTATAGTTGTTGCTGAAATGTTAACTATATTTTTTGCCGTGAAAGAAAGAAAAGACACACACACACACTCTCTCTAGCTTTTTTGTCAAGCACACAGATAAAAATAAACAAATCCGGCTCAAACTGTAATCTTGTTGTTGGCAGCTTTTTAAAGTGCGTTTGCGTTTCGTGTCCTCGGCGAATTGCTGATCTTATCTCTGTTGGTGGTGTGGTATCTCCTGTTTACATCCTGGAGGACGCCCCAATCTGTGACCGTCTTCCCCTTTGCGTGCAGTCCAGTTTTACCGATTGTGCATTCACCCACTACAACAGTTTACTTTGTATGTTTAATGATTCCATTCTTTAGCTTCTATTGCTGCTTTTGAAATAATTTTTTCATATTCTGTTATTGTACTTGTTTACCACTGATACATCAGCGTGCTTGACTTAAGTGCCCTTTCTTAGCTGAACTGCTCTTCAAAATGGATTGAGTTTTTTTTTGTCGGTGTTTTCTGAGACCGTTTCCTGATTACTAATGTTAATCGGTTAAGTTTGCCTTTTGTGTAGCAGTGGTTTAGTTGCAACACCATCTTAACTCGCAAATTTGTCCTCGTAGTCCTATTTTGGGTTATTTGTCTGTGTACAAATATTTTTATGCATCACCCCACCTCTGTTTTTCTGCCCCTCGCCCCCACCCTGTGCCTCCTAAGACTTGCCTTTATATGTGATTGCTGTTCCACCAATGCAATGGATACATAGAACAACTCCTAGTGTCCATGATTTTGGGGTGAATGAGCTTTGGCAAGAGAAGGTTAACTTCTTTTGCAGTACAGGTATAGAGAGCAGTTTATTTACAAGTTTTTCTACTAGCCCTAAGGTGTCCTCTTTTGATCACTTTGAAGCAGTAGATGTTCAGCAAGAATAGTGGAAGCTCAGTGGTAGCAGTTGTGTAACGAAATGCATGGAAGATTTCACCTTTAGTATTCAATTGTTACCCTCTGCGTGACTGGTTCTCTCGCATTCAGATGCCAGCCTCAACAGCTCCGTTATCAGAGGATTTCTCAAGTACGAGTGTTTGGAACAATATGCATCCCAACTTGACAGCAGAACCCAGAGTCTTGTTCTGTGTACTTCTGATAATCTATCTCCACATTTGAGTTGTTGAATTAGTTTATAAGTGGCTGATCAAAGAGCTCTGACTGCCATGTATTTAGGTGCCAGTTTTCTTAGAGTTCTAGTTCTCGGCCACATTAGGCCTTGTCTACGATGAATAAAATTGTGAAATTCTTGACTCTATAACAATCACGGTTTTGTTTTCTAACTATTTTCTTTAATGCCTTTCTCCTACTGCAGGCATTACATACTTTCCTGCAACTTTTAGCGCGCCAGGCGCTTTTCGCTTTCAAGCAGCCCGAGACAATGGCGGCCGAGGTGTCGCATTTACAAAAGTTTGAGCTATTGGCATTGTAAATGACAATGCCTTTTATTTGTGTTAATTATCAAAAAAGATAAATAAAAGGCATTGTCATTTACAATGCCAATAGCTTAAACTCTCGCAAATGCGAGACCTATTGCATTGCAAATGCTTGTTCTCTTTGTCACTGTTTTTCCATTTTCCTCCTTCTTTCCCCATTTTGTGTTTTTCTCTCTTTGAATCTGGATCAAAGTCTATTGAGGAAAAACAAGTGCTGATCCCCCCTCCCAAAAAAAAACGTTCCTGTTGACTACACCTTCAACCACTGGCTCAAATTAGGCACTGACGCTCACAATCTCTCATTCAAAGCTAAGCTTCTCTGGAAGTCAATGCAAGGAGGCAGCATCTCGCCTGCACAGAGGGACAAACCTCGGGTAGTAGAAAGAAGAATGAAATGATATGATCATGAGTACAAGCGCACTAATCACAATGCAACCTGTGCCATTCTCACTAGCATATGCATTATTTACACGTCGAGATGCACTGATGAAAAATGCATTGATTGTTACTTGAAGTGCACGCACTTTAAGGGGAAGTGCATTAGTTGAAATGAAACTACACTGGTCAATATGGGAAGTGCCGTTGTGGGTTGGGACTATCAAGTATGGGAACTCGTGCTACCTTAATATCATACCCAAAATATCATTGATGCAAATATCGACGGGTAAATATGTACAGGTTTTTTATACCTAACTGTATACATGTGCCTTGAACATATAAATATATATATATTTATCTGCAAGGTACTTAGATGAGGTATAGTAAATCTAAACCTCCCGCTGTGCACTTATCTGTCTGTATTTTGCTTCATTTGGCTGCGATATTAACGTAGAACAATAGTCCTTACACTATTTCATGTACTGTAACCGGAAGGGCACTGAACACAATCCACAGTTGCCGTTCACTGGACATACTCCAAAGTGCACTGATCACAGTAATGCATGCATTGAGCACCAGCACTTTATGGTAATGTGCGCGATATATGTGCCTTGAATCCGTCGATAGGGAGAGCAAAGATTACAGTGAAAGAAAAGTGCATCTGTCAAAGCTAGCAGCGCGTTACAAAGCTAAGTGCACTGATCACAATGAGAAATGTGTACAGTGCAAGGAAATTAAGACCTACTGTGCTTCCTCGGCTGTGACGTAAAAAGTTATTCTACCATATTATTATAATGTACTAGAGACCAATGGGTGACATTACAATGCCCACAATCTGTTGGCATAGCAAAATGAAAACTAGAAACCAATCTTTGAATACCGTGCACACAAACTATTCATTGGTGGCATGTCATGTGTACACCCCTCAAAACAGTAACAAACTGGAGTAACACGGCCATGCGCTTCAACGTAGGCTAACACTACATAATATGTAGGCTAGCACTACCTAATGCGGAGGCTAACACTTCATACATAATGCTAGTTATAGTTGAAGGCAGCCTGCGCCTGTACATTAACTGACAGCAAGCGTGTTTTGATAACAGTTACTACAACAAACGTAAAGAAACAACAAAAACAGTCTCCGTTTTTTAAATTGAACAGGGTATACTTTGAGGCACAGAAATTTGGCTTTCTGTCATCTGCAACATTAGCAAATGTTGTACAAGAAATCAACAGGGACCAGATTGTACACGCATTTACATTTTTGCTACAACATTTCTGGATTACATAAATGACACTGTTGGTGCAGTTTTGATCCAACATTTACACCTACTGACCAGTGCAAATGTTTTAGTGTGTACAGGACGAACAGTCCAAACTTTAGTAAAGATGTTTGTACAGATTTCGACAGAGCAAGCACTTGCATCATATCCTTGTTCACTGGAAGCCACAAGTCTGTGGCAGTGTCCCGAATGTTACAGTAAAAAAATTTTTTTTTAAATTAATATTACCTCTTTAAGATCAGGCCAGTCCCTCGGAAGAATATGGCTATGAATGTCGATTTTCATCTTGGAAGATTCAGCCCTGTGCTCGCTGTAAGTAAAATGCGCGCGCTCCAGCTGCCTGGCCGTGCAGTCTACTGTGGAGGCTGTCCATGAACGTGGGCTGCTGGTTAACGCCCGCGAGGATGGACGGAAGGTAGCCAATCAGCGAGCAGACCGGGCCACTGCCTTTCTACTCAGCCCGCCTCAAGTTCAGAGTACAAACGCATAGCTGAAATAGCTTTCGGTTCAAAGCTGCTGAGTTTACTATAGTGCGCAGCATGCAAAGTACACATTGAGGTGTGTTTCATTGAACTGTGCAGATTAGAAAGTTGGGCTATATTTTAACCTGAACAGAGTCCTAACGCAAGCCCCGGCTGAAGCCCCTGCGACGTAACCCTAGGGTGACCAACTGGCATGGGTGCAAATTCAGGACTTTGAGTGTAAAAATTCAGGACAGAGGGTCAAAATTCAGGACAAAAATTCAGAACAGAAGGTGAAAATTCAGGTCAAAACTTCAGGACAAAAGGTAAGTTTTACAGACATATCAGTGCCATTGTGAGATGTAAAGCGGCACGCATAGGATGTAGCTAATTGGGTCCTGCAGTGCTGGACTAGAATGCTGTCCTCCGAGTGGCCAGCTTTATGTGTCAGATCGCTTCAGGTATTCCATGTATGTTCAGCTGGTGATGAGTGGTATAGGGGCGGGTACAGTACTGAGTGATGGATAGGACCCACGGAGGACAGGTCTTGTGTGAGGGTAAGAGCATTAAGCAGGAAAAGGGAGTTACTAACCAGCCTGCATTAGCTATAACTGGCTGCAGACAGCTGTGTGTTATCGTATTATTGTGGGTTAGAACGGTTAGATAGGAGTTGACATTACTATATAATGCCCTGGCTAGTGGCTAGCCATATATCAGCCCTCCTTATTTTATCTGTATATGGGAAATAGTATACTACTTGGGCTGTTTCATTTCTGTGAGCTGTAAACTGCAGATTCTCATTGATGCACAAAAGTGTGCTACAGACTAGAAACTGTATATGTGTTGAGGCATTATTGTAGGTCAGTGTTAGACCTGGCATCCTTGGCGTGGGTCTCCCTTCCATTTTTTCATAATGCCTCCACTGTTGTCGATATGTTTTTGCTGGACTAGATGCTCATGGGCACTTTGCCACTGCTAATCAGTGCCAAAGTGCAAGTGCTCCCTATTGTAAATTGTGTGATGAATTAGTGACTCCATGTTTGGCTTATTTGAATTACTGTCAGACCCTAGTACCGTGCACTGAGTGTGCCCAGGGCTTGTAAATCAAATGCTGCGGGTGGGCTTGCAGCACTGGTTGTGCCACCCACAGAAGCAGCTTGTAAAGTGTGTCTCAGGCCTGCCATTGCAGAGCCTGTGTGCAGTCTGTGACTGCCATGTCGACTTGGTAAGTGCACCCACTTACCAGTCCCTAAACCTTCCATTTTCTTCATATCAGACACCCCTATGGTAGGCCTACGGGCAGGGTGCATTGTAAGGATAAGGTGGGACATGCCCTGGTGTGTGTGGCATGTCCTAATAGTGAATTACAGCCATTTTCGTTTTTCACTATTGCAAGGCTACCTGTTCCCCATAGGCCAGAATGGGCAGTTTGATTATAACATCTTATAATCCTTAACTGACTCAGGGAACTAGGTAGAAATTCGAGTTTAGTATGCCTGAACTCAGAATGATAAAATGCATCTTTTAGTGAAGATGATTTTAACGTTCTGTGTTTGAAAATACCACTTTTAGAAAGTGGGTATTTTCTTGCCTAACTATCTAGCCTGCCTCTGCCAGCTTGTGTATTGTGTGTCTGGTTTGTGCGTGACTGGGGCTGGGGGTGGCTACAGGAGACAGGGTGAGGCAGCCCAGAGTTGAATAGAGAGATCTGCATCCAGATTAGAGGGAGGAGTTGCATCTGGGTCTGAATAGGGCTGTGCCTGCCTTCCACAATGCTGGCTCCACCTCCTGCCGGGCGTCTGAGTACCCTGCCCCACATTTTGAAAGGAAAGAAGGAGACATGTACACAGAGTGCTCCAAAGCTGCACAGAACTGGTTTGAACTAGGCAAAGGCCTCTCTGCCTCCAGAGAACAAAGAGAATCAGGGTATAAGAGGGGCACCCAGACCCCAAGAATTTAGATCACTTTTGGGAACAAGAAGAAACCTTTGCTGAGGAGCGGAACCAAGAAGAAACTGAGGAGAGACTATCCCTAAGCCTGAAGTGCTGCTTGGGGGATTGGCCTGCAGTGGTTTGCCTGACTGCCAAAGAAAGGAGAAAGGAACTTTTGCTTTGCTGTGACTTTCATCAACTTGTGAAGGATCTCCAAGGGCTTGAGAGAGAGCTTGCCCCCTGACCGAAGTCCCAGGACCAGTGGACTTCACCAGCCTTGTGAATTGCTGCTGGAAACGCTGTTTCAGTGGCTACATGGGTTAGGGAGCTGTGACCGACTCTGACGACCGGCTCGGCGTCCTGTAAGCACCGCATCGGAGCACCGTCTCGCCCTGCAACGCAAGGCCCTGGTCTCACCGACTCCGTCAACGGGCCGCTGCCTGCACTGCATCGAGAGACAACGCGTCCTGCAATGCTTCGCTACGCCGAAACGAACTGGTCCGACCGACACGGTCACTGCTGCTGAATTCGAGTCCTGTGACCGCACCGGAGTTGGGCACTGCTCGCACGCTTCGCGACGCACCACCCGACTCGCACCGCTGTCCGGACTGATCGACGCCAACTCCCGAATCCGGCTCCGTCGCCGCACCGTAACCTGCCAGCACCGCATCGAAGCACCGTCTCGCCCTGCAACGCACGGCCCTGGTCTCACCGACTCCGTCTCGATGACGTCAATGAGCCGCTGCCTGCACCGCATCGAGGGACAACGCGTCCTGCAACGCTTCCATTTTGCATTGCGACCGCGACGTACAGCCATCCGGCTCGCACGCCCGTGCCGGCCGCTTCAAGTAAAAGGTACTGTGACCGAGTCTGTCTACGCTGTGTTGGCCCGTCTCGATGCGGTCAGCTGGATTTGTTAGACTCTGTTTGTTCTTGACATCGCCGTAGCTGGAGGAGGCTACCGACTCACACAGAACCTCGAATTAAGCCTTTTTGATAAGAAATAAGTATTTTTGAACAGTATTGTGGATTATCTTTGTCGTTTATGGTCTTGTGGTAAATCTATATAAAATATTCTTATTTTTATAAATATACAACCTGTGTGGTGTCCATTTGTAGTGTTGTCACTTGATTACTGTATGTGTTCACAAATGCTTTACACACTGCCTCTGAACTAAGCCTGTCTGCTCGTGCCAAGCTACCAAGAGGGTGAGCAGGGGTTATTTCAGGAGTGTACCTACTTTTCCTGACGAGACTCAAGGGTCCCTATTTGGACAAAGGTACCTACCTCTGCCAACTAGAGACCCCCAAATCTAACATTGGTGGGCAGCGGTGAGGATTCTGGACTTGCATTTGTGACTCATGTACAGTAATTGGTGAACACTACTTAGTGAGTGCAGACCAAAACGCAACCACATACTTTTTGACAGCATTTTTTTCTGGGATTTCCTATTTTTGCAACTGCCAAGTTTTATCACCATGGATAACGCACCATCTGTAGCATCTGTTGATTGTGAGTGGGAAGAGGAGAAATTGGAATGCTACACTGTTAACCAGCTCAAGCAATTCTGCAGGAAGTTCAAAGTTTCTATGGCTGGTCTCTCCAAGAAGGAGAATTTCCAAAAGGCGCTGAGGGCCTGGATGGAAGCCAGGAATGCCCCTGAGAATGAGGAAGGGGATGAGAATGCAGATGGGCAGCTGGAAGGGCTATTGGGTCCAGGGGGAAGAAAGTAGTCTCCCCAGCAGGTAGCAGTGTTTCTGCCAAGGGTTTGTCCCCAGAAGAGCTGGAGGACAGACAAAAGAGTAGGATGCATGAGATGGAGCTGACCAAGCTCAAGCTTGATAGGCAGTTGGAGTTTGAATTGCAAACTATGAAATTGGCCCTAGAGGAGAAAAGAATGGATCAGGAGCATGAGAAAAGTTTGAGGGAGTTGGAGTACAGAGCCAAAAGTTTAGAGATTACTCCCTCTGGTGGCAGTGTACCGCCTGTGCCTGTTGAAGCTAGGGTGTATATTCCCAAAGATGTGGTGAAGGAGTTTTTTAAAATGATGACATTGGGCAGTGGTTCAAAGCCTATGAGGTAGCCATGTCTTCCCACCGGGTCCCTGAGAAGGATTGGGGAGCGGGGTTGTGGGGGCGGTTCCTTAGTGAAGGGCGGGATACCTTGTTGGATTTGCCCTCTGAAGTCTATAATTCATACAGCCACATGAAGGATGCTTTAATGACTAGGTATGGTTTGACCCCTGAGCTTTATAGGCAGAGGTTCAGGAACTGTAAGAAGATTGAAGGCAGTACCTGGGTTGAATATGTGACTTTTTTTTGCAGAGCCTTGGATGGTTGGGTAAAGGGTAGCAAAACGACTGATTTTCAGGCGCTCTCTGATTTGATTGCATGGGAGCACTTGTCCAATAATTGTTTTCCTGAGCTACGCCAGCACCTGATTGATAGTAAGCTGACTAACCCTAGGCAGCTTGCTGAGGAGGCGGACCGCTGGGTGAGTACCCGGGTCCACGAGGGTCACGTGGGAGACTCCACCAAGGGTGGGCAGGGTCCCCAGCAGAAGAGTGGGGGGGACAAGGGTAAACAGAGGGAGTTCCATAAAGGGCCCCAAAGTAGACCCCAAGGGAACCAAGGGAAAGGTTCCCAGCCTCCCCCTGAGAAGAAGCCAGTGGCCCTGACAGGCCCCCCTGTTCACCAGGGACCACTGGTGTGTTACAAGTGTGGCGCCCCTGGCCACAAGGCTTATGATCCTCGTTGCCCTTTTTTTGGAAAACCAGCACCCTCTGGTGCAGTCCCCCGGCAGTTGGCTAGTGTAGCCCTGGGGGAGGAGTTGGGTGCCCAAGGTGGGGGGGATCCCACAGTGTTTTCCCATGTCTCATTAGGAGACTCTGAGATGGTCCCTAGGGCCCAGCTGCCTGAGAACACTAAAAAGTACAGGCAGTGGGTGACGATCAATGGCCATAGGGTGGAGGCTCTGAGAGACACAGGAGCCAGTGTGACAGCTGTCAAGTGTCACCTGGTGTCTAAAGAGCAGGTTGTCCCTGATGCATTCTATCCAGTTGTTGCCGCTGACAACACAGAGAGTCACTGCAAGGTGGCTCAGGTTCCCTTTGAGTGGGGGGGGTCTCGGGTACTCTTCAAGTAGCTGTGAGGCCAGCCATGCCTGTTGACTGTTTGTTAGGGAACGATTTGGAGAGCTCACCTTGGGCTAAGGTGGAGCGGAGTGCACATTTAGAAATGTTGGGCTTGCCTGATTGGGCATGTGTGACCACCCGGTCAATGGCAGCTAAAGGTGTTCAAGAGGACCTGGAGCCTGAGAGGGAGGCCCAGGTGCCTGCTGGAGAGAGAGGAGGCAGGGGGCACGGGAAACCGGCCCCCGAAGTTCCAACGGTCCAGGAGGAGGCAGACCCTGAGGGGGATGCCCTGGAGCCTACAGGGGAACAGGTAGCTGAACTGGGGGACCTACCTGAGCTGACCCATTGGCAGCAAGAAGGAAGACCCTCCAGGGAGGAGTTCTACGAGGAGCAGAACACATGCCCTTCTCTCGTGGGTCTGAGGCAACAGGCCACAGACCAGGCAGCAGGTGATCAGTCTGGATCACATTGGATTTACTGGGAGAATGGTCTCATGTATTCAGAGCCTAAGGTTGCTGAGCCTGGGTCAGCCCGTGTGCTGGTGGTACCCCAGCGCTTCAGAACCTTCCTACTGGGGTTGGCTCATGATGTACCGTTAGCAGGACATCTGGGGCAGGACAAGACCTTTGAAAGGCTTGTCACCCATTTCTTTTGGCCCCAGATGCGCAGGAGTGTCGCCACTCACTGCAGGACCTGCCAGACTTGCCAGGCAAGTGGAAAAAGTGGGAGGAAGCACAAGGCTCCTCTCCAGCCATTCCCTGTGGTCAGCACCCGCCTTTGAACGGGTGGGTATTGACATTGTGGGGCCACTGGACCCCAAGACAGCCATGGGCAACAGGTTTATCCTGGTCTTGGTGGACCATGCCACACGGTACCCTGAAGCCATCCCTCTGAGGACAGTGACGGCCCCCGTGGTGGGACGAGCACTGATGGGAATTTTCTCACGTGTGGGGTTCCCTCAAGAGGTGGTGTCTGACAGAGGTACCAACTTCGTGTCCAAGTACATGAAGTCCCTGTGGCAGGAGTGCGGTGTAACTTACAAGTTCACCACTCCTTACCACCCTCAAGGAAATGGGCTGGTTGAGAGATTCAACCGGACCCTAAAAGGCATGATTATGGGTCTGGAAGAACCCATGAGGCATAAATGGGACGTCCTCTTACCTTGCCTGTTGTTTGCATACCGGGAGGTGCCACAGAAGTCTCTAGGGTTCAGCCCCTTTGAGCTCCTCTATGGACACCCGGTGCGAGGACCTCTGAGTTTGGTCAAGGAAGGCTGGGAGCAATCTCCCAGGAAACCTCCCCAGGATATATACAGTTACATGCTGGCCTTCAGGAACCAGACTAGGCGTTTCAGAGAACTTGCTGAGGCAAATCTGGAAGCTAGCCAGGAGGAGATGAAGCAGTGGTACGACCAGAATGCCACTCTGGTAGAGCTTCAGCCTGGTCAGAAAGTGTGGGTCATGGCCCCAGTGGAGCCTTGTGCGCTCCAGGATAGGTGGACCGGCCCTTTTACGGTGGTGGAGCGCAAGAGTCCAGTTACCTATTTGGTGGACTTGCAGTCTCCCAGGAACCCCTTGCGGGTCCTGCATGTGAACCGCCTGAAGCCCCACTTGGAGAGGTCCCAAGTGGGCATGCTCTTAGCTACAGATGATGGGGTGGAGGAGGAGACCGAGCCTCTTCCTGACCTCCTGTCAGCCCGAGAGCAAGATGGATCAGTGGAGGGAGTAAACCTCTCTACCTCCCTCACACCTGAGCAGCAGGGTGACTGTCGCCAGCTGTTGGGACAGTTCCCTGACCTGTTCTCCCTGGTTCCCAGTGTCACTCATTGGTGCGTCCATGATGTGGACACTGGGGACAGTCTTCCTGTGAAGCACAAGGCTTACAGGGTGACTGACAGGGTCAGAGCCTGCATCAAGGAGGAGGTCTCCAAGATGTTTGCGCTAGGGGTGATTGAGTCCTCTAACAGCCCTTGGGCCAGCCCAGTGGTCTTGGTTCCAAAGGCTGCCGCGCCTGGTGCCACACCAGAACTCCGGTTCTGTGTGGACTACAGGGGACTCAATTCCATCACCAGGACTGACGCACACCCCATCCCCAGAGCTGATGAGCTCATAGATCGGTTAGGGGCTGCGCGGTACCTCAGCACGTTTGACTTAACGTCTGGGTACTGGCAGATCGCCTTGACTGATGGGGCAAAAGAGAGGTCAGCATTCTCCACACCAGATGGGCACTACCAGTTCCGGGTGATGCCCTTTGGGATGAAGAATGCCCCTGCCACCTTTCAGAGGTTGGTCAACCAGGTATTGGTTGGACTGGAGGATTTCAGTGCCGCCTACCTGGATGACATCGCAGTGTTCAGTGCCAGTTGGGAAGAACATCTGCGCCATCTCTGGGAAGTGTTGATGGCGCTGCGGAGGGCAGGCCTCACGATCAAGGCAAGTAAGTGCCAGATCGGGCAGGGTTCCGTGGTGTACTTAGGACACCAGGTTGGGAGCGGCCAGGTGGCGCCCCTCCAACCAAAAATTGATACCATTCTGGCTTGGGAGCCCCCCAAGACCCAGACAGAGGTGAGAGCCTTCCTAGGACTCACCGGGTATTACAGGAGATTCGTCAAGGGGTATGGCAGCATTGTTGCCCCCTTGACAGAGCTGACTTCCAGGAAGCAGCCCAGGAGAGTGATTTGGACTGACGCCTGTCAAAAAGCTTTTGACACCTTGAAGACGGCCATGTGCACGGCGCCTGTGCTCCAGGCACCCAACTTCTCCAATGAGTTCATTGTTCAGACAGACGCTTCAGAGCATGGTGTAGGGGCTGTTCTATCACAGATCAATGAGGAGGGCCTAGACCAAACTGTAGCCTTTATCAGTAGGAGGTTACTTCCACGGGAACAGAGGTGGAGTGCTATTGAGCGTGAGGCATTTGCTGTGGTCTGGGCACTGAAGAAGCTGAGACCATACCTGTTTGGGACTCACTTCCGGGTTCAGACAGACCACAGGCCCCTCAGATGGTTGATGCAGATGAGGGGTGAGAATCCAAAGCTGTTGAGGTGGTCTATTTCCCTACAGGGGATGGACTTTATGGTGGAACACCGCACTGGTACAGAACACGCCAATGCTGATGGTCTGTCCAGATTTTTCCGCCTTAGTGATGAGAACTCCCTAGAGGTAGGATAGTTCTCCCCACATTTCAGCTGGAGGGGACACGTGTTAGACCTGGCATCCTTGGCGGGGGTCTCCCTTCCATTTTTTCATAATGCCTCCACTGTTGTCGATATGTTTTTGCTGGACTAGATGCTCATGGGCACTTTGCCACTGCTAATCAGTGCCAAAGTGCAAGTGCTCCCTATTGTAAATTGTGTGATGAATTAGTGACTCCATGTTTGGCTTATTTGAATTACTGTCAGACCCTAGTACCGTGCACTGAGTGTGCCCAGGACTTGTAAATCAAATGCTGCGGGTGGGCTTGCAGCACTGGTTGTGCCACCCACAGAAGCAGCTTGTAAAGTGTGTCTCAGGCCTGCCATTGCAGAGCCTGTGTGCAGTCTGTGACTGCCATGTCAACTTGGTAAGTGCACCCACTTACCAGTCCCTAAACCTTCCCTTTTCTTCATATCAGACACCCCTATGGTAGGCCTACGGGCAGGGTGCATTGTAAGGATAAGGTGGGACATGCCCTGGTGTGTGTGGCATGTCCTAATAGTGAATTACAGCCATTTTCGTTTTTCACTATTGCAAGGCTACCTGTTCCCCATAGGCCAGAATGGGCAGTTTGTCCTGTAAGCTTCGCATTCGCCCTGTAACGCACGGCCCTGGTCTCACCGACTCCGTCAACGGGCCGCTGCCTGCACCGCATCGAGGGACAACGCGTCCTGCAACGCTTCGCTACGCCGAAACGAACTGGTCCGACCGACACGGTCACTGCTGTTGAATTCGAGTCCTGTGACCGCACCGGAGTTGGGCACCGCTCGCACGCTTCGCGATGCACCGCCCGACTCGCACCGCTGTCCGGACTGATCGACGCCAACTCCCGAATCCGGCTCCGTCGCCGCACCGTAACCTGCCAGCACCGCATCGAAGCACCGTCTCGCCCTTCAACGCACATCCCTGGTCTCACCGACTCCGTCTCGACGACGTCAACGAGCCCCTGCCTGCACCGCATCGAGGGACAACGCGTCCTGCAACGCTTCCATTTTGCATCGCGACCGCGACGTATAGCCATCCGGCTCGCACGCCCGTGCCGGCCGCTTCAAGTAAAAGGTACTGTGACCGAGTCTGTCTACGCTGTGTTGGCCCGTCTCGACGCGGTCAGCTGGATTTGTTAGACTCTGTTTGTTCTTGACATCGCCGTAGCCGGAGGAGGCTACCGACTCGCACAGAACCTCGAATTAAGCCTTTTTGATAAGAACTAAGTATTTTTCAACAATATTGTGGATTATCTTTGTCGTTTATGGTCTTGTGGTAAAACTATATAAAATATTCTTATTTTTATAAATATACAACCTGTGTGGTGTCCATTTGTAGTGTTGTCACTTGATTACCTTATGTGTTCACAAATGCTTTACACACTGCCTCTGAACTAAGCCTGTCTGCTCGTGCCAAGCTACCAAGAGGGTGAGCAGGGGTTATTTCAGGAGTGTACCTACTTTCCCTGGCTAGACTCAAGGGTCCCTATTTGGACAAAGGTACCTACCTCTGCCAACTAGAGACCCCCAAATCTAATAGTCAGAAGGAGGCACTGTCTTTTACATACAGAACATTTTCTGTTGAATGGAAGCAAAAAGCCAACATGCTGTTTTACTAATAAAACTATATAGCGCACAAATACTAATGTGTGGAAATGTGGTTTCGGCAAATATGTATCATTTGAACATCACCAAGTAAAGTGTCTTGATTGTTTTGATCCTATTAAAACTCTGTTTCCAGCACACTTGTGAACTACAAACAAGTGGCCCATTTGTGGTTTCCTAACTGCTGATATGTTTTGAAACATTTGCACAGTTCATTTGCAGATATTTAGAAGTTGTGTGTTACAAACAAACTGGCAGCTTATAGCCTTTGTTTGCGCACCTCCAAGAAAATTTGCGAAAACATGGTGCATTCTACAACACATTTGTCATTCTATATTCAATTGTATTAGCTTCTAAAGCATAGTAAATGATGGCCTTACTGTGTACCAGGATATGACAATCTTTGATTGGGCTCTTCAATGATTCCCTCACTATCACCAAAGGTGCCTCTCTCACACATGTATTTCATTTGTTTTTATAGTGCCTCTCATACCAGTGTAGGGTGCCAGAGCACTTTACATCACACACACATACAGAGACAATGAATCATACGTGTGTAAATCAGTGTTTAGAAAATGTTACATAAGGCAACGGGGACTACAAGGTGTAGGATTCACGTCTCCCATAGTGGTAGGCATTTTGTAAGAGTGCTTGGTCTGAAGAAGCACAAACTCAGGATCCAGAACATAACACAGTAGTTAGCGTTGACTTTAATGATAAGAATTTATTTCTACCCAAACAAACCCTTTTTAGCAACATCAGGATAATGAAAAACTGGAAAGAAAACATAACTTTGTAACCTGTACCATGCAGCTTGCATGCAGCTCTTTGATCGCAGTTCATAGCTCACTGTGCTAGATTATGTATGTAACTTATGAACTGCACAGTAACAAAAGAATCTCAGTGACAAAAGCAGTAACCCACTGAGCTCTGCACATAAAATACTGTTCTTTGCTATGCATGGTACACATTCTTTACAGCAGGCATATTAACCCTCTGTGCTATCTTAGATGATTCAAAACTGCCACTAAACAAAACTCCCATCTCTCTTCAGTGGATACATTAGTCACCAGAGTTATCGTGACACTTTTATTGTTGCCTGAAAACTGCTGGATAGACAAGGAACTTTGCAGTGCTAGCACCCAGCAACAAAACTGCCCGACCCTTCCAGCCTCCCAGGGAAATGCCCGATGTGGGATACGGCCAGTCCAGCCTTGCTACCACCCTCCAATGGAGCACCTCATCTTCACATAGACCCTCTCCCATGTGTATTTAATTTCTTTTATAGTGCTACTCTTCCGAAGTATGTACGGCAGGGTGTCGGAGTGCGTTACATCACACACATATTATATAGAGACAATGACTCATAAATGTGAAAGTCAATGTATAGGAAATGTTACTTAAGACAATGAGGGCTACAAGGTGTAAGATCCAGATGTCATCCATACTGGTAGGCAGTGGCATAGAGTGGGCGAGGCCACAGGGGCGGTTGCCCTTGGCGCAATATTCTTAGGGGTGCAAAATTTTAAAAGAAAAAATATTTGTGGTGGAAGGGACTCGAGTGACGTCGGTGCTGTTGTCTGCAAGTGCAGGTTATGTTGTCTTGCCTGCCTTTCCCTGCAGAAGGGCGGCACGGAGCCGTGCCCTCATGCATCTCTCATGGCCTCGGGGCAGGTGGAGGGCTGCTCGCACTGCTTCCTGGTGGCATGGGAGCAGCGCTGCCCAGCGGCACAATAGCAGAACGTCTCTTGTGGCACCACAGCGCCATACAAGGAATTAGCTTCTGCTTTTTGGCAGGCAGAAGGAGCATTTCAAGCCTTAGTTCCACGCTTGCTGCCTGATGTCATGTGTTGGTTTGGTGATGGTGGGTTGAGTCAACCGGGGATGTGGCATTCATTCATTCTTTCATCCATCATTCAGTCTTTCACCATTCATTCTGTCCTTCCATCTGTGTGCTCATCCATATCCAAACCTATTCAACCATTTCCAAACCTATCCATTATCTGTCCTTTCACCCATCATTTCACTCATCCATCCACCCTCTCACTCATCCATCAATCATCCATCCTTTCACCCCATCCATACTTTATACTCATCCATCCACACTTTCACCCATCCATCTATTCATTCATCAATCCAACCATTTACCCTTTCACCAATTCAGCCATCCTTTCATTTACTCATCCATCCATCCATTCACCCAGTCACTCATCCATCCATTTGTCCATCCATTCACCATTTCACTCATCCATCCATTCTGTCTTCCAGCTTTTAACCCTCCCTTTCACTCATCTATGCATTCTTTAACTCATCCGTCCTTACATCCTTGTTTTCACCCATCCATACACCCATTCGTCTATCCATCCTGTCAATCATCCATCCATACTTTCACTCATCCATCCGTCCTCCCTTTCTCTCTACATCCCCTTTCACTTAGCCATCCCTTCACCCATCCATCCACCCACCCATCCATCCACTCATGAATCCATCCATTGACCCTATCACGCATCCATCTTTTCGCTCATCCATCCTTTCTCTCATCCATCCTTTCACTAACCCTGGGCAAAGCACTACGCTACGCTTGCGTAGTTTGCGAAGTTTGCGCTACTTCGCACAACGCGAATTGCACGTAGCACAGTGCAAACACGCGTAGCGTAGCGTAGTGCAGCGGTCATTTTTTGCTTGCTCGCAGTCCTCAACGTCAAGTTGGCGACCGCGAGCAAGCAAAATGACATCCCGGCGAGACTTTTTCCTCGTTCGCGATCAGCAACATCAAGTTGCCGATCGCGAGCGTGGAAAATAATCCTCCCGGCGAGATTCTCAACGCGGGGAGGTCAGGTTTCTCATTGCGAGTGGTCGCGTATGCTCGCGACCGCTCGCGATGAGAAACTACCAGTCCGCGTTGAAAGCTGCCGCTCGAGTAAAAATCTACTCGAGCGGCAGTAAAAGACAGCTTGCACTGTGCAAGATGCCGTTTTCAATGATTGCACAGTGCAGACAAGCATCCGGCACTGTGCAATCATTACGAACAGCGCACTACGCAGTTCGCGTAGTGCTACGCGTAGCTCGCGTAGTGCGAACTGCACTTTGCGTAGCTTCGCGTAGCGCTACTTCGCGAACTACGCCCAGGCTTACCTTTCACTCATCCATCCATCCTTCTGCCCATCTACCTTCCCTTTCACTCACTCATCCATCCTTACATCCACCCTTTCACTCATCCATCCATTCACCCTTTCACTTATCAATTCATCAATCCATCCATCATTTCACTAATCCATCCACCCATTCATTCGCCCACCATCCATCCTTTCACTCATCCATCCACCCTTTTACCCATCCATCCACCCTTTTACCCATCCATCCACCATTCCACCCATACATCCACCATTCCACCCATACATCTATTTATTTACCTTTCCTCTCATCCATCCTTCCAATCACTCATTCATCCATCCTTTCTCTCATTATCCATCCGTTCACCCTTTCACTCATCCATTCATCCTTTCACTAATCCATCCAGCCATTCACCCATTCCTTCACTTACTTGCTCACCCACCTTTTCACATTAATTATGAGCTGAGCCTTTGTCTGCAGAGTTGCAGACAAAAGAGACCTATCTAGAACTTCACCCCTGCTGTAGTTCCTAAAGCAGGGGTGGGTGGGGGAGAGTTTACTAAGCCCCCGCACACAGGCAATCTGAAAACTTGGAAGTCATGAGTCTTGCATGGTGCACAGTGCCAGGACGTGAGGTGACTGTGACATGGTGTTGTTTCCAGGGCTTTAAGTGGGTTGAAAAAACTTGGGGGTCTCTCCAAAGGGCGTGTACCATGTAATTAAGGGTGTGGCTTAAAACACATAAGCTAAAAATCTGTGCTTAGCATGGTGTACTGCCCGACTGGTATTCTGCTACTTCTGTTATTGCATCCAGATGTATAATACATTACAGCTACAACAAGCCAAGACTTTTGGCTTTGTCAATGGTTGTTAGTTGCATAAAATAAAAAAGCAGCAACTATGGCTTCGTTGTATATAATATTGAAAATGCTTCAGTTATAAAATGATGAGACTGTGAAAGAACTATATATAACCCCTTCTTTTAAACTTCTTTTACTGGCTTCTTTTCATGACCTGGATTCTGTCCATTTCTTCCATCTGATGAGGTGCAACATTTTTCTTTATGTACGGTTAAAACAGAATGCCCTGCCCTAGACCGAGGCAGGAGGAGGCCCACCACATGCTTTAACAGCCCAGACTGGCCCATTGTCATTCTGTATGTAGCAATCATCATCCGGCATACAGATTGACAATGGCCGGGTGCAGCGGCTCTTGTGCTCAGAGGATGAGTGCGAGGCGGCCCCATCAGGGAGCTGAGGCTTCTTGCAGAGGAACAGCGCTGCTCCCCGCAATGCCCAAAATTACGGGCAAAAGGCGACCGTAAGAGGGATCTTCATGGACAACAGATGTGAGATCCAAATCAGGGACGGTCCATGAAATTTACGGACGGTTGGTCGCCCTACGTAACCCCCACCCCTTCATGCTCCCCCTTCCATATCCCCAAATAGGATTGTCACCTGGCCGGTTTTATACTGGCATTTTAAAGTGCCGGCCGGTACAAAAACTGTATTTTCCCCTGACCAGTACATAATTTAAATAGTAAATGTAAAACTTTATTACTTTAAAACGTGTTCTACAGCTGCCCTAATGAGCCATGACTGGCAATTAAAGCAAGAAAAGACTTTGTTAGTTATGAATTCTACTTCAAATGAGTTCTACTTAACAGTCATGTCTGGGCCTTTTCAGAATCTTAAAACGTGAACAGATGTCCAGTATGTTTCTCTAGGAAAAGTGGCAACTAGGGTTGTACTAGGATGTACTGATAACGGAAAAAATTACAGCCTATGAGAGAATAAGAAGAGAGTGAGGAACCGGGAAAAACAAAAGATAGAGGGTGATCGAGTGAGCGTGAGGGGAGGACAGAAAAATAGTTAGGAAGAGAAATAGAGCTAAAGAGAGGAAGGGGGAACAAAGAGAGACTTGTAGGACAAGAGTGAAAACACATAAATAAATAGCCAGGTATAAAATAGATGGCAGCATATAATAATTTTTCTCAAATTTCAGGAATATGCGGTAGAAGCAGTTCCATACCCGGTATCAGTAGTGAGTAGGTCAAATCTCTATTTATAAGGTTAATAAAAGTAGGCATAAATAAACCAGACAGAGCAAGATGTGATCAAATAACTGGATCTCAGCTCTCAACTTTAATTACAGGTAATTTTTTGTTAAAAAGCTAAATGATAAGGCATGGATATGTTAAAATCAAGTGAGAATACTGCTTAAAACATGAACATCATTAATACAGATCAATTCGAAATTGAATTCCAGTGTAGAATTGTTTACACTTTCTTTTGCTGTTCATTGCTCTCATCCTAACACAGACTTGCTTACCTTCCATATTGTGAATGGATGGGTGTATGAGAGGGTGCTTGTGGATGGGTGGGCGTGAGTATGTGTGTGCGTGTAAGTGAATGGGTGAGGTGAAAATGTGGGTGTGCCCAGTCCATTGGCCAACCATATTAGGTGCTGCACTGGAGCCTGCCTAACTGAACCTGAACTCAGCAATGTCAAGCTTTCCCAGTTTAAAAAAGGGTTTAAGGAATAACCTTTCAGCGTAGATTGATAAGTTTACCCGCCTAAACTCAATGCCCATTTGAGCTTGTGAACAGAATTTTCAAACTAATCACCACCTGAAAGCAGCTTGGTTTGCAAGAATTGAAAAAATTATGAGGCACATTTAGAGTTTTTCTGTTTGTATCTTTTCCTTGACTGAATTTTCAACTTGTATATATGCAACTCTAACCACTAGTATCTGTAGTAGACGTATGTACTTACTACCATTCTTTTGTGAATTTAGAGTTTTTCTGTTTGTATCTTTTCCTTGAGTGAATTTTCAACTTGTATATATGCAACTCTAACCACTAGTATCTGTAGTAGACGTATGTACTTACTACCATTCTTTTGTGAATTTAGAGTTTTTCTGTTTGTATCTTTTCCTTGAGTGAATTTTCAACTTGTATATATGCAACTCTAACCACTAGTATCTGTAGTAGACGTATGTACTTACTATCATTCTTTTGTGAATTTAGAGTTTTTCTGTTTGTATCTTTTATGTAACTTATGTACTCCGAAGTCCTTATGTAATGTAACTGGTCCTTTTGTAAAGTGCTCTGACACCTTTGGGTAAAGTTTGCGCTATATAAAATCGCATTAAATAAATAAAGTAAAAATAAATTATAGTGCAAGGCAGTGCAGCAAGCAAAGTCGCTGTGCTGCATTGCACAAGGGGGAGAAAGCAGTGCAGAGTCATATTACTAAAATATGGCGATGCTGCACTCTTCCCCTGCCCTGGTGAATAAAAAGGCTCTCAAGTGCCATGCACATACACCTATGCACCATAATTCAAAGGTGTTTGCTTGCTGTCTAGGATAGGATTTGTACTGGGAGAGTACCTTTCTATTAGAAAAAAGCTATGCTTAGGCAAACTTTAAAACACTTCACACACTGGATGTATGCTGTACAATTCAGCATACATGCAATGTTTAAACTTTTAGGAGAAATAAAAACATTTCTCCTATTTAACGCCTGTCTCGAGAAGGGATATTTTTTGATGCAAAGGCAGGTCTGACAATCTGCACATCTGGCTTTGCATCAGAATCCATGAGTGTAGTCTTGACATGCCGAAGTACTAGTCATGGAAAGCCCCCACGACTAAAAATAGTGCTAATCAGCGTAAAGCAAAAATATTGCTTTATGCTGATTAGTGCTATTTTCACAAGTTTTTGTTTCTGTGCTGGAAAGTAAACACTTTGGGCCTGATTACGATCGCAGCGGATGGGTTTCCCGTCCGCCAAAATCGAAATCCCATAGGATATAATGGGATTTAGATTTCAGTGGACGCGATATCCATCACCGCTGTGACGGAGTAACCTGTCCACCGAGATCGTAATCAGGCCCTAAATCAAAACTTTGCATCACTTTGCACCGTTTTGTGTGGCTGCATTCACACATAACCCGCCACAAAAACACGTTCTACTTTGCGTCACACAAAGTTTTGATAAATTTCCCTCTTTGTGTCTTGTCACAAAATCTAATATCCCTGTAAAGTAAGAGAACAGTTAGTGGCTATTGTCTGCAGAACCTTCATGGAAGTGGGTGAAGACATGTTTCTGTAAAGTCTGGCCACCGCATAAGACAGGGAAGCTACCCTTGACTTCAATGTGAGTGTTATTTGGGTATCAGAGTCGAAGAAAACCGTGCACTCATGTAAGAACACTATTTAACTGAACTTTCTTCCTTGCTTTGTACGATCTTTCATTAATATTCTTACTCCCAAGAGTTTTTGTAATATTAATTTTAGGGCTGTTATTGTTCTTAAAAGAAATTAAACACTCTCCATTCTAGGTAAGGTGTAATAGTACAATATCATCTGTGAACATCAGAAACACTATTTGAAGGGGGCCCTAAAATGGGAAGAAATGCCCCCACTTCATCAAGAATGTGTTCTTGAGCTGCCATATAGAGGATGAATAGCAGGGGGACTAACATGACATTCCTTCAAATCTTGGTTAACGAACACTCAATGAAATGTGTTTCCCGCATTACAAGCATACCTACGACATTGTCTCTTCATATAATAGTTAAATACTTCTGAGTAAGATCGGATCATCAATTTATTCCAATGAGTAGGCAGGACTGCTCTGTTGGTAGCTGCTGAACAGTCATCAGAGTAGGAGTACAGCACTGACGTTTATTGTTTCACTGCTCTGTTGACCATCAACAGCAAAAAACAAGACGCTGTCCAAGGTTGCTCTCCCGTTTCGAAACACCATGTGAGCTACTGGGAGAACGTTTTTGGCAGTAACCCAGGCCTGCAGGTTCTGTTGAGTTATTTCACAAATATTTTGTCATCAACCTCGAGTAAGACTTTCAGAATATAGTTGGCTGGGTTTTTTCTGTCTGCAATTTTGTACACATGGAAGAGAACTGAACTCTTTCATGACTCTTTTAGTAGGCCAGAGAGGCAAACCATAAAGTAAAGCAGGGTGTTGCAAAGTCATCCTGTGTGCTCTGTGCACCCTCATTTTTTGCTGGCTGGTACTGGTGGTAACTGACTCTGACTGTCCCTGGGCTCTCTCTTACTAGGCCCAGGGCCAGTGCTATGTTGAAAACACAGTGAAAACACACACATACATTAGGGTACACTGTGTGTTACGGTACCCCTATGATTTACATGACCTACCCAATAAGTTCCGAATACATAATAGGGCAGAGGGATTCAAACTACCTATAAGTCCCTAGTTTATAATAGTGTGTATTATATAACAAGGGGACCCCAATACTAGAACCAGGGGCACTATATGATTAAGAGAAACAAGGGTTCAAAATAGGCCAATCGGTCCAAGAGATATTAAATTTAATTTTAAATGAACATTAATTCAGTTTCTTATTTCATACGGCAATCTTAAGGCAAATATAGGAAGGGACACATATAAACATTGTAAGTCAAAAGATTTATTTTACAATATTCGAAAATATATAGATTCGGTGCTCACAAGTAAGTGAAGAAAGGGCGTGCTGTGGTGAGTATAAGAAGAAGTTGTAAAAGCATACATCGCATTGACAACATAATAACAACTCATATACGATTTACATTGGTTAGGAGTTTTGTTGTAAAGGGGTCGACGATGTTTCGATCGCAATTATTCGAGATCATCATCAGGACTGGTATATGAGCACCTGATATCTAAAAAGTAAATAATACTTCTACTAGATTCGGAAAAAACGGTCCTGAGAAAAGTTGCCATTCTAGTATATAATAGGGCATGGCAGTTTAGAGGCCAGCAGCCCTTTCTGCACTTGCATGTGTGCACTGCCGAGAGCTTGCGGTCATTTTAATAGAACCCCTGTATTGCAGCACTGCTTTTGAATGCAAAATATGCCCAAAGTCGACTTTGGTGGCAGGGGACCTTAAAAAGTGTAATCTACAATAATTTGGCATATTAGGTACCCCAGGGTCTTCCCAAGGTGTCCCAGGGGTGGAGGGTTGGGTCATTATAAGAAGGGCCCTTATAAAAGATGTTTTATATGCCCTGGGGATAGAGAAATTGCACATTTCACTTCCCTCATTGTAGTAAAGTGCTTCCCAAAATAGACTTTGGTGCTAGGAGCACTGTGGAGTGAGGATCTACACTATTCTTGCATATTCTGGACCCCTGGCATATCAGAATAATTATATTAATTCTGTAAATCCAGAGGGGAAGATTGTAGTAAACAATTGTTGGCACATGCAACAAAGCGTTTTATAAAGTTTACAAAACACATATACGAAGCTCTCGATTTTATAATCACTGTTATATATGATTTTTGAACACTTATGTGGACCAGAGGTCTCCTTTAATAGCACGGAAGTGCTCTTTACTTGACCATACATTGAGACAATAAGGTAAAGGGATATAAGCCCCACTTGCTCTTCACCTGCATGTGGGTTTATAAGGTATTACTTTTACCTCCAAGATGAATAATTAAGCTCTAAAACATACAATTTTAAATTACCCTGACCTTGTGACTTGCACTTATCAGAGCTTCGTATATGTGTTTTATTTACTTTATAAAACTCTTTGTTGCATGTGCCGACAGTTGTTTACTACAATCTTCCGCTCTGGATTTGCAGAATTAATATAATTATTATGATATGACTTTATACAAAAAGACACAAATAATTGGTGGTTTAACCGTTTGCACGCCTCCTCCTATTAAAATATGTGTATACTATTGTCCACTATGTAAGCATATGATGACAAATACTCACGATCATTGGTGGTGGCAATGATTGTTGCCTTGTAATGCACTATATAATGCTAAGCTAGGAATGCCTATACTGTTATTTCTCTTTGACAATTGTAGCCTTGACGAAGTCGATATATTCAACTAAACACGTGTTGGCTACTGGGAAGAACAAGCTGTGTGAATTGAAGAATATAATATGGTGGAAGCAACTATATATAACTTGTAATCAGTGATGCCAATTGGGTTTATACAACTCAAAATATGACTTTTTAAAGGTTTAAGCAATTTTGTCCATAAGAAACAATGGATGCAGTGATTTTTTACAAAGTACCTTCAGATGCGACAAAATTCACAAGGCAAAACAGCCGCAGAGGAGGAAAGCATCAGAAAACACAGTGATGCGTCGGTTCCTGAATCCACGGGGAGGTGATGCGTCTGTTCTGCTGCACACAGGAGAAGTGTTGCATCGAATCCGGACTGTAGGAGGAAGCGATGCATCAAAATCCAAGATGGTTCTGGTCTGTGGATGATACATCAGAAAATCTTGGTGCACAGGTGCGATGTGTGGAAATACAGACGCCCTGGAGGTCGATGCGGTGGCGGCAAACAGGCGCTGCATCGATTTCTTCAGCCACGGTTCCATGATGTGTTGATCTTTTCAGCCGCACAGCAGGGCCTGCGTCGGAGTCAGTGCGGGAGTCTCGGACTTCGGAGACATGGTGCGCTGAACTCGGGCTGCGGTGGTTTCTTCGGCTGGGGGCAGGCGTTGCATCGATTTCTCAGCCACATGGCCCCGATGAGTTTAAATTTCTCCTGCACACCTGTGCTGCGTCAGAAAAACATGCGCTAGAAAAGCGATGCGTTGATTTTGATGTCTTCATGATGCTTTTTGCAGCAGACACAAGCTCCAAGGGCCCAGAACTGGAATTGGCACCACAAGGCAGGTCAGAACTCCCAGCATTGGAGTTCAGGAAGGCTGCAGAGGAAGTCTTTGTCTCCCTGAGACTTCTTAACAGGAGGCAAGCTCTACTTCAAGCCCTTGAAGAATCTTCTAAAGCAGGATACAGCAAAGTAAATGTCCAGTCCTTTCCGCTGCCCACAGACAGAAGCAACAACTGCAGGCCAACCCAGCAAAGCAACACACAACATAGGGGCAGTACTCCTCCTGACAGCTCTTTAGCTCTTCTTCTTGGCAGGATCCTCTTGATCAAGAAGTGCTCTAAAAGTCTGGGGTTTTAGGCCCAATACTTATACCCCTTTTGGCCTTTGAAGTCTTTTTAGTTTACAAATTTCTGCCTTGCCTGGCCTTGGCACCAGACACACTCCAGGGGGATGGAGACAGCATTGTGAGAGGACTGGCCCAGCCATATTCAGATGCAGGTGACAGCTCCTCCCACCACTCTAGCCCAGGAAGAAACACCAGCCTGGTGATGGGTCATCAGGGTATGCAGGGCACACCTCAACTCCCTTTGTGTGACTGTCTAGAGTGAATGCACAAACAAGCCCCTGTCAGTCTAAACCAGATGCTGATTCCACAGGCAGACAGAGGCACAGGAAGGTGAATCAAGAAAATGTATACTTTCTAAAAGTGGCAGTTCCAAACACACAATTTAAAAAGCACCTTAACTAAAAGATGTGGTTTTAAATTCTGAGCTCAAAGAGCCCAAACTCCAAATCTCTAGCTGTTCCCAATTGAAAGTTTCTCTTGTAAAATATTACAAGGCAGCTCCAACGATAACCTATGGGAGAGCTAGTCCTTGCAATAGTGAAAAATGAAATTGGCAGTATTTCACTATCAGGACATGTAAAACACACCAGTACATGTCCTACCTTTCACATACACTGCATCCTGCCCATGGGGGATGTCTTGGGCCTAAGGGGTGCCTTACATGTAGAAAAAAGGAAGGTTAGGGCCTGTCAAGTGGGTGCAGTTGCCAGGTCGACATGGCAGTTTAAAACTGCCCTCACAGATACTGCAATGGCAGGCCTTAGACAAGTTTACAGGGCCACTTATGTGGATGGCACAACCAGTACTGCAAGCCCACTGGTAGCATTTGATGTACAGTCCCTGGGCACACCAAGTGCACTTTACTAGGGACTTGCCAGTAAATCAAATATGCCAATCATGGATAACCAATCAGAATTACAATTTACACATGGAGCACTTGCACTTTATTGCTGATCAGCAGTGTACCTAAACCAGCAAAAACGAAGTCTAGCACACAGTCAAAAATACAGGAGGTAGAGGCAAAAAGGCAGGGGAAATCAGACCAAGGATGTCAAGTCTAACAACCACATGCAGGTGGCATCAATTTAAAGGAAGTGTTGACGATGTGGGAACAGCAACCCCTCTGCCTGGGCTCCTTAAAGGATTTTGACATGCCTAGATTGTGCAGACACAATAGCCTTTACATTCCAATAGCTCCATTGCAGACATGTCTTGTAAGACAATGATGCATACTTCTTCAAGAAACTGTGATACCTGCACAGGTTGGTTATGCACACTGCCCCCACAAAATTGCTAGATAAAAACTACAAATCTCCATTTTATAACACCGTCACAAGATTCTCCAGCTGACCGCCCTTAATCTTCCTGCCCAAACTCAAAAGCTTGGTTATTGTTTGTCCTATAGAAGGACATGTTGGTCATTTGCTAATGCAGCGGCCACCCAGCCCCATTCCAAATCATTCCTGTTCTTCAAACGTTTCTACTTCTGGAAGAATGAAATTATTTTTTCCCCATCTGTCTCATCCCTAGGTCTCTGCCTCCTTTTGTGAAATCTGTATCTAGACTCCTATTTTTTTTTAAAGTAACTGTCCTTCACTGATTTATTTTCGGATCTAGACCTTTTCTGGTCTAGAGCTGGTCTACACCTAAAACAAGTACAAACTTTATGAAGTTTTTCAATCTTAATAACCGAAGGCTGAACTATTGCAGCATAAGTTGATATAAACCGTGCTGTAATTCATGTAGTCCTTGTTCTTTTCACATCCTTCTTAAGATCGTTCGATTGAGGCTATCAGAAGTATCATGTACCATGATTCAGATAGTGGAGCAAATATCAAAACCCATTCTTCCTTTTCACGTTTCCCCTTTGTCAAGACTTTCTTTTCACAACCTCACAAGAATAGTCTCAGGAACTCGCTTTTCATTAAATCAGTCACTTTTTCCAACCCACCACTACCACCAACTTTACAATCCGCTGTATCTCTTTCACAAAAATTATTACCATGGGTCAAACAGCCTCTAGCAGATTTAAAATGTTTTCATGCAACACAGCACAGCAACCAACTTAAATGCACTGTGTAGCGCAAGGGGAAAACACAGCCCACAGCAAGATCCATTAAGATTTGCCTGCTGCTGCTGTTATCCCAGGAGCTGATGCTCTAATTAGGCTGCTTTGTGCAACACACAGACTTGCACCATGGTGCAGTGATGAGTGTTCACTGTCTAACATAGGATTTGTATTGTAGGCATACTCTTTCAGTACAAATTCATATACATAGACAAACTCTGAAGTATCCCATGTATTGACTATGTGCTGTGCACCTCATGGGTCAATGCATGGGTTTATTGAGAAATGAAAACATTTCCCCGTGTTAAGCCTGATTCAAGTAGGTGTTAAGTTTGGATGCAAACCCATGTATGGCTATCTAAGTAGATTGGGCTTTCCATCACAACTGATGGGTGTTTGTGCTGATCCGCCCAGATAATGTCCTCTTGATGCAAAGCACCACAAAATGCTTTTTAAACTCAGAAAGGGGGACCTTCCCTGCAAAAGAAAAATACATTTTACAATGTAAAGTAAATACCTGTGATTTGCAAGACTTTGTGATGGCGCAGAGCCTTAGTAAATCAGGATCCCTTAATTCTGGCCATTCACACTCTCGAATGATAACACGTTCCTCAAGAGAATTTATCCTTCTGCATTCACCCTTGTGACAAATATGTCAATAAAAGTTTCTAGAAATGTGCTCTCTTTTTCCGTTGTGAGCATAGTCAATGTCAGACATGTTCCTACATGTAAACGTTTTGCGGGTGTTGTCAGTTTGACAGGCGTTATCTACCTTTCTGCCACTATTTTGGCGAGTCTTCTGCCAAGACTGATGGAGTCAACCATGTCGGCCAATTATTTAATTCTCAGTGTTGGCAATGTCCTTACTACAGTCGGCTGCTTTACTGCGAGCAGTCCGTATTTCTCGCAGCTCAAGATTTGATTTAGAGATAGTTCTCCACTTTTTAAGAGGTCTCTCACTCTCCTTCTCACTTCCCATGATATATCCTATTATTTGGCGATGACTGTCTACAAACCAGCATATTTACAATAATTCCCCTCTTATGCAAGGAATGAATTGAGGTACTTTGGTTATTGGACGAATCCTCCGTTGTACATTCTCTTTTAACCCTGAGATTTGTGTTACTTGCTGACTCCCTAATTGAACAGAGTTCCCCTTCAAATAAATAGGTGTAAAAGCTTTCGAGCTACTGTTCTTCCATCCTGTGAATATAGTGTGCATAGTCATGGTAATGTGCCTCTATTTAGTTAAAGTGTGTGCAGAATGTCAATGCTTGTTTGCTTCTTCCATTGCCTCAATCCTTTTTATTTATCAACAACCGGTATGCAGATTGCTACTTTTGCAAAACATAGATTTGGATGTCCTTATTGCATTCAATGATCGATACGTTGACGTGATCGCAAAAAAGATTGGTTGAGCCGAAGACATTTGAGCTGGCTTTTAGCTGTCATGATTTTCATGGCAGGGGAGGGTAAAGAAACCTACCTCAAGAAATACCGAATCATCTTTGGAAGAACTGGAGGCAGCAAGATTCATCAGTGACAATGTTATAAATCTCGTGGCCATATCTTTTCTATTTGACCACAGCAGGGCCTCCAAGCAACCTCTTCATCTTTCATTCATAGACTACAAGGTCGCTTTTGACTGTGTAGGCAGAGGCAAACTGTGGAGCAAACTCACCAGCTGGAGCATACCTAACCACCTGTTGAGAGGGATAATCCTTCTCCACACAGACACCTGGGTGAGGATCAAGCTTGGGGACGGTGCTCATCTTTCAAGGGAGATTCCAACTTATCAGGGATTACAACAAGGGTGCGTGTTAGCCACCACTCTCTTCAACCTCTCTCTAGCAGACCTACCAACCAGCTTAGCGCAAGTGAATTCTCACGCCCTGAAATTGGGCAATGCCCTGCTACTGTGCTTGATATACGCCATTGATCTGATTCTTCTTAGCCAAACAAAGATTGGCCTCCAAAGACTTTCGGAGACTATAACTCAATATTCTGCTGCCATTGCTATGACCATCAACTTAAAATATAAACACCTAGGCGTGCTCATGGACAGCTGAGGCTCCTTTAAATCGCATCTAGAGCTAATGTGTCGCAAATCCATCGCCCTTACAGCTGCGATCTAGCGTATTAAAGCAGCTACAGGATCTTCCACTTATCTACCTTTGCTGAAAATAATCCAGGCAAAACTAATTCCCACCATAGTTTATGGAAGTGAAATTCTGAGGGGAAGGAACGGTGTTCATCTGGACAAAGTCATCACCAGGCTCTTTAAATCAGTGTTTTCCCTACCAGCATATACGTCTCCAGCCCAGCTAAGCCTCGAATTTGTCCTAGTCAAACAATCAATTGCAAGGGAGTGAATTCATTAAATTCTTAATAAGCTAAAGGAGGCTAGCACAGAAGCACTCTGTTCCCTCCTTTGGAACGAACTGAATGGAAGGGCCCACTCTCCAGCCAGAAACTACCCCAAAAGCTCTCTGGCATCACTAGGTCTAACAGATCAATGGGAGTCCTTTGTCAGCTTTCATCAAATTAAGACATTGGTCAACAAATGTGTGAAAGCTTGCTCGCTGCTTATAGACAAAGAGTCACTTTCTAATAGACAGCATGCTTGGCTTACACTGGCGCCCTTCACCAAATTAGCACCCCAGCCATACCTGGGCTTAGCCGTCAAAGTACAGCTCAAAGTAGCTTTCACGAACTATCAAATGGGCTGCCTGCCGTCACACTTACACCTACCCCTATGGAAGCACACAAACATGATAGGGCTGTGTCGCCTACATGAAAATGCTCCTGAGACACTAGTCCGCCAAATCTGCATTTGTAAAGCCACCATGGAAGACCAAAAAAGCAATCTATGGCCAGTCTGGAAAGGGAGGCCGTTGCAGGCCAGCAATCTTAGCCTTTTCAATGTGTCGGCCATTCAGCTTAGCTGCAGGTTTACGAAATACCTAGTTAGGCTTGACTAGAAAGCTTCAAGTGCACTGGATGCCCTGACTAGCGCAGGAACAGAATCTGAGAACAAATACCTTGTGTCACTAGAGCAGCAGTGAACAGTAATAGCCTAGAGCAGGACAAGGGACTGTAGCTGAGACTCATAAGAAGGACATGCAGGCATTAAAAGGCTCTTAGCAACTTAGCACTTTAATGCGCCACTTTTATAACTATCTATTGATATCTTTTTATGTAAAGTCTTTTTAATATTGGCACTTTGTGCAAAGGTTTTAATTAACTGTGCACATAATAAAATAAACGGAAACAGTGACAATGGCGGCTTTTTGTCTGAAGTTGGAGTTTCTTTTTTTTAGATGTTTCTAAAACTCTTAAGTCTGCTTTCTCAATCCTTTCACTGGAAAAGCTTTGGTGGGTTGGGAAAGCATCAGGTTAGGTGGTGTGTCCTGCAAATCTACTAATGTGTACATTTAATGTTTTAGCTTTGGGATCTCTTTTAGTAGTAAAAAAGGACCATGATCAATTTTCATATTTAATAAATCTTGATGAGGGATCCATTCTTTACATTTTCCTCTATTGCCAAGAGTAAGTTTCCCCCGACCCACATTTACACTTTTTATTGATATGATTAGTGATTTTTGGAATTCAAGTTTCGGCTTGGGTGCTTTCTTGTTCTTATTACAGTAGTCCCGTTTATCTGCTTCTCCCCCTTATTTGCAGTTAAACAACCTCTCCATGTGGGTTTAGAATTAATGATGAAGTAAAAGATCTTAACTGCAGAAACAATCACTGTCTGACACCAAATGGGCAGCATTTAAGGCCATAGTACTAGCCCACTTACCGCTGCCTGTGAATGCAGTACCACCACTGCTACACAGCTTCAGTGGCAGGAAGATTTTTCAAATCTTCGATAGCCAGTGACCAAGAGTGGCCTGGGACTCCTCTTATATCTCGGCGCACGGACATCTCCACTCCTCACTGCTGCATTAAGGAAGACAATTTAAGAAAGATGCAGGTGCATCGCACTAGAAAAGTACCAGAATTCCATCTGACCCACAAACATTCTGGTCAGTTCATGGTCACAGGACAGCTTTCCAAACTGAAGTTATGCTACCTAATAATTAGATAATTTGTGCTGCTCCAACAACTGAATGATTAATGAAGTCTGCAATAGCCAATCACAAGTGGTGGGTGGGGTACTTCTTATGCACCTCTGCTACACTAACAGCTCCAACTCACCAGTGCTGCTTCAATGGCACCACTCAAGGTGAGGCGCAGATGAATGGTTCCCCCATGTCTACTCCAACCACAAACAGGTCAGTTTATGATGACAGAAGAGCGTTCCAATGCAACATTTTGCATGTCAATAAACACATGATTGACACAAAAACTACAAGTGAATGGGCAGTGTGCTGCTGTCACCCCACTGATAACTCCAGCTGCTCTGAGCTGTCTCAAGAGAATCGGTCTTGGTAAGATTTGAGGTGCTTCAGAGAAGAATGGTACACCAAGTTCACCTAAACAAGAAACAGCCAGGCCAGGTCAAGATAATAGGGAAGGATGCCAAGGACTAATTTGCTCATCAATAAATAAGTGATGTGATGGGCAGTGCCAAAAAGGCAAAGGAATAGGATGTGCTTCACACTCCCCACCCGAGTATCCACCATTCACTTCAATCTTCCATACCTGTTACCTTCCACACAGACATATATGCAGTGAAGCTGCACCCAACTCTTGTGAGTGAATCTCACAAGGAAGCAAATGAAACCTTGCATAGGCCAACTCTAGATTGAGTGAAGACTTGAGACACATGCAAAAGGGTACTCCTTTCCATTTCTTCGAATCTTAACTCCCCACCTGAAGCATTCAAGTACCAGATTTGACATTGGAAACTGACAAACTCACACATGACTCATCATCTGAAAGAGGTACAATCCACACATCCATAGTTCCAAAGTAGGCCTATGAAATGCATTACTTCCCACCTAGCTTGTAGGTGTGGCTTCTTTGTTTTCAAGACAGACCTTTGGATGTCAAGCTTTAGTCTATAATAGCAGAAGAAGAAGAGAGTTGGGGCCTTTCACCTTCTCAATCTTCCCAGATCCTGCCGTTCCACAGTACTCATCTTTCCTATGCCTTGATGGTTCTTAATGGCCCACTGAGAGAGGGTTTGATCCCTGGCTGTTACTACTTTGCACTGACTGAAAAGAAGGCCTTGGCTGCTGGAAATTGCTGTGGCCTTTTTGGGACCTTCCTAAAGGATCCAGTTTCTCAAAAAGAACTGGTGCCCATGGTTTTTCCTCGCCAAACATGATAGGTAAATATCCTCCAATCGTATAGTGTGATCCTAAGTCTATGTAGTGCCAGTATAATCTCGGTGAAATAAAATACCTTTTTTCACAGTAGGTTGTGATGTATTCAGTAAAATATGTTTTCAGACTAGACCATCCTAACCTGAATCATAATTCAAAAAGAACTCAATAGCTTTCAATTGTGGGGTCTTTCATCTGTTGGGAGAACCATTTTCTATATCCTTCAATGGCATCATTCAGCTGATCTTTGCCATTTGTCTAAATAACAGAGCACCAGGAAAATGTTAAATGCCCTGCACTAACCTTTTATCTACTACAACCATATCTTAACTCCATCCACTCACATGCTTGACATGGAATGGGACTGCTGAAAAAAAGGATTTTGAGTGCAGAGAAGTAAGGCAATCACTGAGGTGAAATAATGAAAGGTTATTCGAAAGAGCGAAAACATCTAAGGTTAAAGTGACATTATAGTTAGGCATGGTAATAAGATCTTTCCTTGGGTTAAAAAAAAAAAAAAAATTCACACAGAGAAAACAAAAGTTAAAGTGATGCTATAGTTAGGCGCTCAAATGAAATAAAAACTAACGTTAAAAAAGCAAAGCAAAAAAACAGAAATTCACCAATTGTAGTTTACTGAGCTAAGTATGAACTGTGCACCCCAATTGCAGTTCTTTTGTCCTCACAGATTACATGAATCATGAAATGTTAAATTACATCATTTATGACATCACTGATGCCATCTTTGGCTGGGCGCAGAGGGGGGTTAGTCATGGGACCTGGCTTCTAGCCTGGCCCTATAGCAAACCCCAAGCAGGCAGCTAAACCTCCCCACCCCTGCGCACAACCTCGGCCTTGGAAAAAAGTTAGAACTTTATTCACAAAGCATTCTTTTTGTTATTTAGTGTTGTAGAATCCATTTTCTTTGCTTGTCCTTTTGTGTGCCATTTGACGGTTATATGATATTCAATGATGATAAGGTTGGTACAACGTGCACATCAAAAATGCATGACCCTTATGGAACCAATGTACTGTGTTGAAGTAAAAATCTCATAATGCAATGCAACACGCATTACTTCACTATCCCAGCAACAGACACCAATACCAAACCATATATAGATGAGACAAAGTGTCTGTCTCTTATTGGTTAAAACATTGCATAGGCATGGAAAAGCCCCAATGTCACAATCACTGGACACTTGACATGTGAGGGACCATCGCACTGTGTCATGCAGGTGGTACGCACTATTAGCTTCTTCTGATTGGCTCTGTCTCTAATAATTGTGTAACATGTACTGTCTGATGATGGATATGTGATGTATTGGTCCATAGTTGCCGAGAAATTCTCTTGTACTTGTGACTTTATTGGACATGTACCAAAACGCCTTTTTGTGGCTTACCCCAAAAAAAAGACTGCGCTGAACTTATGCAATTTGGAGACTTGGTTACTATGCCTGCTGTCCCCATGTTCACACATAAAGCTGCCTTTGAAATTCCCCTGTGTCTGTGACTATTTTTATTTAGATTCAACAGTGTAAATCAGTTAGGCCTTCTTTTTTCTCGAAATTGGCATTTAAAAATGTGCTCATAGGCATGAAAGGGTTAATGCTGGTAAAACATCAGATATATATTATGATTGGTGTCCAAATATGCTCTGATTAGCTCATTGGAAGTGGATGGCAGAACCCATTTGGCTAGCCATAACATGGACAATATGTTGTGTCAGTCAAATTTACAAGACTACTGATAAAAAAAATGAAAAGCCTCATAAATGTGCAGGATGGGCACACTTTGAACCCCAGATCCATAGGGATGGCGGGAGGCGTGCTTATGCTTTTATAAACATGGTGACACCCTGACAAAGCTGGTAGGCATTCCTTTTGGTTAATACACCCCCTTATATTGTGTCTAGTATATGTGGGAGGGTATCATGGTCTTAGGGTTTAGGGCTAGGGATGTTAACTGTTAGATGAGTGTCACCATAGGTATTGTCACCTGCCTAGTTGTATATATTTGAAATTAATAAATAACATTAACTAGTGCACCTCAAAGGTCCTTGAAGAGGCATTGAAAACTTTGCATATTCTGCTTGTGGTGCCCCAGAGAGGGCATGTACACTACAATCGTGTTCTTAAATGTTTGCTGGGCTGCCAGACATGTGACAGTCCACATATGAGCCCCACTAAAGTTGTTTTCAAAATCGCCCAAGTCTTCTAGGGGATTACATTGATGATCACCTGTGATTTTTCAAGCAGCTCTAGAACTAAGATTTTTTCTCAGAGTTTTAGGTTTTCTCTGTTGAAGTTTACTCAGGATATGATTGTAGCATGTTGAAAGTAAAAGAAAGACTCCTTTTGATATTTAATGAAATTGTAATGCTTTATTGTGAATGATAAAGTTGGCAATGGTGTTTTTATGAAACACACAAATGTTGATGGGAGGCTGTTTGAAACAAGTCTAACCACTGACAATAGCTCGGGCAGCACTCCAACCCTTCATTCTTTTTCTCAACATGCCATCTCAGTTTGGACCCAGTCATATGCAAATCAGTCTTGACCATGCGTCTCATGTGAACAGTTCAGCCGAAACTGCCAAGCCAGGTCCTCTCAGAACAGGAACTCAAGCAACCCAGGACCATTTTCAATCTAGTTCTGGCTCATCAGCTGGATACCACTCGCATCATTGATGACATCACTACCCAGAAAGTCTTACAGTTTGCTGCTCATTTCATTTGCAGTACACCTGATTTAACTGCATCCTATGGGCCACTATTTCTAAACTGAGCAGCCTTCTTTGCACGATATTATCCCAGGTGTATCATTGTTGACCACCTTGGCTCAGCGCAACAGTGATACACCATACACTTTAACATTTGAATATGGCTGCCCAGTGCGAAATTTACTAAGAAGGTATCTTGGAAGGGTATTGTGCATAGTGCATCATTGTTTTTACCACTCCAAGATCGCCAACATGTTGTTTTTAATTGTTGCAGCTATGTTGGAACTTTAAAACAACCATACACTATGTACAATACCATTGTACATATGTACATATACATTGTACATTGTACATTGTACATATGTACAATACTATGTACAATACTTGGGCTCAATTTCCTCGGACCTGATAATTCTCGCCTCTGTGCCTATTCTAATCATGGGTCCCACTCTGCAACTCTGGGCAATAGCTTGCTTAATCTCCACAACGGCCCCAACAGCGCTGGGATGCGTGGCTTCACCTTGGGGGTGCCCAGGAGTGGACATTTCACAGGGAAAAGCCAGGAAGGGTTCCACAGCGGTATGCGTACAGCGCCAGGAAACCCCAGTTGGGGTATCAGTGCGCTTTACAAGTACAAATTCATTTCATTTCATTTCATTTCATACCATTCCGAGATGGCGACCTCTTTCTATGTTTAATTTTTTTTTTTATAGTAAGCATATGTTTGCCAATTTTAGGTAGCAGCATATTTTTTTCTTATTTTATTTTCCATATGCTTGTGGGAGTTTGTGTGTCTGTTTTAGTGTGGATGGGTAAATGGCTAACAACAAGAATGAGTCAGTGCGTGTTTGAATGGATGTATGAGAGCAAGAATGAGTGACAGGGTGCATATACAATGTCTTATTTAGTGCCTACACTTTCAGTTATAAGGCAGACCTATTAGAATTCATACAAATCGTAGAAAATGAGAGGAAACCAAATAGTCTGTTATGCCATCCTCCCTAGTTATATCACAAAACAAGAAAAAATGAGCAACCCCTGCTGGACCCAAGTAATTGGTCTCATAAAACGCAAAGAAGGCTCCCTTTTATTAGATAAAAGGCTTACCACCCACACTTAGTGGCATTCTTCGTCAATGGGTCTTATATCACCCTGGGAGTATCCATTCAGGGTGAACTTAACCTCTAAAAGTGAGTTCTTGATAGTATACATGGGGAAATAAAGGAAAGTGTTAATATTGTCTAGAAGAATGACCCAATAAACTTTTATCATGGCTCCTCTTACAAGATTAAAATGATTGGCAGATGCAACAGGGACTCAACCTTCCCAACGTTCTTTTCTCGCCAACATGTTTCAACCAGTTTATTAAGCCACATCATGTCAGGGGCTTTCTTCAGTACATTGGTTTCCCTACTAGTAAATCTCAACCTGTATATGTTGATATATGCATAAATCAGGGGAACATACATAGATATATCATGCACTCTTGCCAAATATACAATTTCTCTCTTGTATCAGGATAGCATGGAAGTCATGTTCCAAGATAAAGAAAACAAAACCATTCAGTAGCAAGAAACAAATGTTCACACAGTGAGCACATCCCAATAGGGCTTCTTCAGTCAGGTGCAGTTTGGTTCCAGTTGCACAGTGAGCACTAGACCCACGTCTGGGCATACCCATGTCTAATTAGGGCATTACATAAGCACACAAAAAGTAATGGGATGAATGCTTCCACTGGTAATCGCTTGGGGTAGCATTCCAACACGTCATTTTTTTGCCCACCATTCCACCTTAGATTAGATCCAGCCATATGCAAATCAGCCTTGGTCCTGCTCCAATGAGAACAGCCCAGCCTGAGCTGACAAGCCTGATCCTCTCTGAATGGGAACACAAGCAACCCAAGAGCAGCTTCAACCTAGTTGGGCCTCTTCTTTTGGGTGAAGCTTGGTTCCAGTGGCACAGTGAGCACGGGTCCCATGTCTGGGCAACTTTGAAAGTCCTGTAAGCATGCTTGCTCTCTACTACCTACAAAAATGTGTAACAAAATCCAAGTGGTGGCTGGTGTCAGGGTAGAGAGGCGGGGCGAGGGGGAGGGAGGACGACGGACAAGGGAGGACGACAACATAAATAAATAGAAATAAGAACTTACCTGCCGCATTGCCTCTCTTCCGATCTTCCGGCTCCACTGCAGGCAGCACAGGCTCCCAGACTCCCCTGTGGCCAATCCTGACGCTGCTCACGTGTCATGAGAGCAGCATCAGGATTGGCCTGAGCGCCCTCGATTTTCACTCCCAGGGAGACTGGGAGCCTGTGTCTGCTGTTTCCAACCCGGCAACGCAGTTCGGGTTGGACACAGCTTTAGTATGCATGACGGTTTGGCCGGCCTGGACGCCAGCCAAACCGTCATGCACACTGATAACAGTGCCCACCACTCCCCCTGTTACTGCCCCTGTGATGGCTCCACCCCCAAGCCTCGGCTCCTAGAGCAAAAATAAAATGATAATAAACACGTTTTATTATAGTTTTATTTTTGACCTTTTTGAGGCTGCTGACGAGGGGTGACGCTCCGGAGCCACCCCTGCAAAACCCTAAAGTTGGTATAAAGAAGGAACTTTATGCAAAACCCTAAAGTTGGTATAAAGAAGGAACTTCACAGAGAATGGGCTCTTTTTGTAGTTTGACAGTATTTAGCACCATTGTTTTAAAATGTATGTGGCACAGGCCTCCACCTCCCCAAACTTCTCTGAGGGAGTGTTGGGCTTGCCCACACCCGTAGTGCACTTTGGGGTAGATATTTATGCCCCACTACTTTGAAACTGAGTTTTAGATTCAACAGTGCATTTACAGACAGTAAAAGTAGCGGTAGAGTGCGACATCTCGAACACAGCAAAGGAGGAGGCAAAGGTTGGCAGCTAATTGTAGTAGAAGTAGAGAGACCTTGAAAGCTGTATAGAAGCTCTCAGCTAGACTGGATGACAGAGCTGCAAGGCAACCTCACTTTCTAGTGCTTAATTCGTACTTATTGTTTGAACGATGTTGTCCTGTAAGCACAAGGACGGATTGCCTGTATTCATACAATAGTTTTGACCTTGAACGGAGAGGCATTTCCAGGCCTAGTTTGCTTTCATGAGTTATGCACGTTTTCCTCGCTTTGACGGCCGTTCCTCTTACTGAAATGTATGCACGTTTACAGATTTGTTATTTTACATATATATTTAATCACTACTCAATTATTTATATCACAGTGCGACGTGTGACCCAGTTTCCTGGAAGACAAATACTCTGAATGGTAAAAATGAAAACGGAAAGAGAATGCATGCCCTGAGGTCAGTGGTACTCTAAATTACGATTCCTTGCCTAGGACACAAATACCAGGACCTGCATTGCATACTGAATGCACTGCAACAAACTAAGACGGATGCCCCTAGACCATGGGTACTCACAAACATTTTCCCGGGGCCTGCGAAGTTTGGTCTTTGGTGTGAGCGAGGGCCGCACTGATGCCAGCAAGGTGTGTAAAGTCGGTGTAGGGGAAGCAAAGCATGCATATTTAGTGGCTGAACTCAATTGCGGAATGTGAAACCAGAAAACCTGGGCTGAATCCCGGCTTCTGCACGTAACCACATTTTGTGACCCTGGGCAATTGTTTTACTTCAATTTCCTCCTTTTTCTTCCTTAACACATGTAAGAGGAACTCGAAATACATGACTTCAGGATTCATGCTGTTCAAAACCATCTCCTGTGCTTGGATGTAATCACTAATGGCATTGGTGGTGGGGGGGGGAGGGAAGCATGAACGTTTCTAAGTACATGTTTGAAAACCATCACTTTAAGAAAAATACTTCTGAATGTGCTGCTATAATTTGATTTACTAAGGTGAAATGGTTCTACTATTTTATTTTTACACGTTTGCTGTCTTTAAAAATGAAAATGTTCGTAAAGTTGAGAGCCTAGTTACTTCCTTTCCCTAACTGCAATTAACATTTAAATAAGTGCTTGCTGTATATATATATTTTTTAAATCATATTAGTGCTGAGTCGAGTAAACAGCCGCCCACTGCTGCTGCTGCCCAGGGGGCCACCTGTAAAGGTCAGAAGGGCCGCATGCGGCCCCCGACCGTACTTTGAGTATCCCTGCCCTAGACCAATAGCAGTCACCATGGATGCGGGATTCCCTACAATACAGTCAGGTTGCAAATCCCTGGTTGCACTTCCTGGGTTTGAGCTAGGCATCTTCAGTCTGGCTTTGGGAAGGGACCATATCCCATCTGGTGGAGGGGATGTACTGAGGTCCTTGAGCCCACTCATCCAGCATTTACCCTTGGGAGGGTTGTGACATGTAAACTAGGCCTTGATTCGGTACATCGTCCGCCCCCTAGGGTTGGTGACTCAGGACCAGATTTACAAAGAGTTTTCCACAGAGCTCAATAGGGTTTAACGTTCAGCCCCTGTTGTATCACTCATGAAATTCGTCTTCGAAAAATTGGGCCACAAATAAATAACTTTTTTATACTGAGCTGTAAAGAGAGCGGCCATGTTACCGCTTGTCTGCAAGGATGGATGGAGTGGGAGGAGGGAGGTGGCAGAGGAAAGTCAGGAGGCAAATGTTGTGTTGCAGCGTTTATCCTCATATTTAGTTTTTTTTTGGTGCTTACATTTAACATGCCGCAGGGCAGAAAGAACAGAGTCCATTGCAAGTTCTCTTCTTGGGTCAGTCAGTCACTACGCTCTGCCACTGAGGGGCAATGCTGTGCTCCAACCTCTCTCACCTTAAAAACTAGGGAGGAATGATCCTTTATCAACAAAGTCTAAACGAAAAAATAGAACTTCGGGTCCAGTAAATGATCCAGAAGTCTAGAAAAACAGTTGTTCTTAATGACCTTCCTTGAGGGGAGGGGGGCGGCCCTCCTGCGGGACTCTGTCTAGCTAGCTCCTGGAGAGTGGGACCAGCTATGTCCCACAGTCACACCCTGTGCTACTTTAGGGTGCCAGTACAAATAAAGGGGCGCCACTCCTTCAACAGCGCAAGAAAGCAAGTCATGAGGCCGCAGTCCACAGTAGAACAATGCTTCAACACAACAGTAAAGAAACATCTGCTTCATCCGGACGCCTGCCCTCAAGCTCAAGGTCAGAGCGACATATCAATTATTAATAGAAAACTATATAATGGTGAAAGGGCTTAAAGTGCTATGAGGGCTGCTCCCCTGGCATCTGCCACTCATTACAGATAAACCTGGGTATTCTGCTAAAAGTGGTGGTGTTGGAAAATGGGTTACTGGTTGGGGGGCGCAATCAAGGAAAATGCGCCATATTAGGATGAAAAACTGAAAGGGTGCTTTGAAGCCGCTCTGTGAGTGACTGCATCCGCCTGGAAGGGGATGTCTGGGGGTCCACGGGACCCCTTTCCCCCTTCCAGAGGGCTGCTATCAGGGTGCGCACTGACAGTTCACCACCTTTTAGGTAGTGCACTGTCAGTGCGCCTCCTGACAGCTTCTTTGCCTCTGCGCCAGCGTCAGTAATACGGCTGGGGCACAGAGGCAACGGGATTCCCTCATTTACATGGGGCCATGCGCCCATGCAAATGAGGGAACGCCATCTGATGATAGTGCTGGCACTTTATGTGCTCTATCGGTATTACAGAAGGGGACGCACAAGCGTCTGCGGCCCCTTCTGTAATACCAAAGTGCCCCGGGGGCACGCAAAGCGGGCACAAACGCCCTTTGCGTCCCTGGGCACTTCAGTAATACGACTCCTGTTTGGCCTGGTGCTCCGGTTTTTCTGGTGATTTCAGGATAAAACAACAAACCTTGCCTGAAGTATCCTTAAATAAACACAGTCGCCCATACCTTGCTAAACACCTTCTCTTGCAGTGCCCGAGACGAGGTGGAGCGACCCCTCACGGTGTACTGTGTGGAGGTGGTCGAGCGGGTAGCATGCAGCCGGATGATTTTGCAGCGCACCACTGTGAGAGCAAACACATGCCTCTCCCTTCCCAGCAGCAGTAAGGAAGGCAATGGGGGTGCCCAAGTGGGGACAGTGAGGAGCACACATCCAGCTTATGGCGAAAGAGTCAGGAGCAGAAGACACAAAGGGGAGCAGTCATTAAAAGAAGGAACACCAGGAAAGAAGCGTTTACTTCATGGGAGCACTGTTTTTACTCAGCAACATGTGTTTTCTACTGGCTGTGAGCTGAGAGGCAAGTAAGTTCTAATGTGAACCCTATATGCAAACTATTTTCCCGTTATAGCTGGAGTAACGTAATAGACCATTATATCAAACGTGAGAGAGGATGTGGTGTTACTGCCAGAGCTGCAGACTTTGGAACTTGGGAACTGCGTTCAAATCTGGGCGTTGGCTCAACATCCTGTAAATACGGGCCAACGACTTAATCTTCTGGTTCCTAAAACCAAATCTGACCTTTGCAAATATAACTGGTGCTCATGTAAAGTGCTACAATGCACGCCATATAAAACTGCAACAAACAGTAAAGAACGGGATTCCAATTTGCACCACACAAACCAATTGATGTCATGTATTTTATGCAGAGGTCATTTACTCGCAACATTTTAGCTGTGGTGTTATTTAGAAAATATTTGGTAATCCCAGAATGCTTGTCCTTCCACTGATTCATTTGTACAATATCTGTGACGTGCTATACATGTACATAGTACAGCTAAACTCAAAGATATGTAGAAACTTTATTTCACGATTAGTTGGAACCGTCACAATTTATACAAACTTGTTTTTGTATGACACACGTATTTGAAGGCTCTCTCATATGAGATAATGAACATAAAGAAGGCTCTGTGAAATAAACAGTTTGTCTAGGATCACACCATTTGGTGATGCCAAGAAGATGGGATTTGTCCCAGCTTTTCCAGTTTCACACTGAACAATTCTATCACTAGATGGGTATCTCTTTCCGATATCGCATGCTAATGCTTTGTCTGTAATTCTTGAAGGATGAGATTAGAGCATGGGTAACACTGCCTGCTGCTCAACCATGCTTAGTGCTACTTTGGCCCTCTCCTTCTACTCAGCACTGCTGCCCAAGATTAAGTTGTGTGTCTGGATCCCAGCCTCCCTTCATGTACTTCACCTGATGCCATGTGCCAAGATGGCTTCTCCATGTGAGGCACTGGGGGTTAGCAATACTAGCAAATAACAGTTTGAGCCCAAAGGCTAACTATGGCTTTGTATTTTGGGGAGCGACTGAAGCAGTTTCATTTTTGTCTACCTCCCATGACTTTTCTTTTTGCCATTGTGCATAACTTGGCTGATTCCAGTTTTGACTTTGTTCATTGCAGCAATTTATGTTGCATCTCTCTATACGGGTATTACTGCAGTCGTACTTTCCCGTTGCCAGTAGGAGGAATGGCGTTGCTGTGTATCAGTTTAATTTACGTGAATAGGATGTTTTGTTTTGAGGCTGATGGGATATATCTGCTTTTATTATTCACTGGCCTGGGTGCAGTTTTACTTGGCCTCTAACTTGTAGCACTGATCATGCTTTATTTTCATTGCATTTTTATGACTTTCGATGGCTTTGCTTAGACTGAGATGTTATCTTTTATCAATTTTTATACTGAACCTGGTCATGTCCAGAGATCGAAGAACATGTTGACTGATATGTTAATGTTTAGTTACAGTAGTGGAAAACAAATCCTAGTTTCTGTTTTGATTTACTTGCGAGAAAGAGCCACTCAAAGTGTAACACGTTTGGCAGTGGAATGTTACACATACACACACTGAAGCCACAGACATGTCACACGTAAGTATTTTGAAAACCTGGCAGATATGTAGAACTGAAAACAAAATCATATGTATTCATTTGTAACATGCCATTTCTGTATTTGTTTACTTTAAGTATTAGTCATGGATCAGCTCTAGAACACATTTAAAAGTGCTTTCTATTTATATTTGTTCTTTGAAGTATGTACAGATAAAGGGAAAAAATATGTACCAACTTTAGCCGATTTTGGTTATTTTTGTACCCACTGGAACAATATCTGCCCTTTGTTCATTTGGTCTCTGTAGCATGTGCTTACCTATTAGGGCACAATCAAGTGCAATGGCATGGGGGTGTGAGACGTTTTATGATGATTTATTTACTTTTATATATTCTGGGCACATAATCGTTTTGTATCAGTATCTTAACCTTCCATTTCAAGATATTTTGGGCTTCTCATTTACTAAAATGGTGTAATTTCTAATATTTATCTCTTTCCATGCACTTCATTGCTTGGTTTTACTTGCAAGAAAATGTCACATTAAGGGCCACACATTAGGCAGTTGAGGGTCACTCATAAGTGCACTGAAACCATGGAAATGTCACATAATCTGAAAACTTGACAGCTATGTATATAAAGCTTTCTCACACCCCTCTTATTCCCTCAAAACCCCTGAATTTGAGGACTGGCTGCACCGACACACAGCCTCCAGGCTGCACCCCCATGTATGTAGCCTTCTCACGCCTCCCCCTTCCCTCAAAACCCCTGAACCTGGGGCCTGGCTGCAGCGACGCACAGCCTCCAGGCAGCACCCCTACATAAGGGCACTAGGTAAGTGCCCTTCCTTTCTGGTACTTTGCAGCAATTATAAGATCTTCTTATAGTTTCTCTTTGCTCCAATGCCTGTAATTTCTGATATTTATATATGTTTTGCTCGTCCTCATTGCTTGAGTTTGCTCACGAGAAAGTGTCACTCATAGTCGTTGAATGTCACTCACAATTAACTGAAATTATAAAAATGTCACACATAAGCAATCTGAAACCTTGGCAGCTATGGGCAATGGGTTGACTCCACTTGGGGGTTAATACTCACAGCAGACTGAGTCCATGTGCTAGGTTCAAGGTGGTTGGAGCCTTTTCTGTCCCTGAGACTCTGATCAGGATGCCATCCAACTAACCCTTGGAGTCACTCTGGTGGTCCTGGGCTCAACATACAGGTCCAGTCCTTTTCGCTCAGGCAGCAGGGCAGCAGAGTAGCAGCCCTTCTTGCAGAGCAGCACAACAGTCCTTCTGAGTCTTCCACAAGTCCAGAAGTTTACTGAAGAGTTGGGTGATGTTCTATTATTTATACCTGGTCACCACTTTGAAGTAGGAAAAGGTTCTGGAGGTTTCCACCCACAGAGGAGTTTGGAATATCCTGCATCTTTGCCCTAGCCCTAGCTTGTCTGGGGACCCAAAAGACTAATGTAAACAACATTGTGAGTGTGCTCAGGCAGAGCCTTTGTGATGTGCAAGTGTGGTAGGTGACACCTTCAAACCCCTATCAACACATATTCCTCCTTTGTCTCACTGTCTGGGAGCAATACACAAAGACCAACTGCCAGCCACATCTAGTCATGTGACCCAGGATACAGGCAGCAGTCACCAAATGGTTGGGACATGCCAACTAAAGTGGTATTTTCAGTATTGTAACTGACTTTACCATTAAAGAGGGTTTTAAATTACAATTTTTTAGACATCAAACTCAACATTCCCCTCTGCTCCCAAGTGAAGGTTAATACTTATTAAATATAATAAGTTAACCCAATGTTATCCTAAGGGAGAGGTATGCCTTGCAATAGTGAAATACAAATGTAAGGGTTTTTCACTGACAGGACATGCAAAACATGTACATGTCCAAAGTTTTAAATACACTGCAACCTGCCCTCTTGGCTTTTTAGGGGCTACCTTAGGGTGACATATATGCATTAAAAAGGAAAGTTTTGGCCTGGCAAATGGTTTACTTTGCCAGGTCGAAATGGCAGTTCAAAACTTCTCTCACAGGCTGAAATGGCAGGTCTGAGACATGTTTAAAAGCTCCATAGGTGGGTGGCACAATCAGTGCTGCAGGCCCACTAGTAGCATTTAATTTACAGGCCCTGGGTACATGCAGTACCACTTTCATAGGGACTTACAGGTAAATTAAATGTGCCAATTGGGATAAGGCAATTTTTCAATGTTTTAGGGAGAGAGCACAAGCACTTTATCACTGGTTAGCAGTGGTAAATTGTGCACAGTCCTAAAAGCCAACTAGAACGGGTTAAAAAAAGAGGAGGGTGAAGGCAAAAAGTTTGAGGATGACCCTGCCAAAAGGGCAAAGTCCAACAGGTGGCCATAGTTGTATCTTTTCCTAGGAGATGAGAAATATTTTAATGTGACAGCAAATGTTTAATTAAGCTGCGTGTATTAAGGAGTGAAAGCTTTCTTCCAGTCATATCATTTTGACTCCCAAAAGGTTATATAGGAATCTGCAGGAATCCGTAATCAATTGCAGGTTTAGTTGGGAACCTGCCAGGTCCATAGCCAGGTCAATTTCTTTTAGGAGACTAAGGCCCTCATGATCACCAGGAGCTCAGGGGTGGGTGCAGTCCTCGGGGAAATGTTTGAAAATGTGGGAATGTAAAAGGAGAGTTAAAAGTTCACAATTCGTTTTATGTACTTTCTGGTTGCAGTTGTGTGCTCCATGCAGGAACGGTTGGCAACTTTTATGGTCAATAATGCATTTTATGGTTTAATTCTGTTGTACTATTATTTAAAAAAAATAATACAACTTCAACCCACCTACCCGTAGGCCAGTGGGTAAAAAAATACTATTGAGAAGAAAAAAACAGACAGAAAGATAAGAATAAAGTCAAAAGAGAAGGGAATGTGTATACTCGACACATTCAATTAATACCCGATAAAGAAGATGACAGATTCAGCACAGAGTTAGGGTAAGGAATCGTCAGAATAGTCGGGGTGGGTGCAGTCCTCTGAAGTGGTAGATTGTGTGAGACGAAGTATACAGGACAGGTCAGCTCCATCACTAATGCATTTTAAAGCACCTTGGGCCGGTAATATGGAATATAAAGGGAAGAAATATTTACCTGAGGTCTTCCTTCTCGCCCGCAGGGATCTTTAGAAAAGTGTGGCCAATGGTGAACTAGAAGGACAGTGAACAAAGAGCCATAGATAGGTGGACTAAATATGGTGATGAGTGTACAGAGGATGATGGAGGAGAGCACAATGGAAAGGTATATTTCCATGCAGATTTCATTAGTCATATTAGAATTGTATAGAATTTAAACACAACTTTATAAGCATTTGGGGATTTGCATCAAGGAATCTCTGGTCAAACTAGTGTAAAAAGTGAAACTGGATTCGTAGCATTCATAATAGTAGCCAGAGATCAAAATTCACACATACAAAAGCTAGAAAATATATATTGGACACAGGAAGCCTAGAAGCAGTGCTTAATTTGAGAGGGTTCTTGCCGATGGGGGTCACCGGCACTCATTTTGGGGACCAACACTTATTTTTCCTCATCAGACTTTGACCACGAGCAAGAGAGGTAAAAACACACAAAGGGGAAACAAGGAGGTAGAGGGAAAACCGTCACAAAAGGATAAAGGGGCAAGGAGTGCATGGGCGTGGATTAAAGAAGCTTCCGGTGGATTCAAGACTACCAGCCTTGGTATTCGGTGCACCCAATTTTATTGCACCGGACCTGGGCTTCTGAGCAGAACTTTAGGCGCTGACACTTAATATTTTCTCATTATTTTACAGATCAAGTACTGGCTAGAAGAATGTAATGACCTTCACCTATAGCAAAGAACATTATCCTGTCATGCCTTGGCTGAGGAATGACCTTCATTTTCTCATTACAGGTGCGCAAAAAATCAACTTAGCTTGGAGACACCAACTCTGGGAAAACCAGATGCAAATTAAATAGTCAATTATAGGAGGGTTTGAGGCTTCTCCATCGATGAATGTAAGGGTCAAAGATTAATTGAAAACTGGGTAGGTTTGAAAAGCAGTGTGAAAGAAAGCCCACCCCGCCCCAGCCCATCGCCTCACCGCTCTTACCTGTGCCAGTCGCGCCTGACCTTCAGCCATATTATTAGTATGAAGGCAAATATCATATATTAATAAACAGTTTGATGGGCTAAATCAGCGTTCATGATAAAAACCTTTGATTGTTTTATACAGAGATTTCTGCAGCAGGTCTTTGAACGTACTGGGTTATGTTGTCAACTAAATATCATTGTTTATGTGTAACTGAGAAGTGGAGTGTGCAATTGTTAAGCACCAAGGGCCTTCTGTACAAAGCTATTTCGACCGCAAATTAGCTTCTGGGTGTGCAAAACCCAAATTGTGATTTGGTAACTTGTTACTAAATCCCAAAGTAGGTTTCTGAGTGCAAACCGGATCGCAAATTGGAAGGGATGTGTTAAGGGCATCCCTTCCAATTTGCGATTCCTTAAGGGATGTATCAATGATGTGCAACCACATTTTGTGGTTGCAAACCATTGATAGGCTACCAACAACTCAAAGGAGATGCCCAGGAACCCCTTCTCCTTTGACAGAAAGATTTTTAGGAATAGGCACTGGTCCACGGGACTACTGTTTACTCCTATAAAAGGTTTGTGAAATGTTTCATTTTTTTAAAAAATGCATCCTGTTTTCGTTTAAAGAAAACGGGCTACATTTAAAAAAATATGATTGCTTTATTTAACAACAGTCACAGACATGGTAGTCTGCAGACCTCAGGCCACCATTCCTGTAATGGTAGCCAATCATAGTGAGTTGCAATTTGTGAACTACCTCAATAATATATATGAGGTGGGTCGAATTGTGACCCACTACGACTCAGTATTTTGTGAACTGACCTGTTCGTACATAAGTCGGTTCACAAAATACCAGCGCATTTGGCTAATGTCGGTGTGCAAATTGTGACCACTTTTCCTGAATACATTCCTAGTATATAACCCGCCAAATTTAAACAGAAGTGCCCATTTGAACAGAAAGTGTTCAATTTAACTGAAAGAATTTCTTCACATTTTTTTTGCCTTTGAAAGTCTCTCTTCCATGCCTCAATTTTGGAGCTACCTTTGGTCTGCAGCATCTTAAAGAACACCCTTAAAGGCCCCCATTATGAGTGGCCCAATCTGGTATCCCTAAAGGAAATAGTATTTCGTACATTGCATTCTGGTGTCTCTGGGCTCGGAATAGCTAGGTCTGCAAACTCCCAATCTGATCATTCGGGGCACGGAGACACTGGAACTGGTCCTTTGAGCAGAGCGGCGGGAGGTTGAAGGCAGCTACTTTGGTCCGCATCCGTCCTCTAACCAGTGCTTAATTTGACCCAGTGGTTTCCGGTGCTCAGCACCAGCACTTAATCATCAACACCTGGGCTTTTCATGAGCACCAGTTAAGGAGTCAGTCATTTATGGTAGTCACGGGGAGATTAAGTGATTTGCCCAGAATCCCAGGATGTTGAGCCAATGCCGAGACTCGAACCTGGTTCCCCAACTCAGAAGTCAGAAGCTCTGGCAATTAGCCACATCCTCTCCCCACTTTCATGATTAGTAGTTGGTTCTGTTTTAGGCGGCGCTAACAGGAGAAATGGGTTGGTACAAGCTACCGCCTGTCAAGATCCCCGGCACTTATTCTTTTACAAGTTAACCACTGCCTCTAACTAAATTCTGGCTAAGCAGAAAACTTTCCCCCCTCACCTACTCTGCTCTCTCATTGCTTCCCTGCCCCCTACACTGTCACCAAGGGCTTCCAGGAACTACCACACAGATCTATAACCTGTTCCATGCAGATGAGATATGGGAGCATATTGGGCCCAGTCATTGCCCCAAAAGGGGGGAAAGATGCAGATTTAGTCCCGGTATTCATCAGTTTGTGTGTTATTTCCCATTCTGGGAAAATAACTAGTAATCTCCGAATTTAGATGCGGTGACACCAGTGGGAGTCAGAGATGGCAGCTTTTTAAGTTTGAAAATGCTTAAATAAAAGAATACATTTAACAGGAGCATATATAAGCACTTATGTAAGGCAAAAAGGATATGTAATGGCTTAATAAATATGTGTATAACAAGAATACAGAATACAAGACTTATTGCTGTAATGAATACAAACAGCCAATTTGCATTTTATGATTTTTTGAGAGAATAAAGAATGAAAGAAAAGTAGGGAAAAGAAGGGAAGAAGAAGGAGGAAAAAGAAAAAAAACATTTGAATGAAAGAGAGATTGCAGGTATTGTAATGGTGCTTTGTGAATAATAGGAAGTTAACACTGTTGACATGATGTTCACTGTTTACATCTTTGGGTAGCTTCTCACTCAGAGAATTTATAGGACAGTATGTGACAACATATGTGACTACTTTTGAGCACTAAAATAAAATAACGCTGCGCATTCGTGGATTTTGACAGGACCACCGCAACTTTTGACTGAGTACCATTAAATTGGGAAATACCAACACCTGTTGTTTATGGTCCTGGGAAGTGGAAAAAACTGTCTGAGTTTTATATAAAGATCACATTATTATTATTACTATGTGATAGCCACTTGCCTGAAACTCAGTTGATGGTAGACATTGGCACTGTGGCACACAGCTGGCTGTAACAGGCATGGGATGTCAGCAGGAGTGACAGACTCCTTATTTGAGATGTCTGGCCAGAGAGATAAATAGGAAATGAACATGGTGATAGAGGTGGGTGTGGGCGAGAATGTTTTCAGTCAGGTACCAGTGATGTAGCGGAAAATTTAATTTCATTTGTAGGGGTGCATTATATTGCACATGTAGAACGCACCCGCATATAATCCTTTGTCGTGTTAACATAAAGTGTTAGGATCTTGAAATTTAATAACAAAAAACGTGATGTATTTAGGCTATTGAATAGTAAACGCGAAGAGTTGATGTGGAAAGTAAATGTAACTAGCAGAAAACACAAACCTGAAGAATTCGTGTTGTGCAATTGACAATTATGTATCATTGAATGTGTCTATTAATCGTGTCATTTTATATGTAGGTAGGAATATTAATTGAACGTGCCTTATTTCCTATGTAATTTCATAAAGTTTAAACGCCATTTCTCTTATGTTAGCTGAATTTTGTAGGCCTGAAACGCATTTTCCTGGAAGCTTTCGCTTTAGAATTAACAGTTTGAATTTCATGTGTGCTGCGGATTTCGTTCTTTTTCACGTTTGCGTTGTTGGTGGAAGAAGCACCCTTGCTAGTTAGAATAATGTCTTTGTTTTAGGAGTTAGGCAAGGAGAGAAGAGGATACATAGTGAACTAAGACCGATAAGGAGAACTGTTGTATTTTCACACCGGAGAAGGCCTGGGATTCAAGGTCACCATGTTACCGTTCAGGAACATCTCTGTCCTATGGAAAAGTACCTATGAGAACGTGGTCAGAGCAGAAGGCGTGATTCACAAGGATTCTTGGGAAGACACCTGTAATATTGGGATGTTGCAAGTAGGGAAAGCAGCCCACTTCTCTGCATTTAGGGGAAGAGCATCTCAGAACGAGCTCTCTCTTGATAGCTTTATGCTATTTGGACCCATTGATGGTGGAGAGACTTCTTATGAAGACTCCACATGCTGACACCTTTTTATTTCTTTCCTTGAAAGATGCTTGTGTAGGGATGTCACGTTAGAGCTAGTTTAGGGATAGATTGATGCTTCATATTCACTAGCCCTCTATGCAGGGAGATTTGGACTCATGCTTTTTGATCCTCTGCATTCTATTTCTTGAGTTAATTGTCTTGTGCATGATGCACTGGCTCAACTTAATTAGCAGATTTAGCTTTCTGCTGATTCCAATGTATTTCTACACTCTCATTTTGAGCTGTCTCTATGTCCAGTTATTTTTGTCTGTGTAGTAAATTAACTAACCATACGTAGTGGTCTGTGCTTACTATGTGTCCAGAGAAATTCTTATTGAATTGATTGGCATTCGTCAACAGTTTTATCCCCTCTACACTGACATGCTGCTAAAAAGAACCATTGAATTGTGACTTTAGAACAATGTAGAATTTATGGGCCCGGCCCTTTCAGTTGGTAGCAGTGTAGGATGGTTCGCACATGAAGTGAGGGGAGAATCCAGAATTATTCGAGAAAAAGGAGACCTAGAATGCCAGAGCCCCAAAGTAGAGCCCAATGACCGAAAACGGAGCGCAACGGAATTCGGCGGAGACTGACAGAGTTTGATGGTGCGGCGAGATCAGTGGCGAATGGAGAAGTGAATATCAATAGGGATATGTTGTGTGTTAGATTGTGGGAATGAATTCATTGTGTGATGTTTGGCGGAGTTGGTGTGAGAGTCAGGTGATTGTGGTTTCGGGCCGGATGTGGTCCCAGGATTGAGATTTGAGTTTCAGGTCCCGAAGAGGCCTAAGATCCCGGGATATATTAAATGATGTAGGAGACACTGAGTTATTGTATTTATCTGACCGAAGAATTGAGGAGCTGTCGTGAGACGTCATCGACAGTTCCACCTAAGACAGGGAACTTTGTGTGAATGGAACGTATGGAAATCGTTTGGTAAACCTTGTGTACAAGGGTGAACTATATTGAGTCAGGTGGCCAGCGCAGGTCGAGGGCTGCCGTGTGTGAATGCTCTTGGATGACCGAATTCTGTAGATCATTTGAGATGGCAGACAATTATGGAATTTAAGATGATTATGTGAGTGAATGGGTATGGAGAAATTGTGAAGGATTGTGAGCCGCTGCGAGGAGTAAAGGTGATGTCAGAGTTTGCCGCGCGGCGATAGGTCGGTTGGTGTAACGCTGCGCTGGGACTAGTTGGCAGTCTTCAGGAAGTTGTGGTTGGGAAAATATTGTTCGTCGTAAAAATTGAATAACCTGTGATTGAATCATGCAATGTTTTAGGGTGTTGCGGGATCTTTTTAGGGGTGAGCAGGGAGTTGTTACTCAAGTGGGCGAAGAAGCAGCACCCGAGGATACTCCACCACACTATATGGCGACAAAAGTAGGACTCCATACTATAATTTGGCTTCAAAATTGGCACAAAATCACTGCGAAAGAGGGAGAATTTGCATTTCCATGTTATGGTTAATTTCGATTGGACGTGTTGCACCAGTTGAAAAGAGTGATGTTTGTGCTACAAACTTTCCCTAGACCAACACAGTTTGAGGCGTTAGATGCATGGATACGGGCAGCACATGCAAAGAACAGGGAAAGATATCAAGGGAAGATGAGGAAAGTTTTGAGGGCATGTCAGGAAGCACAATGGGACTCACAGCTTAAGAGATGGAGAGTGAATACCATTGAAGGAGAAAGGTTGTATCCAATGCTGGTAAGAGAAGGAGATTCTCAGAATCGGAATGGAAGGGAAAGCGGATATGATGGGAGCAATATGGATGACAGCTTGTTGGATAGGTTGTTATCAGAGCATCCTCCACCTTACAATCCACACTCAGAGGAGGGAAGGCGAAAATTGACGAACACAGTTCCATGGAGAGTGTGTCAGCATCTCAGACAGGTTCTAGTATGGGAGTCGTGGGAAGGATATCTGCAGGAGTAGGCGGGACAGGAGTGCCCGCCTTAAGAGGTTTGGAACAAAATGGAGTCAGCGCTGCTTCAAAGTTACTGGAAGCTCTTACAGTACCGGTCACTATTGGTCCTGTTGTCTCTTTGTATTACCCGAGCTCAGTGAGAAACCTTAGTCAGCAATGGCCCATTCAGGCAGAGGGAATTGGATTGGGAAGATCAGGGAGCATGAATGGAAATGGTCCCTCTCTAGTGCCTATGGAATCTAGTACCCCTTTGCCAGCTACTGCTGATCCTTTGGGAATACGCATTGGTTCCAGTACTATACGATCCATACCTATGGTGAACACAAGCTCAGATCTAAGGATGTGGGAAACTCCAGTGAGGGGACCAGTGGGTGTGACTTCAGAAAAAAGTGCAAGTCAGGGAGCTACCGGAAATCAACATGTCCTAGATACTATGGATTTAGAGACTTGGTTGAGGGGTCACAATAGCAGTAAGGAAGGTCAGAACAGTACATCGAGTCAGGGAATGACCAAGGCTGCAGTAAAGGCGAAACTATGGGATGTGGTGAGGTTGAAGGCTGAGTTAGACGAGATAATCAGTGGGAATTTACCTTTGGAAAGAATGGAGACCTACGAGCCAGATGACCTGTTGTGTGTAGCGGAGGATGTCACCCGCAAAGCGAGACGAGCACTCAAGAAGTTGTCAGAACTAGCTCAGAGATATGAAGTAGACTTGTTTCGCACAAAAATGCTACAGGGAAATCTTAGGCTTAACTATAGGGATCAGGAGCTGGAAAAAAAGAGAGTGACAGGATTGAAAGCACCCATCCGAGAGTTGGTTATAGGAATACGGGCTTGGAGTATGCTTGATAAGTAGGAGGAAAGGTGGTCTAAGAAGAAGTGTGTTAGAAAAGTGACAGGGGAAACGCCACCTCCAGGAGGGGGAACATCGGGAATTGAGGCGTATCCACTATGAGAGGTGCTGAGTGGAGGGTATGTGCATGTTCCTTGGAGTAGAGCTGATCTAGCTGAATTCACAAATGATTTTCCTAGACTAAGGGAGAAACCGGCTGTATGATACAAGCAAGTTGATCGCTTTGTTAAAATCTTGAAAGTGTTGTAGATTGACTTAAATACTCTGTTTGAAATTGGGGCTCCTAGTGATCTATGGTCTTCATGTAAAATCGCTATCGATTGGCCTGCTGCTGAGCCAGAGAGGGATCCTGTAACTCACGGTCCTTTGCCCTTGTTTATGAAAAAGTACGATCAGGTGATCACATGGATGCAGTCCAAAATAGTCTCACAAGACATCTATTGGGTTAAGATAGATTGAATGACCCAAGAACCTAAAGAGTCAGTGCATGCCTATTACGAGAGGCTCTTGCAAGCCTTCAAGCAGTGCAGTGGGTTAGATGCACTTGACCCCAAAGGCAAGGGCTATTTTGTTTCAAAATTCATGACAGGATTGAGACCGGAAATCAGTCTCATGATACAGCAACATTTGATCTCCTGAAAAAATAAGTCCATAGACGAAATCCTACAGTATGCCAGATATTGCAGTGACGAGGTTGATTCAAAGCATGGAGGATAAAGGAAAAGCCAACGCTGGTACAAATGCGAAACGCACAGTTGAGAGACATGGTGCAGGCAACAGGTGGGATAGTAGGTCGTAATCAAGGGAATGTCCAAGGTGGTGTTCAGGGCAGACAAGGTGCAGCTAGACAAGGAAGAGGTAGAGGTGTCCCTATAGATCCCAAAACAGGGATCGATATTGCTACACTGAAGAAGACAACTGCCTGTCATTTTTGTCATAAGATCAGGCATTGGAAGCGCGAATGCCGCTTAAATCCAGAGAATCAGATCCAGGAGGGAGAACTCGTGCAAGTGACAGACGGGGTAAATCAGTTATCGACAGTGACAAGGCCAAAATCCTATAACGGAGGGAATCAGAATCAGTTAGTGCAAGTGCCGAAAACTCCGAGAATCTCACAGAACAATTGAACATACCATCATATGCCCTTCATGGAAGTGTTAGATTGGTTTTATCAGGGCCCGTCCCAATGACGGTGCCTGAGGGGGGTAGGAAGACTGTACTCTTGGAGCAGTCTTAGAGGTAGACCACAATGGACCATATGTAGAGGCAGACATAGATGGTCATCCATTACATTCTTGATTGACACTGGTGCTACCCGTTCTACTGTGAGATCTGCAGTAGTCCCAAACCTACCCCTCTCAGGAAAATCAATTCAAGTTGTAGGAAGTGCCAACAAAAGAAGGACAAACCCTTTGACAGAAGAGGTGCCGGTGAAAATTGGAACCTTCCAGGAACATCACCAGTTCATGGTGTGTGTCTCGAGTCCAGTCTGTTTACTAGGGCGTGATCTCTTGTGTAAATTGAATTGTACCATCTATTGTACGCCAAAGGGAATTGAATTGCAGACTAATGACAATGACATTGCTTTCAAGGTAGAAAAACCAAAATCATTGCATAGAAATGTTTCCTTTACTGACAGTGGAGGACATCCCACTGAATTTAAGAAACACCGTCTCTCCAGTGGTATGGGACTTCATGGGGGAGGAAATCGGACTGATTTGAGCAGTCGAGCCAGTCCGCATACAAATTAAGCCTAATGCAAAATTTCCGAGAACACCCAATACAACCTGACTCCAGAACCGGTGGCAGGAATTATGCCTTTAATTGAGTCTATGATTGTGCAGGGTATATTGAAGGAGATCATAGGAAGTCCATGCAATTCGCCCATCATGGGATTGCAGAAACCGAGTGGAAAGTACTGAATAGTTCAGGACCTTAGAAAGGTGAATAATATTGTGATCTCCTGTTGTCCTGTGGTACCAAATCCATCCATGATCCTATTTCAGGTTCCTTGTGAAGCTTTCTGGTTCACTGTGATTGACCTTTGCTAGGCATTCTTCTCCATCCCGTTACATGAGGAAAGCCAATTTGTATTTGCTTTCTGTCTGGAGAAACGTGTCTTAACATGGTGTTGTATCCCTCAAGGGTATACTGAAAGTCCATCAATCTTTAATCAGGTCTTGAAGAAGAATCTCGAAAAGTTGATTCTTCCCCGAAACTCAGTGTTAGTCCAGTGTATTGATGACCTCCTTATTGCATCTGAAACATGAGAGGCCTGCAGGGACATTATTATTGCCTTGCTGATACACCTGCTGACAATGGGCATAAGGTGTCTCTGAGCAAATTTCAGTACTGTCTGACTGAAGTTCAGTACTTGGGTCATAGAATTGAGAAGGGCAAGAGAAAGGTGTCACCAGCTCGAGTGGAGGCGTTAATGAGAATGAACCCGCCTACTACGCAGAAAGCGGTCACGATGTTTCCGGGAATGGTTGGCTACTGCCGACAATGGAGCCCGAATTTCTCTTTGATGGCAAAGCCTTTACAAATGTTGACCCACAAAGATGTGAGTGATCCCATGCCTTAGGATAATGATTACTTACTTGCCTTCTTGGAGCTGAGAGAGTGTCTTTGCCACGCTCCAGCTTTAGGAATGCCTGACTACAAAAAAGGCTTTTCGCTGTTCTGTCATGAGAGGGAAGGCTGTGCTCGCTTTGTACTCACCCAGACACATGGAGGTGCCCATACATCAGTGGCCTATTTCTGAGCTACATTAGATCCTGTAGCTTCAGCGTTGCCCGGATGTCTCAAATCTGTTGCTGCAACAGGTGTCAGTATTAAACGATGTGAAAGCAATGTGATGGGTCATCCACTTACTGTATACGTACCATCCTCAGTCGAGTTCCTGTTGACGAGGACCAAAACACAGCATTTGACCAATTACAGGTTGACAAGATACGAACAAATTCTGCTTGCAGCAGAAAATGCAGCCTTAAAGCGCTGTTCTGTGCTAAACCCAGCTACCTTGTTACCTGTTCCAAATGCTGATGGGGAAGATTGTGAAGACCATGACTGTCTGGATGTTACTGAGCTTTGTACCAATCCAAGACCTGGCATTGTCGATGAACCAATGTCTGATCCTGATCACGTCCTTTTCGTTGATGGTTCATGTCTAAGGGACAATGAAGGTAATCTGAGAGCAGCATTTGCTGTCTGTACCATCTCTGGAGTTGTGGAAGCTGCTTGTTTACAGGGAGTACATTCCGCACAAGTGGCTGAGATCATTGCCTTGACCTGTGCATGCCTTGCCTCTGAACAGATCTGAGTCACTATCTATACCGATAGCCAGCATGGTTTCGGTGTAGTTCATGACTTCGGACAGTTATGGTCGCAGAGAGGGTTTCTAATGTCATTAGGCTCTCCCATTAGGATTGGGGAATATTTCAGACACATGGGATGAAGTTAGGCGGTTACAATTGGAAGCAACAGATCAGGAGCAAGCGGGTTGGATCAGAGCAGGTTGTGAGAAGGGAGAAGATGACATTTGGGTTTCAACTGATAATAGAGCAGTGTTACCAGATTGTTTGCTGAATCCAATTGCAAGACAGATTCATGGAGAAGCTCATAAAGGAAGAGACGCAATAGTGAGATTGTTCAGGCAGACTTAGTTAATCCGAGATTCCGTGTGATTGCTCACGCAGTGTGCCATCGGTGTGTTTCGTGTCAGCAAATGAATGCTGGACAGAAAACGGTGGTTGCCTTGAGTCACATTAGGACATCAGGGGGTCCTTTTAATCAGATCCAATTCGACTTTGTTGAAATACATGTAAGTAATGGATTGAGATATATTCTGGTTGTGGTGTGCATCTTTTCACAGTGGGTGGAAGCTTATCCGACTAGAAGGTTTGACAGCCTCACAGTAGCAAAGTTATAGTTGAGGGAGCTTATACCACGCTTCAGATTTCCAGCTACATTGGAGTCGGATAGAAGAACACATTTTCACAGCGAGATCATGAAGCTGTTGCGTACTGCCTTAAATGTGGATCAGAGACTGTATTGTAGTTACAGGCCAGAATCACCAGGCATTGCGGAACAGATCAATGGGATGCTAAAGGCGAGGCTGTCAAAAGCTTGTGCTTCAACATCTTTGAAATGGCCCGATACATTGCCCTTGGTTCAAAAGAGCTTGTGCAGCATTCCTGATAGGAGAACTGGGCTATCTCTGCACGAGATCCTCATGGGAAGGGCAATGCGCTTACCTGCAGTGCCATCTACAGCATTGATAAACATTACAGATGACTTGATCCTTGACTACTGCAAAGGATTGGCTGATGTGGTTCTGTCAGGGTCTAAATCCCTTTTGCTGTCTGAACCACACAGGAGCAGAATGACGCTAGGTCCCAATACCCTTCTCAGAACCAACCCTGCTAGGTCTTTTAGTATTCCATTGCAGGTAAGTTCTAAGGGGGGAAAAGGGGTTGGGGACAGAGAAGAGACTGCTCCAATATTCTGCCTGTTCAGCTACGTCTTCTTCTTCTTACTGGACTGCAACATTAACATGTAAAAAACCTTTATTTATTGTGCCTTTTAACTTACTGTTTTTCTATGGTGTATAAATAACTTATCTTACCAGAATGTTTACTGAAGCTTACTTCTCTTCTACTTCTCATGTATTGTTTGCTAGGTTGTATGAGAAGTCTTCACTCAGATCTCTTTCCTTTTCGTTCTCAGGTACAATCTGCACTTGATCCTGCTATTCCTTAATGTAAGAAAGATAAGGTAAGTATTTATTTCTGTATTCCTAATTTATGTATTATTTGGGTTTCTCTTTCTTTCTATTAACTCACTGTTAAGAGACTGGAGTGGGCCTTGAACTGGGGTTTCTGTAGTAGGATGACTGGTTTTCTGTCTTTAATTAGTTTTTAAACAATGCTTCAGAACTTAGGTTAAATGTTAAAAGGAAGCGTTCCTTTTATTCAGGCCTTTGGTTTTTAATGTTTGCTGGAAGAAAGAAACATGCCGGGCCTTTGACCCTGACTTCACCTTTTAATTAATTCTCAGAAGAGTGAACAAGTTTCAGTCTAAGAAGACACTGCGTGTTGAAAGGTCACGCCTGCGTCTGACAGATTCTGGAACAGCTGAAAAAGACAGCTGATTCAAAAAGCTTTTTATTTAATCTTCTCAGCTAAGGAAAGCAATTACTAAAAAAGTATTTCCAGTTTTCAAATGAAGGAAAATATATTCTGACTTGTTTCCTTTTTTTCTCTTTAAATAGAAATTTACCTCTGACACAATAACCTTTTCTCACAGAATGTTTTATATTAGCTACAAGTTTAACACTAACCTGATTAGTGAGGGAATGTAGTTCCGACGAAGCTAACCCCGATTTTATCGCAACTACCCTAACTGACTTCCACGACGCTGGGAAAACAGGTGCTCTTCAAATTATTTCTTCAGTGAAGTGCACAGTGGAATGTTGAAGCACACTTCACCTGATGTCATGAAGCCTAAAAGACTAGACTGCTAACAGTGGTGTGCTGTCGCAGTATGTGCATGTTGGCAGCCATCTTGGAGTTCCATCGGTGCCAACAAGCACTCCAGCTTGAGGATTATCTGACTTTTGGTAAGTTTGTAGGGGGAAAATGGTAGCCAGCATACAGTTAGAAGGAGGAAACCTCCCGTGAGTCCTGACAGTACCCCCTCCCAACGGGGTTTCCTCCGGTCGTGGTTTGGAAGGGAATTTGGCATGAAAGGCTCTAATTAAACGGGGGGCATGGACATTAGTACTCTTTTCCCAGGAACGTTCATCAGGTCCATAACCTTGCCAATCAATGAGGTAGAAAATTTCATTGCGGATGAGTTTTGAATCCAAAATTCGTTTAACTTCGTACTCCGCCTCACCATTAACCATCAGAGGATCAGGAGGGAAACCCTACGCAACCCCGGTTGAATTGGTTTAAGGAGAGAAACATGAAATACTGGATGAATTTTGGTAGAACCAGGAAGAGATAGTTGATAAGTGACTGGATTTATGACCTTCTCAATTGGATAAGGACCCATAAAACGAGGCTGAAATTTACGGGGACCTTTGAGTCTGAGATTTTTGTACTCAACCAGACTAAGTCTCCTACATGAAGCTCAGGTTCTTTTTACGTTTTCGGTCAGCGAAGTGTTTGTAACGATCCTTCGCGATTGACAAATTCTGGGTTACTGAGTGATGAATTTTAGTTAACTGTCGGGCAATATCTTGAACAGCAGGAACATTAATATCATCAAAATTAGCATGAGAATTGGGATGTCTGCCTGAGTTTATAAAGAAAGGGGAGTGGCCAGTGGATACATTTAGAGCATTATTGTGAGCATACTCCGCAGTCCATAAGTGGTCAGGCCAGTCACCCTCCTCATCTAACAAATAAAGTCTGAGGTGTTGTTCTAGGTCTTGGTTAATGCGTTCAGTCTGACCATCAGTTTCTGGGTGAAAACTGGTGGAATAACGATGGTCAATATTAAGGCCTTTGATGTAAGCCTTCCAAAATCGTGATAGGAACTGAGAGCCCCTGTCTGAAACGAGGACCCTAGGAATCCCATGAAGGCGAATAACATGTTGATTGAAAAGTTGGGACAATTGTTTAGCAGTGGGTGTACCTTTGAAGGGTATATAATGTGCCATCTTACTAAAAGTGTCGACAACTACAAGAATGGTATCATACCCATGGGAAGAAGGTAGATCAACAATCAAATCTAAGGAGACTGTGTGCCAAGGATATGGGGGTTGGCATGGGTTGTAGGAGACCTTTAGGAGCTTGTCTGTCCGATTTTCCCCGTGCACAAATTTCACAGCCTAACACATATTGACGGACGTCTCGGCACATGTATGGCCACCAGAAACGACGTTTGAGTAATTCTTCGGTTTTCACAACACCTTTGTGGCCAGCCAGAGGGTTGTCGTGACATTCCTGCATTGCCTTCAGCTGAAGCTCCTTGGTGGGTAAATACAGGGTGGTACCTAAATAGGGAGGCCATTGCGAATGAAACGTTGTGGATCTTCTGTGGCCCAGTTCTCCATTTCAAGGTCGGTCATCAAATTTCGAACGTGATGTTCAAAAGGTTCTAAGGAGATAGTTCCAATGAATTTTCCATCAGGTATGATTTGCTGGTTTTCAATGACTGAAGTTTGATTTTCTGTGTCGAGTCTAGAGAGGACATCAGCCTTTCCATTCTTGGATCCGGGACGAAAAGTGATAACAAAATCAAAGTCCGCGAAGTAAAGAGACCAACGCAGCTGACGTGGTGTGAGAGTTCGAGCAGATCGCAAAAATTTTAGGTTGCGGTGGTCCGTAAACACCGTTACAGTGTGTTTTGCCCCCATTAAGTAATGCCTCCAATCTTTGAAGGCATCTTTGATTGCCAAGAGTTCTTTTTCTGTAATCGTATAGTTGCATTCCGCAGGAGTTGAGTTTGCGGGACCGATATGCCACCGGGTGTAACTGTCCCGTGTCCTTGTGCCTCTGAGAAAGTATTCCCCCGATGGCTAGGTCCGATGCGTCTGTCTCCAAATAAAAAGGCTCAGAGGGATCTGCATGAAGCAGCACCGGTGCTGTGGTGAAACTGTCCTTCATCAACTGAAAAGCTTCTTCTGCTTCTTCTGACCATTGGAACGGAACTCCTTTCTTCAGAAGACGAGTCAGCGGAAGTATCTTATTGGAGAATCCATTAATGAATCGTCTGTAAAAATTAGAGAATCCGATAAAGCTTTGAACCTCTTTGATACTGGTAGGAGATTTCCAGTCTGTTATCGCCTTCACTTTTTGCTCATCCATTCGAACTCCTGCAGGTGATAACACAAAACCTAGGAATTCTACTGTATCTGTGTTGAAGAGGCATTTCTCCAATTTAACGTATAGAGAGTTCTCTCGTAGACGTTGTAAAACTGCTCTGACCTGGTTGTGATGTTCTTCAACCGTGTTGGAATAAATCAGGATGTCATCTATGTATACTATAGCGCATCGGTCAATGAATTCACTTAAAACATCATTGATAAAGTACTGGAAGGCCGCTGGTGCGTTACAGAGACCATATGGCATCACAAGATACTCATAAAGGCCAAATTTGGTCCTGAACGCAGTCTTCCACTCGTCGCCTTCCCGGAGTCTAATCAAGTGAGTACGCTCCTCGTAGGTCTAGGCGAGTGTATATCTTTGCTTCCTTCACTTGATCAATTAGTACTGAAATGAGAGGCAATGGATAACGATTCTTCACAGTTATCCTGTTAATCGCTCTAAAGTCAATACAAGTCCTGAGATCTCCCCTTTTTCGGCACGAAAAAAAGTGGGGAAGAGACAGGGACTGCGACGGTCGGATAAATCCGTTCTCCAGATTCTTAGCTAGGTATTCCTTCAAATGGATGTTTTCCTTCTCCGTTAATGCGTAAACTCTGCTGCATGGTAGATTAGCCCCTGGTTCTAGATCAATTTTGCAGTCATAGGGCCTGTGGGGGGTAACGTCTCTGCCTTTTTCTCATCAAAGACGTCTGCAAAGTCTTGGTATTCATCTGGTATCATGGTAGTTTGGATCGCACATACCGAACCTCCACCTTCACACAATTGGGTGGCAGCGCAGATTACAGAAGAATGTGTCTGGTCGTCGAAACAATTTTTGGTGCAGTAGTCTGAATTTAATTGAATAGTTTGGGCTCCCCAATCAATTAACGGGTTGTGTTCCGTTAGCCATGGTAGACCTAGAATCAGTTGAAATTGGGGGCGTCTATTAAATTAAATTGCAAGGTCTCTTGGTGTCCTTCGACAGTAGTCATGTGTACCAATTCAGTATGACTGGTTATGGGCCCTGAAGTTAAATCCGTACCATCCACCGCTCTGACCTTCTCACTTTTCTCCTTCTTGATAGCTTGTAAACCGATCAGGCTAGCAAATTTGTGGTCGGAGAAATTACCTGTTGCCCCAGAATCTACCATGACGATGATTCCTGTCAAAACCACATCTCTAAACCTTAAGGTCACAGTCATAACCAAATGGGGAGAGGAGACTTGTAGTGTGTTTGCCAATTGGTGATTTGTTGGAGTCGTTTTTCCATTCGCATCCACAGGTCCAACTCCCTTACCTGTGGTGCCTCTAGTTTTCCTTCTCCTTAGCAGGCAACTTTGGTCTTTTTAAGCAATTCTTGACAAAATGTCCACTTCTTCCACAATATAGGCACAGTTTGTTCAGCCTTCTCTTTTCTTTTTCTTCTTTAGAGAGTGGACCTCTGACTACACCGATTTTCATGGGTTCAATTCCCGAAGAACTCTCTACTGTCCGTGTGGATTCTGTTTTGACACGGTCAAAACGAGGAACACTTGGTCTAAGCTCCTTCCGCCGTTCTCCTTTCCGCTCACTTTGCCGATAATCGATCTCTAAGGTTAAATCCACTAAGGCAGAGATGTCGGTGGGTCGATTAGGGATTTGAGATAGAGCGTCCTTCAATTCCTCTCGCAATCCTCTATAGAATACTGCTGCTCTTTTATCCTCGGGCCAGTTGGTCTCGACCACTAGTTTATTAAATTGGGCTAGGTAAGACACGAGTTCTCGGTTTCCTTGCTTTAATTCCAACAGTTCGTTGTCTGAAGCTTGAGATGCTGTTCTTCTATCAAAAATTCGGAGAAATTCCTTCTTGAAGTCATCTAAACTGTACAAAATTGGGTCATCCTTGGTTACTAGTGGCATGGACCATGAGGCGGCGTCCCCACTAAGGTAGGACAAGATAAACGCCACTCGGGATTGAGCATCGGGGAAGATCGTTGGACGGCACATAAAATGCAGAGAGCATTGGGTCAAAAAAATTTGCGCTTTCTGCGGGTCTCCATTAAATCGCTCTGGAGGGGCAAGAGGAATTACTGGGGATAATGAGTGGATTACTTGTGTGGGGGCAAAGGATGAAGTGCTGATGTTAGGACTCTGGGTTTCAAAGGATGCGGTGCTTGGCCTAGATCCCAAAGCTGGTGTTCCCGTTTTAAAGGTTATTATCTCCTGTCTTAGTATTTTATTTTCCTCTCTGACTGCCTCCAAGTCCCTTTGTATATTACTCAAAATCTCGCCCAAATTTTTTAAATCAAGTCCTTCTGCCATTCTGCTCAGGTGCTTGTACCAACGTGGGCACTTCACTCTGTCAGGGTCTAAATCCCTTTTGCTGTCTGAACCACACAGGAGCAGAATGACGCTAGGTCCCAATACCCTTCTCAGAACCAACCCTGCTAGGTCTTTTAGTATTCCATTGCAGGTAAGTTCTAAGGGGGAAAAGGGGTTGGGGACAGAGAAGAGACTGCTCCAATATTCTGCCTGTTCAGCTACGTCTTCTTCTTCTTACTGGACTGCAACATTAACATGTAAAAAACCTTTATTTATTGTGCCTTTTAACTTACTGTTTTTTCTATGGTGTATAAATAACTTATCTTACCAGAATGTTTACTGAAGCTTACTTCTCTTCTACTTCTCATGTATTGTTTGCTAGGTTGTATGAGAAGTCTTCACTCAGATCTCTTTCCTTTTCGTTCTCAGGTACAATCTGCACTTGATCCTGCTATTCCTTAATGTAAGAAAGATAAGGTAAGTATTTATTTCTGTATTCCTAATTTATGTATTATTTGGGTTTCTCTTTCTTTCTATTAACTCACTGTTAAGAGACTGGAGTGGGCCTTGAACTGGGGTTTCTGTAGTAGGATGACTGGTTTTCTGTCTTTAATTAGTTTTTTAAACAATGCTTCAGAACTTAGGTTAAATGTTAAAAGGAAGCGTTCCTTTTATTCAGGCCTTTGGTTTTTAATGTTTGCTGGAAGCACTGCCATACGTGAGGAGAACATTACTGGAGTTCTCTAACACATGGCATGAGAAAGAAACATGCCGGGCCTTTGACCCTGACTTCACCTTTTAATTAATTCTCAGAAGAGTGAACAAGTTTCAGTCTAAGAAGACACTGCGTGTTGAAAGGTCACGCCTGCGTCTGACAGATTCTGGAACAGCTGAAAAAGACAGCTGATTCAAAAAGCTTTTATTTAATCTTCTCAGCTAAGGAAAGCAATTACTAAAAAAGTATTTCCAGTTTTCAAATGAAGGAAAATATATTCTGACTTGTTTCCTTTTTTTCTCTTTAAATAGAAATTTACCTCTGACACAATAACCTTTTCTCACAGAATGTTTTATATTAGCTACAAGTTTAACACTAACCTGATTAGTGAGGGAATGTAGTTCCGACGAAGCTAACCCCGATTTTATCGCAACTACCCTAACTGACTTCCACGACGCTGGGAAAACAGGTGCTCTTCAAATTATTTCTTCAGTGAAGTGCACAGTGGAATGTTGAAGCACACTTCACCTGATGTCATGAAGCCTAAAAGACTAGACTGCTAACAGTGGTGTGCTGTCGCAGTATGTGCATGTTGGCAGCCATCTTGGAGTTCCATCGGTGCCAACAAGCACTCCAGCTTGAGGGATTATCTGACTTTTGGTAAGTTTGTAGGGGGAAAATGGTAGCCAGCATACAGTTAGAAGGAGGAAACCTCCCGTGAGTCCTGACAGGTTCATTCTGTGTCTCACCATGCTGGAGCCATGACTGCACCAACATCGAAAGACCTCTGTCATGACCTGAGCCCCGGAGACTGGGTGCCGGTCTGAAAGAACGTAAGAAAGAACTGTCGACTCATGGTGGCATAGACTGTACCAGATGATATTGGTGACGAATACTGCTGTGAAGTGCGGAGGCCTGCTGAACTGAATACACTGAATACCCAACGAGTTTCAGGGCCCTCTGAAGAAACAGCTCCTCTCCCAGAAGTGATTCCAGCCATGATCGCAAGGAGAGGGCATGTTAAGTTGTGGGGGTTCCTGGAAAGGCTGGAAGCTGGATACCCACCAGGTCAAGCTGAGGGCAGTCAAGCTACACAAGACCCAGGTATAGACTCTGAGGGATATGGTAATGTTGCAAGTGATATAGAGTCTGACTCAGCAGAAGAGACTGGTGTGGAAATTGGTTGTGTACAGTCAAGGAAGGAAGAGGTCGTAAATGAATAATGGCCTTTGAGACAAAAAAGGAGAAACTTGAGACTTGCATATGAGCCAGTGTCACATGGTCAAACAAAAACAGCGAGCATGGCGGCATGGGGAATAAACACATGCAATCCTATGGCAAAAAACAACCTGGTTGGAGGCATACAATGACTGCCAGCCACAGGGCCAGACAACAACAGTGAGCAAGGAGGCAAGGGGAAAAAATCAAACACATTCAGGCCTATGGACACAGACTCCACAACATGGCGCCTGGCCACATGTCTCATAGAATAAAGACAAATGGTGGCCTATTGCAAACACACTCACTGGCCAGACAAAGGAGGCATGGTAACACTGAAGAAAACATACCATCAATTCAGGAATGCCAAAAACAAAAATTAACTGAGGAATGGTCCATTCGCACTAGGTCTGCAGTTATTTGGGCCTTGAGGGTCCAGTTCTGTTTTCTTTCGTAATGGGTGTATGTATGTCTTTTTTAAGTCTTTGGGAAAAACTCCTGTTGTCTAGGAATTATTGATGTTTGTTTTGACTGGGGTGGTGGTAGTGGTTGTTAAAATGATGTGTTTGGAGATTTGTGATAGACAAGGGTTAGAGGGGCAGCTAGCTGGCTTGCTTTTTTTACAAGATCCATAGCTTCAGTTTTTGATAGTTGTTTGAAGGAATGCAGAGGTTATGTTAACCTACCCTTGGGTGAGATTGTTTGAAAAGGGCTGGTGCTGATTGTTTTCTTTTGGTTTAAATAGGAATCCAACATGTCTGCTTTGGTATTTAGTGATTTGCTAGTTTGTCAGTAAAATCTTGGGAAATTGGATGGTCTCATTCAGTGCGTTTAGGTTTACGCATTTAAGTGAGACTTTTATAAAATTCTTTATTTGCACATTCTGCATTCTGAATTCTATTTGAAAAGTAGCTTTTTTAAGCTTTTTTCAGTAGAGTACTTGTATATTCTGTTGTGTTTGTGTAGGTGAAGCATGTCTTCAGTGTTGTCTGTATTGAACTTGGTGCGTTGCAGCTTTGCAATTTGTTGTTTTATCTTTTTTAGTTCTGTATTCATCCAAGGTGCTTTTTATCTTTTGGCATGTTTTGTTGTTTTTAGTGGAATGAGGACATCAAAAGCTTCCAGAAGCCACTCATAGAGTTTTTGAACTGCCTTTATTGTTTTCAGATCTGTGTTGGATATTAGTTTCTTCTCACCTTATTTCTCAATTTCCTTAGAAACGATGGTGGACTCTTCCTCATATTCGGGCCACCGACCTGGCTCTTTCGATATTTTGACAGGCCAGTATAAAGAATAATTTTTAATTTATTATTGCAATTCTTGGAATCTTTCCATAAGAGCACAATTAACAGAGTGACTTTAACCACTGAAGGTCCTGATGAATTCCCTGGAACCCCTTATGGGGTCCGCTGTTGGGCAGAAACATGTCGACCACGACCACCAATAGGGTTATATTTGTTAGAAAACCCTAGTCCTCTTTGTAATCTTACTCCTCTGGACCTACTGAATAAAAATATTTTGGCCCTGTGGAAGTAGTTTTAACCTACACAGCACATCATAATTTCTGAATGCACTCTGTTCCTCACTGACCCTATCTCGATCGCTCATCTAAAAACACCTCTGCTCCTCCCACTTTGGGAGTTGTAGCACACACCACGGACCTCGCGGTCCGGGTGTGAGAGGGGACCCAATGATGAAGCATGTCACCCTTTGGTGAGTGAGGGTTCTCGTCCTAAAAAGGACTCCTCCCAGAGATGCAACTTTATCACCTTACATACCAACCTACCAGTTCTGAAGGGAAACCCCTGTAGGCACGATACTAGCCTGTAATCCTCAGAACCTTACTGTGCCGGACGTACTGTAGTGTGAATTTAGTCAATTGTGGGACCAGTACGTAACTGGTTATCCTGATCCCAAGATCCCCAGTGTGAATGATAGTCAAATACTCTTGCCATTGTCCGGGGTTGGTTCGCGAGGGGAGCCTAGATGCATTAAGTAAGTGTTTTGTTTTTTTACTGAGTTTTATATAGCGCGAACTTGACCCGGTATCGGGTATCAGAGCGCTTTACATAGCACCAGTTGCGTTACATGAGGACACATTCATTTTTTGTTAGGCACAGGGAGATTAAGTGATTTGCCCAGAATCACAGGATGTTCAGCGTCATTGCCGAGACTCGAACCCGGTTCCCCAGATTCGAGGTCGACCGCCCTAGCCGTTATGCCAACTCCTCTCAAGTGTGTCTTGTGTTCTGCAACAAGTGCTCTACAGAGAACCTGGTGCCATAATTGGGTGCTGGGGACTGCCTGTGACTTCCAGGACATAGCTATTCTGCGCCAGTGCCAGGTCCAAGAATTTGTTGAGATTCTTGCGTGATGAGGTGCGTTTTGTATTTCCCAGCAGAAAATGCGGGCCCTGGGGTGTTATCGGGGTGCCCGCTGCCGCCATTAGTTTCCCAGCTACCTCATCCCAGAATGGTCCGAGAAGTTGACACGTCCAGACCATGTAGGGAAACGTTGCCCCAGGAGCCAGGCATCTGGGGCAGACATCATATGTGAGAGTTTGATAGCTTGGAGGAACAGCCTCATGCAATACTGGAGCCATGTCATCCCCCACCCATGATTCGTTTATGTGTGTGTGTCTGTGAGAAGTCGTAGATATGGTGCTTGTTTTTAAAAATGGGTCGTGCATTTATTAGTAGGCAGCTTAGAGATTGTGTTTTGGTGGTGATGTGAATTTGTTTTCTGGAAGTTTGGAATAGGTGGGATATTGGTGATGTTGTTAACTGTATCGGAGTAGCAATAGTGTTTGTCTATATCATTATCCTCGTCCAACAGGTATATAACGGCATTTTGCTGGGTCTGTGTGTGTAGGTGGTGGGGTTAGTGTTTGAGAGTGAGGTGGTACGCTGTGCAGTTGTTTTTGTGGTGTAGTCTTGTTGTGTAATACACAAGGCGATTAAAAGTTGTGAACAGCATTGTGTTGTTTATGTCATTTGCATGTGTTGAGGGTGGCAGGTGTATGTGTTAGAGGTGGTGGTGGAGCATGTGGTCATGTTCAAAGGCTCTAAATAGTGCAATGGATGAAAGGTGAGTGGATGAGTATTGATGTTTATTGGAGGAGTTTGTGTTTGCTGTTAATGTTTGAAAATATGGGTGAAAAATTGATTTATGATGTGTATTAGTTGTATAGTCAGGAGAGTGGGAGTGGGTTTTTGTATTTTGTGATGGAAAGTAGTAAGTCATTTTGTGTGTGTTTTGTTTTGTTTTTGTGGAGTAGTGATGTGTGATATTGGTGAGGCGAGTTTTTGTGGCGGATTTGGATCTAAAGTTCTGGTGGGGAGTGGATGTTGAAGGGGAAAGGAGGTGATGATGTGCATTGGAGGAGAGTGTATGTGGTGTGTGAGAGTCGGTGGAGAGAGGCTATGAGTGTTTGTAGGAAATTTGGTAGCAGGAAGAGGTAATACGTGAGGTGGAGTGTAAGGAGTATTTGGTTATGTGTTTTAGGTAAAAAGAGGAGGGGGTTTGTTAGATATGGGAGAGGGTTGAGTGTAGGGTTGGTGGTGCTGGAATGGGGTCTGTTTTGAGTAAGTAGAGGGTAGAGCTGTTTTTGTATGAAATGGGAGTGTGTGTTTGAAGGAATTGAGGTTATGTAGAATGTGGGTTTGTGTTGTGTTGGTGATGTGTGGGGTTGATAATGGTATACGACAGAGTAGTGATTTGTGTGAGAGAGAAGGTGCCATTGTGCTGCAATAGTGGAAAAAGGGTATATAGGTGTGTTTTGTGGGGTTTTGTAGTGGTTGTTGGGACACTGAAATGTGTATTTAGTCTGTTTGTTGTGAATGAGTAGCATGTATTTGCTGAGGCTGTGCTTGTATGTTTGAGGATGTGGATAGCTTAAGGTGGTGGCTGGTAAATGGAAAAAAGGGCAGCATTTCTGGCCATAAGCCCGAACCGTGTGGGTTGGTACAACCTTATTCTGTGTCCGTGAGTTTTGTCATGCTACTCTGACTATGCTACTCTTTGTCGCCTTTCCCCAGCACCATGATGGACCATGACAGCACAGCAGCGGGTAAATGTCCTGGCTTGCACAAAACCTGGCCTGCATAAACACTGAGTGAAGGTAAAGATGATTTGTAAGCTCCTTCACTGCAGCATACCTTGATTAATATTTCTTACCCTAATATCCCTACTTTCTACTACAGCACTTGACTGATTATGCATTTTCCCCGTTGTCCCCTATAGGTATGTTCAAAGTAATTTATTTTTCCCTTGTTAGCCACCATTACATTTTCTTTAAAAAGCAGCTACATATTTCGTCAATGTTTTAGTCGTTTCACATTTACTCCATGTAATCTTCATTGCCTAACTCTCTACGTCACCTTTTTAGGTTAATTATCCGACCTGCTATAGATTTATCCTGTCTATGTGTGTCACTGGCTATTTTTGATACTTTGGTATCTGTTGTCGATGAGGTCCTCCTTGATTATCATCTCTTATGGACGCTTTTGCAGCCTGGAGTAAAGATCAGAAGCTGTTCCTGAGGAAACAGCCACAGATGGGGATAATAGAAATGGTCTTTCAGTTCATCCCTATCCACTCTTCCATTATGTCTCCTGCCCTCAAGTCCAAAAGTGTAAAAGCAGTGGGAAGCAGTTGGAAAGATAGACGGGCTAATGGAAGAAGGGTACCAGAATTATTACTAGGTGAGCAGCTTGCCCTTACCACTCCATCTGCTTCTCTTCTGTTCTCAGTTTACGACAACTGATTCCCTAGTAGAGTACACTGGGAGACTGGGACGACGAAGGTCAAACCAGATGTAAGGAGAAAATATGGTCAGGGCGGGCCGGTCAACCTAGGAATCTAATTGTATCCATCTAGAGAGCACTGTTTAATGAAATATATTGCGATGTCAAGGACCATAACATAGGGAAAGGACTGTTTCATAAATAAATAGAGAATAGACAAATATGCATCCCTTCCCATTTGTTCGTGTAGAAGAAGAAATAGTTGATGCAAGTGCAAATAGAGTTTATTTTCTGGAGAAGTGAGAAGAAGGACTTCACTGTCAAGTACGAAGCCTTAACTTACGAACTGTTGATACCCAACTTCATGTCTCATCTAACAACACAGTGGGGTTTGCAAAAGTCTGAGCCTGTTGTGATCAAGAGGTCATTGTGTATTTCTAAATACCGAAGAGAAAGTTCTCTTCTGGTGCTAATGAAAACATGCAAGGAGAAAAGCTGTGGGCATCAGCAGTGTCTTGGACTGCAGATGCTCCTACTGAAACTATTTGTTGGAAAACAGTATTCAATTTCACATATATGAAATATGCTTTACTACATTACGCAAACATATGAGTTAGTTAGCACGTGTGTCCGCTGAAAATATGAACGTGTTTGAAAAGCAGTGGTTTAAAACTGATTGGCATGATGATACCATTGGAAATTTCACTACATAGGGGCCGATTATTTTGTCGGTTGAAGCCTCCAACCGCTAGTCGGAAGCTTTCCGACCACGGCTGGAGGCTTTCCAACCGACACGGTCGGTTTGCGGTCCGACTGCCAAATTACGATGTCGGCGGTTGGAGGGGGAACCGGTCGGTCATTCTGACCGGCATTCCGACCGGCTCTCGGAGTCTTCTGGCTGGTCGGAACCGCACCACAATCCCCTATGGACGGCTTTTCCGCCGTTGGGATTACAATGTTGGTTTCCCACAGCCTTCCCATGCAGGCCTTTCTGACACGGAAAGACTGTCGAAAAGTGACTTTGGGGTCACCTAGCAGGGCCCCCTTGCCTCCGCAGCCTACGGCGGGGGGCCGAGGGGGTACCATTGGTGCCCCCTTGTAAATGCATGAACTGTGTGGCAGGCACCATGGGGTGCCTGCCACAGGGTGCAGGATTTTACACCCCCCCCCATTTCTTTAAGGGAATCTGTATTCCAGCCGGTTTACAGCCGTAACACAGGCTCCCATAGAGAACTGTGAGTATCCGACTGAACAGTGTTTGGTCACATCATTATCAGGTGGTTGGAACCCCCGACCGGAGGTCGGCTAGTCCTGAGACCAAGACGGTGTCTGTCGGAGGCAACTCTGACCGACGTCGTAATAAGCCCCATAGTGTTGTCCCCAATAAAGTGCCTAAGGTGGTATATTTATGTTATATTTCTGCCAATCATAAATTATGTCATCCATTTGTAATTTTGCTTATGGTGTGATCAGAGTGTGAGATCACGCTCAGACCTTCATTTGCTTATGATGTGATCAGGTTGACAGTTACACATTTATTACACCTCATATTACTGTTGGCATGAACTAATTGTATCATTCTGTCATGGCTTAAAGAGATTGTTGCTAAAAGGTCTCAGTCTGCAACAATGCACAATGTCATTGGGCACGCATAGCGCATACTGGAACTGTATGCTCTATCACAAAAAATATGCTGTCCTCATAGCATCACTGAAATTTGGACCAATGGTTTCAAAACTGCAGCTTCCTTTTTCGATATAGGACGATCAGCCTGATTTTAAAGAGGGAGCACAGACCCTCCGCAAGCGGGTGCTGCTGAGTAACTTCTCTCCCCTCTGGAAAGGTTCCTGTGAAGTCCCTGGGACCCCATGACCCTCAACACAAAAAGCATCTGGAGGGCCCTCAAACTGTGCACAGTTAGCGGACCTATGGAGTTCCTGTATCATAAAAGAGGTCACTCAGGTGTGTGAGTCACTTCCTGTGATATGGAAATTTGCGAGCGGTGCTAAAAAGCAGGTACAAGCCTCCTTGGTAAGCCCAGGACACTTATTTAATGCAGTCACATATGCCCATATGTATAATAGACACCATGGTCCAGATTCTGAAAGGTGTCACGCAACGCAGCACACCACCCAAAGAGCTTGCGCTGCATTGCGTAACAGGGAGAGAGCAGGAGAGTGCCGTATTCACAGAGATATGGCTCTCTCCTCCCCTCTTCCTAGCCTCAGTGCTGATTTCAGCTTCCGTGCGCCAGGCACACACCTTAGCACCATAGTGCTAGGGTGCGTGCCTGAGTCTACCATAGGTGTTGAACAGAAAGGGTATCCTTCCTGTACAAAATACTATGCCTAGACAAGTTTAAAGCTTTTCCTACTTTGTATGTGTGCTGTACAATGCAGCACACATGCAAAGTCGAAAAGCAATGAGAAATTAAAACATTTCTCCTTTTAATGCCTGCTTTCCAACGGTGTTAATTTTTGGTACTAAACCCTGTCTACTAATGTTAGTAGATTGGGTTTAGCGTCAAAAGAATGGGTGGTTGCATGGGAACGCCCATATACCACCCATGTAATGTCCCCTTAATGCAAAATAATACAAAGCAGCGTTTCGCTCTGCTTTGCGTTACATTTCCGTACAAACTAACGCTAGTACCAATTAGCGTTGGTTTGTTAATCCTCAAATAGGTTTAGCGTCGGGCTAGCGTTACAAAAGTAATGCTAACCCGATGCTAAACCTTTGAGAATCTGGGTGTATGTATCTCTTTTGCACATTGAAACTAAGACTACAACTTCTAGAATGTATTAAGTTAATGAAAAGCCACGACACTTCACATGCATCCTTGATGGACTAAAGCCACCGAGAAATAGATTGCAGATGCACTCTGAAACAAATATTCTGTCAGTCAATACAAATATTGGTGCAAAATTACCTGATTTTCAAATCTAAATTACCCAGTCAATTTAATGCATTTGAGTTGATCATGTAAGTCAATCTCAGGAAAAATTAGACAACTCGACTTTTTCCATAAATATATACAGTGAAAACTCAACAGGAACAGAATAAAAAGATGTACTGCAGATCGAGGTGATTTCGGTATACACATAAAATCTATGACAACGCACTTTTGAGTTTGCCATAAAAGGTGAAATGGGTAAATGAGTTAAAACATCTTTGTCAATTGCAGTCCATGGGGGGTGGGCAAGCGGTGCTTGCGCTGTTTGTTTTGTCACAACGACCTTGAAAGGAGTCAAAGAGCTGAGGTAGATAAGGTGTCTTATCTACTCTTGCGAAAATTATATGGTTCAAGCAAGACAGATGTGAGAAAAGCAGCCTCTGAAAAAGGGAAAACGTTCTTATCTAAACAAGAGCAATTGTGTAATCAGAGCCATTTTCCAATGTTTTAGTGAGAAAAAGTGAAAGAGGGTTGCTAAATCCAAAAATAAAAGTGTAGTGCCAAGTATAAGAATAAATTATAATTGAATTGTTGATTTGCACGTGAAAAACAAGTGAGATAGGTCCCCTGGCTCTGCGTCGCCAACATAGGGGTCCTGGCAGTCACACTTCAACTCCGTTCCGTCCATCTATTCATTGTCCCTGGGCAATGTATTCTGTTTGGCAACTACCTTTTTTGTTAACACGGCCCCACAGGCCCCAATGTCATGCTGATGTTTCTCTCAACCTAACAAGCACTACCAATATATTGCTGTTTATGGTGCCATGCTTTGTGGGTCTTCGGAATGTATTGCAGATTGTATTTATTTATTTTTGCACTCTATTTTTTTGTATTTCTTTGTGTTATGGTTATTTTATGTTCACTTTTCATAAAATAAAAACTATCTGAAATCAAAAATAATCATTTATTTGATTCTTTGTAAAATGCCGTGTATTATGTTGTTTCATTGTATAGCATGCAGAAATCATCGAAAAATAAAGCAATTTTAGGAAACTTCAATGGATTCTGAACATTTATTTAAGATTATTCAAACACAACCTTGCAAATATATGCGTATGGGCGTGTGTCTAAATTGTAAGTACATCTTTGACTTTTACGGCATTCACAAATGATTCCATGACAACTAGTAGGACTCTTTAAATATACTTTATAGGGATACTCACATGTGTATATTCGTACCTACAAAGCAAAGTTCATATGTTTGCAAGTGTAAATGGAGCACAGAGTGCATCTGCACTTTGCAACTTTTATGCAACCTTTCCCATCTCCTGCATCATCTGTGGGGCGTTTCTCTCCTGTTCCCCACCCTGAAAATGATTATACTCCTGACCTAGCAAAGAGTAAATGTCTGATCTTTTTCTAATGGGAAACCATCTGGAAAATGTTTTTGAATACTTCTAAACTTGTGAGTCTTTAAGTGTTCACCAAAAGGTGGCATTTGGGCCTACCTTTGGATACCCAACAAACCACCTCTAGAAGCAGATTTCCTCACAGTAAAATGCCACCATACTGGTTGAATTTCCATGTGAGCAAACCGCCTTTTACAATGCCAAAAACCACACTATTTAAACTTGCTCTTGCCATAGTAGATATTGATACTTCCTCCTTTTGGGTTTCATGTTTCTGATTTGGGCCCCGTCCCCACCTTCTCATTGAACTCTGTTCTCAAGACTCTTTCTGCCTCAAGTTAGACATCCACATGCAAGTAAGTATCTTCAAACAGAGGGACAAAAAGATTTTACACATCACAAAGGTTGGTTTACAATTATAAATGGATTTACTTAATGACAGCTATTCGTGCGAGTAAATCTACTCCTATAAGTGTTGGGGGATCCCAGGCCAGGGATGCCCCAGGAGCTTGTGAATACAAGCAAATATATACATGCTTTGGTCATTTAGAAACTTTTCTCCGACCCTTTCCTGCCCTGGATAAAGTTGTAGATTTACTCCTAAACAGAGCAGGAGTAAATCCCTTTCCGAGACGTCTCAAAATGGAACACCTTCTAAAATTGGGGGGAGAGGGGCAGGATAAGGGGTTTTTCTAAAGGAAAATGGTTCCACTGGGCGAAAAAAAGAGAAATGTGTTTGCATTTGCAGGTGTTCTGCCTTTTTCATATGTGAGCATATACCTGTGTATATTTTGCATGTGAAAAAGAAATGCACAACATTTTTTCATGGTTAAGCCTGAAATATTTTCAATGGCACAGGCTTACACAAGCAATCTGTAAACGTTTTGTAAATTCTAAATAGTCATAAATCAGCAGCCGTGTGAGGGTGGAAACCTGGATTGCTGATTTACAACCGTCTTCACTAACCATCTCCATTACGAGCACTTGATTTACAAAGAGAATGAGATCAATGTAAAATATCATCCAGCTAGTCATGAAAAATATTATCTATGGTGTTTTTTTCTGTATAAATATACTGTTATAGCCGGGGGCGCAACTGGACTCATACTTTGGCTGTGGAGGCCTCAGATTGTGAATGGTGGGGGCAGAGTCATAATCAAAGTCGGAGTCACAATTACTCTTGGGGAGCTCCCTTCTCTGATAAATGTGTGATTTTTATGTTAATTGTGATGCAGAATCTCATACTGCAGTTTCTGGGTCAACTATGGGCCTAATTACAATGTCGGGCGGACACCGTAGCGGTCTGGAACCGCCCGACCATAGGTCAGCGGTTCCGACTTCACAATTTGGATGCGGTCAGAAACATCCATTTTGCTATGGCAGCTTGTGCGGCGGGTGGTGAAGGCCCACAGCACAAGCTGCCATAGCAAAATGGATGTTTGGAAACATCCCTGCACCATGTGGTGCCTGCCACACGGTGCAGGGTTGTTTAGGGGGGCTCTAAAAACAGAAAGTCACCCAAACAAACAAAAAACAAAAGGATCCCTTTTGTGCTAGATCTTATTTTGTCAACCTGTAGTCAAACAATATGCACTGCACCAGAAGCAAACCAAGAAGAGTATTCATCTAAAAAGTATACATAGTTCTGCTCCCTCTATTTAGAAAATATTTTTATTGTAAAAATTCTATGTCAATACATTCATAAAATACTCGTTTCAAATTTAGTACACAATAAAAATATGTATTAGCATAAGTTCAGAAATATATTGTCTGTACATTATACTACTGTGATGAAATATACATATACACAAGTACAAATACAATGTAAATGCTAATTCATATAAAAAGTTTTTCTTTTTGCCTAAAGGATCTCTACCACATGAGAAATCTACAACCGTTATTCAAATTTTTCATGTACTTATTGAAATAAAACAAGTGTTGACGTGGCATTTCGGCGGCTTATCAAATCGGTCTCCGCCTTCTTCAGGACAATTTAACGAACAAATAGTCTTAAAAACACGCTAAAAACAGTAGTTAATCTCTTGGAGTGAGTAGTATTCTCAAACTCTTATGCTCGTGGATATATTCACATGGAGTCCTATATGAGGAGTCTTGACTGCGTTGGTAGCGCTACGGCTTCGACACTTGTTTTTTTTCATAAGTACATGAAAAATTTGAATAAAGGTTGTAGATTTCTCATGTAGTAGACATCCTTATGCAAAAAGAAAAACTTTTTGTATGAATTAGCATTTACATTGTATTTGTACTTGTGTATGTGTATGTTTCATCACAGTAGAATAATGTACAGATGATACATTTTTGAATTTATGCTAATACATATTTTTATTGTTTTTATTATGTACTAATTTTGAAACAAGTGTTTTATGAATGTATTGACATAGAATTTTTACAATAAAAATACAGAGGGAACAGAACTATGTATACTTTTTAGATGAATGCTCTTCTTGGTTTGCTTCTGGTACAGTGCATTTTGTTTGACTACAGGTTGACAAAATAAGATTTAGCACAAAAGGGATCCTTTTGTTTTTTGTTTGTATGTTTAGGGGGCACCATAGGTGCCTCCCAGGCCCTTTAGCGCAGGGCAGGGGGGAAGGGGACCCTACTAGGGGCCCCCAAAGTCACTTTCCACCTGCCATATCATGGCGGCGGACCGTCATGAAAGGGCAGGTGGAAAGTGCGATCATAATCCCGACGGGGAGCCGACCCTGGCTCCACCGTCATTAGGGGATTATGGTGCCTTCCAACGCACCAACGGGCGGAACTGCATCAGAATCCCCCAGCAGGTTTCACTCCGACCGCCGGCATCCTAATACGGCAGTCGGACTAAGACCTATGATATCGGGCGGACAGCCTCCGACCGCTGGTCGCAGGCTTTCCACCCGACATCATAATTAGGCCCAAAGTGTGCTTTATAAAAACACTGGTACCAGTGTAATAGGTCTTAAAACATATTTTTAAGATATTTTCAAAATTAGTGGCCAGAGCAGACGTTTAAGCACATTTTGTTACGTATTTTCTATTCATACTCCACCTATCAGCATACAATACTTTACAATATTAGTGGGATGGGATGTTAGTACACAAGATAACTGTCTAGCTGTCATGAGCAAGATGCCTCATGTCTAGACTTTCAAACATATAGAATACATAATACTACAATCTGTAACTACACAGTAACTCTAAGTGCCAGCTCCTTTCAAATATTCTTGAGTTTGATATGCCTAAGCAGTCCATAGCTTTAAATGTAATCCATGTTTGGAGAAATATTCGCTGTAAAACAATATAAAGCACAGAAACTGAGCACAAGGTAAAAGTATACAAAGTGCCCCCAGAGCAAAGACTATATACTGAAACTTACAACACACCAATATATAGTGGTAGTTACAGAATATAAAATAGTAACAGTGGCTGTGAAAATATCTACAGTGCATGAAGAACATCCAATCTACAATTCAACTCCATTAAATGTTTACATATGTTTTGCTGATGGCATAGTAAGTATATGCCAGTAGGATGTTTCTGCAAGGTGAAAGGATCATGCCTTATTAAAAAAATATTTCTTCTGCAATGCATGAGGAACCTCGTTTAGAGTGGTCGACCCTCAGGTTCCTATCAAAGGAAGAGGCAGCTCCAATCTTTCCCTCTAATAATTTAGGTTCTCCTTGAGGACTGACCCCTTCACCCCTGCTATGCTCCAAGCTTTAGATCGTGCACTGACAGGAAAGATGACTGAACTGTTTAATTTCTTACTTCTCTGGTATAGTCTGGGCATCATTAAAGTCAATTTTTACTGCCCATGGCACATACTTTTTTAGAAGTAGGTTAATGGTGTAATTTCGGGACTTTCCCAAAACTAGGTAAATGATGCCAATGTAATATAAATTTTGCTTAGCAACAGTATTGGGGCAAGCACAGACGGACCAAGTTGCCATAATCTGTTTTTGCTTAAATAAAGGCATTGGTCACCGTATGTTTCTGAGGAGAGAGTGAGAAATGTCATTATCCGGCGCATAGTGCAGATATAGAACAGGCAAGACTTTGTTACATATCAATTTGTTGGTCTAGATTTAGGTTTGAGTCAATAATGACCCCTAAGTTGCACACAGCCATGGCCTCCTTTAAACAATCTCCCAGGTTCGATAGCCAGAGGGAAGATTCCCATTGTTTTGCTATGGAGAAGACTGGCAGGATTTCCAATTTTGTTGGATTGAATTTAAGGAATTTAGTTCTATACGCTATGCCACTGATGAGAGCATGGTTTAAACCCCAAGAACGGGTTCATAGGGGTTCTCTTTCAGGTTAATCAGCATTCGAGTGTAAGCGTTATAAAGATAAGAGATAACCTTCAATTTTTTTAAAAGTCTTCCCAATGGTTGAATATAAAGGATAAAGATCATTGGTGATGTGGCACACCTTAGCAGGACTCCCCCTCGGAGTAGTGTAGTGGATGATTTAACTGAGCCATGTGCATTTCTTTGAATCTGTCAGGGAATAATAATTTACAATTAGGGCTTATTCACAAAGGGATTCTGGAGTACAAAAGTGGTACTCCTGTAGTACTCTTTTGTGAGCTTGCCCCAAATAATCGAAAATTGGAATAAGATGGGAATCTTCATATACAATTAGTACAAATATAAATTACTGTGCCTTTTTTTAACTTTTACTAATAGGCAGTTGGATGTTTCTGGGCCGATTCACAAAGGCATGTAAGAATAAGTAAAAGAGTACTATTGTAGTATTACTTCCGGTAATCATAAATGATCTGTGAATTGGGCCCAATGTACAGGTAGTAGTGACTGTGCACTTCAACCTATTATTGTTCTGAGTGCACGTCTAATGTGAGAAATATCATCAACAATGAAATTTGTGATGTGAAACATGGTAACATACGGAAGAAAGGTTCCTGTGTGAAAGGTGTGAGAGTTGACAGCTCAGTGGTGTTTCCTGTCCTCACAATTTCTTTCTTCCTCTTGCAATGGTTATATGTATCCATCAGTGCACACGTAAATTGTAACTTGAAGTTGCTGTTTCACATGAAACTGTTAGTTGTCATTTGGCAGTCCAGCAGTAATTATCCGCAATTATTTAGATGTTCAGTGTGAAAGGAGACAAGAACAAATAATTAAGGTTGTAAATCATTCTTATTCGTGAAACCTCTGTGCAGATGTAGCTCTAAACCAATGAAGGACTCTCATCAATTCTATAGCGACATAAACCAATGGCTTATTCTGTTCTTTATTGATTTTATTGATCAATTCACAACTCTCTTGAGGATTAGAGAAAACACAGAATCGACAGCTCTAAAGTACTTCTCTCATTTCAAACAGGGATTAACAATTAATGTTGCAGCTTTATTTGAGCATTTTACTATGTTGAATTTGTTTTAGTAATTGTGCAATAATTTCTAATTTGCTGAAACAGTGACTTGAAACTCATCTGTCAGTTTGGGATGGCTGTTTGATTGTGGCCTGCCATTAGGTGCAAGTGTTCCACTCAGGAGTTGCAAGTCTGGATCTTTAACCTGACTCAGTATTGATTCTACAACAATTAACTTTACAGTTTTCCATATTTTCTTTCCAAAAAAGTTTGCAAATGTTTCGCAGTCCTCTACAGAGAAGTTATTCCTCGTTTGGGTGTTATTCAGAGCCGGTCTGTTGTTTCACGATTTTGGTCGGTTTTTAGCATTATCGACTTGTGATCTGAAGTATGATGCTTTGGCTTTCCATATTAACTTCTTGTAATTATTTCTTTTCTGCCGAAGCGGTCTCAAGTCTGTGGTGGGCGGTTCTTGCCTCAATATCCACTCTGCTAATCTGAGGTTTCTCCTTTCATCATTAAGGTGCTGGTTGTACCAAGGGTGGGATAATTTGTTTTTCTATCTTTTTCGATGGATTGGAGCTACTGGATCCATTATGTCTGACATGTCCTGTTGTAGAGATCCGTTAGTTCATCACATCACTTATTTCATGTGGGGGCATGAGGTTACTCTGGCATTAGTGTGGCTAGATCATCTCTTTTTAGGTTTCTAGTGTCTCTTACCCGACTCCTTGACTTTTACATTTCAGTGTTGGTGCTGTGAGTTAGAATATGATCTGGTGGTGGCTGAACCATTCTATGGGAAGATGGATTTGATGTTCAGCACCCCTTCTTTAGATATTATGAGATACAGTGTGACCTCTTGGTGTGAGTTGGTTCAGTGCTTGCTTGCTCTAGATTTTGATCAGTGAGGAAGATTTTTAGGGTGGACAATAGTATGTCTTCTTCGTCGTTCTAGTGGAGGTTAAAGTCTCCTAGAAAGATGGGGTTAGGGTGTTGTATGGACTGAACTGTCATTGTTTTCATTAACTGTTCAAGAAAGGCTTTGTGTTCCCTGATGGGTGGTATATTGGGTGTAGTTTTTCTATTGATATTTGTGCTGTTAACAGTTAGATTTCCATCCATTCATATGAGGAAAGGTTATCTACTTAAAAGGTATGGATATTAGGGGAGTTCTGCTGGATCACAGCAACCTCAATGCTATGTCTTAGTGTTCAACCAAGCCTTTTTATGGAACAGTTAGATGGGACTAGGATATCCATGAAGGGGGTTGAGGATTCCTTTAACCATGTTTTGGTCTGTAGTACTATATCTAGATCATGTGATTTAATTGCTTCTGCTATGTCTGTGGCATGCTTGGCCACTGATCTGAAATTGTGTAACATGCATTTTAGGCCAGTCGGGGTGAGCTTATAAGATCTGAAATGAGTGTAATGAAATCACGCTATTTGGGTTCATACCCTACCCCTTCAATTGTGGTTTCCTTGTGATAGTGTTCTTAATAGTCAGTATATTATTTGCAGGAAGTGCGTGGGTCAGCACAGTATTCCCTGTAGGAGTCGAGCAGGGCTTCAATCTCGAACAGAGACAGCCGATTACGGATCCCCTTGGGACGCCAGATATTAAGTAGGACAAGGTCGATGATCATGGCAGAGTGGGGGTTGCTGGTTTGGTGTGGGTGTAATAATGTGTAGCAAGCATAACTGTGTCTTATGTAATGTGGGTAGGGCCAGGTTCAGGCCAGTCAGGATGGCTTTCAACTCTGTGCTCAGTTAGTTAGTCGACTTTGTGGTCAAGCTGCTAAATGTGGTCCTGTGATGGAGGAAGGGCGCAAGGTTCTGCTGGATTGCAGGAGTGCCTTCAAGCAATTATACGCTTATTCATACAGTGAAAGCTATATATTCTGTGGTTCATCCTTTAGAGATTTGCCCAGGGAGCTATGCCGAGACCTGGGTGGTCTAGTGCAGAGTGGCTGGGCCAGCAAATCCAACATCCATTGTCAAAGCTAGTAGGTCCCATCTCTAAAACCAGAGGCGCCTATTGACTTTAGCAAGGACCTTTCTTTTCCAGAAGCCACCACACCATAGTGCCAAAACAGTAACAATTTATGAATACTCTTCCTTGAGTTTTAATAAAACTCATTCAAAGATGTCAGCAGTGTCTGCACACATGCAAGAAAATGCAGGAAGCACATCTTGGAATGCTTTTTCTTTTGCTTTAAAAAAATTATTCTAGGATGAACACTATGCACGTGCAATCCTAGAATAATGAAGCATAATAAAATGCATTCCACTATGGCCCCTATCTGTGCGAAAATGGACATGTATGCACATGCATGGACGGGCCTTGGAACGGTTTAAAAATGATGACAAATCATCACTGGCAGATATAGTGGTGGATTGAGCACCGCATTGGTCTCTTGCGGTCCTACTAGATAGACATAAGGAGGAGGATAGAGGGCCTTGATTATGAGAGGATTTTTCTCCACAAGATACTCTGCATTTAACCTTTTTCTGTAACTCTTACAGTGTTTTGCGGTTTCGGTACATATTGCCTTTATTTAAGGACCAACCTTTTGAGCAAGCAAGACCAGCGCTGATGTATTTACAAATGTTGACAAGCCCTCTTATCTGTTTTAATGTAGCCAATTTTCTGATAGGGGCCCCCGGGATTAGGAAGAGGTTGCCAGGATGAAGTGTTGACCTTATGTTTTGTGTCCAGGCCAGGAATTTGCATTTGTTTTTAATGTGCTTTTATCTGTTTCTATATTTTAGGGTTTTTAATTAATTAATATCTATTAGCTTTTGATACCTAGACAGCATGACATACCCTCTTTAGCCCAATCTTTTAGGTATTCTTAGAGGTTTTTTGCTGAATTATGGTCTTATTTGCTTTTAGAGGGATGTTGTCTTTGAGCTTTAGGGTTTTCTGTGATAGTTTTTTAATGTTTTATAAGAATACTGTATGTTTTTTATTATGTATTGTTTTATATCTGTACTGCTCACCTTTATGGCTCCTTGGAGCCAAATAAAGTTTATTGATTGGTTGAGCACCGGGTATGATGGTCAAGCAGGCACATAGGGACAGCAGGACAGCAAACATAGAAAAGAGAGTGGAGGGTAGGAAAAGGTGGGATAGTAGAGGGAAGTGCAGAGAGGGGTGGAGGTAATGTCGTCTCAAATGCCTTGCAAAACAAAGATCTAATGCCAAAGGTGGAAGGATTAATTCATCCCATCAAAATACTGTGAGACTGAAATGCTCCATGAGGGGGATAAACATATGAATAGATAGGAAAGCCATTAACTCAGTAGAAGGAATTGAGGAAGTCGTCAAAGTCCACGGTCTATATTGGATTTAATAGGTCACTTACCAAAACTCAGCCAGAGACAAATGAGGCAGTCCTTCAGAATTTTAAGGTGCTGGAGCAGCATCAAAAATATCCCTTTATAACCTTTCACAGCAACACCACCAGGCATTACAATCATTATTCAACCATAATAATCAGGTTTAAAACCATTCAAAAAAATGTTGTCCATTATTATTGAATACTGCCATGTACAAGAGAGACAGTAACAAACTACAGGAGGTAGCCCTTAAACCCTAAAGAGACCAGGGCAATAATCTGTAGCAAACAACAATGTCTCAAGGGTATCGTTTCAGGGGGCAGGTATACATATATGTGTGTAATGACACAATTACTTAGACAGGATTTAATCCAAAAAGGAAAGAAACCAAGGAAACAAATCAAATAAATGCAAAATGTATTTCATGTAGTAAACATGTTGGACATATTAACTTCATATGTTCAAGCACATGAGTCAGTAGCACTGCGTTACATTCAATGGCATGTAACCAACACATGACGTGGTATGAACAGTGAGAATGATGGGCGCCCATCATTCTCACTGTTCATACCACGTCATGTGTCACTTGCGCCGTCACCACACTTCACGAGCACTTGTGCACAGTATTTTGTTGGTTACATGCCATTTAGATTAAATCCTGTCTAAGTAATTGTGTCATTACACACATATATGTATACCTGCCACCTGAAACGATACCCTTGAGACATTGTTGTTTGCTACATGTACAAGAGAGAAGCACCCAGAATGTTGGCTGACAGGATTACCTTCCAATTAATTCCATCTGATCCCACCGAAGAGAGAGAGAGACACACACACACACACACACACACCTTTCCTTATTAAAATGTTGTTGAAGCACACATGTGAGAGGCAATCGAAACTCAGATGAGAAAGCAAAATTCCTGATTGAGGACAATCTCTGTACTCTAATTTTTACAGAGAACCATAGGGTCCGACTTTCTTACTTCTATAAAGATTTGCTGATGTTTTCTCACTGAAGCCTTGCTTCAACATGCCAATTTTTATCAGACACAATGAGCATACTCAATACTCTACATGAGATACTCTATGACTAGAAATAAAGTTGCTGGTAGGATAGTTGTCAAGGCACTTTGCACCAACATTTCCCAGCAAGCTACACTTGATGGGGTAAAGTAAACATTACAGACTTCAAAGTGGCTTTACAGTGTACTCTTAGCTTGTATTAGGAGTTGCTTTAAGAGGGCACTGACCAGAAGCATATTTTAGCTTTGAAAACAAATTTTATCTACAGATAAATGGTACTTTGATGGAAAATGTTTCATTCCCAGTGTGGCAAATCTAGATGTGGGCTCATTAAAGACAACATATATTGCCTAAGTGCAGAAACCTAATAAATGTCAGAAACAGTTTATAAAAGATATGTAAATGCCATTTGGCACAGCTTCAAGGACACTCTTCAAACCTTTATTGACATGCCTGAGTAAAAGAGACAAAGCAAACACGAGGAGATGATGGACAGAGCGCTGAAACTTTTCAGACACTCACCCCCAGTCACAGATCTGGGTTGAATTCATCATCATTCTTTAGTTCACTTTGCCACCCAGTTCAGACCCAGCTATAAGCAAATCAGCCTTCACCCTGTGCCTCATGGGAACAGTCCAGCCCAAACTGCCAAGCCAGGTTTTCCCTGAACCAGAAACAGGCATCCTGGGACCGGTTTCTGGGTAACACCCTTCATCAGCCAGGCTAGCTTGAATCCAGTGCAAAGTGAGCAAGGGACCCACGTCTGGGCATACCCTGCCAACTTAGGGTGAACAAAGCAAGCACAAGGAGATGATGGACGGAGCGCTGAAACTTTTCTGACACTCAGCCCCAGTCACAGATCTGGGTTGAATCCATCATCATTCTTTAGCTCACTTCGCCACCTCAGTTCAGACCCAGCTAAATGCAAATCAGTCTTGACCCTGTGCCTCATGGGAACAGTCCAGCCCAAACTGCCAAGCTAGGTCTTCCTAAAAAAAGTAAAAGAGACAAACACCTTGCGTTTGCACTCCAATTGAATGAAAACAACTCACCTCTTTTCTGAAGTTGATGGTGTACGAAGATGATAGTTTTCTCAGTGCTATGGCCCTCACAAAACCTACTGACTATAATTATCTATTTCTTTTTCAAGTTTCCATCTGAGGCAGCTTAGGAAAACCTCCCAGACGGACAATATTTTTAAGTCCACAGGAACTGTGCAAAGGTGAGAGATTTTATGATGCATTCAGCAGGTTGGAGATCCTGAATATAAACTGCAGCATATCGTTTGACCATAATATGATGGTCAAAATATTATGACCACACAAATATTCAGGAAGGCAATATCAAAGGTAAGTATATATCTGTATCTATGTACAGCTGCGTTGCCGGACTCATGCTTCCAAAAAATATAATAAAAAATGCATGCATGAATCGGGGCTTTCAATGAACACTCTTTAACTATTGGTTGGCTTAAATGCCAGCCAAATTATGCTCCCTCACATCACAACACAAATTATAGATAAATGGATCTGTCCCCTTTAACCATTGGATCTTTTCACTTTAAGGTTTTTTTTCTCTTCATTATGCATGTATGCACACACCCAAAAATAGTTCCCCAAGAATACATCTTTTTAGACACTTGTAATATGCAGTGACTCATAGACCCTGTGTACAGTAGGGTGTCATCAACTATTTCCATAACACACAAGACATTTATTGTAAGTACAATGTTGACTCATTTCTGTAAACCAGCTTTGATATATTTATATATCCTATGCAAAACAAGCACAAGTCTGCACAGAGGTACACTCTGTTTATTTACGAAAACAAGATGGCGGCACAGAGCTGAATTGCTGCCACACCACCTCTCAATGAGCTGAGGATGAGGGCCCGGACTCCCACCTTACTGCCCAGAAGAAGAACAAGACAGGAAAATGAGCAGCCTAATCCAAAGTCTTGCTGAATGCTGCTTCTCAGGCAATTCATCTATAGGGCGTCTCTACAATCTTTATGATGCCCCCCCCCCCAATGCTATGCTTTTTTGCGGGACGCGTGTCCCATATCGACGAAGCTCTATTCCGACCCATGGAGGGTGGCAGCGGCACTCCCCCCTGCGTGCCATTATTCCAGTCATTCTACCTGGTCCGATGCTGGGAGTTGGCTCTGTGCTGTCCTACGTTCCTTCATTGGGGCCGCAGGAAAAATGACGGGAACCCGAGGTGAGCTCCAGATAGGAAGTGCAGGTCTCAAGTTGAGTACGGCAGCGCCTCGCCTATGCTCTCAGTGTTTGCAGCCAGGAAGGATGGCCAGTGTCAGCAAAGCATGGAATCATGGGCTGGAGCCTGATTCTGCTTCCGCCTCTGCAGTTGGGCTGGCACTGATAGTGCAAAAAAAGAAGCTCAAAACCCCAAGCAGCCCAAGGAGCCTGAAACTGTTGCAGAGGATCAATTGTACTGTGAGGGTAATGGGGCCCTGAATGGAGTTGTTGCTGGCAATACTTCAACGCCTCATCCTCCAGGAGGAGAAAGAGTGGAGCAAAAGATGCAAAATGTAGGAGACTCATGCCCCAAAGCTGGGGGCTCTACATCACCGGCCATCAAGGTATGTGCTCCTGGAGAGGGGTCTGCTCCTTCAAGTGAACAGGGGTAGACTTTTTTGGCCTGGGGGGATTGTGTGACTCTGGCACCCCTCTACCCGTACTCTCAACATCGATTTCCAATGTAGTGTCTACTGTGACTGGTTCTCTGACAGTGCTATCAGGACCCCATGCTACAATCACACTAGCCGATGTACCCAACATTGAGGGCAAGGATAAAGCCACAGTAAAAGCTATTGATAATGGTTCATCCATGACCTGGCTTAGGACCTTTGCTCCGGTAGCCTCAGCAGGGGCTCCCGTCCAGCATGTTAGCAGTCTAGAAGGGGGTACGGCACTGGCTGTGTCATCGGGGGGATATAGCCTCAATGGGTTGCACGATACTCAAGAGGCCCTGGAGGCCATCCTCTTGCTGTCTGACAGCCTAGCAGCATCGGAATCCGAGTCTGAGTCAGGGGTCTAATACTGGTGATGATTGGGAGAGTCGGGCAGTTAAGTGCTTGGAAGTTTGAAGAAGAGGGGATGGGGACAGCTCGCAGCGAGCTAAGGTTAATAAGCGAGTCTGGGGCACCCCCGGGGCACTCTGTGATACCACTAGAGGAGGTGGGAGATGCTGGCGAGGACAAGATACCATGGGATCCAGGGGGAGTGGAATTAACTCCCACCAATGTAACTTCTCGAGAGGTGTTCAATCCTACAGTTTGTTCGACCTCCTCGGGGAATACTTAATCGAAGGGTAAATAGCAGTCACAAACAGCATTACCGGGCCAGTCAGGCATGGTAAAGAGGATACACCCTCCCTCGCTTCCATTTATAACCTGCTTGTGCTGCATAGGGAAGAATGCAAGAAGGACTCACTGGCCCTAAAAACTTCTCACATGAAGACGCAGGTTGTACTCGGAAAGATGTCAAAAACATGGACATCTTACATGGCTATCTTAATGATATTGTAATTCAGTCTGCCAGTCTGGTGTTATCAACACAATGTATGGGGAATCAAATGATGCAGCACAAGGACAAGCTGCAGTCTATGTCACTGAAACTGGAGGATGTTGAGAATCGAATGAGATGTAACAACCTTTGTGTTCTAGGGGTACCAGAAGGGAAAGAGGGGGGATGACCCCAGGAAATATATTGTTTATTATTTTGTGTTCTGTTCTTCCTTCTTTCTTTTTTCTTCTATGCTATTGGATGGGAATGCCCTTATTACCACTGGAATTTGCTGTCTTTCTTTTCTTATCCTCTTCTTTTGAAGGGGGGGTTGGTGGTGGGCTGGTGCCGGATGGGGTGCCAATCATTCTTGGGGGAGTTGGGGTGGCCCACATTTGTGGGCGCAATAAAGTCCCGCTCTTTTGAGAGGGACAGGTTTGGGTCAGGTTTGGATGGCAGAAGGCAGAAGGCAGATGGGTGTGGCGGGGGAGTGAGGTGTTCGGGCTGGCGGGAGGAGGACATCGAAGGACCATTGCTGGGCCTCATGGCTCAGTTTGGAGCACTGGGATTAAAGAGGTCAAAAAGAGGGGAAGCTATGGGGGTGGCAATGGAATTGAACCATCATTATGGGCAAAAGGGCCTATCTCCATTTAATAATGGATAATGCTAGTGGTGGTCATAACCAAGGTCTCCAGATTCTTCGCTGAAACTTTAATGGGATGTGCTGTAGTACAAAGGTCAAGTATTTAAGGAAAGAACTTGGCACACTTAACCTACAGCTGGTCTGTCTCCAGGAGACCCATCTTGCTGTGGGAGAACTATCTAAACTTAGTGCTTTAGGTTATAATATCTTTGCTGCCACAAGGACCAATGTTCCTAAGAGGGGAGTGGCCTTGCTCCTAAGAGGGAGAGACTGGGTCATGTTCCAGGTCAAATCAGATGGCACGGGGATATGACTTATTGCTCTTGTAAAAAATAATAATATTTCACTGACAATCTGCGTGGTTTATACACCAAACATGGATGATTCCTCCATATTTAATAATTTATTGGGCAAACTTAGCAGATTGCCTGATCCTATTGTCATGTGCGGGATTTTAATTTTGTTATGGAACCCGGGGTGAACTCAATATACTCATAATTAGTTACTCTGGAAAAGATGGCTACGTTGCGGGCTACCACGAAGCAGAGTTGTCGGACACATGCTTTGGATGATGTCTGGCGTGTCTGTCAGGAGCATGAGCCAGGATATACCTTTCATTCCTTCCCGCATGGGACATCTTCCCGGCTGGATATGTTTGTCAGTCACTGCGTTGTGTCATGTCGAATCACAACCCACTCTCACTTTTTATTAAGCCGAGGTATAAGACCACCCCCCCACCTTTACGGAGATGGACCTTTGATCGCAAGCTGTTAGATCCCCTATATGTTAACCATATCTGTGCCGAGCCGAAGGCATTTATTCTTACTAGTCAGGGGACCGCGAGCCCTATCATCATTTGAGATGCTTTGAAAGCCTTTGTTTGCAGCCAGACTACAAGTTATGTTATGTGCAAGGAAAAAAAGGAGCATGTCTTGGAGGCTAGTATGCGGGAACAGCTTATTCAACTTAAGTTGGAATATTCACACTGCCACAGGCTTACTAGATGCCCAGAGAATTCTTTAAGGGTTTTTCAGCCATTGACAGTCTTGCAGGCACAGCTAAAGAAACCGATATGTGATAAGGCATGCTCAAATTATTGCGCAAGGTGGTTACAATGTTTTGAAAACAGTGAAGAGATGTGGCAGTTACTAGCCTTTCAACTTAAGGAAAAGAACAATTCCACTTTGATTCGGGGGATTAGGGGGGACTCTGGATAGGTGGTTACCAGTGGCCCAGAGATGCTAGTGGTATTTCAGCAGTTCTACCTGGGCTTATATAGGGAAGATTGTTTGGCCACTCAGGAGACAGTAGACTCTTACCTGAAGCCCTTGGGATTGAGCTGGCTCATGGAAGAACAAATAATCATCTTGGAAAGCATAATCACCAGGGAAGAGGTAGAAATGGCTGTCATGCAATGGGCTTGGCGGGACCAGATGCACTACCGACCGAGTTCTACAAGCAGTTCAAGGGCATTCTCAATCCATTATTTACTGAGATTATAAACTCATCAGCTTTTTCTATGTCAACACCGCTCTCTTGGGGGAAACATGCATTTCCAAATTTGTTAAAAAGAATAAAGATCCCCTGAATTGCAGCTCATACCTTCCTATTTCTCTAATAAATTGTGACTCAAAAATCTACTCCCGGGTTCTTTCTAATCACCTCGCTGATATCATAACTGATCTAATAGACCCTATGCAACACAGATTTGCTCCCTCAAGGGACACCGCTGCCCATGTTAACTGTGCCGTAACTGCCATGGACGTTGCTAGGGGACTAAGGGCCAGATGTATCAAGCAAAATTGCGTTCGCAAACGCCGAAATTCGCAGAATTTCGGCGTTCTGGCACAATTTTACTTAGTGGTATGTATTAAGGCAAAACTGCCTCGCAAAATAAGGAATCGCAAAATTTGCGATTCCCTATTTTGCGATTGCATTAAGGAATCGCAAATTGCGATTCCTTAAATCCAATGTAAGAAGCACCAAAAAGTGCAATTTGGCCTTAAGGAATCGCAAATTACCACCAACTTCAAGTTGGTGGTAATATGCGATTTCTTTGAAAAATGCACTTTTTAGCATTTTCAAAGTGCCATGTGGTGCACATACATGCCCTTAGGGCATGTATGTGCGCCACATGTGCACACATACATATTTCAGGGGTGCAACAGGGTGTCAAAAGGACACCCTGGCACCCTTGAAATTGCATTCTCAATTTGCGATTCTCTAATTGCGATTCGCAAATTGAGAATGTCTTCCCATTCATTCCTATGGGCCTCTACGCCCATAGGAATGAATGGGAAGGTATTCCTTAATTGCGAATCGCAATTTGCAATTCGCAATTAAGGAATATTAAGGAATCGCAATTATTATTGCGATTCCTACATACATAGCATTTTGCGATTCCTTAATAGCAATTCGCTAAAATTCGCTATTAAGGAATCGCAAATGCAATCCTTGATACATCTTCCCATAAATCCGTCAGCTGGGAGGATCCTGTTGGATGCTGAAAAAGCATTAAACAGGGTCTCCTGGTGGAACCTTTGGACAGTTATGTCAGTTATGGGGCTAGGGTCTGACTTTATCACCAGAAGTAAGTCTTTGTTTTCATCCCTCACTGCCCTGGTCTCATATATGGGTATGCTCTCTGAGCCTATTCAGGTTGGCCAAGGAACTAGGCAAGGCTGCCCTCTTTCCCCGCTCTTATTTGCTTTAAATCTGGATCCATATATTTATGTCCTAAAGAGGACCACCTCAGTTCCCGCATTGAGCCTGAGATCAAAATATTGGCCTACGCTGATGACATTGCTGTACGTACATCATGTCCGGCAATGGCGCTGCCTGCAATTGAACAGGTGCTATAACTTTTGGCCAAGTCTCGGGATATAAGTTGAATATTGTCAATAAGCAATCTCACAAGATGGACCCTCGCTTTGTAACTTCAGCTAAGTATCTTGGGATTCGATATGGAAAGTATTATCTCACTGAATTATGAAACTCTATTCACAGAATCTCTTTCGCTATTTAGGAAGTGGGACAGGCTCCACTTGGGTCAAATCAGGAGGTGCAACAGTATCAAAATGGTTATTTTGCCCCGCTATTTGTATTTATTTAGGTCCATTCTTTTATATGTGCATAAAAGCTTTTTTAAATAAAGTTGACAGTAGCAGGCAAAAAATCATCTGGGCTTACAAAAAACCTTGCTGTGCCATCCACTATCTTCAGCTGCCTCGAAGAGATGGGGGTTTGTGCTCCCCCTGCTGTGGACGTACTTTTAGGCTGCATTCATGCTTCGGCTTTCTGCAGTAGAAGGGTTCAGGGCCGGACTGGCCCTAGCGGGCACCGGGGAATGGCCGCTAGGGTGGGGGCCGGTTTTGGGCCCCTGGGGGGCCGTTTTTGTTACAGAGGGTCGGAAATATCAGCCCCCTGTAACAAAATCGTCCGAAACCGGCTTTCGCAAACAGCTGGGCTGCACGAGCAGTTTGCCAGGGCCGATTTCGGTTCCCAGTCCGGCCCTGGAAGGGTTAATGGCATGGGATATGGCGGGCATATTCTCAGAATATCTGATCTCTCCAGCAGCTATTAGGCCAAAACAAGGGACTGTTGACACCGCCTACTTCAGGCGCACGCGATTGAAGACTTTATTGATTTATCATCAGGTCTGGAAGGCTACTCGTACAGGCTTTAATCAGTATAAATTACTGGGTAATAACCCTCGCTTCTCACCCCCACTCCAAGATAGCTTTTTTAGCTGCTGGCTTAAAACAAAAATCTACTGTTTGGACCAGTTCTTTAAGAATGGAATTCTTGAATCTTCTCAGGCTTTGAGTAGGGATTATAGACTTCCTAAGAATGGCGCCTTCTGCTGCTTACAACTGCATACTTGTGTGCAGCAGCTCCCAGATTGTGACATCAATATGAAATATAATGAGTTCTTGGACGGTTTTATTAGAATCAAGAAACTTGGTTATATATATATACTTTTTATTCAATGTTGGGGTGACAGAGGAGCACTGGTAACAAATTCAAGCTGCTCATGGCTAAGTGGGCTCAGAGGCCTCATTACAATGTCTCTCTATCCAAGATACAGCACACTAATATTTTGGCGCAGAGTACTCTCAACGTTTCGTGACTTAAAGTGCATTCCTTTAAAATCTTCAACGACACATATTATACACCGTCTAAGCTGTACAAGTGGGCCATGCTGGAGGCAGATACGGTGCATATCTTTGCAACCTGTAGTCCTATTAATCAGTTCTAGTATAGAGTGTTTGCGCTGATTAATTATCTTTGCAAGGCTAATATTATCCCTGACCCAAAAAAGGTGGTGCTTGGGCAGTGTCCTGATATCCCGGGGAGGTGGCTGGGGTCTTCTTTTTTGCAGTTACCGCTGCAAGACTCATGATTGCTCGCTGGTGGCTGCAGAAGGAAGCCCCGGACCCTCTATCTTGGTGGCAGGAGCTAATATTTATTTGTGGTCTGGAGCTCGCAATTATTAAGAATCAACCAAATCGCTATAAGCTAAGGAAACTTTGGGAGCCGATTTAGGACGCCTATTAGAACTTGTACCCAAGTAATTTGGGATTATCTGATCTAATTTTTTAAGGGATCCTGGTTTCTTATAGGAACGAGTAATCTCTTTCCATTGGTTACATTTATTGCCACTCTTTTTTCTTACCGTATTTATGAATGTAGGATTGTTCTTTAAATATGTCCTATTTATCTTCTTTCTCTCTTTGAAATCATGCCGCATTTCCATGTGTAATTTTGGTGAAAGATGTAAATGAATTATTACTCCTCAATAAAAAAAGAAAAAAAAAAAAAGAAGACACACTGTCAGCTTGGTGAAGGTCACCTGAAGGAGTTGCATCTGACTGGAGAGGGCCCTCTAGTAATGACTTGTCAAACAGCAGCTTCATGAAAGAATTTCAGTGCTCTTGCAAATGACACAAGAGGGACTTCTAGTAATGCCTTGATGAAATGATGTATATATATTCACTGAAAAACCCAAAGGTTGAAGGGAGTTATAGTTAGGTGAAAATGTCAGTTAAAATATACCATTTTAAAATAACAAAACCACTGAAATTCACTGGTTATAGTTATCTCAAGTAACTATAAATCATGCCTGAAACTAACTATAACTTGCACCTCTGCCATGAACAGTGTTGTCATCAATTATGTCATTTCAGATGTTGCAGTGATTTTATCAATGGTGTCATAGCACATGTAATAAGTGATGTAATATTGAAGGTAATTAGCAGTGCATGGTGGGGCTTGTGTTCTAGTTACTTTATGGCATGAGCTGTAGTTACTTTAGATAACCATAATACTTTTTTTTAGCAGTGGGTGCACTGGTGCTCACCCGGGGCCCCCAAAACATGGTATTCATTACAGCCATGAGAGGAGCTCCAAGGCTACTGTGGGTGATGCCAGCTCCCCACTGGGTACTCATTGTGTGTGCCGGCGGGAGGGGCATCTTTTTTTTGGCAGTGGATGCCCTGCTGTACACACAGGGCACCCACAACATGTCAGTCATCTGCAGCTACAGGGAGGACCCCAAGGCCCCATGACCCCTGCCAGCTGTTACTTATACTTCTGCTTGGGTGGGAGCAGCATTTGTCTCTGCCCTCATCCAAGTGGGAGTAAAATTGAGTTCCCTGCCTGGGAAAGGGCACACAGGATATGCCCGCACTCTCCCAGGTAGAGAACTACAGTGCCCAGGTGGATAGGGTCTCTGGGACACTGCTTGACCTGGCTCTGGGACATGGAGTTCCCTGAGCCATTCTACGGCTCTGGGAAGGGGGGGCCCGATGCCCCACTCCCCAAAAAGACATGTGGCCCCCGGTGCCTCTATAAGGCTTGAGGAGGGAGGCTGCATGCCCCTTCTCCCCTAAATTTTAAAAACTGCACTGTAGGATAGGGTCCACAGGGCCTCCAATGGGCTTGGGAGGGGGCTAGGGCAGGCCATGCTGTACATGGCACTGGGGCCAACCTCTTGCCACGCACAGCCTACACTGTACTCTATTCCACTCTATGCCCCTCCACTGTACGCCACTTCAGTGTACATCAATGCATTGTACGCTATTCCACTGTATGCCCTCCACCCTACGCCACTCAACTATTCGCCACACCACTCTACAACAATCCACTGTATGCTATTACAGTGTACGACACTCAAATCTACACTATTCTACTCTATGCTTTTCCACTATATGGCACTCCGCTCAACGTCATTACACTGTATGCCAGAACACTCAACATTATTCCACCCTACACCACTCCACTGTATGCTACTCCACTGTGTGCTACTCCACTCTGCACCACTACACTCTACGCCACTATACTCTATGCTATGGCACCATATGCCTCTCCATTCTACAACACTCCACACTATTCCACACCACAGTAAGCTATTACACTGTATGCCACTACAATCTACCCCCTACACTCTATCCTGCTCCACTCTACAACAGTCCACTTTATGGTATTCCACTCTACAACAGTCCACTGTACTCCACTCCACTCTATGCTATTCCAGTATACGGCACTACACTGTACATCACGTCACTCTATGGCAGTCTACTCCCTCCACTGCCACACCACTCCATTCTATGCCACAATGTAGGTCACTTCACTCAACGCTATTTCACCATACACCAGACCACTCTACTATACTCCACTCTAAGTCACTGCACTGTTACCACTACACTGTATGCTATTTCACTGTACGCCTCTCCACTGTACACCACTCCAGTCTATGCCACTTCTCTGTATGCCACTACACTGGGCTCCAATGCAGTTTATACTATTCCACTGTGTGCAATTCCACTGTACGCCTCTACACTCTATGCTATTCCACTCTATGCCTCTCAACTGTATACCACTCCACTGTATTCCACTCTACGCTATTCTGCTGTACCCCACTCCACTGTATGCCACTCCATTCTAAGCCACTCTACTCTATCCCACTCCACCATACACCACTCAATTTTATGCCACTCCACTCTACGCCACTCCAGTCCATGCCACTGCAGTCTACGCCAGTCCACTGTATGCTACTGCAGTATACACTACTCAACTCTATGGTATTCCACTGTACGCAACTCCACTCTCGCCACTCTACTCTATGCCACTCCACTTCACTGTACACTATTCCACTCTATGCCAATCTACTGTATGCTGCTCCACTGTGTGCCAATCCACTGTACCCCGTTCCACTCTATGACACTCCTCTATACGCTATTCCACTGTATGCAACTTATATCTATGCCACTCAACTCCACGCTATTCAACTCTATGCCACTCCACTGTACCCCAATGCACTCTACGCCACTCCACTTTATGCCACTCCACTGTACACTATTCCAATCTACACCACTCTGCTCTATGCCACTCAAGTGTACAACACTCCACTGTACGCTTCTCCACTGTATACCACTTCTCTGTATGCCACTACACTGTGCTCCAATGCAGTCTATACTATTCCACTGTGCGCAATTCCACTGTATGCCTCTACATTCTATGCTATTCCACTCTATGCCTCTCAACTGTATACCACTCCACTGCACGCCACTCCACTGTAAGCTATTCCACTGTATGCTGTTTAAGTGTACGCTACTCTACTCAACCCCACTCCACTCTACACCACTCCACCCTATGCATCTCCACTCTAAGCAACTCTCCTTTACACCATTCCACTGTACGCTATTCCACTGTATGCCACTCCACTCTACCCCACTCCACGCCGCTCTATGACACTCCACTTTACAGTACTCCAATGTATGCTATTCCACTGTACACCATTCCACTCTAAGCCTCTGTGGTCAACACCACTCCACTATACAACACTTCCCTCTATGACACTGTAATCTATGCTATTCCACTGTATGTAACTCTACTGCACCCCACTCCATTCTATGATATTCCACTCTTTGCCAGTCCTCTCTACACCGCTCCACTATATGCCACTCCACTGTTTGCTATTGCACTGTACACCACTCCACTTTCTGCTACTCTATTCTACACCACTCCACTCTGCCAAACTCCACTCCACACCACCCCACTGTGCTCCACTCAACAGCACTATACTCCACTCAGGAACAGTCTACACCCCTCCACTAAAAAACACTCTGCTCCACTGTATAGCACTACACTGTACAACAATGAACACCTGTCAATGTCAGTGTATAGCACCCTACTTTGTAGCACTTTACGACACTACAACACTCTCCACAACTCCATTTACGCCGCTCTACCCCGGTTAATATGCTCTACTCTACGAGACACTACTTCACTGTACTCTACTATACTCCACCATTGTACTCTACGCAACTCCACTGTATTCTACTCTATGCCACTCAACTGTACAACAATCTATCACACTCCACTCTACCATACTGTACCACACTCTAATCTGCTCAACACCACTCCACTCCACTGCACAAAACTTTAATCCACTCTGTGGCACTCTACTCTACTCCACTCTATGAGACTTTCCAACACTCAACAACACACCAGTCCAGTCCACTCCACTCTACCACACAGCACTCCACTCTACAACATTTTACTCCACAATATACTACGACACTCCACTCTATGCAACTCCACCCCACTGTACTCTTGAACATGCTACTTCACTCTATGCCACGCCACTCCACTGAACTACACTCCACTCTACTCCACTTTACATGGACCCACTCTACCACACTCTACTCCACTCTTTGTAACTGTGCTCTACAAGACTCCACTGCACTCTGTGCCACTATACAACACTGTACTCCATTCTATGCCCATACAGTACACTGTACAACCCTCTACTCCACTCCATGCCACTTTCCAACACTCTATGACACACCACAGCACTGTACTGTACAAGACGCCACTTCAATTTATAACACTTTACTCAACTCTACACTACGCCTTTCCACTCTAGTGATCTCCACGACACTGTACTATACAACACACCACTATATAACTATAACTATATAACGATTTACTCCACTGAATGCAATGACACTCCACTCGAATCCACTCCACTCTAATATACTCTACTCTATGACACTCCAGTCTATGACACTCTACTCTACCCCACTCCACTCAATGCCATTCTAATGTACACCACTCCAATGTACACTATTCCATTGTATCCCACTCCACTGTACCACACTCCATTCTACTCCACTCCACTCTATTCTACTCAACCACACTACACTCTACGACAGTACACTAGACAACACTCTGTTCCATTCTACTGTACCACACTCCACTTAATGATATGCCACTCAACCACAGAAAACTTTATGATTTGAAGCACTTTTTAATAAAAATGAAAAAAAAAACATTGAAATTCAATGAAAAAAACTAAGGTTAACCCATTGTTTTAGGAAAACTTTATTTACCCTTTCTATACAACCAAACTTCAAATACACAAACATTACAAATTCCAAAACTGTAGCTATACCTTAAATTTATAAATTACGGACCACCTTTTAATTAATATAACTTTATGTAATCTTTAACTACAAACCAAACTTAAACTACACAAATGTTTTACATTGTTAGCTTACACTTATGCCTTTAATTTATAATTTAAGCAACAACTTCAAATTATTAAAACTTGCGCACTCTCCCACACTTTCACACCGTGTGTTCAACTTGTCAGCCCCAGTACATTAACTATAACTCGCCACTCTACCACTCACTCTGTTCTTACAAAATATATGGTTTGCAATGTCATAACTATTATTATAAATACTATTCTTTTAGAAACAGTAAGTGATATAATAGTAAAGGTTATAAGCAGTGCATGCCGAAGGCATCTCAATAATGTACTTACAGTGATGTCATAGAACATGTCATGAGTGATGTAATATGTGAGGTAATGAGCAGCACCAAATTCTGTGTAATTCTGTTCAGCCAATATTTTCTGTATTGGAGAGAAAACTTTCATATGATAATTAACACAGCAAATAAATGTTTTGGGACCCCTGCCTTTTTCTTAGCCTCTGCCTATCGGATCATCCCAAATCTTTCCAAGATGGAGCTGAGGTGGATGAACTTTATTTTTGGAAATGTTCATGCAAATTCATGAAACAATGCCAAAATTATTAGCCAAACAAAATATGCTTTTCCCATAGAAACTAAATATATATACCAGATGACTTTATTAATTGGTTTACATTTTACTTCTTCCCTACAATAGCCCACATCATAAGCCAATGGGCTTTTAAAAAACAACTGCATTTTACTGCCCAACATGTATTGTGCCACTCAAAAAATAGCTTTATAAGAATATAGTTAAAGGCACTTGACATAACCAAACGACTAGTACGTATATATACTAGGTTGTCTTCACAGGTGCTCGGTAGAAATCAAGACACTTATTGCAAGGTGCAGCATTGATTCATCATCATACACCAGAATTGGTTTATTTACTTATGTTATTGAAAATAAGCACAATTTATTAGAGTAGCAAAAGTGTATGTATACAGTTTTTGGTTTTATGTTGAAGCCACACCCCTTCAACTTTGCGATGGATATTTGAAGCAGTTGCATCTGAATTGAGAGGGACATTTAGTAAAGGTTTGGAGGACTGCAACCTTGTTAAAGACTTCGAGCTATTACTTCTGACTCGAGAAGGACACTTGACGTACTGTAGCTTTGCGAGAAGCCAGACATATTGGCTTTACCAACGCTTCTTTAACAATTATATTGATGTTTAAAATATTGATTACTAAAATACTGTGGTAGTTAATCTGATTTATAAATGGCATTTGGTTAGATTTGTTTGTTAAATTTATCTTATGAATAATAATATAAAATATTTTATACAAATATTTTAAAATGTTAATTTACAAAATGTTTGTGTAACTAGAATAAGAAAAGTAATTCTGACCTTCCCTCAAGTATATTCAGTTTCCCTAATGTTAATGGGAATGAAGTTAGAATTGTAAATTGGACAACCCTTCTCCAAATTATATGTACTTTTCCCTAGCACTGGAATTAAAATGGTAAATTTGCACTCCCTCAAACATAAGCACTTTCTAAAATGTCAGGGAAATTGGAGGTGGAATAGTAAATCTGACTCCCCCAAATATATGTGCTTTCCCCCAATGTCTGTAGGACTGGTGTTAAAATAGTAAATGTCACCCCACATACAAATACATACTTCATATAATTTCTAATGTTCTTAGGATTCTACTTCTTAATATATATTTAAAAAAAGTTTAAACCTTCTTTTTGTTTTCTTTCATTGCTACTTAACCAAACGACTAGTACGTATATATACTAGGTTGTCTTCACAAGTGCTCGGTAGAAATCAAGACACTTATTGCAAGGTGCAGCATTGATTCATCATCATACACCAGAATTGGCATATTTACTTATGTTATTGAAAATAAGCACAATTTATTAGTGTAGCAAAAGTGTATGTATACAGTTTTAGGTTTTATGTTGAAGCCACACCCCTTCAACTTTGCGGTGGATATTTGAAGCAGTTGCCTCTGAATTGAGAGGGACATTTAGTAAAGCTTTGGAGGACTGCAACCTTGTTAAAGACTTCGAGCTATTACTTCTGACTCGAGAAGGACACTTGACGTACTGTAGCTTTGCGAGAAGCCAGACATATTGGCCTTACCAATGCTTCTTTAACAATTATATTGACGTTTAAAATATTGATTACTAAAATACTGTGGTAGTTAATCTGATTTATAAATGGCATTTGGTTAGATTTGTTTGTTACATTTATCTTATGAATAATAATATAAAATATTTTATACAAATATTTTAAAATGTTAATTTACAAAATGTTTGTTTAACTAGAATAAGAAAAGTAATTCTGACCTTCCCTCAAGCATATTCAGTTTCCCTAATGTTAATGGGAATGAAGTTAGAATAGTAAATTGGACAACCCTCCTCCAAATTATGTGTACTTTTCCCTAGCATTGGAGTTAAAATGGTAAATTTGCACTCCCTCAAACATAACCACTTTCTAAAATGTCAGGGAAATTGGAGTTGGAATAGTAAATCTGACTCCCCCAAATATATGTGCTTTCCCCAATGTCTGTAGGACTGGTGTTAAAATAGTAAATGTCACCCCACATACAAATACATACTTCATATAATTTCGAATGTTCTTAGGATTGTACTTCTTAATATATATTTTAAAAAAGGTTTAACTTTCTTTTTGTTTTCTTTCATTGCTACTTAACTTGCAAAATTATTTTTAATGTTTAACTTACTTATCCAATACCTTAAAAATGTGGTTTTAATAAATCATTAATTTAATTATGTATATTTGTTGAATGAAGGTTGGATACATGTTTTCAGATATATGTATTTATGCTATAAAAATATATGTATCAAAAATGTAATATTTGCAAGCTTTGCTGGCTTCTTTAAAATATATTAATCGTTTTCAAATTAAAAATGACTTTATTTGTAAAGATATTTAATTGTGTCTATATTGTTAGTTAAATAAACTTTTTTACTATTTTCTTATTACATTTAATTTTTTTCTTTTATGTTCGATTAGAATTTTTTGGGATGTATCAATCATATTTTAAATTATTTAAAAGTTAGCAAATATTTTTGTTTCCATTACCAAAACATATATATGTATATATATATGTATATGAGTGCGTATGTGTATATGCATGTGTGTGTGTATGTGTAATTATACTTTAAGTATTTTAGTACACTATGGCCCTCAGTACGATGTTGCCTCCGACCGACACCGTTTCGTGGGAGGAACCGCCCAACCATAGGTCGGCGGTTCTGACTGCACAATTAGGATGTGACTGCACATGGTGCGGTTGCACACTTCCATTTTTCAATGGGAGCTTTTGCGGCAGGCTGAAACCGCCTACAGCACAAGCTCCCATTGAAAAATGGAAGTTCTTAAACATCCCTGGACCGTGTGGCAGGCACCTCACAGTGCCTGCTACACTGTGCATGGCTGTTAAAGGGGACACAGGGCCAAATGCAGAGGGCCAGGGGGGAAGGGGGCCCTGCTAGGGGCCCCCAAAGTCAGTTTCCGACAACCAATCCATGCCGGAAAGGCCGACATGGATTGGCTGTTGGAAACCGACATCATAATCCCGATGGCGGAAACGCTGTCCTCTAGGGATTATGAGGGCTTTCCGACTGGCCGACGGGCTCCTTGAGCCCGTCGGAACCGCTTCGTATTCCCCAGCCGGTTTAAACTCCTACCGCCATCATCATAATACGGCGGTCGGACAGCCTCCGACCATCGGTCAGAGGCTTTCCGACCGACATTGTAATCAGTCCCTATATGTTTGTATTTGATATTTGGTTGCTTCAAATCTTAGCTTTCAATTTCTAAATTATTGTACTTGATATTCTGGTTGTAGATGGTTTAAACTTTCTGTTTTATTGTATGAGGATATTTTTGCAATAGATATTTTGGTAATTATCATAATTAGCATTGAAAATCAATATTTTGATAGTAGATATTTTCACTTTAATATTTTTGTAGTTCAACATTTTTGTCATTGATGTTTAAGACGACATCCTTCAGCAGGATTCCCTGAAAACTATAGCAGTATAATTACCCTAAGCAGGTATTGACACTGGGAAGGAAATGAGCCATTAATAATAATCGTAATTCTCTACTGGAAAACACCTCACAAGTGCAACAAGGAAAAAGCACTTACTTCTTTACTTTAAATTTGCTTTAGGCTTAAGGAAAGCAGATTATATAAAACACTGTGCATCTTTTATATATAATGAACCATGAACAGTCAAAAAATTTCAATGAGTGCGATTCAGGCAGATTTAAGATGGTGCACTGCTTTGGCAGCACTTATGGGGTGAGACAATGCCTAGAGGCTTGGTCATGCTGTCTGTGGTGGTTGTGGAGGGGTATCCTGGAAATATGATATCTGTCTGCTCCTTGTTGTGATAATTAATGATGGACAATGTATATTGAGTGAAATCATCAATATAGGTCTTCACATCTGCACAAGATCCTAAGTAAACATTATTAATTACCACTTGGTCCAATCAAAAGTTGCAAAAGCACCTTGAATAAGTGTAGGTCTGACAGAAGATAGATCCAATCTGCATGGTATTAAATGACCAGTCCAATAAAAGGCATAGGTATATGCTAGCCAATTGCAAACCTATTGGATGTAACAAGTAGGAGGTTGTCCACGGATGTACAACAGTGAACAAGCCAAGGAAGTGACCATTGAAGGTGAGATTGAGCAGATCCAAATATGTCTACCTCATTTGAAACAAAAAATGTAAACGAGAGAGTGACTGTCAACATACGCTACCTGGCCAACCCATGTTCTCCCAATCTCTCTGGAAGAGTTTAGACAACTTTATTCAGAGGATCATCAATGTCCAGTAACTCTTGCACTTGCTTTGTCCCTCCCTAGCATGAGATACTCCAACTGCCACCCCTTTGTAATCTTTCTTTCCTTTTCCTATGCATGTTAGAAGTACATATCTGCCATGTGCTCTACAGATACTTAACATTGTTCTTTGAGTGCTTTTCGTTGATCAATCAATCAATCAATCAAGCATTTATAAAGCGCGCTACATACCCGTAAGGGTTCCAAGGCGCTGGGGGAGGGGGGGGCTGCAGCTAGTGGTCGAAGAGCCAGGTCTTGAGTAGTCTCCTGAAGGTCTGAGGGTCTTCCGTCTGCCGAAGGTGAAGAGGGAGGGAGTTCCATGTCTTGGCGGCGCGGTAGGAGAAGGACCTGCCTCCGGAGGCGGTCCTGTGGATGCGTGGGACGGCAGCCAGGGAGAGGTCGGCGGAGCGGAGTCTCCTGTTGGGTGTGTAGAATGATAGTCGGTTGTTGAGGTATGCCGGGCCGGTGTTGTGGAGTGCCTTGTGTGCGTGGGTGAGGATCTTGAAGGTGATTATTTTGTCGACGGGGAGCCAGTGTAGGTTTCTCAGGTGGGGGGTGATGTGGTCTCGGCGGGGGATGTCGAGGATTAGGCGTGCAGAGGCGTTCTGGATTCTTTGGAGTCTGCTGAGGAGTTTGGCAGGGGCTCCGGCATAGAGTGCGTTGCCGTAGTCGAGCCTGCTGCTGATGAGGGCGTGTGTGACGGTCTTTCATGTGTCGGTAGGGATCCATCTGTAGATCTTGCGGAGCATGCGGAGGGTGTAGAAGCAGGTTGAGGAGACAGCGTTGATCTTGTTGGTCATGGAGAGTTTCGAGTCGAGGTTGCGTGCGTGGTTGGTAGGTGTAGGGGCGGCGCCCAGGGAGGTGGGCCACCAGGAGTCGTCCCAGGCTGAGGGTTTGGGTCCGAGGATGAGGATCTCTGTCTTGTCTGTGTTGAGTTTGAGCCGGCTTTCTTCCATCCAGTCGGCGACCGCCTTCATGCCGCGGTGGAGGTTGGCTTTGGCGGTGCGGGGTTCGTAGGTGAGGGAGAGGATCAGCTGGGTGTCGTCGGCGTAGGAAATAATGTTGAGGTCGTGGAGTCTGGCGATGCGTGCGAGCGGGGCCATGTAGACGTTGAAGAGCGTCGGGCTGGGGGATGATCCTTGTGGGACACCGCAGATCGTCTTGGTGACTCCGGAGCGGAACGGGGGAAGGCGCACTCTTTGGGTTCTGTCAGAGAGGAAGGAGGTGATCCAGTCCAGGGCCTTGTCGCGGATCCCTGCGTCGAAGAGGCGTGTGCGCAGTGTGTGATGGCAGACGGTGTCGAAGGCCGCGGAGAGGTTGAGGAGGAAGAGGGCCGCCGTCCCCCGTTGTCGAGCAGGAGTCTGATGTCGTCTGTGGCGGCGATGAGGGCGGTCTCGGTGCTGTGGTTCTTGCGGAAGCCTGACTGGGAGGGGTCGAGGATGTTGTTGTCTTCCAGGTAGCGTGTGAGCTGGGTGTTGACGATCTTTTCGATGACCTTAGCTGGGAACGGAAGAAGGGAGATGGGCCGGAAGTTCTTAAGGTCGCTCGGGTCCGCCTTTGGTTTCTTTAGTAGGGCGTTGATCTCGGCGTGTTTCCAGCTCTCAGGGAAGGTCGCGGTCTTGAAAGAGAGGTTGATGATGTTGCATAGGTGGGGTGCGATGGAGCTGTCGGCCTTGTTGATGATGTGGTGGGGGAGGGGGTCGGACGGGGCGCCTGAGTGGATGGAGCTCATTGTTTTGCTGGTGTCTTCGGTGGTTATGCTGGTCCAGACGGTGAGGTGGTCGTGGTTGGAAGGTATCGGTGGGGCCGGGGTGGTGAGGTTGGCGGGGTCCGTCTGTGGATTGAAGCTGTCGTGAATGTCTGTAATCTTGCGGTGGAAGAAGGCAGCGAGGGCGTCGCACAGGGCTTGTGATGGGGGTATGTCGTTGGTGCAGGAGCTGGGGTTTGAGAGTTCCTTTACGACGTTGAAGAGCTCCTTGCTATTGTGTGCGTTGTTGTCTAGGCGGTTCTTGAAGGCGGCTTTCTTGGTGGTCCTGATGAGGTGGTGGTAATTGCGGATGGCGTCTTTGAGGGCAGCGTGGCTGTCGGGTGTTTTCTCCTTGTGCCAGGTGTTTTCCAGTCTCCGGCAGGTGCGTTTGGAGGCTAGGAGCTCTGGGGTGAACCAGCTGGCTCTCTGACTGGTATCTCTGGAGGCGGGTTGTCTTGTTGGGGCTAAGGCGTTGGCGCAGTCTTCCATCCAGAGTCTGAGGGTGTGGGCCCCTTCCTCGGGGTCGGTGGGGTTGGTCGGGGGTTGAGTGCGAGGTGTGTTTGCAGTAGTTCCTTGGTGATTTTGCTCCAGTGACGTCCCGGGATCTGTAGGGTGCGGTGGTGTGAGACGGGTTTCTGGAAGGTGAAGTGGACGCAGCGGTGGTCGGTCCAGGTGAGTTCGGAGGTGTGGCTGAAGACAACGTGGGGACTGGAGGAGAAGATAGCATCGAGCGTGTGTCCGGCGATGTGGGTAGGTGTCGTGATGATCTGCGTCAGTCCGAGGGAGGTGAGGTTGTCGGTCAGGGTGGAGGAGTTGCTGTCGTTGTTGTTTTCCAGGTGGTAGTTCAAGTCGCCGAGGAGGATGTAGTCGGTGGAGGTCAATGCGTGTGCGCTGATGACGTCGGCGATGGAGTTGCAGAGTTGGGGCGGGGTCCTGGTGGTCGGTAGACGAGGGTGCCTCTCAGGGTGGTCTTGGGGTCCGTGTGGATCTGGAAGTGCATGTGTTCGGCGGTGCTGAGGGTGTCGGCGGTGTTTGTGGAGACCCTGATGGTGTCCTTGTGGATGATGGCGATTCCTCCGCCGACGCCATTGGTGCGGTCCCTGCGGTTGATCTTGTATCCGTCGGGGATGGCCACTGCGATGTCTGGGGCGGAGGTTTCGTTCATCCAGGTCTCGGTCAGGAAGGCGATGTCAGGCGATGTGGAGTCGAGCAGGTCCCAGAACTCGACGGCGTGTTTGCGTGCGGAGCGGGTGTTGAGCAGGATGCATCGGAGCTGGTTGGGTTCCGTAGTGGCGAGTGTCTCGGCGACTACGATGCAGGAGAAGCTGCAGTTCCGGCAGGTGAAGGGGCCATGGGTGCGCTTTGGGGCGGCCTTGTGGCAGCTGGAGGGTCATCCGGGGTTGAGTGCGATGAGGGTGTTGGCGTCATACCGGACGCGGGCTGCCTGGATGCTGCGTGGTCCAGGGGTCGTGGCGCTGGGCGCGGTTACAGTGTGAGGATTTGGGTGTATTATATGGTATGGCTGTGCAGCCTTAACGTGGAATACATTTGCAAAAACTGTCTTTAGTCCAGTCAAGCTGGTTTGTACAACCTTAAGCTCAACCCTGAGTAGCTACAGCTTCAAGCAGCAAGGCTTGAACAGACAAACTAGTGTAAAGCATTTACCAGTACCAAACAGCAAAATAAGAAAGCCACGCAACTTGAAAGAAATACGACACCAAATTATATAGAAAGATTATATTTTTATACATTTTTAGAGTCCAAGATGAGAAAATCCACTGGAGGGTTGCGGAGATACAGATTTGTAAAGAAATCTTCATTTTTAATCCAACCACAGACAAGCACTGGCAACTGTGAAGTTTGAAAACTTTTGAAAAGTTTGTAAATGTTTGTTTGACTACTCCTGCCTGGCTTGGGGGACCAGATTCAACAGGGAGAAGGTCTGGGGGGCTAATGGGCTAGATTCGGACATTTACCTGGCCACCAGAGCATTTTCCAGTTCAGTTCCAAACTTTTACAGCACGACCGCCCTACACTTCCATGGAGTGGTCCTGATGCTTTGGATACAGGAGATGAAGATGCTCAAGAATGCACCAGATGCTCTGCGGTCGACTGGGTTGTCTTTGCGGTTATTCCTCGGTCCATGGGTCAGGTGGGTCGATTTTGGCAACAGAGGTCGGGGTCCCTCGAAGTCCTCTTTGAGACCGTAGAAGGCCAGCTGCGGCTGGGCTGCCAGTATCCGTTTACATCGGTCCCAGCAAAATCCTTTGGTGGGGGCTGGTGTCCCTCTTGGGTGATCAATTTGGACTGAGATGTCATTTCCGGGTCTGGCTGACTCAGGTGCCACTTTTGGCAGTGAGAATCGTTTTCTTGGGGGTGCCCAGAGGTAGCTAGCAGCAAAGCTTCTGCAGTGGCTGCCGACTTGCCGGTGTGGGATACTTCAACTGTGCTGACCCTGGAACGGATTCTAGAGGGTCAGTCCACTGATATTCTGAGTCACTCCTTCGGTCTGGGGGTGGGGCATGACTTTTCCATGAGCCAGGAGCCACAGGCACAGTCCTCTCTTTGCTAGCTCAAGGTGCAGGAGGTGCAGTCTAGCAGACGGTGCAGCCTATCTTTGTGCAGTCCAGGGAGCAATAGGACAGTCCTTCTTCAGTCCCTGTTCTGATGTGATCTACGTTGCAGGGTGCCAGGGGTGCCATATTTATTCCCAGAAGGTGCCCTGCAGGGATGATGTGGCCAATGGGCTACAGGGTCACCTCCCTCTTGGTGACGACTTTCCAGCTATGAGTGGCATCTTGCAATCCCAGAGTGCACTATTCTGTCCCCTGTCAAGAGGTCGGGACCGTTCCTCAGATGTCAGGAACTTGGTAGCCCGCCCTAGAAGTGTGGCTACTTGAAGGCCACACATCCAGAGAAAAACTGGTTGGGCACTAGTCTTTGCCCTCTGTCCCTGTCTCCAGCCTGTCTACTTGAACAAAGGGCATCCCCTCAGGATTGTGAATGCCATTTGCCCACCAAAGGCAGCTTCACCTTTAAAGCTTGCCTTTTGTGCTAACACCCTGAGTGACTTCCTGCGAAGGAGAGGTAACACCCCACCCTGGAGGAGGCTGCTATTGTTCCTAAGCCTGGGAGCCATTCACACAACTTCCCAGGCAGGGAGAATGCTGTCTGTTGGCCAGTGCGCATGTCAGTCCATTGGACAACTGAGTCATAGAGTGGCAACTTTCTAAAAGTTGCTTTTGTTTATTAGTGACATTAAATTTGGCCATGCATATCAATTCGGGTTTTATGTTAGTATTAATTTTTATACCTTACAGTACTCAGCTAGTAGTCCCATTCATAAGTTTGCCAGGCTGAGGAGTCAGCATGTAACTCTATGTTAGCCAATGGGGCTACTGTTCCTTGCACAGCTAAACGACAATTTAGAAGTGTTGCTGTTAAGACATTTATAAAAATACATGTCCTGCTTAATAATATATAATTAATAATATAAAGATCCCTGCCTTAGGGTTCAATAGGCATTCCTCAAGGGAGATTTACATATATTGTTAAGGAAGGTGGAGGCTTTGCCATTAGTTTCAATGGCAAAGTCAAGCTTACAGTGTTACCACTGCCCTTCCCGTCTGCAGTGGCAGGATGGGGGTCATTTTGTACATTGTTATGCACAGGGAGGCACAAGCAGTGCTGCAGTACTGGGTGGACACTCTGCCTTACATGCCCTAGGTACCATATGCTAGGGACTTATAAATAAGTCAGTCCTTGCCAATTGGGGATAGCCAATTCAACATACACTTTGTAATGGATTAGAACACTTGCACTGAGGTCTGATTAGCAGGCCTCGGTGCACTTAGAGTCAATAAACCTGCAGCATCAGTGCAAAAATGTGGGGGTGAACATGCAAAAAGAGGCATTTCCTTACTAATGCAATAATCACTTAGTACCAATGTACTTCCCACCATACACAATATGGAGCATGTGTTTTCTTTTGCTTATTTTGGCTGTTCATTGTTTTTTCTCCCTTGTTCCCTTGATGACAACTTTAATAAAAATGTATTGAAATACAAAAAAGAGAGAGTGACTGTTAACCTTATTATTTGAACTTGAAACACTAGCAAATTAGGCGAATGAATGATGTATAATAAAAAGAGACTGAAAGATTAATTAAACCCCGTGAAACAAAGGCTATGCCAGATGAAAAGGGAAAATATTATCACAGGCATAAACGAGTGAACAACATTTGTCCAAGTAGATCATAAGGGGTTGGAAATCCACCTTTTAGGGAGTACTCAGATTGTTTTTTTTAATGAATCCAGATTGCTGGCAGTTATGGCAGCGAGAGCACGCGCACCATCGATTTCCAATGTGACTGATTGGAAAATCCTAATTGGTATATTTGACCTTTTTTGAAAATCCACTGTAAAATTTTGCAGAGGCAGGAGATCTGCTATAAATGTCAAATACTGAATGTGGGATACAGCGTGGCATTACGCAACCCACTTCAGGAGGTTACAAATATGGCAAACGATATTGTTATATTGCAGAAAATACTGCAGGCTTCACAGCAAAAACACATTTTAACATGTTTATATCAATGAATGACATTAAATATGTCAAACGCGAAACCTGAATGTTATACTAACACACGTTTCAATAGTAATAGAGACATCAACATGTTGCTTCTATTCAAGCCACAGACAGCTTTTCACTAATCAAGCTGCTAGTGCTTTTAAAAGCCCCCTTGTGTACCTCAGTATGGGAACCGCCTCTACTGTCCATTCTTGTGATATGCTACTAATCAGGCTTCTAATGAGTGGAGACTAATCAGTTTGCCCAGGAAGAAAACTTTTGTGCAGTGACTTTGATTAGTTTTCCCTCCAGCCCAGAGCCCTGGTAGTAGGTGTGAACTTTCATCATAATTTGTATGCTGCCTGAAAACAAAGGGACATTTTGCTCACGAGCCATTCTTGTCTGCACACTATCATTAAGACAAGGAAGCAAAATTGCAGGAGCTGACACTGTCAGCAACAACCCAACCTTAGAAGGTAGTTGTGACGGGACTGTGGGATGATTGACAGATGTACCACACAAAGGTGGGCCTGGCCTTATTTCAGTCTTTTTTATAAGTCAAAGTAAAAACTTGGCAGGAAAGGCCCCTTGAATAAATAGTTGCCCAATATAAGGGTTACACCTTGTAACGGAAGAAGGCTTATCTTGATTAGCATGGACAAACTTAGAGGCAGGCCTGATTTTCTCTTCTGCCATTTAGGAAAATCCAGAAACGATATTTCCTGCATAGATTTTGACAGAAAATGCAGGGAGTGCTGCAAAATGTAGATGTGTACAGCGTAGGGATTTTATAGCCTTCGTTGTGGAGGTACAGCCAGTGCTACATTGATCCTATGAGTTATAAGTGTAGTCTTACCCCACCTAGCAATCAGAATGTGTTGGGACCCGTGAAGACAAGAAGAGCCTGCTGATGAAGCTGAAGACAATTCTTAGGGTACCAGTTGCTCACCCCCTCAACATCCTTAGGAAGAAGAGGACTGAGAACACTTTTGAGAGAACAACCAGCATGCCCACTTGAGTTTGGAATTTTCGTGAGAAGTTTGTCTCCCGTTGTATTCATTTTTTGACACTCGTTTTTATTGGGTTTATAGTTTTTAACAGGTTTTTTTTTACAGGATGTACAAATGATAAATAAACATAAGCAGTACTAACTAAAGTATATAGAGAAGCATAGAAAGCTGAACCGTTACTTGCAAATGAATACATTCCCACAAATAATATGCCATTGGGTTCAATAAAGTCAAAGCTGTTGATAAAGTGTGAATCATTGAATAATCATGTTATCCATTGTGTGGCCGTCTTCCATTGCAGTAATGTACCAGTGAGTTAGAAACGGTTCCTGAAAGTTTGAGTAACCAAATAGAAGATATTTAACATTCTGAGTAGTTGGTATTTTAGTGTCATGTGAGTTAGCAATAATGGAACCCTTTTGGCTCCTGATGGACTCAGTATAATTGTGACAGAAGCGTAAGAGCATGGTGAAGTGAATGCAGGTTTAGAATGTTGAGTTTGCAGTTACACGCAGAAGAATAAAGACGTGTTTTACTGAGCTTCGTGTGTGGCGTAGGCATTAGCGGCTACCCAGGCTCCGTGGCGTAACAAAGGCCCCTGCATCCCCGGGGTGTGGGGGCCCCCAAGCTCCAGGGGGCCCCCTCAGCACAGTACCCTGGCCGGAGAGCTCATGACTGAGTCCAGAGGGTGCCCTTCACATACCTTGCAGGGGGGGGCCCTCAAGTTTTGTTACGCCACTGCCCAGGCTGGGGAGGATGCTACAATGGTGACGAGATAGGGGATAAGTAACCCAAAGATCGACAGGGCTCTCCCAGAGAGTTTGCTGTGGTCCAGAAAAGTGCTTGTGTGTGCCACATGTGCCTCAGTTGAAGTGTCGAATCAATGCTTGGTGTATGTGGTGTCAAAGTGCAACTCCAGCCTGTGTAAAGCATTTGAAGCTAATGAAAGATACACAGAGAACTTTACACATCGTTGGCCGAGAACCTGCTGGGAAGGCTGCAAACAGAGGTACCACGCTAATACACAACCTAAAGCCATGCATCAAATGGAGTGATAATGCCAAAGGTAGATGCTACCAGGTTTTGAAAGAGCAGCAAATAGTGGCAACAAATTGCAAGATAACAATGTGATCAGAATCGCTGCAAAGCAGTGATCAACCAAGTGTCAGGCAGTACAAAGAGATGCTTACAAACAAAGCCATTCAAGTACAAGAAACGGTCATCTGCTTACCAGAACTGAGTAAAGAGAGCTGGGTGGAGTGGCCCCAGAAGAAATGCCCGGGGTTGTGTTTACAGATCTGACCATACCCGAAACAGAATACCATTGAAGCAGCTGGGTGGTGGCTCAGAACAACTCCAGAGGTCTCCAGAAAAGTGAAGGGCTCCCATGGAAACCAAAAGGGAGGTCACAGTTCCATTGACTGGACAAGGTGACCCAGAGGTCAGAACAGCACAGGGCCTTAGAGATGGTATGAATGAAGCAAGTTCTAGCAGACAACATACAATGTCGGAGAGATCTCCACTCTCAGTGTCAGCCAATCACATAAATGGCTATAATGCCACTGCCTTCCTGAAACCACTACCACCACCATTCGATGCCGCCAAAAATTCTGAGTATTGGCGACAGATGGAATGCTTGGATAGAGACATTTGATGATTTCATTGATGGGCTAGAAAAAACAGATAACAAGAAGATTATCAAGTACCTTAAGAATCTAGCTGGTGAAGGTGTAAAAGAAGTCATAAAGAAAATGCCGCGAGTTGACGAAATTGCATACCGTCACATTCAAGAAGCCTTGAATCTCAAATTCAATCCAATGCCGAATGTAAATTACGAAAAGTACATTTTCAGTCAAGAACGACAGAAAGAAGGTGAAACCATTGACAAATTTGTTGAGAGACTGGATACGCTCATCAAACTCTGTAAGTTCAATGAATTTAATGATGAGAAAGCCATATGTCTCAGAGTTATTGATGGATACATGTCAGTTTCATTCAGACGACGAATGCTGAGAGAAACTCTGAGTCTGGAACGAGATCTCATGGCTGCCAGAGCTGAAGAGCATGTCGATTGACAAACTGTCAACATGGAGGCCGGAGGTACCCAGAGTGAGTCAGTCATTAATGTAAAAAGTAAGTCAAATCACAAAGCAGAAGGACACAAAATGAGGTCTCCACCAAGAAGAAATTGCGTTTCAGTTGTGGATTTTCATTTCCATACGATGGCAAATGTCCAGCCATTGGACTGGTTTTCAAAGGCTGTGGGAAGTAGAACCCTTTTGTGACAGTTTGCAAGGCGAAGGAAAAATTAAGTGCATCACGTGGTCAAAGACACTATGGCTGCACTAACGCTTCAGAAGCAATGCTCGATGCACGCCTAGAAAAGCCAAGAGACCACACCAATTAAGGCAAATCGACACTAAACGAAGTTGATCATCATCTAAATCATCATCAAAGAGTTCTCCAATATCTACATCAAGTGAAAGTAAAGATGATGGGAAACATCTATTACAACGCAGGCATTACATCGTAATGCATTTACAAAGCAGCCATTACAATGAAAGTGCCATTACAACGCATGCCATTACAACGCATATGCCATTACAACGCATTATATAGCGCTGGCTAGACCCGGAGGTATCAGAGCGCTTTACATAAGGAACAACATAGCGAGTTACAAGGTACAATAATTTAAACATTTGTTGCACAGTAATTACAAAGTAAATGGCAAATCATAAGGGGCAGAGAAGGTAAAGTGGGACAAGAATAGGAGTCTGAGAATAGGTGAGAGGAGAGAAGGGAACCTGAGGGGGGATGGAGTTAAGGCAGTCCAGCTAAAAAGAGAAAAATATTCGAGGGTCATCAGGAGGAGTCGGGAGGGAAGAAGGAACGGACAAAGGTCAGACAAGATGGCGGGTCCGGGCCGTGGGTATCGACGGAGACCATCTCCAAAAATGGTGGGATGTACAAAAGTCAAGAACCCAGAAGAAAAACCCAGAGAGCAGGATTCCATTCCACTTTTGAGGGTGTAACACCCTTTCTCTGGCACATGATGCAAGGGAATTATGGGTTTTGGGTGGGGAGTGTATTAATACTTGGTTATAAATTTTTAATGCCTGGGTATTAATACATATGAAATTAAATACTATTTTTAAGTAATTTAATAATATTTAAAAATAATACTTATGAGGGTGTGACACCCTTTCTCTGGCATGGGATGCAAGGGAATTGTGGGTTTTGGGTGGGGGAGTGTATTAATACTCAGATAAAAAATGTAATACCTGGGTATTAATACATATTAAAATTAATATTTGTAATTGATTAATAATATTTAAAAATAATACTTATGAAGGTGTGACACCCTTCTCTGGCACTGGATGCAAAGAAATTAGGGGTTTTAGGTGAGGGAGTGTACTAATACTCGGATATACATTTTTATACCTGGGTATTAATACATATTAAATGTAATATTATTTTTAAATAATTTAATAACAATTAAAAATAATACTTATGAGGGTGTGACACCCTTTCACTGGCATGGATGCAAGGGAAATAGGGGTTGGTGGGGGGTGTATTAATACCTTAGTATTAATATTATTACTTGTCTAGTATTTTAATGTCATACAATTATTAATTTTTAACTATTTTGTATAGTTAAAATAAAAATTATGAGGATTTAACATTTGCAATCTGGCATGTCATGATACAGAAATAGATTTTTGGGGTAGGTGTGAGTAATATTTTGAAAACATTATTTATGAAAGAATAGTTGATATATAATAAATCAATAAAATATTTAAACAAAGATAAAAATGGTTATATGTACACTCCAAATATAAAAAAAAACCAGTAAACAAGATAATAAAAATACATTTATTCATAATCTTTTGATAAAATAAATGAATAGGACATATAAAAGTATTTAATTTAAAAAAGAATATTAAAAAAATATATAACTGTGAATTAGATTTTTTTTACATAAATATAAACATGGGCTGATTGTATGATTAAACCACTACCTCCTTAATCACGAGTGCCTAAACCACGAATTCTAAACAATGACCCAATCTAAACCACTTTGGGGTCGATTCCGATTCGGGCCGGAAAAAGCACCGACCGACTCGGATCCGGAAAAAATACCGACCGACACGTACCCGTGGCGCCCGACACGCCAAGTACGATGCAAGGCGCGAAAAATCCGACCGACATGTAACGAAACCAAGTCGACCGACCGAGCCGCACGGAAAACAGCAATCCAGCCGGAAAAACACGCGAATCCAACCGACCGACACGCACCCGGAACAAATCCGACCGAAACGTACACGCTAACTCCAAACTGCTAAGTACGATGCAAGGGGCGAAAACAACGAGCGAGTCGGACGGAGGACAAGCCGTACGACCGACACGCATACAAAACCGAGCCGAAGCAACACAATACACCGCGACCGACGCGTACGCAGCATAGAAAACTGCACAAACACAGCGTGAACGAAACGGAGAACACCGTACGAGACCAATGCAGGGTCCGACTCGGTCACAAGAACGTTTCCAACATACACAAACAGCACAAAGGAAAAATCACCCCAAAAAAGGCCAAACAAGCAATTACCAAGCCAATAAATACTGGGGGGGGTGGGGACAGAGAACAAAGACACACCCACAACTCCACCTATATAAAGGACACAAATCACTACCATGAGCCTTTGCAAATGCCATTCCACTGCCAGCACCCAAGAGAAAGCAACCACACACCCACAGCTCATCCCTCACACAAGCCACACACCATCAGCACACCAACAAATACCTACCTCACATACACCCAGCAAAACACACACTCACACACCCTCACCTGCACACCAACACACACATCACTCACCATCACCACCCATCACCATGCCCCCCAAGAAGAATCACAAGTTCCTAGATTGTGAATTGGAAGTCCTGGTAGACGAGATCCTCAGGGTAGAGCCACAGCTGTTTGGCACATTGGTCCAACAGACCCCCATGTCGCAGAAAACCAAGATGTGGGAGAGGATCATCAACAGGGTGAACGCCCAATCACCATGTCGGCGCACAAAGACCGACATCCAGAACAGGTGGTATGACGTGCGCAGGAGGGTACGGAAACTGCTGAAGCAAGACTACATCAACAGCCAACACACCGGCAGTGGCCCTCCTGCCAAGCCAATATACCTCAGGCCCTGGGAGGAGAAGGTGCGGGCCATCCTACCGCCAGTGAGCATATATGGACTAGAGGACATCCCAGAGCCTGGTGAGTACACAACAAATGTACACAATATACTGCCACAAAACACACACACATCACTGTCAAGGGAGAGTCAAACCATGCACTCATAGCAATCACACAGCAACCAGAACAGAATCATCCCAAAATGTGTATGTCAGTCAGAGAAACACAACACATGCCATCAAAAAAGTCACATCCAACTGTGCCAACACATGTACAAACACAACCACAACTACAGCTAGGCAGTGGCACAAATAGAACTAACAAACACATCCACACATGTAGCCACCACAACAACACCAACACACAGTGAAGACCACTCAAAGGAAGGAATTCTGTGTATGCTGGCCAAGTCAGTGTAGCCAATAGCATCATGGGAGTCGCAGTCACACATATTGCCCGCCCCAAAACTGTCCCATCAACACCACCATGAACCATGCGCACATCACAGGGAGTGGAGAAGGACTCACAAGATGGCTGACACTGGCTACTGCTGTGGGGAGCACAAGGCCCTGCTGCCAACTGTGCACCAACAAACAGCAGGACACCACTGACTGACATCCTGAGAGACAACTTCCACTCCCTGCAATGCAAGCACGTTCCATGGTGGGATATCTGGCTGGCTGGGTGGGAAGGGGGACTTGCAGCACTGACTATAGTCCCGCGTGGAGTCCAAGTGGGATGTACTGCATGAGATGACGGCGGTGCACAGGGACATTTTACAATGCCTCCGCCAGATGAACAGCAACCAGTCCACACCTCCCTGTGTGCCAACAACATCTGGTGCCGAACAAACTGCAACTGCCACAGGGAGGGAGGAGGACTCTGGCGGAGAGTCCCCTGCACCGCAGCAGCCTGTACTTGAGGGCCCCCCCCAAGAAGAGGGGTCATCCGAGGAGGGAAAAGTGAGAGGCCGATGGCCAAGCGCAACTCCCAGGAAGCCTGAACCTGTTCTGGATGTTCGCCTTTGTGCACAGACTGTTCACCCTGTTGACGGCAACACTACTCCCACACATTGCATGGGGAGTACAAGTTGGACCAATGTGTCAGACAACTGTGGCCCGATACTGGGGATCCTGTCTACCCGGACTTTCAATTCACCTAGGAACTTGGGATTGCAAGATTCATGTACAGCACAACCCATCCTATGCACTATTAACACAAATGTATCACAATAAACACACTAATACACCATACTTGCCTCTGTCGTGATTCCAACGTGGGTGCTGTTATGGGGATGATGAACTGCAAAATTACACTGTGTATGCGAACTGCAACAGCAAGGACAACACAGGCATGTGAGTACAGGCAACGTGACACACATGAGGGAGACACACCACCAGGGCTACACGACACATACACACCTAGGCCATCTGACTCATTGCCTACACTGATGTTGCCAGGGAAGACGGTGCAATGCACAGACACCACACCCATTCCCAGTTGTAGTCAAGTAGCCCACAGGTGCAGTAAGCAAATGGCAGTCAAATGTGTGACCACAGACAACGCACATCACAAAGTGAAGCACAGGTTTATTACACAGTTGCAACATGCCGTAACCACTACAGATGCAAGGTAACCCCACCTGGTAGCGGGCACACAGTCAACAACTGTAGACGGAAGGAAGTCCATGGGTGTGGCGCACATCACCTGTAGGGACACAACAGCTACCAGCCTGGATGTGCAATCACGTCGTCGGTGGACACAGTTGACCAAACAAATCTGAAAGTACCCTGTGAAGGACAGAAATGACACACAGTCAAAAGCAATGGAGTACAGGACAGAACAGCAAAACTCATGCACAATACATGTTACAAGATACCCACCCAGAACCAAGTTAGCATGTCAACACTGTTGGGGAGTACAGCCCACCTGTCACCACACATCGCAACACACATCCAGTCAAGTAGCCCATGGACACACTCCAACAGCACCAGAGCACCACCCACAAATCATGCCAACTCACATCATTGACATGACACCTCAGGATACTCACATTCAGCTAAAGAAGTTGGTGATGAGCTGTGTGCGGACATCACCATCACCATCATCATCATCATCATCGTCACTGGCATCGTGGTCCAGGCCAGGATCCTCCACAGGTGGCGGATGTTGGTCATTGTCATCCTGGATGAGAGGCAACTCCTTCCGCACTGCCAGGTTGTGGAGCATGCAGCAGACGATGATAATCTTGCACACTTTCGCAGGGGCATATGGGAGGGACCCTCCGGTCTTGTCCAGGCAGCGGAAGCGGCTCTTCAGGAGACCAAAGGTCCGCTCAATCACTCTCCTGGTCCGACCATGTGCCTCATTGTAGCGCATCTGGGCAGGTGTCACAGGGTTCCTGAGGGGTGTCAGCAACCACGGCATGTTGGGGTATCCCGAGTCACCTACGGACAGACAAGTGCACATTAGCTGACTTGGAAAAGTGGGCGGAATACTACAGATCAGATCACACACAATGGCACAAAGTCAGTACACACCGACAAGCCAGGCACGCTGGTTCTGCATCTGTGCCATCATCCTGGGGATGCGACTACTCCTCATCACAAAGGCATCGTGTGCTGAACCAGGGAAACGGGCACACACGTGTGTGATGGTCATGTCTGCAAGACACACCACCAGTGCATTGACCGAGTGGTAGTGCTTGCGGTTCCTGTAGGCCTGCTCCTGGGCCTGTGGTGGTACCAAAGCCACATGTGTCCCATCAATGGAGCCAATTACATGCGGCATCCTCCCCAGGGCATAAAAGTCACTCTTCACGTCAGTGAGTCGTCGCATGATCTAGGGAAATAGATGTACCGGTTCAGGAAGAGCAACATTGCCGCCAAAACATCGCGGAGCACACGGCTGAACATGGTCTGTGACATCCCACCAGCAGTCGCCACAGTATGTTGGAAGGTACCGGTGGCAAAGAAGTGTAGGGCTGCCATCACCTTCACCTTGGGGGTCAGCGCTGTAGGATACGGCCGGCCAGGCTGCAAATGTGGGGACAACTGCACTGCCAAATCCTCAATCAGCTGCCTGGTGAAGCGGTACCGTCGGATGCTGTCCCGTTCCACCATCGTTGCCAGGTCTGGGAATGGCCGATGGACAGCAGGAGCCCTGCAGTGCAGAGGAGAAGTAAGCAAGATTGTCAGTCACCCCACATATGCGGCATTGAACACACTCAAGATCCCAACATACATCATTATGAGGCACAACTACATGAAGTGTGCAGTACCGGAAGGACATGTATGGTACATACATGGCCAACATCTGTCAACACGGTCCTACAGGTGGCATCAATTTGTCCCAGGTTGGCCCATTGGATATCATGATGCTGTGTCACAGTTCCCATCTCCTGCTGCCGTGTCACAATCACCCCCCACAGTGACATGTGAGGACAGATGTGCCCCAGGCACCACAGCTAAACGACAGGTACATTCCCAGGGACCCTGTAATGCCACATGGACACTGGCATCACATGGAGTATCATGTGTACACCACAGCAAAACAAACATGACCCCCACAGGTAGTGGCCCCACTTGCCACGGCAGGACAGACATGGACGACTGTGACACACACGCACAACATCAGAGTCCATGCACACACAACGTGGATGTGGAGACTGTCTCCCATTGTGCACATGAAATCAGAGACATTGTAAACACTACATGCACAAAGACTGTGGAGGTCCATCACTATTGTGCCACTGGGACACCCTGGCTCAAACATACCGTCCCACATGGGACTCACGGGGTATGTGACATGACATAATCAAACACCACTGTGAAATGTGACCATGGCACATGCACAGATATGAACAGTTGCACATCACAGTGGTCATGTACACGTAACACCCAGGATCCTGTCCCCATGAACACGTGCACAGCCTGGGGGTGGCTGCCCACAGGTGACACCCACAGGACAACATGTACACCAACATACACACAATAGGAAATGCAGCCTTACATGCCTTATGATAAGGTTTGGACAGGCTGTCGTGATGTAGGTGTGCCCCTCACTCCCTGGGAGCTATCTGTGGCTGGCATATGTCCATCTGAGACAGGCATGCTGACATATGCCAGTCACATGTACAGTGATGCGTTGTACTGCAATGGACCGATCGGTGCCTCCGGCCGGCCCATTGCTTTCAATGTGTGGGGGTACGCGTTGTACCCCTGTGCGCGTTGAACTGCAATGGACCGATCGGTGCCTCCGGCCGGCCCATTGCTTTCAATGTGTGGGGGTACGCATTGTACCCCTGTGCGCGTTGAACTGCAATGGACCGATCGGTGCCTCCGGCCGGCCCATTGCTTTCAATGTGTGGGGGTACGCGTTGTACCCCTGTGCGCGTTGAACTGCAATGGACCGATCGGTGCCTCCGGCCGGCCCATTGCTTTCAATGTGTGCGGGTACGCGTTGTACCCCTGTGCGCGTTGAACTGCAATGGACCGATCGGTGCCTCCGGCCGGCCCATTGCTTTCAATGTGTGGGGGTACGCGTTGTACCCCTGTGCGCGTTGAACTGCAATGGACCGATCGGTGCCTCCGGCCGGCCCATTGCTTTCAATGTGTGGGGGTACGCGTTGTACCCCTGTGCGCGTTGAACTGCAATGGACCGATCGGTGCCTCCGGCCAGCCCATTGCTTTCAATGTGTGCGGGTACGCGTTGTACCCCTGTGCGCGTTGTACCGCAATGGACCGATCGGTGCGCACCCATTGACAATGGGCTTGCCTGGCAACGGACGCGTTTTCGAATTTCGAACGAGTCGGTTGCTGGAAAATCAGTTGGTCACCCACAACAATGTTGCAAAATCATGTATGTCATGAAGTTGAAGATTTGAAGGATGCTGTGGGCGTGTTTTGGTGCTGCTATTCCATGGATTGGCCAGATTCAGAAGATGCAAACGACTTGGACCTATCACTTTGGACACAAGGGACAGTATCTGCCTCTCCAGCACATATATATTGCTGGCTGTTCCCCTGAGATCCCACTTGCCTGCACTACATGCTCCAAGACGACATCTGCCACTGCACTGCTGCTGTCTCTGCCCCTCTGGACCCTGCAATGGCACGTACTGTGGAGAGAGCCCCAGCCTTCAGCCTTGAAGAGAACCAGGCCCTGCTGGACAGCCTACTTCCACAGTACAGCAAGCTGTATGGGATACCAGGGGAGCAGGTGAGTGTCCTGTGCACTGCCTTTCTGAATGTGCATTTTGTCTGACTAGCAAGGCTGAGAGTCTGCACGCCACTGGCTAGCAGGCTCACTGAGTAGTTGTCACCCCCCATAGTGTGTAGTGACTTGCACTGGACAGGTATGGTGCAGTGACAGTGCTTCTGAACAGGGTTTTACTCCCCATGCAATGATACCATGTAGTGACTTCTGGAAAACTGTCCATGGGCAGCCGTGCACTGCCTGTGTACACCATGTGCCCCTGTGATTGCGACATGTATATGCAACTGTGTCATGCACGGATATGTTGCATGTGTAGTAATGGCCTTATCACTTTGTCATCCTGACAGGCTTCTGCCCATCGGAAGCAGGAGATCTGGAAGGACATCGTCCGGGCTGTCCGGTCCGTGGGGGTCTACAAGCGCCGGATCCGCAACTGCCAAAAGAGGTGGCAGGACCTTCGGGGCTGGACCCGGAGGATTGCACGGGTCCAGCTGAAGCTGTCGCCTCCTCGCAGGAGGGGTGGAACACGGACCCTGACCCCACATGCTCAGGATCCTGGCGGTGGTCTTTCCAGACCTGGATGGGCAGCTGAAGGCCAGAGAGCAGCAAGGAGGGGGTGAGTCAAAGACTGCACTGTGAACTCTGTCTAACATGCTATGTGCCCTCCTCGGGCCTGGTTAAACTGCCACAGTACAGCAGTCATGTTGTCCAGGAGCCATGTCCCTCTATTGTGCACTGCCCACTCCTCATCTGATACCCAGGTGTGGCCCTTACATGCAGGGAATTCTGTCACTTAGGACTGTGTCCTTGCAGTTTGCTTGACTCAAGGTGGGAGACAGCATCTGTTTCCCTGACTCTGTGGTGGGCATCATGGGTGGGTCCATTGCTTACACAATGCCTGTATTCTGACATGTATTCAGCGTGTTACTTTGATCTGTGGTCCAATTGCTGAGCTGATCCACCACATGTGGCTGGGGTATCTGGCACACACCCATGCTGCGGGTGGGAACAATGTTTGGGCCCCAGGAGTATGTATATGACGTGTGTCACACATACGTAGCCAGCTGCCTACAGTCCAGGGCTCATCCCTCATTCATGTGGGGCTGGACAGTCATGCCTACTCCAGGCCATACAATACACTCTGTACTCCCACTCCCGTGTATCAGCTGACACATTGTGCGCAGTGATTTGACCCCTCAGGTGTCTGCCTCTGTGTCAGTGTGCTGTGGATTAGTCGCCAGGACTGCTGTGGAGTTTCTTGGTAGGGGCTCAGCATACCACTGGAGATGTGACCATAGGAGACGATACTTGTGTGTCACATAGGTGTCTGATCAGCTGCCCATGCAGACTGGGGCATGTGAATGTGAAGTTCAGGCAGCTGTTCCCCATTCACAGCAGAGTGTGAGGGGCTCAGGTTCAGAGGGTAGTGTCACAGGTCTCCCATATGTCCAATAGGTATGACCTGGACAGATGAGGGTTAAGAGGATGTGTTGTGGGGGGATGTACATGTGCACTTGTGCAGCTCCAGGACTTGCATTCCCCATGACCTACTATTGTGACACAGTGCAGAGTGTTGTTGTCTGGCTGCAAAGTCATACATCACTGACACAGTGATGTATGACTTTGCAGTCATGCCTCCGCCATGGCATGTGTCTACTGATTGGTGAGCCTGCAGGGGAGTGACATGTGCTACATGCACACCATAGTGGCGCTGGCTATCAGGACATGGGTGCATCATGGTGTCTGTCGCTGGTATGCATCACATGCATTTCCTATTTGACTCTGGGCATCCCTTTCATCCGGAAACCTGTACTGACTCAGTGGCAAGAGCTGTGATGTGTGCATGTCCACATGCCACACCGTGTCCTCTGCACTGTCCAACTACTGTGTACTTGGTGCATGTGTCCACACTGGGGTGTTGCAATCCAACAGACACCAGACAGATGGGTGCAAGGCCATGTGGGATGTGAGTGCCATGCTTGGCATCAGACTGACAATTGGCTTCTCCTGTTCAGTTAGGGCACTTTTAGCAATGTACAACTAATGATGCCAGGGCTTGCTCTGTGATGTGCTGTGCTCACAGTGGTGTGTGCGTTTTGTGCAGGTGACTGATGTCTGTCTGTTTCCCCATTGTTTGCAGATACATCCACGGCCACGGAAGGGGACAGCTCCACGGACCAGGAGGAGCCAGAGAGCCAGACTGGGTCAGCAGCCGAGGAGTGGTCGGAGGGACCCAGTGGCACGGAGGGCGAGGGGAGCCACACTGAGGAGTCCTCAGCAGCATCCACCTCAGCTGAGGACCAGAGCAACTCGGAGGATGACTCCCTTGTGGAGGCGGGTGTCAGCAGCCACCACACCGCAGCTAGTGTTGCTGTCCCCGCCACCACCAGCACCACCACCGCCCTCCCATCGGCTCCCATTCCCCAGGTCCGTGGAGGCTCCCATGTCCGGGAGCGTGTCTCCTTTGGGCCAGGCACTGCAGCCCCTGCCCCTGTGTCCCCTGCTGCCCTGAGTGAGGAGTCTGTGTACCTCCTTCGCCAGCTCCATGTAGGCCAGACAGCCATGCTGAGTGTCCTCCATGCGCACACCGCGCTGTTGACTCAGCTGGTGTCGTTCATGGAGGGCATCTCATCGGGCATGTCTGACCTACAGAGGGGCAATAGGTCCATGGACTCCTCCCTGACGGCAGCAATGTCCCTCCTCAAACGGTCCCTCACCCCTCCTGCCTCTGCTCCATCCACACTCCCCAGCACCTTACCCATTCCAAGCACACACACACCGGCACAGGCACACACCAGCACACACACATCCAGCACACTGACACACACGCCAATGACAAAACGCACACGCACGCACATTCAGGGGACTGAAGCCAGACTCACAGGGGATGGGGCCCTAGAACACACACACGCATCCACATGCACTGCGCAGTCCTCAGTTCCCTCTCCCTCCAAAGCACCCTCCCTTGCCTCACCTGCAACCCCAAAGTCACAGCAGCTCTTCCTCTGTGACCTCGGCCTCTTCCCCACCGATGAAGCTGCTCCAGCATCCCGGGGGAAGAGGAAGCCCACCCACACGGAGCAGAGTGCCCCTCGCCCCCGGACACCCTCCCCCAGGCGCAGACGGACTGAGGCCCCCACCTGCAAGTTCCCCCGGAGTCCTAAGAGCAAGACCCCGCCACCGCCCTGCAGCTCAGGCACAAGGCCTCCGTCCTCCATCCCTCAGGCCCCCACTGCACAGGTGCCCCACCACACCCTGCCCCAGGTTCCCCCACCCACAGATATACCATCCCCAAGAGGATCAGGCCTTCTCCCCCTGCCACTTGCTCTCCCAGCACCACACCCCCCGCTGCGCTTGTCTGTGCCACTGATGTGGTGAGGGTGTCCTCCCCCTCTGTCCAACCCACCTTGCCTGTTCCCCATTCTCCTCCCCTGGAGGTAGGCACTGCAGTGGAGTCCACTACCACCCTGTCTGACTTGGGCACTGCAGTGGCGGACCTGTCCACTCCATCTGCAGGGTCCACTGCAGTTGTGCCGGCACCCACGACATCTGAGTCATGCCCCCCAGTTGTGCCGGCACACACCATGTCAGACACCTCCACTGCAGTTGTCAGTGGCTCTCCAGCACCCACCACCCCTTCCCTGACTCCCCCTGGTGAGCCCTGATCCTGTCCCTGCGGTGCCTGGCCTGCCCCCCGGTTGCCCCTCCTAGTGGATTGTCCCTGGTTTTGTGCAGGCATGCGTAGGGTGACATCTGCCAGTGTCACCCTGTTTGAACTTTGACAATGGACTGGCCATTGGCCTTTGCTCTTTTTTCTGGACGTCGTTTTCATTCAACACATATGCTGAATAAAGCAACTTTCTTTTCTCTAGTGCTCATGCTTCAGATGTACATGTTGTTGGTGCTGCTAACCATGCCCTTGCTGCAGTGATGGTGATATCTGGTCTCATGATTATGAAGTGTTACTGTGCAGGAACCCATGTGGTCCAGGGGGAATGTGTCCTATCATGTGGTGTATCCATGTCATCCATAGCAGCATCTGAGGGTGTCATGTGTTCAGTATTTGGCAATGGGATTTCCTACTTACATTAGCAATTTCATATCTGTGGCTTCCACCCCTGCACATCTGTTGTGCCTGCCATTGTTGGATTTGTCTACTTCCCTGACCGTGTTGCCATCTCCACTGGACATGCAGGTTTGGGCATCAATGGGGAAGGACTCATCCGTGTAGTCAGTGCAACATTGCTATACAAGTGTGTTGGATCTGTGCTGATGATTCCGTTGGCACATCCATGACCAGGCTGATGTGACGGGAGCCCTCATTTGGTGCTAATTGTTGATTGTGTGACCAAGTGCTCAGCTGACATGATGGGGCCCTACTGAGGCAACATATGGCACAGCTTTCCTCACACAGGAGTGGAGTCCCCTCATGGCAGTGTGTACACGTGTGACATTGCCTGCGCCCAAGGTGTGTGTTGTATGTGCATGTCTGTGTGTTCACTTCCATTTATCTGCGCATGCTGTGATCCCTAGTGTTGTACCTGTTTGTGATGCTTGCTGACTTGAGCTATGTTCCCCCAAAGTCTTCTCCCTGTGTTCTCTGTTATGTGGGTGCAATACACATTACTGGTCATCAGGGTGTCACCCATAGGTGTGTTTGCTGTCAGGGCTGAGTTTGTGTGCAGACGCAGATGGGTCACAGTCAGGTTTCCCCTTGGCACTTGTTGTTTGCCCCTGTCATGTGATTTTCAGTTCGTGTTATCTTTAAGTTATTGTGACACGTTGTGTGTGTGACTGCTGGCACTCCTCAGGGTCCGGGCTGCGATGTTGGTTGTTGTCTATGTGTGTTCTTTGTGGGTGACCTTGGCTTCTTCATTGGTGTGTGACTGTGGCTGGGATCCCATTGGTTGGTGTGGTATCGCCGTCATGTCCATGTACAGCGTAGTGTGCAGTGTGTCAGACATTCAGGAGTCTTGTTGAGTGGCCATGTGTGATGTGTTTCTGCACCTTGGTTCCCACCCACCACCCTGGAATAGTCATGGGTGCATGTGCAATGTCACCAGTGCATGTGTACTTCACTGCTGCACATTGTTGGAGGTCGAGGGGTGTGGTCTTGAGTGTGTGCAGATGGGAGTTGTTGCCCAGCTAGACCCCTGCCTCCATGTTGGCCTTGGCTTACTGGCCATGCTGATTGATTTGTGCTTGTGTCGGTGTGATGGTAGTTTGTTGCTCAGGACACATGACTGTGGTTCACAGTGTGAACCACATTCAGCTTTGTCATCAGAGTGGGATTTTTATGCAGCCAAGGGTCACCACATTGTGAGGGCCCTGGGGGTGGTGCTGTGGTGGTCTGTGTCTTGCTGTGTCAGTTGTTGTTCCTACGTGCCTGTGTGACATGTGTGTTTTGTGCTCCCTCTCATCTGACAATGCCTGCTTGCCCACATAGGGGATTTGGATCCATGAGTTACCTTAGTGTGGCAGTGTATGCACATCTGTATGATTGGTATTCAGCTCTCCTCATGTGTTGTGTGGTTACCTGGGGACACTGGCACCCCCCCCCACCTGCTGTGTATGATGACAGTGTTGGTCTGCCTGTTTGTGTTTGTGCATCTGCACCACTGCATTGGCATATCTTGGGTGTGCCATTGGCTGTATGTTGTTTGGTGTGTTTCCCCTGCTGTCCCTGGGACTCCTAGGTCATCGGTCAGCACAGTGATCATGGTTTGTGTGTCCCATTGCTGCCATGGTATGGTATCTGTTCACCTCACATCTGCTGTCTCCACAGGATATCTGCATTTGTGTGCCCATTGGTGCAAATATGTGGTTCTGCATTCTGATGGTCACTTCTGTCATTGTGTCATTGATGAATGTTGACGGTGTCAGCCCCCATGGGTGTTGTTTGTCTGCACATGGCCAAAGGAATGTCTCATTTGCACTGCAGTATTTGGCTCACCCAATTTATGTTGCAATGGGACACATACACTACTTTGCCACAGATGAGTTTTTGGTTCTGTGACCAGGAATGATCCATGCAGTTTGGCAGTTGCAGCTCTTTCTTTGTCAACACTTACCTTTTGGTCACTGTGATGATGGGGGTGTAGACCCCATTGCCACAATGGTCAAAATGTGCTTCAGCTATGGACCCCACACTTCCCTTTTGGTCACTGTGATGATGGGGGTTTAGACCCCATTGCCACAATGGTCAAAATGTGCTTCAGCTATGGACCCCACACTTCCCTTTTGGTCACTGTGATGATGGGGGTTTAGACCCCATTGCCACAATGGTCAAAATGTGCTTCAGCTATGGACCCCACACTTGCCTTTTGGTCACTGTGATGATGGGGGTTTAGACCCCATTGCCACAATGGTCAAAATGTGCTTCAGCTATGGCCCCACACTTGCCTTTTGGTCACTGTGATGATGGGGGTTTAGACCCCATTGCCACAATGGTCAAAATGTGCTTCAGCTATGGACCCCACACTTGCCTTTTGGTCACTGTGATGATGGGGGTTTAGACCCCATTGCCACAATGGTCAAAATGTGCTTCAGCTATGGACCCCACACTTACCTTTTGGTCACTGTGATGATGGGGGTTTAGGCCCCATTGCCACAATGGTCATGGGCTGCTTGCATTGTGGGTGCCACACACATATATGTGTGGCACATGTGCTAGGGGTCACATTGTATGTTCAAAGTCATGTTCGGTGTTGTAGGCATTTGACACAGCCTACACACGCTTGTCATGGTGGTGGGGGGATGTCTTTATCTTGCATTCCCTAGGTTGTGGTGTGCTGGTTGTGTCATGCATTGTCCATCCTATGAGTGGGGGTGGTAGTAGTGGTAGGCATCCAGCCCCCCTGGGTGAGGGTGGTAGTCGTGGTAGGCATCCAGCCCCCTGGGTGAGGGTGGTAGTAGTGGTAGGCATCCTGCCCCCTGGGTGAGGGTGGTAGTCGTGGTAGGCATCCAGCCCCCCTGGGTGAGGGTGGTAGTAGTGGTAGGCATCCAGCCCCCCTGGGTGAGGGTGGTAGTCGTGGTAGGCATCCAGCCCCCCTGGCTGAGGGTGGTAGTAGTGGTAGGCATCCAGCCCCCCTGGGTGAGGGTGGTAGTAGTGGTAGGCATCCAGCCCCCCTGGCTAAGGGTGGTAGTAGTGGTAGGCATCCAGCCCCCCTGGCTAAGGGTGGTAGTAGTGGTAGGCATCCAGCCCCCCTGGCTAAGGGTGGTAGTAGTGGTAGGCATCCAGCCCCCTGGCTAAGGGTGGTAGTAGTGGTAGGCATCCAGCCCCCCTGGGTGAGGGTGGTAGTCGTGGTAGGCATCCAGCCCCCCTGGCTGAGGGTGGTAGTAGTGGTAGGCATCCTGCCCCCCTGGGTGAGGGTGGTAGTCGTGGTAGGCATCCAGCCCCCTGGGTGAGGGTGGTAGTAGTGGTAGGCATCCAGCCCCCCTGGGTGAGGGTGGTAGTAGTGGTAGGCATCCTGCCCCCCTGGGTGAGGGTGGTAGTGGTGGTAGGCATCCAGCCCCCCTGGGTGAGGGTGGTAGTAGTGGTAGGCATCCAGCCCCCCTGGCTAAGGGTGGTAGTAGTGGTAGGCATCCAGCCCCCCTGGCTAAGGGTGGTAGTAGTGGTAGGCATCCAGCCCCCCTGGGTGAGGGTGGTAGTAGTGGTAGGCATCCAGCCCCCTGGGTGAGGGTGGTAGTAGTGGTAGGCATCCTGCCCCCCTGGGTGAGGGTGGTAGTCGTGGTAGGCATCCAGCCCCCCTGGGTGAGGGTGGTAGTAGTGGTAGGCATCCAGCCCCCTGGGTGAGGGTGGTAGTCGTGGTAGGCATCCAGCCCCCCTGGCTAAGGGTGGTAGTAGTGGTAGGCATCCAGCCCCCCTGGCTAAGGGTGGTAGTAGTGGTAGGCATCCAGCCCCCCTGGGTAGGGGTGGTGGTGCGCATTCAGGCCCCTGTGTGCATATGTGGCATTGGTGATGGGCATCCCGCCCCTATGGTGCTGCTGTTGCTGGTGTAAGTATATTCAGCATCCCCGTGTGTGTGTGTGATGTGTCGTGTACGTGTTGTATGTGTTTTGTGGTTGGTGTCTGGCTTACCTTCTGCGCCGTACGCGTCCGTGCCTGTTCCGGTAGTAAATGTAGAATATTGGTATGATCGGGACGAAGGGATTCATGGTTGGTTCGTGTCGTTCGTCCTTCTCGTTGCTTGGCGTCGTCCTCGTCGCTTCGCCTCGTCCTCGTCGCTTCGTCGGTGCCGTGTTCGTCTCGGAGCCGTGGATCGTGTTGTGGCGCGAATCGGAGCTTATGTGCGCCTCTCCCGGATGCTTTGACGTGCCGTGCGTAGCGACGGGTTCGGAGCGTACGGAAAGCGCATCGTACTTGTCCGGCCGGACGGGGCTGCATTTTTCCTTCCGTGCGACTCGATTCGGCGTTTCCGGATTCGCCTCGGTCGGAGAACAGGACCTGGTTTGGGTGAGTACGGCTCGGCCGGATTTTTTGCTGTTGTGCGCATCGTACTTGCTCGTTCGGTGTACTGTACGGATCGGTCGGGAAACAGGCTTTCGCATGGCTTTTTTCCCGACCGAATGGTATTGGGTGCGCCTCCGACCGAGATCGGAATCGGCCCCTAAGTAAAGAACCACGACATACTGAACCACGAATTCCCCCCACCCCTAAATACTAACTCATTCCCCTCCTACCCCCTTAAAACTAACTCGATTCTCCCCAACCCCCTAAAAACTAACTCTATTCTCCCCAACCCCCTAAAAACTAACTCGATCATCTCCCCCTAAAAACTAACATTATCCCCTCCCACCCCTAAAAACTAACTTGATTCTCCCCAACCCCTAAAAACCTAACACGATCCCCTCCCACCCCCTAAAAACTAACACAATCCCTCCAAGCGCCTAAAAACTAACCTGAACCCCCACCCCTAAATACTAACTCGATCCCCTCCCACCCCCTAAAAACATACACGATCCCTCCAAGCCCCTAAAAACGAACCCGAACCCCCACCCTCTAAAAACTAACTCGATCCCCTCCCTCCCCCTTAAAACTTACACGAAGCCTCCAAGGCCCTATAAACTAACACGAACTCCCCCCACCTCCTTAAAACTAACCCAAACCCCCCCACCCCTTAAAACTAACTCCAAAACCTCTTACCTGTTCCTGTCCGACGCTCCTCTGACCTCTGCCCTGCACGAACACTAGACCGTCTTAGCCTGAACCACGCACATGCGTGGTTCAGGCTAAGTCGTTGTTCGGCTTGCGTGACTCTGGAACTCGTTGTTCCGGAGTCGTTCTTCAGGATGTTTCCCGTTAAATTATATATTGTTTTAAAAAAAATATTAACTTTTCCAAAGGAGTACATTAAAAAAAATGTCAAACATATTTTTTTGATATTTCCCACGCTTTTCCATTGAAGTGAATCAGTGAATTTGTCCCTTTTTTCTTTTTACTTTTATAGATGACGTATGCAGCTGTGCATTTGTTTCTACAGTCAAGATCGAAAGCAAGGAAGAACTGCGGTCAGGTAAGACACATTTTATTTATTTAATAGAGATTGTGGGTGGCATAGTTTATTATAAGGAGAGACGAGGGAGGTAGTTAGATAGATGTTAGTATTTGGAAATATGTTTTGAATTTTTTAACCACAATTTCATTCCTATACAGGTAGTGGTTGTAGGCCCACGTCGGGTTGATTGCTTTTTTTATAATTTTGGTTTTAAAAAAAAGAAAGAATGTGGTTAAAACTATTATTATTTTTTTAATTTTTATTTATTTATTGAGTTTTTCAAACGAACAAATACATTGTATCTATACATTTGCCATCATACAATGTGTATTCTTGACAACTTAGCAATACACTATAACCCTCAGACTTATCCTCTATACATTCATCTGTCATATGAACATCCGACCACGTTTGAGGACTGCACCAAGGAGATAAGGGGGGGGCAACCTCCCGAAGATGGCCACTTCAGTGCAGGCACACGCGATCTGCGATAGCCGTCTGCAAATATCCATCACTTAGTTGGAGTTGGACGAGTGTCAATAGTCCCTCAGATACAATTAATGTGTGTGTGATCTCAAATAGGACAAAAGAGGATCCCATATCCTTAGGACGGGAGGACATGGGTAGTAGTTCCGCATACGTTTTCTGTTGATCCTTGCAATGTACAAAATCATCAAGCCATTCTTTGAATTTGGGAGCACGACCTCTTCCCCATCTGAAGGCCACTCTACATTTTGCCAGGAGTAACCCGAGTGCTAGGAATTTCCTATATGTTTGAGGCAGCTCCTCGATGTAACCTAAGAGTGCAATAGTGGGGGACAGCTGGACCAAAGTGCCTATCATCTGAGTAAGTGCAGCCGTTACTGCCGTCCAACATGCATGGATGGACGCACATTGCCATGCTAGATGCAAGAAGCCGGCTTCCCCCTGTCCACACCTGTCGCATCTGTCATCAGCCCTTAATTATATCTGTGTAATCTTTCTAGGGTGTAATAGACCCGGTGTATGAACTTAAAATGAATAATGCACAACCGGCTGCTAGCTATGATATTACCTGTCTGCTGGCAAGAATATGCCCATCGTGTGTGACTGGGAGAAGGTGGTGGTGATGTAAAGGCATCAATGGCGAGTATAGCAATGGCTTCTGCATTTTCCTGGCTATTGTACACCAGGCTCGATTGGTGCAGGCCACTGTAGAGTGAACATACCCCCTTTCAGGGACCCGGGCGCCAAGATATGAGGTGAAAGGGACGGGCCATGGCTAAATGGGGCATAAACAGAGGAGGCGTAATGGGCTTGTACACATAAAAAGTACAGCTTCATGTCTGGGGCTTCGATCCCGCCCGCGAAAATGGCTGGGTAAGTGTGCTCCAGCTTACCCTGGGCTGCCCACCCCCCTCCATGCAAGCCTAACCAGCTGGGTCTGGAGTGTTCGAAAGAAATGCCGCCCAGGATAGTGCGGTATATTGATAAAAAGGTAAAGTAACTTGGGCAGTATCACCATTTTTGCTAAGGAACTTCGGCCAGCTAGTGATAAGGGCAGCGTGAGCCATCTGGTAACTGAGTTGGTAATAGACTCGATAGCGGAGCCATATTTGGCTCGTAGTGTCTCTTCCCTATCCCCAGTAATCACCACCCCCAGATATTTTACCTCTGAGTCACACCATGATAGGAGGTAGTCCAGCGAGAAACGAGGCGTGTTGGGGTGAGAGGGAACACCTGCGATTTCGCCCAGTTGATCTGTATAACAGATATTCCCCCAAACCAAATAAATTCATGAAGTACGGGGTTTAGACTGGCATGGGGATCCTGGATATAAATAGTAATGTCGTTGGCATAAAGCGCCACCAGGATATGTCTGGTAGGATAGCGGAGAGTGCAATCTCTATAATGCTGTCTGAGTTTGGCAGCTAGTGGCTCTATAGCGAGAGCAAATAATAAGGGTGACAGGGGCCAGCCCTGCCTAGTGCCTCTGGTGATAACAAATGGCTGGGATAACCCCCATTGATCTGGCCAGTGGCTGTTGGATGGGAATAGAGCAGAGTGATCCAGGCTAAGAACTGGGGGGCAAAGCTCATCCTGCGCAAAGCCGAAAACATGTAATTCCACTCCAAAGAATCAAACGCTTTAGTCGCGTCTAAACAGTTCGCTGCAGCTGCCAGGTCTGGGTTCAAATCCTGCAAAAGGGCGATCAAAGTGAACAGATTATGGGAGTTAGCTCGACCAGGTATAAAGTCCGCCTGGTCTGGCAGGACCAATCCCTCCATCAAGAAGCTCAGCCTGTTTTCCAGGACCGTAGCCAGTATCTTCGTGTTGCAGTTTATTAAAGAAAGTGGCCGGTATGCATCACAACTTGTGGGGTCTTTCCCAGGCTTGAGTAATGTAATAATCATTGCTTCACACATTGTGGGTGGGAGGACCCCAGCTTGAGCGGCTTCTACATAGACTTTCTTAAGGACTGGGACTAGTATGTCAGCGTAACATTTGTAGAAGTCGGCCGGCAGCCCATCCGTGCCCGCAGCTCTGCCGCTTCGTGTGTGCATTATGGCTGCCCTAATCTCATGCTCCTCAATGTCAGCCGCTAGAAATTCCCTGTGTGTGTCACTGAGCCAGCCAAGAGTGATATCCTCAAGGTAGGACGCAGCGTCGTCTGAGGCTATCTTTTGCGAGGAGTATAGAGTAGAGTAATATTGCGAGAATGTGCAGAGAATGTTCTCCGTATCTGTGTGTACTGTGCCTGCTGCGTCTACAATATTGAAAATGTAATTTGCGAATTTAGGCGTGTGTGTCACATCAGCTCGGGCCCTCCCAGCCGTTCCCCCTCGCCGAATGTTCAGGCCCGGTGGTATTGGGACAAAAAAAATAGTTCACGCTCTGCCACTGCCTGATATTCTGTCATCAGCTCACGGAGCTGCGCCTGATCCCTATCCCCTGGATCTACGCCAGCCCGGGTATCTGCTAGCTTAATAGCCTCCTCCAGCTTGCGGAGCGTACTTCGGATGTCTCAGAGGATACCGCCCCCCTCTGCTATATACATTCCGCGAATGGTGACCTTGAAAGCCTCCCAGACACAGGACATTGTGGATACTGACTCCTGATTCCTAGGGAAAAAATCCTGTGTCTCCTGCCTGATCTCATTCATCCAGTAGAGTAGTGGGCTGGAGTCACCAGGACCTCAGGGGGGAGACCTTCCTCGGGGGGACATCCGTATTAGCACAGGGGAATGATCAGAGTATGTGTGTGCAAGGTGTCGAGCATCTGTCAACCAAGTGCACACCCCCCTCGATAGGAGCCAGAAATCAATGCAGGACCAACTAGAATCTGCCGATGAGTAGCACGTGCCATCCCTCTGAGTGGGATGCAATGTGCGCCATGCATCAAAGAGCAGATGATTCGTCATTATGTCTGCTAGGTGTCTTCCGGCCCTGGTGGGAGGGCCAGCGGGGCTGTAGGAGCGGTCCAGCCCCAGGTTCAGGGCAATATTGAAGTCTCCCCCCCAGATGATATGGGTGGAACCTATGTCTAACACCAGACCCCAGAGTTTATCGTAGAATGAGGAGTCATCTATGTTCGGACCGCAACAATTTACCAAGGTGACTGAGCATGTATCTATGTGTCTCCACATGATGCAATAGCGGCCCTTTGAGTCTAGTTTCGTACCAGCCGGTCGGTAAGGAACAGTGGACCTGATGAGGATAGCCACCCCCGTGGCATATGTAGAATACGAAGCAAAACATCTGTGGACAGCCCACTTTCGAGCAAATTGGGGTGAGATTTTGGGGTTCAGGTGCGTCACTTGTAACATAGCTATGTGGACACTGTGGGGTCGATTCCGATTCGGGCCGGAAAAAGCACCGACCGACTCGGAGCCGGAATTTATTCCGACCGACACGTACCTGTGGCGCCCGACATGCCAAGTACGATGCAAGGCGTGCAAAATCCGACCGACACGTACCGAACCCAAGCCGAACGACCGAGCCGCACGGAAAACAGCAATCCGGCCGGAAAAACACGCGAATCGAACCGACCGACAGGCACCCGGAACAAATCCAACCGAAACATACACGCGAACTCCAAACCGCTAAGTACGATGCAAGGCGCGAAAACCACGACCGAGTCGAACGGAGGACAAGCCGTACGACCGACACGCATACCAAACCGAACCGAAGTAACACAAAACACCGCGACCGATGCGTACACAGCATAGAAAACTGCACAAACACAGCGTGAACGAAACGGAGAAGACCGTACGAGACAAATGCAGGGTCCGACTCGGTCACAAGAACGTTTCCAACATGCCCAAAAAGTACTAAGGGAAAAATACACAAAAAAGGCCAAACAAGCAATTACAAAGCCAATAAATACTGGGGGGTGGGGACAGAGAACAAAGACACACCCACAACTCCACCCATATAAAGGACACAAATCCCAACCATGATCCTTTGCAAATGCCATTCAACTGCCAGCACGCAACAGACAGCAACCACACACCCACAGCTCATCCCTCACACAAGCCACACACCATCAGCACACCAACAAATAGCTACCTCACATACACCCAGCAAAACACACACCCACACACCCTCACCTGCACACCAACACACACATCACTCACCATCACCACCCATCACCATGCCCCCCAAGAAGAATCACAAGTTCCTAGATTGTGAATTGGAAGTCCTGGTAGACGAGATCCTCAGGGTAGAGCCACAGCTGTTTGGCACACTGGTCCAACAGACCCCCATCTCCCAGAAAACCAAGATGTGGGAGAGGATCATCAACAGGGTGAACGCACAATCACCATGTCTGCGCACAAAGACTGACATCCAGAACAGGTGGTATGACGTGCGCAGGAGGGTACGGGAGCTGCTCAAGAAGGACTACCTCCTCAGCCAATACACCGGCAGTGGCCCTCCTGCCAAGCCAGGATACCTCAGGCCCTGGGAGGAGAAGGTGCGGGCCATCCTTCCGCCAGTGAGCGTCTATGGACTAGAGAACATCCCAGAGCCTGGTGAGTACACAACAAATGTACACAATATTCTGCCACAATACACACACACATCACTGTCAAGGGGAGAGTCAAACCATGCACTCATAGCAATTACACAGCAACCAGAACAGAATCATCCCAAAATGTGTATGTCAGTCAGATAAACACAACACATGCCATCTCAAAGTTACATTTAACCGTGTCATCACATGTACAAACACAACTACAACTACAGCTAGGCAGTGGCACAAATAGAACTAACAAACACATCCAGACATGTAGCCACCACTACAACACCAACACACAGTGAAGACCACTCAAAGGAAGGAATTCTGTGTATGCTGGGCAAGTCAGTGTAGCCAATAGCATCATGGGAGTCGTAGTCACACATATTGCTCACCCCCACAACTGTCCCATCAACACCACCCTGAACCATGCTCACATCACAGGGAGTGGATAAGGACTGACAAGATGGCTGACACTGGCCACTGCTGTGGGGAGCACAAGGCCCTGCTGGGAACTGTGCACCAACAAACAGCACAACACCACTGCCTGACATCCTGAGAGACAACTTCCACTCCCTGCAATGGAAGCACGTTCCATGGTGGGATATCTGGCTGGGTGGGAAGGAGGACTCGCAGCACTAACCATAGTCATAAGCACCTCCCCTCACACCCCCCCTCAACACAAACTCCACAGAACCCACCTGGGAGAATGCAATGCCTCACATCCTAACTCAAGATCCCACAAAGAACCTCCACCCTGGGTAATGTAGTGTGAAGCACAGGGACACTCTTGGGACTTTTAGCCAAACAACTGCCAGGACAACACTCCCAGCCATCCTGTCAGCACAGGCAGCCCACCCCACAGGGAAGCAGAGTCAAAAGGAAGGAAGCATGGGCATGCTGGGAAGGGGGAGGAGGCAATAGCATGATGGGAGTAGTAGGCACAGATATCGCTCAGCCTCACAACTGGCCCATCAACACCACCCTGAACCATGCTCACATCACAGGGAGTGGATAAGGACTCACAAGATGGCTGACACTGGCTACTGCTGTGGGGAGCACAAGGCCCTGCTGGGAACTGTGCACCAACAAACAGCACAACACCACTGACTGACATCCTGAGAGACAACTTCCACTCCCTGCAATGGAAGCACGTTCCATGGTGGGATATCTGGCTGGGTGGGAAGGAGGACTCGCAGCACTGACCATAGTCACACGCACCTCCCCTCACACCCCCCCTCAACACAAACTCCACAGAACCCACCTGGGAGAATGCAATGCCTCACATCCTAACTCAAGATCCCACAAAGAACCTCCACCCTGGGTAATGTAGTGTGAAGCACAGGGACACTCTTGGGACTTTTAGCCAAACAACTGCCAGGACAACACTCCCAGCCATCCTGTTAGCACAGGCAGCCCACCCCACAGGGAAGCAGAGTCAAAAGGAAGGAAGCATGGGCATGCTGGGAAGGGGGGTGGAGGCAATAGCATGATGGGAGTCGTAGGCACATCTCTACATCCCCCACCACATGGCCCAGCAAGCTCACACTCACACATGCACATCCCACAGAGAGTGGAAAGGCCCATCAAAGATGTCTGACACTGTTGCTGTGTCGTGGGGAGCACAAGGGCATGCTGGGAACTCCACACCAACCAACAGCAGGACACCACTGTCAGCCATCTTGCCATTGCTCTCACACCCACACACACTGAACTCCCCACAAAAGCAAGTAAGTATGGGAATGCTGGCAAGTGGGGTGGAGGCAATAGCATGATGGGAGTCATAGTCACAGACATAGCTCACCCCCACAACTGTCCCATCAACACCACCCTGAACCATGCTCACATCACAGGGAGTGGATTAGGACTGACAAGATGGCTGACACTGGCTACTGCTGTGGGGAGCACAAGGGCATGCTGGGAACTGCACACCAACCAACAGCAGGACACCAATGTCAGCCATCTTGCCATTGCTCTCACACCCACACACACTGAACTCCCCACAAAAGCAAGTAAGTATGGGAATGCTGGGAAGAGGGGTGGAGGCAATAGCATGATGGGAGTCATAGTCACAGACATAGCTCACCCCCACAACTGTCCCATCAACACCACCCTGAACCATGCTCACATCACAGGGAGTGGATAAGGACTGACAAGATGGCTGACACTGGCTACTGCTGTGGGGAGCACAAGGCCCTGCTGGCAACTGTGCAACAACCAACAGCAGGACACCACTGACTGACATCCTGAGAGACAACTTCCACTCCCTGCAATGCAAGCACAGTCCATGGTGGGATAACTGACTGGCTGGGTGGGAAGGAGGGCCGGCTGTCAACCAAATACAACCAATGCAGACCATGTTGACACCCCAACAAATACATAGAAATGCCCAAATAATGCAGGACAATGTGCTACACCAATATCAACCCCTGACTGTGACGACTTAGGACAATGCAATGTACAGGCCCGCACCCAGAGGCACAGTCACAACTGTCAGGTGTGTCAACCATTGATGCCTGCAGAAACTTAACATACATTGTGTGTGTCTCCCAAAAACAGGTGATGATGGGGACACAGCAGCAGACGCTGAGGAGTCCCAGTCCCAGGCTCAAGAGGATGTGGAGCTCACTGGTGTCGTACAGCCTCTGCCCTCCTCGGACGAAGAAGACCAACCTGGCACATCCGGTGCATGTCAACATGCAGCACCAGTAGGACCACCAGCTGCAGCACCAGCAGGACCACCAGCTGCACCCCCTGCACCCACCCCTCCAACGACTGTCACCACAAATACCATCCCTGCCGACATGGACAGAACAAGGAGCAACACCAGCACAGGGACCCTGGACCAACGTGGGGCCATGGACACCACCACCACCACCAACCCCCAAGGGGGACCAGGGTCATCTGTGCGTGCCACTGCACGCACTGCACATGTCGGCAGGGGTGGTGGGAGGGGTGGGAGACAGAGGTCGCTGCTTGCAGAGGTTGCTGGTGTGCATGATGACCCACAACTGGTACGCATAGCCGATGCGTACCAGTCCAGCACCGGAGATCTCAGCCAGGTAGTGGGGCTCCTCAGAGACATGAAACAGCAGCAGGCTGCCCATCATGCCCGCTTGGACTCACACATGTCCCGCGTGGAGTCCAAGTGGGACGCACTGCAAGAGATGACGGCGGTGCACAGGGACATTTTACAATGCCTCCGCCAGATGAACAACAACCAGTCTACACCTCCTTGTGTGCCAACAACATCTGGTGCTGAACAAACTGCAACTGCCACAGGGAGGGAGGATGACTCTGGCGTAGAGTCCCCTGAACCACAGCAGCCTGTACTTGAGGGGTCCCCCCCCCAAAGAAGAGGGGTCGTCCGAGGAGGGGCAAGTGAGAGGCCGATGGCCAAGTGCAACTCCCAGGAAGCCTGAACCTGTTCTGGATGTTCACCTTTGTGCACAAACTGTTCACCCTGTTGACGGCAACACAACTCCCACACATTACATGGGGAGTACAAGTTGGACCAATGTCTCAGACAACTGTGGCCCCGATACTGGGGATTTTGTCTACCAGGACTTTCAATTCACCTAGGAACTTCTGATTGCAAGATATATGTACAGCACTAACCATCCTATGCACTATTCACACAAATGTATCACAATAAACACACTAATACACCATACTTGCCTCTGTTGTGATTCCAACGTGGGTGCTGTCATGGGGATGATGAACTGCAAAATTACACTGTGTATGCGAACTGCAACAGCAGTACAACACAGGCATGTGAGTAAAGGCAACGTGACACACATGAGGGAGACACACCACCAGGGCTACACAACACATACACACCTAGGCCATCTGACTCATTGCCTACACTGATGTTGCCAGGGAAGACGGTGCAATGCACAGACACCATACCTATTCCCAGTTGTAGTCAAGTAGCCCACAGGTGCAGTAAGCAAATGGCAGTCAAATGTGTGACCACAGACAACGCACATCACAAAGTGAAGCACAGGTTTATTACACAGTTGCAACATGTCGTAACCACTACAGATGCAAGGTAATCCCACCTGGCAGCGGGCACACAGTCAACAACTGTAGAAGGAAGGAAGTCCATGGGTGTTGCGCACATCACCTGTAGGGACACAACAGCTACCACCCTGGAAGTACAATCACGTCGTCGGTGGACACAGTTGACCAAACGAATCTGAAAGTACCCTGTGAAGGACAGAAATGACACACAGTCAAAAGCAATGGAGAACAGGACAGAACAGCAAAACTCATGCACAATACATGTTACAAGATACCCACCCAGAACCAAGTTAGCATGTCAACACTGTTGGGGAGTACAGACCACCTGTAAGCACACATCGCTACACACATCCAGTCAAGTAGCCCATGGACACACTCCAACAGTACCAGAGCACCACCTACACATATCATGCCAACTCACATCATTGACATGACACCTCAGGATACTCACATTCAGCTAAAGAAGTTGGTGATGAGCAGTGTGCGGACATCACCCTCATCATCATCATCATCACTGGCATCGTGGTCCAGGCCAGGATCCTCCACAGGTGGCGGATGTTGGTCATTGTCATCCTGGATGAGAGGCAACTCCTTCCGCACTGCCAGGTTGTGGAGCATGCAGCAGACGATGATAATCTTGCACACTTTCGCTGGGGCATATGGGAGGGACCCTCCTGTCTTGTCCAGGCAGCGGAAGCGGCTCTTCAGGAGACCAAATGTCCGCTCAATCACTCTCCTCGTCCGACCATGTGCCTCATTGTAGCGCATCTGGGCTGGTGTCACAGGGTTCCTGAGGGGTGTCAGCAACCACGGCATGTTGGGGTATCCCGAGTCACCTACGGACAGACAAGTGCACATTAGCTGACTTGGAAAAGTGGGCGGAATACTACAGATCAGATCACACACAATGGCACAAAGTCAGTACACACCGACAAGCCAGGCACGCTGGTTCTGCATCTGTGCCATCATCCTGGGGATGCGACTACTCCTCATCACAAAGGCATCGTGTGCTGAACCAGGGAAATGGGCACACACGTGTGTGATGGTCATATCCGCAAGACACACCACCAGTGCATTGACCGAGTGGTAGTGCTTGCGGTTACGGTAGGCCTGCTCCTGGGCCTGTGGTGGTACCAAAGCCACATGTGTCCCATCAATGGAGCCAATGACATGCGGCATCCTCCCCAGGGCATAGAAGTCACTCTTCACGTCAGTGAGTCGTTGCAGTCTAGGGAAATAGATGTACCGGTTCAAGAATAGCAACATTGCCTCCAAAACATCGCGGAGCACACGGCTCAACATGGTCTGTGACATCCCACCAGCAGTCGCCACAGTATGTTGGAAGGTACCGGTGGCAAAGAAGTGTAGGGCTGCCATCACCTTCACCTTGGGGGTCAGCGCTGTAGGATACGGCTGGCCAGGCTGCAAATGTGGGGCCAACTGCACTGCCAAATCCTCAATCAGCTGCCTGGTGAAGCGGTACCGTCGGATGCTGTCCCGTTCCACCATCGTTGCCAGGTCTGGGAATGATCGATGGACAGCAGGAGCCCTGCAGTGCAGAGGAGAAGAAAGCAAGATTGTCAGTCACCCCACATATGCGGCATTGAACACACTCAATATCACAACATACATCATCATGAGGCACAACTACATGAAGTGTGCAGTTCCGTAAGGACATGTATGGTACATACATGGCCAACATCTGTCATCACGGTTCAACAAGTGGCATCAATAAGTCCCAGGTTGGCCCATTGGATATCATGAGGCCGTGTCACAGTTCCCATCTCCTGCTGCCGTGTCACAATCACCCCCCACAGTGACATGTGAGGACAGATGTGCCCCAGGCATCACAGCTCAACGACAGGTACATTCCCAGGGACCCTGTATTGCCACATGGACACTGGCATTACATGGAGTATCAGGTATACACCACAGCAAAACAACCATGACCCCCACATGTAGTGGTCCCACTTGCCACTGCAGGACAGACATGGACGTCTGTGACACACACACGCACAACATCAAAGTCCATGCACACACAACGTGGATGTGGAGACTGCCTCCCATTGTGCACATGAAATCAGAGACATTGTAAACACTACATGCACACAGACTGTGGAGGACCATCACTATTGTGCCACTGGGACACCCTGGCTCAAACATACCATCCCACATGGGACTCACGGGGTATGTGACATGACATACACATACACCACCGTGAAATGTGACCATGGCACATGCACAGATATGAACAGTTGCACATCACAGTGGTCATGTACACGTAACACCCAGGATCCTGTCCCCATTAACACGTGCACAGCCTGGGGGTGGCTGCCCCCAGGTGACACCCACAGGACAACATGTACACCAACATACACACAATAGGAAATGCAGCCTTACATGCCTTATGATACAGTTTGGACAGACTGTCGTGTTGTAGGTGTGCCCCTCACTCCCTGGGAGCTATCTGTGGCTGGCATATGTTCATCTGAGACAGGCATGGTGACATATGCCAGTCACTTGTACAGGGATGCGTTGAACAGCAATGGACCGATCGGTGCCCCCGGCCAGCCCATTGCATTCAATGTGTGCAGGTACGCGTTGTACCCCTGTATGCGTTGATCAGCAATGGACCGATCGGTGCCCCCGGCCGGCCCATTGCATTCAATGTGTGCGGGTACGCGTTGTACCCCTGTACGCGTTGTACCCCTGTACGCGTTGTACCGCAATGGACCGATCGGTGCCCCCGGCCGGCCCATTGCATTCAATGTGTGCGGGTACGCGTTGTACCCCTTTACGCGTTGTACCGCAATGGACCGATCGGTGCCCCCGGCCGGCCCATTGCATTCAATGTGTGCGGGTACGCGTTGTACCCCTGTACGCGTTGTACCGCAATGGACCGATCGGTGCCCCCGGCCGGCCCATTGCATTCAATGTGTGCGGGTACGCGTTGTACCCCTGTACGCGTTGTACCGCAATGGACCGATCGGTGCCCCCGGCCGGCCCATTGCATTCAATGTGTGCGGGTACGCGTTGTACCCCTGTACGCGTTGTACCGCAATGGACCGATTGGTGCCCCCGGCCGGCCCATTGCATTCAATGTGTGCGGGTACGAGTTGTACCCCTGTACGCGTTGATCAGCAATGGACCGATCGGTGCGCACCCATTGACAATGGCCTAGCCTGGCAACGGACGTGTTTTCGAAATTCGAACGAGTCGGTTGCTGGAAATTCAGTTGGTCACCCACAACAATGTTGCAAAATCATGTATGTCATGAAGTTGAAGATTTGAAGGATGCTGTGGGCGTGTATTGGTGCTGCTATTCCATGGATTGGCCAGATTCAGAAGATGCAAACGACTTGGACCTATCACTTTGGACACATGGGACAGTATCTGCCTCTCCAGCACATATATATTGCTGGCTGTTCCCCTGAGAGCTCACTTGCCTGCACTACATGCTCCAGGACGACATCTGCCACTGCACTGCTGCTGTCTCTGCCCCCTCTGGACCCTGCAATGGCACGTACTGTGGAGAGAGCCCCAGCCTTCAGCCTTGAGGAGAACCAGGCCCTGCTGGACAGCCTACTTGCACAGTACAGCAAGCTGTATGGGACACCAGGGGAGCAGGTGAGTGTTCTGTGCACTGCCTTTCTGAATGTGCATTGTGTCTGACTAGCAAGGCTGAAAGTCTGCACGCCACTGGCTAGCAGGCTCACTGAGTAGTTGTCACCCCCCATAGTGTGTAGTGACATGCAATGGACAGGTATGGTGCAGTGACAGTGCATTTGAACAAGGTTTTACTTCCCATGCAATGATACCATGTAGTGACTTCTGGCAAACTGTCCATGGGCAGCGTTGCACTGCCTGTGTACATCATGTGCCCCTGTGATTGAGACATGTATATACAACTGTGTCAAGCACGGATATGTTGCATGTGTAGTAATGGCCTTTTCACTTTGTCATCCTGAAAGGTTAATGCCCATCGGAAGCAGGAGATCTGGAAGGACATCGTCCGGGCTGTCCGGTCCGTGGGGGTCTACAAGCGCCGGATCCGCAACTGCCAGAAGAGGTGGCAGGACCTTCAGGGCTGGACCCGGAGGATTGCACGGGTCCAGCTGAAGCTGTCGCCTCCTCGCAGGAGGGGCGGAACACGGACCCTGACCCCCACATGCTCCAGATCCTGGCGGTGGTGTTTCCAGACCTGGATGGGCAGCTGAAGGCCAGACAGCAGCAAGGAGGGGGTGAGTCAAAGACTGCACTGTGAACTCTGTATTACATGCTATGTGCCCTCCTCTGGCCTGGTTCAACTGCCACAGTACAGCAGTCATGTTGTCCAGGAGCCATGTCCCTCTATTGTGCACTGCCCACTCCTCATCTGATACCCAGGTGTGGCCCTTACATTCAGGGAATTGTGTCACTTGGGACTGTGTCCTTGCAGTTTGCTTCACTCAAGGTGGGGGACAGCATCTGTTTCCCTAACTCTGTTGTGGGCATCATGGGTGGGTCCATTGTTCACACAACGCCTGTGTTCGGACATGTAATCTGCGTGTTGCTTTGATATGCGGTCCACTTGCTGAGCTGAGCCACCACATGTGCCTGGGGTATGTGGCACACGCCCATGCAGCGGGTGGGAACAATGTTTGGGCCCCAGGAGTGTGCAGATTACGTGTGTCACACATACATAGCCAGCTATCCACTGTCCAGGGCTCATCCCTCATTCATGTGGGGCAGGACAGTCATGCCTACTCCAGGCCATGCAATGCACTCTGTACTCCCACTCCCGTGTATCAGCTGACACATTGTGCGCAGTGATTTGACCCCTCAGGTGTCTGCCTCTGTGTCAGTGTGCTGTGGATTTGTTGCCAGGACTGCTGGGGTGTTTCTCGGTAGGGGCTCAGCATGCCACTGGAGATGTGACCATAGGAGACGATACTTGTGTGTCACATAGGTGTTTGATCAGCTGCCCGTGCAGACTGGGGTATGCGAATGTGGAGTTCAGGCAGCTGTTTCCCATTCACAGCAGATTGTGAGGGGCTCAGGTTCAGAGGGTAGTGTCACAGGTCTCCCATATGTCCAATCGGTATGACCTGGACAGATGAGGGTTAAGATGATGTGTTGTGTGGGGGATGTACATGTGCACTTGTGCAGCTCCAGGACTTGCATTCCCCATGACCTACTATTGTGACACAGTGCAGAGTGTTGTTGTCTGGCTGCCAAGTCATACATCACTGAGACAGTGAAGTATGACTTAGCAGTCATGCCTCCGCCATGGCATGTGTCTACTTATTGGTGATCCTGCAGGGGAGTGACATGTGCTACATGCACACCATTGTGGCGATGGCTATCAGGACATGGGTGCATCATGGTGTCTGTCGCTGGTATGCATCACATGCATTTCCTATTTGACTCTGGGCATCCCTTTCATCCGGGAACCTGTACTGACTCAGTGGCAAGAGTTGTGATGTGTGCATGTCCACATGCTACACCGTGTCCTCTGCACTGTCCAACTACTGTGTAGTTGGTGCATGTGTCCACACTGGGGTGTTGCTATCCAACAGACACCAGACAGATGGGTGCAAGGCCATGTGGGATGTGAGTGCCATGGTTGGCATCAGACTGACAATTGGCTTCTCCTGTTCAGTTAGGGCACTTTTAGCAATGTACAACTAATGATGGCAGGGCTTGCTCTGTAATGTGCTGTGCTCACAGTGGTGTGTGCGTTTGGTGCAGGTGACTGATGTCTGTCTGTTTCCCCATTGTTTGCAGATACATCCATGGCCACGGAAGGGGACAGCTCCACGGACCAGGAGGAGCCGGAGAGCCAGACTGGGTCAGCAGCCGAGGAGTGGTCGGAGGGACCCAGTGGCACGGAGGGCGAGGGGAGCCACACCGAGGAGTCCTCAGCACCATCCACCTCAGCTGAGGACCAGAGCAACTCGGAGGATGACTCCCTTATGGAGGCGGGTGTCAGCAGCCACCACACCCCAGCTAGTGTTGCTGTCCCCGCCACCACCAGCACCACCACCGCCCTCCCATCGGCTCCCATTCCCCAGGTCCGTGGAGGCTCCCATGTTCGGGAGCTTGTCTCCTTTGGGCCAGGCACCGCACCCCTGCCCCTGTATCCCCTGCTGCCCTGAGTGAGGAGTCTGTGTACCTCCTTCGCCAGCTCCATGTAGGGCAGACAGCCATGCTGAGTGTCCTCCATTCACACACCGCTCTGTTGACTCAGCTGGTGTCGTTCATGGAGGGCATCTCATCGGGCATGTCTGACCTACAGAGGGGCAATAGGTCCATGGACTCCTCCCTGACGGCAGCAGTGTCCCTCCTCAGACAGTCCCTCACCCCTCCTGCCTCTGCTCCATCCACACTCCCCAGCACCTTACCCGTCCCAAGCACACACACACCGGCACAGGCACACACCAGCACACACACATCCAGCACACAGACACACACGCCACAAACAAAACGCACACGCACGCACAGTCAGGGGACTGAAACCAGACTCACAGGGGATGGGGCCCTGGAACACACACACGCATCCACGAGCACTGCGCAGTCCTCAGTTGCCTCTCCCTCCAAAGCACCCTCCCTTGCCTCACCTGCAACCCCAAAGACCCAGCGGCTCTTCCTCAGTGACCTCGGCGTCTTCCCCTCCGATCCAGCTTATACAGCATTCAGGGGGAAGAGGAAGCCCACCCACACGGAGCAGAGTGCCCCTCGCCCCCGGACACCCTTCCCCAGGCGCAGACAGACTGAGGCCCCCACCCGCAAGTCCCCCCGGAGTCGTAAGATCAAGACCCCGCCGCCGCCCTGCAGCTCAGGCACCAGGTCTCCTTCCTCCATCCCTCAGGCCCCCACTCCACAGGTGCCCCCACCACACCCTGCCCGAGGTTCCCCCACCCACAGATATACCATCCCCAAGAGGATCCGGCCTTCTCCCCTGCCACTTGCTCTCCCGGCACCACACCCCCGCTGCGCTTGTCTGTGCCACTGATGTGGTGAGGGTGTTCTCCCCCTCTGTCCAGCCCACCTTGCCTGTTCCCCATTCTCCTCCCCTGGTGGTAGGCACTGCAGTGGAGTCCACTACCACCCTGTCTGACTTGGGCACTGCAGTGGCGGACCTGTCCACTCCATCTGCAGGGTCCACTGCAGTCGTGCCGGCAACCACAACATCTGAGTCATGCCCCCCAGTTGTGCCGGCACACACCATGTCAGACACCTCCACTGCAGTTGTCAGTGGCTCTCCAGCACCCACCACCCCTTCCCTGCTTCCTCCTGGTGAGCCCTGATCCTGTCCCTGCGGTGCCTGGCCTGCCCCCGGTTGCCCCTCCTAGTGGATTGTCCCTGGTTTTGTGCAGGCATGCGTAGGGTGACATCTGCCACTGTCACCCTGTTTGGACTGTGACAATGGACTGGCCATTGGCCTTTGTGTTTTTCTGGACTTTCAGTTTTCATTACACACATATGCTGAATAAAGCAACTTTCTGTTCTCTAGTGCTTATGCTTCTGATGTACATGTTGTTGATGATGCTAACCATGCCCTTGCTGCAGTGATGGTGATATTTGGTCTCATGATAATGAAGTGTTACTGTGCAGGAACCCATGTGGTCCCGGGGGAATGTGTCCTATCCTGTGGTGTATCCATGTCATCCATAGCAGCATCTGAGGGTGTCATGTGTTCAGTATTTGGCAATGGGATTTCCTACTTACATTAGCAATTTCACATCTGTGGCTTCCACCCCTGCACATCTGTTGTGCCTGCCATTGTTCAATTCGTCTACTTCCCTGACCATGTGGCCATCTCCACTGGACATGCAGGTTTGGGCATCAATGGGGAAGGACTCATCTGTGTTGTCAGTGCAACATTGCTATACAAGTGTGTTGGATCTGTGCTGATGATTTCGTTGGCACTTCCATGACCAGGCTGATGTGACGGGAGCCTTCATTTGGTGCTAATTGTTGATTGTGTGACCAAGTGCTCAGCTGACATGATGGGGCCCTACTGAGGCAACATATGGCACAGCTTTCCTCACACAGGAGTGGAGTCCCCTCATGGCAGTGTGTACTCCTGTGACATTGCCTGCACCCAAGGTGTGTGTTGTATGAGCATGTCTGTGTGTTCACTTCCGTTTAGCTGTGCATGCTGTGATCCCTAGTGTTGTACCTGTTTGTGATGCTTGCTGAGTTGACCTATGTTCCCCCAAAGTCTTCTCCCTGGGTTCTCTGTGATGTGGGTGCATGGCACATTACTGGTCATCAGTGTGTCACCCATAGGTGTGTTTGCTGTCAGGGCTGAGTTTGTGTGCAGACGCAGATGGGTCACAGTCAGGTTTCCCCTTGGCACTTGTTGTTTGCCCCTGTCATGTGATTTCCAGTTTGTGTTATCTTTCAGTGATTGTGACACGTTGTGTGTGTCACTGCTGGCACTCCTCAGGGTCCGGGCTGCAATGTTGGTTGTTGTCTATGTGTGTTCTTTGTGGGTGACCTTGGCTTCTTCATTGGTGTGTGACTGTGGCTGGGATCCCATTGGTTGGTGTGGTATTGCCGTCATGTCCATGTACAGCGTAGTGTGCAGTGTGTCAGACATTTAGGAGTCTTGTTGAGTGGCCATGTGTGATGTGTTTCTGCACCTTGGTTCCCACCCACCACCCTGGAATAGTCATGGGTGCATGTGCAATGTCACCAGTGCATGTGTGCTTCACTGCTGCACACTGTTGGAGGTCGAGGGGTGTGGTGTTGAGTGTGTGCAGATGAGAGTTGTTGCCCGGCTAGGCCCCTGCCTCCATGTTGGCCTTGGCTTACTGGCCGTGCTGATTGATTTGTGCTTGTGTAGGTGTGATGGTAGTTTGTTGCTCAGGACACATGACTGTGGTTCACAGTGTGAACGACATTTAGCTTTGTCATCACAGTGGGATTGTAATGCAGCCCAGGGTCACCACATTGTGGGGGCCCTGGGGGTAGTGCTGTGGTGTGTCTGTGTCTTGCTGTGTCAGTTGCTGTTCCTACGTGCCTGTGTGATATGTGTGATTTGTGCTCCCTCTCATCTGACAATGCCTGCTTGCCCACATAGGGGATTTGGATCCATGAGTTACCTTTGTGTGGCACTGTATGCACATCTGTATGATTGGTATTCAGGCCTCATCATGTGTTGTGTGGTTGCCTGGGGACACTGGCACCCCCCTCACCTGTTGTGTATGATGTGCAGTGTGGGTCTGCCTGTTTGTGTTTGTGCATCTGCACCACTGCATTGGCATATCTTGGGTGTGCCATTGGCTGTATGTAGTTTGGTGGGTTTCCCCTGCTGTCCCTGGGACTCCTAGGTCATCGGTCAGCACAATGATCATGGTTTGTGTGTCCCATTGCTGCCATGGTATGGTATCTGTTCACCTCACATCTACAGTCTCCACAGGGTATCTGCATTTGTGTGCCCATTGGTGCAAATATGTGGGTCTGCATTCTGATGGTCACTTCTGTCATAGTGTCATTGATGAATGTTGACAGTGTCAGCCCCCATGGGTGTTGTTTGTCTGCACATGGCCAAAGGTATGTCTTATTTGCACTGCAGTATTTGCCTCCCCCAATTTATGTTGCAATGGGACACATGCACTACTTTGCCACTGATGTGTTTTATGTTCTGTGACCAAGAATCATCCATGCAGTTTGGCAGTTGCAGCTCTTTCTTTGTCAACACTTACATTTTGGTCACTGTGATGATGGGGGTTTGGACCCCATTGCCACAATGTTCAAAATGTGCTTCAGCTATGGACCCCACACTTCCCTTTTGGTCACTGTGATGATGGGGGTTTGGACCCCATTGCCACAATGTTCAAAATGTGCTTCAGCTATGGACCCCACACTTACATTTTGGTCACTGTGATGATGGGGGTTTGGACCCCATTGCCACACTGTTCAAATGTGCTTCAGCTCAGGACCCCACCCTTACATTTTGGTCACTGTGATGATGGGGGTTTGGACCCCATTGCCACACTGTTCAAAATGTGCTTCAGCTATGGACCCCACACTTGCATTTTGGTCACTGTGATGATGGGGGTTTGGACCCCATTGCCACACTGTTCAAAATGTGCTTCAGCTATGGACCCCACACTTGCATTTTGGTCACTGTGATGATGGGGGTTTGGACCCCATTGCCACAATGGTCATGGCCTGCTTGCTTTGTGGGGGCCACACACATATATGTGTGGCACATGTGATAGGGGGTCACATTGTATGTTCAAAGTCATGTTCAGTGTTGTAGGCATTTGACACAGTCTACACACGCTTGTCATGGTGTTGGGGGATGTCTTTTTCTTGCATTCCCTAGGTTGTGGTGTGCTGGTTGTGTCATGCATTGTCCATCCTATGAGTGGGGGTGGTGTTGGTGGTAGGCATCCAGCCCCCATGGGTAGAGGTGGTAGTAGTGACAGGCATCCAGCCCCCTGGGTAAGGGTGGTAGTAGTGGTAGGCATCCAGCCCCCGGGTAAGGGTGGTAGTGGTGGTAGGCATCCAGCCCCCTGGGTAAGGGTGGTAGTGGTGGTAGGCATCTGGCACCCCCTGGCTAAGGGTGGTAGTAGTGGTAGGCGTCCAGCCCCCTGGGTAAGGGTGGTAGTGGTGGTAGGCATCTGGCACCCCCATGGCTAAGGGTGGTAGTAGTGGTAGGCATCCAGCCCCCTGGCTAAGGGTGGTAGTAGTGGTAGGCATCCAGCCCCCTGGCTTAGGGTGGTAGTAGTGGTAGGCATCTGGCACCCCCTGGGTAAGGGTGGTAGTAGTGGTAGGCATCCAGCCCCCCTGGGTAAGGGTGGTAGTAGTGGTAGGCATCCAGCCCCCCCTGGGTAAGGGTGGTGGTAGTGGTAGGCATCTGGCACCCCCCTGGCTAAGGGTGGTAGTAGTGGTAGGCATCCAGCCCCCCTGGGTAAGGGTGGTAGTGGTGGTGGGCATCTGGCACCCGCCTGGCTAAGGGTGGTAGTAGTGGTAGGCATCCAGCCCCCCATGGGTAAGGGTGGTAGTGGTGGTAGGCATCTGGCACCCCCTGGGTAAGGGTGGTAGTAGTGGTAGGCATCCAGCCCCCCCTGGGTAAGGGTGTGTGAGGTTTCAGGAAGGATGAGCGGGAGACAGGGTGGTGGTAGGGAAGGTTTTATTTTTGAGAGGAGGCGTCTGCGCGCAAAGTTCAGTCTGTAAGGGGGATGAGGTACAAGGTCGGTCCTAGGTCTCCCGGTCGTCTCTTGTCCCCTTCTTCCGTCTTCTCGGGAGGAGGGGGGTTCTTTCCAGCCGTAGTCCAGGTCTTCCGCTTCTGATTCCGGAACGTCCAGCCAAGGGATGTTGCTCAGGACACCCAGAAGGAAAGAAGATTGCAACAGGGGGTAAGTGCTCGTGATAATACGTACTTCGTCAGGGAGAGGGAGTGAGGGGACACCCGTCCGCTTCCCAATCGTGACACACACTAGAAGAGGAGGAGTGCAAGTGCGGGGGTCGGGGATTCAGTTTCCTCTTTGATGGCCGGTAAGGAGTCAGCGCCACTAGTCCTCAGACGCCTCCCGCCTCCCTACCCAGCCCGCGAAACGACTCCGTACCTGTTTTAGCCACGCTCCTCCTGGAGCGTGGCTGGGCGACTCGTGAATCCGGTGGCCTCCTGGCTCTCTCGCTGTTTCCCGTTCTTCCTCCGCTCGTCCAGAGTAAGCCGTCTCTCTCCTGGTCCTCTGCTCACCGTACTCCTCTCTGCTCTCTCCGGTTCCGCCTCCGGTGTCAACGCACACCGTCTTCCTGTTCCAGCCCTCTCTTGTTGGACGGAGGGTTGCGTCGTCATCAGTAGGGGCGGGATCTTCGTCCGTATGGTCCCAGTTAAAGGGGCTACGTCTCCTTTCCGCAGTGTCCGAGGAGGCAGAGCTGGCCCAGTCCTCCTGCGATGAAAAAGCAAACGGGGTGGTGACGTCCTGCACCTCCCACCAGTCTCTGTGAGGGTCCGGGTTGTCCCGGTCCGTTCCCGCCCCGTGACAGGGTGGTAGTGGTGGTAGGCATCTGGCACCCCCCTGGCTAAGGGTGGTAGTAGTGGTAGGCATCCAGCCCCCCTGGGTAAGGGTGGTAGTAGTGGTAGGCATCTGGCACCCCTGGGTAAGGGTGGTAGTAGTGGTAGGCATCTGGCACCCCCTGGGTAAGGGTGGTAGTAGTGGTAGTCATCCAGCCCCCCTGGGTAAGGGTGGTAGTAGTGGTAGGCATCCATCCCCCTGGGTAAGGGTGGTAGTAGTGGTAGGCATCTGGCACCCCCTGGCTAAGGGTGGTAGTAGTGGTAGGCATCCAGCCCCCCTGGGTAAGGGTGATAGTGGTGGTGGGCATCTGGCACCCCCCTTGCTAAGGGTGGTAGTGGTGGTTGGCATCCGGCCCCCCCTGGGTAGGGGTGGTGGTGCGCATTCAGGCCCCTGTGTGCATATGTGGCATTGGTGATGGGCATCCCGCCCCTATGGTGCTGCTGTTGCTGGTGTAAGTAAATTCTGCATCCCTCTGTGTGTGTGTGATGTGTCGTGTACGTGTTGTATGTGTTTTGTGGTTGGTGTCTGACTTACCTTCTGCGCCGTACGCGTCCGTGCCTGTTCCGGTAGTAAATGTAGAATATTGGTATGATCGGGGCGAAGGGATTCATGGTTGGTTCGTGTCGTTCGTCTTTTTCATTGCTTCGCGTCGTCCTCGTCACTTCGCGTCGTCCTCGTCGCTGGCGTGTTCGCCTCGTAGCCGTGGATCGTGTTGTGGCGCGAATCGGAGCTTATGTGCGCCTCTCCCGGATGCTTTGACGTGCCGTGCGTAGCGACTGGTTCGGCACGTACGGAAAGCGCATCGTACTTGTTCGGCCGGACGGAGCTGCATTTTCCCTTCCGTGCGACTCGATTCTGCGTTTCCGGATTCGCCTCGGTCGGAGGACAGGACCTGGATTGGGTGAGTACGACTCGGCCGGATTCTGTGCTGTTGTGCGCATCGTACTTACTCGTTCGGCATGCTGTACGGATCGGTCGGGAAACAGGCATTCGCATGGCTTTTTTCCCGACCGAATGGTATTGGGTGCGCCTCCGACCGAGATCGGAATCGGCCCCTGTGTCGTTCGAGACAACCCAGGATGTGTCTGCATTTACGCGGGTCCCGCAGGCCGCAAATATTCCATGTTGTCAGATTATACGTTAGAGGTGACAGAGCTTGTACAATGGCGGCATCTTACACATATCGGTGGTACTGACTTGATGATTAAGACTGTCCGAGGGTATAGTGACCATATACATTGTATAAACATCAATTGGCCTGTTGGCAAAGGTTAGCGTATGGAGTACTTCAATAGAGAAACAGAATACAACTTCCCCCTCTACCCACACATGCGGCCCAAACCTGCATGCGAAGTTCACCCACCCTCAACCCCGGAAATGACACAATAACTGGGCTCAAACCCGCCCATGCCCAGTGACCGGCAAAAGTCACTGGGGCATGTGCGATAGTGACATGCAAGCCCATGTAAGATGGCTCAACAATAAAGAGGAAACAATATGCATTAGAGAGGTCATTGCAACAAAAGAAGAAGTAGATGGAAAGAACAAGTTCACAGAGGTAAGGAGGCGCAGAGAATGTAAGAAAAGAGAGGAAGAAAGCAATAACCATCTTCTGGGGAATAACCATTGGGTTTTACACTAGAGAGCCTGGTACTGCTCCCGAGGTGTGCGGGGGTGCCCTGGGACCAGCATAAAAATGGTGTTGGCCAGAGCGATTTATAATATTTCAAAGGGAATCAGTGGATGCAGGATTTAGCGGGATGTCTATATTTGTCACATTAGCATCTCCAGTCGCAGCTACAAACGGTTGAAAACATTATACAAATACAGTAAAACAAGCCAGGTGGACCACGACCAGCGCCACACGTGATTATTCATTGTCTGAGAGTGGAGAAGTTGATCTGGGTCCGCTCTCTCCCCCTTCCGATCGGGGGCCACGAGTGAGTGCCTTCTTGAGAAAATACTGGGCCTGCTGAGGAGTGGTAAAGACATGTTGCTTTCCCCAGTGCGTGACATGCAGTTTGGCCGGATATAGCATGGCATAAGGGATACTGGCCTGCTGCAACTTTCGTTTTACAGGTACGAACTTCTTGCGTGCCCAGCGTAAAATCTGGGAGAAATGGAAATGGAGTGACCGTCATAGTTTAGATCTTGCTTTTCACATGCCATTCGGAGGGTAGCGTCTCTGTCGTTATAATTCAAAAGACGAGTAATGATGGGTCTAGGGTTAGAGCCTGGTGGGGGCCTAGCAGTGAGCGAGAGGTGGGCTCGCTCCACTATCAGGACTTTAGAAAAGGAGAATGCACCAAACACACCTATAAGTAGGGGCTCTACATAGTCTTCCATCCGCCCTGTGTCTGTGGACTCCGGAATTCCAAGGATACAAATGTTATTGCGGCGTGAGCGCGCTTCTAAGTCCTCATTTCTCACCGCAATAACCTTCAGAAGGCGCTCCATGTTCTGCATTTGTTCTCCCTCAGCCGTCGACGTGTCCTCTAGTTGCGAGATTCTGTGTTCTGTTTCGCTGATGAGCCCGTCTTGTTTCTCCAGCCTTTGGGTGATGAAGTCCATGCGAATGTTCATAGCATCCATTTTGGCCTCAATGGAGGTGAGGCTCTGACACATGGTAAGCAGTAGGGAGCGCAAGTCTGTGTCATCAGTCTGGGAGCCTTCTGCCATGTTTGAATCCGTGTCTCCACCAGGGCCCGTGGAAGATTTCCGCGGCTCGAAGGGTAGCTTTGCCTGTTTGCCCTCCGTCCTGCCCATGGCCGAGCATGCTGCACAGTGGTGTAATCAAGTCGCAAGGGGGCCAGTGCCCTTGTAACAGACACAGCGGCAGAGGCGCTGCTCAGCCCTGGCTGCGTCTCAGCCGGGGGGGTTTGTGCTCTCGTCGCAGTGATATGATCGGTGGGATCCCCCACCTCTTCGCACCGCTATATCTCAGTTCAACAATCAATATCTTATGGGCTTGGTCAGATGCCCATGCAGCAGTATGTTTGACCAGGCAGTGAGCTCGAGCTCCTCTTCAGTCCCCAAAGTCCACACACATATGTGGCAGATCAGTAACGTAGGTCAATTCCCTCCAAACGGCCCTTCGTACCTGTTTGTCAGCAGTGCATTCAGTGATTACTGATTTGCAGTAGCTCACACTAGTAGGCGATGTCCAGTTCACCCCGCGGCACCCTGGAGGCCCCCCTGGCACCGAGCAGACCGCAGAGTCGGGCCGCCCCCGAACCGGGCAGCCAGCAGAGCTCACCAGCAGAGGTCTGTAGGATCAGCAGGTCCCTTGCAGCCTCCCCCAGACCAGGCGGAGGCCCTACAGCGCTCGTGATGGTGCTCAAGCCCCTCCCCCCAGCGCGCAAGGCCTCTGCTCACCTCTGCATATCCACAAGCACGGGAGCCGGCCAGCGCCACCGGGGGGAGGGCAATTCCAGCTCAGGTGGCCCAGGCAGTCTCCCAAACCCAGGCAACAGCGACACCGGTGTTTTTCCGGCCGCATGTATGTCAACTACACCGTCCTCACCGCGGAGGCGGTCCAGCAGCCGGTGGCCGCATCCCGGCCCAGGTTGGCCACAGCAGGGGTGACGCCGCTCCTCCCTTGCCAGGCCAGCAGTCAGAGTCCTGCGATCTCGCCACAGGCTAGCACCTCGGTGATGGCGGATCAACCAGACGCAGGTAAGTCAGTCCCGTGTGGAGTCAGCAGCAGTGCGATAATCGAACAGCCCCTCTCAGGTAATGCTATCGCCGTTTGTATCAGTAGCAAGTGTCCGCCATCTTGTCTCGGCCACTCGTTCATCAGCCGTTCTGCATTTCGCTGTTTCCAACAGTTTTTACAGTGGAGATTTCTCCTAGGCTAGGTTGCTGCTAGTCACTGCACCTTTTACATTATTTTGGTGCAACTAGGGCCGACCCGATGGTAGGATGTTGACGGATTCAGGCCCCGGGCAGCAGGAGCCTCACCGAGATGCAGCCATCTTGCTTGCCGGCTCTCTGTGGATAGAATTATTTATATTTTTTTAAACCAATGTGTAAAGGAAGCAATATTTATTTATTTTTAACTTTTTGTTGCCTTGCGTTTTTAAAAAAAGATTACCGTATTCATGGATGTTCGAGCTAGTGGAAGTTTTGAGAACACAGATGGCATGGATGGCCTAACGGATGTTTTGGACAATTTGGAATTTTTGCTAACAGATTTTAACTTAATGCAGGAATTTTTCTGGATGTTAAAGTTGGGATTTTTGACTTCAAAGGAAGAGGATTACAACAATGGATTTCTTGTTGTGTTTTTTGCCAATCGTTTTTCATTTTTCTGGATTTTTTCGTTTTGGGATGCTTTTTTTTTAGTTTACACAGTATATTTTGCTGTAAAATATGGCTATGCCAATCTGTGTCTCTTTTGATAATTTTGCACTGGCTTTGGATTGGATAGTGGAATATGGATTTGCTACTTTTGCTACTGAATATTTGGTGAGCTGCAGACTCTGGGTGATCTTTGGAATTTTACAAAAGAGGAAGAGTCGAAGAAGGAAGACAACTGAAGGTTGGAAGCCCGACTTTTTATGGATTTGGAGAAAAGGTTTTGAATAATGCCAAATTAATTTTAAAAACAATTTGCAAAACAGGCAAGTAAGTTAGTGATAGTTAGAAATATAGTATTTGTGCAATATTGTCTAGGTAGTCTGAAGCCACCATCAATGAAAACTGTTGAATTTGTCCAAATAGTCTCTCAGACATTTCTTTTGGAAATTCGTGGGTTTAGACTACCAGTCAATGACTGCACTATTCTCAGTTCTTGGAAACTTTGCTCCTTCTTCAAAATTTCCAAGAAATGATAAAAGTTTGGGTGAGGTTTTCCGATTGATTTATTGAAAGAGTTGTGCCATCCCTCTAAGGCAATATTGGTCTTTGCTCCTCCCTCTAAGCAGGACGTGTAACAGTTCCACCACTTCACAGGAATCCTTGGATTCCTCATGGGACCCAACCTGCTTAGATGGCCAATCCATGTATCCTCAAAGTAATTTAGCAGGGCTCCCAATTTGTCTTCATTTGTAGTAAAATAGTCAGATTCAGTAATTGATGTGTAGTATTCATCCACACAGTCAGGAGGAACAAAGCAAATTGCAGTTTACTGTCTGATATGTAATCCTCAACTAAGTATGCTTTTTGAATTTTTCGCCAATACACCTGTAAAAAGTGAAAAAAACATTGTTGAATTTGGGTTTCGGGATACTTTTTGGTTATGGTGTTAATCATTGATAATTCAAAATCAATTATGACTTTTCTAGGACTTTTGTTTTGTGTTTTAGATTTTAGCACAGTTAAAATTTCAGTATAAGTTGAGGTTTGCTTATCAGGGAGTAAACTGTACACTAAGGGAACTCCAGTGTTATTAATGTAGGTGTGAATAGGGTATATTTGGGTGAATTGATGGGGTGTGGATTTAAACGTCCCATCCATCATCCAAATATCACTAGTCTCCATGTTTATAAGGTTACGGGGTGTGCTAAAGATTAGTATTCTTTTCTGAGGGTTTTTGTTGTCATGCGAAAGAAAGGTTTTATTAGTAAAAGTAACAGTTAGTTCGGGAGGAATTTTAATATCAGAGTATGTTTGGGGGGTTGCACTTTGGGGGTTACTTGCCTGTTTTTTTCTCTGTATAATTCTGTGTAAGTTTGGGATTGTGGGCATAGAACTCGCTACATGTATGGGAATGTGTTGGGATACCTCCCTCAAAACTGCGCCACAGGGTTAATTGGAGGTGGATGCAAGTTCTTTCATTTGGTTAATGCTTTCTCTAACCTCTATCTCCATTGCAGAGTTTGTGCTCTGTGGTCCTTTCAACAGTGTCACCAAGAGTAACCATTCTGCCTGTGCAGTGGGATGAGTAATATTGCACACACCTCCAATGACTCCTGGGCTCAGTTAATCTCTCCTTACAATAAAGGTAGCCACCGTGCTTTAGGACTCGATTTCCTCTTTGGGATTTCACATAGGTGGCTTGTCTTCCTGATGCCATTATGTATATGTCTGTAAAAGAGGGGAGAAAAAGAGTTTTTGTGTTATATCCTTTAAAATGAACATTTAATCTGCAAAGAAAATGTTGTTGCTTTTACATGTTTGACTATCTATATTTAAGAATACGTTTTACAATGTTTTTCTGTTATTATGTGCTTTTTTAACTTGAAATTGTTTATTGATTACAACCTGGAAAAAAAATGGTTAATAGTTGATTGGTTGTTTATTGAGTTTTTGAAGAACATCTTCTTTATTATATTGTTGGGTTTAGATTTTGCCAGCATTGTTTTCCTAATATGATGTTGTTGATTCCTGTTAAAAGATACGGAGGCATTTCATATACTTAAGGGAGTATGCCCCACCTTAGTAAAGTTGCTTTGTTTGCTTGTTTGTCCTTTGCTGGTGCAGTTCGGTATCTTCTGCTGTTTTTGCTGATTTCGTTTTCTCCCTTCTGGGTGATGTTGGGTAGGTCTAAAAGGAAAAGTGGATTTTTAATGATTTATGTTTGCTTGGCTCTTGGTTTTCTGTAAAAAAATGTTTTGGTTAGTTTTGATTGCAACATTAGGTTTTTCAAATATTTTACCTGTGAAAGGCCTTCTGCAAGTTTGAGAAGATGTTTTGCAGTCCAGTGGAAAAATATGATTGTATTGATTTTAGATGAAGTTTATTGAAGCTGCGTAAAAAAAGAAGGATAATCACTGTATGTATTCAGTTCTTTATTGTTTACATTTAATAAAGCAAGAAGTGACCAGCACATTTTATGACGCAAGCACCCTGTGGAGTTAGAATATTAATTATGCCCCCCACCACTAACCAGCACTTTCACTGAGGCAAACTCCTGGCAGAGTTTGAATAGTAGGTTTTCCCCCCACCACTGACCAGCTACTTCCCTGAGGTAAGAACTCTGTGGAGTTTGAATAGTAGGTTTGCTCCCCACCACTGACCAGCACCTTCCCTGAGGCAAGCTCCGTGTGGAGTTAGAATATTAATTATGCCCCCCACCACTGACTAGTATCTTTCCTGAGGCAAGCACACAGTGGAGTTAGAATAGTGATTTTTATCCCAAAACTGACCAGGACTTTTTCTGAAAGAAGCACTGTGTGGAAATATAATTGTGATTTTGCTACCCACCACTGAACAGTATCTTTCCTGAGGCAAGCACCTTGTGAAGTTACAATACTATTTTTGCCCCACACCTTTCCTGAGGTAAATACATGGCGGAGTTTGAATAGTACTTTTGCCTCCCACCACTGACCAACTGCTTTTCTGAGGGAAACGCCCAGCAGAATTAGAATAGTAATTCCCCCCCCCCCCCCTACACTGACCAACATCTTCCTTGAGGCAAACACCCTGTGCAGTTAGAATTGTTATTTTGCCATATACTACTTATTGGTATCTTACACAAGATATATTATTTATTTGCAAATTGAAAAGTTTTATTTTTTTGGGTTAAAATACTATAGAGTAAACTTACTGATGGATTTCTTCAGAGATTTATTTAAAAATTGATAGCTATATGTCTCTGTTTAAGGGCTGTGAATGTATTAAAAAAAATATTGGAATGTTTTTGGGGGAGTTTTTGTTAACCTTTATATTACATTGAATTTATGTAAAATGTTCACTTACTTTTGATAGTAGATGAGTATTGTTTTGCTATTTGGCTCTATCTGTATGTGGAAGATCTGTTAATTTAATGTATAAGAAAATTTTACTTTCTGTTTGCCAAATATTTATTTTGGGTGTAAATGTGTTTTGTTTAAAACTTAAACTTGTACTTACTTCAGTCAGTAGATGGCAGTGTGTCACGTTGAAGCTCTTACAATTTTTCTCCTACTGTAGATGCGTGTGGTTACCCAGGAAGTCAGTGTACCGCTGAACACAAAATGGTGGTCGGCTCAATTTATACGTTTGTTTGGTGCTAACGAAAATTTTAAAGAAAATATGTTTTGGAATCTATTTTTCCACGTGATGCAGAACCTGACAGAATGTGTATTTTTTATGTTGTGTGTAAAATGTTATTTTTAATGGTTCCGTTCAGAATGGCAGCCATTTTGGTTAGCTCGATGTAGTGGAAAGGTAGAAGGACACCATTTTTTTGATGGCTAGGATATTGTAATGGTAATAGTGGAAGGACATCACATTTATATGCTTTCTATGTATATGCTGGTTTTGCTAATGAATGCACACTGTTTTCTTTTCAAATAAAATAGGATGTATATGTTGAAATATTGTAATTTAAAAAAAAATTATTTGGGAAGCATTCTTGTTATAATATTTTTTTCCAGTGTTTTCGCACATAATTTATATGCACGTTTAACATACTATAATTATTATGCGTTGTAATGGTATTCCTTTTATTGGTATGCGTTGTAATAGTTGGCGGTGTAATGGCACTTTTTATGTATCTCTATTAACATGCGTTGTAATGGCTTGTGTTGTAAAAATAAGCGTTTAATGGTAGTCGCATTGTAACATCTGCGTTGTAAAAGTATGCTTTGTAATGGTATGCGTTATACCGTCATATATGTGAAGGCGATGGTTGTGCAATGTCGATGTTTGCCTCAGAAAAATGTGCGCTTATTGGACTGGCCGCATGTGAAGAAAAAATACAGGTCAAAGGAAAGTTGACATGAAAAAGCACCCAAGTCATTCAAACATTGTCCGGAGATAACACTAAAGGTAAACGGTTGCTCAATACCTTTTATTATCAACAGTGGTGCATCGATAAACATAATGACTGAGGAGAATCACAATGCCACGACTTAAGCCATTGAAAACCAAAGTGTATACATGGGCTGCATCCACGCCATTAAAAAGTCAAGGTTCATTTGAAGCAATGATAAAACACAAGCAAACGACAGTACAAGCCCCTATTCATATACTTCTAGGTATGGCGTCAAGTGCCTGCTAACTCAGTTTCAGCACTGCTGCCGATATTTGACTGGTATCAGTGAACTATAACATGAATGCTCATCATGAAATAGTAAGTCAGTGGATCAGTGACACGATATCGATCCAACAAATATTGAGAAACACAAATATCGCAAATTTAATATCAAGTCCAAAAATATCGACTTCATATACATAACTATATATAAATCACTGATATTGAGCACTCATATATCGATAACAACAATATCGAAAACACAAATATTGTTATTTATATATAAACATATACCATGTCAAAAATATTGATTACCACAATATCGGCTACAAAATTATTGTTAACATAACGAATAAATTCAATGTTAAACATATCAAACAATGTTGTAAAAAATGTTCCAAAAATTGTAAAGAATAAATTAAATAATAGTATAAAATATATACAATTATTTAAGATATACTGATAATAAATATGTTTCAAAATGTTTCAAAATTGTACATAAAAAAGATAAATAAATGTTCAAAAATTATATTGAATGTAAAATAACATGTAAAGATGTATATTATGCAAATATGGAAAAAATCATTTTTTTCAATTAAAAAAATTACTTTCTTTATTTCACTTTAAAATTGCTATTATTTTATTTTACAAATATATTTCACAAACTTTTAATTATACAATAAATTAAAAATTGTCAAAAATAAAAATTTAAAAGTATGTGTGACATCTATTTATTATACTAAATGTGGGGAAAATGTTAAAAACTATAGGGGTGACATTTTCTATTCCCACTCCAATCTAAACCAACTCGGGAAATGCGTTGGGCACTAAAGGGGTAACACTTACTATTCCCACTCCAATCTAAACCAATTTGGGGAAGGTGTTGGTCACTAAAGGGATAACAATTACTATTCACACTCCAATCTAAACCAACTCAGTGAGGGTGTTGGATATTAAAGGGGTGACATTTACTATTCCCATTCCAATCTAATCCAATTCTGGGAAGGTGTCGGACAATAAAAGAGTTACATTTACTATTTTCACTCCAATCTAAAGCAACTCAGAGAAGGTGTTGGATACTAAAGGGGTGGCATATCCTATTCCCACCAATTTGGGGAAGGTGTTTGACAATAAAAGAGTCACATTTACTATACTCACTCCAATCTATACCAGCTCAGAGAAGGTGTTGGATACTAAAGAGGTGACATATCCTATTCCCGCTCCAATCTAAACCAATTTAGGGAAGGTGTTGGACACTAAAGGGGTGACATTTACTATTCCAACTCCAATCTAAACCAACTCAAAGACGGTGTTGAACACTAAAGGGGTGACATTTATTATTCCCACTCCAATCTAAACCAACTCAGAGAAGGTGTTGGACAGTAAGGGGTTTAAATTCACTATTCCCACTCCAATCTACTCCAACTCAGAATAGATCTTGGATAATAAAGGGGTGAAATTTACTATTCCCACTCCAATCTAAACCAAATCAGGGAAGGTGTTGGACACTATGGGCCTTATTACACACCGTCGCGGATACGGGTCTGACCAACCTCTGGTCGGCGGTCCTGACCGCTGAATTATGATGAAACCACACATGGTGAAGTTGCAAGTTCCCTTTTCTGTATGAGAGCTTGTGCTGCGGTCGAAAACTGACTGCAGCACAAGCTCCCATAAAGAAAAGGGAGTTTGTGTTCATCCCTGCACTGCGTGGCAGGCATCTCTATGTGCCTGCCACATGGTGCAGGGATCAACAGGGATCAAAAAGCCGCAGGAAAGCCCAGCATGGGAAGCCTGTCGGAAACCGAGCATCGTAATCTGGACGGCGTAAAACGCCGCCCAGAGGGATTACATGCCGGTTTTGACTGGCACACAGGCTCCTTGAGCCCCTCGGAAGCCAGTCGGAATGTCTGCCCGGTTTCAAAACCAACAGCCTCCATTCTAATGAACGGCGTTCGGAGGCTTTCCGAGCCTCATCGTAATCGGCCCCCAAGGTGTGACATTTACTATTCCCACTCCAATCTTAACCAATTTTGGGAAGGTGTTTGACAGTAAAGGTATGACATTTACTATTCCCACACTAACCTAAACCAGCTTAAGGACGGTATAGGACACTAAAAGGGTGACATTTACTATTTACACTCCAATATAAACCAATTTGGGGAAGGTGTTGGACAGTAAATGGGTGACATTTACTATCCCTACTCCAATCTAAACCAATTTGGGGAAGGTGTTGGACAGCAAAGCGGTGACAATTACTATTCCACTCCACTCTAAACAAACATGGGGAAGGTATAAAAACTTTAAAATACAAATTAAATACTTCCTATTCAAAATAAACCTATTAACTACAATATTATAATTAAAAAATACAGAATAAACAATTAATATTACACATTACCATACTTAAAAAATTGCAAATGTTTCTAAAATATTATATTATAACACACAAATTTAAACTACTAATATTTATGTAAAAAAGTAAATTAAAAATGTAAATTATATTTCATTTCCAAAATGTTACTTTTTATGTATAGTTTTCATCAATACAAACAACAGTAAGCTGCACATTGGTTAATGTCAAGGGGGACATAATGCTTGCTCGATATCTGTTTACATTCATGCACGTACTTGTCATAGCAACGGCGATGAAAGTCCAATAATGCATACAATGTCCCATTGGGCTTATAGTGAATTATCAGACCACATGCCCTGTGGAGGGTCAGCAGCTAGCAAAATGAAAAAGACAAAAGAAGGAGGGGGAGAAAGGGAGAAAGGGGGAGTGGGGGAGTGGGGCCTCTCTATCCATCCCCAATGTGATAGTATTTTGGTGCAAAGGGTATCTTCACACATTTGCTCACACACTTCCATCGCTCCACCTAACCAAGCAGGTCGGGGCCACGCACTCGTTCACGGGGGTGAGTTCTGAGGAAACTCTGTAGTGGTTCCCATATATTCTGAGGGCGGGACTGTGCAGGCATTAAGTCCCAGAATTCAGCTAGTTGATTATGGCAGAACGCCGCATCCCTAAGCCAGTCATTTCTGCACAGTTTGCATTTGCGGCCCCAGCAGATCGCTACCCGCAAAATGTTACTTAATATTCTCTACCAGTCATGGATTTTTAAAAAGTACAACTAAATTTTTTGCAAATTAACAGATTTTATAAATAATTTTATCAAAATTTTTTCAAATATTTAATATTATAACAATTTCCCAAAATGTCCATTCTAAATATTTTTTTACACATTTTTAAACATATATAACAATTTCATACAAAAAAGAATTTTAATTTAAAGGTACGAAGAAATACAAATATAGTATTTTATAAAAATTTCTAAAATATTTCTAATAATTTTATATATGTAATATTTTGTTTCAAGGACACGTGTTGTCCGAAACGCGTCAGAACGGAGGCTTGTGAGAAATAAAAGATCTTATGCCATTTACCCACTGGAGTTCGTGACTCTCTTTTCGCCGGAAGGAGGTTTGGAGAGCCTGAGGTACTTCGATATATATATATATATATATATATATATATATATATATATATATATATATATATATATATATATATATATATATGATTTCACAATATTTTTTAAAAAATATACATAAAATAATTAAATATATTTTCAAATTAATAAAACAACTTGCATATAAAAAATGAAACAGCTTAAAATTAAAATTTATAGTACACATTTTAAAAAATCTCCCAACCTTTATTCCCATTAACCCAACATCCTGCAAATAAAAAAAAACAATAATGAAAAAAATATTAACACAATTAAAAATTAAAATTGCAATCTCTGCTGCCTTTAGACTAACCCTGGGCGCAGTACTATGCTACGCTCGCGGAGCGTGCATAGTTTGCGCTACTACACACTACGCGAATTGCACGTAGCACAGTGCAAAACCACGTAGCGGGCATTTTTTGCTTGCTCGCGGTCCTCAACGTCAAGTTGGCGATCGCGAGCGAGCAAAATCAACATTCCGGGGAGACTTTTTCCTCGTTTGCGATCAGCAACATCAAGTTGCCGAACGCGAGCGTGGAAAATAAACCTCCCGGCGAGATTCTCAACGCGGGGAGGTCAGGTTTCTCATTGCGAGTGGTCACGTATGCTCGCGACCGCTCGCGATGAGAAACTACCAGTCCGCGTTGAGAAAGCTGCCGCTAGAGTACAAATCTACTCGAGCGGCAGAAAACGACCGCTTGCACTGTGCAAGATGCCGTTTGCAATGATTGCACAGTGCGGACAAGCATCCGCCACTGTGCAATCAGTGCGAACAGCATTTCCCTACCGCACTACGCAGTTCGCGTAGCTACGAATAGCGTGCGTAGTGCGAAGTGCACTTCGCGTAGCTACGCCCAGGGTTACTTTAGACTACCCCCGTCTGAGTCAGTTAAATCAGGCTCACCTCTAGACCCTCTCCCTCTGGCCAAATTAAGAACCTTAAACATGCAGTCTATGCAGTTGGTGGTAGAACTTTTAAATTCCTCTCTAGGTGAGGGGCTTCTGCCTAAAGCATGGAAACATGCTATGGTTCTCCCTTTGTTAAAGAAACCACACCTTGATTTGGACAATTTGTCCGATTTCAGACCTATTTCCTTGCTACCTATCTTTTCCAAGATACTGGAAAAACATGTAAACACCCAGCTCACCTCATTTGTGGAGACCCATGGCGCCCTCCATTCTTCCCAGTCAGGCTTTAGGTCTGGGTACAGTACCAAATCTTCCATTCATTCTAGGAGTCACAGAGCATTTAAGGTGACTCCTGGATATGGGCGGCACTCCCGTGCTGGTTGTACTAGAACTAAGCGTGGCCTTCAATAGTGTGTCCCATGATATTCTTATTGAAAGACTGACTCATCTGGCCTCCAAGGCACTGCGCTTGCATGGCACTCCTCCTTCTTAACGAACCACACATTTCAGGTCTTTTCCACAAATGTAGCATCCGGACCATACCTTCTTAAGTCAGGAGTTCGACAGGGATCTACCCTCAGTCCCATGCTTTTTAACATCTACATCCACCCTCTGGCGGACCTGGTGGAAAGATGTGGATTGACTCTATTTTCATACGCAGATGACACCCAGATCATCTTCTCCCTGACGTCTGGGTGGGGAGTTAACTTGGAGGATCTCAACTTTGCCTTGGTCTTGTCTCCACTTGGATGAACACCAACTCCCTGAAATTAAATGGTGACAAGACCGAGGTGATGGTCCTGAGTAAGAATCCACAGCTTTGGGGGCCTCAACACTGGCCTGCCATGCTGGGTAAGCCACCAACGCCCATCAACAAAGTGAAGAACCTGGGCTTCTGGCTCAACTCCACCCTCTCTATGAAACCACAGGTGGACAAAATAATCTCTACATGTTTTACTACCATGAAATGGTTTAGGAAGATCCTGTGGATACTTCTTTTACTGCTCAAAGAACAGTCATCCAGGCCATGATATTGTCAAGACTTGATTATGAAAACATCCTGTACATGGGCGCAGACAAGACAGTGACAAGATGCCTTCAGGTGGTTTCGAATTCTGCCGTTAAGCTCCTGCTTCACCTTCCTAAACATTCCTCCACATCTGGCCTTCTTCCCCAACTTCACTGGCTCCCAATGGAGAAGCGAATACATTGTAAAGCCCATTGCTTTACGTACCAAATTTACCTCTCCTTGGCACATTGGTACTTGCACAACTTGATGATTTCTTATCTTCCCTCTTGTAGCCTGTGCTCAAGCAGCCATCTTCCATTTACAGTCTAAAGAGTTAAACGCACGCTAATGGTTGGCTGCTCCTTGGAATTCCCTCCCTGAGTGCCTAAGACGCTCTGCTTCTCTATCTGTCTTCCACAAGGATCGAAAGTCCTGGCTCTTTTATCTTTCCTAACTGAGCTACCTGTTCTCAAAGCGCTGGGAAACACTGGGGGTAGTTATGCACTGTATAAGAACTATAAATAAATAAATTAATTAATTGGTCCCAAGACTATCATAGCAAATTTAATTTAATCAAAAAACTACGTTTAAAGGCTTTCATGCAATGTGTGTTGATCAATGACACAAGTAAGAAAGGTTTGGGAGCTGTGTTGGTGCAAAAAACTGAACAGTGAGAAGAGAACAATTGCTTTTGCGGTTAGGGGCCCGATTACGATGGGGTTAGGAAAGCATTCCCACCTAGGGCCTGATTACGATGCGGTTGGGAAGGCCTCCTAACGGCATTTGCTCCTTCCTAATCGGATCGGGAACGCGTCTTCCCGACCGAGGGCCAGATTACGATGCGGTTAGGAACATAGGCTTCCATAGAAGTCAATGGGAATCCAACCAAATTGTATCTGGAAGCATACGGATGCATCATACTCGGTCAGTCGGACTCTCCCGATCCGAGTCGGTCAGAAACCATTTCCAAACCGATTCGATCGGGAAGATTTCCTAACCGCATCGTAATCGGGCCCTAGGTGTTTGAAGGGTACTGAATTAAACTATTCAGCGATTGAGAAAGTAGCTTTGGCTGTCAGATGGGCGACTGGCAAATGTAAAAAAAAATTCTGTGGGGAAGAAAATTTGTTGACAAAACTGATCACAAGCCTTTGGTAGAGATTTTTTTCTTCGAAAGGTTTGGATAATGTTTCTGTGCGAACTTGTAAGAGGGTAATTTCTCTTCAGGAGTTTACTTTCAGTGTGCTTTACTTACTGGATTGTGATGAGCAGACAGGAGACTGTTTGTCACGTTTAGTGCACCTATCGTTGTGGGTGAACAGCCAACTTTGCCTTGCCAAGATATTGCATTAGATCAGGTGGGACCTCTAAAAAGGGTGACAGATACTCCTTATTTATTTGTTTAAATGGATTTGTACTCCAAATGGGCAGTAGTACAGGCATTTAGTGACATAACTACTAAGGGTTTCATCAGGTTTTTAAATTTGGTGTTTGAGAGTGAGGGTCTACTAGGAACTCTATTGCCTGTTAATGGGGTTCAACTGTGCTCACATGAAATTGAAGAGTTTCTTAAAATGTCTGGAATTTAACACAAATGTTTTTCACTTTATCTCCCTGAGCCCAATGGTGTTCTAGAGAAGGTTCAACAGAACTATTAAAGAGGCTATACAACTGGCTAAAGCAGCAGGATTGTGTAAGGAAAGGGTTACATGATAGACTGGTATGATATCGATTGGCTCTCCATCAGTCTACAGGAAAATCTTACTTTGAACTGCTTAGGGGGAGAATCCCAAATAGTACGTTGGTTCTTACTTGGATGAGTTGGAAGAAGGGATGGATTGATCGGTCTGATGAATCTTGGAAGAAAATACATTGGAAAAAAGTAAAAGGATAAAGATGAGTTTTGATGAGAGGAAAAGAGTGTGTGAAACAAGGGTGGGAGTAGCTGATTGGGTTAAATTGTGAACTCCAACAGGGGCAATGCTATTTCCAAAGTTTTCGGCTCCTCGCAAGGAATTTAAACTTTTCAGGAATGCTGTTAAAACAGCTGGTGGGAAAATTTGGAACTTGCCATGTTGCTTTGCTACCAAGGAATTATGAGGTATTATGAAAAGATGATCCCAGAAAGGAAAAAAAAAGAATTGTCTGATCTTGCTATTCACTCAGAGTATACAAAGTTCATCCAGGCAGTGGTCAGGTCCCTTCTAAAAAAAGACTAATCTTGACAGTAAAGAGTGTATGAACTATCGTCGGATCTTGCTCCTTCCCGTGCCTGCTAAGATCTTGGAAAGCCATTTAAATGTCCATCTGATGAAGTTTGCGGAAGACCATGGATAGGTTGAATAGATCACAGTTCGGTTTCCGCCAACATCACAGAGCTGAATCTGCATTAGGGTCAACCACAGACTATATTAGGTAGTTAGTGGATGAAGGGTAAGACATGGCCTTGAACCTGTTGGACCTATCGGCGCCCTTTGATCCCATCTCCCCCTCTCTACTAATTCAACGCCTACAAGAGATAGGCATCAGAGTTAGGGCCTTTGGACTGTTGTCCTCCTTCCTCAAAGATCGCTCTCAGAGGGTTATGCTGAACCAATATAATTCTGAAGTCTTCTCTCTGCCTTGTGAAGTACCTGAGCCCTATATTATTTAATGTATATGTTTTTCCACTAGCCACCTTTATCCATTCCTAGGGGCTGCATGCGATATCTTAGGCAGATGACACCCAAATCAACGTTGAGCCCTAAGAACTTTGCAGCCACTGCAGTTAATTTCTCACATTGTATGCCTGCGAGAGCAGAATAGATGGGAAGAAATTTCCTCAAACTCAATGGTGAGAAAACACAAAGTGCTGCTCTTTGGAATGAAGTTCTTCAATTTGGAAAGATGCCTGGTGCGCCAAATTATCTTGGCACTCTGCCTGCCCCTGTGGATAAGGCTAAAATCTTGGAGTGGTTCTAGATACTGAGTTTTCCCTTAATGGACAAGCCAATCGCACAGTTGATACGTGCTTCTGGCTTATAAGAAGGCTGAAAAAAATATTTTCCTTCATTCCCATCTCGGCACGGAAGCAGGGTGCTCTGGCATTGATTATGTCCAGAATGGATTATTGCAATGCTCTCTGTCTGGATTCTAACATCAGTTCTCAAGCTAAACTGCAGGTTGCACAGAATGCTCTCGCTAGGCGGTTTTATGACAGAAGCTTGCATAGCTGAACCATGTGTGCCTCTACAATGCGGTCGCAACAACAAATGCGTCTAAATCACGCATTCCTTTACCGCGCATGCCTTTACAACGCATGCCTTTACAACGAATTTCATTGTAAAAGCATGTTTGCCAAAGAGATATGCGTGGCAAATTACCACTACCCTGACCCCAAGCGCCCCTCCCCGCCCTAAGCCCTAAAATCCTATCCCCCTACCTCGGCCCCCCCACCGTGAGCCCTAAAACCGTGCCCTTAAAACTACCCCTTCCCCTCCCTCCGCCCTCCGCCCTACCCCTGCCCCCTACCAAAAACTACCCCGAACCCAGCCCCCCCGCCCTGAGCCCTAAAACTTACCCTTGCCCTGCCCTCAAAACTACCCCTACCCGTTCCCCTTCCACCACCCTGAAGCCAAAAACGTACCCATGCCCTGCCCTTAAAACTAACCCTACCCCTTCCCCCCGCCCTGAGGCCGAAAACCCTGCCCCACTTTAAAAAACTACCGACCCCCTGCCCTGAGCCCTAAAACCGAACCCCACCCCTAAAAACTACCCCCCCAAACCCAGCCCCAACCCCACTTACCTATCTGTGTCCAGGGCTTCCTGTTCCGATGCTTCCTGTTCCTCTCCCTGCCCATCCGGACACTAGACCGCTATTTGCCTTAACCATGCATATGCATGCGTGGTGCAGGCAAGCGTTGTTGCAAACAGCGCTTGTGGCTCAGCCCACATTGTAAAGGCCGTTTCCCCGCTAGGGTTGTTCCTGATATTCCCAAGTGTCATTCTTTTTCGGCTGGGCTGAGGGAGCTTCACTGGCTCGCTATTAGAAAGTGTATCAAATTTAAGGCTATATGTATGGTACATAAGGCTCTCTATCAAGTATGCCAGCTGGGATAAGGGAGATGTTTCACTGGTACACTCCAAGCAGAGTCCTGCGATCTGCCCATTATAATCTAGTCACCCTGCTGAGAGTCTGCAAAATGAGATGGGGGGGCAGAGTTTTCTCAGTTGCTGCGTTTAGACTCTGGAACTCCCTCCCTGGGTCTCTTACTTGAATCAAAGGGCATTTGCCTTTTAAAAAGGCATTAAAGACCTGACTATAAACTCTATAGGCTGTTTCTCGGCCTGGTCTCGTATCTGTTGACTGACCACTGGATTGGGTGGGCTCCAGTGCAGTGACTACAGCGCCTTGATGCCTATGGCCATTTGTTGTGCTGTATACATTTAAAATCAAATCAATCAAATCCAGAGTCAAGAGGTCACCTGAGTACCTTGAAGATTTTATTTGTGATTGATCTCTTTTCAATTTAATATTATATATAATAATTTTATATTTCTTTTAACGTCATTTGTTTTGGTGGGGCAGATATGTGGTATATTTTGCCCTCTCTTGGCTAGTGATGTAAAATGTTGAATGTGGTGATGTAACTGGCCAAGAGATTCCATGAGTGTCAGTTGAAGGTTGTGGATGGGGCGTTTTGAGAATAAACTTAATCCTTGAAGAAATCCTACTTACCAGTCTCCTGAGTGGTCATTCCAGTATCAGCAACTTCAATATAGGCTCTTACTAAGGTTGCTTACTCCTGTGTTTAGTCTCTTCACAGCTTTGCCACACCATTTTCAGTGGAATGGCTTCTGTGATGTAGCACTCACCATCCTCTCTCCAGGAATTGGTTTTGTTTCTATTCACAGATAAATTCCCCTGTAATCCATGAGGTAACGACTGCACAGCATTTCTCTTACAGATACTCCAAAATACTAATTCACAACCCTCATGTCACATAGGGGCCAACAAGCATTGCTTCCTTGATTCTTGGTGACCAGCCCTTTTTTCTATTTAATGCAAGTTCAAAGGCATGGAGGCGCGCACAAGCTGTGCATTCCACCTTTAAGAGATTGTCTGATGGACCTGGGAGTAGGTCTGCAATTCCAGCCGGATTCTCTCTTACCTGATTTACTGATGACACTACTCGGATACTCAGATGTTCCCAAAAGTGCAGTCATGCTGCGCGTTTGGCTTTCTGTCCTTCAGATGAGAAACCACGGGTTAGAATAGGTACCTAAACATGTTGCCAGCCTGACTACCTTGACACCTATGGTGAAATCTTCGGGCTACATATTGCTTTCGTAAAGGGCACGTAAGCAAACAGTATATGTCAATTCTTTTTTTATGTCTTGAACTCATTTTGTCACTTGGAACCCAGTATCCCGGGTCTCAAAACTCATTAAGCCCATACTTTACTTACAGCACAGTTTTATTATATTCAATCCAGCATGGGTACTCAGAGATATTTTCCCTGGGGCCATAGGGTTGGCCCGTGGTGTGACTGAGGGCCACGTTGATGCCGGCAGGGTGACAGTCGGGGGGTCGGGGAGAGGATGCAAGGTGGGCATAGGGGAAATAAAGCAAGTACATAGAAAGGCTGAATTGCACATTGTGAAACAGAAAACTTGGGAGCAATCCCAGCTTCCCCATTTAACCAAATTGTGTGGTCCTAGGCAATTGTTTTATTTCACGTTGCCTCCTTTTTCTTCATTATCACATATGAGGGGACCTCGAAATACATGACTTCAGTGGTGCGCTATACAAAACCTTCTCATGTATTTGATTTACTAAACTATAATGATGTCCATGTACAATAGCAACCCGGTCCACCTAGAGGGTGCACATAGCAACTGACTTGCCTCTTAGTTCACTATTTGCATTAGGGTGGGAGGTTGGGGAAGCATGAATGTTTCTAAATGTATGTTTGTAAACTATCACTAAAAAAAAGTACTTCTCAATGCACTGATATAATCTAATGTGCTAAAGTGAAACACTTCTGCATATTAATGAAATACACTGTTTACTTTTTGAAGAGGCTTTATCATATTTTTACACATTTGTTGCAAGATGTCTTTAACAATGATGGAGCTCCTAATGTGAAGTGGTGCAGGACACCTTAATTTCTTCTTTTCTTTAACTTCAGTTAACCTGTAAATAAATGCTTGCTCTTTTATTTAACATCTTTCTGAATCTTAGGGCGGGATGTATGACCATTTTTAGCAGTCGCAGATGGAGAATCGGGCTGTATGTGACCGCTAAAACAGCTTCTGGCATGTATTAACCCTATTTTGCGACTCACAAATTAAGGTTTACGAGTCGCTATTAGGAAGGGGTGTGGCAAAGGCATCCATCCTAATAGCGAGTCACAGGGGTATGTATGAATGTTTTGCAACCGGAATGCGGTTGCAAAACATTCATACTTTACCGACTCTGTGAAGGAGGTGGTAACCCATTTGGAAACGGAAAGGGGTCCCCAAGGGACCCCTTCCCCTTTGTGAATGTGGGCACCAACATTTTTTAAGAGCAGGCAGTGGTCCCATGGACCACTGCCTACGCTTAAAAAATAAGGAAACTTTTTCTTTTTCTATTTTGAATGCATCCCATTTTCCTTTATGGAAAATGGGATGCATTTTAAAAAAAATTGATTTATTTAAAAAGCAATCACAGACATGGTGATCTGCTGACCCCAGCAGGCCACCATTCATGTGACTGCACGCCATTCCCAATGAGTCGCAAATTGCGACCTGCCTCATGATGAGGCAAGTCATTTGCGACTCCATTGGGAATCTCTAAATGTGTCTGAGACACATTAGTATATTTCGTTTTGAGAGTTTCTAATTGCGAGTCGCAAAAAATTGCAATTAGCGATGAAGTGGTCGTACATCTGGCCCTAAGTGCTGAGTCCAGAAAGCAGCAGCCCATGAGACTATTGACCAAGGGGTCCCATGTAAAGGTCGGGAGGGCCGCAGGCGGCCCCAGATGTGCTCTGAATATCACTGCAATACAGCAAGGGAAGTGTTGAAACAAATTGGCGGTGCTGATGATTGAGTTAACCAATGGAATTTTTTTTGTATTTATTCTGACGTCTTATTTTTATAGAGAAAACAAGTTATTAACCATGTCAGTGAAACAGAAATTACGAAGGGTTTTTAAAGGAAAAGTAAGATTTCACAAATTGTTGATAGATAAAGCAATTGAAAGCAGTCAGGTCTCAAGGAGTCAATGAGAGGTTAATAGATCTGACTGAGATTGCATGGTCAATAGATGTGAGTGGTGTCAAACACTGAACGGTGCCTATGCGAATTGAGGAAGAAACATTTTTTGGGATTGTGTAGTATTTGTAACTATTAGCCTACGCATAATGTTTGACTTAACCTTTCCTAAAGTCAAATCTAGACGTCATGCCTCATGATATCTGTTTTTAGGAAGTAGGCTGATTAAAATCAAAAAAGACGCACAACACACACGTGACGCCCTTGTTTAATTAAACGAACACAAGGTGTAAATTAATTCTTAACAAGTTCAATGAAGGGACTTGATGATGCTTGAGCAAGTCACACTTGCAGTACTGTCATCGCTACCAGTTAAGAGCGTTCTATTTCAAGCATTTAAAATAAAAAAAAATTGTTTTTAAGCAGTGAAAATTGTGGGTTAGTTGAACCTGAGGAGGAATTAATTAAAATCTGTTATTTCTCTTTAATAATTGTTTGCAAGAATAGTCATTCAATATAGTTATTTAATTTTTTTGTTGTTGATTTTAAAGATTAATTTCACCAACAAACAAAACAAAAAAGTTCAATTGTCGTTGAAGGATTTAAAGATTGTTATACATCAACATTCAGGAAAAAGAAGAAGAAAAGGAAAGGGGGAGGAAAAAAGAATGGGGGAAGGGGGGTGTTCCACATGTGTATTTCTGTGCATTCGAATACAGAGGTTGCGATAGAGGCATGTTGTGTTATTTCTGAGGCGGATATTGAAGAGATACGTAGCATGTGGGTAGCAAACATCATATCAAACACAATGGGGAGTGTAAGACTCTAGTGCGTCGATTCTATGGACGGGTGTGGAGGAGTTCTGTATACAGACCTATCTGGGTTAGGTGAGTATGGAGGTGAGCTGAATGTAGCGGCCTGTTGTATCGGGTGTAGATAGTGGCAATATATATGCCAGATATCTTTAGGTCGTGAAGTTGGTGGCTGAAGTGTAGCGTATATGTCGGTTTGCATATCACAGTAAGTCATGCTACGGAGCCATGCTTCCTTTTTGGGGTGTTGTCTGGTGCCCCTGTGCAGTGCGATATATCTTTTGGCCAGTAATAGCGCTATGGCGACGAACCTGCGGTAGCAGAGTTTAATATTGCTAATTATTCCCAGCAAGGCCAGCTTGGGGGAAGGGGAAAGTAGCATGGAGATAATGTCCGCGAGCGTTTGAAATACTTCAGTCCAGTATGTAGCTATCGGTGGGCATGTCCATGTCATGTGTACAAAATCAGCGTCAGGGGCAAAGCATTTGGGGCAGCTTGATGATTTGGTAGGGTCATATTTGGACAGTTATCATGGGGTGATGTAGATCTGATGTATGAATTTGAAGTGAATTAGTTTGTGCCTATGGTTGGGAGAGACCCTTTTGATTTGTTTGTGGCTGCAAGCCCACTCCTTGTCAGTCAGTGGTTGACCCAGGTCCTCCTCCCAACGATGTTGCACCCCCCTGTCTTGTACCCCCTTAAGCACCATACATGCCTGATATAGCTTGGTGACCAAATGAGAATCATCTTTTTCCGTTGTAAGCAGTGTGAGGGGTGTGAACTCCTCAGGCAGGGAAGGGAAAGAAGAAGTGGCCGAGCAGAGAGCACCGAGCACTCTGGTCGCTATGAATTTATCCATATAGGACATCTCAGTCCGCACGGCTATGTCCGTCATGGTTATCGCATGCCCGTCGGGAAACAAAGAACCAATGGTGCGCAGTTGGAGCTTGTTAAGAGTGCGTTGAACTACTGCTTTAGAGGTGAGCGGTAAAAATGCGTTTTGTGGCAGCGGGAGGTCGGGTGAATATAGACACCCAGTACCCAGTAATCGACTGAGTCTTCGCCACGTCCAGCAGGTGGTAGATAAGGGTTGTATGTCATTTGGTTCGAGCGGTATGCCCAAAGGAAGTAATTCACCTAAGGGGAGGGAGCGGCCAGATCTCGTTCCGGTTTGGTGTATAGTATACGGGCGTCTGGGTAGAAACAGTGTTGGGCAAATTGAGCTTGTGCAACCAGATATTAAAGGTACAGATCAGGAACCGCGAAACCTCCTCGTTCATAGGGGAGTGTTAAGGTGTCCCAGGCTATCCGCGGCCTCCGTCCCGCCCAGACGAATAAGTAGGCCCTGCTGTTGTATGAAGAAGGTCTTAGTTAGTGGTATTGGTATGTTGACAAATAGATATAAGAAACGGGGAAGGACGTTCATTATAATAAGTTCAATGCGTCCAGCCATTGATATCGGTAGTTGGATCCATCGCTCAATCTGAGAGGTGAGCTGGTCCATGGCTGACCCATAGTTAAGGGGAATAACCTGTTCCTTATTCCTAAGTAGAGTGATACCTAAATATTTAGTAGTGTCCCCCACCCATTGAAGAGGAAGATCATCTCTTGTCGGGTTGGTCGAATCAGTGATCGGAAAAAGTTCTGATTTGTCTCAGTTAATACGGAGCCCTGACATGTCGCCGTAGCGGCAGATCTCATCTATAAGAGGCTGCAAATTTGTGCTGGGGTGCCTGATAAAGAGCAGGATGTCGTCTGCATACATGGCCATCAGCAAGGGACCTGAATGAAATTGAAGGCCACGGAACATATGTTTTTCTTGTAAGTGTCTGACTAGGGGATCCATTGCTATTATGAAAAGTAGGGGAGCTAGGGGGCAGCCCTGCCGGGTGCCGCGGGAGATCAGAAATGGAGGGGAGAGGGAACCATTAACTCGGAGCCTGGCCGTAGGGGATGAATATAGTAAAGCAATCAGGGCAATAAAGTTCGCTGGGATGCCAAGCTTGCGAAGTGTTGTGACGAGAAATGGCCATTCTAAAGAGTCAAATGTCTTCTCTGCGTCGAGAAGGGCCACTGCTGCTGGGACCGTCGGCGAAATCCTGTTTATCACTGAAAATACAGTCCAGAGATTTAGGGCGGTTGATCAATGCGGAATGAAGCCTGATTGTACTGGTGAGAGAATTTGATCCAGTAGCAATGATAGTCTGGTGGACAGCATTTTGGCTAGTATTTTACTGTCAAAATTGATTAGGGAGATGGGGAGATAGGATGTACAGTTAGTGGGTTGCTTTCCTGGTTTTAGCAGGAGAGATATGACTGCTTCTCTCATGGAGGGAGGGAGGGTGCCCTTTTCAAGCGATTCGGCATATACCTCAAGCAGATGGGGTGCTAATGTTTGTTTGAACGTCTTGTAAAAGATCACTGACAGGCCATCAAGGCCAGGGGCCTTCGATCCGTTTAAGGCGTCTTTTGCCTGAGTAATCTCCTTGACGGTAAAGGATTCACTGAGGAATTGTGCCTGTCCTGTGGTTAGCCATACCATTGCGACCTCCTCCAGGTAGGCCAAATGCTGTGTGAAACCTGTGGGAAGTTTAGTTGCATACAGAGACCTGTAGTATGCGATTAGTTCCGACATTATATCAGCATTGTCAGTTGCTGTGCAGTCGTCCAATCTCCGCAGTGCCGCTATATGTCCGGTTCCCGGGGGGGTCGTACCAGTCGTGCAAGGGTCTTGCCAGGGCGTTCCCCTTCTCCATACCTACGCGCCATATGGTATTTGCCCTGCAAGGTGGCATCTCTATCTGCATGCTCGTTGAATTCAAGTATGAGTGCGTTGCGCATGGTAAGGGTGTTTGGCGTGGTAGGAGAGTTGTCTAGATGTGTCAGTTCTGCCTCAACCCGGGCAAGACTGCCACATATCGAGCACATGACCCCGGCCTGTTTGGACACGCAGATACCGCGGATGTAAGCCTTGAGGGCGTTCCAGAGTGTTGCATACTGAGGCACAGAACCTTTGTTGAGAGTGAAATATTCATTAATCGCCTCATGCATTTCAGATTTAAACAGCGTGTCCAGTAGGGCCGTGGCCGGGAAGGACTATCTGCGTTCCCATCCGGTGGAATTTGGAATTTTTAAATGGAGAAGCACTGGGGCATGATCCGACAGTGTACGGGGCAGTGTTTCTATGCCACTGATCCATTGACAGCCTAGCGGATCAGTAAGCCAATAGTCTATTCGCGTCCAAGTCGAATGCGGCGTTGAGTGGAAAGTGTACCCCGGTGTGTCTGGGTGGTATGAACGCCATATGTTGTGAAGGGTCAAGGATTGTATTAGATCATGTATTGCCCAATGAGCATGCGGTTTTGTATTTTGTATGGAATTAGAGGAGTCGTGTCTGGGGTCGAGCCACAGGTTTAGATCCCCGCCGAGGAACAGTGCATCATAATCATGGCGATCAAGCAGAGTATGGAGTTTGGAGAAGAAAGCGGGGTCGTCAGTGTTGAGTGCATACACATTGAGAAACAGAACTGTTGTGCCCATCAGTGTTCCTATCACTAAGAGGTACCTCCCTTGCGTATCAGATATTGTAAGCTGGTGTGTGAAGGGGAGGATGCGGTGAATAAGGAGGCAGACTCCTAGGGAGTAGGTGCTGTAGCCCGCAAAATACCTATGAGGTCCCCAAGATGCAGCGAATGGGGGCCTCACCAGCGTCAAGACCCCGGTCTGAGCACTCCGATGTGCCCGGAAGGTCAGCCTACGTTTCTTTGGATCCCCTAACCCATTTCTGTGGACTAAGCATGGGTATCAACTGGGGGTGCCATGGGGGGTGATGAAGATGTCGTAGTTGAGTAGGGGCAAGTAAAGAGACGGTGACCGCAATCTAAAACAGCCACTCAGACAGGCATCAAAAGATGCAGGATCACATGGGGTGGAGGGAGGTATTTGAGTTCCCAGTGCTCCAGGCGTCAAGAGGCTATGTTTCACAGGTCAGCAAGCAAAGGGGGGACCGTCCTGCTTAGATTATGGTCGCTTCCTATGTACCATGTAGGTGACAGTCTCCTCAACGTTAGCCACCTGCACTTCCGTAATATATGAGGGCATTCCCTCCGGTGTCCACGGGCTCAACTCCAGCTTGGGGAGGTGCGTGCGTATTATCACCGCCTGGTGGGGCCGGCGTGGGGGAGCTCGTGGTGGTGCTGCGGGGCCTAGCAGAATGGATTTGGTGACAAATTCCGTCCTGTTTGGGCCTTTGCACCGGATCCCTGCACTATGCCTGCGTGTCAGGTCGCTTGTGGCGCCGCTAGGCGCTGTCTGTTCGTGTGGGTCTCCGGTGCGAATATTGTTCACCCCCTATCATCAATTTGGCGGCCAGTAATGTCCTTTCCCCTTGTCCCAGGAGGTGTGGCCTGTCTTGCCGCCTCTCTATGCGTGTCTCTGGCCTGCCGTGGTTGTGCTCGGTGGTGTGTGCACTTGTCTCCACCAGTGTTGCCCATCTGCGGTCGCCGCCCCGACCGAGGGTTTTCCCCCTGTCATCCACGAACCATGGCTCAGGACGGGAGGGCGCGTGTGAGGGATCCCAGTGTGGGGGCGTTGCAGGGCCCGGGGAGGGGGTCGGTGCTGGTTCTTGCCTGCGCTGGACTACGTGACAGGCCTACGCACTAAGCCCTCCCGCCCGGCCGCCTGTGCCACTGTTCATCCTTGTTGACTCACCCGGGCCCCGGCCGTCGATGGCGTCCGTCCCTTGTCATGGCCGCTGTGTCCGCGACAGGTTCACGCGTCTCTGGTCTTGGCGGTCCGGGCAGGCCGGGGACCCAGCAGAGCACCGTAGCTCCGGCCTCAGGCTCACCCATGGCCCATGTCGCCGCGGGCCTCTGAGGCTGGCTGAGTCTCTGGCGTCAGCACCCGCCACAGCACGGCTCGATGACCATTTTTAGGGGGAACACAGGGTCTCTCCACTTGCATCCGCGTCACTGCAGCATTAGACGTTTGCCTCGCGACATCGCCGGCGATAAGGGCAGCAGGATCATGAGGTTTTTGTTAGTATAAGGGCAGCGGGCGCCGGAGCTTCAATGCCGTGCGGCCATATTCGTCGACGGCTTGGCCACGCCCCCGTTATTTCAGTTTTTAACTGAAAAAACTACACGTCGTAAATCACACCATTCACCTTGCTCAAAACACCAATTTGCCAATATTAAAAAAACACAAGGAAAAGAGCTACCAAGAGAACCACATCGTGAGTGGAGTGAGTTATGATGCGTGTTGTGCGCATTGGTAACAATGACTGGTGAATTTCAGTGGCTGTCCGCGTACCATAACTCAGTTATTAACAAAGTTTTTTTTCAGCCTATCTATGTATAATATATATATATATTTGGCAGTCGCCACTTGGTAGTTATAGTTAGGACTCCGTTTTCAAATGAAATATATTTTTTGGCTTGCTTAAAGGTCTTGCAATAAATCTTAATGAAACTTGTTTTTAAAAAAAGGCTCATGCACCTCAACTCCTTCCTGGAAAGTTTTGGAGTAATCCGTCAAGTTGAGGTGGAGAAAAAGTTTCATTTTTGGCCTGGGCGGAGTTTACAGAGTTTTGCTACGTGGAACTCAGTGAAGTGGCTAAAAAACTCTGCTGCGCTACAAGGAGTTTCACATATGGGCGTAGTTTGCCGGGCGCCTGTTTGCAATGGAATGTGCAACACGTAGTGCGTCCTCGCATTGCAAATCGCATGCGAATGGCATTACGCAGTTCTCATGTGCTTTCTCGCATTGGAAATCACGCTCGAATGGCACCATGCTGTTCACATGGGCACGGCCATCTTTTTTTTACTCTCTGTTATGGTGCTGGACCTATTTTTTTAAACCCTCTTAATCTCTTTAATCATTCCTATTTAAAACTTATCTACCCCTCATTTTTATTTATTGAGTCTTTGTGTTTGTGTATTATACGTGTTTTGGAAAACAAATTTGTGTTTCTCGTGACTTTTTGTATTTTGATTATTTCCCCTTACTTCCATATTTCTTATTTCCTTTTCCTTCTTCTATAACCCACTCAGCGCCACGGCAGAGGGAGGACGGCTTTGTTGTGGTGGCGCAGCCCAGGCGTGCAGCCCCGGGCGATCTTTAGCGAGGAAGTGGTGGCAGCATTCGTTTTTTTTGTTCAGCGCCACCTCCCCTCCATACTGGTGGCAGGCGACAGGCCTGGCAGCGGAAAGCCCTTGCAAGAGTGTCAGCTTCCCTGGGGGAGGGTGCGCCGGTGCGCACAGCGCACCAGCCAGGTGTGGCACACCATCCAGCAGCTGACGCAGCACTGGTCGGATATCTTAGACTGTGAACAGGACCTGCTCGACCTGCTAGGCGTTGAGATTCCGGGACTCAGTATTAATGATTATTTCTTGTGTTTTTGTTCTACAAAGCTAATATTTTTTCCCCGAATAGCATTCTGCTCACACTCAGAGGTAAGTTATGTTTAGTTTTTGTTGGAATATTATTATGTGATCCAGTTTCTAGTTTCTGCTAGGCAGGTGCTCAGCGCTATCCAATCGTACTCATCATTGGAGCTTGCTTTGGCTGATTAAGAAGCCATTGCAAACTCTCCTCCTGTCACTATAGTGAATAAGTGATATCAGTGAGTAGCGCGTTCTATCTGTGACTTTGTTTATATAGCTTGTACAGTTCCAAGCTATTTCGCAGCGATGTCTAGTATGTATCTATGCATTGCAAAGAAAAGGGAGACTGAGTTGGTCCATCACGGGAGTTGAGAAATGAGAATAACAGAATCAAAGATCATCCACTGCAATGCATTAGTTCCAAATGTAGTTTTTGTTAAGGAAATTTGGAATAGGGATTTTAAGATTAGTATGGGCAACTCAACGATACTTAGTCGATAGACTCGAGTCAAAACTAGTACTATAGGTGACCTAATTTAGAGAAGTACAATTATGTGACTGCATTTGCCTGTCATAATAATTTTGTGGAAATTATTTTTTCATCTTTTTCATTTATTATATCAGCACCTAAGGGCAAGAAGAGGGGCATTGAAGGTTTGGGAGAAGCTGGTCAGTGGGAGGTGCCAACCACCAGCGCCACTGCCGAGGGTTCTGCTAACCCCAGTAAGTCCTATTATTTATTATTATTATTTCCCTAATGTTGGGTTTTATGATTCTTGTGGGCTTAAGGTAGAATCTTGGTGTATTGGAGTGTTGGTGCTGGGTTCTAGGATGGGAGTTGCTGCCTAGAGGCTGGTGTTGCTGGTGAGAAATAAAGTTTCTCTGACACCCTTATCTGCGTCTTCCTTCCATGTGGCCACGAGGATGGCATCATGCGGTTACGAACCCACTCGAGCAAAGCACAATGGATTTAATTTTTGTTTCATTCCTGTTATCCCTGCATTATCTTTTTTTCCCTTATATTATATGGTTTTCTTTTTTGGTAGCTGACTTTTTCTGGTCTCTACTCTAGTCTCTAGTTCACTTAGCTTCTGCTTTGTTGGTAATCTTTCCCTCGCTCCGATATATCTTGTCGTACTGTAAGACGAAGAATAACACATTTGCTACTCTACTGTCTAGCGTGAAGATTGCAGGCCCAAGTAAGCTAGTATTATAAATATATTCACCATGTATGTTTGTTGAGAAGGCTTTCTTTTTCCTGCTCATGCTCTAACAGTTGAGTTCACGAGAGAGTGGCCATGGGCATCATGGCCCACCCATTCCCCCAATGTTGTGTGCTGTCTCATTCATTTATTGTTTATACAGTACCACCAGTTTTCCATGACAGTGCTGAATGGCTGGAAAAAAAGTATGAGGTCACACTCACATTGCATTTGCCAACCAACACCATATGTCCTTCATTGACCATTTTTTCACCCCTGGCTTGTCGAACTTTGTGAAACGATGAAATGCCCAGAGTGATATTTCTGTTAGAAGATACTGCAGTGCTAACTTATCTGTGGTGATGTATTGCAGTTGTATTTCGGGTGGGGTGTCTAGCATTGAAAATATGTATAATATTTTATTCCACCCACACAGAACACCACTGATGCCGGCTCCAGTGCCCCTGCAGGAGGATAGTCAGTTGGAGGGGGAGAATCGGCAGCAGGGACGGGCACTGGCAATTCACATAATTTCTTGCAATTACTATTATACTCACTAGCTAGTACCAGGACGTCATCAACACGTGATGATGAACCCCCCAGCTTTACTAGTTGCAGAGGTGGTTGAGTTATTATTGTGGCCTCTTCTGTTTCTAACTCACAAAAGCTCACATAATGAGAGTTGATGTCTTGAGGGAAACGTGAAAGAAAGGAAGGTTAAAAGAAAGGAAAATGGTATATGAGTGAAAGGGTGGGTGGGTGAAAGGTGCGTGGGTGGGAAAAGGGATGAATGGGTGAAAGAATGGTTGGAAGGAAGGGTGGATATTGAAAGGATGGCTAATGGGATGGAAATTTTGGTGAAAGACTGGATGAGAGAAAGTAAAGCTTAATCATAGTGGCTGTGGGTGAATTAGAATTAAAGGATGAATGAATATTTGGATTCTTTAGATGAATAAGCAAAGCAGATCTTCTCACTGAGGAGCATGCTGCTCACCTACTTCACTTACTTTGTCTGTGTACGGTTATCAAAGCTATGGTTCAAAGTGGGGGGTATTTTTTATTTTTTGTTTTACTCCCTTGACTTGCTGTATTTGCTAAGTGAGACAGATGTATCCCACCCATCATTTATCACCGCCCTCCCAGCCCATGGCATTTTGCCTCCTATTACCAGAGTGCAGTATGGTTCAATTTGTGACTGCAGTGTTGACTGTGCAATGTGCATCTGCTTCAGGTAATGCAGCATTTACAATGTTTTCAATGCATTGCAAACTGAACACACAAGGTGTGTTGTTTCCCTTCTCCCACTCAGTCACCTCTTGTACTTCACGCCTTTATTTTTTCCTACGTTTTTCCATCCCAGCCTACCAAATTGGAAAATCCATTCTTGGCATGTGCCACATTTGATTTTATAACCATGGGTAGTGATTCCAAAATATATTTCCTGGTTTCCCATAACAGATTTATTTTACACCTATTCAGATTTTTCCTTTCGACTTCTGTTGACTAGTAGAGTGACTGAATAAGGCAAAGATGATGAATTGTTGATCAGTGTAGTGACCCCTCTATTCTATATCAAAAAAGCTCTACCCTATCCGCCTAATCCTTCTACCCAACCCTGCAGTATAGTATGTCAAGTTTCCTTTCCTTGCTTACTACCCAGAAAATGAATTTGTTGGAAATAATATGTGGTGGTGGGCGAGACCACTGAGTAAAGTTGGAGTGAGAGCATGATTTGATGTTAAGTTTGGTGTATGGGATACACTGTGACAAATGTGACAAATTTCAATCTATATAGTCCGTTCCTTTCCCTGTATTGCAGACCATCATTTTCCCCAAAGTCTACTTAAGGCAGACAGGATAATATTCGTATTTCATAAGTGAGGTGTGTGACGTAGAATCTTATTTATTATTCATCTGCCTCTTTGGAGTCAGGGTAGAAAGAGAAATGCATTTGGAGAAGAACAGTGCCATTGGAAGTAAAAATAGATAATTGTCAACTACAGTTGCCCCAGCTGCAGTCAGTAATAAAAATACCGGATGTGCTGGCAAGCAATGAGCATGGCTCCATTATTTTAGCACAACACGCAACTTGTACTCCATAGAGCATAATGCCGTACTCATTAATGAGGGGTAATTTATTTTTCCACTCAAAGTGTCTGTTTATAGTTACATTGAAAGGCCTTTAGAAGAAAAAATATCAAATCACTGTTTTTTGTATTCCAGTGTTATTCTGCCTTAAAACCTTTCTGCCACACAGTCAGTGCTTTTTATGGAAGGCATGTGTGGGTAAAACAAAATTGGCCTTGTGGCACTCCGAATCATAATCACATCAAATTCCAATGGCCCTAGGGGACTAGCAATGTACTACTTCTGTGCCACCCAATAATTTAAAACAATTGTTTGCACAGAGCATTATTTACAATTTGTCTTTTTTCTTTTTCTCAATATAGCTGCTCCTGCTGGTCCATTTGTAGTGGGACCCAACAGGCAGGAGATGGCGGCCCTACTGCAGCGGTAGAGGCTGGGGCACATCCAGTAAGAATACCAGAGGCTGGTGATCCTGGAAGCGGAGGAGAAAGAAACAAATGCCTCTCAGCCAGGCCCCAGTGCAGCTGGTGCCCCTCAGCCTCCAGCCTTCCAGCCATCCCATCCCCGGCGCCGCCACCAGCTGAGATCATCAACTACTGCCACCTCCTCCCACACTGACAACAGGCCATTTCTGTGCCGCATCCTGCAGCAGCTTGACACCATCGAGAGCCAGCTCACCACGATGGAGCAGAGCCTGGACCAGCTCCAGTCCGACATCCACAATGCCCTCTTCTAGCCCTTTTTAAACTTTTTGTTTTGGTGGGATGGACTTGCTTGTTGGGGCTGGGTGGAAGGGGTGCCAAGGGAGTTGGGACCAGGTTTGACTTTCTTTAGGCATTTAGAATTTTGGTACATTGGGACTTGGGTAAGTTTTGTTTGGGGAGAAGGGTGGACATGTTGTGTGGTTGGAGAGGGTGTGATTCTTTGTAAAAAAATAAAGGGGTAACTATTTTATTTTATCGAAATTTATGCCTGAAGTAGTTTGTTTCACTTTTAATTTGCACTGCTGCTTTGAGCTTTTACGCAGTCTGTTTATGTGTTTATAAGAGAGAGTGTAGTGCTTAGTTCTAGAGTTATACCTCTCTAGCTATCTTGACCATTGGCGGGATGCTGCCATGACCTATATTATCTACAACAACCTAGATAAACGATAGTAGCAGTTCGTTACTTACTTACTAAGTTAACTAGTTCACTTCACTCCATAGTTGTCCTACCTGAATATAGATGAAGCAATAATAACAGGGAAGGGATCACAACTTCACAAGTGAGGTTCCACTTCCAGTTCCACCCAGGTGAGCTTCAACTGTAGGATTAATCTGAATTATTGATTATCCATTGTAGGCAACTAAAAGTAAATAAACAGACTGAGCTAGTGAGTTATATCAAAGTTTTACAAAGAATTGCATAATGACACAACAAGAATTCCTGATAGTGATACAATACAGAAAATAGCAATAGTATAGTAGTAATTTTTTGCTAATGGGGAGCTCATAGTAACTTACAAAATCCTCAATGCCATAAAAATGGACTAAAAGTTTGGAGTGGACAAGCTTAGGTTAGATTTTTACAGTTGTGTAACACAAGGCCTGAATGCTGATGCTGACGACTGATGATCTTCGTTCTATAACTAAAATATGGATCACTTTTCATGCACGGGTGGGTAAATGGGGACAGTGTGGGCTTTTGCTTAGAAGATCCTGCAGTAAGTGGTTATTGCTTTCACCACATCTGCCCCACCAAGTGTGTGATCCATTGATGGTGTAAATTAAGCCACTCTTCAATAAATCACAGAGCCCGGGGGAAGAGGGTTCGGGGTTTGATGAATGGATGGGAAAGGAGATTTAAGGAAAGGTTTGGCAAAGACAAGAACTACACAAGGACAACATTCATCTGGGCAATGAGCAGCACATCATTTGTCATCAATCTGATGTGTGAGTATGACAGAGTACAATTAAATGCATTGCAAACAGTCTTTCTGCCTGCAAGACCCAAGTTATCAGACATCTAAATGTTCTGTCTTCTTGGTTGGGAGTGAACCTACCCTCCCAGTTCTCAAAATATGATTGGTAAAAAAATAATAATATTGTGTTGCAAAATTAGGCGGTGCCTCTCTTCGGGAATGCCCATCACTCTTGGGTGCCTGTCCGTACAGGTCCGGTAGGTAAGCAAGAGTGTTGAGCTCATCTTTCGTAATGGCATTTGTGCAGGAGACTAGAAGGCCTGCGGATTGTAAAACAGAAACTGTATTTTAGAGTCAAGGAGAAGGACAGAAGGAAGGTGAGCTTCATGAGGAGTGTATCAAGAAGACTCAGAGGCAGAGCAAAAAAACAAGAGGAGGACTAAGAGTTTCACTTTTGCCACAAGTCCAACACAAACACACACAGACACAGACGCATTTCACAAATAAATGCACATCTCCATTTTACATAGCTGAGTACTAGGCCTCAGAAGCTTGGTTTACCTTTGAACTGAAGTCAATAACTTCTTGCTTCTAGCTGTTGATGAGGTAGTCTCACAGCTCCTACCCTGAGGTCTTCCATCTTCCTCCCGACTCCGAGTAACTCCGTCCCAGACCAGTCATCATGACCCGAGCAAGATAGACGTATAGTGCACTGCTGTTGAAGAACAAGTAGAGAAACAGAATTGCAGTATTTTGCATAGTTTTTTGTTTGTTAACTAAAGTGACTGTTCTGGTCTCTGAAGAATCAGAAAAAAGGAGGGGACCCTGCAAGTAAATCTGGCTAAATGTGAAAGGGCCAATCACCGCCAGGGAAAAATTTATCACCCATCACTCAGGCCCCAAACATTACAAATCAATCATCTCAAGAAAGTTCCCACATTACAATTCAACAACACACCCCCCTCACTGTCAGTCACCACATGAATCATCAATCATCACTCACAATCACTCGATAATAAGATCACTCATTGGTGCAATCGTTACCTGTTCCAATCCAAGCACCATGGTAGGTACAGTATCTCCCCTTTGATGCAAGCAACAGATTGGAATTTAGCAGTCTTAGAAATCAAACGATTGTCTGGGGCAGCCATCCTAGATGCAAAAAACAGGAGGATCATAGAAGTGAACCGTACAGGTTAATTTATTTTCGCTAAATAAATTTGAAAGGCCAATCACCTCTTTGGAAAAAATGATCACCCATCACCTAGGCCCCAAACATTGCAAATCAATCAAATCAAGAAAGTTCCTGCATTACAGTTGAACAACACACTCTTCCTCACTGTCAGCCACCACATGATGATGAATAATCAATCATCATCACTCACACAATCACTCATGCATCGTTGCAATAGTTGTAGTTACCTCTTCCAATCCAAGCACGGGTAGTTTAGGTGTTAGATACTCATCTTTGATGCAGGCAACACATTGGAATTTGGTATTGGCACTCTTGTAAATCAACGATCTTCTGGGGCAGACCTGCTAGTGATAAGCGATGAAAAAAGGGATAGGCATGCAAGGGGGGAGAACATTGTCTCCAATCTCATGAAGAAGTTGTGGAGGCTTCTTCAATGCACAAGTCAATATGTGTGACTAGATAATGATGGGGCAGCATAAATCTGACACAAAAATAATAATGTTCCACTAGCTACTTTTTTTTGTTGCAAAGATAGAAGTTCAACAAGAAATAATGAAAATGTTCTATTGGGGCACTGGCATATTTAGTGCGGGAAGCAGAGTTTGTCCTCTCTGGACAAACTCTTTATTCTGAAAAATCATCCTCCTCCTCCTGCTGTGCTGTTTCAGGAATGGGGTATTTGTGTGGTATAAAATGTTGGTTCATTTTGATCATAGTCAACAATCTCTTTACATTTGTAGGCAAGAGACAGGTCCTTCTCATTGTAACAACCACACCAGCTGCACTGAACACACGCTCAGTAGACACACTGGTGACAGGACAAGCCACATACTTTATTGCGGGCCTGCTCAGCTCTGCCTATTTGCACATCCCCCCATACCAATACAACAATGGATTTTGATCCACATAGACCTCTTTTGGATCATCCAGATACTCCTCGAACATCCTGTGGATGGTCGTTGGTGCTGCCACATGCTCAGCCTGTTTTCCCATTGCCTCTGCACTGGACATGAGCCCCGCCAATTGAAACCAATACAATGCAGAGGTTGGGTCCAGTCCTTCTGTTGCTGTTGTTGCCGGTGTTCTGGTTGATGGTGTTGTTGGCTGCTGTGAGACAAGCCTGCCCTCAATGGAAGTTGAAGGTGGCACCCCAAAACTGCAGGGTGGGACTCTTAAGTTCCAGCCATTCTTCTTCCAAGTCTCCGGCTTGCTCTACAATCCACCTCTTGTATTTTGAAACATCCCCTTCAGAAAAAGGAATGAAAGTGGCCAGAATTTATTTGTACCATTTATCAAGTAGTGTGGCACAGATATACTCTTTGGATGCAATAATGTTATGTTGCAGCCTTGTATTACAAGCCAAGCAAAGTATTAAGCTTTCAATCAAGGCATGCACTTCTGTGTTTTAATTCACACCTGCAGGGGCGAACCTTTCATACACCTTCATTACCTGGTCCTGTAGGAGATGCCACAGTGGGATAGCTTGGCCCATCATACTGTCCTCTTTGCTAACTTCTCATGTGAAAACATCACAAGGGAGTAGCATCTGTGTCAGGCATTTGAGTAGGCCACATTTGTTTGCATCCATGGGCATAGCTTTCCCAACTGCATCCCCTCCTCTTTGAATGACATAGTCATTGATCTTTTTGTACTGCTCAAACAGACACTGCAGCATGTAATAGGTCGAGTCCAGCATGTTGGCACTTCCTGTATCAGGGTTTTAACTGGTACTCCATTAGCACGCTGAAAAATGCGCAACTGCTAAGTGCAGATTCTTCTGCAGGTGGTCAGTATGTTGCTGACTATGTCTTCCTTTTTAAGGAAGTCTTGCACCACCAGGTTGATGAAATGGGCCAAACACAGGACCCTGAAATAGCCTCCATCTGAAATTGCCTTGACTATGTTACTAGGCAAACACAAGGAGATGAGGCACAGGGTCAAGACTGATATGCATATAGCTGTATCTGAACTGGGGTGGTGAAGTGAGCTAAAGAACGATGATGGATTCAACCATGATCTGTGACTGGGGGTGAGTGTCTAAAAAGTTTCAGCGCTCCGTCCATCATCTCCTTGTGTTTGCCTTGACTATGTTACTGCCATTGTCCGTGGCAACAAATCCAGTTCTGAGACCCCTGGGTCACAGCCATTTATACCCCTTGCTGTTAAATTCCTTCAAGATGCTTACAGCTGTATGTGATTTTTCCATGGAAGACTGTTGCATGTCGCCGAACGCTCTTATGGTTGGGGTGGTGCTGTTGATGCATGAGTGGTGCTTTCAGCTTGCTGTATGTGATTTCTCCATGGCAGACTGTTGCATGTCGCCGAACGCTCTTATAACTTTCTTCAGGGCCAAGACCTGCAGATATCTTTCGCTTTTCCCCTCGCAAAAGAGATCCAGTGTGCAGTGATGCACATTTATTCAGTCGCCTTACAACTGGTCACATTTCTGTAATCAGGTGGAGCTTGTGAACAGCACTTTGCTGAAAGCTTGTCCAAACAACTGCAGCACATCGTGATACAGCGCTGGAATACCAACTCTGGCAAAATAGGTCTGACTTGGAACCTTCCATTTCGGGCAGATGGCTGCCACGAATTCTAGGAATCCCACTCCTTTCACAAAAGAAAACGGGAGGCGGTCTAGCACTAACATTTTTGCCAGCTTCCAATTGTACAAACGTGCAGTTGGGTGGTTCCACTCATAGGGCCCCTCCTGCCTAAGCATGCCTTGTTATAGTAGCCTGTATTTTCTTCTTTTCTGAGGCCACTGAAACAGGCGTCTTTCGAGAAGTAAATGGTGGTGGTAGACTGAATGTGAGTCGTGATGGGGCAGTCACTGTATGCCCTGGTGTCTCCATCTCACTCAGAATATTATGCCATTGTGAAGTCGCTGAGGTGGGTGATTCTGCTGTTGCACTGCTGGAGACAGGGCTGCTTTACGTGAAGATGTCACCCTCTTCTTCCTCATCATCACCTCCCACTGTGATTGGACTTGTAGCTGATGTTCCCCAGCTCTCCTCACCACGAGCATGTTCAGCAATTTTTTAACGTGCTCCTCCCACTTGATAGTGTGGTGTTTTTTTTATATTGGTCGTTTGGCCTTCAGTACCATAATGTGTACCAGGCTCACCTTGATGAACATTTGTGCTGCAAATGCTGAATACTGCAATGTGCTCCCCCTCTTTGCTAACTGTAAAAAAGTCCCAAACTGTGGAGAAGTAATTTTTTACTGTGCCACTGCCAATGCCTGAAGAAGTACTGGTGGAGGTAGGTGGGCGTGTTGTCGATTACCTCTCAGCTCCTCCTGAGGTAGGGGTTGGTGCAGGTCTCAACTGAGGCTTTGCAATGTCGAGCTGGTGGCGGTGCTACCTATGCCACATCCCTCAGAGCAGGTTGAATAGCAATGTCAGACCCCTCTGTGTCACCTTCCACAATGACTGCCTCGTTTACATCATCCTCCTCATCATCCCCTTCTATTAGTCTGAGTCTTTCAGGATCTTTTCTTTTCCCTTGCCTCTCCTGTTGTCTGCTGGACTCTGCCAAGGTCCACTCCATAACCCTATTATCATCATCAGAAGTGGTGCTTGGGGAAGATGATGGAGTAGTACCCTTCCTTTTCCTTGCTGGAGATCTGGGAGCCAATGATTCTAAAAGAGGAGGTTCTTGCTCGGAAGGAAGCTCAACCTCCTGTTCTGCTCCAACATCAGTAAAATGTACTATTGCTGGCTGCAGCTGCTGTCCACTTTGCCCTGTTTCCTGAAATGATTGTCTACTACTTTGCAAAAGGGACAAATCCAATTCAACATCACCACTCATCGACATGATTGCAGTGGCTGCCTCACTGACAGACATGGTCCTAGGCGTAGGTTGGGGTGGTGCTGTTGATGCATGAGTGGTGCTTTCAGCTTGCTTCCTGGAGGCCGGTGCAGCAGGCACAAGTTTGCTGAAAAAGGCCAGCGGTGGAAAGTTGCTTCTTCTCATTGACCATTTACTTGGCAGCATCTTTCTTAGGGGCCATCTTCTTAAAGCTCTCAGTTGGCAGTTGCACCAAGCTGCACAAGTAGAAGTGATTGGAGGACTGACGTGTGACTGCACAGGCCTTCTGTTTTGCAGTACCGTGGGTGATGTCTCTTCTCTTGTGCACCTAAAAGCAAACAAGCAAGAAAAACATTTAGTTGGAAACGTGGCATTGTTTGCAGTTTCAATTAGTACAGACATGCAATATTAGTGTGGTTGTTATGTTAACTCAGGTAACCACTTTAAACTCAAACCACACCACCATACCATAATTCCCCATCAGAAAATACCACAATATACAGAAGAATAGAGCTCTTTCCTTTATGTTCAACATATTCTAATAGAGATACCTGTGGTTCTCAGGGAACTAAATGGGTAAATTAATTCTAATCTTTTAAAAATTAAATGATGCTAAAGTCTAAAGTCCACCAGAAGGAAATTGAATCGTTTACCTTAAAAACTGAATGCTGTTTTTCTGCTCTGTGCCTATGGTGGATGGATGATGGATCGACCGAGGCAAAAAAGGAAAAAAATTAAAATTGAATTAAAATTAACAATAAGTGAAATTATCCTCAAGCATATTATTAAACTGATATCTCATCCTTCCATGCAAGCCTATGGCAAAGGCACACTGTTTGGATGCACAAAATGGTTGCCAGCCAGTTACACATGGTCAACAACAACACTGAGCAAGAAAGCATGGGGAACAAAGAACGCATGCAGGCACACTGGCTGCCTACACAAAATGGCCGCCAGCCACATGGTCACAACAACAACCAGCAAGGAGGCATGGCCACAACAAAGAAGACATGCAGGCCTATGGCAAAAGCACACTGACTGCCTACACAAAATGCCCGCAAGCCACATGGTCAAACAACAATAAGCAGGAGGCATGGAAAACAAAGACCACATACAGTCCTGTGGACACTGACTAAAAATTGCCCCATGTCACATGAAATAGGGAACAAAGACAAATGGTGGCCTATGGCAAACACACTCATACACTGGCCAGACAAAGGAGGCATGGTAACACAGAAAAAAGAGCATTAATTCAGCAATGCCAATAAAAAAATGAAAATTAACGGGGCTAAGAAATTTTACAACACACATCCTCCAAAGGCATCAAATATAATTACCCCACCTATACACTGTTTGCAGAAACAAAACGTGAAATACCCCCAAAAAAACACATTCTGTAATTTAATCCAATGCCATCCATGGCCTAAATGATGTTTCAATTCAGAAGACACCACATAAACAGTTGTTTGATGCACCCATAACTACTATTGGGCCTACTGGCTGGAAGGCGCATTGGCAGACTAGGCCACGTAGTGAATAAAATGAATATTGCATATTTATTAAAAAACATGGAGAAAATGTAGTGAACTGTGCATCATTTTTCCTTTGTAAAAGAAGAAAATTTGCATGAAAAAAAATAACTAGGACCCTAATGAACCTGCAGGTCACCCACCACAATAAATTCTAAAAATTGAATAAAAGTACAAATAAGTCCTGGTGCATGCCCCCAATCAAACAAACAACATCCTTATACACCAGTTTTGGAACATACTTGTGAAATCTAAAATACAAAGTCCTTAATTTCAATGGTATATATACAGCAGACGAGGAGAGCGATCCTTCCAGCTCCAAATCCCAATGAAAAGTGAGCAGGAAATGGACAAAGCACTGAGAAAAGCCTGTTGGACAGGAACAGGAAGTGGTGGTAACCAGATGATTTCCATTTTTGTGTGCCTGACACAGTTTGGAACGTTCCCCCAGGTAGTTTTTGGTGAGACAGTGACCACAGTGCACTGTATCTTTCCACACTGCTTAAGCTTCTTTGAAGTCTCAGCACCATATATGCGATATTGTTTATTTATTTGCAGCACACCATGCCATGGGTAACAGACCGGCATTCCATCACAGCTGCAATATTTAAAATGTTTTCACATGGAATGTCCATCGTTTATGTCTTGTTGAATGGCTGTATAAACTTGCACACTATTTGTTCACATCTCATGTGATCTAGACTGCCTGTCTAGTTGAAACATGCTGTGAGATTCTGCAATAAATACAATGTACTGCACCGATGATTGTGTCGTGAGTGTGCGTCACCACTTCATCGGATTTTGTGAGATTGATATGTGTATATATATAGATATATATATTACCTACTGGCGGTCGCCAGTAGGTAGTTATAGTTAGGACCTAGTTTCCATAGGAAAAGCGTTTTTTGATTTTCCAATAACTTTGGCGCCGTTTGATGAATCTTCATGAAATTTTCAAAACTAGTGTGGCGCTCCGGTCAGCTCCTGTCTTGAAAGTTTCGGGGTGATTCGGCAAGCGGGGGCCGAGAAAAAAGGGGGTCCCAAAACGTGTTTTCCCCATGTTATTTTCCATAGGAAACTATAGACAAAGCTACAGCCCGAACTGCTGAACGGAATTACACAAAATTTGGCAAAAAGGTAGATCTTGGTTCAGAAAGATCCTTTTTTGTTAAATGGTGTAAATCCGTTCAGTAGTTCCTGAGAAATTTGGAAAAGAAACGTTTCGATATCTATGGCCGCGGTGGATTCGCGAACCCTCCCGAGCACGAGCTTCATTCTCATTGGCTGCCAACACTCCAAACCAGGAACTGTTGGCAGCCATCTTGTGACTCGGTAGAACCGAGTCACAAGAAAACAGTAAAACAAATATAAAAAACAAGAAAAGGGGGCAGGGTATAAACACCCTGACCCCCTAGGCCTGCTCAGGGGGTCCCACAAGGACCCCCAGGGCCAAAAAAAGCATTTTGTTTTATAATTTCAACGGAATTCGCTTTGGGGTCGCGAATCCCGCTAAAATTATTAAAAAAATGAAGCGCGGGCTCCCACGCTTCATTTTAATGAGGCCCCCGGGTGGGCCAGGTCCCGGGGGCATTGTCCATAAATAAGAGTGGGGGCCTGTGGGGGCCCCCGCAGCCCCGGGGACCACCACCTCCCCGGGGCTATGCTCATTATGTGCGGGGGCACGCGCCACCCCACAGCCCCGGGGACCGCCACCTCCCCGGCGCTTTTTTGAAAAAGTAATGCATGGGGGTCCCACCCCCCCACGCTGCCCCGGGGACCACCACCTCCCTGGGGCTTTATTAAATAAGGGTGGGGGGGCCTCGCTCGCCCCCCCAAGCCCCAGGGACCGCCACCTCCCCGGGGCTGTCAAAATTAATTTGTGTGGGGGGCTCAATCCCCCCACACTGCCCCGGGGACCACCACCTCCCCGGGCACTTTGAATTGCAATACGGGGGTCCGTGCCCCAGGGACTACCACCTCCCCGGGGCTTTTCAAACATTGGGAGGGGGGCCTCGCGGCCCCCCTCCTGGAGCCCTTGATGGCCCTGGGGACCGCCACCCCCGAAGGGCCGGCTCCTGCAGTGTCCCGGGGTGCCCACCCCCGGGACACTGCTGTTTGCTATGGCAGGGCGGGAGTCGGGCGGCTCCCGCCCTGCCATAGCAAACACTGCTTTGCTTCATTGAAGCGAGAGCAGGGAAAACTGCTCCCGCTTCAATGAAGCAAAGCAGATTGCTTTTCCACAAGGGGAGATGCATGTCAGCAGCTCCCCTTGTGGAAAGCAATGCCGGCTCCCGCAGGAGGCGGGGAGCTGGCAGGGACCGTGGGGACATTGGGGCTCTCCCCATGGTCCCCAACGGAAAGGGCTGGCCCCGGGGGCAGGGGTCCCCGGGGCCAGAAGTGGCCCGGGAGGAGGGCCCTCAAAATAAAATAAATAAAATAAAAAATAGAGGCAGAGCCCCAGAGAATGGGGTCCCCGGGGCTAATAGAGGCCTCAGCAGCCCCCCTCCTTTAAAAATATTACAAAAAAATAAATAAATATATGACCATGCCCCGGGGGATGGGGTCCCCGGGGTCAAAATTGGCCTCGGGAGGGGGTGCCACGCAGCCCCCTTCCCGTTTATTTATTTATTTTTTTAAATAGGGGTCAGGCCGTGGGGGATGGGGTCCCCAGAGCCCCAAAAATGGGAAGAGAAGGGGGGCCACACAGCCCCCCTTCAGAAAAGAAAAAAAAAAAGCCGGCATCGCGCCGGAGGCCCCGCCCCCTCCCTGCAGCACTCTGCAAACGCACCCCCTGGCGCGTTGTAAGTTGGGGAATTAATTCCCCTTGAATACTGAGGGTCCCTGGGGCCAACTAGCCCACCAGGTACCTCCAGTATGCGCCAGGAGCTGCGTTGCAGAGAGGTGGTCCAAGGCCATGCCCCCTTTTACACCACTCTGCAACGCAGCTCTGTGGTGCTTACTGGAGGTACATGGTGGGCTAGTTGGCCCCCAGGGACCCTCAGGACTCAAGGGGACTTAATCCCCCAATTTACAGTGCACCAGGGGGCGCGTTTGCACAGAGGTGCAGGGAGGGGGCGGGGCCTGATATTACAAGTGTGCAAACACACCCCCTGGCACGTTGTAAATTGTGGGATTAAGTCCCCTTCAATCCTGAGGGTCCCTGGGGGCCAACTAGCCCACCAGGTACCTCCAGTAAGCGCCACGGAATTGCGTTGCAGAGAGGTGGTCCGAGGCCACGCACCTTTTTACACCTCTCTGCAACGCAGCTCTGTGGCGCTTACTATATATATAGATATAGAGATATAGATATATATATATATAGATACATATATATATATATATATATATATATCTATATATAGATATAGATATATATACATCTATGCTCACCATATTGTCCTTGACCCTCTCGGGAGTGAGAGATACCCAGTTTGAATTTCCAAAACCACCACTGTCTGCGTATGCAGAACCAACAAGCAGATGCACTCACATTTTGCTGGGGATAATAATCCTTTATTGCCAAAAATGTGCCCAACAAGGCATTTCATCTTTGTTGGCCTTCGTCAAGTTGCAGTGAGAATCTCTTCTCACTCATATATAAAGGACCACCATGCAAAATAGAGATAGACGACATCTTTCATACAATGCCCAAGTGAGTGTATTGCAGATGAATTGAAAACATAAATAAGTATAATTCCATATACTGCACAAATGAGATGTCAACAAGTTCATATAATAATAATCCTGTCTATTATCAAAATAGCCAAATCCTCCACTGTAAAATTTAGCATACCTCAGTGGGCAAACAACCTATTTGCATCAGTCAGAGAATGTTTAAATCTCATTTATATCATGCCGACTTCTCCTAAATACAGGTATATTTCTAAACATCCCTTTAATTTATCTATGTCTATTCAATAAGTCTTACATTCCAGACAAAGTGGGCTAAGATACTATGTGGGTATTCATTTCCCCATTTTCTAGTTGCATGACCAAGGTATGTCCCACAATATCCTGAATATTAGAATACTCCATAAAAAACAGATTTTCTCAGAAAATGTGTCTTTTCTCATTGAAGTGGAAACATTTTCCAACATTTACAAATTTGCCTTTAATTTATTCTTCCATGTTTAATTCTGTTGCTGCTTTGCTTCTAAAGTCATGATATGTTTTGACTCAAGTCTCTTCAAAGTTAATTCTCTGTTACCCTCTTGACTGCTCATGGGTACTCTACCAATAGCAAAATATGTCACCAGTTCCAGATTGTCCCGAGTGTTGCGTTACTGGATATTGTTTATCATTATGTTTTATGGCACACATATGCTCCAATAGATGTCTCTTTTCAGGATATATGGTACTCCTTGCATACCTTTTCTCACATGAACCTACCAACCCATAAACCATAAAATCAGAGCAGCATATTCATAAACTTTATGATTGTTAACTTTTTCTGAATATATGGTACACTGTACTTTTTCATGTTAGTGCTTGACGTGCAAGCCTTACACTTACCACATATGTCAAAAACAGTCAACTTCCTGTCTACATATTCACTAGTCCCTTCAAGTGTACTTCTGACAAATTTGTTCCTCAAGGGCTCACTCTTTCCATATGTGATCTTTGGATATGAGGGTCTATCCTTACCAATAATCATATCAGAACTAAGGTATTCCCAATGTTTGGAAAAGACTTTCCTGATTTCTCCATCATTTCTATTAAATTTTGTGACAAATGTCTTTTCCTGCACAGCATTCCTGTTGATTGGCTTGGCTGGATCATACTAGAGATCTTCCCTCATTTTTAGTTTCACCTTCTTCACTACGTACTCCAAGACCCATTGCAGGTAACCTATTGTCTGAATCTACTATGCATTTTCTCCTGTTTCATCATGCAAGCTTCTATTGTGCTAGAATAGGACTTAGATCTGAGAACTTTATAGTATGGTATACTTCATTCCAGACCCTTTGAGTGACTGCTGGTGGCATGTAGAAGGCTATTACCTGCCGTGGGTTTATGATAAAGTGGAGTATTTCTTTTTCTTCCCTCAATTTTAACTTTCTGGTCCAGATATTCTATTTTATGATCACTGATGTTGCTGGTGAATCTCAAATTAAAATCATTACTCTTGGTGTGATTCACAAATTCTTCTGCCTGAATTCTACTGCCTTTCCAAATTGTAAAAATATTGTCAATAAACCTATACCCAGAGCACATGCATCTCCCACCAACCCATGAACATATTGGCATAGCTGGGGGCAAAGCAGGTGCCCATCACTGTTCCCTGGCCCTGTTTATGTAGCTCTCTGGCAATGCTAAAGAGGTTACTTACCAGACAAAATGCCACCATCTTGATTATCATTCCTGTACAGTGATATTAATCTCACACTTAAAATATATTTACGTGCCTTAATACCACAAGCATGTGTAATACTCATATATAGCATAGTGACATCTAGAGTCATAAGGAGATACTCCTTTTTTAATCAATACTCTGGATCTTCTCTGAAAAACCTCTGTAGTCCATAATTTATGACAACAGGCTGGTTACAAAAGGGCATAGGTAAAAGTCTGTATAGCTCGAGGTATTTTCAAGTAGATTGTAAATAGATGCTACAAGGGCTCTACTCTGAGGATTTGTACTGTTCTTATCTATATTGGTTATGTGACAGAATGCTGGTAGGTTTGGATACTCTTTCTTTAAAGACCTGCATTCTTCTATTTCCATAACACCCCTCTCTTTCTAATACTCCAGCATTTCCAAAATGTATTAACAATGCACAGGTATTCCAGTCGATCTATCTTGCAGTTACATAACCAAGGGTGTGCGGTAAAATTCGCTCCGCCGGCTGTGTTTTCGGAGTTTTTGCCACTCCGCGCTATGCTTGGAATGCAGAGTTTGGCAAAAATCTCTGCGTCCAGCTGCCGCATAGCAGATTTTAACATCCACCACCACAACCGCCCTATAGCTTATAAATAATAACTTACTGATTCATTTCCTTAGTTGTTGCGCGTCATAGAGTAAGGAGCCGGGTGGCAGGGCGCATACACAGAGTTGCGGTGAGGGCTCGCAGTCGCTTCAGTTTTCTAGTGCCCATGCGCCCAATAGCACACGTGCGCACACAAGAGAAGGTCCGTTGCAGGCCAGGCAGGCCGAGGTAATCCTCCAGAGGCTGAAGGCAGCGGGAGAGCATTGTCGACCTCCTGGATCTGCATTCTGTCGCCAGAGAGAAGGTAGGAGGCGACTGACGCGCTGGCTGAGCTCGGCCACTGTCTTCCAACGGGCGGAGCGGAATTCCATGAAATTGTATTCAACTCCACGGAATTCCGCGTAGTAAAGCTCCGCCCACCCTTAAACTAAACACATCAGATAACTACCGTAAAGCATTGTTAACATGCATATCTGTTGCCACAAGTACAATATTGCCCTCTTTATCTGAGAATTTACCTTTCGAGTTCTTATTCCTCACCTCTAGCAACTGCTCACAATGACTTGTAACTGCTTCCTGGAACATGTCAATGGCAATCTTGAGTAGATTTGCAATAAATGTGAACTTACTCTTGAAGTCACTGCAGCTGCTAGCATCAATAACAAAACCCATATTTATCAAACTGCCTGTAACATTATCCTGCATGTTAATGTCACTATCAGTGTCATTTTTTAAATCTGCTGATGTGAACAACACCAATATCACTAATAGCAAGATTCGATTAAGCATTGGTAACAGATCTAGTGTTATTTAAATGACACTTTATCCTTGGCATATTGCGCGCTTTAAGAAGTTTTAGTTTATGAGTAAACCTAAACTGATCAATTTCTAAATTGTACATAATTAAAATTAGCTACTTTGCAAAATGATAACCCGAATGACAAAAATAAATATTTCTGTTAACTGCCTTTTAGACAAATTGTCAAGAATACGATCTGCTTCATTTTTGGTTATTTCTGCAATTCCTCATTCTTTTTCCACTGGAGTAATGTCTTTGTGGAACTGTGGTGTTTTTGTCATTTAAGATGCAGCCGCGGCCGCTGCAGGTGAGAGCGGTGGGGCGGTGGGGCCGGCTAGGGGGATTTCAAGAGACGAACATGAGGGTAAATTAATTATTTATTTAATTTTCCCTTGTGGTCATCTCTCGAAATACCCCCAGCCCGCCCTGCCGCCCAACCACTCTTACCTTCAGTGGCCGTGGCAGTTAAAATGTTCATTTGAACTGACATTTTCCCCTAACTATAACGTCACTTTAACCTTTATGTTTTTTCAATTAATAAATATATATATATTTAATTAATGCACCACTCTATGCCTGAAAGGGTATTGTTTTGACTTATACTGGGTGCTCCCTTGTGCTATCTCTCTAAAGAGCTCTAATGAGAGCGAAACATGTGTCAGGGGTAGCTTTTATTCATTTCAGGTTGGCTTGGTTGATATTTACCAATTCAAAGCTGTAATACTGTGCCTGGAGTGGTAAAAAGCTTTTGTCATTTTACAGCTTGGCATGGACAGCACTGTGCTAGTCCTATGCTTAAAGATGTTTGCTGTAGAAATGGCAAAAGACTTTGTCCCTTTCTATCTCGACGTGGATGGCACTGTGCTAAATCTATGCTTAAACACTTTGATAGAAAAGCAGACATTTGAGGTTAGCAGATCTAGAGTGTCACTTTTGTTGAAGGTGCTCTAGACAGGAGCTGCTTTCCACCTAAACTTGAGAACTACCCAGAGTTCTCTGCTTCTTTTTTGCATATATATTTATCTATATCTATATATATATACTGGGACTGCCATGGGTTTGTGCTTCGCGCCGAACTTTGCCAACCTGTTCATGGGTCAGTGGGAAGAGGAGCTCAGCAATAACCCTGATTTTGCACAAGACCTCGATCATGTTGTGATCTGGCTCAGATATATTGATGACCTCTTCATCATTTGGAGAGGGACTGAACAACTGGCATCTAACTTCATTAAAAAGGCTAAACAACAATAACCGCAACATTCAGCTCACAGGCAAGATCAGCAGCACCGCAGTTGAGTATCTTGACATCAAGATTGACATCAGACAGAACACCATCCATACTAGGCTTTTCCGCAAAAACACAGCTGGCAACAGCTTACTACATGCCCTGAGCAGTCATCCAGAGACCCTTAAATGGAGCATTCCCTACGGAGAACTGTTAAGGGCTAAACGTAATTGCAACACCGAGACAACATATTTACATGAACGTGAAAACATGCTGAAGAGATTCAGGGAAAGAGGGTACCCCTATTGGGTCCTCAAGAGGGCCAGCGAGAGAGCGAATGACATATCTAGGCAAGAGACACTGACGGATAGGACAGACACTGAAGCAGATCACTCCAGTGTTAGTGCCAGAATTATTCTCACATTTGATGGTGATACCAACAAGGTCCAAAAGATTCTGGCCAAAAATTGGAACATCCTCAAATGTGACACGACCATAGGCGATCACATAGATGACAGACCCCGCATCACCTACAGGAAAGGGCGCAGCCTCAGGGACTTACTTGTCCACAGTGACATTACAACAGCAAGCAACAATAACATACACAATTTACAGGGTTTTTTTCCCTGCGGCCACTGTAAGGCGTGCAAGAACAGTTTGATTCGCAAGGAAATGAGAAGAGGTCCCGCCTCTAGAATCATCTCACAATTTCTCACATGCAGTACACACTTTGTAATCTACATTATTGAGTGTCCGTGTAAACTTTGGTACATAGGGAGTACTACCCAGATGGCCAAGAAGAGAATCTTAGAACACATGAGGGCCATCAACAACAGGGATCCCAAGTACCCGGTAGCCCGTCACTTTCAAGACAAACACTTTTCAGACCCATCCCAACTCAAATAGTGGGCGATTGAGCAGATAACCACAGATCACAGGGGTGGTAATAGGGTCCTGAAACTGAGGAAAAGAGAGTCCCAATACATTGTGGACTTCCAAACCAAATCCCCGGGTGGGCTTAACCAGGACGAGGAATTAGCCATACACCTGAAAGAAGAATAGTGTTCACACCCCCCTTCTGACCTGTCTTTCGATCTTTACCTTTCCTCTCTTCGCCAGCTGCAACAAGAATGACATTTGTACAGTCTTTGTTTATTTACACTTTGGGGCCGATTCTGATGCGGGTTGGAAAAGCTTCCCGACCGAATCGGTTGGGAAATGGTGGCCCACCCACTCGGATCGGGAAAGTCCGACCGGCGGAGTAGGATGCATCCGGATGCTTCCAGATACGATTTGGTTGAACTCCCATTGACTTCAATGGGAACATTTGTTCCTAATCGCATCAGAATTGGGCCCTCGGTCGGGAAGACACGTTCCCGATCCGATTTGGAAGGAGCAAATGCCGTTAGGAGGCCTTCCTAACCGCATCAGAATCAGGCCCTCTGTTTTTAACCATGCACTATGATACTCATTTTGTTTTCTTTTGTCTTCTTTGCAGGAGGAAAGGAAGGGACCCATCACCACACATCCACCTGCATGGGTCTCCCTACCCTTTTCTTCGTCTTCACCTCTGGGATACATTCACAAGATAAGATTCATTTGCATGATGCCTTTTTTTGCATTTTCTTGGAACTTCTGCACAGGCAGTTACAGTTGACTTTACAGAGGACACGTGTCCGAATACCCATGATAGTTGATTCATGTTTTGTACTTTGCCATTCTAACCAGACCCACTTATACCACTATGGCATCATTGTCTGCATACGGCCTGAATCTGGCACTATGCCAATACGCCTACTGGCAAGCCGATGTTTACATGTGGGTCTATAGTTGCATACGGCCGGAATCTGGCACTATGCCAATACGCCTACTGGCAAGCCGAATTTTGCATGTGGGTCTACAGCTGCACCCACACGTGTCTTGGATTACATGGCACCCACATTTAGCCGTCATCAATTGAATATCAATTCTAGCGACCGTTTCATCTTTGTTTATTTTCCTGGCTAACGATTTTCCTTATTTTGGCTTTGTACCTTTGCTTTTTAATTTTTCCATGGTATGTATAGTATAATTTGGTCAACCAACATGTTCCAATATGTCTGACACATGAGATTCTAATGTTGTCCCCTTTTTATTTCTATTATGCACCTTTTTAAGTCACCCCATTGGTGTTGCTAAACACATGTGACCAAGGCTGCTTGGCAGTCGAAACGCGTCGTGTGATTAAACGGCTTTCAGCTTTACCTGTGATGTCTTTTGCTGCATCCTGAGAGTGCGCCGACCTAACTTTGCTTTGGATTTTAAAGCCGGTATGCACTGTATCTTTCCACACTGCTTAAGCCTCTTGGAAGTCTCAGCACCATGTATGTGATATTGTTTATTTATTTGCAGCACACCATGCCATGGGTAACAGACCACCATTCCATCACAGTTGCAATATTTAAAATGTTTTCACATGGAATGTCCATCGTTTATGTCTTGTTGAATGGCTGTATAAACTTCCACACTATTTGTTCACATCTCATGTGATCTAGACTGCCTGTCTAGTTGAAACACGCTGTGAGATTCTGCAATAAATACAATGTACTGCACCGATGATTGTGTCGTGAGTGTGCGTTACCACTTCATCGGATTTTGTGAGATTGATATGTGTATATATATATATATATATATATTACCTACTGGCGGTCGCCAGTAGGTAGTTATAGTTAGGACCTAGTTTCCATAGGAAAAGCGTTTTTTGATTTTCCAATAACTTTGGCCCCGTTTGATGAATCTTCACGAAATTTTCAAAACTAGTGGGGCCTCCGGTCAGCTCCTGTCTTGAAAGTTTCTAGGTGATTCGTCAAGCGGGGACCGAGAAAAAAGGGGGGGTCCCAAAACGTGTTTTCCCATGTTATTTTCCATAGGAAACTTTAGACAAAGCTACAGCCCGAACTGATGTACGGAATTACACAAAATTTGGCAAAAAGGTAGATCTTGGTTCAGAAAGATCCCTTTTTGTTAAATGGTGTAAATCCGTTCAGTAGTTCCTGAGAAATTAGGAAAAGAAAAAGTTTCGATATCTATGGCCGCAGTGGATTCGCGAACCCTCCCGAGCACGAGCTTCATTCTCATTGGCTGCCAACACTCCAAACCAGGAACTGTTGGCAGCCATCTTGTGACTCGGTAGAACCGAGTCACAAGAAAACAGTAAAACAAATATAAAAAACAAGAAAAGGGGGCAGGGTATAAACACCCTGACCCCCTAGGCCTGCTCAGGGGGTCCCACAAGGACCCCCAGGGCCAAAAAAAGCATTTTGTTTTATAATTTCAACGGAATTCACGTTGGGGTCGCGAATCCCGCCAAAATTATTTAAAAAATGAAGCGCGGGCTCCCAGTATGCGCCAGGGAGCTGCGTTGCAGAGAGGTGGTCCAAGGCCACGCCCCCTTTTTACACCACTCTGCAACGCAGCTCTGTGGCGCTTACTGGAGGTACCTGGTGGGCTAGTTGGCCCCCAGGGACCCTCAGGATTCAAGGGGACTTAATCCCCCAATTTACAGTGCACCAGGGGGCGCGTTTGCGCAGTGGTGCAGGGAGGGGCGGGGCCTGATATTACAAGTGTGCAAACACACCCCCTGGTGCTTTGTAAATTGGGGAATTACGTCCCCTTAAATCCTGAGGGTCCCTGGGGGCCAACTAGCCCACCAGGTACCTCCAGTAAGCGCCACGGAGCTGCATTGCAGAGAGGTGGTCCTAGGCCACGCCCCTTTTTACACCTCTCTGCAACGCAGCTCTGTGGCGCTTACTGGAGGTACCTGGTGGGCTAGTTGGCCCCCAGGGACCCTCAGGATTCAAGGGGACTTAATCCCCCAATTTACAACGCGCCAGCGTTTGCACAGTGGTGCAGGGAGGGGACGGGGCCTGATATAACAAGTTAGCAATCTTGCTGTGTGGGAGTTACTGGAGGTGACTAAAAGGGCAGTTGGCCCCAAGGTTGACGTTGGGAGCTAACTACCCCTCCTGTTACCTCCAGTAAATCCCACACAGTGGGATTGCTAAAAGGTGTTTGTAGGCCACGCTCACCTTTCTCCACCACTCTGAAAACGAGTCTGCTATGTTATAGTTAGAAATTAGCATTTAAAAAACCTTTGAAATTCACTGAAAAAACCATAGGTTTCAGGCACGTTATAGTTAGAAATTAGCATTTAAAAAACCTTAGAAATTCACTGAAAAAACCATAGGTTTCAGGGACGTTATAGTTAGTTGGATATTTCACTCGTACAAAACCATAGAAATTCTGCCGTTATAGGTAGTTCAGCTAACTATAACTCGCGCCCCCGCAATGCACTGCTGATGACGTCACATATTACATCATTCATGACATGGTCAGTGACATCACTGATGACATCACTGATGACATCTCAAATGACATCACTGATGACATCACCCAGTGACTGTGTGTTTCTTTAAATTTTAAATATGTATTATATATATGCCAAGGTGTATTGAGGAGTGAGTGGGTGTATAAGTGTCTGGATGGAGGATTTAGTAGGTGCTTGACTGACTGTTTAAGTGAGTGATTACATGTGTCCTACTGAATGCATGGGTTAGTGACTAAACTGTGTGAATGTCTGTATCAGTCTGTCTGTTGTTGTATAAGCTGCTGCTTGGGTTGATCAGTAGCTACATGAGTGTCTATATGGGTTATCGATTGGTTGCCTGAGTATTTGTATGGGTGCCTGAGTATGTGTGTGGGTGGGTGGGAGGTGTGTGACTCTGTGCATAGATGTTTGAGTGGTTGATTCACTGGGTGTATGGGTTCAAGAGTGCATGTGGAAACAGCTGTATGGGTGGGTGAGTGTGTGTATGGGTGTGTTGGTGAGTGAATGGAAGTCTGAGTGGTACATGTGTGAGTAACTACATATGTAAAAGGCAGTATATGTGAGTGATGCTGTATATAAATGAGTATATGTGAGAGTGAGTGATTGTGAGAGTGGCTGTATGGATGAGTGTGTACTTGTATCAGTGATTATATAAGAGAGTAATTATGCGTTAGTATCTGTATGAATTAGTGAGGTGGTGTGTGTATAACTGTATAGGTGAGTAAATGGGAGTGTGATTGATTCTTTGCATGACTGACTAGGTGTGTGAGTAACTCCATGGATGAGTGGTGGTGTGTGAGTGTCTGAATAGGTGTATGTGTGCATATCATAGTGTTGTATTGATGAGTGACTGCACGTATAAGTGAATGTATGGGTGAATGAGTGGATGTGTGTGTAGACCTAGGAATCAAAGAGTGCGTATGTAGTAACTGGTATTGGTGTCTCGATGGTTTCGAAAATGGTAGTCTGTATTTTACAGTGGGTGTATTAAAGGTTATATTAGACTGTGAGGAGGTGCATCAGATTTTCATGTGGATGATGTCATCAGTGATGTTATCAGTGATGTCATTTGAGATGGCATCAGTGATGTCACTGACCATGCCATGAATGATGTAATATGTGCATTGCGGGGGCGCGAGTTATAGTTATCTGAACTAACTATAACAGTGGAATTTCTATGGTTTTGTACAAGTGAAATGTCCAGCTAACTATAACGCCCCTGAAACCTATGGTTTTTTCAGTGAATTTCAAAGGTTTTTTAAATGCTAATTTCTAACTTTAAAGTCTATAAAACCTATGGTTTTTCAGTGAATTTCTAAGGTTTTTTTAATGCTAATTTCTAACTATAACGTCTGTAAAACCTATGGTTTTTTCAGTGAATTTGAAAGGTTTTATAAATGCTAATTTCTAACTACAATGTCCCTGAAACCTATATTGTTTTTAACTAAATTTAAAAAAGACGTGCATACTTTTTGTAGTGAAAAACTAACTGTAACAGTACTCTGTTATAAGTTATAATTTAACAATGTTTAAATCTTAATTAGCACTAATTAACATATAAGTGTGGAAAAAGTGTGACGGAGCAGCTATGATACCCGACTTCGAACAACAGCGTTCACAGTTCGATTCCCGGCTCCAGCGGCACGTTAGCCCACCACTATGTCACTGTGGGCAACACCTTGCTTAATCTTTCCGATGCCCCCGACCACCGGAACACCTTTCCAGGGGTAGCTGTACGCTTTACAAATGCTCGCATTTTTTTAATTTAAAACCATAGTGATGAGAAATATTATCACGTTTTTTTTTTCTTCTATTCTGATAGATCTTTTTTTTATGTCTTCTATTTAGAATTACAGCAATTAATAAATGTATTTACTCATGAGAATGGAAATGACACGGTTTTCCGGGTAACAGTTTTTAAGCTCTCCAACGTATGTACATATTAAGGACTTTATATACGTGTTAGGTTCGAAATCGAAACTTTTTCCGCTTCACATTTTGTAACTTTTCCCAACACGTGCACAAGTTAAACAGTTAAAACGTGAGCACGTGTCAACTGTAAAACGTGACATCTAAATGGGCGGAGCCGCATCTTCCTTCCATAGACTACTCAATAACCAAAAAGGATATAAACCACACCCGTTGATTGATTAGTTTCGTTTTTGCGAGTTCTTTACGCGTCTCCATTCAGTGATGCAGGTGCTCTTTTCTACAGTCAGATTCTTCTTTTGCGGCCACAAAACATAATCGTGAGTTGTAAGTTGTTTGATTATGGCATACTAGATATTTATAATACGTAGCTATTTGTCAATATTTAAACACTTGTATTTAGAAAAAAGTGTTATTGGTTGTTTTTGCCATTTATATGTAATGTCAGCAGCTTGTTTTCAGAAACAGACAGAATACAGCAAACATTGTTCCTGTTCTGGCTCCTTTGAGCTCATATAGTGTGACTTTGTATATTATAATATTGACACTGTACTTGACCTCAGAAGTGTTGGTGACCCGTTGGCGCGAAGACTAAAGATTTATATGTAACGTCAGCAGCTTCTAGTTTGTAGTCTATTTCCCCCTTGAGATCATATAGTATGAGTATGTATATTATAATAACCACACATTATGATCTCAGAGGAGTTTGTGACCTGTTGGCGCGAAGACTAAGATTTATATGTAACGTCAGCAGCTTCTGTTTTTTAGTCTATTTCTCCCTTGAGATCATATAGTGTGAGTATGTATATTGTAATATTAACATTTATACTGACCTCAGTGGAGTTTATCACCCATCGACGCGAAGACTAAAGATTTATATTTAACGTCAGCACCTTCTCGTTCTTACTCTGTTTGTTCCTTGGGATCATATACTGTGAATATGTATATTATAATATTAACAGTCATTGTGATCTCAGAGCACTTTATGACCCGTTGGCGCGAAGATAAAAGATTTTGAAGTCCCGGAGAAAGGAAGCTTTCAACATACTCATCGCTGGAAAGTATTTCGTTATTGATCTTGTTTTGTATTGATGGCTTCATTTTCATTTTCCTTTTTCTGTGCCATCACTGACACTGTGTATATTGTAAGAGTGTGATATTTCCACACAACAGGAATTGGAGATTTGTCGCCGCCAGGACTAAACCATCTGAAATACAGTTTACTGACCTTTATAACTTACTTGATCAGATATTTTTACAGTGACAATATTTTTGGAAATTGCAGTTTAAAAAAAAATAGTTTCCATAGATACTTTCTTAGTGAAAACCTTTGATAAACCCTACATTTCTGAATGGTTTTTTACTATTTCTATTTTTGTCTGTTGTGGTTCCTATTCACCTTCTCCCTATAGAATATATACGACCAGTAGTGTATATTATTATACTACTATCCTATCTATTCTCAAAGGAGTACGTGAATTGTTAGCGGAGCAGTGAGCGACCTCTAAGCACTACGACCGAACTTTCCCGAATTCTACAGAATAGAAATTATAAAAAATGATAAAGCGTATATTTCTATGTAATATAAAGTGATTTGTGTTTAACTGTTTTTTACTTGTTATTGTTCTTGTGACCTGAGATGATGTACTGCGGGAGTGTTTCTTGTAGCACTTCTTTTCTACTTTATCTAAAAGTAACTCATGCCCTCTTATATTATCAAGAATATGGGGCAACACTTTTACAAAGTCTAGCAGAAAAAAAAGGGAGGGTGTGCCCACGCTTAAGGGATATTTTATAAATTGCGTTTTTATTTGTCACCCCTTTGATATATACAGCTTCAGTTTCAGAAGAAAGTATATTTGTAATTGCTTAATAAAAACTATTTCAAACCTAGACTGAAATTTTTGCTGCGCTACCAGAGCTCCCCGTCAGAAAAGTAAACACCACATTATAACTAAACAGTGCTCCTGGGAAGTATCCCACCCGCAAACTTAATAAAAAGAAGACCGCAACACACTTTGTTATTTTCCCGCCGTGATTTGTACACCCCACGCCAATTATATAAATGGCCCTTAAAATATATAAAAAACTATTTTTACCTTCACAATCCCTCTCCACCACCTTGTGACCACTGTACAGAGTTAAAAGTGTTCCTACCCTCCCCGCTACTACTTTCTTTTCCCGTACTCCATTGAAATGCGTCACAAAATGGTTCACAACAGTGAATTATTCCCAGCCAATAATGAGCAAACTTGTACTAGGAACACTTTAGCCAATAAAATGTCCATGGTGTTCCGCAGAGGGGAAGGGAATCGCTGCCAACACTTCTACTTTCAATGGTTTACAGCCAATGAACATTAAGCTTGGGAAGGTCCTGCTATGAACACGTTACCCAATCAGATGTCCCTGATACTCCTCGGAGGGGGAGGGAATGGCTGGCAACACTTCTACTTTCAATGGTTTACAGCCAATGAACATTAAGCTTGGGAACGTCCTGCTTGGAACAGGTCAGCCAATCAGATGTTCCTGCTACTCCGCGGACGGGGAGGAAATGGCTGGCAACACTTGTACTTTCAATGGTTCGCAGCCAATGAACATTAAGCTTGGGAAGGTCCTGCTTGGAACACGTCAGCCAATCAGATGTCCCTGCTACTCCGCGGACGGGGAGGAAATGGCTGGCAACACTTCTACTTTCAATGGTTCGCAGCCAATGAACATTGAGCTCGTTGTTGGAACACCTCATCCAATTAAACGTTAATTTTGTTCCAGACACACGAACAGAACACGCCCACCCACATAATATTAAATTTCATCTAAGAAAGTGACACTGTCCGTGATAAAAGTGAACACCGCATTATAAGTAAACATTACTGTGCATTATATTAAAGGAAGGCTGCAATACGGCGCATTGTTATTTTCCCTGCTTGCCGCATTACGGCGCATTGTTTTCCCGATGGGATTTCCAGAGCCTACGCAACCTTGCCGCAATACCGCGCACCGTTGTTCTGCGGACGTGATTTCCACGGCCTGCGCAACATTCAAACTCCCTGCCTCTGCACCGTACAGACTGCTTAAACTAAGACCACAGAGTTCCTACTATACCCTCTTATACAATTTTTCTCTTTTGTGATAAAAGTGAACACCGCATTATAAGTAAACATTACTGCGCATTATATTAAAGGAAGGCTGCAATACGGCGCAGTGTTATTTTCCCTGCTTGCCGCAATACGGCGCATTGTTTTCCGAAATGGCTGGCAACACTTGTACTTTCAATGGTTCGCAGCCAATGAACACTAAGCTTGGGAAGGTCCTGCTTGGAACACGTCAGCCAATCAGATGTCCCTGCTACTCCGCGGATGGGGAGGAAATGGCTGGCAACACTTCTACTTTCAATGGTTCGCAGCCAATGAACATTGAGCTTGTTGTTGGAACACCTCAGCCAATTAAACGTTAATTTTGTTCCAGACACACGAACAGAACACGCCCTCCCACATAATATTAAATTTCGTCTAAGAAAGTGACACTGTCCGTGATAAAAGTGAACACCGCATTATAAGTAAACATTACTGCGCATTATATTAAAGGAAGGCTGCAATACGGCGCATTGTTATTTTCCCTGCTTGCCGCAATACGGCGCATTGTTTTCCCGATGGGATTTCCAGAGCCTACGCAACCTTGCCGCAATACCGCGCACCGTTGTTCTGCGGATGTGATTTCCACGACCTACGCAACATTCAAACTCCCTGCCTCTGCACCGTACAGACTGCTTAAACTAAGACCACAGTGTTCCTACTATACCCTCTTATACAATTTTTCTCTTTTGTGATAAAAGTGAACACCGCATTATAAGTAAAGATTACTGTGCATTATATTAAAGGAAGGCTGCAATACGGCGCATTGTTATTTTCCCTGCTTGCCGCAATACGGCGCATTGTTTTCCCGACGGGATTTCCAGAGCCTACACAACCTTGCCGCAATACCGCGCACCGTTGTTCTGCGGACGTGATTTCCACGGCCTACGCAACATTCAAACTCCCTGCCTCTGCACCGTACAGACTGCTTAAACTAAGACCACAGTGTTCCTACTATACCCTCTTATACAATTTTTCTCTTTTGTTTCGCCCTACGCCAAATTTGGCGTAATTCCGTTCAGCAGTTTGACCTGTAGCCTTGTCTAAAGTTTCCTATGGAAATTGCATGGACAAAACACGTTTTGTGACCCCCCTTTTTTCTCAGCCCCCCCTTCACAAATCACCCCCAAACTTTCAGGATAGGAGCTCACCTCAAAAGAGGAACTTTTTGGAAAATTTCATAAAGATTCGGCAAACGACGCCAAAGTTATAAGCACATCAAAAAATGCTTTTCCTATGGAAATGTGGTCCTACCTATAACTACCTACTGGCGACCGCCAGTAGGATATATATATATATATATATATATATATATATATATATATATAGATATAGATATAGATATATATACATCTATGCTCACCATATTGTCCTTGACCCTCTCGGGAGTGAGAGATACCCAGTTTGAATTTCCAAAACCACCACTGTCTGCGTATGCAGAGCCAACAAGCAGATGCACTCACATTTTGCTGGGGCTAATAATCCTTTATTACCAAAAACGTGCCCAACAAGGCATTTCATCTTTGTTGGCCTTCGTCAAGTTGCAGTGAGAATCTCTTCTCACTCATATATAAAGGACCACCATGCAAAATAGAGATAGACGACATCTTTCATACAATGCCCAAGTGAGTGTAATGCAGATGAATTGAAAACATAAATAAGTATAATTCCATATACTGCACAAATGAGATGTCAACAAGTTCATATAATAATAATCCTGTCTATTATCAAAATAGCCAAATCCTCCACTGTAAAATTTAGCATACCTCAGTGGGCAAACAATCTATTTGCATCAGTCAGAGAATGTTTAAATCTCATTTATATCATGCCGACTTCTCCTAAATACAGGTATATTTCTAAACCTCCCTTTAATTTATCTATGTCGATTCAATAAGTCTTACAGTCCAGACAAAGTGGGCTAAGATACTATGTGGGTATTCATTTCTCCATTTTCTAGTTGCATGACCAAAGTATGTCCCACAATATCCTGAATATTAGAATACTCCGTAAAAAACAGATTTTCTCAGAAAATGTGTCTTTTCTCATTGCAGTGGAAACATTTTCCAACATTTACAAATTTGCCTTAATTTATTCTTCCATGTTTAATTCTGTTGGCTGCTTTGCTTCTAAAGTCATGATATATTTTGACTCAAGTCTCTTCAAAGTTAATTCTCTGTTACCCTCTTGACTGCTCATGGGTACTCTACCAATAGCAAAATATGTCACCAGTTCCAGATTGTCCCGAGTGTTGCATTACTGGATATTGTTTATCATTATGTTTTATGGCACACATATGTTCCAATAGATGTCTCTTTTCAGGATTTATGGTACTCCTTGCATACCTTTTCTCACATGAACCTACCAACCCATAAACCATAAAATCAGAGCAGCATATTCATAAACTTTATGATTGTTAACTTTTTCTGAATATATGGTACACTGTACTTTTTCATGTTAGTGCTTGACGTGCAAGCCTTACACTTACCACATATGTCAAAAACAGTCAACTTCCTGTCTACATATTCACTAGTCCCTTCAAGTGTACTTCTGACAAATTTGTTCCTCAAGGGCTCACTCTTTCCATATGTGATCTTTGGATATGAGGGTCTATCCTTACCAATAATCATATCAGAACTAAGGTATTACCAATGTTTGGAAAAGACTTTCCTGATTTCTCCATCATTTCTATTAAATTTTGTGACAAATGTCTTTTCCTGCACAGCATTCCTGTTGATTGGCTTGGCTGGATCATACTAGAGATCTTCCCTCATTTTTAGTTTCACCTTCTTCACTACGTACTCCAAGACCCATTGCAGGTAACCTATTGTCTGAATCTACTATGCATTTTCTCCTGTTTCATCATGCAAGCTTCTATTGTGCTAGAATAGGACTTAGATCTGAGAACTTCTTAGTATGGTATACTTCATTCCAGACCCTTTGAGTGACTGCTGGTGGCATGTAGAAGGCTATTACCTGCCGTGGGTTTATGATAAAGTAGAGTATTTCTTTTTCTTCCCTCAATTTTAACTTTCTGGTCCAGATATTCTATTTTATGATCTCTGATGTTGCTGGTGAATCTCAAATTAAAATCATTACTCTTGGTGTGATTCACAAATTCTTCTGCCTGAATTCTACTTCCTTTCCAAATTGTAAAAATATTGTCAATGAACCTATACCCAGAGCACCTGCATCTCCCACCAACCCATGAACATATTGGCATAGCTGGGGGCATTGCAGGTGCCCATCACTGTTCCCTGGCCCTGTTTATGTAGCTCTCTGGCAATGCTAAAGAGGTTACTTACCAGACAAAATGCCACCATCTTGATTATCATTCCTGTACAGTGATATTAATCTCACACTTAAAATATATTTACGTGCCTTAATACCACAAGCATGTGTAATACTCATATATAGCATAGTGACGTCTAGAGTCATAGGGAGATACTCCTTTTTTAATCAATACTCTGGATCTTCTCTGAAAAACCTCTGTAGTCCATAATTTATGACAACAGGCTGGTTACAAAAGGGCATAGGAAAAAGTCTGTATAGCTCGAGGTATTTTCAAGTAGATTGTAAATAGATGCTACAAGGGGTCTACTCTGAGGATTTGTACTGTTCTTATCTATATTGGTTATGTGACAGAATGCTGGTAAGTTTGGATACTCTTTCTTTAAAGACCTGCATTCTTCTATTTCCATAACACCCCTCTCTTTCTAATACTCCAGCATTTCCAAAATGTATTAACAATGCACAGGTATTCCAGTCGATCTATCTTGCAGTTACATAATCAAGGGTGAGCGGTAAACTTCGCTCAGTCGGCGGTGTTTTCTGAGTTTTTGCCACTCTGCGCTATGCTTGGAATGCAGAGTTTGGCAAAAAACTCTGCGTCCAGCTGCCGCATAGCAGATTTTACCATCCACCACCACAACCGCCCTATAGCTTATAAATAATAACTTACTGATTCATTTCCTTAGTTGTTGCGCGTCATAGAGTAAGGAGCCGGGTGGCAGGGCGCATACACAAAGTTGCGGCGAGTGCTCGCAGTCGCTGCAGTTTTCTAGTGCCCATGCGCCCAATAGCACACGTGCGCACACAAGAGAAGGTCCGCTGCAGGCCAGGCAGGCCGAGGTAATCCTCCAGAGGCTGAAGGCAGCGGGAGAGCATTGTCGACCTCCTGGATCTGCATTCTGTCGCCAGAGAGAAGGTAGGAGGCGACTGACGCTCTGGCTGAGCTCGGCCACTGTCTTCCAACGGGCGGAGCGGAATTCCATGAAATTTTATTCACCTCCACGGAATTCCGCGTAGTAAAGCTCCGCCCACCCTTAAACTAAACACATCAGATAACTACTAATGGCAATCTTGAGTAGATTTGCAATAAATGTGAACTTACTCTTGAAGTCACTGCAGCTGCTAGCATCAATAACAAAACCCATATTTATCAAACTGCCTGTAACATCATCCTGCATGTTAATGTCACTATCAGTGTCATTTTTTAAATCTGCTGATGTGAACAACACCAATATCACTAATAGCAAGATTCGATTGAGCATTGGTAACAGATCTAGTGTTATTTAAATGACACTTTATCCTTGGCATATTGCGCGCTTTAAGAAGTTTTAGTTTATGAGTAAACCTAAACTGATCAATTTCTAAATTGTACATAATTAAAATTAGCTACTTTGCAAAATGATAACCCCAATGACAAAAATAAATATTTCTGTTTCTGTTAACTGCCTTTTAGACAAATTGTCAAGAATACGATCTGCTTCATTTTTGGTTATTTCTGCAATTCCTCATTCTTTTTCCACTGGAGTAATGTCTTTGTGGAACTGGGGTGTTTTTGTCATTTAAAATGCAGCCGCGGCCGCTGCAGGTGAGTGCGGTGGGGCCGGCTGGGGGGATTTCAAGAGACGAACACGAGGGTAAATTAATTATTTATTAAATTTTCCCTTGTGGGACCGAGGGACAGAAACAAGTGCGCAAAACGCACAAAGGGGGCAGGGTAGAAACACCCTGACCCCCTAGGTCTGCTCAGGGGGTCCCACAAGGACCCCCTGGGCAAAAAAAAATTATTATTATTTTTTTTAAATCGGCAGGATGCGCTCAGGGAGCGCGGATCCTGCCGAAAAAAAATCGAAGCGCGGTCTCCCGCGCTTCGATGCTAATTGGCCCTCGGGTGGCCCAAGTCCCGGGGGCATGGTGGGGGTTTTAACTTATGTAGGGGGGCCTCTAGGCCCCCAAGCCCCGGGGACCGCCACCCCCGGGGCTTTATTTAGAAATGATGGCGGGAGGGCTCTGAGCCCTCCCGCAGCCCCGGGGACCGCCACCTCCCGGGGCTTTTTTTTTTTTTAAACCTGTGTGGGGGCTCCAGCCTCCCACATGCCCCGGGACCGCCACCTCCCGGGGCACTAAACATTTAAATATGGGGGTCCGTTACGAGCCCCAAGCCCCGGGGACCACCACCTCCCCGGGCTGTGCACTGAATGGGAGGGGGCCGCGCGGCCCCCTCCTGGAGCCCTTGATGGCCCTGGGGACCACCACCCCCAGGGTCGGCTCCTGCAGTGTCCCGGGGTGCCTACCCCCGGGACACTGCTGTTTGCTATGACAGGACGGGAGCCTCGCGGCCCCGTCCTGTCATAGCAAATCTTGGTTTGCATTTTGAAAGAGAGAGCAGGAAACCTGCCTCTCTTTCAAAATGCAACTAATTGCTTTTCCACATGGGGAGCAGCATGTTAGCTGCTCCCCATGTGGAAAGCAATGCCGGCTTCCGCAGGAGGCGGGGAGCCGGCTGGGACTGTGGGGGATTGGGGACCCCCCACAGTCTCCAACGTGAGGCCAGGCCCCGGGGATGGGGTCCCCGGGCCATAAGTGGCCCGGGAGGGGGCCACGCAGCCCCTCCCCAAAGTTCAAATTTTTTTTTTTATAAATAAGGGAAAGGCCGGCCCCGGGGATGGGGTCCCCGGGGCCTTAATGGCCTGAGGAGGGGGCCACGCAGCCCCTCCAAATAAAAAAATAAAAATCGAGGCCATGCCCCGGGGATGGGGTCCCCGGGGCCAATACAGGCCCAGGGAAGGGGGCCACGCGGCTCTCTTCCCGTTTTTTTTTTTTAATTTAAAAAAAAAAATGCTCAGGCCCCGGGGGATGGGGTCCCCGGGCCAAAGTGGGCAAGGGAAGGGGGCCACGCAGCCCCCTCCCATTAAAAAAAAAAAAACGAAAAAAAAACGACCGGCATCGTGCCGGAGGCCCCGCCCCTCCCTGCAGTACTTCTGCAAACGCGCCCTGGCGCGTTTGCAGAGGGGGAACGACTCCCTTGAATACTGGGGGTCCCTGGGGCCAACCAGCCCACCAGGAACCTCCAGTATGCGCCAGGGGCTGCCTTGCAGAGACGTGTACATAGGCCACGCCCCTTTTACACCTCTCTGCAACGCAGCTCTGTGGCGCTTTTGGAGGTATATGGTGGGCTAGTTGGACTCCAGGGACCCTCAGGATTCAAGGGGACTTAATCCCCCAACTTAAAACGCGCCACAGGGCGCGTTAGCACAGTGGTGAAGGGAGGGGCGGGGCTTCATGTGACATGTGTGAAACAGGCCCCGTGGCGCGTTTTAAGATGGGGATTAAATCCCCTTCAATCCTGAGGGTCTCTGGGGCCAACTAGCCCAACAGGTACATCCAGAAAGCGCCACAGAGCTGCGTTGCAGAGAGGTGTAAAAAGGGGTGTGGCCTCTCTACACGTCTCTGCAACGCAGCCCCTGGCGCATACTGGAGGTTCATGGTGGGCTAGTTGGCCCCTAGGGAACCTCATGATTCAAGGGGACTTAATCCCCCAACTTAAAACGCGCCACGGGGCGCGTTTGCACAGATGTCACCTCAGGCCCCGCCCCTCCCTTCACCATTGTGCAAATATTCCTCTAAAATCTGCCTTACTACGAACTCCGATTTACTCACCTGTTATCAGGAGAGACCTCAGTGCTGCATCTTTCAGCCCAGTACTGGTCCTGAAAAGTAATTTTAACCGTACTTACCGGTAACTTGAATTTCCTTCATAGGCTAACATTGACTGGTTTCACTTGGAAATTCTTCTAAGTGTGGAGTTTTGGAACTTTAAAATATTCCTCTAAAATCAGCCGAAATACGAATTCCGATTTACTCACCTGTTATCAGGAGAGACCTCAGTGCTGTATCTTTCAGCCCAGTACTGGTCCTGAAAAGTAATTTTAACCGTACTTACCAGTAACTTGAATTTCCTTCCATAGGCTAACATTGACTGGTTTCACTTGGAAATTCTTCTAAGTGTGGAGTTTTGGAACTTTAAAATATTCCTCTAAAATCAGCCGAAATACGAATTCCGATTTACTCACCTGTTATCAGGAGAGACCTCAGTGCTGCATCTTTCAGCCCAGTACTGATCCTCAAAAGTAATTTTAACCGTACTTACCAGTAACTTGAATTTCCTTCCATAGGATATCATTGCCTGCTTTTTGCTGAAAAGTTTCTAAGTGTTGATTTTTGAAACATACAAATATTCCTCTAAAATCAGCCGAAATCCGAATTCTGATTTACTCACCTGTTATCAGGAGAGACCTCAGTGCTGCATCTTTCAGCCCAGTACTGGTCCTGAAAAGTAATTTTAACCGTACTTACCGGTAACTTGAATTTCCTTCATAGGCTAACATTGACTGGTTTCACTTGGAAATTCTTCTAAGTGTGGAGTTTTGGAACTTTAAAATATTCCTCTAAAATCAGCCGAAATACGAATTCCGATTTACTCACCTGTTATCAGGAGAGACCTCAGTGCTGTATCTTTCAGCCCAGTACTGGTCCTGAAAAGTAATTTTAACCGTACTTACCAGTAACTTGAATTTCCTTCCATAGGCTAACATTGACTGGTTTCACTTGGAAATTCTTCTAAGTGTGGAGTTTTGGAACTTTAAAATATTCCTCTAAAATCAGCCGAAATACGAATTCCGATTTACTCACCTGTTATCAGGAGAGACCTCAGTGCTGCATCTTTCAGCCCAGTACTGATCCTCAAAAGTAATTTTAACCGTACTTACCAGTAACTTGAATTTCCTTCCATAGGATATCATTGCCTGCTTTTTGCTGAAAAAGTTTCTAAGTGTTGATTTTTGAAACATACAAATATTCCTCTAAAATCAGCCGAAATCCGAATTCTGATTTACTCACCTGTTATCAGGAGAGACCTCAGTGCTGCATCTTTCAGCCCAGTACTGGTCCTGAAAAGTAATTTTAACCGTACTTACCGGTAACTTGAATTTCCTTCATAGGCTAACATTGACTGGTTTCACTTGGAAATTCTTCTAAGTGTGGAGTTTTGGAACTTTATAATATTCCTCTAAAATCAACCAAAGTACGAATTCCAATTTACTCACCTGTTATCAGGAGAGAACCCAGTGCTGCATCTTTAGCCCAGCACTGACCCTGAAAAGTAATTTTAACTGTACTTACCAGTAACTTATATTTTCTTCCATAGGAATCCATTGTCTGGTTTTCAGCAGAAAAGTTTCAAAGTGTCGATTTTCACAAACTACAAATATTCCTTAAAAATCGCCTGTATGACTTAAACGCATTCTTTCAACTGTTTACAGGAGATGCACCAGTGCTGGATCCAGGATCCAACACTGAGTAAGAAAAAGTAACGATAACAGTTTTTACCTGCTAAGTGAATTTCCTTCCATAGGATAACATTGGTGATTCTATGAGAAAAAGTTTCTAAGTGTCAACTTTTAAAATACAATAAGATTCCTTAAAAATCACGACTGTAACCAAAACGCTTTTACTCAACTGTTTACAGGAGATGTACCAGGACTGAATCTAGGATCCAGTCCTGTGGTTAGAAAAGTAATCCATAAAGTAACTAATTGCATTTAACTAGAAATTCACATTGAGCTGAATGTTGCATTGTGTTTGAAAATGTGTTGCCCATTGCAACAACTGTAACTACTGTACTTAAAAGTCTATTGCCTATGTGCAAAGTATTTAAACTAAAGTAATTCATTCTGAGAAAGTATTTTTTGTAATGTAATGTATAATGTAATTACAATGTAATTTAAAAATAAAATATGTAAAAAAAATTGTTTCTAAAAATGTAGTAAATCAGTATGAAAAAAATTAATATAACAATTAATACATTTAAAAATTGTCATTTACAAAACCTTTGAAATTCACTGAAAAAACCGTAGGTTACAGATATGTTATAGTTAGAAATTAGCATTTAAAAACCTTTGAAATTCACTGAAAAAACCATAGGTTTCAGATATGTTATAGTTAGAAATTAGCATTTAAAAAACCTTTGAAATTCACTGAAAAACCATAGGTTTTAGGGACAGTTATAGTTAGTTGGACATTTTACTCGTACAAAACCCGTGAAATTCCCCCGTTATAGTTAGTTCAGCTAACTATAACTCGCGCCCCGCAATGCACTGCTGATGACGTCACATATTACATCACTCATGACATGGTCAGTGACATCACTGATGACATCACTGATGACATCTCAAATGACATCACTGATGACATCATCCACGTGATAATCTGATGCAGCTCTTCACACCCTAATATAACCTTTGATACACCCAATCTAAATTACAGACTGCCATTCGCAAAACCATAGACACTCCAACACCAATAACTACATACCCACTCACTGATTCTTAGGTCTACACACACACATCCACTCACTCACCCGTACAGTCACTCATACTTATGGTCACTCAGTACAGGACTATCATATGCACTCTTACTCCTATATAGACACTCAAACACCGCCACTCATCCATAGAGGTACTCACACACCTAGTCAGTCATGCAAATAATTAAACACACTGCCATTTACTCACCTATACAGTTATACACACACCAGCTCACTTAATCATACAAATACTAGCACATTGTTACGCTCTTATATAATCACTGATACAAGCACACACTCATCCATACAGCCACTATCACAATCACTCACTCTCGCTTATAGCTATTTATATACTCCAACACACATATATACTGCCTTTCACATATGTAGTTACTCACACATGTACCACTGGGACATACATTCACTCACTAACACACTCTTACACACACTTACCCACCCATACAGTCTATCACAGATGCACTCTTGAAACCATCCACCCAGTGAATCACCCACTCACACATCTATGCACAGTCGCACACACCCCATCCACACAAACACTCAGGCACCCATACAGATACTCAGACAACAAATCAATAACTCTTATAGACACTCATGTAGCTATTCACAAACCCATGCAGCCACTTACACAGCAACAGACAGACGGATACAGACATTCACCCAGTTTAGTCACTAACCCATGCATTCAGTAAGATACGTTAAATCACTCACTTATAGAGTCAGTCACGCACCTACTAAATCATCCATACAGACACTTACACACCCACTCATTCTTCAATACGTCTTTTCCTATATATATTAAAAATATTTAAACTTTACAGAAACACACAGTCACTGGATGATGTCATCAGTGATGTCATTTGAGATGTCATCAGTGATGTCATCAGTGATGTCACTGACCATGTCATGAGTGATGTAATATGTGACGTCATCAGCAGTGCATTGCGGAGGCGCGAGTTATAGTTAGCTGAACTAACTATAACGGGGGAATTTCACGGGTTTTGTACTGAGTAAAATGTCCAACTAACTATAACTGTCCCTAAAACCTATGGTTTTTTCAGTGAATTTCAAAGGTTTTTTAAATGCTAATTTCTAACTATAACATATCTGAAACCTATGGTTTTTTCAGTGAATTTCAAAGGTTTTTTAAATGCTAATTCCTAACTATAACATGTCTGAAACCTACGGTTTTTTCAGTGAATATATATATATATATATATATATATATATATATATATATATATATATATATATATATTTATTATATATATATCATGAAACAATTCATACACACACACACATATATGGTAACCACTAAACCACTCAATAGAGCTTTAACATTGTCAGGACTGCTAGGGTTATGCAGTTTAGTGGACCAAATTATGTAACATGGTTCGCTAATCTATGCAGCAAAAAAATGAAAATTATGCAGCACATTCTTTGGTAATATTGTTTTCATCCATTTGAGCTAGAAACTAAATTTTTGACGAGATCTGCAAATTATAAAAACTATGTAGCAAATTATGTGGTAGTTCCGCCAAGTCCAAAATTATATGGTAAATTCTGCAGCCACAGAACAGAATAAATCCACTGACCCTCATCATTGCCTATTGATTTATCAACATTTTATTCAAGAAAAATAAACAAAATCTAAACATACTAATTCCAGTCAGTGAACAGCATGAGCTGCTCTTTGAAGAAAACTGTTTTTTCAAGGTAAGTACCCAAAAATAAACATGTAATATAAAAAATACATAACCGGAAATAAATAAAATGCTCCAGTATTGGCATCTAGGGATTCTGGTGACATTTATAAACCAATCGCTCTTTGTTCTTGTCGTTAATGATGTCACCAGAACCCCACAATCGCAATGATGTCACCAGAACCCCGCACTGGCAATATTGGAACATATTAATGTATATATAGCGCCCAATAGCCCTAATTTGATATTAAGTTTATTGACTACAATTTTTATGTTAAACTATATCTGTGTTTCACAAAGTACACCTGCTCCTGAAGTTAATGTGGGCAGAGACATATCTATACGTATATGTATATTTTTCTATTCACAAACTATTTCAGAAGTATTTCTGGGCAGCTGTGCCAGGTACAGTCTTCCGGGCACACTTTGGAATGTTATGTGAACCGTTTCCAGAGCCTCTCCCACTTGGGAGAGCCGATGATATGGCGGCAAGCGGGGGCCCATCACCGGGGGGCGGGGCGTTTTGCCCCGGACCTGGGATCAGGGCCATGGCCTAAGATTGGTCAGATTTGGGCGCTGCACCAGAAGCATTAAAGTGCTTACTGTGTGCGCGGGTCAGACCCGCCCCTAAATAAGGAGCTAGTCTTTTTGCTCCTGCTCACTGCCACATGCACAATGCGACTGAATTGTGCCCGCAGCATCGCTGATGCCCCCAACCCTGCGTCAAGAACAGCGACCACAGTGCTGCTTGTGGCCCCTTCGGGAGCCGCATGGGCTGAGCTCTGAGCTCTGTTTTCTCCTGCTTTTACATCCGACTCTCGATGGCGGCTCAGGAGGGGGGGCTAAAGAGGCATTAGTGGGCACTGTTTTTGTGAAGTAGTGATTTGTACCCCTGTTTAGAGGCGATTGTTGGGGCATTTTGAGGCAGTTTTGGCAAGTATTGCAAAATTTGTGGCCCTGTTTTTTGGGTGAATTTTGGGGGCACAAATTGGAGGTGCTGAGCAGTTGCTTGGTAGGAAAGCGCCGTCTTTGAGCACATAAAAGCCTGAGTCCAAGTCTAGTGGTTTGGAAATTTGATTGTGGTAGTACAGCATTGTGCAGCCCCTTGAAAGTGGATCACATGGCTGAGTGTGTGCGGCATTTTGGGTGGCTTTGCAATTGAGTAGGAGCACATAAGCTTTTAAGTTTCCTGTGAAAGTGGTTTTGCCAACAAAGTTGTAATGCAGTGTGATTGCTAGTGGTGAGGCGCCAAGGTTGCTGGGGCTCAAAAGTTTTTTTTTTAAATATTGGGCTCTGCAAGAATGCCAGGTGGAGATAGGAAGGGTGCGAAGCGTGCGCGGCCTGGTGTTGATATGGAGGCAATGATGCTCAGGAAGGTGCGCCAGATGGATGTAATGGATGAGGTTATTGTGCCAACAGGGCCTGCAAGGGGGCAGCTGGTAGAGTAAGTAGCTCTGGTAGAAAGGCCGAGAAGAGCAGGGGTTGCACCACGGGTGGCATTACCCCCAGTGAAGAAGCATGGTAGGATTCAAGGGACAAGTAGTGAGGAGGGCAATGACCACAGGAAATCCCTGAGGTTGTGCCACAGGACAATGTAAGTGATGTCGAAGGTCAACGAAGCTCTCCTGTAGTTATAGTCCCGGTGGTGAACAACAGCATTGCGCAGAATAGTAATAGTTGCATAGCAATTGGGGTCACACCAGCAGGCTGCGCGGGGCAGCCGAAGTTGGCAGCTAATTTGGCAAGTGTTTTGCCATGACTTTCAAAGGTAGGGATGTTGTCTGCATCTTTAATGGGGGTTGCCTTGGCAGGTGTAGGGGAGAGAGGCCACATTGAAAGGGCCAGGTGGCTTTTAGCCCATCTGGATTGTGTGGGGGGACAAGGTGTGCAGGGGCAGGCAGGAGTTATAGACGTGGCTGTAGCAGTAGCTGATGGTGCGGGAGAGCTTTGGAATCTTGCCAGGAATTGATGGGAATGTGTGGGGTGCCGACCTGTGGGTCAATACCACAATTGAATTCCCAGGGATAGAATTGGATTCTGTTACAGGTGTGTCTAGGTTTCCAAAGGAGAAGGTCAGGGCGTTCACAAGGGCATTGGAGGAATGTCTGGGAGCCAAGAAGGTGACACTATATCAGTTGTAGGTGGTAGTAGGGCAGTTGAATTTTGCACTTCACATCATACCCATGGACCACCCATTTTCCAGGTCAGTAGTGCAGGCCATGTCTGGCCCGAAGTTGAGGCATCACCATAATAGGTTGTCAAATGAGGTCCCCCAGGATATAAGAACATGAGAAACAATTTTGAGGGATTTCAATGGGACAGTAGTATTGCCAAGCCCCGCCAAGACCAATAAGGAGTTAGGTCTGTTTACAGATTTTGCAGGCAGTGCAGGCTTTGATGCCATTTTGGGTGCATCTTGGTGTGCATAGTGATGTCCAGGAGACAGGGTGGTATATGGTTTAGTGGCAAGCATTGGCTTCCTGGATCTCTTCCCCATTTTGTTGGCCCTCACAATACGACCTGAGCAGTTGCACAATCAATCAGTGGTATTCTGATCAGACAACATGGCTGTGGTTGAATGCATTATTCAGCTGGTGGCCAAGTGTAAAATGATTTTGAGATTATTGAAAGAAATCATAGAGCTATACTTGAGGCTGAGAGTCAATTTTAAATCAAAACATGTGCCCGGCATATTGAACAGTGCAACAGATTCTTTGTCTTGTTTTAAGATGCAGGCTTTCAGGTATCATCACCCAAAAGCAGTGGAGTTCCCTTCACCGTTCCCAGATCAACTATGGCGGCCTGGTGTCCCAGTCTACCAGACCTTGTGGCTGCCAGTTTAGCACCCAGGATGAGGCATGCCTATTAGAGGGCATATTGCACACATTGTAGGTGTCAGGAAGGCAAGGTGGTGGAAGAATAGTTTTCAACCGAGTCGGTAATCGCATTCCTTGGAGGCCCTGAGAGGGGAGGGGCAACCTGGGTCCTACGCCAAGCAACATGGGACAAAAACTTTCCTAGTTCAAAGGGCACTAAAGGGATGATTGCGATTAGAGGGATGTAGGCAGGACTCCATGTGCCCCATAAACATATTGAAATTAGCAACTATCATGGCCAGCCTGGACAAAGTGTGCAGGTCTACAGACGAGGTCTGCCTTTTCAGAGCAGCCTTCTCCCTAGCATTAAATGGGGCCTTAAGGTTCAGGGAGCTGGTGGCAAAGAACAAAAAAGTCAAGAGTGGGATCTGCAGCTGGTGGATACACAATGGTGTTGGAAAGTGGATTATTGGTAGGGGCAAATGTAGGTCTGCAACTGGCAATAAGGCCACTAACACCTGATAGGACTCAGCATAGGTCTTAGAAAATTATTCCCATGCTCAACCCTTGATAGCTTGGCTGCGAGCAGGCAGGCTTAACTTCAAAGACAGGTATGTAAAGCATTTAAAATCACCAATTCAGTAAATAATTAAGACACAATGCATAATAAAAATCCAATACCAATTTATAAAAATAGGAAATGTTTTTATCTTTAAACTGAGACCGATACAACAACAATCCAATGTAGGGAACCGGAGATATGAATTTTTACAGATTTATAACTTTATAGCACTTAGAAACTTATAGCACCATATTGGGGTATCTGCTCGCGATAGACCGACCCAAAGTCAAAGTTTCAGGCCGACCGCGATGGAGCCCTGAGTGGCTACCCCTCGCGGTAGGTCCCGGTCACAGTTTTTATTTTCGGACTTAGAAACTTTTCTGGAGCTTTTTCTCGCGGGATCCCTCGATGCTCTTCACCAGGCCGGATTCAGTGAGGGTTCGCCGGCCTCGGACTTCTTCTCCTCCCGGTCAAACTCTGGAAGTTGGACCGACGGAGCTTTTAGCGGGACGAACCTGGATGGCTTGGCCGGCTCGCGGTTGAAGGCAGGCGGCTTGGCTGACCAGGTTGAGTCGGTCCCCCTATGGAGCTTTTTTTCAAAGTTCCTCCAAAGTTCTCCAAACTTCTGGAACTTCTTCCTGAAGTTCCCCAAAGGGTCCCAAAGTGTCTCAAACTCACTCCAAGGGTCTGGAAGGTCCAAGATGGCCCTTCAAAGTTGAGGACTTCAGTTCCCACAATCCACTTGGACGTCACCCTTACAAATCCACTGGTAGTTCTCCAGGTTGATGATCCTTGGTGGTGAGGTTCCAGGTGAGCTCTGTTAACCTGTAGCTTGCAGGGAGTCCGCTCTTTACTTCTTTTTCAGCAAGGTAATCCACAGGGCTGTAGTTTCTGATGGTGCAGGCTTCAGAGGTCAGGCCTTAGAATTTGCACAGCAAAACTTCTCAGCATGGCTGTTGCAAAGTCATCCTGTGCCCTGGGCACCCCCCAAAATTTTGCTGACTGGTACTGGTGGTAACTGACTCTGACTGACCCTGGGCTTTACCTAACCAGGCCCAGGGCCAGTGCTATGCTGAATACACTTAGAATACAGTGAAAACACCTACACACACTAGGGTACACTATGGGTTGGGGTACCCCTGTGATTGGCATGACCTACCCTATAAGCCCCTAGTATATAATAGGGCAGGGGAATTGAAACTACCTATCAGTCCCTAGTATATAGCAGGGCATGGCAGTTTAGAGGCCAGCAGCTTTCTACACTTGCATGTGTGCACTGCTGAGGCCTGAGGTCAGTTTTAAAAGCAGCCCTGGGTGCCAGGACTACTTTTAAAAAGTAAATTGTGCCCAAACTCGACTTTGGTGTTTGGGGCACTTAAAAATGGATAACATACAATGTTATGGCATATTAGGGACCCCAAGGGTCTCCCCTAGGTGTCCCAGGGGTGGGGGTTCAGGTATCTATAAGGTAGACCCTTATAAAATGAGTTCTATATGCCCTGGGGTAAGTGAACTTTTACATTTCACTCCCCACATTGTGATAAAGTGCTGCCCAAATTCGACTTTGATGCTAGGAGCACTGTGAAGTGAGGATCTGCAATATTGTTACAGATTCAGAACCCCTAAAGTCTCCCCTAGTTGTCCCATGGGGTGGGGGTCCTGTAGATATAAGCAAAGTACTTATAAAATATGTTTTTGTAAGTCCTGGTGCTGGAAAAATGGCCCAAGTCATTTTTCCCATTGCAAATCCCCTGTTACATAGGTTAACATGGTAGGAAGTTATTAACTAATAACTCTTGATAGGAGAGGGCTAGAAGTGCCATTCAAAGACTTCCCCGAATGGTATTAATAAATTCAACAATATGATATTGTTGAATTTCTCCTAAAGTGTACATACAAGAAGTTATAAGACTTTCTTGTTTGTAAATCCAGATTGAGCTCTTCCAGTGGTCTGCCCTGATTGGTCAGAGTTAAGTGGATTAGTCAGGCTGCCTTGAAGAGGTGATAAAGAGCCCCTGGGGTCAACCAGCTCTGCTGGCAGGGCAGTGTGCTGTTCCATAGGAATGCCAGGTCAGGGGGAGGAGTCATAAACTATGTTCTTCAAAGAGGAGAGCAGAGAACAGTGTCATTTACAACTCTGAACTTTCCACCTTAGGCAGATGGTAGGATTAAGGAAGGTATGAGCAGATGCAGGGGGGAGAGTCTAAGTAAATTAGCTGTCCTAGGGGTGTGTTTAGCCAGCTCTTACCTCCTTGCTGGAAAATCAGCCATTATGGATTTGGAAGATTTGATGCACTCTGGGACAAAATAATGCCACACTCTACAGGATGTGGTCATATCTTTGAGGAGTTACCCTTCTCCCATTGGTCAGGAGTGACCTCCTGCATGACCCAGAGAACTTGGAATAAGTATCTGAGAGGGGCAGAGCCCTCCAGATCTGCTGCTTGAAACTGAAGAAAGCAAGACATTGTGCCAAGCTGAGAAGTTTTGCTGTACAAATTCTAAGGCCTGACCTCTGAAGCCTGCACCATCAGAAACTACAGCCCTGTGGACTACCTTGCTGAAAAAGAAGTAAAGAGTGGACTCCCTGCAAGCTACAGGTTAACAGAGCTCACCTGGACCCTCACCACCAAGGATCATCAACCTGGGGAGCTACCAGTGGATTTGTAAGGGTGACGTCCAAGTGGATTGTGGGAACTGAAGTCCTCAACTTTCAAGGACCATCTTGGAGCCTCCAGACCCTTGGAGTGAGTTTGAGACACTTTGGGACCCTTTGAGGAATTTCAGGAAGAAGTTCAAGAACTTTGGAGAACTTTGAAAAAAAGCTCCATAGAGGGACCGACTCAACCTGGTCAGCCAAGCCGCCTGCCTTCAACCGCGAGCCGGCCAAGCCATCCAGGTTCATCCCGCTAAAAGCTCCGTCGGTCCGACTTCCAGAGTTTGACCGGGAGTAGAAGAAATCTGAGGCCGGCAAACCCTCACCGAATCCGGCTACAAGAAGAGCATCGAGGGACCCCGCGAGAAAAACCTCCAGATAAGTTTCTAAGTCCGCTCGAAGAAAAGGTGACCAGGAGCAACCGCAAACGCCAAGCCGCCTGCCTTCCATCGCGTGCCAGCCTGGACTCCGGGGTTGCCCCGCTGAAGCGCTAGAGAAAAAGTTTCTAAGTCCGCTCCAAGGAGGTTGACCGGGGGCTCCTCGCAAGGCAATCCGGCGAACCCTCACCAAATCCGGACTGGCTGGGAGCTTCGAGGGACCTCGGAGAGAAAAGCTCCAGAAAAGTTTCTAAGTCCGAAGTTAGAAACTGAGACCGGGAGGTGCCGCGAGCTGTAGCCGCCCAGGGCTCCATCACGGTCGGCCTGAAACTTTGACTTTGACCCGGTCTATCGCGAGCAGGTATCCCAATATGGTGCTATAATCTTCTAAGTGCTATATTTTGCTAAATCTTTGAAAATTCATATCTCCGGTTTCCTATATTGGATTTTTGTTGTTTTGGTGTCATTGTAAAGATAACAATATTTCCTATTTTTATAAATTGGTGTTGGATTTTTATTATGTGTTGTGTCTTAATTATTTACTGAATTAGTGTTTTTAAATGCTTTACATACCTGTCTTTGAAGTTAAGCCTGTCTGCTCGCAGCCACGTTACCAAGGGTTGAGCATGGGAATAATTTTCTAAGACCTATGCTGAGTCCTATCATGTGTTAGTGGCCTTATTGCCAGTGCCAGACCTACATTTGCCCCTACCAATAATCCACTTTCCAACATTAGGTGCTCAGCGGTGTGGATGAGGACTTGTGTTTAAAAAGTACACCTTTCAGTAAAGTGAATTAAGATTATAAAAATCCTCTAAATTGCCTTAGAACAAAACTTTTGAGTTTGATTTTTGGAATTTGGACTAAACTGTTTTTAATCCATTGTTTTGATTTTTCCAAATTGTTCTAAGTTTGTTGTGCCTAGTTTTTGTGACCCAAAACTAGGGAACCATGGAGCTGGACCTGGCTAAACTGTCCCAGTTTAAGATGGCTGATCTTAGGGAACAGTGTAGGCTTAGGGGGCTGCCTGCTTTCAGGAAGCTTAAGAAGGCAGGGTTGCTTGAGTCCCTAAAGGCCTGGGCTAGGGCAGCTGAGGAGAGTCGGGGGGTAGAGGGTGTCCCCCCAACATCATCCAAGAGGAGGTGGAGGATGATGCCTCTTCCATTTTAACTAGTGTTAGCCATGTGAATCCAGATGGTGGGAGTGGGGAAGGGTCCCTTACTCAGGGACCACCACCGTCCCTTGCAGAGAGACAGCTTAAGGCTCAATTAGCTTTGATAGCTTTGGAGCAGAGGAAACTGGAATTGGCTGAAAAGAGATGGGAGAGGGAGGAGTCGTTGAAAAGAAATGGTGGCAGTGAAAATGATGAAGATTTTGAAATGTCCGGGGGGGGTGCATTTGATCACAAACTTCCCAAGGGTATAGTACTCAAGTACACTGAGGGGGATGACATTGACAAATGGCTAGCAGCTTTTGAGAGGACCCTTAGAATGAGTAAGTATTGTGGTGCACTCCTGTGGGAGTTAATTCCAGTAGCTGGGAGGGATAGGTTCCTGACCCTGAAGGGAGAGGATGCAGAATCATACCAGCAGATGAAGGCATGCTTAGTTAAGAGATTTGGTCTGACTCCAGAGCAGTACAGGGTGAAGTTTAGAGGCACCCAGAAATTGAGTTCAAAGTCTTGGGTAGACTTTGTGAACGTTTAAGTGAAGGCACTGGAAGGCTGGATTGTTGGTAACAAAGTTGACACATATGAGGGATTGTATAATTTGTTTTTGAAATAACATATTTTAACTCATTGTGCAGAAGAGAAGTTACGCCAGTATCTAGTGGACTCTAAGCTGACAGACCCCAGAGAGCTGGGTGAAGCTGCTGATGAGTGGGTGAGAACCCGGGTTTCCATACAGCACCAGGGGGGTTACCAGAAGAAAGGAGGACAGGTCACTCCCCAGGGGAAAGCCCAAGGGAAAGAAGGTCAAAACCAGAAGGAGTCCTCCAAAGACCAACAAAAACCTGCAAAAGGATGGAGGGCCCCGAGCCAACCCAAATCCAAAGGGAGGTGGAATCAGGGAAAGAATGGTAGGTTCTTTGATCCCTCAAAAGTGGGTAAGTGCTTTGACTGTAACCAGCCAGGGCACAAACAGGGAGATGCTGTCTGCGCCAAGAAGCTCCCCCCTAAGGGGCCATCCACAGGGATTGCCAGTGTAAGTATAGGGGTGGAGAGTGGTGCCCCAGAGAGGGGTAGTCAGGTGGTGGAAGCAACCTTAGTATACCTGGGTGGGGTGAATATTGCAACCCTTGCTGCCTTACCTCCAAACATGGACAAGTACAGGCAGAGGCCTAAAGTGAATGGGACTGAGGTTGAGGCTATCAGAGACACTGGGGCTAGTGTAACTATGGTCCTGGATGAGCTGGTGCCTCCAGAGAGGTTGTTACCTGGTGAGTTTCACCAGGTGACTTATGCAGACAGCACTACCAAACTCCATCCTATGGCTGTGGTCGATTTGGAATGGGGAGGTGTGACAGGCCCTATGAAGGTAGCTGTGTCAAAGGTGCTCCCAGTCCAGTGTTTACTGGGCAATGATCTTGAAGCCTCTGTGTGGTCAGAGGTGGAGAGAGGACTCCATATGAAAATATTGGAGCTCCCTGAGTGGGTATGTGCTGTGACTAGGTCACAGATTAGCCAGAAGGGAGGGGCTGGACACTTGGACCCTGGAACAAAGGGCCAAGCATCCAAGGACAAGGGCACTGGGCCTGGTGAGCCAGCCCAGGGAACTCCAGAGGTGCAGGAAGAATCTAACCCTGATGGGGAGGATCTGGCCTCTGAGGGAGGGACTCCATCCCTGCCAGAGCTGTCAGATTTGGCAGAACTGACAGGATCACGTGGACCCTCCAGAGAGGAGTTCAGTAAGGGACAGCGTGACTGTCCCACCCTTGAGAGCTTGAGGCGTCTAAGCAAGAGGAGGGGGATGACAGTGGGTTTCACAGAATCTACTGGGAAGATGGACTGCTTTATACTGAGGCCATAAACCTCAAAGAGGGGGCCACCAGGAGGTTGGTGGTGCCCCAGAAGTACAGAGAGTTCATCCTGACTTTGGGTCATGATATCCGCTTGGTAGGACATTTGGGACAGACAAAGACATGGAACCGGTTAGTTAACCATTTCTACTGGCCCCATATGTCTGAAAAGATAAAGGAGTTTTGAAGCTCCTGTGTCACCTGTCAGGCCAGTGGCAAGGCAGGGGGCAAGACAAAGGCTCCCCTAATACCACTGCCAGTGGTTGGAGTTCCTTTTGAGAGGGTTGGGATTGACATTGTTGGTCCCCTGGACCCACCTACTGCATCAGGGAATAGGTATATCTTAGTGGTAGTGGACCATGCCACTAGGTACCCTGAAGCGATCCCTCTTAGAACCATTGATGCTCCTGCAGTGGCTAGAGCACTGCTTGGTGTGTTCACCGGAGTAGGTTTTCCAAAAGAGGTGGTGTCAGATAGGGGCACGAACTTCCTGTCTAGCTATCTGACTGCTATGTGGGATGAGTGTGGTGTCAACTACAAGTTCACCACCCCCTATCACCCACAGGCAAATGGTCTTGTTGAGAGATTCAATAAAACCCTGAAGGGCATGATAAATGGGTTGTCAGAGAAACTCAGGAGGAGATGGGATGTTCTCCTCCCATGCTTGCTGTTTGCCTACAGGGAGGTGCCACAGAAAGGGGTTGGTTTCAGTCCCTTTGAGTTGTTGTTTGGACACCCTGTGAGGGGGCCATTGAGCCTGCTGAGAGAGTCTTTAGAGAAGCCTCTTAAAGAAGCAAAGGACAATGTGCTTGACTATGTGCTAGGCCTGAGATCTAGAATGGCAGAGGACATGTACAAGGCAAACAGGAAACTGGAGGCCAGCCAGGAGCTCATGAAGCACTGGTATGATCAAAAGGCTACTATGCCTGAGTATACTCCAGGACAATTGGTGTGGGTGTTGGAGCCTGTGGCTCCCAGGGCCCTCCATGACAAGTGGAGTGGGCCTTATCCAATCTTAGAAAAGAAGGGTGAGGTTACCTATTTGGTTGACCTTGGCACCCCCAGGAACCCTCATAGGGTCCTGCATGTGAATAGATTGAAACCCCACCATGACAGGGCAGACATGACCATGTTACTGGTCACTGATGAGGGTGTGGAGGAGGAAACTGAGCCTGTGCCCGACCTCCTCTCCACTAATATACAAGATGGGTCAGTGGAGGGGGACATACTCTCTCCCAAGTTGACAGACCAGCAGCACAGAGACTGTAAGCAAGTGCTGGAGCAGTTTGCTGGCCTGTTCTCTTTGACCACAGGCATCACTGAGTGGTGTGTGCACCACATTGACACTGGTGACAGCCTACCTGTCAAAAATAAACTGTACAGGTTGTCTGACCATGTCAGAGCCAGCATTAAAGCTGAAGTTGCTAAGATGCTGGAATTGGGGGTAATTGAACCGTCTGAGAGTCCATGGGCCAGTCCAGTGGTACTGGTACCTAAACCTAATCCTCAGGGGGGACCCAAGGAGTTAAGGTTCTGTGTGAACTACAGAGGATTGAATGCAGTCACAAAGACTGACGCTCACCCTATACCTAGAGCTGATGAGCTCATTGACAGGTTAGGGGCTGCTAAGTACCTGAGTACTTTTGATTTGACTTCAGGTTACTGGCAGATTGCCCTCACTGATGGAGCAAAGGAGAGGTCAGCATTCTCCACACCAGAGGGACATTATCAGTTCAAGGTAATTCCCTTTGGCTTAAAGAATGCACCTGCCACCTTCCAAAGGTTGGTGAACAGGGTCTTGTCTGGGTTGGAACAGTTCAGTGCAGCTTACCTGGATGATATAGCTCTATACAGTTCGACCTGGGGGGATCACTTAAGCCACCTAAGGGAAGTGCTTCAGGCCATGCAGCAGGCAGGCCTGACTATTAAGGCAAGCAAGTGCCAAATAGGGCAGAGTTCTGTGGTGTACCTGGGCCACCTGGTAGGTGGGGGACATGTACAGCCTCTCCAAACTAAAATCCAAACTATTTTGGATTGGACAGCTCCTGTTACCCAGACTCAGGTCAGGGCATTCCTTGGACTGACAGGGTACTATAGAAGGTTTGTTCAAAATTATGGGACCATTGTGGGGCCCCTAACAGAACTCACTTCTAAAAAGAGGCCCAAGAAGGTGGATTGGACCCTAGAGTGTCAGAAGGCTTTTGACACTCTGAAAGCTGCTATGTGTTCAGCACCAGTGCTACTAGCCCCTGACTACACAAAAGAATTTGTGGTTCAGACAGATGCTTCAGAGCAAGGGATTGGGGCAGTGTTGTCACAGCTAAATGAAGAGGGCCTTGATCAGCCAGTTGCCTTTATTAGCAGGAGGCTTCTTCCCAGAGAGCAGAGGTGGAGTGCCATTGAGAGAGAGGCTTTTGCTGTGGTTTGGTCCCTGAAAAAGTTGAGACCATATTTGTTTGGGACTCACTTTCGTGTTCAAACTGACCACAGGCCTCTCAGATGGCTCATGCAGATGAGAGGGGAGAATCCCAAGCTGTTAAGGTGGTCCATTTCCCTACAGGGAATGGACTTTACAGTGGAACACAGACCTGGGGTTGCCCATGCAAATGCAGATGGACTTTCCAGGTTTTTCCACTTAGTTGATGAGGACTACCAGGGTGTAGGTTAGTAACCCATCACCTTTCGTTTGGGGGGGGCTATGTTGCAAAGTCATCCTGTGCCCTGGGTACCCCCCAACTTTTGCTGACTGGTACTGGTGGTAACTGACTCTGACTGACCCTGGGCTTTACCTAACCAGGCACAGGGCCAGAGCTATGCTGAAAACACTTAGAATACAGTGAAAACACCTACACACACACTAGGGTACACTATGGGTTGGGGTACCCCTGTGATTGGCATGACCTACCCTATAAGCCCCTAGTATATAATAGGGCAGGGGAATTGAAACTACCTATCAGTCCCTAGTATATAGCAGGGCATGGCAGTTTAGAGGCCAGCAGCTTTCTGCACTTGCATGTGCGCACTGCTGAGGCCTGAGGTCAGTTTTAAAAGCAGCCCTGGGTGCCAGGACTGCTTTTAAAAAGTAAATTGTGCCCAAACTCGACTTTGGTGTTTGGAGCACTTAAAAATGGATAACCTACAATGTTATGGCATATTAAGGACCCCCAGGGTCTCCCCTAGGTGTCCCAGGGGTGGGGGGTCAGGTATCTATAAGGTAGACCCTTATAAGATGAGTTCTATATGCCCTGGGGTAAGTGAAATGTTACCTTTCACTCCCCACATTGTGATAAAGTGCTGCCCAAATTCGACTTTGATGCTAGGAGCACTGTGAAGTGAGGATCTGCAATATTTTTACAGATTCAGAACCCCTAAAGTCTCCCCTAGTTGTCCCATGGGGTGGGGGTCCTGTAGATATAAGCAAAGTACTTATAAAATATGTTTTTGTAAGTCCTGGTGCTGGAAAAATGGCCCAAGTCATTTTTCCCATTGCAAATCCCCTGTTACATAGGTTTACATGGTAGGAAGTTATTAACTAATAACTCTTGATAGGAGAGGGCTAGAAGTGCCATTCAAAGACTTCCCCGAATGGTATTAATAAATTCAACAATATGATATTGTTGAATTTCTCCTAAAGTGTACATACAAGAAGTTATAAGACTTGTTTGTAAATCCAGATTCAGCCTTCCAGTGGTCTGCCCTGATTGGTCAGAGTTAAGTGGATTAGCCAGGCTGCCTTGAAGAGGTGATAAAGAGCCCCTGGGGTCAACCAGCTCTGCTGGCAGGGCAGTGTGCTGTTCCATAGGAATGCCAGGCCAGGGGGAGGAGTCGTAAACTATGTTCTTCAAAGAGGAGAGCAGAGAACAGTGTCATTTACAACTCTGAACTTTCCACTTTAGGCAGATGGTAGGATTAAGGAAGGTATGAGCAGATGCAGGGGGGAGAGTCTAAGTAAATTAGCCATCCTAGGGGTGTGTTTAGCCAGCTCTTACCTCCTTGCTGGAAAATCAGCCATTATGGATTTGGAAGATTTAATGCACTCTGGGACAAAATAATGTCACACTCTACAGGATGTGGTCATATCTTTGAGGAGTTACCCTTCTCCCATTGGTCAGGAGTGACCTCCTGCATGACCCAGAGAACTTGGAATAAGTATCTGAGAGGGGCAGAGCCCTCCAGATCTGCTGCTTGAAACTGAAGAAAGCAGGAGTGGAGCAGGAGGTGTAATAATTATTGCGGAGATTGCTGGTCTCAGCGAAACCAACACGACCTCGTTCTGGAGCCGCGCGGCAACACCAGCGAATGCGGAAGTAACTGTGAGAAGCAGTACCGTGCAGTCCCCCTTGCTTGAAGACAGAGGAAACGTGGCTCGGAGGAAGTGAGGATACGGAAGAAGAGGCACCGGCGGCCGGAGTGTCGGAGGAAGCCCGGGCAGGCAGGACTCTTGCGAGACACCCACAAGATGCCCGGGAGAGGAAAGACATCCAAAGAAGCTAAACTATGAACTCAATGAGACACAATAAAAGAAGGAACCACTGAGGAGCACTTCTGGACCTAGTCGGAGGTATTTTTCCTCATTTTGGCAACATCGTTCTAGCAGTATCGAGCAACTACCTAGTATCCAAGACAAGTTTAGTCTTTAGTCAAAAAAAGAGGAAAAAAAGATTCAGGTCTTATATGTGTCAGTGACCGCATGTGACGGAAACCTGACGAAGGCATGGCCGAAATGCGCGTAGCTCTACAACTTTCCGCCAGTTTCTGAATATCATGACACATCTTTGGGTTGCTTATGATAAATTTGTTTTGTCCGATTCTCCTCTTGATCTAGGATAATGATTTATACTCATATGAGGATTAGTTAGAATTGTTTACACAAATAATTGAACAGATGCAATATCTTGTTTTCTGTTAATTTAGTATATTTATTCATTAATCAATTGTCTTTAATTGTACGTTTTTTATTATTGATATGTTTAACGATCATTAAATAAATATTTTTATATAAAGCTCGGTTTGTTATTCTGACTCCCTTGTTGACTGAGATTAATCTGTCTGCATTACTTCATTATTAACCTGGCCCTGGTTAGTATTTACCTGTTTGTTCTTTTCCCTGTCAGGGCGTACTTATCCTGATCACAGGGGGCCCCTACGTGTTTCCACTTTAGGAGAAATTCAACAATATCATATTCTTGAATTTATTAATACCATTCGGGGAAGTCTTTGAATGGTACTTCTAGCCCTCTCCTATCAAGAGTTATTAGTTAATACCTTCCTACCATGTTAACCTATGTAGCAGGGGATTTGCAATGGGAAAAATGAATTGGGACATTTTTCCAGCACCAGGACTTACAAAAACATATTTTATAAGTACTTTGCTTATATCTACAGGACCCCCACCCCATGGGTAACTTAGGTGAGACTTTAGGGGTTCTGAATCTGTAGAAATATTGCAGATCCTCACTTCACAGTGCTCCTAGCATCAAAGTCGAATTTGGGCAGCACTTTATCACAAGGTGGGGAGTGAAATGTGAAATTTAACTTAACCCAGGGCATATAAAACTCATTTTATAAGGGTCTACCTTATAGATACCTGTCCCCCACCCCTGGGACACCTAGGGGAGACCCTGGGGGTTCCTAATATGCCATAACATTGTAGGTTATCCATTTGTAAGTGCCCCAAACACCAAAGTCGAGTTTGGGCACAATTTACTTTTTAAAAGCAGTCATGGCACCCAGGGCTGCTTTTAAAACTGACCTCAGGCCTCAGCAGTGCACACATGCAAGTGCATAAGGCTGCTGGCCTCCAAACTGCCATGCCCTACTATATACTAGGGACTGATAGGTAGTTTCAATTCCCCTGCCCTATTATTTACTAGGGACTTATAGGGTAGGTCATGCCAATCACAGGGGTACCCCAACCCATAGTGTACCCTAGTGTATGTAGGTGTTTTCACTGTATTCCAAGTGTTTTCAGCATAGCACTGGCCCTGGGCCTGGTTAGGCAAAGCCCAGGGTCAGTCAGAGTCAGTTACCACCAGTACCAGTCAGCAAAACGTTGGGGGGTGCCCAGGGCACAGGTTGACTTTGCAACAAATGTGAAACGACTCTTTGGCGGTCACCATTACCCGTTCAAAGACCAACCAAATGGGTAAGGAGGTTACATACTCAGCCCCAGGGAATGAGTGCTGTCCGCTGGGGAACCTTGAAGCCTTTATGGCTCACTGGATACAAGGTACGATTGGTCCCCTTCTAGTGCATGAGGATGGGACACCACCCACAATTTGCCAGGACACTCAATAGGACCCTGGTACTAGCAGGGTTGGATCCCACTTGACTATAGTTCACATTCATTTCGGATTGGCCCAACCACCGCAGCGGCAAGCATGGGACTGGCGTGGCAAACAGTTCAAAGGATAGGCAGGTAGAAGTCTGACAGCTGCAAGCGCTAGGTGAGATTAAACATGTTGTGAATGTTTTGGCATTAATATTTTTCTCTTTCCTTCATGTATTCTGCTATCATTAAAGGTGGAAGACATGGTAAAGTGATTTGCCTGCTGGATACCTCATTGCTTCCTGTTAATGGGGGAGCAAGAAGTATTACAAACGTGCTGGCGTTGGGCAACTCTTATGTGAGGTGTGCAAAGATCTTTTATTTGGCAGGTGACTGCGACACGTGCAAGGAAAGCTAGATATCAGCTGACTTTCCATGGACAAGGGGGGGGCTACAGTTGGCCCATTGGAGAACAGCGATGGACAAAGTGTTGCCCCAGAGGCTTACGCTTCCAGGGATCACAATTGTGCATTTAGGAGGTAATGATTTGGCCAAGCTAGGGCGGAAAAACTTTTTGGAACTGAGTCTCACTGAAATGTGTTGGCCCCCAAAGAAATTTCCTAAAGCCATAAATGCATGGTCCAACATTGTCCCGAGGAGGAATTGGAGGGGTGGCAAGTCGGTCAGAGCCCTCAACGATTCAGTTTATCATGCATATCTCATGGGTGCATCAAGGGTGAGCTGTTTTTCCTACAGGATGTAGTGCACCTATCAAAGGAAGGTAATGAGATGTTTCTTGATAATTTACTGGCCTAGCTAGGCCAACGAGCACGGTTCGGGGGACAGATAGTAGGTGAACAATGCTGGCCTGTGGCGGGTGAGGTCATGATTGGTGGGGATGCTTTGGGTCCCTTTACGACATCCTTTTATACCACATTAACATCAGTGTCACTGCACCCTCCAAGGGTTGCTGGCAGCAAGTCAAAAGGAGGTCCCAGTGGCACGTGGGGTTCAGGGCAGTTGCTGACACGAGGTCCTTACCTATCAACCACTGCACATGCGCAGTTGGTGCGAGCCAGCACAGGCCCTTGGGTTACAAGGAACTTGGGTGTAGGCGGTGCCCTTGGTAAGGATCCTAAGGGCAGCTGGGCCCCCTGCACAAGAGCTCCCAGTACAGGAAAGGAAAGGTGGGGTCCTCCCATAAGGAGGGACCCATCCTCACGAAGGGGGAAGTTTTTAAGAGGAAGGATCACAGAACCAGTCATGATCACACTCTGAACAGTTATGTTTTGTTGGTTGCACAGGAACTAACTAGTTATGGTTAGGTAACCCCCTTGTGCTAGAGTCTATGTTAACGCTAGGTATCACTTGTAAACAAGATGTAAATAAGATGGTTACTGTGCAAATATTTGATGCCTAAAACATTTTTTTGGGGTGTAAAATAAATACAGCAGGGGGTCGTACGACCCCTAAACCAAAAAGCAGCTGGTCTCAGGCATTGTCTTTGCATGGATGTTTTGATGGAGAATGGTAGGTACCCATGGGACATCGGTGACTCCCGGGCAATATCACCGGGCTCCAATTTCTACTGTGCTGAAATCTACATAGCATAAATTTCCGCACAATGGGGAATACAAACCACTGGGCTAATGCACACTTTCTTTTTAACAATGCTGTGAAACATTTTTGCCCTGGGGAGAAAGACATTCCCTTACATCCCCACTAAATCTGCGGGTGATCCGTTCCCTTTCCCATCCTGGAGAGTAAGTAACTCCAACCATTGCCAGGAGTAACTTTCTGATCATTTCCAGAATGAGAAGGGGGCAGATTACAGTTTGTGAATGCTTAGATATGCACATGCTTCTAAATGTTTGCACAATCACAAGGCACACCACGTCTTGTAACACCCACAATAATAAATGCATTTACACCTTCCAGGAATCATTTTGTGAATTCATAGCACGCATAAATGAGGTACTGACTGGCGTAGAGGTATCTTTGTGAATATCCAACTAAAAGAGAGTCAACTTGCCAATGGAACAAAATCTTCCATAAGATTAGCCTATTTACTGTATAAGACACAGTACAGAGATCCAAGAAAGCTGTGAATGACATTTGCTTTTGATCCAGGTCAACTTGCCTGCATAAAGCTCTCCTCCATCCAGAATTATAAATGATTTAAGTTTGTTAAACAACTTGGCACTAGGACCAAGTGGAAAAATTGGTTGGTAGGTCAAAGGATTTTTGATTGCCTTTCTTTTTAGTGTAGCCACTATTGTCAGCTATTGTTAAAGAATGCCAGTGTATCATGGATATAGCATCCTAGACTACAAAACTTAAAAGGGCTACTAAAAAGTTTGTCAATTTTCTACACATACTTTAAAAATATCATTTGATAAAAAGCTGCCAACTGTCTGTGACAACAGAGCTACTGCTACTTCTACAGGGGTGAATGAGAAAGATGGGTGAATGGGAAAAATGGGTAGCCATTTGCCTTAGCATTGTAAAGGCCTCCCAGCAGGATCGGGCTGGCCTATAGGGCAGTCTGGTAGTGCCAGAAGGACTGGTCTGACAGGTCAGTGTGTGGAACAGATTTTTGGCTTGTTGTGGGACTTTTTATGGTCTGGTGAGATGGTTTTATTGTTGATTTCCCTGATGTTACCACAAACATTGCCTGCAGCAGGCACAAATGCATGAGGTCTCTCATAGCTTAAAAAGCACTGATACGCCACGCAGCATATTGATGTTATGCGAATTTGGACCCTCATGGTTCTGGGCGGACTCTGAACAGGAACTACGTAAGATGTGGGGAGATATTAGGGTGTGATTAATGGGAAGTACAATGTAATGCACAGTGTGTGAGTGTATGCTGAGGAATAAAATGATGCTTAACCGCAGCTCCAGTATGGAGTAATTCATCTGCATGCTCCAGGGCTGGGGAATACGGTAAACAGCGTGTCGGTACAAGTTCAAAACTGCCCGGATTTGCAAATGTGGGCCATTGTTTTAGCTTTCTGATTTGATGATGGTGACCACTTTTATCTTGGTGCCTGGGCCCAATTTCAGTCACTGTGTGATTTTACCTCCTACATGTATTGGGGGAAATCTGGACTGTCCCTATTTTAATGCAGACTTTAACAATTTAACTAGGAGCAGTGAGGCGAGAGCCTTAACCCAAGTCCTTAAGAGGCTTCCATTTACAATAATGCTGCAGCACATACATGAATCATGAGTGATTCATCCATCGTCCAAGGCGTGCTTGACTTCACCCACCCATCCATCCTTACGCTCTCATTCATTGATCCATCCATCCTCACACTCTCATTCATTGATCCATCCACCCTCACACTCTCATTCAATGGTACATCCATCCTTACACTCGCATTCGTTGATCCATCCATCCTTACACTTTTTAATTTGTTGATCCATCCCTCCTTACACTCTCATTCATTGCTCCATCCCTCCTTACACTCTCATTCGTTGATCCATCCCTCCTCATGCTCTCATTCATTGATCCATTCCTCCTCGCACTCTCATTCATTGGTCCATCCCTCCTTGCACTCTTATTCATTGGTCCATCCATTCTTACACTCTCATTCGTTGATCCATCCATCCTTACACTCTCATTCACTGTCCATTCTGACAATGTTTACTTCCATCCATGTAACACTCCCAGTCATGGACCCACTGTCATTCATTAGTAATGTACCCTTTCACCCCACCTTACTATTTTGCATGCATTTGTTTATCTTTCCAGACATTAAGATTCATTCATCCATATGAAGACTCGTATTGTAATTGCATTTATATAGCACTTACCAACCCTAACAAGGCATTGAAGCGCTTTTCGGTGAGTAGCACGCTACTCTGGAACCCAAACAGGATTAGTGGTGAGGTAGTACAGAGAAATATGAAATTAATTTGAGTGTTGAACGTGTGAGTCTGTTAGTTGGATTGAAAAGGAAAGTGGAGGGATAAAAGATGGAAGGGCCTAGAATATGGTTTTTTCAGAGATTATAGCAGTAGGAGGAGTTCTGGGATGAGTAAAGGGGAGGTGGAGGGGGAAGAGTCAGAGAGAAGGGTTTAGAAAGGCTTGTTTGGAAAATCTGAATAGTAAAAGAGGTTTGAGATGATGCAAGGAGGGGTAGAGGAGGGAAGAGTCTAGAAAGGGTTATTTTGGGGATCATATTAGTAGAATGGGGTCATTCATCGAGCCACCCATCTTTACAGCCTCATTCACCTGCACCTTCCTGCTATGCCCATGCTCGGTTGCAATGGATTTACAATGTGTTTCTTATATTTATGTCCCTTGTGCACGTGTCATGAAACATGAGGCAGGAACCAATCTGTTCTCTCCATTCCATGTTACACAAGAAATAAAAGTACTATTCGTTCATTCATTTATTTTCAGTAGTGCGGGCGTCAAGTGATATATGCCCCATAAGTACAACACTATTGTAATGGTTGTGACAGCATAGTGGTGACATGAAGGTGTGAGTTTTGAAAAAAACTGCTGCCCAGGACCCTTCCTCCGGCCCCAGGTGCAGCTGAGTGACTTTACAGCTCCTTGAACGCAGAGCAGTTCTGCGCAGCGCTATTACCCCCACCTCACCCCGCCTGCAGTAATATTTGATCGGAAGCATCCCGGGACAGACAGATGGTCCTCTGGCCGCTGGAATGAGCAAGTCAGGGGAGGACGGGGCCGCTCGTGCCAGCCTCGCTCTCGGGCTGGTGGTGGTCTGCGCGCGGCTGGTGCCCGTGTACTCCCAGGCGGTGATGGGGAGAGGGGAAGCAGGGGGCTGGGGAGGCACGGCGCTGAGTTTTAATTAGAATCTCCCTGCTGCCTCTGCCTCTAGTTAGCAGCTCGGCGCTGCTGACGGAGCCTGGTGCTGCTGATGCTGCTGAGCTTGCGCTGAGAGCCGGGCTGGGAGCCCACTGGATATTTTTAATATTCCCATTTTTTGTTGTTGTTGCATTCCCTCGTCCTCCCTCCACCCCTCTGCTGGATGCGGCTTGGGCTGCATCTCACCTGGGTGCCACATTCTCGCAGCTTCGCCCGGCCAGGATGGAGTCCTCCCTGGAAACAGATCTCTGCAGCGCCCCGGACCCCACTATCGTGCAGCCCTCGTCTTGGAACGGGACCCCCGCGCAACCCCCAGTTGAGCCCCCGGAGACGGCGCCATCAGCCTTTCAAGCCATGGACCGGGAGCAGCAGATGAAAATTAGCGAGAGCACACAGTTCAGTGACGGGCTGGAAGACAGAGGTGAGGAGCGGCAACTTCTTATCTGATCCCGGGAGCGTCTCCTCGGAGGTGGGGACTGGATACATGTCTGAGACTGGCCTATGGAGGAAGGGAGTGGGCCCCTAGCAGGTCTGCAAGCCCAGAGGCCGGTAGAGGTGGAGGAGAGCAGTGAGGGCGCACTGCATCTTATCTGATCTTGGGCACATGTTCACGTCAGCAGGGACTGGATACACGTCTTTAACAATGAGGACTGGACTATGGGGAAAGGGAGTGGGCCCTGGCAGGCCAGCGATCCCCAGCGGCTTGTAGGGGTGGAAGAGAGTGGTGAGGGCGAACTACATCTTATCCGGGGCACATCTCCTTAGCAGAGGGGACTGGCCTACGAGGAAGATGGGACGGTAGGATTCTCGGGCAAGCAAGTGAATCAGAAAGGCCATTAGTATTGGGAGACAGAGGTGAGGGCCGTAACTTCTTATCTGATGGTGATTCGGGATAGATGTCTTGGAAGATGTGAACTGGACTATGGAGAAATGTGGTGCCCCCTTGCAGGCCAGCCAGCCTCAGAGGCCGGTGGGGTGGAAGAGAGTGGTACATCTTATCTGACGTCTCCCTAGTAAAGGTGATCTGGCCTCCTAGGAGGGGGGTGGGTAGATGCTACAGCAGGGCAGTGAGTGTGAAAGGCAGGAGTGGTGGAAGTGAAAGGTGGGATACAGCAATTTAGCTGATCCTGGGCACATCTCCTCAGTAGAGGAGGACTGGCCTAGAGTGGACTACCTTGGGGGCGGGGGTGGGGGGGGGGGGGTCTCTGTAGCAGCCGTTAAGCCTTAGAGGACGTAGTAGTGGAAGAGAGACATAAGGGCGGTAACTTCTTATTTAGTTCAGGGGTATCTCCACTGCCATATACTGTGGAGGAGATCCTATAAGTTGCCAATAAGTCTTGTAGGTAGATGGGGTGGAAGACAGGCATCAGGTACAGCGACCTCTCATCTGATCCTGGGCACAGCAAGAATCGACAGGCCTGCAGGGACAGGGGGGTGGGGGCTGTAGATTCTTCAGTAGGCAGGGCCCTCTGAAAGCCCGGTAGGGGTGGAAGGCAGATGTAAAGGGTGTCAGCTTTGATCCGATCGTGGGGGCATGTTCAGAACAAGGGGGAGTGAACTACAAAGACACGGGTGGATGTGTAAGTAGGACAGTTCAATACCGGGGTCACAGAGGAAGAGTCGGATTCTCACCAGGTGTTGAAACGTGACTCGCCCTGCCCCAACCCTAACGACGTTCATAGACTGCACATGTTGCACAATCATCAGGCAGAGGCAGGAACTGGTACTTGGGGTCTCTGGGGGGAAACGCCATGAAACCTGGGATAAGAGGGGTGCAGTACCAGCCGCTGTGATTCCCGTGCCACCTTCTGTGCGTCCAACCAGGGTGCTAAGAGGCGAGGGGATATTTAGACCCTATCCTGGTATTAGCCACAGAACTACCGCAACCACCTAACATGTCACAGCCGGTCCCCGTCCGAGCAGGGTACCCCGCGCTCAGCTGGCAGCACCTCGGGTCAAGAATCAGAGGTGGAGGCAGCACGGAGGTCAGTTTCACACGCGATCCTTCCGGTCTCCTTCCAAGTCGGAGACGCTCTGTGCTGAGCACTAATGCAAAGCCTCCGTGCGTGCATAGCGGCAACGTATCACTTAGCGAACGACACAGGCAGCTCTCCGCCCCATCAGTGCCCCACCGCACATAGCGCATAAACTATCGCATGTGTGAAAGTCCTTCTGCATCCTATCACACGCTGTGGGGAGTAAGTGGGCGGTACCACTTTAAAACTGTATATTATCACATTGACGTCAGAGACCCACCTATTTATAGCGCGCGTGTTCCAGGGCATAAAAGGAATGTTCATGACGGTAGTCCCTGGTTAAAATGCAAGCATTGTAGTGTAATGTTTTTTTTAATTCAGATTTCGCTTTTTTTATTTGCGCATTCGTTTTTCCTTAGTATTTCACATAGTATTTCACAGTTCTCTTACAATAGTCCACCTTGAAACATCTCACGGATGTTTTATAAATTATGGAGGCTACACAACGGTTTATATTGAGCCACGGTCTGCAACAAAAGTGATACTGAATGTATCTAAGAAAGTGACCCTGTCACCAATCACCAGATTCTTAACAGGTAACCCTCAACACAAAAAAACACGTTTTTGGCAAGGGCACTGCAGCTAATCGAACTTGTTCTAAAAAATCGGTATAATGCATAGAAGCGGTGCAGCTGTCACAGGTCTGAGAGGTCTGTGGCTTTCAGCTGAGATTGAAAATATATATATATATATATATATATATATATATATTTTTTTTTTTTTTTATTTTTTTATTTTTTTTTGGTAGCACTGCACACTGCAGCCATCGTGGACGGGGCGGGGTATGGGACGGACAAAGTCGATGACCCGAATTTAACTCCACTTTCGGAACTCCAGAGAGGAAAACTGTAGATTACAGAAAGAGTCAACTTTCGCCTCTGGGTTGCCATTGTTGGGTGGCAGGAGCGTTTGCGATTTTTAGACTCAGCAGTTAGTACAGTTGTCGACGAGGTTACTATTTTTAGCGGATACCAAGGTATGCTTTTGTTTTATGAGAAAAAACGTTTTTTGATGCAATCCCTTTTTAATTTAATATCCGGTGCCCACTGCTGCAATTCGATTCCCTCCGTGGGGGAGTTATATTTAGAAGCAGACCGGAAGGATGCTGCAGCCCTCGCAGATGTTGATCCCAGCAGAGCCCTCCTTGCAAATTGCAGCCGGGATTAGGAAGAGATTCCACTGACCGCTGCAAACACAATGGGAATTAAGACGTGGCCCGGTCAGAGAGCAGCACACATAATAAAAACATCCCTGCAGGTACCGAAGGGCTGGGGCTGTTTCAAAACCGGACACGGATGCCACCGCACAGATCAAAGAGGTATATTAAAAGAGGCATCTGAGGCCTTGGAGGGGATTTCTGTTGATCAGCTGCACCATTTTTTCACTGAAACAGGATGACATTTGCCTTCTCACCAAATGACATATTAGCACCTTATCAGGACTAACCCGGTAGGAAAAATATCTACACCGCAGAGACCGTGTGTTAAACGCTCGTTTCACAGGCACATGCGGAGGCAGCCCTTCAGAGCAAGGGTCTTTGATGGTAATATGAGTGGAGCTTAAATAATTGATAAGGCTGACGAAGGGAGGTTGCCCATTGCCGCCCCCTTGACTCCATCCGTCTGCCTAGAAAACAGCAGACATATTTCTGCACATTGTATAAAGGACGCTATCTATCTATCTATCTATCTATCTATCTATCTATCTATCTATCTATCTATCTATCTATCTATCTATCTATCTATCTGTCTATCGTTCTGTCTGAATGCCAATTTGTATGTATGTATTATGCTGTCTGCTCGAAACATGTTTTACCTGCGTGCGGCTATGGATATGTAATGAAACGAGTTACTCTGTCGTTTGTAACATGATTCCCTGATTCATGGATCTGACCATGCTTATTACATAGATACGCTACTGCGAAGCCCGTGCCCGTTCTGTCATTACACGAGACAAGATCGTCTGCCGGAAGTGCTTCTTTCAGACCTTTGCACATACTGACTCTGGCGAGCTGTTTCATAGTTTATCTGTGACGCTTCCGCGGTAATTCGGGAAGAGTAAAAGTCATTCTGTAACCAGTCTATAGCAATAATACGTATTCCTGCACATAATAAACATAAGTACTTCGTATGTAGCCCATCTATAATGCATACACTAAAAGGGATATTAAAACAAGTCAGTTATTCTGTAGTCTATAACATGTAATTCCCATGTTTTCACTTTGCTATTAATTCATATGTGTCAGTCGCTGCTTTTCTGCAACATAAAGTGGCAGATGATCACTCTTCCTATACCTGGAAATTCGACGGATTTATTATAAAGCCTGCACCGCACATAATGCACATTCCTGCACATTGAATCAGAGGAGCCATTCTGTAGTCTGCCTGTAGTCACATCACAGGTGTTTCTGCACATAGGCGTTGCGTCAGAGGAGCCATTCTATAGTCTGCCTGTAGTCACATCACAGGTGTTTCTGCACATAGGCGTTGCGTCAGAGGAGCCATTTTATAGTCTGCCTGTAGTCACATCACAGGTGTTTCTGCACATAGGCGTTGCGTCAGAGGAGCCATTCTGTGGTCTGCCTGTAGTCACATCACAGTTGTTTCTGCACATAGGCGTTGCGTCAGAGCAGACATTCTGTGGTCTGCCTGTAGTCACATCACAGGTGTTTCTGCACATAGGCGATGCGTCAGAGGAGCCATTCTATAGTCTGCCTGTAGTCACATCACAGGTGTTTCTGCACCTAGGCGTTGCATCAGAGGAGCCATTTTATAGTCTGCCTGTAGTCACATCACAGGTGTTTCTGCACATAGGCGTTGCGTCAGAGGAGCTATTCTATAGTCTGCCTGTAGTCACATCACAGTTGTTTCTGCACATAGGCATTGCGTCAGAGCAGCCATTCTGTGGTCTGCCTGTAGTCACATCACAGGTGTTTCTGCACATAGACGTTGCATCAGAGGATCCATTCTGTAGTCTGCCTGTAGTCACATCACAGGTATCTCTGCACATAGGCGTTGCGTCAGAGGAGCCATTCTATAGTCTGCATGTAGTCACATCACAGGTGTTTCTGCACATAGGCGTTGCGTCAGAGGAGCCATTCTATAGTCTGCCTGTAGTCACATCACAGGTGTTTCTGCACATAGGCATTGTGTCAGAGCAGCCATTCTGTAGTCTGCCTGTAGACACATCACAGTTGTTTCTACACATAGGCGTTGCATCAGAGGAGCCATTCTATAGTCTGCCTGTAGTCACATCACAGGTATTTCTGCACATAGGCGTTGCGTCAGAGGAGCCATTCTATAGTCTGCCTGTAGTCACATCACAGGTGTTTCTGCACAGAGGCGTTGCGTCAGAGGAGCCATTCTATAGTCTGCCTGTAGTCACATCACAGGTGTTTCTGCACATAGGCGTTGCGTCAGAGGAGCCATTCTATAGTCTGCCTGTAGTCACATCACAGGTGTTTCTGCACATAGGCGTTGCGTCAGAGCAGCCATTCTGTGGTCTGCCTGCCATCACAGGTGTTTCTGCACATAGGCGTTGCATCAGAGGAGCCATTCTATAGTCTGCCTGTAGTCACATCACAGGTGTTTCTGCACATAGGCGCTGCGTCAGAGGAGCCATTCTATAGTCTGCCTGTAGTCACATCACAGGTGTTTCTGCACATAAGCGTTGCATCAGAGGAGCCATTCTATAGTCTGCCTGTAGTCACATCACAGGTGTTTCTGCACATAGGCGTTGCGTCAGAGCAGCCATTCTGTGGTCTGCCTGTAGTCACATCACAGGTGTTTCTGCACATAGGCGTTGCATCAGAGGAGCCATTCTATAGTCTGCCTGTAGTCACATCACAGGTGTTTCTGCACATAGGCGTTGCGTCAGAGGAGCCATTCTATAGTCTGCCTGTAGTCACATCACAGGTGTTTCTGCACGTAGGCATTGTGTCAGAGGAGCCATTCTATAGTATGCCTGTAGTCACATCACAGGTATTTCTGCACATAGGCATTGCGTCAGAGGAGCAATTCTGTAGTCTGCTTGTAGTCACATCACAGGTGTTTCTGCACATAGGAGTTGCATCAGAGGAGCCATACTGCAAATTAGCGTTGCATCAGGGGGGCCATTGTGTAGTCTACCTGTAGTCACATCACAGGTGTTTCTGCACACAGGCGTTGCGTCAGAGGAGCCATTCTCTAGTCTGCCTGTAGTCACATCACAAGTGTTTCTGCACATATGCGTTGCGTCAGAGGAGCCATTCTGTAGTCTGCCTGTAAACACATCACAGTTGTTTCTACACATAGGCGTTGTGTCAGAGGAGCCATTCTGTAGTCTGCCTGTAGTCACATCACAGGTGTTTCTGCACATAGGCGTTGCGTCAGAGGAGCCATTCTGTAGTCTGCCTGTAGCCACATCACAGTTGTTTCTGCACATAGGCGTTGCGTCAGAGGAGCCATTCTGTAGTCTGCCAGTAGTCACATCACAGGTGTTTCTGCACATAGGCGTTGCGTCAGAGGAGCCATTCTGTAGTCTGCCTGTAGTCACATCACAGGTGTTTCTGCACATAGGCGCCGCGTCAGAGGAGGCATTCTGTGATCTGCCTGTAGTCACATCAAAGGTGTTTCTGCACATAGGCGTTGCGTCAGAGAGCCATTCCTCACATAGGCGTTGCGTCAGAGGAGCCATTCTGTAGTCTGCCTGTAGCCACATCACAGTTGTTTCTGCACATAGGCATTGCATCAGAGGAGCCATTCTATAGTCTGCCTGTAGTCACATCACAGGTGTTTCTGCACATAGGCGTTGCATCAGAAGAGCCATTCTATAGTCTGCCTGTAGTCACATCACAAGTGTTTCTGCACATAGGTTTTGCGTCAGAGGAGCCATTCTGCAGATTAGCGCTGCGTCAGGGGACCCATTGTGTAGTCTACCTGTAGTCACATCACAGGTGTTTCTGCGCATAGGTGTTGCGCCAGAGGAGCCATTCTCCAGTCTGCCTGTAGTCACATCACAAGTGTTTCTACACATATGCGTTGCATCAGAGGAGCCATTCTGTAGTCTGCCTGTAGACACATCACAGTTGTTTCTACACATAGGCGTTGCATCAGAGGAGCCATTCTGTAGTCTGCCTGTAGTCACATCACAGGTGTTTCTGCACATAGGCGTTGCGTCAGAGGAGCCATTCTGTAGTCTGCCTGTAGCCACATCACAGTTGTTTCTGCACATAGGCGTTGCGTCAGAGGAGCCATTCTGTAGTCTGCCAGTAGTCACATCACAGGTGTTTCTGCACATAGGCGTTGCGTCAGAGGAGCCATTCTGTAGTCTGCCTGTAGTCACATCAAAGGTGTTTCTGCACATAGGCGTTGTGTCAGAGAGCCATTCCTCAAATAGGCGTTGCGTCAGAGGAGCCATTCTGTAGTCTGCCTGTAGCCACATCACAGTTGTTTCTGCACATAGGCATTGCATCAGAGGAGCCATTCTATAGTCTGCCTGTAGTCACATCACAGGTGTTTCTGCACATAGGCGTTGCATCAGAAGAGCCATTCTATAGTCTGCCTGTAGTCACATCACAGGTGTTTCTGCACATAGACGTTGCATCAGAGGAGCCATTCTATAGTCTGCCTGTAGTCATATCACAGCTGATTCTGCACATAGGCGTTGCGTCAGAGGAGCCATTGTGTAGTCTGCCTGTAGTCATATCACAGCTGATTCTGCACATAGGCATTGCGTCAGAGGAGCCATTCTGTAGTCTGCCTGTAGCCACATCACAGTTGTTTCTACACATAGGCGTTGCGTCAGAGGAGCCATTCTGTAGTCTGCCTGTAGTCACATCACAGGTGTTTCTGCACATAGACGTTGCGTCAGAGGAGCCATTCTGTAGTCTGCCTGTAGCCACATCACAGTTGTTTCTGCACATAGGCGTTGTGACAGAGGAGCTATTCTGCACATAGGTTTTGCGTCAGAGGAGCCATTCTGCAAATTAGCGCTGCGTCAGGGGACCCATTGTGTAGTCTACCTGTAGTCACATCACAGGTGTTTCTGCGCATAGGTGTTGCGCCAGAGGAACCATTCTCCAGTCTGCCTGTAGTCACATCACAAGTGTTTCTACACATAGGCGTTGCATCAGAGGAGCCATTCTGTAGTCTGCCTGTAGTCATATCACAGCTGATTCTGCACATAGGCGTTGCGTCAGAGGAGCCATTCTGTAGTCTGCCTGTAGCCACATCACAAGTGTTTCTGCACATATGCGTTGCGTCAGAGGAGCCATTCTGTAGTCTGCCTGTAAACACATCACAGTTGTTTCTACACATAGGCGTTGCGTCAGAGGAGCCATTCTGTAGTCTGCCTGTAGTCACATCACAGGTGTTTCTGCACATAGGCGTTGCGTCAGAGGAGCCATTCTGTAGTCTGCCTGTAGCCACATCACAGTTGTTTCTGCACATAGGCGTTGCGTCAGAGGAGCCATTCTGTAGTCTGCCAGTAGTCACATCACAGGTGTTTCTGCACATAGGCGTTGCGTCAGAGGAGCCATTCTGTAGTCTGCCTGTAGTCACATCACAGGTGTTTCTGCACATAGGCGCCGCGTCAGAGGAGGCATTCTGTGATCTGCCTGTAGTCACATCAAAGGTGTTTCTGCACATAGGCGTTGCGTCAGAGAGCCATTCCTCACATAGGCGTTGCGTCAGAGGAGCCATTCTGTAGTCTGCCTGTAGCCACATCACAGTTGTTTCTGCACATAGGCATTGCATCAGAGGAGCCATTCTATAGTCTGCCTGTAGTCACATCACAGGTGTTTCTGCACATAGGCGTTGCATCAGAAGAGCCATTCTATAGTCTGCCTGTAGTCACATCACAAGTGTTTCTGCACATAGGTTTTGCGTCAGAGGAACCATTCTGCAGATTAGCGCTGCGTCAGGGGACCCATTGTGTAGTCTACCTGTAGTCACATCACAGGTGTTTCTGCGCATAGGTGTTGCGCCAGAGGAGCCATTTCCAGTCTGCCTGTAGTCACATCACAAGTGTTTCTACACATATGCGTTGCATCAGAGGAGCCATTCTGTAGTCTGCCTGTAGACACATCACAGTTGTTTCTACACGTAGGCGTTGCATCAGAGGAGCCATTCTGTAGTCTGCCTGTAGTCACATCACAGGTGTTTCTGCACATAGGCGTTGCGTCAGAGGAGCCATTCTGTAGTCTTCCTGTAGCCACATCACAGTTGTTTCTGCACATAGGCGTTGCGTCAGAGGAGCCATTCTGTAGTCTGCCAGTAGTCACATCACAGGTGTTTCTGCACATAGGCGTTGCGTCAGAGGAGCCATTCTGTAGTCTGCCTGTAGTCACATCAAAGGTGTTTCTGCACATAGGCGTTGCGTCAGAGAGCCATTCCTCAAATAGGCGTTGCGTCAGAGGAGCCATTCTGTAGTCTGCCTGTAGCCACATCACAGTTGTTTCTGCACATAGGCATTGCATCAGAGGAGCCATTCTATAGTCTGCCTGTAGTCACATCACAGGTGTTTCTGCACATAGGCGTTGCATCAGAAGAGCCATTCTATAGTCTGCCTGTAGTCACATCACAGGTGTTTCTGCACATAGACGTTGCATCAGAGGAGCCATTCTATAGTCTGCCTGTAGTCATATCACAGCTGATTCTGCACATAGGCGTTGCGTCAGAGGAGCCATTGTGTAGTCTGCCTGTAGTCATATCACAGCTGATTCTGCACATAGGCATTGCGTCAGAGGAGCCATTCTGTAGTCTGCCTGTAGCCACATCACAGTTGTTTCTACACATAGGCGTTGCGTCAGAGGAGCCATTCTGTAGTCTGCCTGTAGTCACATCACAGGTGTTTCTGCACATAGACGTTGCGTCAGAGGAGCCATTCTGTAGTCTGCCTGTAGCCACATCACAGTTGTTTCTGCACATAGGCGTTGTGACAGAGGAGCTATTCTGCACATAGGTTTTGCGTCAGAGGAGCCATTCTGCAAATTAGCGCTGCGTCAGGGGACCCATTGTGTAGTCTACCTGTAGTCACATCACAGTTGTTTCTGCGCATAGGTGTTGCGCCAGAGGAGCCATTCTCCAGTCTGCCTGTAGTCACATCACAACTGTTTCCACACATAGGCGTTGCATCAGAGGAGCCATTCTGTAGTCTGCCTGTAGTCATATCACAGCTGATTCTGCACATAGGCGTTGCGTCAGAGGAGCCATTCTGTAGTCTGCCTGTAGCCACATCACAGTTGTTTCTACACATAGGCGTTGCGTCAGAGGAGCCATTCTGTAGTCTGCCTGTAGTCACATCACAGGTGTTTCTGCACATAGACGTTGCGTCAGAGGAGCCATTCTGTAGTCTGCCTGTAGCCACATCACAGTTGTTTCTGCACATAGGCGTTGTGACAGAGGAGCTATTCTGCACATTATTGTTGCGTCAGAGGAGCCATTCTGTAGTCTGCCTTTTGTCACATCACAGGTATTTGTGCACATAGGCGTTGTGTCAGAGGAGCCATTCTGCACATAGTTGTTGTGTCAGAGGAGCCGTTCTATAGTCTGCCTGTAGTCACATCACAGGTGATTCTGCACATAGGCGTTGTGTCAGAGGAGCCATTCTGCACAGGGGTGTTGTGTCAGAGCAGCAGTTCTATAGTCCACCTGTAGCCACATCACAGGTGTTTCTGCACATTGGCGTTACGTCAGAGGAGCAATTCTGCACATAGGCGTTGTGTCAGAGCAGCCGTTCTATAGTCTTCCTGTAGTCACATCACAGGTGTTTCTGCACATAGGGCGTTGCGTCAGAGGGGCCATTCTGTGATCTGCCTGCGGTCACGTCACAGGTATTTATTCACAGAGGCGTTGCATCAGAGGAGCCATTCTGTAGTCACATCACAGGTGATTATGCACATTGGCGTTGCGTCAGAGGAGCCATTCTGTAGTTCGCCTGTAGCCACATCACAGGTATTTTTGCACGTAGGCGTTGCATCAGAGGAGCCATTCTGTAGTCTGCCTGTAGTCACATCACCGGTGATTCTGCACATAGGCGTTGCGTCAGAGGAGCCATTCTGTAGTCCACCATTAGCCACATCACAGGTGTTTTTGCACATAGGCGTTGTGTCACAGGAGCCATTCTGCACATAGGCGTTGTGTCAGAGCAGCCCTTTTATAGTCTGCCTGTAGTCACATCACAGGTGTTTCTGCACGTAGGCTTTACGTCAGAAGAGCCATTCTGCCTGTAGTCATATCACAGGTATTTCTGCACATAGGCGTTGCGTCAGAGGAGCCATTCTGTAGTCCGCCTGTAGCCACATCACAGGTAATTTTGCACATAGGCGTTGTGTCACAGGAGCCATTCTGCACATAGGCGTTGTGTCAGAGCAGCCGTTTTATAGCCTGCCTGTAGTCACATCACAGGTGTTTCTGCACATAGGCGTTGCATCAGAGGAGCCTTTCTGTGGTCTGCCTGTAGTCACATCACAAGTGTTTCAACACATAGGCGTTGCGTCAGAGGAGCCTTTCTGTGGTCTGCCTGTAGTCACATCACAGGTGATTCTGCACATAGGCGTTGCGTCAGAGGAGCAATTCTATAGTCATCCTGTAGTCACATCACAGGTGTTTCTGCACATAGTCGTTGCGTCAGAGGAGCCTTTCTGTGGTCTGCCTGTAGTCACATCACAGGTGTTTCTGCACAAAGGCGTTGCGTCAGAGGAGCCATTCCATAGTCTGCCTGAAGTCACATCACAGGTTTTTCAACACATAGGCGTTGTGTCAGAGGAGCCTTTCTGTGGTCTGCCTGTAGTCACATCACAGGTGATTCTGCACATAGGCGTTGCGTCAGAGGAGCAATTCTATAGTCTGCCTGTAGTCACATCACAGGTGATTCTGCACATAGGCGTTGCGTCAGAGGAGCCATTCTGTAGTCCGCCTGTAGCCACATCACAGGTTTTTTTGCACATAGGCTTTGTTTCACAGGAGCCATTCTGCACATAGGCGTAGTGTCAGAGCAGCCGTTTTATAGTCTGCCTGTAGTCACATCACAGGTGTTTATGCACATAGGCGTTGCGTCAGAGGAGCCTTTCTGTGGTCTGACTATAGTCACTTCACACATAGGCGTTGCGTCAGAGGAGCCTTTCTGTGGTCTGCCTATAGTCACATCACACATAGGCGTTGCGTCAGAGGAGCCTTTCTGTGGTTTGGCTGTAGTCACATCACAGGTGTTTCTTCTGCACATAGGCGTTGCGTCAGAGGAGCCATTCTGTAGTCTGCCTGAAGTCACATCACAGGTGTTTCTTCTGCACATAGGCGTTGCGTCAGAGGAGCCATTCTAAGTATGCCTGTAGTCACATCACAGGTGTTTCTGCACATAGGCGTTGCGTCAGAGGAGCCATTCTGTAGTTTGTCTGTAGTCACATCACAGGTGTTTCTGCACATAGGCGTTGCGCCAGAGGAGCCTTTCTGTGGTCTGCCTGTAGTCACATGACAGGTGTTTCTGCACATAGGCGTTGCGTCAGAGGAGCCATTCTGCCTGTAGTCACATCACAGGTGTTTCTGCACCTTGGCGTTGCGTCAGATGAGTAACCTGCATTCTGACTGTAACGCACCATTCAGAATTCTGCACTGGCCTTGTAAAGTAAACCCGATGAGTTATTTATTCTGTAGTCGGTCTGCAACATTCTTCATAATTCTCACATGGTGTTCCTTCCAATGAGTGATCATGCGGTGTATCTGTAAAATCATACATAATTCTGCACACGGATATTCACTCTGACGAATTAATCTGTAGTCTGCCTGTACCATCAGCCACAATCCTGCTCAAAGGCATTAGATCCAATGAGTTATTCTTTAGCTTGTCTGTAGCACCGCTTTCCCATCATTGTACGTGGTCCCTAAACCAGGCGCCTTACTCTGTAGCCTCTCTGTAAAATCATCCCCAATTCTGCACATGGGTAGCACAGCCGATTAGATGAATTACTCTGCTGTCTGCCTGTAACACCATTCGCAATTCTTCACCCGGGTATTAAATCCGATGAGTTATTCTGTAGCTTGCCTGTAACGCATCTTTTATACACAGGATGTGGTCATTAAATTAGATAACCTGTTTCGTAATATTACAGAAATGCATCATGCATAGCTACACCTGCTGACGAAATCAGGTTAGTTATCCTGCATTCCTGATCGCCCCTGCTCAAGGGCAGGGGTTCAGCTGAGATATTCACCTGAGCCCCGTTCGACACCGTCTTGTTTATGAGGCAGGGGCTGACCCTCCCTCCTCCCGCCAGCACCGCCCGTATTACCCCACACGGAAATAAAATTGATGTTTTTGGGGGGGGGAGTTTTATATAGCGCAAACTCGACCCGAAGGTATCAGAGCGCTTTACAGGAGCACCAGTTGCTTTACAGACTGACACGTTCATTTTGTTAGGCACGGGGAGATTAAGTGATTTGCCCAGAATTACAGGCTGTTGAGCATCCCTGTCGAGACAGGGACCCGGTTCCGCAGCTCCGAGGTCGACCCTCTAGCCGTTAGGCCACATCCTCTCCCAAGTGCCTGGCAAGCCTGCATGTCTTTTCCAGTCCTGTTTTTTTTATTTCATCAAATAGGGTAGGGCGGCACTAGTTAAACACCAGAGCACGATCCCGTTCAGTTACACTCAAACTTGTATATTTTTTCCAGGTTTCTTTTTGACATCTTTTATATGCCAGTAAACGACACAATGTAAGCATTGAACTGAAACGTTTTAGGTAAGAGTTATAGATAAAAAAAGTTTAAGTGGATTCGTTGAAATGGGGACAAATCGCACGTCTTTCAAAACGTGAACACGGCAGAATTATATGATGATAATGAAAATGGTAATAATATGAATGTCTTCTATGTAACAAATGGTGTCGTAACTGACGATTTTAAGTAGCAGGTGCGACCGTTACCCAGTTTAACGGTATTGAAGTTGCTGACCTCTGAACGATGGGCGGCTGTGTTGGTGTTCCCGGTATTCGAACTCATGGCCTGCATCGACACACACAGCTCGTAGGGGAGTGGTGCAACACTTGTTTAGGCGCGAGTCTCCGTCAGTGGTTCGCACAGAATAGCTTGTGTACTCCCACAAATACGGTAATACAAATGTGGTTTCATGCAGTGGTTTAAATGGGAAAAAATAAGTGCAGGTACTCATTAAAATAGAGGTGTGGCAAGTGGGCGGGGCTAGGGGTGGGGCTAAGGGCAAGATATGATCATACATAATGACTTCTGTACTAGTTGCAGCACATATCAAAACACACGAGAAATGCGTTTATGTCAATAAAACAGATTAACTCATTACACATAATAAAGCCATGATGGCACTTTCGCCCGAATGGTCGCAGCGCACCTGATTGACAGTGCAGGGTCTGTCTAGAGACCCTGTCCTGTTAATCACAGCGTGACACAAGCCCTCTCTAACCACTGCAGTTTGGGGACATTCAAATAGGCGCTGCCGGAATCTTCACCAGCAACTCTGCAAAAGGCTACTTTACGGCTCAGTTAATTACATGCTCCTCGGAAGCAGAGCAGAATCTGCCCTGCACTGGAGGAGAAACCTAACCTGCACCTGCCGTGCCGTGGATTAGGGTACCGGTACTCTCACTGGCTACAGAGAAGTGTCGGTACTGACGGCGAAAAAATTCGGAAGTGCCGGTACTCCGTACCGGTGAGTACCGGCCCATTTAAAGCACTGGTTTCATGTGTATACTGGTGCATTTGCAGCTGGAACGACACTCGTTACACCTTGTGTAAGTGCCGGTGCACGCGCGAGGTATGCCGGGCGCTCTTCTGCTTGTGCATCAATACATATTTACATTCTATGTTGTAGGCGCTACTTGCAACTGTGTACTCTTATGTAAAAAAAAAAAGTTGTAGTGAAACACGTGGGGTATTCTGCATACTCAGCTGCAGTGACGCATACAGCTAGAAGGTATGCAATGCATGCCCCAGGCCCTTTTGTGTAGTGCAGTGATTCACGTGATATCGCGAGAACTCTTCGGTACACGCAGCGACGCACCTGTGCTATTCTGTGTACTTCACTGGATTTTCAACTGCAGTGACGCACAGAGCTAGTAGATATGCTATGCCTTGTGCACGTGCAGCGATTCACGTGCTACTCTGTGTACTTTACTGTATCTCCAGCTGCAATGACGTGCACAGCTAGATATGTGACCCCATGTGCACTCGCGTCGTGTGTACGTGCAGTGATACACACGTGCTATTGTGTACTCTACTGTATCACCAGCTGCAGGGATGTGTGAATGAACAGCGGGGTGTGAATGTTGTCAGAGATGCGGCCTGCGCGTGTGCACCCCTCCCTCCCTCCCTGCGCTGACATGTCAGGCGCTGGCCAAGGTGCTGAAACTCCCTTGACGCTGCTCTCTTGACAGCCGGGGTTTCAGCTGATTGGAATCTGTGGGCCTACACGGAAGTTTGCAGCTCCGTCGTTGTAGCGACTTCAGTCTGTAAATAGCGGATAGTACTGGAGAATACGCCAGAAAATAAGATGTAGGCATTGCAGAAGGAAGGCGCACTGCCAAATCACTGAAAGCAAATAGCTCGGTATCCAAAACATCAAAAACGTTATATGTCATGTATCTTAATTTGTTTAATCAAATCATTTTTGAAATATGAAAAAAAAATGAAAATCTTTAATATTCATACTGAATAGAACATGGTGGCAAGAAGGACCAGAACAACTGAGCGACGAGCTGTACAAGAATGGAGCAATGAGGCCCTAGGCTAGGGGAAACCGCCACAGGGCGACAAGGAAGGGGGAGGACCAAAGACTGGGGATAGAGTAAGAGGTTGTAGGGAAAGCTGTAAAGCAGCACGAGTTAAACCCCCTGTAGGACTTCCGGCTTACCCTTGGGTGTCCTTGCTACCCAAAACTCAGGAGTCCACGAGGCCGCATCAGGGAAAAACGAAATCAGGCTCTAAAAGTCCTATTTACTTTCCTTAGTTCCCAGACATTGCCCTTCCCCCAACCCATCAGCAACAAATAAGAGGCTGTTGAAGTGCCGATGGTGATATGCATTGGACAACTGTGCAATATTATCAGGGTCAAAGGTTGCCTGATGCCACTACCGCTTCTCCTGTGCCCACTCAAATTTAAACATGAGCGTACATTTATCACCAGACATTAGAAACCAGTACATAGAGAGATGTCCAATATGTATCCATATTTAATAACTGAATGCATTTTCTCTTGAGAGATCAGCTTCAGAGGAACCATAACACACATACAGTAAAGGACATTTATAATTAATTTAGGGAGCCTCAGTGGACTACATACCCTAAAATACATTTGAACCACTCAATAAACCCAGCCTTCGGCTATTCCAAAGTGCCACCTGTCCTGAGACACATCTATAAAGTAGGCCAAAATCAAAATTATAAATGCGCATGCACTGCTGTGAAAAAGAGGAACTTTAGTCGTCTGGCAATATAACCAGAACTACAAAGGTCAGGCAACCAGCTCACAAGCAGTTTCCGGCCCTTTTTAACTTCCGGTAGCTCCGAGGCGTAAACGGCATGGCATTACGGCACTCACGCGAACAGAGAATAAAAATTTGCTAGCATTCGCGCCAAGAATTTTCAATTCTATTAAGGACACGGAGGCGAAGATTATTGCTTCTCTTTCTTTACTGTCAAAATCACAGCAGCCAATAAAAACGTTTTACACAAAATATAAACTACATTTCCCATGATGCTCTTGCAACCAATCATGTCCCATCAGACCCTATAAGAGTCACTATCCCTTTCACGTAAGCCTCTTTCTTTGCTCGAGTCTTTTAGTCCAAGTGCGAACATTAACTGGAAATCCAAAGCATTATCCTCCAACGTGGAAGAGCCATAACCAAGAACTAGGACGACGTCCAACTTTTTCAACCAGAAGAACGATTATTCAGCTTTCTTTTCTGAGCCTGTAATAAATGAAACAGAAAGAACCCGTAATCTCTGTTGAACAGAATACATATTACAGACTGGTGGGTACTTTATTGCAAGAATTATTAAAATGCAACCGGGTGGGATAATCCTCGCCTCCGTGTCCTTAATAGAATTGAAAATTCTTGGCGCGAATGCTAGCAAATTTTTATTCTATTACAGGACCGGAGGCTTGGGATTATTGCTCATTTAACGCTTATCAAATACCACAGTAGTTATATCGCCCACCGGTTTATAATAAAATTGCTTAAACGTAGACTCTGATGACCAATCAGCAGACTTCATGATGTCTTGAACAGTTGAACCCAACATAAATGTTTTGGATGCCATGGCACCACGTACAGAATGTGCCCCAAATACTTGGGTGTCAATACCAGCTTCTTTCATGACTGACCTCAACCATCTGGCTATCGTAGCTGCTGACACTGGCTTAAATGGTTTTTGCAAAGCAATCAATAACTGTGTAGAATTTTCTGGTCGCAAAGACGTGTACATTCTTCATAGGCTTTAAGACACTGTACTACACATAACTTAGCATTACTGGGAAAAGCATTATAATCAATACTACGTGACAATGTTTTCGTCCTGCTGGTAATAGTAAAGGAAACTCCTTCCGGAGTAAATACTCTACCTGTAAGGTCCAAGGCTCTCACATCTGAGGAGCGTCTGCAGGCAGATAAGCACAAAAGCATAGCCAGTTTAGATGACAACTGTTTCCTGGATAACAAAGCATTATTCGGCCATTTGTCAAAAAGGGATATGACTAGTGATACACCCCACAAGCAGGAGTACTTCGGTTTAGGAGGATTAGCCACTCTGATTCCTTTAAGTAACTTACATACTACAGGATGCATACCCACTGGTTTTCCGTCCACCTGTGTATGGCCTGCTGATATGGTCGATCTGAAGTTATTGACTGAACGATATGCTAAGCCTTCACAAGCTTTATCGGACAGGAAATTCACGATATGGGATAATTCTGCCCCCACGAGATCCACGTGCCGTTCCGAGCACCAACAAACCCAGCCGTTCCAAGCTGAGAAATATCTTTTCCGTATCGAAGGGGCCCAGGCCTGCTTAATGAATGCGGAAGCTTTGTCCGAAAATCCTGGCATTTCCCATTGTTGCCGGAAAGCCTCCATGCCATCAGGGACAACTGCCCCGATGTCACCATCGGATGCAGTTCTCTGTGAGGGCCCTGGAGCATCGTCTGAGACCAAGGGAGCATCCCGGGAAAATCGCAGCTCATCTCTAAGAGTATCGGGAATCATGGCTGGGACTTCCACAGGGGGGTCACCAAAATCACTTCTGCCTGTTGTCGGGCTATCTGGGTCGTCGCCCTGGGAATCAGAATGAAAGGAGGGAAAGCATAATTCAGGCCCACTGACCAATCCTGGGAGAAAGCATCCGTCACTTTCGCTAACGGGTCCGGCCTCCAGCTGAAGAACGTCTGCAGTTGTCAATTCAGTCTGGATGCAAAAAGGTCTATCTTGCAAGGACCCCATATCGCTTGCAACCAATGGAACAGGCGAGGCTGGAGTTGCCAATAGCTGTAGTCCTTCAGATACCTTGAATTCCAGTCCGCGACAGTGTTCGACTGACCCGGAATGTATTCCGCTATCACCGATATCTGATGACTCAGACAATAGTGCCAAAACTCTTTCACTATCTCCACTAGCAGGGACGACCTCGTACCTCCCAACTTGTTGATATATCTCACTGCCGAGATATTGTCCATCCTGAGAAGGATGCAACAAGAGACCTGTTTGGGGGAGAGCGTCTGTATCGCAAATGACCCTGCCAGCAACTCCAGGCAGTTGATGTGGAGAGATAGTTCCTGAAGGGACCATCGACCTCCTGTGGAGATATCTCCGCAACGCGCACCCTAGCCCCAATGGCTGGCATCTGATTCTATAATGATTTCCGGCAGGGAGCCGAAGATGGCCCTGCCATTCCATGCCTCTACGTGTCCCATTCACCACTGCATCTCTTCCCTTACTTCCTGTGTCAGAGGGACCAGATCCGTATACGACAGACCCTTCCAAAGGTGTTGGATTTTGAGTCTCTGAAGGGCTCGATAATGTAGAGGCCCCAGGAAGATAGCTTGTATTGAGGACGCCAGTAACCCTACTATTCTGGCAATTGTCCAAAGGGAGACCAACTGCTTCATCAGCACTGATGTGATTTCCTTTTTGAGGTCCCGTAATTTCGACCGGGGAAGATTCAGCTGAGCAGTCTGTGAGTCTATGACAAAACCCAGGAAGTCTATCGACTGAGAAGGGCATAAGACTGACTTGGGTTCATTGATTACAAACCCCAAGTTCTCCAGCAGGGACACCATTATTTGTAAATGCTGGTTGGCTAGGGATTGACTCTGAGCCATGATAAGTATATCGTCCAGATACACTATCATGCGTATGCCCTGTTCTCGCAGGTGAGCTATCACCAGCTTTGTGACCTTGGTGAAACACCATGGAGCCGAGGAGAGCCCGAAAGGAAGGGCCAAGTATTCCAGCCACCGGTTCCTCCATTGAAACTGTAGGAAACATCGATGGGGAGGATATATAGGTATCGTCAAGTAAGCGTCTTTGAGGTCCAGCCGGACCATCCAATCTCCCTTTTTTAGTAGATCTGCTAAAAGATGGATACCCTCCATCTTGAAGTGCTTGTAAACCATGAACTGGTTGAAGTCCCTCAGATTTAACACTAACCTGTGACCACCACCTTTCTTCTACACCAAGAAGACGTTGCTGCAAAAACCACGAGCCCCGTTGTCGCAATAGGCCATGCGTGCTTTTGCAGCAATTCCTCTATCTCCCCGTCTATACAAGCACATTCGTGTTGGGAAAAACTGAGTTGTCTTGGGTGCGAGTATTGGTGTGGAGGTTGATAGAATTCTAGGTGAAACCCCTGAATGGTCTGTAAAATCCATGCATCTTGTGACAGCACTCCCCAATTGTGTAAGAAATATTGTGTGCGACCCCCCAAAGGTAACTGAGATATCTCGGTAACTCTTACCTGTAGAGTTCTGGGCTTGGAATCCCGCCCTGTGTCCGCCTCTGTTAAATCGGCGCATGTTGAATCTGTGCCTCATGGGGTAGAAGGAGCCGCCTCTGGTGGAGTCCCAGTCACCTCTACCACGTCCGTAATCGCCTCTGGGAGGACCTTGGTAGTACTGACGGCCTGGCGAGCGTCCCCTGCCGGCCCTGTTAAAAAGGCCAGCCTGAAACACTCTCTTTATCCCTGATTGAGCCTTGTCCAGAGATGTAAAAGTACCCATGTACTTCGAGACATCTTTAACAAATCTCTCACCAAAGAGATTGCCCTCTGCAAAGGGACCAGGTTCGGCTGAGGCTAACTCTGTAAGGTTTCAATCCATCCGTATTTAGCAGCAACTTGCGTCTCTCCATAGAGATGGCGCAATTTGCGTTCCCTAGAAGGCATATAGCCCTCTGTGTCCAGCCCGCCAAAATGTCTGGATCCACCGGACTGGCTGATTCCTTTGCTACGAGGGTCATTTCCGGGATTTTGGCCAAGGGACTTGGCACGTCCAGAAGTTTGTCCTGGCAACCCTGCCAGGCGCGATCGATACATTTTTTGGGGTCCTTCGCGAATTTCTTGAGGAAAGTCAAAAGGCTGACATCGATTTCAGGTGTTTCTGCCACCTTGTCTGGGATGTCAGGCCGAGGGCACTCAGATCGCAACCTGTTTCTCACTTCTTTATCAAAACCTTTCCAAAGGTTGTCGTGGAGGTATTGCGCCACCTCAGGGGCAGGAGCCCAATCGGACGACCGGGGATGAACAATGTCCGTCGGGTTAAACGTGAATGGGGTATTGGGATTCTGAGGCGTCATATCGGGCACTATGATGACCGCCTTTCTAGACTTCTTTTTAGGGAGGGCTTCCTCGTCAGTGGTGTTTGTGTCGGTGGTGTCTGTGTCTACATATACTTTTGTTTGCGTTTCGCCTTGCCCCCTTCAGTGGTAGATGGCGTAAAGTAGCCATGTTCCTCTGTATTCGCCTGTTGCAGGTCAGCTAGCGCGCCTGCATGGGGCCACGGGCCCAACTTCGACTTACTCTTGCCTGCGGGGGCATCATTTTGGGGTTCTTGCGTGTTTTGAAAACCATGGTGCTTAGCGAAGCTTTGCATCTGTCTGGTAAGGGGTTTCAATGCTGCTGCCAAGGCTTGCTGCACAGTGTTAGGCACCGTGTTCTTAATGGCCCTGTTGACCGACTGCTGGACCGATGCGTCCAGAGCGTCAACAATATTATCTTCCAGTACAGTCTCTTGCTGTCCATCATAATAGGGACCATCCTCCTCATCCTCATATCTAACCCACTCTTCCATTCTAATCACGTCTCTCACTCTTGCAATAAGTATGTAAAGTTCAAGCCAAGGTGAGTAATCTGGAGGAGTCAGGGGGGAGCCAACCCACGTGCACAATACAAATTACAAGACACTTAGCTCCTCAGCAAAAGCTGTAATCAACGATTGTTCCAGCCCCGGTCTCAGGGCGTAATGAGCCAAATCTGTGTATTTCCTGGAGTGTGAACTCACTCTGTGGTCTGACTGTTCTTTCAGCCGGTCAGGCGTCCACACGTGTTTGCTCGCTGCTAATCCGGGCTTTGTGAGCCTCGGAGCGAGCTGGGGAAACGCTCGGCGTGCGTAGCCCAAATCTGACCAAAATATGTAGCCCACTTGGGCTACGCATGTTGGGTGACACTTGGCTCCATCAAATAACGTCGGGCCTGATGAGGGGAGGCGCCGACCACCGGCGCGGGATGCGCTCAGCCTACAATGTCAATTTTATCACTTCTTACCTCGGTGAAAGACCCACGCGTTCCCGAATCGGGAACTACACTTTCAAGGATGCCCGATCTGGGCCGCACACACTCGCGCTAGTGAATGCAATAAACAATTGGCCCAGAGCGGCATAAACACATGCCAGAAGGTCGTGCATTGCTTAACTCGGCATCAGCATCACGTTCCGACAAGCGCGCGCGCTTGAAGGAACCCCAGCCGCCTACAATAAACACGAAATGCCACAAAGCAAGAATATGGAAAAGTGAGCACTTATCTCTGAATGAGCAGCAAAGAAAGAGGCTCATGTGAAAGGTATAGTGACTCTTATAGGGTCTGATGGGACATGATTGGTTGCAAGAGCATCATGGGAAATGTAGTTTATATTTTGTGTAAAACGTTTTCATTGGCTGCTGTGATTTTGACAGTAAAGAAAGAGAAGCAATAATCCGAAGCCTCCGGTCCTGTATAGAATTGGTTTCCTGAGACGGCGGCCTGCTTCAATCTAAGGTATTGGGAAGGAGGATAGTGATGAGTTTCTAAGATAACTGAGCATGTTCACAGCCGTATAATATCACGGGCACTGAACAATTCATTGAGTAAGGCACTGGCAGACACTCACCATCGTTAAACCAAAATATGGGCACTATTAAGCCACACTTGCCCCAACTCTTAAAAATACACAATCTGTCCCGCATTCCCCTTTTAGTTCTGTTTCTTTGTGAATAAGCACCGGTGCAGGGGTGAATGGACTCGACATACACGCTCATGGTAGAAAATCACTGACAACTTACTATACATCGCTCAGCATAGCCGTTAGATACGTTTTGATTAAAATACAGGCACCACTGAGCCATACTTGCCGAAATACAGATTTTTTACATAAAGCACCTGGGTAATGCAAGGTCAAATTATATGTGAAGTGCATTCCCCAACATGCGGAGAAACATACGCATGATTTCAATATCACTTTTCACTCCTTGATGATAAAAGACAGATGATACTGTCTTCTTAAATTCACAGTAATGATCCAAGGTAAAGAACAAACTTCCCTTGGACGTGCATAATCCCATTCTGGCAAAAGGAATGCTCACAATTCCTCTAAATTGGATTCCTTTTCGTTATGAAAAATGTATATAACCAAAGTCACGTTTGAGAACAAGACTCAATTCTGTGATTAACCCCTTTGCAATGTAGGGTCAAATGCTGTAATTAATATACTGAATGACCCATCGCCTACAGAAACGTTCAGACATTCCAGAAACGTTGATGTACTCAGCAGCTTCATTGGTATGTCTCCAAATGTAGTTGAGTGTCATATGCTACATATAGACATTACAGTAATACAAGGTTACTCTCCAGATATTAATTATTTGCTTTAATATTTTACACAGTACCCAATAAACACACAGCCCTGAGGAAGACCTTCTTTTAAACACAACACCGGCCCACAATGAAGGTCGAAACGTGTTGGCGTATGGCATATCTATGAGTGTAGCCAAGAGCTGTTACTTAGTGTATAAATTGGTTCGTACATGCTTGTACTAACAATGATTAAAATCTACGATTCCATGTGTATAATAAGCTCTGACCATCACTCAAAATAGGGCCAAGCAGTATTAGGTCATACTGTGGATAAGAGGGTGAAAATTGTTACTTGCACTAATACTATGAAAGTGTTGGACACTAGACATGTAATGTTGTCATTTCAAATTTTTTTGATCAGTTCTTTTGTAAGTTCATGTTTGATGAGATGTGTTGTATATTAGTCTATATATGTTTTCTGTTTCAAATCAATGAAAAAAAGTAAATGTATGATGCTGGTTCTTTTTTTCACAAAAACAAAAATGAATTGAATATGAAAGATGATACCTTGCATTTTTCCAGTTATTTACTGACTCCACGATCAATGTAACGATTAATTCTATAGGCGCGATCTAAAGTTTGTTGTGTACACAATCAAAGTATTTTTCAAATTAGTATCAGGCAAGTCATTGATGGTTGGAGAAACAAGTTATTGGTTTTTCCTTCAGAATATCAATAGATTGATGGTCTTGGGGGCATTTTCTTTATGATAAACTACCGCTTCTCCTGGCACTTTAATAAATCAACATTGATGATTTTGTATTCCTTCCATTGTGTCATTTCTCTACAATGTTGCAGGAGGACTGTTGTCCATTCCTTATGTTTACCTGGGCAATCAGAGAGGTTAAGCTACTATCAAGTTTATTTTCTTCTTTAAACTACACGATCATTGCAAATAAAGGGCAAGTGTTCACTGCTGGCTTACCACACATTCACCTCTGATGTCAAGTTTGACATGCCTGTGGTGAGGTCAAAAAATGGCTGTACAAGGAGCTCGAAGCACAGATTGTATGTATACATCTACATGACATAAATACAAATTAATATAACATAACATAACATGTATGTATAAGTCTAGATACAATGCGTTGGGGCACTATAAACAATGGCAACTTTTATGTCTCTCCCACAGGCGTTGTTAGCTGTCTGTTGTCAAAGACCTTTTATGGACAATGCCAATGAGTATAGTAGGCTTTTGGTTAGGCCACTGTCTACCACTGGTTGGATTTCCAGGCTCATTGCCCCTAATTTTACTCAATGGGTTTCTTTCTTCTTCTTGTGTTTGCCCCACCATTCGAGCATTTGAATGGTTGCCTTGTATCCTTCAACAGCTCTACATCAGGTAATTACATTTAAGGTCTTACCTACAAGACATATTGTTAGCTTACAGTGGGCATAGAGTCTGCCCATTTCTTAACATTGGTTGGCTTCATTGTCACTCTCCTTTGCTTGTTTCTTATTCATTAGCATGTGAGGACTTTCCTTCCTCTTCTTGTGTCTGTCCCTCCCTTGGAGCATGGACGCATTACTTGTGTCCTTCCATTGCTCATTTTTAAGGCGCTCGCTTTTTATTTTTGTTTAAATGCTCCATGAAAGTGCATGTTTTCCAGCTGACTCCGTAGTGTACTTTTCTTCCTCCCTCCATGCTCGTCTTTGTACTCTCTTTCCAATGGGGTTCTCTCCCATCTACTCCAGTTGCTCGCTCGATTGTTCCCTTTTCCTCCGCCGCTCCACATTGGACTCTCTCCTCATTTGTTTGCTTCCTTTGCCACATCCAATGTGTTGTTTACCCCCACCCACATCCCCCTGTTGCTTCTCCCACCCTTGTGTTGCTCCCCCCATCCTCTGTGGTTCCACTCTCCATATTGCTTCTGCCCCCTTCATGCTCCACATTGCTGTCTCTCGAACGTGTTTCTTACTTTGCACGTGACTCCCAGAAAAGCTGAAAATATTTGGATTTGCTTCTCCAGGTAGAAAATGAGCAGCTCGACTTTTAGATCGACTTGGCTGAGGAGCAAATACTGCAGCTACACTTCTAAAATGATGCAGTGGCACCAAGAGCCACAGGACCCATAGTTGCATCCTAGGGTGTCACAGTGGAGGAGGTCAGATTCTTGGCTCTCTTTCACTAAAGTGCTTGACTTCGCCTTCTGACATGTTACACCAGCTGTGCTCATGACCACCCACAAATGCTTCAGAGTGAGTGCTGCAGAGGAGCAAAGTGATTGCTCTTTGTTTCTGCTCCACAATTTATAGTTTTGACTCCAAGGACACCAAAGTTCTGCAACATCACAAGTTTTTGGTCTTACCTATGAGGCAGCTTTTAGTTGTCTGTTGGCAAATGCCTATTGTGGACCACAGTGCTTTAAGTGGGATAAAAAGCTAGTGGGAGGATCTCTATAAGGAGCTTGGCCTATGTAATTAAAGGCATGGCTTAAAACATGTGAATTACATGCCTTTGTGTAACAATCACGGTGCCTGACTAGCATTTAGGTATTAGGTACTATTATTGCATCCAGACATATCACACAGCAGCAAACATATGCTTAAAAGAAGCCAGACCTGTTGACATTGTGCGTATTTGTGAGCAGTTTGATATTGTAAGAAAGTGGAATATTATTTGAGGTGGATGACATGTCCAATGCAAGGAATAATAACATTTCTTGTGAGGGGAAATCTCAAATTCTCTAAATTAACCTGAGCTCAACCCCCTGGTAGTTATGGCATAGAGCAGATAGGCATAACATAGGATAATGTGCAAAGTATTTATTTATGCAGTACCATACTAGGAATACATTCAAAATACCCAGTAATAAACATCCTAATCCAAATTATAAAAATAGAGGGAAATGTAATAAGCAAAATGACACCAAAATGCAAAAAATCCTATAAGGGGAACCAGAGATATGAATTTTTAAAGTTTTAATTAAAAATTGCACCAAAAAACACTAAGAACCAACAATAGTATAAAGAAGCGGTAGGCCTGGATCTAGGTGCAATTTGAGGCTGAGCGCAATCGAGCCATGATCAGCTACACCAAGTAGATTGGCCCCAATGATGGTCTGGAAGTCAAAAAGTTTAAAAAAGTTTCGAAGTCCCACTCAGACAGGAACTCTGACACTTTTTTGGAGAAAAGGCAGCAGTGAAAAACAGGTTTGGGTGATTGTTCACTGTGAGAGTATACTATTCTTAATGTGTAGTATGCCACATTTATATATATTGAGCACCAAGACCAGTGGGCTTACAAGGCACACTTTAGCAGTCGCGGTCCGTGTAGGAGTGCCGGCCGGGCGGTGACGTGCGGCGGGGAGGGGCAGGGTGGGGGTAGCAAAGTACGGATTACGGACCTATACAGGTAAGTAAACATTTAAATCAATAAAACGAATTTCGTTGCGCGCACTGCATCGCCAAATGCGATGCAGTGCGACCAACGAAATTCGTTTCATTGATTTAAATGTTTACTTACCTGTATAGGTCCGTAATCCGTACTTTGCTACCCCCCACCCTGCCCCTCCCCCGCCCCACGTCACCGCCCGGCCGGCACTCGTACACGGACCGCGACTGCACTTTAGGTGTAACTTAGCTAATACATATAAATACGTTTTTCTGCATGACATAGACATTTTGCTTTGCCATGTGCTCTTGCAGTACTTTTAAATTACAGTCCAGCCAAAGCACAATGGTGCTCCCTGAAGCCATATATTTTCATCATATATGAGGGTGTTCTAAATGCAGACTGCAGTTCACATTTGTCTTTTAATTTCTAAGCCATTGGTGCATTTCTTGCGCCAACTATCATGGCCTTATAGGACAGTTAAATAGGCCAACTAGGTGACATTAAGGCACTGTACATGTTTTAGTAGGAAAGCACATGTTCTGTACTACTGTTAGCCAGTTACATAGCCCATAGCATACTAAAGTCATCAAAACCCGACAGGAAAGAGGATGGAGAGCATGACAAAAATGATGTCCCTTTTGTACATTAGCCTCCAAACTATGAAGGCAGTGAACGAGGTAACACAGAAGTGAGATTTATGAAACTGTTAGAAATGCACCGATTTCCTTTTTTTACAGTATTCTTCCTGTAGATTAGTGTCTCCTACTAGAAATTTCGAATGTAGTCTCACAATTCCTTGCTCGACATCAGAAGCCCATCGCTACTCCACACGTAATGGACACAGCTTCTCTCCTTTGGAATGAATTGAGCACTGGTTTCCTTCCTCTTGTGCGATGGACCCCAGCCTTTTCCCACCCTGGTGTGACAGACAGTAGACTCTCCTTCTCTCTACCCCTAAAGAGACAAAAATATACCTCCATAATTCTCTGCTATTATTCTTTAAACTTTCAATCAGAGGCTAGACCCTTTTCCACGAGTAAAATGGCACCAAAAGAGGTTAAACTGAACCCCTTTTCTGTCTTTGTCCGGAATATGGTTAACTCCCCTTGCTCCCGCACCTTCGTGACCCACTTTTCCACCTCAATTTCAGTAACAAGAGGAATCCTTGTGGCCCGATTGACAAAGGTAAACTTAAACCTGAAGTCTAACAGAGTCTCTCCCCCTCAGGGAAGCTGCCAATATGGCGGGGAGCCTGAGGATGGACGTGTGACCTGGGCGTGTTCGCCCCGGCTTCCAACGTGGAGGTCAGTGGCGATTAGGCCAGGTGTGCGCTGCCACAGAAGCAGTAAAGTGCTTCTGGGGCAGCGCGGCTAAATCTCACCCATATTTAAAGGGCAGCACGGCCGCGAGCAGGTCTCTTGGTTCCTGCCGCCGGCCAACGCGGTTGCCGATTTCACTCTGGCATGCCCCCCCACAACAACCTCGAGGTACTTAGTGGGCCCCCTCCCAGACCATCTCCCTGCCGGAAGCCACACAGGCTACAGAGCTTTCTCGCCTGACCCGGGAGTTCTTCCTTGGTATTGGTCTTTCGGTGGCGGCTCCGGAGGGCACGAGGAGGCCACGAAAAGGTAAAGAGAGAGTGCGGCCGGCGATTTCTTGGGCATTTGTGGTGTTTGTGTTGTAGTGCTGTTGGGGTGATAGGCTTGCCCCTCAGTTTTCGGATTTGCTGATTTTACTGATTTGCATTTGCTGATTTTCTTTAGGCGATGGATAAGAGGTTTACGATATTGCAGTCACAGGACCTCCAGGGAAGGCAGCCAGTAGAGCCAGCAGTGCCGGCAGATAGGCAGTGGAGTCCAGGGGTTGCACCTCGGGCAGCGTTTTCCCCAGTAAGGAAGCGCGTTAGGGGGCAGGGGACACCTAGTGAAAGGGGTCAAAGGCCGCAGGCCACCCCTGAGGTTACGCCGGTGGGCAGTATAAGAGAAGGGCAGGGCAGTGCTCCTGCAGAGGTGGTGCCGGTTGGCAGAGTAAATGGTGCTGAATGGCGGGGCAGTGCCCCTACAGCAAGCAGCAACAGTGTACAGACGGGTAATAGCTTTATGGCAAGAGACAAAAAAGGTACGGAGTTCCTTAGGTGGGTTATTGCTCACCTTGTGTATACTCTAGGTAGTGAGGAGGTGGGGAATACCTCCTGTCGGAACTAGGACCCTCACACACCCAGCAAGCTAGGTGTCATGCTTCATCATATGGGTCTGCTCCTCGTCGGGCCAGCGCTGCAATGCTCGACGGGCACCCATAAAGGGGTTCTTTATCGGAGATCTTTTGTTCCACGCTGTATTGGTGCCGTGGGTGTGAGGGGCCTAGGTACGTGTAGATGTGAATGTAAAACAGGTAAAGGAAGCCTCTATGATGAATTTTATTCTGTAAGGGTCCCAACCATACAATTTCACCAACTGAAATTGCTTTCCTGGATCTCACCATCAAATTGCAAGAGGGCAAACTAACCACTACTATGTTTAAAAAGCCTACCGATAGGAACAGCTTGCTGTTATATAGCAGTTTTCATCCAAAGACTCTGAAAAATAATCTACCCTTCAGCCAATTTTTACGGATTAGGAGGAATTGTAGCTCAATAAATGACTACAAAACTGAAGCTGAGACACTGTCAGATAACTTACTAAAAAGACAATACCCTAAACAACAAATTAATTCTTGCATGAAACGAGCGAGAAATAACCACCGAGAAAGCCTTCTAGAGGTACATGTAAAAGAACCCTCCAACACTGTGACCTGTGTAACCACATACACACCTAGATCTAATCTGATCAAGAAGGCTGTGAATAAACATTGGGAGATCTTGAACACAGGCACACTGACAATACCGAAACCTAGGTTTGCGTTCAAGCGTACTAACAACCTAAAAGACATGTTAATACATACGAGACCCAAAAACAGAAACAGTTCAAACCAGAGACAACTGTGGGATCTCCCCTGTCGTAGGACACTATCCTTGCGGTTCATGTACCGTTTGTCCACAGACAAAACACACTAAAGAACTGGCATTGTCTGACACATTCACATGGACGATCACTAAACACACAAATTGTAACACACCACGTTGTGTGTACCTGTTGACATGCCCCTGCGAGAAAAGATACATCGGTATGACCATGAGGGCCATTAAAACCAGAATAACTGAACATAAAAGCAGTATTCGTTGCCTCAAGACAAACACCAAACTATATACCCATTTTACAGAACTGAGACATCCCCAGAAAGTCTACGTTGGGTAGTGCTCGAGGCACATCAACAAATAACACATACAGCCCTGTTCAGGATTGAACAAAGGTGGGTGTTTCGTCTTGACTCAGCCAATAGTGGCTTGAATGATGACATCCCTTGGAGCACCATTAATTAACACATGATCCTTACCTACAGCATGCCATGGGAGCTTATTATACACTACATGATGACAACTATTGTTCCTTATAAGGTTCCCCCGCCACTGAACCATCTGGGACCTTAAGGAGGTACCTTAGGCAGTGTTGACTATCTTCAGATACTGCATCTATTATCTGTTGCACTTCTATAGTTACTAGGCAGCTTCCATGCTCCGACACAACCCTCATACCAACATGGCCATGATTAACTGAAACACACTTCATAATGGCCGCCATGATTCCGTCAACAAGGACATCATGTTACAACTACTACGTGATTTCACTTTGACTGTTACCGAATCTTTCGGAACCTAATGAGGGACCCCATGCAGTGTCAAATATTTCCACACACTGCATTTCCCACCTTTTTGGAACTCTATAGTTAGATAGCAGCAGCCACGCACTATCCCTATATTGATTTGGCTGTGATTAACCATTAATAACACACTCCAAGATGGCCGCTATGATTCCGTCAATAAGGACACCATGTTTTTACTACTGTGTGATTCCACTTTGATCTTTCAGAATCTAATGAGGTACCCCATCCAGTGTCATATATCTCCACACACTGCATCTCCCACCTTTATTGAACTCTATAGTTAGACAGCAGTACCATCCCCATACTGATTTGGCTGTAACTAACAATAATTACACTCTCCAAGATGGCCGCCATGATTCTGTCTACAATGACATCACTTTTTCACCAATCGGTGATTCCGTTTTTGATTCCAGCTGTGGCCACTTCACCCGCTCTGCTGTCTTTGCGGCAGGTATTTAAACAGGTTCTTGCTGTGACATGATACCTTCCTGGTTGCAGCGGAGCGGGTAGGTCAGCCACGAGGCTCCGAGCGGGAGCAGGTGAGTATGCACATCCTGTTGGAGGCTCATTCTGACACCGGCAACTAATGGAGGTAAGAGGTACCGGGATCAGGCGCTGCGAGCCTTAAGCCACTGAGCTTTAAGCGGACACTCTTTTCTTATGGCATTAGCCCATTACGCGGCAGGGCCCCTGGGGGCGCTTACGCTGTGCCACTTCACAGGAGCAGCACTGCGAGCATCCAGTTTGGGGCACGGCGTGCGGCGCCACCAGACACACCAGCCCAGTGTGAGCACCAACAATTGATCGTGTCATTGGTTTGGGGTCATAACTGCAGGCTACAACCACCCTGACCTGGACCTTCTGCTCCTTACAACCTAGTGCACCAGGACTAGTAAGTGAGCATCGAACTAGTGTACATAGAGCCTATGATTATGATCTGGTAATTTATGTCTCATTCCATACAGAGACACTACATTGAGTGTCCTCATACTTCGCTGATAACTGATGAGGCAGATTTAGATACCTGGAAGAGGTGAGCTTTTGTCCACTCACCACCACGGTCCAATAAGTCACACCCTTTTTTTAGCATGTATACACAGGGGTATTGTACAGAAGTATACACAGAGCTTGAATGGCATGATAGCACTGTGTGTTTTTTAATATATGTTCGACTTATGAATGTGAAAATTGATCCACATCGATTGAATTTAACTGGGACCATTTCCCACTCCCATGTTATGGTTTTCAAATTTCTTTTTTGTACTCTAGGTTGACTGCCTTTTCTCGGGGTAATGACCCACGGGTAGAGCAATTGGTAGGTAGCGTTGCACCTTGCCACCCACTGTAGATAGTTTTTTATTATTCACTCGGTCCTGAAGAATCGCCAGCTGATCACTTCCGTGACTTATTGAGGCGAGAAACATGTTGACCATCTAGGGGTTGAGCGAAATTTTTGTCACATTACAACAAAACATTCGCCCCTCCATTTCTTTTAATCAGGTTGGGACCCTTACAGAATAAAATTCATCATAGAGGCTTCCTTTACCTGTTTTACATTCACATCTCACATTTACACGTACCTAGGCCCCTCACACCCACGGCACCAATACAGCGAGGAACAAAAGATCTCAGATAAAGAGCCCCTTTATGGGTGCCCGTCGAGCATTGCAGCGCTGGCCCGACGAGGAGCAGACCCATATGATGAAGCATGACACCTAGCTTGCTGGGTGTGTGAGGGTCCCAGTTCCGATAGGAGGTATTCCCCACCTCCTCACTACCTAGAGTATACACAAGGTGAACAATATCCCACCTAAGGAACTCCGTACCTTTTTGTCTCTTAGCTTAATTTAGGGCATGTACGTTGGACCTTTGTCAAGCCCTTTGCGTCCCTCCTTTTGTTGAAATAGCTTTATGGCGCCAGTCAGCACTGCAGGTCAGCTGGAGTTGGTGGCAATTAGCCAGTGTGTTGCCTTGGCTCTGAAAGGTAGGAGTGTGGTCCGCACCGTTTTTGGGAGGTGCATTGGCAGGGGTAGCGGAGAGCAACCATGTTGAAAGGGCCATGAGGTTGGTGGCACAGTTTTGGGGGAACACTTCAGGTCCCTTTATGGCATCCTTCTTATACCAAATTTAACATCAACGTCCCTGGACTCTCCAAGGGGTGCTGCCACCAAGTCGAAAGGAGGTGGTGGGGGCGAGGGGGTTTCTGGGCAGTCGCTGACACGCGGTCCTTACCTATCAACCACCTGTACAGGCGCATTTGGGCACAACCTAGCACTGGCCCTTGGGGGACGAGGAACCTGAGTGTAGGGGGTTGCCCACCGTAGGTATCCTAAGGGCAGCTGGGCCCCCTGCACAAGAACTTCCAAGGTGGGAGAGCTCCCAGTATGGGAGAGGGAAGGTGGGGCCTTCCTATAGGAGGGCCCCCACCCTTTGGGACGGGGAAGGTGTAAAAAGAAGGGGCACAGAGCCAGTCTTGATCTCACTCAGAACGGTTATGAATCTTTTTGTTGGTTGCACAGGAACAGGCTAGTTATGGTTAGGTGATTCCCATGTACTAGAGTCTCTGTTAAGGCTAGGTCTCACTTGTAAATAAGATGTAAATAACGTGGTTACTGTGTAAAATGTTATGAAAAATTATGTGTTTTTTGTGTGAAAATAATGAATACGGCCAGGGGTTTTATGACCCCTAACCCAAAGAAATAAGAACTGGGCTCATGACATTGTTTTGACATTGATGTTGGTTAGGTAATGGTAAGTGCTCATGGGACATCGGCAACTCTCTGGCTATATTACTTTAGGCCTGAGGTCTAAGTTAAGACTTAAAGTCTAACTTTAGACCTGAAGTCTAACTTTACACTTACAGTTTAACTTTAGATATGAAGTCTAATTTTAGACCGGAAGTATAAACTTAGACTTCAAGCCTAAACTTAGACTTCTGGCCTAAACTTAGACTTTAGGTCTACACCTAAACTTCAGTTCTAAAGTGAGACTTTAGGTCCAAACTTCGACTTCAGGTCTAAACTTAGGCGTCAGGTCTAAGTTCACCTTTGTGAATAGGGCCCACTGGCACAACGGTGCTTCTTGTCACTGCCCACAATTTCTAACCAGTTATAAACTACTGGCTTTCACATGTGTCATTTGAATTGCGGTCATCATCACTCCGATACGGTCTGCAGCTGTGGTCCAGCCTGAGAACTGTGAAGTGGGGGGTGCAGCTCCCTATTACAGGAAGGGATATCATCAATCATCCTGCGGTGATGGCTACCAACTGTATCACTTCTGGGTGATGCCTGATGGAGACTCTTCATCCTTACATTCCTTGATCAAACCAGGTTCCACCTTTCTGGTTCCTCCACCACTCCTCCTTCAGCCTTCACTTCCTTGCTTCTGCCTGATAAGTCTACTCCTCATGGCTTCTCTTGCTCCTGTGGTATTCTTGTTCAGCTTCCTGGAACTCTCACCACATCTTCTCCTCCGACCACCCACACTGTTGTCTTCTGGTATTCATTCTCCATTACCCTTTCTCTTGTCTGCATCATTTCCGAGTTTGCATTGATCCAGCGGTGTACTAACAACAGATACTCCACTACCATATACTCACCAGGGCCCATATTACTTCTTCCACTAATACCAAGTAGACCGCTGGAGCTTGTTGTTTATAGATTTAATAATTTCAGGATTTAGTTATCTTTCCTTTCTAACTAAATCTTTCACTGATCAATTAGTTCTTTCCTCTGGTCAATGGACCATTAGTTGAACTAGTTGATGGTGATGTATTAACTTTACTTATTAAACATTCTTAATAAAATAATCACAGACTCAGGAAGTTTTAAAATCTTTATCTAAATTAATTGTATGTGAACCATCTCAAAGTTTCAGTACAAACACCCTCATTCGCAAAAGTGTCAACTCAATCAATAATCAATAAGCAAAAATATTTCAGACTCACACAATAACTATGCTCAAAAGGAGAGGACAGAGAGATAAGAACATCTATCAATACAATGAATTTATATTTACCAAGAATGGTGTGAAGACCAACCCCCTTGGCCAAAGGGCTGGTAAGGGTCCCCCAGGATAGGTCAGGAGACAAAGACTTCAGGACAGGAATCAGGACAGGATACTTCACCTCTCTAAATACCGACAACTGCGTCGCACCCCTCTCTGACACTCTCTTCCTCCTCGTGATTCTTCCGCGATCTTCTTTCTAACCCAATTAAGTTAAGATGGAGGTCTCTGCATTCAGTTTCTTCATCAGCGCATCACAGCATCAGCACCACCCCCAGCACCAACAGCATCCCGAGCTCTGCTTCTGTGATTGTGTCAGCGACTTCTGCTGCTTCTGCTCCTGTGTCTGCTAACTAACTAACTAAAACTACCTTAGTTATACCTTTCAATATTCATGTACCACCCATTAATGTTTCAATTTCATAAAATACTAACTCTGATTGGTCAGGCGAGGGGGGGATGATCATCACACCATGCTTACATTTCACTTATTTCATTGAACCATTGTTTTCAAACCCATCCCCTTAAACTTTATTAAATCATTTCCTTTCCCATACATCTCCAAACTTTATTAATACAAAATGTTTCAATTTCATGAATAAAGCTTCTTCATATGAACTCTTCACCCTCATGTTCCCAAGGCACATCTCCTCTGGCCTTGGATGCGTGACAAATCCTTACTCATCCTTCCTTATTCTTTCTCTTGTGCGCATGTGCGAGGTCAAGTCAGTCAGCTCAATTCAGACAAGTGTGGAAGGCCCTAATGCGCACTAATAATAAAGTCAAAAGAAGAAATGGTTTCACTGTATACCACCAACCTCTACTCTAACCCATTTGAATTATTATTACCCTTTTCTGCATTTGCGTTAGTATAAAACTTATTTTCTATTCAGCCAAGCAGGTGCCATGCATGTGAACTTTCAAGCTGCCATTTTCATGCCTTATGCGCATGCGCAAGATTTTCCCTACAAGCGTTGAGACGTCATACTATGTAGATGCAGTAGACGCATGCGCAGTAAAGATCCCTTGTTAGAGTGCGTTTTAGTCCTTCGTTCATTTTGTTATAGTTAGTAAACACATACGCAAGCTTCATTGTCCCGCTTGTCTTTCTAAAATGCGAATTATTAATTACAAACACATAGTTAGTAATTCGTTAATGAGTTAAAACGAAAGGATTGCTTCCGAGCAAGTCTCATTTACAAGTCCTTGCTCCATCAGCATAACTGCCCCGGAAGTTCATTTGATCCAGTTTTTCCTCTAGACGATTTCAAATTAGTCTCTGCCAGTGAGTTCGTTTACCTACTTTTTGACTCTGGTCAAAGGTAGGCCAACAGCAGAGTGGAAAGGCAATGATATGGAGGTAAACCGTTTGCTGTTCTGGGCTAAATGCTTTGGAATTTGCTCCATTCCCAACTTCAGGGCACTGGAAACAAAACCCCTGACTAGCACTGAACAAAAGCAACTTCATGTTTCCAGATATCATAAGTTCAAAGGCCCCTGCATTACTCACAAGATAAAGTATAATTGACCTTTCTCCCAAGGCTTCTAATTCTAGTTCTCACCCTATTAGTAAATATTATTCACTCAGACACACTCTCACGCCAACACATGTAGATTTCAGTTACATGACTACCCTCAAACTACATCACCAAACCCACCACAAACCACTCCTCTTCTCCCACACATGAAACAACAATACCCTCAACAAAATATGTAAATAAACATGGAGACTGCTGGTAAAAATAAGGAAGTAAAAATTAATGAACTATAACTTTGAATATCATTGGTTCTTCTTTCATTCTGCGACCTCTTGATAGGATTAAGAGTGAAAAAAACAACATGTTCTTTGGCAATAGTTTAAATGACTTTGCAGTTTCCATCAAAATCCTTACCTATGTATATATAACTCAAATTCCAAATTTTGCTTTCTCCTGTTCGCACAGAATAAAAATAAACTCTATCACACATAAGTGTGCATTTCCAAAAATAAATTGTCAACCTAATTTCCATTAAATCACACTTCGTGAAGTGATCATGAAAACTTTCTTAACATCGAAGTTCTTTTTTGACGTTCTCTTGATATTTATTCCCCTTATGGAGCAACCTCTCTGGTTTTATCTCAACACGTTTTGCTAAATCCTTTAAAACAACATACTTTGTGCTATGAGGCTTGTGACCTATGGATATATTTATTGGGAAAAGACCAGTTATTGTTTGAGGCGAACAGCTTGCTTAGATCCAATGTAACATATCCCTTCTCCTGTTGTATGTCAGAATATCATATACAGAAATATCCAACACACATGTTGTGTCCTAAATATCATTCACAAAAAGATCACTTCATTGGGACTAGATTATTATTAACACCAATGGGTCAAAATATTTCTAGACCATGCTTAGCACACAATATTTGAGTCAGATGATAGTCTGACAGCGATATTTTGGTACAGTTTCTTCTCTCCATCACAAATTAGCAGATTTTTTCTGAATTTTTTCTGAATATCCGTTCTAAATATTCCTTTCTGTATGATAGCCAACTGTGGTTTTATGCACAATGTTTAGGTCAAACAGAACACTTAGCATATGCCTGCAAGTCATTTAAACTGCATTGTCCAAGATGGGCATCGAGGTGTACTCCTCCCATAATAAAATATATCTTAATATGAATTGGAATTGTGACCTCTGAAGTGCATTCACTTTCACGTGAATGCACTTCACTTTCACTTTCAGTCATGTGAGTCACTTTCAGTCATGTGAATGCACTTCACTTTCACTTTCAGTCATTAGAACCAACACAAACTTGGGCAATGTTCCAAAAATGTGTTAAGGATCTAAAATATCAAAACATTCTCTTAACTAGCAACAATTGTGTTTTAAAGGCATTAAAAGAGGTAGCGACCTTTAACCCAACAGGCTATTAAGTTTCAGTAACTGATAGTTGTTAGAACTGGGGGTCTCTAGTTGTCCAGATAGGGACCCTTTCTTCTAGTCAGGGTAAGGGGGATACACACTTTAGATAACACTTTAGATAACCCCTGTTCACCCCGTGCAGGGATGGCACGAGCAGACAGACTTATCCCAAAGGCAATGTGTAAAGTATTTATACTCAAAACCCACAGTAATACAGTGATAACACCACAAATGGACACCCCACCAGTTTAGAAAAATAAAGTATCTTTATCTAAACTCAACAAGACCAAAACGACAAAAATCCAACATACAAGTATTAAGAATATGACTTTAAAAAGGTTTTAAGCAACTGGGCCCATAGAAAACTATGGATGCGTGATTTCTCTCAAAGTACCTGTAGTTGCGACAAAATTCACAAGGCCAAACAGCCGCAGAGATGGGAAGCGTCGAGAACACAAAGAGATGCATCAGTTCCTGAGACCACGGGGAGGCGATGCAACAGTTCTGCTGCACGCAGGAGAAGTGATGCATCATGTCCGGTCTGTAGGGGAAGTGATGCATCGATTCCAAGATGATTCTGGTCTGCGGGTGATGCGTCGGGAAAACTTGCCGCACAAGTACGATGCGTGGAAATCCAGGATGCATTGCCGATCGATGCGGCGGTGTCGAGCGGCGCTGCGTCGGTTTCTTCAGCCGCAATCCCTCGATGCGTCAGTTTTTGCAGCGGCGACAGGCGCTGCATCGGTTTTGGCAGCAGCACAGCGATGCGTGGAGATTCTTCTTGCACAGCGGTGCTGCGTCGGGAAAACAGCCGCAAGAAGAGCGATGCGTTGATTTTCTTGTAGTTGCGTTGCTTTTCCAGCTCCCAACAGCAGGAACAACCTCCAAAGTCCCAACACAGTCACAGGCATCTCTTGGCAGGTCAGAACACCCAGCAAGGAAGTTCAGGGGAGCTGGAGTGAAGTCTTTGGGTTCCTGAGACTTCAGACAGGAGGCAAGCTCTGCTCAAGCCCTTGGAGATCTTCAGCACACAGCAAAGTCCTTGTCCTTTCCTTGGCAGAAACAGCTACTGCAGGCCAACCCCAGGCAGCACACAGCAAAGGAGCAGTACTCCCCCTCCAGTTTCTCCAGCTCTTGTCCTGGGCAAAGGTTCCTCTTCATTCCAAAAGTAGTCTAAAGTTCTGGGGTTTCAGCTGTAATACTTATACCCCAAAATGTTTGTTCTCTTTGTGCAAGGGTCTCTGAGCCCAGTCCAAACCAGTTCTGTCCTCACTGGTGCAGCATGACCACAGGGGGTGTAGAGAGCATTGTGCAAGGGAGATAGTCCCTATTCAGGTGCAAGGAAATCTCCTCCCACTGCTCTAAATTCAGCCAAACCCCATTCAGCTCAGCTCTGAGTCATCCAGGAAGGGCTAGGCTCACCTCAACCCCCCCAGTGACTGTCTACAGTGAATGCACATCCCCAGCCCCTGTCACTCCAAAACCAGGCAGTCAACACACAAACAGGCAGAGGCAAACAGAATGGTTAAACAAGAAAATGCCTACTTTCTAAAAGTGGCATTTTCAAACAAACAATTTAAAAACCATCTTTACTAAAAGATGTGTTATTAAATTCTGAGTTTAGAGAGCTAAACTTTATTTCTCTATCTGTCCCAATGGGAAGTTATACTTGTAAGATGTTACAAAGCGTTTCCCATTCTATCCTATGGGGCAAGATAGCCTTTCAATAGTGAAAAATGAAATTGGCAGTATTTCACTATCAGGACATGTCACACACACCAGTACATGTCCTACCTTTCACATACACTGAACCCTGCCCAGGGGGGTACATTGGGCCACCCTAGGGTTCCTTACATGTAGAAAAAGGGAAGGTTAGGGCCTGGAAAGTGGGTGCACCTGCCAAGTCGACATGGCAGTTAACAACTGTGCACAGACACTGCAGTGGCAGCCCTGAGTTACCTTTTTAGAGCTACTCATGTGGGTGGCACAATCAGTGCTGCAGGAGCACTAGTAACATTTGAATTACAGGCCCTGTCATGCGCACTTCAGTGCACTTTACTAGGGACTTACCAGTAAATCAAATATGCCAATCAGGGGGAACCAATTGTAACAACACTTTACACAGGGAGCACTTGCACTTTGACACTGATCAGCAGTGGTAAAGTGCCCAAAGCATCTAAGCCAGCAAAAACGAAATCCATCACAGCATCAAAAATACAGGAGGTAGAGGCAAACGTCAGGGGAAACCATGCCAAAAATGCCAAGTCTAACAATAGAGTTAGACCTGACAGTCTTTTCGTGGTCTTCCACCAATTTTGTGCCTACCTCACTCCATTTTTCTTACCTCTTTTTTCTGGCTTTAGGACTCTGTTCACTTTACCACTGCTAACCAGTGCTAAAGTGCTTGTGCGCTCTCCCATAAACATGGTAACATTGGCTCATACCCAATTGGCATGTTTAATTTGCTTATTAGTCCCTAGTAAAGTGCACTACATGTGCCCAGGGCCGGTAATTTAAATGCTCCTAGTGAGCCTACAGCATCATTGTGCAACATACTTTAGTACCCCTCCAACCATGGCTCAGGCCTGCCATTGCAGAGCCTGCATGTGCAGTTTACATTGCCACTTCGGCCTGGCAAGATAAACTTCTTACCAGGTCTAAACCTTCCCTTTTTATACATATGTCACCTGTAAGGTAGGCCCCGTATGACTCACAGGGCAGGGTGCAATGTATTTAAAAGACAGGACATGCACTTTTAAGTTTTACATGTCTTGGTAGTGAAAAACTCCCAATTTCACTTTTTACTACTGCAAGGCCTATCTCTCCCGTAGGATAACATTGGAATTACATTATTACATCTTTTAAGTGAAATTCCCAGTTGTGAAGAGATTAACTTTTCAGGTTTGGTGTCACTGGACTAACAATTTAACATCACAACTCGTGGTGAATTTGGTTTTAAAATTACAGTTGAGCAAATGCCACTTTTAGAAAGTTGGCTTTTACTTGCTTTAGTCATTTGGTGCCTGCTTCCTAGCTCTGTTTAGTCTGGTTTGGGTGACAGCTGGGCTTTGTGTATTCCCTCTAGACAGACACACACAAAGGGAGCTAAGGTGTGTCTTGATGGGCCTTCCTGCGAGATGGGAATGAGGAGCTGGGCACAACCTCTTGCTTACGCCTGAATAGGCTGTATCCTGTCCACTCAAAAAGGGCTGCATACCCCCATGTAGTGAGTCTTGAGCTAGGGCAGGGAGGGGGGACTGCTGTGCACTTAAAAACTTTTTTTGAAGTTTCCCCCACTTCAAAGGCCGAACTGGGTATAAGTACTGGACCTCTGACACCATGACTTCAATACACTTCTGGACCTGTGACCACTATGCCAAGAAGAAGAACTGCTGTGCTGCTGCTGTCAGACCTGTCATTCTTAGGGTGGTATTCCCCCCAACTTTTTGCCTGTTTACCTGTACTTTTTGCTGTATGTTTTTCTTGGCCTTAGGACTCTGAGCACTTTACCACTGTTAACCAGTGCTAAAGTGCATGTGCTTCTCCCTTAACATGGTGACATTGGTGTATATTTAATTGGCAGATTTAGTTTACCTGTAAGTCCATTGTAAAGTGGTATACCATATACCCAGGCAATGTAACCTAAATGCTACTAGAAAGCCTGCAGCACTGGTTGTGCCACCCACACAAGTAGCCTTTCAAACCTGTCTCAGGCCTGCCATTGCAAGGATTGTGTGTGCAGCTTACTGCCACTTTGACTTGACATTTACAACCAATTGACAAACCTTAAACTTCCCTTTTATTACACATAGGTCACCCCTAAGGCAGGCCATAGGTAGCCCTAAGGGCAGGGGGCTATGTAGGTAAAAGGATGGACATGTACTTTGAAGTTTTACATGTCCTGGTAGTGATAAAGAGCTAATTTCATGTTTCACTACTGTGAGGCCTACTCCTCTTATAGGTTAGCATTGGGAATTTCTTAAAACACTTTAAAGCTGTAATTCCCGATTGGAACGGAATAGCTGCATCATGTTTCATATCTTTTGAATGGTAATGATAAATCCTCTTTAATGGTAAAGTTGGATTTAACATTACTATTTTACAAAGTGGACATTTCTCTGCTCTGACTGCTCTCTGTGCTTTGCATCCTGTCTCCAGTACATGTCTCAGCTGAGTGACAGCTACCCTTTGTGCATTCCATCTAGGCAGCCACAAACACAGGAAGGATGGGTGTGACAGAGTATTCATCTGCATTTATCTGCATTCTGATAGCCTTCCTGCGCAGGAAGGGGGGTGGGAGCTGCCACTTACATCTGAATAGGCAGAGTTCTGTGTCCCATACAAAGGACTGATTACCCCCCACAGATACATATTTGTAATATCGTTGTGATCTGGGGTGCACCCTATAACTGTGTGGTATTGGATTATAATAATTGCCTGGGTGGGCCTCGTTCTGACAACGTTTCACTTCACATAAGGGTGCTGGGGGGTAAAGTAGAATCTTTCCCAAGTGTTCATATTACTGATGCCATTTTAACACGGTTGGGCCTAGTACTGCTAGTGATATTTCCAAATGTGATTCATGCCCAAAAATACATGATGTTCCTGATGTGTTAATTTATGTGTGCATCGAATACAAACTTTATTTGCATACACCACCTGTAAAGTCTTTTTTGTGATGCTCAGCCTGTTTATTGTGTGAGTGCTGTGCCAATGATTTACACATTCCCTCTGTGATAAGTCTGACTGCTCAGTGCCAAGCTACCCAAGCATAAGCGCAGGTTATACAGTGAGTGTAATCACCCAACCCTGACTGGAGTGGTAGGTTCTGCCTGGCTAGGACCTCATCTCAGCCAACCAGAACGTGCCACTCCCAACAACTGCTAATTCATCTCAAAAGGTCTGCAATACTTCTTCCCTTGAAAAATTACTCATAGGGACAGATTTCTAACTACAGAAAATAGTTCCTTAACAGGATTTTTCACGTTCTTTATTTTGGGTGTGAAATGACATGGTTTGTCTTGTACAATTGCTGATTTATATTCGTGAATTGTCTCTCTGTAGTTATATTTGGCTTGTTGATCATATGACTTCCTCTATATTTGAAGCAAAAATGTCATAGGTTGAAGCAAAGCTCTTAGCATATCCGAAAACCAAGGTGCAGGCAGACTGTTACATCTTGGCTTATTTTCACATAATGGAGCCACCCTTTCAAGGGCTTCAGTCAGTTATTTTGAATATTTAGCACCTGCATTGTTGACATTTGATGACAGCGCACAAGGCTTATCAGTGAGTGATGGAGAAAGATTTTCTCTAGTGATTTTATTCCAGGTACAGAAGCAGCCCTTAATGATGTAGGCTAACTGTGTATCAATAAAATTATAAAGCCTTAATTGAAGGCAGCTGCCATATGGTCAGACCATATAAGTGGAGGGACAGAATCTATGTGGAGATGTTTGCAGTTTGTAAAGATAGCATCTAACATATGTCCTGCCAAATGAGTTGGTGCATTGACCAACTGAGAGAAACTGAACGCCATCATCATTTCCAAAAACCTAAAGGAGTCTTTAATGTTGCTAACTTCAATATGCAAGTTAAATCACCTAAGATAGTGAAATTTAATTTGTCGAGAGTAAGGTTCAGGCAGTAATCCTAAGGCTTCCCCAAAGTCAGTTCTTGAGCCAGGAGGCTAGTATATGAGGGATCCCCGAAAAAGTATAGGTAGCATTGATCTCCAAGGAGAAGACTGGGGCCTCACAATGGGAGGAGGTAAGATTCATAATATAGCCCTGGTATTTATCTCGGTATACCACCGCTAGATCACCCACTGGTTTATTAAGACTATCCTGCCTGAAAACAGTGTAACCAGCTGGGATGGCTGCAACTAAATTTGAACTAGACAAGTCTCATAGTCAAGACTCTGTTACAAAATGATGTTGGACCTGTGCAAATGTTTAAGTTCCTAGAATTTAAATTTATTTTTCACCAAGGATCTTGCATAAATAAGAAAACGCAAAGTAGACAAATTTGTTGTATTAACTTTATCAAAAGTTACTCCTCCCAATCATTTCTCAACACTATTTAGGTTAAATGTTTTGTTAACCCGATAGATTAAACTCATTGCAAAACCACAATTTTCGCATTTCACCTTCTGAGCTTTATCTAAAGAGTCCATGGTGATGCAAGTATAGGCATGGTGTGACTTATCCCAGTTGTTCAGTTTTAAAAGTGTGTCTCATGAATAGGCAAGCCTGCTGCGATCTTCTGATATTAAAAAAAACAGAAGTTATGGTGCTATGTGCTATCCGATTGCGGACAGCCACAGATGATCTTGCCCTTGCCTCACCTTTGGTGTGCAAGCATCACATCCGCACAGTAGGATGCTTTATATGACATGTGGGAGGGAATGATTGACAAATAGAGTACACAATCCAGCTAAAATGGCGCTTCTAGATAACCCTGACATGGAACCTATGTAAAGCAGGCTCTCTTTGCAGAAATGAGTAGCGGAACAGAAAGCACAAGTAGCAGTAATGTAAAGCAGGTTAGTTCCGCAGAAACAAGTAACAGACTAGATAGGACAAGCAACAGTAAAATTATATTAGTGTACACAGTAAAGTGCGAAGTGCTAAAATGTGCTTAAAAGGTATAACTACAAGAATCCTCTCGGGAGCGATCCGTCATCCACAGCAAGCAGTAATTCTGAGTATATTTTAAAAGCTTGAAAGTTAAGAAGCCCTAAAACAAAAAAAGGATGGCAGCAGCATGAAAATAAATCTTACATGCTCCTAGGAACTCTCATAAGCAAAAAAATCAAAGTGAAATCCAAGATATGTCTTAGCTGTCCTGTTTTCAGTGTTTATTTTTTGTATATTTCAGTGGTGTTTTCTCAGTGTTTTCAAAACCTTTTGAGATCAGCGCTTTTCAGTGTTCATTCAGCTGCATAAATGCCAAAATAGACAACAACATTCCAGTGTTTACAAAACAGTTCGTTTTTTGCAGTAATTGTTATAAAGCACATATTTAATTTAAAGGAGATGTAATGAAGGGTATGTAGTGTCTTCTCATTGTCGGGGTGTCCAATGAACTTATGTTAAACTGTTTTAAGTATAGAATGTCTGTGTATTGCACTCTCACTCACATCTCATTACCCTCTCTCACATCTCATTACCTCTCACAATCACTCTGTCAGGACCTTGTCTGATTAAAGGAATATTAAAGGAATAAAAAAGTAAGAGTGTTATATTCAAATGATTTAATAAATGGACACAGTTGGGTGTCATTCACCTACTCTTTATTGAATATTATGACATTGTCGGGATGGTCAACCCTGTCAACAGCATAAAACCTTGTGAAATGTTTAGAATTATGAATTGCACCAGATTAATTTGTAGCCTTGTATTCTGAAGCGCCTGAAACTTTAAGCATACTCTCCACTGCTTTTCTGCACTCTTTGCCTGACTCCATTAAGTTAGTACTGCTATTGGGTAGACATTCATAGCTGCCTAGTGTCCCATTGCAATTTTCTCACTTTAAGTCAATACTGACCTTTAATTCATATCACATTGTTGGAAGTGGAGGTCCTTATCGCTTACCGCCGCCACCGAATGCTGGAGGCGTGCGTCCCCGACCCCTCGCTTCAACGTTAGGCTAAGTAAGGACACCGTCTGAGATAACCCTGCTCACCCCCTTAGTAGCTTGGCACGAGCAGCCAGGCTTATCTCCAAGGCACGAGTGTTCAGTATGTGCAACCACGCTCACAGTAACCCCCTGATGTCATCACAAATAGACTCCACACGAGTATTGATAAAATGAGTATAATCTTTATATAAGAAATTATACGATACGACCACACGATACAAAATCAACATATAAGAATGGGTAGTATTCTTTCCGGTGGGTTGGTAGGTTCTAATCCCAACCACCGCGTCTAACCAACAGTTAAGCTCTTCTCTAACCGTTTCCCAAAAGGTTAGGCAAGTCTTATTGCTAGAAACACACACGTTGCAAAAGGAAACAATACTGCAATGCATAAAGATATTCTCTTATACTGTGCAACAGAGAAACAATGCCATACGTAGTGCCACAATCATGTACTTTGCAATTGAAGGAATAATGCAATGCGTATCACCACCAGCATGCCCTGTACCAGGAAGAAACAAAGCAATGCGTCACGCTACAATCCTGTGCAGTGCAATGAAGAAATAATACACTGTCCCACGTTATACTCAGATACTGTGCACTGACGAAATAATGCAATGTGCCATGTTACAATCAGATAATATGCAAGGGAGAAATAACGTAGTGCGCACCAAGCATACAGTTCATTAGGCACAAATGAGGTCAGGCGTCATACGACAGTTCAATAGTTCGTTAGCAGCAATAATGCAAAGTGTAATACGACAGTTTTACGTGCTCCTTTAACAGTGCCCCCGTTCTGGATCAAATGATGACACAAAAAGTACTGCTTCCCACTCCGGCCCCAGTACTGCCCCGTCCTGGGTCCCGGGATCCGAGCCGAAGCAACGGCTCGCGCAGCTGACTGAGCGGGAGAGTGTCCCTCTGGGCCCGCACCCCACCCCAGGTGTTGATCCACATTACCTGGGGGGGGGGCGCGATCCCACTCTCCTCCCCGACGTCAGCGACTTGGGCCTTTATCCAGAACTCTGTCACGGGCTGCGGCGGACTCGGGCTGGCGGCTTAGCTCTTCCGTAGCTGCCGTTCCGGGCCGCTACTGATGGACTCCGAGGGCCCCAATGACTTTGCCCTCACTCCGGCGGTCTCAGTCCACACCGAGACCCGCCCTCAGCACTGTGGAGACTTTACTTTAATTCGGTGCACACCCTAACCAGGCACTCCTCACCAGCACCTCAGGTTGCACTTCGACATGCACACCGCGCGTCCGAGACTCGCCTCTTCTTTGGTGCTCACGATGATCCAGCGCTCTTCACCAATGCTCCGCTTGCACCTCAACACGCACCCTGCGCGTTCGAGCCTCGCCTCTTCTCCCGGTGCACACGATGTCCAGGCGCTCTTCCCTCACGCCCTGGCTGCACCACGACACACACTCTTGTGCGTCCGAGTCTCACCTCTTCTCCCGGTGCACACGATGTCCAGGCGCTCTTCCCTGACGCCCTGGCTGCACCACGACACGCACTCTTGCACTTCGGAGACTCACTTCTTCTTTTGGTGCACATGAGGCCCAGGCGCTCTTCACTAACACCCGGGCCGCACCACGACACGCACCCTTGCGCGTCCAAGACTTACTTCTTCCGTTGGTACACACGATGTCCAGGAGCTCCTCACCAACACCCTGGCTGCACCACGACACGCACAATGTGCGTCTAAGTCTCGCATCTTCCTTTGGTGCACACAAGACCCAGGCGCTCTTCACTAACACCCGGGCTGCACCATGACACGCACCCTTGCACGTCTGAGCTTCGCCTCGTCTCCCTGTGCACACCACGACCAGACGCTCCTCACCAACGCCTTGGCCTGCACCACGGCACGCACTCTGCACGTCTGAGACTTAGCTTACTCCTGCGTGCCCACGATCAACAGACACAACTTCTGAGGGTCTCAAGCGGCAAACAACACGCGCACACCGCGTTGCTTGGGACTTCTCCGTAAACTTTTATGATCCTGTATTTCAAAACAGGGAGCCAGCTCACCTCGGGCCCTTGGGATTACAAGACACAGCACAAAGCACAGTCTTCTTGAAGCAGGGGGACCCAGCGCCTCCAAGCACAGTCCCAACAGCCTCTTCCTTAGGTAGAACAGCAAACTGCAGACCAGCCCCAGATCACGAAGCAAGGATTGGTCTATCCACCACAGTCTCTTCAGTTGTTCCTTCTTTAGCAGAGGTTCCTCTTGACCACAGAATGGGTCCAAGCCTTTTCAGTCTCAATCCATATCTGTTTCATTCCAACGTTCAGGGGCTTCAGCTCTCATAGTTATACCCCTTAATGCCTTTGAAGTTTGTATGTGCTCAGGGGTCCCTGACCCCTCCCTAAATCAGTTCTGGGTGTCTCCCTCCCAGTGTCACCTCTCTCCCTTTGATACTGGGGGTCTGGATCCTTAATCACTCAGCAGGAGATTGGTCAATTGGTTTATGGCACCAGCCCAGGCCTTTTCACCTCCCGGGCTTCTCCTCACCCCTACTCTCCAGATGCAGGGCAGCCTGGTGCCATCTCAACCCCTCCCTGGGTCAAGACCTCTCCCAGCTCCTCTCACCTTTCAGTTCCAGACAAACAATCCACATTTCAGAGACACACAGAAATGCTCAGAGCACAAAACTCAGCCACTTTCTAAAGAGTGGCTTATAAACACACAGTGACAAAACCACCTTCACAGAAAGATGCATTATGACACTGTGAGTCCATACATACCAAACTTCACCTCTCCATTATAAACGGACAGGAAGCTAGGCTAACAAACACAACACCCAGCCTCCCCCATTCTGTCCTATGGGCAGAATGGCCTTTCAGCAGTGAAAAACGAAATGGAGAGTTTTTCACTGTCAGAACATAACACACACCTCAGTTTATGTTCTGCCTTTTACCTACACTGCACCCTGAACAGGGGTTACCTGGGACCTACCACAGGGGTGCCCATGTGTATGTAAAAGGGAAGGTCAGGCCTGACAAGTGGTTGCACTTGTCAGGACAACATGCTAACTTAGCATTCTGTGCGCAGGCCCTACACTGAAGGCCTGAGTTCACTTCTCTGCGCACCCTTCCATTACTAGCCCTTGCACAAACAGTGCACATCACTAGGGACTTTTACTAGTAAGGCAAACATACCAATCATGGCCAACCAATCACCATTACATTTTACACAGGGAACTCCTGTACTTTGACACTGATCAGCAGTGGCAAAGTACCCAAAGCATCTAAATTGGCATCTCTAGGTCAGGAAAACGGTCTAGGGGGAAAGCAAAAAGTTTAGGGAACTTTAACCAAAAAGGCCAAGTCCTACTCAACCCCCTCCCAGCCAAAAGCCAGGGGAGGCCAATCATTACTTTGATGGACTTCCCGGCTTCGGGTGATAGAACCAGGATGCAGGCCCTCTACCACAGGGACACCCTCCTGTTCCTCGCCTTCCTACCTCAAGGGGGACTTCTTGATCACCACCCCCTGAGCCAACAATGCTGTTCCATGGATCCCTCCCTGCTAGGGGGACCCCTCCAGGGGTGCTGGACCCATGCCAACCCCTCCCTGGAGTGGTACCCTGGGGAGACCCATCGGTCAGGATACTACCTCCAATTATCCTGTCCTCTAGATTAAGAGTGGGTCTACCTTGGTCACTCCTAGGGGAACCAGCCCTACTGGCTGGACCATGTCCCCTTGGTGTCCCCACCGGGGAACACAACCCTTTCTTAATTTTCCATTTAGTTTTCTAGGCCTGCCACTTAGGAATGGCACCCACAAACTTCAGAATGGCAGGAGCCCTGCCTACAGACTCCCCACGCCCTCCTGATGCTAGGTGTTCTTCCCCACACTGCTGGCAACCAGGCATGAGGCCTCCACCCAGGGGCTCTCCTGTGGCCCCCCCCCAGTTTCCTGGGTGGTGCTGCTGATCCCTGGGGGTGCTGCTCACTCTGCCCCCCCTTTCTTGGAGACAAGGGGCTAGCCAGCAACCCCTCCTCCCTACTCTGGGATCTCCTCACGCCACCTGGCCCTCCTTCCCTCCCAGGGGCCCCTTCAGGCCCCTGGACCCATGACCAGGGGCCCGGTTCTCGTGCAGGCTCCCGGGAATCAAGGAGCCCACACCCTAACCCGGGGTGGCGCAATCCTGGAAAATAATTTCTGAGCCTAGGCTCCCCTTGGGCCAAATCTGATAACCCCTCCAAATCATTTACCATGCTGACCACTACCCAATCCTCCAGTGCACTCTTGTACTCATCCACACTTGGCACTGGCTGTGCGCTGCCACCAATTACACTGGACTCTGCTTGTCTACCCTTAATGTCCAGTTTCCTCATGCTTAACTCATGAGCGAAGAGAAGCTGTTTCTCTTCCAACGCGAGAGCGTTCCTGCTCTCCTCTGCTTGAGTTTTAAGTTTTAACACCTCCAACTCATGCAGCCTGACCCTTTGGTTTTCCTCCAACTCCTTTGGTGAAAAACTCCTCCCTGAATGGCTACTACCAGCCCCTCCGGCTGGTCCCTCCACTGGCAAATCCTGTGGACCAAATCCATTCCCTGGGTCATCCTCATCCACCTCACCATCACCTGTCTCCTGAGCCTCTTTGGCTTCCCACCAGGCCCTCAAGGCCACCTGCAGCTCCTCCTTCTTGGCGCTACTCTTCATGGGACATCCCAAAGCACTGCAGAATTTCCTCAACTGATCAACCTTGTAGGTAAACAGTGCCTCAATGTCAAACTCCAATTCTGCAATCTCAGCCTCACCGGCTATCTGGCTCTCCCCCTGAGACATGATGTGTGGATTAAAGGTTACTCAACTAGAACCACCAAATTAAAAACAATATGTTGCTGTATCGCGGTCTACAATCAATTTATGATGAACACCAATTACTGTGAGTGGTTTTGCACATACGGGTTTACTTTCTATTAGGATCTAATCCCACCGCTCTGCCGCCAAATGTTGGAAGTCGAGGTCCTTATTGCTTACCGCCGCCACCGAATGCTGGAGGCGTGCGTCCCCGACCCCTCGCTTCAACGTTAGGCTAAGTAAGGACACCGTCTGAGATAGCCCTGCTCACCCCCTTAGTAGCTTGGCACGAGCAGCCAGGCTTATCTCCAAGGCACGAGTGTTAAGTATGTGCAACCACGCTCACAGTAACCCCCTGCTGTCATCACAAATAGACTCCACACGAGTATTGATAAAATGAGTATAATCTTTATATAAGAAATTATACGATACGACCACACGATACAAAATCAACATATAAGAATGGGTAGTATTCTTTCCGGTGGGTTGGTTGGTTCTAATCCCAACCACCGTGTCTAACCAACAGTTAAGCTCTTCTCTAACCGTTTCCCAAAAGGTTAGGCAAGTCGTATTGCTAGAAACACTCACGTTGCAAAAGGAAAAAATACTGCATTGCGTAACGATATTCTCTTATACTGTGCAACAGAGAAACAATGCCATACGTAGCGCCACAATCATGTACTTTGCAATTAAAGGAATAATGCAATGTGTATCACCACCAGCATGCCCTGTACCAGGAAGAAACAAAGCAAAGCGTCACGCTACAATCCTGTGCAGTGCAATGAAGAAATAATACACTGTGCCACGTTATACTCAGATACTGTGCACTGACGAAATAATGCAATGTGCCACGTTACAATCAGATAATATGCAAGGGAGAAATAACATAGTGTGTAGCGCACCAAGCATACAGTTCATTAGGCACAAATGAGGTCAGGCGTCATACGACAGTTCGATAGTTCGTTAGCAGCAATAATGGAAAGTGTAATACGACAGTTTTACGTGCTCCTTTAACAGTGCCCCCGTTATGGATCAAATGATGACACAAAAAGTACTGCTTCCCACTCCTGCCCCAGTACTGCCCTGTCCTGGGTCAGCACGGGCCGGGATCCGAGCCGAAGCAACGGCTCGCGCAGCTGACTGAGCGGGAGGCCGAGAGAGTGTCCCTCCGGGCCCGCACCCCACCCCAGGTGTTGATCCACGTTACCTGGGGGGGCATGATTCCACTCTCTTCCCCGACGTCAGCGACTTGGGCCTTGATCCAGAACTCCGTCACGGGCTGCGGCAGACTCGGGCCGCGGCTCAGCTCTTCTGTAGCTGCCGGACCGGGCCGCTACTCATGGACTCCGAGGGCCCCAATGACTTTGCCCTCACTCCGGCGGTCTCAGTCCACACCGAGACCCGCCCTCAGCACTGTGGAGACTTTACTTTAATTTGGTGCACACCCTAACCAGGCACTCCTCACCAGCACCTCAGGTTGCACTTCGACACACACACCGCGCGTCCCAGACTCGCCTCTTCTTTGGTGCTCATGCCGATCTAGCGCTCTTCACCAACGCTCCGCTTGCACCTCAACACGCACCCTGAGTGTTCGAGCCTCGCCTCTTCTCCCTGTGCACATGATGTCCAGGCGCTCTTCCCTCACGCCCTGGCTGCACCACGACACGCACTCTTGTGCATCCGAGTCTCACCTTTTCTCCCGGTGCACATGATGTCCAGGTGCTCTTCCCTGATGCCCTTTCTACACCACGACACACACTCTTGCACGCCGGAGACTCACTTCTTCTTTTGGTGCACACGAGGCACAGGCGCTCTTCACTAACACCCGGGCCGCACCACGACACGCACCCTTGCGTGTCCGAGACTTACTTCTTACGTTGGTGCACACGATGTCCAGGCGCTCCTCACCAACGCCCTGGCTGCACCATGACACGCACTCTGCGCGTCTAAGTCTTGCTTCTTCCTTTGGTGCACACGAGGCCCAGGCGCTCTTCACTAACACCCAGGCTGCACCACGACACGCACCCTTGCGCGTCTGAGACTTACTTCTTCCGTTGGTGCACACGATGTCCAGGCGCTCCTCACCAATGCCCTGGCTGCACCACGACATGCACACTGCGCGTCTAAGTCTCGCTTCTTTCTTTGGTGCACACGAGGCCCAGGCGCTCTTCACTAACACCCGGGCTGCACCACGACACGCACCATTGCGCGTCCGAGCTTCGCCTCGTCTCCCTGTGCACACCACGACCAGACGCTCCTCATCAACGCCTTGGCCTGCACCACGACATCCACTCTGCGTGTCTGAGACTTAGCTTACTCCTGCGTGCCCAAGATCACAAGGCACAACTTCTGAGGGTCTCAAGCGGCAAACAGCACGCGCACACCGCGTTGCTTGGGACTTCTCCGTAAACTTTTATGATCCTGTATTTCCAATCAGGGAGCCAGCTCACCTCGGGCCCTTGAGGTTACAAGACACAGCACAAAGTGGCTTTTTCACCTCCCGGGCTTCTCCTCCCCCCTACTCTCCAGATGCAGGGCAGCCTGGTGCCATCTCAACCCCTCCCTGGGTCAAGACCTCTCCCAGCTCCTCTCACCTTTCAGTTCCAGACAGACAATCCACATTTCAGAGACACAGAAATGCTCAGAGCACAAAATTCAGCCACTTTCTAAAAGAGTGGCTTATAAACACAGAGTGACAAAACCACCTTCACAGAAAGATGCATTATGACACTGTGAGTTCATACATACCAAACTTCACCTCTCCATTATAAACTGACAGGAAGCTAGGCTAACAAACACAACACCCAGCCTCCCCCATTCTGTCCTATGGGCAGAATGGCCTTTCAGCAGTGAAAAACGAAATGGAGAGTTTTTCACTGTCAGAACATAACACACACCTCAGTTTATGTTCTGCCTTTTACCTACACTGCACCCTGCCCAGGGGTTACCTGGGACCTACCACAGGGGTGCCCATGTGTATGTAAAAGGGAAGGTCAGGCCTGACAAGTGGTTTCACTTGTCAGGACAACACGCTAACTTAGCATTCTGTGCGCAGGCCCTACGCTGAAGGCCTGAGTTCCCTTCTCTGCGCGCCCTTGCATTACTAGCCCTTGCACACACAGTGCACATCACTAGGGACTTTTACTAGTAAGGCAAACATACCAATCATGGCCAACCAATCACCATTGCATTTTACACAGGGAACTCCTGTACTTTGACACTGATCAGCAGTGGCAAAGTACCCAAAGCATCTAAATTGGCATCTCTAGGTCAGCAAAACGGTCTAGGGGGAAAGCAAAAAGTTTAGGAAACTTTAACCAAAAAGGCCAAGTCCTACACACATTGTATTCTGGGACTTGAAATGTTGCTGTTAACATTGTAACTATGGGCTAAAAAATCCCAGCAGTAAAGTCTTAAGTCATGTTGATAGTGCATATTGGCCAATATTCTTATGAGCCAGCCATTTAACCAATTAGAGAAAGAATTAAACATTGCCAAAAGCTCAAATATGATTTTAATATTCCCAGATTCTCTACTGTGTATGAGATAATTAGACCAGGCCTAAAACATGCTTCTAAACCAGCACTTTTAATCCAAACACACAAAACTGGAGGAAACAAAAGGAAGAAGAAACAATATTTTAGTAACGTCCTGAAACAACAAACCTCAAGCAAAATATTCTTAGTCCAGTCTTTCTTGCTGCTCCCTTGTATAAGAATGTTACATTGTGTTGGCCCCTTCCGAAATAAATGAAAATGACTCATTCTTTCTCACTTTCCATTCCCTGAATGGCATTTTAGTTTGTTGTCGTGCAGATGTTTATATGCTTAAACGGATGAGGGTTGTTTCCCCTTTCGATGGAGTTTAATCAGTTATTGTAGTTTTAAACCTAAAACAGGACAGCCTACCTATGTCTTATAAAAACAATAGTTCTGTCTGCAATAATAGTACCACAATATAGGTAGTTAAAACAAGACATTTTAATGTTAACCACATGTTCTAGCACCTTCAGAACCAGCGAAAAGACCTCATATAATACACTGCAACTTTACAAAATCACAAAGTTAGAGACCAAAATCTCTACAGTGAGCTAGCAAAGCTTCCCAGTTCATTGTATCCAGATGACCAAGAGGGCTATTCATTCTTATGTAAATGGTACTCAGGTATGCATCAGTACATTAATGGACACTTTGGTTTGGGATGCTATGATATATTTGGCTCCTTGTCATAGTTTCTATGCAGCATGAAATTCAAGGATGGTAGCTCCTTTAGTAGAAGCACAGTGCTGCAGTGCCCTGACCAAAACTCAGTAACCCTCCACATAAGAAAAATGAGGATCCCAATACACTGAAGAAGTGATGGTTCTCTTGACTGGCAAGAAGCAAACTAGACCAAGTCTCTAAACTAAAGGACACAGTACACATGCATAGTTGAGATTCCAAACTAATCCACAGCAACCAATAGCACCTCCAATTGCCTAACGTCTTGATCTGAGAAACATTTGATTTTGATCATGATTTACAGATGGACATTGATAGGGGACACCTATTAGACTGGGAGATCACCCACTGAAAAAAGGTCTCTTGAGGTTAATTCAAGTGTATTGGCAGTTTTTAAACCATGATAATTTGGGAACCAAAAGCTCTGGCTGGTGCTTCCATTGGTTGCAAGTTCTGATCTTACCACAGGGATCTTAGGAGAGCAGAAATCTCTACTGTTCCTCTCTGGCTTAAGTGTGGGTATTGCAAGATACAGAAAAGACAGAATGATGTAGAGGTTCTGACATTCATGTGACCAACACTCTTGTCTGTCAATGCACCATGAGCCCAGAGATTTGGTCACAGGTTGTCGGGTAGATGTGTTGGGGGGAGTTTCACTGCAGTATTGGTTCACCAGCAGGTACCATCCTTCAGTGTATGTCACACTTTCTCAAACCTCTTATGGTGCAGATGTCAGTTGTGGTCTCAAGTTGCAACTACTGAGTTGGGTAATAAGAAACATGTTATTAGGGTCTAAAGACCCATTACAGGCATTATAACAGGCCAGGTTGAATATTTTAATTAGGCCAGTGAAATTTGCATAAATCCCAAATTTCACAGTATGCAAAATGTGCAAAATTTCTCAAAGCTTCACAATTTATAATTTTGAGTAATTTTTGCACACAAGAGACTCGCTTGTGCAAAAAATTTCTTACTGAGTTACAATTTCAGCATAGAAGCAGTGTCCTGCTGGTATTTCAATACATTTGTTTATGCAAAGTAGGTCTGCACATGAAAAAAGTCCCACAAGATACTGCAGTGCAAACCACATTTTGCTCTATGAGCATAAATTTGCGTACTTCTCCCAGCATAACTTCAAAACTACTGATTTTCCAATCAGACATGAACACTAGTCAATCTGTGCTCAAGAGTAATAGCATAGAGAACTAAATGGTCAAATGTAAAGGTACGGGAAAGTAATGGTCAGGTAACTGATTGGGGCAAACTTAAGTGGAAGAAGAATTGACTCAGACAATTTCAGACACAGAACTGACTGATTGACCGACTGATCAGACACAGAATGATCAACACATTGTCACACAAATATATTCAAACAATGACATTACCAAATGTAGCAAGTGCCACACAGACCCATTAAGACATGACAGCCTTCAAATCAAACTGTACTCTGTATCAGAAAACACACACATTGCAGCAGTGGACTGAATGAGGGTCTTTTACACTGATCATGCCTATTTGGCCTAATTCTGGGGTATATTAATATTAATTGCCTGAATGAATTTAAAACCCACTTTGACTGAAAGCAAAACTTAGAAAACCTATTTAAATAAGATGAAGGTCAGACATTTTTGTAGCCATTTATGCCACTGTTCTATCATCATCCATTATACTGGAATAAATTCTACCCGGCAGCACCCAGTTCATCTCTCCTCACTACTTCAATAGAGGCACATACTTCATTATACTATGTGTGGTGTAGGCAGTTCACTACATTTTAGTTTAATAGTGTGTAGCTACATATTGAATAGGAATAAAGGTTGAGTTGATGAGATCTCTCCTCTGTCATTGCTCAGGTGAACTCTATGCATTGCACACACAGAAAGGTTGTTCATAAAGACCCATAGTATCTTGAGACAGGCACTAGCACATCCTGGCATGCCTGGCATAACGGTGGTAATTCTTGCAATATTGCAGGCATCTTAATCACAATGATACCCACCACTGACAGACTGCTACCTATTGAATTGTATTGTATTGTATTGTATTGCAGCATTTATATTGCACTTACTACCCAAATGTGAAGCACTGAAACACTTGCCTACATGAGTAACATGCTACACCATGTAGGGTGTATGGTTGTAAGAAAGGTGTTTTTTTTAATCCTATGTGGGAAGTGGTTCCATGTCATGAATGATGACCACCGAGGTGCAGTTATCATGTTATAGGATGCAACGCAAACCAGTGTGTTGGATGAATAAGTGTTAGAGACAGACACACAGTTTCATGATTTTCACTATGCTGTTAGCTTTGAACAGCTCTGTGGTCCCTTTATGGTATTTTGTATGATATACTCTGCTTAGCTAGTTACTGCACTGGGTTGTCCAATCTGAGATTTTGTGTATAGTTGTGGTCCTGAACTGGCATGGGTTTGAAGGAGAGATAAGTGGAGAGATCTGATGGGGTGGACATGCTTCAATGTTGATAATTCTTGGCATATTGAAGAACTTCTGGAATATTGAGGAACTCCTGGGTATCATGGCTCCCATAAGAAACTCAACAAGGAGAATTCTCTACCTATTCAATATAAGTTATGCAATGATGTAACCACAGACGAGCCAGTGCAAAGAATTAGAAATACAAATGAACCAGAAATATAATTAGAAAAGTATCAAAAAAGGTTTATTTGATAAATATACTGATTAAATATATAATATCACAATAAGTCAAAAAATGACAAAAACACATCCCACCAGCCACTCATACAGACTTCAAACATTCCAATTCATTTATACACATTCTCACACGTCTAGTCCATATGGTCCATTCATACACAACAAACAATTATATAATGTGACAAAATAAGGTGTCTCATAAGTAAGAACAAAATACATAAAAAATTAAATATATATGCATCAAGGATATTTGGTTAACAGAGTCGGCATCTAGGATATGCCCAACATAGAATTAAATACATGAAATCAATGAAAAAGACTATCTAATGCACGGGTACTCATAGTACGGCCCGCGGGCCGCCAGCGGCCCGGCAAGCCTTCCTTGGCGGCCCGCGGACCTTGCAGACATCGTACCTGTGTTTTTTTTTTTTTTTTTAAAGTGTCAGCAAACACCGCCGATTGCAGCAGCGGGGAATCTGAGAGACTCTGCTCTATGGGGGCAGGGCGATTCTTTAAATGACCATTCACTTGTTAATGAGGCTTTGTTGTATTTCACCTCTTCTTAGCGCCCCTGCATCTCCACTCTGAGATGCAGGGGCGCTAAGAAGAGGTGAAATACAACAAAGCCTCATTAACAAGTGAATGGTCTTTTAAAGACCTGTGAAGTAATCGGGTGCGGCTGTGTGTGTGCCCGGGAAGCTGTCTCAGCCCGGGCTGACACACAGGCGGGGTGAGGTGAGAGAGGGAGACAGAAGGAGGGAGACAGAGAGGGGGAGACAGAGAGGGGGAGACAGAGGGAGGGAGACAGAGGGAGGCAGAGGGAGACAGAGGGAGGGAGTTGGGGGGAAACAGAGGGAGAGGGAGACAGAGACAGAGGGAGACAGACAGAGGGAGACAGAGGGAGGGAGACAGACAGAGGGAGACAGAGGGAGACAGAGACAGAGCGAGAGGGAGACAGAGGGAGAGGGAGATAGAGAGGGAGACAGACAGAGGGAGAGGGAGGGAGACAGAGGGAGGGAGACAGAGGGAGACAGACAGAGGGAGACAGAGACAGAGGGAGGGAGACAGAGAGGGAGACAGAGAGAGAGGGAGATAGAGAGGGAGACAGACAGAGAGAGAGGGAGGGAGACAGAGGGAGGGAGACAGAGGGAGACAGACAGAGGGAGACAGAGACAGAGGGAGGGAGACAGAGGGAGGGAGACAGAGAGAGAGGGAGACAGAGAGAGAGGGAGACAGAGGGAGACAGAGGGAGACAGACAGAGGGAGACAGAGAGAGGGAGACAGAGAGGGAGACAGACAGAGGGAGAGGGAGGGAGACAGAGAGAGGGAGACAGAGAGAGAGGGAGACAGAGAGAGGGAGACAGAGAGAGAGGGAGACAGAGAGAGAGGGAGACAGACAGAGGGAGACAGAGGGAGGGAGACAGAGAGAGAGGGAGACAGAGGGAGGGAGACAGAGGGAGGGAGACAGAGAGAGGGAGACAGAGAGAGGGAGAGAGAGAGGGAGACAGAGCGAGAGGGAGACAGAGAGGGAGGGAGACAGAGGGAGGGAGACGGAGAGAGGGAGACAGAGACAGAGGGAGAGAGACAGAGGGAGAGAGACAGAGGGAGACAGAGGGAGGGAGACAGGGCAACAGACAGAGGAGGGAGACAGACAGAGGGAGGGAGACAGACAGAGGGAGACTGACAGAGGGAGGAGGGCGACAGAGAGGGAGACAGACAGAGGGAGGGAGACTGACAGAGGGAGGAGAGCGACAGACAGAGGGAGACAGACAGAGGGAGACAGGGAGGAGGGCGACAGACAGAGGGAGGGAGACAGAGACAGAGGGAGGGAGGGAGAGGGAGACAGACAGAGGGAGACAGACAGAGGGAGACAGACGGAGGGAGACAGACGGAGGGAGACAGACAGACAGAGAGAGGGAGACAGACAGAGGGAGGGAGGGAGACAGACAGAGGGAGGGAGACAGAGGGAGGGAGACAGAGAGGGAGAGAGAGAGAGAGGGAGAGAGAGAGAGGGAGACAGAGAGAGAGGGAGACAGAGGGAGGGAGACAGGGAGGGAAACAGAGGGAGGGAAACAGACAGAGGGAAACAGACAGAGGGAGACAGGGAGGGAGACAGAGAGAGACAGACAGAGGGAGATAGAGGGAGGGAGACAGAGAGAGAGGGAGAGAGAGGGAGGCAGAGGGAGACAGAGAGAGGGAGGCAGAGGGAGACAGAGAGAGGGAGTCAGGGGGAGGGAGAGGGAGACAGACAGACGGAGGGAAACAGAGCGAGGGAAACAGACAGAGGGAGACAGTGAGGGAGACAGAGAGAGACAGACAGAGGGAGATAGAGGGAGGGAGACAGAGGGAGGGAGGCAGAGGGAGACAGAGAGAGGGAGTCAGGGGGAGGGAGAGGGAGACAGACAGAGGGAGGGAGACAGAGGGAGGGAGACAGAGGGAGACAGAGAGGGAGACAGACAGACAGAGGGAGGGAGACAGAGAGAGAGGGAGACAGAGAGAGAAGGAGGGAGACAGGGAGACAGAGGGCGGGAGACAGACAGAGGGAGAGGGAGACAGAGGGAGACAGAGAGAGAGGGAGATGGAGAGAGAGGGAGACAGAGAGAGAGGGAGGGAGACAGAGGGAGGGAGACAGAGGGAGAGAGACAGGGAGACAGAGGGCAACAGACAGAGGGAGACAGACAGACAGGGAGACAGAGGGAGGAGGGAGACAGACAGAGGGAGGGAGACAGACAGAGGGAGGGAGACAGACAGAGGGAGGGAGACAGACACAGAGGGAGGGAGACAGACAGACAGAGGGAGACAGACAGAGGGAGACAGACAGAGGGAGACAGACAGACAGACAGAGGGAGGGAGACAGACAGAGGGAGACAGAGAGAGGGAGAGGGAGACAGAGGGAGGGAGACCGAGACAGAGGGAGGGAGACAGAGGGAGGGAGACAGAGGGAGGGAGAGAGGGAGAGGGAGACAGAGGGAGACAGAGGGGGAGGGAGACAGAGGTGGAGGGAGACAGAGGGGGAGGGAGACAGAGGGAGAGACAGAGGGAGAGACAAAGGGAGAGACAGAGGGCAACAGACAGAGGGCGACAGACAGAGGGCGACAGACAGAGGGCGACAGACAGAGGGCGACAGACAGGGAGACAGACAGAGGGAGGGAGACAGAGGGAGGGAGACAGACAGAGGGAGACAGACGGAGGGAGACAGACAGACGGAGGGAGACAGAGGGAGGGAGACAGAGGGAGGGAGACAGACAGAGACAGACAGACAGAGAGAGACAGACAGAGAGAGACAGACAGAGACAGACAGACAGAGAGAGACAGACAGAGAGAGACAGAGGGAGGGAGAGGGAGGGAGGGAGACCGAGAGTGAGGGAGGGAGACCGAGAGAGAGGGAGGGAGACAGAGAGAGAGAGACAAACAGAGTGAGTGAGACAGAGGGAGACAGAGAGAGGGAGGGAGGGAGGGAGAGAGAGAGAGAGGGAGACGGAGAGAGAGGGAGGGAGAGATAGAGGGAGGGAGAGATAGAGAGAGGGAGGGAGACAGAGCGAGGGAGAGAGAGAGAGAGATAGATAGATAGAGAGAGAGATGTGTGTATGCCGGGTCTCTTGGCTCAGTGGACAAAGGCGTCCACTGCAGGGGCCTGTGTTCAACCTCATGGTCATAGTTTTTTTTTGTGCTCTAGCCCCGCCCCCTCCCCCTCCCCCACTGACCCAGCCCCCACCGGTGCGGCCCTCGGCCACAAACCACACTGTAAATTTGGCCCCCGAGAGAAAGTTTGTGAGTACCCATGATCTAGTGTCTCATGTTATTCCAACAATAGGAATCCTGCGCCGACGCGCGTTTCGGTGTTCGCCCGAAATGGGGCTTCACCTTCCTCAGGGCATCCAAGTTAGAGACACAGAAAGAAAAACGGTGGGGTGTGCCTGATGTTCAAAGAGCATTCCAGCTAAGCGAGGAATTGGCATATTGAGCAGTTTGAAGGAGCATGAAGGCCTAGTCGTGAGCACATCAAACAATATGCTGGGTGTATAACAGGCCAACGCACAAATCTAATTGGAAATATAGGAGGGGAAAACGAAATCTTTAGAGATCTGTTGAAGGCAGGCCAAACAGGACAAGGTTGCTTAGCATATACGCAAATACAAGTCATCTAATGATGAAAGGAAGCCTTAATAAATAGGATGTGGATAATATCAGGCGGTTCATGAAATCCGGCAGGGATAGCCGGTACGTAATAGTAACTGGCAGTAAAGAGGCCGTGCGAACTTGAGAGCTCCAGGGGCTCCCATCCCTGACCTAATTGCGTTGGAAATATCTGCATAGGAGAGGCATTCCTTTCATACAATGGTGTTACATATGGATTTTAGGCAAAACCTGTCCATAGGTGGCACACTCCTGCTTTAGAATCACTTGTATTTACAAAACAATGTATAATTAATGTTAGAGGATCTAATCGTAGTGTGTTTTTTTCCTAAAAATGACGTGGTGTTGTTTGGGAAATTTTTGTTTATGTATCCAAAATTAAAAAATAATTGAATTTGACAAAAAAAACTATCCACTGCAGTCAACCAATGTGCTACCTAAGACTTAAAGGGCTGAAGAAGCCTTCAGTAGAAGGCATTGCATGTTTGAATTGGAGAATATAAGTATCGTGGATTCTTTAGAAGGTTTTCCTGCTCTCCTTGATGAGAACAATATAAAACTAAATTTATACCTACATTTGACTTTCCCAGGTTTACTTGAAAGCAGCACAAAACTTAACCCTCTTGAAGCCCAGAGCTACAGAAAGAAGGCATTATGGGTATCTTGCATCTCTATTGCTGTAACCCTGGTCCTGGCCGTGGCAGCTTTCAGTGAGTACAAAGAGCTTCTTTAATGTTTCTAATGCATGTGGCATTCAACCTGAAAGCCTCTAAAAACACAACCTATACCTCCCACTCTAACTCTGTGACAGCGGCGGCCTGCGCAGGTAAGCATGGTGGGCTAGGAGGGGGGGAAGTCGACAGACGACGGAATAGGTAAAATTAAAATTAATAAAACCTATTCCGTCCTCTGTCTACTCCGCCCCACCCCACTCCACCCCCCCACCACGCTTACCTGCACCGGCCGTGACTGCTCTGTGATATGTTTATTACATTTTAATGTTCTGTGCTCAGTCGTAGGGAAAGAGATTATTGGTTTGTAAAAAGATCATGGATTCTTCTAGAAACATTGCTTGTGTTTGAACATTGCATTGATAGAAGCAGACTAGGGAATTGATTTAGAGTTTGGCAGGTTGGAATACTCCGTCAGAAATGTGGAGGATATCCCGTCTGCCATCTTCCAAGTGAATAGATAGTATGCCCTTGTAAAATGGCGGATACGATAGCCATCACGTTTATGACGAGTAACCCATCCACCAACTCTAAATCAGGCCCGAGGTCTTCTTGCTAGATAGATAACCTGTGTAAAATCCCCTGTTAGATTTGAGAGGTGTGATTTTAGAATGCAGGAGTATATAATTAGACATTATGAAATTAGTGTCTGTAATAGTGAGTATGTAGCAGAAAGAGAATGTATTTAATTCTAAAAGATTTGTCAAAATATAGAAGGTGAAAATACTGAACTAACTCTTACTTTTATTTTCATTGGAAAGATTGAAGGGAAAGTGTGACTGATGATTAGTTTCACTTCTTACTGCCTTTATATGCTGTGAAACATTTATGTAAAACGTTTATATGCTTTTTTAAAAACTGAATATGCTTTAGATTTAAACAAATGCCGCTTATATGTGACTTGCTTTGTAAATCATTGAAAAGGTGAGCAGATTACTGCATTTTGAAGCTATGTTGAGGAGCCTGAATTTTCACGTGCAGGTTACAGCAGACGCGGATTCTGATTTGCTAGGATACCTCCTTGTACAAAGTGTAAATCTGTGAGATGGACAGTTTACATTTTAAGGGCAAGTTAATGCCGCTTGAGAACAGCGAGCAAAAGACAAGGCTTTAATCTGACTAATGCCAGCAGTCTTCAAATTAGTGTGACAGTGGAAAGCGACGAAAGTTCCCACTATCGAATTTTCTTCAGCCAGCGGTGTCAAGTGAGATCAATTTGTCACTAGTGAGCGTGAGTGACACAGGGAAGCATCACCCGCTGTCGAGCGTCAGGCTCTGCATAGCAATACTCTGCGCGCGAACAGAGAAACAGAGAAAATTATCGCCCTCATTTAAGTGTCGCATATATATGCCATTGCCAAACACCTGGGACTGGAAGTATTTAAAAACATGCAATTTATTAACCCCTTCGCTGCTAGGCCTTTTCCCCCACTGTGCTAAGCCTTTTTTTGGCTATTTGGGGTAGTTCGCGCTTAGGCCCCTGTAACTTTTTGACCACATAAGGTTTCCACGCCAAATTTGCGTCCTTTTTTTCCAACATCATGGGGATTCTAAAGGTACCCAGGGTTTGTGGATTCCCCTGGAGGGGACCCAGAAATTAGGCAAAATACAGGTAAATTTTGTTTTTTTGGGGAAAAATGGGAAAAAAGGGCTACAGATGAAAGCGTCTGTTTTTTTCCCTGCAAATGGTATCAAAAAAGGGGTTGTGGTGCTGAAATCACCATCTTCCCAGCTTTCAGGGACAAGCAGACTTTTGTCAGAAAACCAACATTTTTTACACAGTTTTGGCATTTTTCTGGGACATAGCCTATTTTTGCTATTTTTTGTGCTTTTAACCTCTTTCCAGTTAATGGTAGGAATGGGTATGAAAGCAATAATGGATCCTGGAAACCTATACATTTTAGAAAAGTAGACAAAATTCTAAATTCAGAAAGGGGTCATTTGTGTAGATCCTTCAAGGTTTCTTTATAGAAACTAACCGTTGAATATAGGAAAAATTGAAAATTAGTTGAAAACAACAGCCATTTGTGTCAACATTTTCACCTGTAACTTCTTCGAATTATGACAGCTGTTTGAAAGCAGTATACCGTTACATCCGCTGGACCTTTCTGGTTGTGGGGATATATAGGACTTGTAGGTTCACCAAGAACCCGACGAACCCAGAGCCAATAACTGAACAGCATCTTGCAATGTTTTTTTTATTATGTACCGGGTATTTAGCAATTAATTTGGGAAAATATATACATGGAAAAATCGGTATGAAAGACACCTATGTATTTCTGAAATTGGAACAAAATATAGAGTTTAGAAACAGTAGATATTTGCACATTTCCGAAACTGTGAGTACCCATACTAGCATGAGAATTATAGGTCATTTTTCAAAATGACTTCTTTTTTATACATTGTCTTTCATTTGGAAGGCAGAAGTGCATCGAAAGTCAATAGGTAATAACAGTTGCTCTACAATTCTGTGTTACCCTAAGTCTCCCGATAAAAATGGTACCTCACTTGTGTGGGTAGGCCTAGTGCCCGCGACAGGAAACGGCTCAAAACGCAACGTGGACACACTTTATTTTTACAGTGAAAACTGACCCTTTTTTTGTAAAGTGCCTAGATTTTGAACCCTAGCTCTGCCAGCACCTAGGGAGACCTAGCAAACCTATACATTTTTGAAAACTAGACACCCAGGGGAATCCAGGATGGGGTGACTTGACTGGCTCTCACCAGGTTCTATTACCCAGAATCCCTTGCAAACCTAAAAATTTGTAAAAAAAAAACACATATTCCTCACATTTCTGTGGTGGAAAGTTCTGGAATCTGCGTGGATCCACAAAATCCCCCCCACCCCGCGTTCCCCAAAGTCTTCTGAGAAAAATGGTACCTCACTTGTGTGGGTAGGCCTAGTTCCAACGACAGGAAACGGCCCAAAACGCAACGTGGACACACCACATTTTCACAGTGAAAACTGACCCTCTTTTTGCAAAGTGCCTAGCTGTAGATTTTGAACCCTAGCTCTGCCGGCACCTAGGGAAACCAAGCAAACCTATACTTTTTTAAAAACTAGACACCCAGGGAAATCCAGGATGGGGTGACTTGACTGGCTCTCACCAGCTTCTATTACCCAGAATCCCTTGCAAACCTAAACATTTGTAAAAAAATCCACATATTCCTCACATTTTTGTGGTGGAAAGTTCTGGAATCTGCGTGGATCCACAAAACCCCCCCCACCCTGCGTTCCCCAAAGTCTTCCAAGAAAAATGGTACCTCACTTGTGTGGGTAGGCCTAGTGCCCACGACAGGAAACGGCCCAAAACGCAACGTGGACACACCATATTTTCACAGTGAAAACGGACCCTTTTTTTGCAAAGTGCCTAGCTGTAGATTTTGAACCCTAGCTCTGCCAGCACCTAGGGAAACCTAGCAAACCTATACATTTTTGTAAACTAGACACCCAGGGGAATCCAGGATGGGGTGACTTGACTCGCTCTTACCAGGTTCTATTACCCAGAATCCCTTGCAAACCTAAAAATTGGTTAAAAAAAACACATTTTCCTCACATTTCTGTGGTGGAAAGTTTTGGAATCTGCGTGGATCCACAAAATTCCACCCACCCCGCATTCCCCATAGTCTTCCGAGAAAAATGGTACCTCACTTGTGTGGGTAGGTCTAGTGCCCGCAACAGGAAACGGCCCAAAACGCAACTTGGACACACCACATTTTCACAGTGAAAACGGACCCTTTTTTTGCAAAGTGCCTAGCTGTAGATTTTGAACCCTAGCTCCCCCGGCACCTAGGGAAACCTAGCAAACCTATACATTTTTGAAAACTACACACCCAGGGGAATCCAGGATGGGGTGACTTGACTGGCTCTCACCAGGTTCTGTTACCCAGAATCCCTTGCAAACCTAAATATTTGTTAAAAAAAACACATTTTTCTCACATTTCTGTGGTGGAAAGTTCTGGAATCTGCGTGGATCCACAAAATTCCACCCACCCCGCATTCCCCAAAGTCTTCCGAGAAAAATGGTACCTCACTTGTGTGGGTAGGCCTAGGGCCCGCGACAGGAAACGGCCCAAAACGCAACGTGGACACACCACATTTTCACAGTGAAAACGGACCCTTTTTTTGCAAAGTGCCTAGCTCTAGATTTTGAACCCTAACTCTGCCAGCACCTAGGGAAACCTAGCAAACCTATACATTTTTGAAAACTAGACACCCAGGGGAATCCTGGATGGGGTGACTTAACTGGCTTTCACCAGGTTCTGTTACCCAGAATCCCTTGCAAACCTAAACATTTGTCAAAAAAACCACATTTTCCTCACATTTCTGTGGTGGAAAGTTCTGGAATCTGCGTGGATCCACAAAATTCCCCCCACCCCGCGTTCCCCAAAGTCTTCCGAGAAAAATGGTACCTCACTTATGTGGGTAGGCCTAGTGCCCGTGACAGGAAACGGCCCAAAACACAACGTGGACACACCACATTTTCACAGTGAAAACGGACCCTTTTTTTGCAAAGTGCCTAGCTGTAGATTTTGAACCCTAACTCTGCCTACACCTAGGGAAACCTAGCAAACCTATACATTTTTGAAAACTAGACACCCAGGGGAATCTAGGATGGGGTGACTTGACTGGCTCTCACCAGGTTCTGTTACCCAGAATCCCTTGCAAACCTAAACTTTGTAAAAAAAAACATATTTTCCTCACATTTCTGTGGTGGAAAGTTTTGGAATCTGCGTAGATCCACAAAATTCCACCAACTCGGCGTTCCCCAATGTCTTCCGAGAAAATTGGTACCTCACTTGTGTGGGTAGGCCTAGTGCCCGTGACAGGAAACGGCCCAAAACGCAACTTGGACACACCACATTTTCACAGTGAAAAGGGACCCTTTTTTTGCAAAGTGCCTAGCTGCAGATTTTGAACCCTAGCTCTGCCGCCACCTAGGGAAACCTAGCAAACCTATACATTTTTGAAAACTAGACACCCAGGGGAATCCAGGATGGGGTGACTTGACTGGCTCTCACCAGGTTCTGTTACCCAGAATCCCTTACAAACCTAAACATTGTCCCAAAAAACACATTTTCCTCACATTTCTGTGGTGGAAAGTTCTGGAATCTGCGTGGATCCACAAAATTCTACCCCCCGTGTTCCCCAAAGTCTTCCGATTAAAATGGTACCTCACTTGTGTGGGTAGGCCTAGTGCCCCCGACAGGAAACGGCCCAAAACGCAACGTGGACACACCACATTTTCACAGTGAAAACTGAAACTATTTTGCAAAGTGCCTAGCTGTAGATTTTGAACCCTAGCTCTGCCGGCACCTAGGGAAACCTAGCAAACCTATACATTTTTGAAAACTAGACACCCAGGGGAATCCAGGATGGGGTGACTTGTCTGGCTCTCACCAGGTTCTGTTACCCAGGATCCCTTGCAAACCTCAAAATTTGTCCAAAAAAACACATTTTCCTCACATTTCTGTGGTGGAAAGTTCTGGAATCTGTGTGGATCCACAAAATTCCACCCAGCCTGCATTCCCCAAAGTCTTCCGAGAACAATGGTACCTCACTTGTGTGGGTGGGTCAAGTACCCGCGACAGGCTACGGCCCAAAACCTATTGAGGCGACTTCAAAATTACCTATCACAAAACAACCTTAGTGTCCCGAGTAAAATGATACCTCACTTGTGTGGGTGTCCAATGCAGAATTGGCTACAAACGTATTTTTTTTAAAATGTAGCGCTTAGAATTCTCGGGTCCAAAAACTCATGTGACCCCCCCCTTGCAAAATCAGGTCATTTTCGGATACATAGGGGGCATCTGAGTTTTTGGTCCCGGGTCGGCAGCCATCTAGGGAAACCTACCAAACCCACACATTTCTGAAAACTAGAGACCCAGGGGAGTCCAGGGAGGTATGGCTTGCGTGGGTCCCCCAACGTTTTCCTACCCAGAATGCCCTGCAAACCTCAAATTTAGCTGAAAAAATCACTTTTTTCTCAAATTTCTGTGTGGGAAAGTTCTGGACTCTACGTGGATCCACAAATTTCCTACCAACCAGCGTTCACCCAGGTCTCCCGATAAAAATGATACCTCACTCACATGGGTGGGTCAAGTACCCGCGACAGGCAAGGGCCCAAAACGTATTGAGGAGACATCAACATGACCTATCACAAAACAACCTGGTTTTGCAAGGGGGGTCACCTGGGTTTTTGGCCCCGGGCTCGGCGGCCATCTTGGAAAACTACCAAACCCACACATTTCTGAAAACTAGACTCCCGGGGGAGTCCAGCGAGGTAAGGCTTGCGTGGGTCCCCCAACGTTTTCCTACCCAGAATGCCCTGCAAACCTCAAATTTAGCTGACAAAATCACTTTTTTCTCAAATTTCTGTGTGGGGAAGTTCTGGAATCCACGTGGATCCACAAATTACCTACCACCCAGCATTCCCCCAGGTCTCCCGATAAAAATGATACCTCACTCGCGTGGGTGGGTCAAGTACCCGCGACAGGCAAGGGCCCAAAACGTATTGAGGAGACATCAAAATGACCTATCACAAAACAACCTGGTTTTGCAAGTGGGGTCACCTGGGTTTTTGGCCCCGGGCTCGGCGGCTATCTTGGAAAACTACCAAACCCACACATTTCTGAAAACTAGACACCCGGGGGAGTCCAGCGAGGTATGGCTTGAGTGGATCCTCCAAAGTTTTCCTACCCAGAATGCCCTGCAAACCTCAAATTTAGCTGACAAAAAAATCACTTTTTTTTCTAATTTCTGTGTGGCAAAGTTCTGGAATCTACGTGGATCCAAAAATTTCCTACCACCCAGCGCTCCCCACGTCTCCCGATAAAAATGATACCTCACTCACGTGGGTGGGTCAAGTACCCGCGACAGGCAAGGGCCCAAAACTTATTGAGGAGACATCAAAATGACCTATCACAAAACAACCTGGTTTTGCAAGAGGGGTCACCTGGGTTTTTGGTCCCGGGCTCGGCGGCCATCTTGGAAAACTACCAAACCCACACATTTCTGAAAACTAGACACCCGGGGGAGTCCAGCGAGGTATGGCTTGCGTGGATCCCCCAACGTTTTCCTACCCAGAATGCCCTGCAAACCTCAAATTTAGCTGAAAAAAACACATTTTCCACATATGTTTGGGTGGAATCACCGTGCCGGCACAAATGTCCTACCCCACAGCGTTCCCCTCAGTCTCCCGAGTAAAATGATACCTCACTTGTGTGGGTGGGGCAAGGGCCTGTGACTGGGAAGAGCCCAAAACATAGGGAATAAGGGTATAGCACCGGGAATTCTACGCGCTACATTTTTAAAAAAATATGTTTTTAGCCAATTCTGCATTGGACACACACACAAGTGAGGTATCATTTTACTCGGGATACTAAGGAGAACGCTGTGGGGTAGGAAATTTGTGCCACCACAGTGATTCCACACAAAATATGTGGAAAATGTGTTTTTTTCAGCAAAATTTGAGGTTTGCAGGGGATTCTGGGTAAGGAAACGTTTGGGGATCCACGCAAGACATACCTCATTGGACTCCCCAGTGTGTCTAGTTTTCAGAAATGTGTGGGTTTGGTAGGTTTCCCCAGATGGCGGCAAGCCCGGGGCCAAAACCCCAGGTGCCCCCCCCAAACCAGGTAGTTTTGTTATAATTTTGAAGTCTCCACAGTATGATTTGGGCCATTTCCTATTGCAGCCACTATGCCTACCCACACAAGTGAGGTACCATTTTTATCGGGAGACCTGGGGGAACACTGGGTGGTAGGAAATTTGTGTCAGCCCCTTGAGCCTACAACTTTCCCACACAGAAATGTGAGAAAAAATAGATTTTTTCAACAAAATTTGAGGATTGCAGGGGATTCTGGGTAGGGAAATGTTGGGGGACCCACGCAAGCCATACCTTGCTGGACTCCCCCGGGTGTCTAGTTTTCAGAAATGTGTGGGTTTGGTAGGTTTCCCTAGGTGGCCGCTGAGCCCAGGGCCAAAAACTCATGGGACCCCCCTTCCAAAACCAGGTTGTTTTGTGATGGGTAATTTTGATGTCGCCTCAATAGGTTTTGGGCCTTTGCCTGTCGCGGGTACTTGACCCACCCACGCGAGTGAGGTACCATTTTTATCGGGAGACCTGGGGAAATGCTGTGTAGAAGGAAATCTGTGGATCCACGCAGATTCCAGAACTTTCCCACACAGAAATTTGAGAAAAAAGTGATTTCTTCAGCTAAATTTGAGGTTTGCAGGGGATTCTCGGTAGGGAAATGTTGGGGGACCCATGCAAGCCATACCTTGCTGGACTCCCCAGGGTGTCTAGTTTTCAGAAATGTGTGGGTTTGGTAGGTTTCCCTAGATGGCCGCCGAGCCCGGGGCCAAAACTCATGGGACCCCCCTTGCAAAACCAGGTTGTTTTGAGATAGGTAATTTTGAAGTCGCCTCAATAGGTTTTGGGCCATTGCCTGTCGCGGGTACTTGACCCACCCACACAAGTGAGGTACCATTTTTCTCTGAAGACGTGGGGAATGCGGGCTGGGTGGAATTTTGTGGATCCACACAGATTCCAGAACTTTCCACCACAGAAATGTGACGAAAATATGTTTTTTGACAAATTTTGAGGTTTGCAAGGGATTCTGGGTAACAGAACCTGGTGAGAGCCAGACAAGTCACCCCATCCTGGATTCCCCTGGGTGTCTAGTTTTCAAAAATGTATAGGTTGGCTAGGTTTCCCTAGGTGCCGGCAGAGCTAGGGTTCAAAATCTACAGCTAGGCACTTTGCAAAAAAAGGGTCAGTTTTCACTGTGAAAATGTGTTGTGTCCACGTTACGTTTTGGGCCGTTTCCTGTAGTGGGGACTAGGCCTACCCACACAAGTGAGGTACCATTTTGCTCGGAAGACTTTTGGGAATGCGGGGTGGGTGGAATGTTGTGGATCCACGCAGATTCCAGAACTTTCCACCACAGAAATTTGAGTAATTTTTTTTTTTTTTTTTACAAAGTTTGAGGTTTGCAAAGGATTCTGGGTAACAGAACCTGGTGAGAGCCAGACAAGTCACCCCATCCTGGATTCCCCTGGGTGTCTAGATTTCAAAAATGTATAGGTTTGCTAGGTTTCCCTAGGTGCCGGCAGAGCTAGGGTTCAAAATCTACAGCTAGGCACTTTGCAAAATAGTGTCAGTTTTCACTGTAAAATGTGGTGTGTCCATGTTGTGTTTGGGGCCGTTTCCTGTCGCGGGCACTAAGCCTACCCACACAAGTGAGGTGCCATTTTTCTCAGAAGACTTTGGGGAATGCGGGGTGGGTGGAATTTTGTGGATCCACGCAGATTCCAGAACTTGCCACCAGAGAAATGTGAGGAAAATGTGGTTTTTTTTACACATTTTGAGGTTTGCAAGGGATTCTGGGTAACAGAACCTGGTGAGAGCCAGTCAAGTCACCCCATCCTGGATTCCCCTGGTTGTCTAGTTTTAAAAAATCTACAGCTATGCACTGTGAGAAAGTGCCATCTTTCTTGCATGGTATGCCCCCCACTTTTTGCTGAATTGCTGATGTACTTCGACTGAGTGTGCCCTGGGCTCCTGCCAATCAGGTATCCAGGGCCTGTGTTCCTTCCCTAAAACTGCATTACAGCCTAAACCCAATTGGCACCTCTGGGCACATGTCAGCCCCTGGTAAATGGTACCCTAGGTACCCAGGGCATTGTGACCAGAGAAGGCCCCTAAGGGCTGCAGCACTTATTGTGCCACCCTTAGAGGCCCTGTACCCTGACACCCACACCCTGCCTTTGCAGGCTGAGTGTCTTGGTGCAGAACTAAACAGAGAGTCGACATGGCACACATCCCTGTGTGCCATGCCCACAAACACACTGCCCTGGCATACCTCAGTCACCCCTCTAGCTGGGTGCACTATGCCAGTGGTGTGGGCACAGGTGCATGAGCCCTGTGTCCCTGCAGTACCCAGGGCCATTCCTGGGCACTGTAAGTGCAGTGATGCCATTAAGAGTATATGGTGCTGGGAGGTTGTCATTACGAACTCCACAGCACCATAATGGCTACACTGAAGACTGAGAAGTTTGGTATCAAACTTCTCAGCACATTAAACCCACACTGATGCCAGTGTGGGATTTAATGTAAAATGCACTACAGAGGGCAACTTAGAGTTGCCCCTGAACCTAACCTACAATCCACGTCCTGTCTGAGGGGCTCCCTAGGCTGCCACCCAGCAGACATGTTGCTGGACCCCTGGGTAGAGAGCCATCCGCTCTCCCGGGCCTGCAACAATGCACGTCCTGGGCGAGGTGCTAGGCCTCCTCCCCCCAGGATGGGCAGGGGGAAGCTTCAAAGGCATTCCGCCTTTGTGAGCTTCCTCAGACCACTTGCTGTACTCAGCAACTGGTCCCCACTGGTTCTAGCCCCCACTCTGGTGGGAAGACTGGCGGGAAACACCAAGGGAGGAGAGGGGGTGTGCCAGCCTCTGTCAACCCCACCCCTCAGGTGGGGGAGGCGAGGTGAAGCACATCTCCGGGCTGTAGCCATCTTGAAGATGGGGAGCCCTGCCCAATCAGGACTAGGCTCCTGCCCCCCTCCCACTGGAGAGTGGCAGGATAGGGGGTGTACCCACCCCAGGGAAGGGACCCATTGGTCCCTGCCCTTTACCTACCTGTAACACCCCTAAATCTAGTATTTAGGGGCACCCTGAACCTTCCTCCCTTAGTTCCAGATTCCGAAACAAGAAAGAAGAACAAGAAACAAGAAGACCTGCCGTGCAGCTGCTCACAAGAGGAAGACACCAACTGATTTGGCCCCAGCCCTACCGGCCTGTCGACCCTCGAAACTGCTCCTGCTAAACCCCGGCGTCTCCAGTGGTCAGCAACCTCACAAACCCCGGAGGACCTGACTGCCTTGTGACTCTAACTACCTGGGACTCCCAAGAGCAGTGGTACTGCTCAAAGCAAGCAACAACCCCTGGTGCCAACCGGGAACCGCGAATCCTGCACCCTCTGCACCTGCCGAGCCCGGCCTGTGCCTGAGTGGACAAATACCATGAGGACGTCCCCCCGGCGACTGTGACCCAGAATCCAGCACCCAAGGACCCTCCTCGACGCTCCTGACGACGCCTGCAGCCTCAGAACCAGGGACCCCTCCAACCGCGACCAGCCGAGGGTAAGGTTTCAGACGCCTAAAGACACCCCTGCACCCGACGCCCCACGGCCTCCTGTGCCCAACTCCTGGGTGCCTACCCTTCCCACAGCTTCCCAACTTACCTCTCGAAGTGGTGGTCGCACCTGAAGAATCACCGTCCCCGAGCTTGCAGTCTTTGTTCGTCACGCAGCTTTCCCATTGAAAACCATTGGGCGCCCGGCGGCCCAAAAGCCCACTGCACCCGGCCGCCCCAGTGCCGCTGAGGGTGCACCAACTACCCTGTTCGACTTCCCCACTTGCCCTGAGTAAGTGACCAGGAGCTTTGCTCCCACAGCCGAGTGGCCTGCTAGCCAGCAGCCACCAACCAAAGGCCCCCTGCCGTCCATAGGATAACATTGGGCCTACTCACTCTGCACCCGGCCGCCCCTGTGCCGCTGAGGGTGTAACAACTGTACTTACCTGACCCTGGGGGACCCCTGAGTCTATGCCCAGAACCTTAACTCTGCCAGTCGAGTACTTACCCAAAAGCCGATAACTCACTTTTCTTCCATTGGGTAACATTGACTGGTTTCACTTGGAAATTCTTGTGTGTGGAGTTTTGAAACTTTAAAATATTCATCTAAAATCAACCGAATTACGAAAACGAATTTACTCACCTGTTATCAGGAGAGATCCCAGTGCTGGATCTTGGTGCCCAGCACTGACCCTGAAAAATAAGCATAACTGTACTTACCGGTAACTTGAATTTCCTTCCATAGGATAACATTGCCTGGTTTTTGCCGAAAAAGTTTCTAAGTGTCGATTTTGCAAACTTACAAATATTCGTTAAAAATCGCCTGTGTGACATAAACGCATTCTTTCAATTGTTTACAGGAGATGTACCAGTGCTGGATCCAGGAACCAACACTGAGTAAGAAAAAGTAACGATAACACTACTTACCTGCTACGTGAATTTCCTCCCATAGGATTACATTGGGGATTCCACGTGAAAAAGTTTCTAAGTGCCAACTTTTAAAATACAATAATATTCCTTAAAAATCACAACTGTAACCAAAACGTTTTTACTCAACTGTTTACAGGAGATGTCCCAGGACTGAATCTAGGATCCAGTCCTGTGGTAAGAAAAGTAATCCAAAAAGTAATCTATTGCATTTAACTAGAAATTCCCATTGAGCTCAATGTTAAATTGTGTTTTGAAATTGTGTTGCCTATTGCAACAACTGTAACCATTGCATTCAAAAGTCTATTGCTTATTGAAAGTATTTATCTAAAGCATCTCATTCTGAGAAAGTATATTTTGGTACCTATTGTTGGTTCTAAAAATAAAACAAGCATATATTTTTATATACAAACCATTGGCCTAGAGTTCAGTTCTTGAGTGTGTGAGACCATTTGCTGACTGAGTGTGTACAACAAATGCTTTACACTGTCCTCTGATACTGCCTTACTGCTCGACCAAGCTACCACTTTAGAGAGTAAGGTTATATCTAACTTTAGCCTCTGCCAAACCTCTGGGGACTGTGGACTCTGTGCACACTGAACCTTACTTTGGGTCAGTATATACAGAGCCACTTTCTTACAGGCACTTTGCAAAAAAAGGGTCCGTTTTCACTGTGAAAATGTGGTGTGTCCACGTTGCATTTTGGGCCGTTTCCTGTCGCGGGCACTAGGCCTACCCACACAAGTGAGGTACCATTTTTCTTGGAAGACTTTGGGGAATGCGGGGTGGGTGGAATTTTGTGGATCCACGCAGATCCCAGAACTTTCCATCACAGAAATGTGAGGAAAATGTGTTTTTTTTAACTAAGTTTGAGGTTTGCAAGGGATTCTGGGTAACAAAACCTGGTGAGAGGCACACAAGTCACCCCATCCTGGATTCCCCTTGGTGTCTAGTTTAAAAAAAATGCACAGGTTTGCTAGGTTTCCCTATGTGCCGGCTGCGCTAGGGCCCAAAATCCACAGGTAGGCACATTGCTAAAAACAAGTCTGTGCCTAGTGGGCTTTCTGCCGCCCTGGGGGGGAATCGGGGGGGATGGGGTTGCCCCGATATGCCCACAAGGGGGCAGAAAGACTGTGGCTATGTTTTTGGGGGGTGGGGGCATTGGTATGCCCATTCTAGGCAGCCCCCACTCCACGCATAAAAAAAGCCAGAGTAATCGCTGGCGCCTAGTGGGCTTTCTGCCCCCCCCCGGGGGCAGATCAGGGGCCACTGCCCCCATCCGCCCCTCGGGGGGGGCAGAAAGACTGTGGCATTTTTTGGGGGAGGTGTGGGCATTGGCATGCCCATTCTGGGCTGACCTCAACCCTGAATAAAAAAAAAAAATTCCTGAGGCCTAGAGGGCTTTCTGCCCCCCCCCCCGGGGGCAGATAAGGGGCTATTGCCCCAATATTCGTCCGGGGAGGGGCAGAAAGACTGTGGTAATTGTGTTTGGGGTGGGTGCATTATCATGCCCATTCTGGGCAGCCCCCACCCCTACATTATAAAAAAATAAAATCCCTGGTGCCTAGTGGGCTTTCTGCCCCCCCGGGGGCAGATCAGGGGCTATTGCCCCCATCTGCCCCTGGGGGGAGCAGAAAGACTGTTGCATTTTTGGGGGGGGTGGGGGCATTGGCCTGCCCATCTTGGGCAGCCCCCACCCCAACATCAATAAAAAAATCCCTGGTTTCTAGTGGGCTTTCTGTCCCCCGGGGGCAGATTGGGGGCTACTGCCCCCGTATGCCCCCTGGGGGGCAGAAAGACTGACATTTCTCTGGGGGGGTGGGGGCATTGCCATGCCCTTTTTGGGCAGCCCCCACCCCAATGTCAATAAAAAAAAATAATCCCTGGTTTCTAGTGGACTTTCTGCCCCCCCGGGGGGGGGAAATTGGGGGCTTCTGCCCCCATCTGCCCCCCAGGGGGGGCAAAAAGACTGTTGCGACCAAACAAATATGAGGGGAGCAAATGCCCTTGCCCAAGGGGCCGCTCCCCCCTCCCTGGTGCTAGTGGGTGGATCCCTGCTTGGGGATCGCCCTCCTGGGGTGATCCCCAAGCAGGGATCCACTAGGGAGGGGTACCATTGGAAAGGGGAGATTTTCCCCTTTCCAACGATACCACTCCCATCTTTTTCGGTGCTCGGGGGGCTGAGATAGCCCCACAAGCACCGATACTGAGAAACTGAAACTAAGTTTCAGTTTCGATTTCGTTGCAATGACGATAGCGTGCCATGCGCACGATCGTCATTGCAATGAAAGTAAAAATAGGCCTGGGGAGGTTGGGGAAGCTCTTCCCCACCTCCCCAGGCAAAGAAAAAAAAAGGGAAATCCCTCTGCTGTCTGCAGCAGAGGGATTTCCTGAGCATGTGCTCATGACGGAATGGTTCCGTCATGAGCCACTTGAACTTGTGCTCATGACGGAACCATTCCATCATGAGCATGGAAGGGGTTAAAGCACATAGATACTTGCATAGCTGTGTGTGGCACCAGGGGTGGCTGGCGTGTCCAGAGGGTGGAAGGGCGGGTGGGTCATAAAAAAAATAAAATAATTAAAAGCACTTTCCTGTGAGCGTGAAGCAACTTCCTCCTCAATGGTCTTCTCGCCTCGAAGCAGGCAGGCAGGCAGGCAGGCAGGTTCCAAACTACCAAACTAATCCTAGCCACTGGTGTAACGAAACTTGAGGGGGCCTTCTCCGGACTCAATCGGGAGCTCGCCGGCCAGAGTACTGTCCTGAGAGGGCCCCGTGGAACTTAGGGACCCCTCGCACGGCGGGGGCCTGTGTTACGCTTCTGCCCCTAGCGCTGCTCTCACCAGCTTGAGAGCAGTGCTAGGTTTGGTGGGAGCGGCCTCACTCGGAGCTCCACAGCGCTCTGCAGCAGTGGCCCATGCAGGTAAGAGAGGTGGGGCGGGGTGGGGGAGATTTCGACAGACAACCATGAGGGAAAATTGAATAAATAATTATATATCCTCCTCGTAGTCTGTCGAATCCCCCTCCACCAGGCCCCACCGCCCCACCACTCTTACCTGCACGGGCCTCTGCTGGCGCTCTGTAGGCTTTGGCTTTCTCTAACACAGACAGCTGGATTAGAGAGATTTAAAGTACGCATGTGTGGCTGGCCGTTGCAAGATGGCCGGCCAAAAAGACATGTGCACTTTAAACTGAAAGAGCCCTGCTCTCTCTGCTGCTGGCAGTCAGCAGCAGCCCCGCCCCCGTCCTGGTGCTCTGTTCGGGACCGGGTGAGCATCTCTCTGGGGGCATTTCAGTGGGGCGATGCTCGTCTGCTCTAGAGGCGGAGCTGCCCCTGTATGGCACCTCCTGATACAATCCACAAGATGGACTGATAAAGCCATGCGGATCGGTGTAATCCGAAATATATTCAACTGGGTTTACACTTAACTCTCTTCTAAAATCCCAGTACTTTTTCCCCCCAAGGAAAGATTTGAGAATTAGGCCCAGAGAGATGGCATCATTCAAAGACCATTGAAAAGTCATCCAATATTTCAGTTCAGAAGAATCGAATTTGAACCAAATGTTTTCTGGCATTTGCAGTGGCTGAAGCACTGAAAGCATAAAGATTTGATTTAGAGTTGGGTGGTAAAAAAAAATCGTGTGATTTATGAAGGATGTGATAAATCTAGAGGGAAAACCACTTGGTCAAAGGCATTTATCATAGGGATACCATCGTGGAGGAGATTTCATCAGAAAACTTTCCTCCAAATTTAGCACTTACTCCACAAGTCGTAGGAAGACTATATATAGTTTGGGCTATAGAAGTAGCCCAAAAATAGCACAACCCTCGGTGCAGTCACTGGACTGCACCACTTCCCCCAAACCAGGGGGGCAGACCTCCTTGTGGTCAGCTGCTCCACCATGCCCCCAATCTGTAAACACACAACTATATTTCAGGTTCAGATTCGTCTGCACAATATCACAATCTGAAGTGCTTGACAGATCAGTGGGAGATTAATAGTAGGGGTGTGTGACATTTACGTCTTTTGATTTTGCATGATTATGCAAAATTATACTAATTGCAAAACTGGCTTTTGGTGTAGTATTTCAACATGAAATGCATCCTGCAATTCATTTTGGGTGCGAGTTCTCATTTCACGCAAAAAATAAAATCGCACAAAAAGGCCGCAAGCAACGCCTGCTCCCGTTCTGGTTGCTCATGTTATTCCTGTGTAAAAACTTTCCTGTAAATGCGGCATAATTATGCCCTATGGCGTAACGGCATAATTTCGGAAATTGTGAACAAGAATAGTAACATGAAATTCACAAAAATGATACTAGATTACATTAGTGTAACGGAAATTTAGCTCGGGACTAATAAACAGGGTTCGATAGCGTGGCATCATTTCACAGGATTTATGTCGGGACGCACCACATGTGAGCAATTAAATACTATCAGGACAATTAGAAACCTATGTAAACTGTAGGTACAAAACACCCTGCACCAGATTTACACTTTAGGGCAAATAATAGGGAATACCAAATGTGAACAATATCAGCGTTTGTTCTGCATGCCTTATTAACAAAGTTTACAAACAAAAAAAATTATGTTTATTTCGGATTAAACAAATCCATAAAAACAGCATCAACAACAGAACACTGAAAGCAATAGATCTAAAACAATCAGAAGCCGCAAAGTTCATAACAGTGATAACATAATGACTAGTAGCAAACAATCTCTGATTAAAATCGGATAAAACCTTTGCAATAATATACAAATAAACAAGTTCACATTGAGGGGCCTGTATTAACTATAATCACTTAGGGACTTCAATCAACAGGTTAAGTCACAGTTCAAAGTAACCAGGCAAAGTGAATTCCTAGTTTGGCACCAGGGAGTTCACAGGTGACATAGACTTAATTATGGGCACAGTTTAACAAGTTTCATATAAAGTGCAACGAGCAATAATCACTCACAACAGTACAAAAGGTGCTGGGCAAAGAGCAGGCTATTAAACTAAATAAGTGCAGATAAAAGGTACAAAATGGATCGTCTGAACAGCTGGTATTTACATTGTCAAAGCTTTATATCTTATGATCCACACCCAGCCCAGACACTTCACAGCAGCGCATGCGTAGAAAGGTCTAGAATCAGATCTTAGTATTCTTAGTAATAGGCAGACGGGCTTGATCCAGGCCTGTCGCAGGTGTGAGTATGTCGTGAAAACAAACAAAACGTAAGCTGCATTTTCATTATAGTTTTTACAACTCAAACAAGTGAATGAGGACCCTGTTTGGTTTGCCCATTTGGCAGTAAAGGCCTAGAGAGGTAAAGAACCTATCCTGAACTGAAAGGATAATTTCCTCAACAGGATTACTAATGCAATCCAGGTAATGTTCATACAGTGCCAGTGGACTTGGCTTAAATAGGGCAAAACCCATAGAAAGGGTCTCTCTGTTGGTATTTTCAAAATCTTTCTGGCACACCCAATGCCAATATTGTTTCTTAATTTGCTCTTTAGATGGGGAATGACTGTAAATCCGTGGACTCCCAAAGCCTCAACAGACCCAAAGAAGACAACACCGTTTTAATGTTCTTGCACTAGTCGACCTTGCGGGATCTGTCTAACCTAATTACCTCTTGGAAGGCCTCCACATAATTAGCTAGTTCAGGGGTGGTTCTAAGTCTCTGGCAAAATAAAATTTATTTTAGCATTGCTTTGTCAGCGATGAACTTTCTGCCCATGCCAAAGTCAAGCGGGTGAGAGGGTGAACAAGGGGGAAGGGAGAACATCGTTCTGATGTACTTGGGTTCAGATTTGGTCATCTCAGAAAGGTTACAAAACACCCACAGTTTATCGCTCCGCGGCCACAGCTTTGGAGTCGTAAATATGAAGTTGAGGCGCAATAGGTTTACTATTTGAGGCATGATGCTCCTTCAGAATGGTGCCTGAGACTTGTTTGAGTTTAAGGGATGCTTTGTATATATGGTTTTTCCATGACATGTAGCTGAGAGTTTAATACCCAAATACACACATGCGTCTACTCTTTCTAGCTCCTCTCCACTTATAAACATTTTCCCTCTGAATGGTTTATGCTGATTGATTGACAAAAATGTTGTCTTGGTTGCATTAACCTCAAGACATCAAAACATGCTAAACTCCTCAAAACAAAACGAGGTAAGAGGGTTTGAAGCACCTTTGGTGTTTGGGACACGAGCAAGGTGTCATCTGCGAAGACTACGCTGGATACCTTTATACAAGCCAGGGATAAAGCATCGACTGATACAGTAGAAAGAAAGTGCACTACCTCATTCATATAAAGGGAAAACAAGGTAGGAGCAAAAACACATCACTGACGCACACGTCACTTCCTGAGAGGAAGTGGGTTGGTAAGCTGACCCTGTTCCCCCCAACAAACTCTGGCATAGTCACTCTCATGAATCAGAACGATGATTGAAAGTATATTAGGGGGCATTCCCATCTGTCGTGGCACTTGCCGGGGACCAAATCAAAAGCAGACTTCAGGTCGACAAAGGCCACATACAAGTGACACTTGCCTTTACATATTTTGCACAACGGCTAGCGTTAACAAGATTTTCAAAATACAAGCAGATTGTTTTAGTTCCTAATGAACAGGCAACCATTTTTTTTGTACAAAGAGTTTAAGTTTAGTGTACTAGCACACCAATGCGAACTATTCGTTGGCCATCTTTTTACCCCGGTTTCCAACCTATCCCATTGCAAGCCAGTACTTCTCAGAGATCTAATTATCAAGGTACTAACATTTTGTAAACCACCGGATGAACATGAAACCACACACCACGCATTGTGGACTAAGATTTGGGAATGTTGAACTAACAACAGTTTTGTCAGTGCAGCACGTGAGTAAACAGACTTTACTCTTGGACATTAATGCACAAGCCTGTCCTTGCTCTGAAGCATGATAACACTACTACCAGAAACAATTACTTGTGAATTAAACCAGGAAATTCTGGAGTAATTCACACTTAAGACAGGAGCAATACACAACTACTTAGAGAAACTGCTCTAAGAATATGGGGGCATATTTACAAGGGCATTGCGCCAAGGGAGCATCACTTTTTTTAGGATGCTCCGGTGGCGCAACGCCCTGCTCCATATTTACAATGCGGCGCTAAGCCAATTTGCGAGGCTTAACGCCGCATTGTAAAGATCGTACCTTTTCAAGCAATATTTGGCTTCAAAGGGGGGTGCAATGTGTGTTGCTGTGGGCTTTCCACCGCAACACCCATTGCTTTTAGATACTGCCCTAGATTTTCAAGACTCTGTAAATCTGAGGCAGTGCCAAAAACTAACACCATTGAAAAGCAGGCGTTAGAGTGGCGCAATGAAGAGAAATACTTTTATTTCTACTCTTTTTTTGCTCTATCTATGTGTGCTGCATTCTGCAGCACACATAGAAGGAGCAAATCGCCTTTAATGATTGTTTATGTGCAGGAAGGTGCCTCCCAGCACATAAACAATCATTCCTGCAATCCAGGCACCCTTGCACCATGGTGCAAGGGTGTCTGTGTTGGCGCTAGGCAGATTTTTTAGCACCGGGCAAGGGAAAACACAGGGGTGTGCCGTATTCTTCTGAATACGGTGCATCCCTGTGTTTTTTTAAATGACGCTGAGTGGCGCTGCTAAATTTGTTTGTAAATATGCCCGATCGTCTTTTATTCCTCAGCCCTTCAACAATGTCTATGGTGCCATGAAACTCTCCCTGGCACTCCAAATGTCCATCATAAAATCAAGGGATATTGACGTCCATGAGCCATTCTAACCTTTCAGTGCATAACTGTCTATCTTAAACTGTGAATTATTGTGCTATTCTGCAATCATCCTTCCAAACGTTATGAAGCACAGCATCAATGTGAATAATCTCCATGATTAAGGCTGATGCAATAAAATAGAAAAGAAATATTCAAGGCTATTCGATGAAAAACATTGCTACTCTGATTGTCAGCATGCACAGTGGAAGAGCACCCAGCTTCAAAGTGAATGATTTGTTCTTTTGCTAGAGCCAGCCCTGCACAGGTGCAGAACAAAACATAGTAAAAACAACACTGCAATTTAAATTCAAATGAACTTTATTTGATTGACAAGTTATATCAGTACTGTCAAAGCTAATATATGAGACTTAGCAACAGCTAGACCTTTACATTGGTATTGCTCTATCTTAACACTAAAGTAGACAAATACACAAGAATATAGACGGCTACACCTTCTTTAGATTGCATTGAATATCTTACAGTCTATGACCTGCCTGTTAGCTCAAGTTTCAGGTGATATTAAAGAACTAGTGCAAACCAATGACTGTATTAAATTTATAATCTCAAAGACATGTAAAACTGACAGTGGATTCACTCAAGCATGGCTCAAATAGTCTATCGTTCTAATTGTTGTGTGAGTGCCATCTCAAGGAAGACATGTGGGATATGAAAAACATTAAATATTACCCCATCAAGTACCTGTGGTATCAGGAAATCATGCCTGGTCTTTGAATTCAGAGACACCTCCATACTATTTTCAAATAAATTCAGCATTAGTGGTGAAACCTGCAAAACAACGTTTCACGGAAATTGATCAGCGGCGGCCCCTGCATTAAGGTGGAGGAGCGCCGCCCCCCCCCTGCCACTACCCTCAAATAAAACAGGGTTTAAACCCGTTTTATTATCGTTTTATTTTAATCCCCTGGACCCGCCCCCAGGACTCCGACGGGTCTTGGGGCGAGTCCAGGGGATGACCCTTCTGGTGGGGGAGTGGTAGTGCACTCCCTTCACTGCGCATGAGGGTTTGGCCGGCCGTCTCAAGCCGGCCAAACCCTCATGCGCAGTGAAGCTCTCTCCAGCCCCAGCTGTGTTGCTGGGGCTGGAGAGAGCAGGCACAGGCTCCCAGTCTGCCTGGGAGCACAAGGTGCTAGTGCTTAGGCCAATCCTGATGTTGCTTTCATGCAGGATTAGCCGTAGCGCAGTCTACGAGCCTGTGCCCAGAAGAAGGTAGAGCGCGATGTGGCAGGCGACAGTGGCATTGGCGGCATTCAGGTACGTTTTTTTTATTTTTATTTTTTTGTTCCCGAACCCTCCCTCCTCCTTCCAGGCCCGCTACTTTGGCAGGGGATGGACCGCTACTGAAGTTGATCCTACATGTAAGGAATTACTTCTCCTACCTTGCAGGACTGTGGCTCATAAGCAGTGCTTTTTGATTGTCTGCATTACTGGTCAAGCTTAGAACCCCCTCCTCTCCCCACCTCCCTCCTCCTTCCAGCCCCACCACTTTGGCAGGGGACGGGCAACTACTGAAATTGATCCTACATGTAAGGAATTACTTCTCCTACCTTGCAGGACTGTGGCTCATAAGCCGTGCTTTTTGATTGTCTGTATTACTGGTCAAGCTTGGAAGACACATCACAGGATTCTACTTAAGTATGGGATTTGTTTTACATGTTTTAATTGTATGATATGTGCCACAAAATTAATTGTCTCTAGGCACTGATAGAGGGAAACAATCACTCTATTGCTGAGGAGAGGAAGAAAGAGCAGGACTACTGAGGCACAATACACGTAATTGAGGAGCAGAAAGGTGTTTGGGCTTTTCTGGAAGGTAAACAGAATAGGCCTCTCAAAAGAGAAAATCTCATGTCACACTTCCACCTCACGGCTGTGAGTGGTACAACCAGTGGGAAATTATTGTTAGATTGCAACACCAGAACTATTGCAGGTAACATTTTATGGAAGGTAAACTGGAGTCTATCCTTTAAGATACTTGTAGACTATGCATAGGATTTACAAAATCATTTGAATACCTGCTGGTAGCCAGAAAACATTCTTCAAAGCAAGAGCAAAATTGTGGGACATCTTAGATTTCAGTATTAGTCGAGTGACAGCATTTTGCACCCTTAGCATCATGTTAGTCTGAAACCTAGGTAGCCTCCAGGAAGGTATTTGCATGATCAAATTTTGCTTTGATGAGAGCTCCTACAATTACTTTGTGGTATACCTGAATGGTCAATGGAAGGATTTGTTTAAGCTGCCTCAAGCTGAGGAACGCTGACCGTTCAATTGTCCCAATATGTTGCCCAAAACTGAGCTTGTTATCCCATATCACTCCCACAATTTTTGCTATGTTACTGAATGAAGTGAGAAGCCGAAACAGATTGGGAGATTGTGGGAAGATTCTGATAGATCAAACTCTGTAACTCTGTCTCATCAACACAACCTTTGTCTTACCCGCTTTAAGTTTAAGCGGGCAGTTGCTCACCCATTCTCTACTTCATTCAGCTCCTTTGTAAGTGTGAAGAAGTCATCATGTGGGTCATTGAGACACTAAGAGATCTGAGCGTCATCTACTTAGGAATAAAGGGACAGACATTGGTTACTTATGTTCTAAAAGAGTGGTTTAATAAAAACAATGAACAACAGTAGTTACCACTGGGGGACTCCACAGTTAAAAATTGCCTCAGAAGATTGAAATGGACCAATCTTAATGCATTACATCCTCTTGGAGAGATTTGACTTGAGTAAAAACTGAGTTTTCCCTTGCTTACTACACATTAGATTAGAAGAAAGCTCCACTCACTCCTCACCATTCAAATACAAACTATGATAGAAAGGTTTAAAAAGCCCATATAATAGACATAAAAAATGTATAATCCGAAACAAAAATTGTCACAAAGTTTTATTAAAATTTTGTTTTTGTTTTTATATAAAAATATTTTGTTAAGATAATATTGTTAAAATAATACAATAAATATTGTATATCTCTAATTTATTCTAGGTTCAAAAATTGCCGGGGATCCAATACATTTAATACACTTTTTAAAAAAGACAAATCGCCTAATATTAAGAGAGAAAACACAAACAGACAATATACTTTGTCATTCAAAAAGACATATTCGTTAGAACCATTTTTTAACTGAGACCTGGTACAATAGGTCGTGTTCTAGTATCTACAGGTCCAGTCACTACCACGAATTATGTAACACATGCGTCGACGCATTTCGATGGTATTATTGTTTATATCCCATCTTTTTCAAGACAAGTAATAGAAACTCTCTATGTTGCACTGTATAATTGCCCCAAAGGGTAGATCCTGTATATAAAACAGATACACATATAAATCAAAAGAACACATGACTGTAATACACAAATACTCATATAATTTGGCTAAACAATATAAACTGCCATATTTAGACCAAATTTGACAATTTCATGCTTGGGACCTACATCGGCCTACCGGATGTGTTGCATATAGATAGAAAGGAACGAAAACATATATAGAACCATACAGCAATCCAATCGAACACATACCTCATTCTCATACCAGCGCGTTATTACAATTATAAGTCCAACAAGGACAAAGTTGTGTTCCAAGGTAACTTTTGTATTATGAATTTAGGTCACACAAGCCTCAGATATAGTCTGGTACATGGTTTTTAATCTGACCAATTCTTATTGTATAAAAGACAGGACTTCTTATTTACCTCGTTTCAAACTGTAAGCGTGTATATTATAAACCACTTCCTCAGGTTAACACCATTCAACCAAGACTCTCGATCTGCCTGGTGTCGTATAATAAAATCTGGAAAAGAGCAACTATTGTAAGCTCTTCCCATGACACATCATGTCCCTGAATAAATTAAAACGCATAAAATACTCTCGAAACATTTCCTACCTTATTTAATCTTTAATTGCCAGTACACGACTTGGACATAATCGACCCGAATATCGCAATTGAAAGTGAATACACCCGACCACTCTGTATAGTGTTCACTTTATCTAGAATGAGTCTATAAGAAATATATAAACAAAACCACACATAATTACTCATGGCTCCAAATAAAACCAAAAAGTATGTACGTTTCATTAATGAGGCTATCCTTACCTCCTAATGTATTTTTAACGCTCACCATTCGAAGACGTGACCATCGTCTTTTAAAGAATGGAAGTCGTAGGGTTTAGCAAGTACTCATGCCTTCTCTGTCTTAAAGTCTAAGAAAAGAGAAAACGGGAAAATTATCCCATTTGAAAGCCGGGGACCCTACACATCTCGCATTTGATTTCCTTCTTACCTCTGACAGGCGTTATAACGGAGCTTCAATGATTCTCTTCGTACCGGCGGGCATTCAACAAAAGATGGAAAACCGCCGAGTTTAAATACCCATCTACCACTCGAAAATAGTATTAATTACCTACCCGGCTTCACCTGACCTTACCTAATTGATATGTGAACCGGATGTTCTACTCCGGTTCCTTGAGGGGCTCAGACTCTTCCACAGATAACCCGGATATGCTCACTGGCTGCAATTTCGATAGAGTATGCATTCTGCCTAAGTTGCACCGGAAGCAAAAAGGCAGAATGCATACTCTATCGAAATTACATCCGGTTCACATATCAATTAGGTAAGGTCAGGTGTAGCCGGGTAGGTAATTAATACTATTTTGGAGTGGCCTATGGGTATTTAAACTCGACGGTTTTCCGTCTTTTGTTGAATGCCCACCGGTACAAAGAGAATCATTAAAGCTCCGTTATAACGCCTGTCAGAGGTAAGAAATGAATCAAATGCGAGTTGTGTAGGGTCCCCGGCTTTCAAATGGGATAATTTTCCCGTTTTCTCTTTTCTTAGACTTTAAGACAGAGAAGGCATGAGTACTTGCTAAACCCTACGACTTCAATTCTTTAAAAGACGATGGTCACGTCTTCGAATGGTGAGCGTTAAAAATACATTAGGAGGTAAGGATAGCCTCATTAATGAAACGTATATACTTTTTGGTTTTCATTTGGAGCCATGAGCAATTATGTGTGGTTTTGTTTATATATTTCTTATAGACTCATTCTAGATAAAGTGAACACTCTACAGAGTGGTTGGGTGTATTCACTTTCAATTGCGATATTCGGGTCGATTATGTCCAAGTCGTGTACTGGCAATTAAAGATTAAATAAGGTAGGAAATGTTTCGAGAGTATTTTATGTGTTTTAATTTATTCAGGGACATGATGTGTCATGGGAAGAGCTTACAATAGTTGCTCTTTTCCAGATTTTATTATACGACACCAGGAAGATTGAGAGTCATGGCTGAATGGTGTTAACCTGAGGAAGCGGTTTTTTAATATACACGCTTACAGTTTGAAACGAGGTAAATAAAAGTCCTGTCTTTTATACAATAAGAATTGGTCAGATTAAAAACCATGTACCAGACTATATCTGAGGCTTGTGTGACCTAAATTCATAATACAAAAGTTACCTTGGAACACAACTTTGTCCTTGTTGGACTTATAATTGTAATAACGCGCTGGTATGAGAATGAGGTATGTGTTCGATTGGATTGCTGTATGGTTCTATATATGTTTTTGTTCCTTTCTATCTATATGCAGCCCATCCGGTAGGCCGATGTAGGTCCCAAGCATGAAATTGTCAAATTTGGTCTAAATATGGCAGTTTATGTTGTTTAGCCAACTTATATGAGTATTTGTGTATTACAGTCATGTGTTCTTTTGATTTATATGTGTATCTGTTTTATATACAGGATCTACCCTTTGGGGCAATTATACAGTGCAACATAGAGAGTTTCTATTACTTGTCTTGAAAAAGATGGGATATAAACAATAATACCATCGAAACGCGTCGACGCATCTGTTACTTAATTCGTGGAAGTGACTGGACCTGTAGATACTAGAACACGACCTATTGTACCAGGTCTCAGTTAAAAAAATGGTTCTAATGAATATGTCTTTTGAATGACAAAGTATATTGTCTGTTTGTGTTTTCTCTCTTAATATTAGGCGATTTGTCTTTTTTAAAAAGTGTATTAAATGTATTGGATCCCCGGCAATTTTTGAACCTAGAATAAATTAGAGATATACAATATTTATTGTATTATTTTAACAATATTATCTTAACAAAATATTTTTATATAAAAACAAAAAACATTTTTAATAAAACTTTGTGACAATTTCTGTTTCGGATTATACATTTTTTATGTCTATTATATGGGCTTTTTAAACCTTTCTATCATAGTTTGTATTTGAATGGTGAGGAGTGAGTGGAGCTTTCTTCTAATCTAGTGTGTAGTAAGCAAGGAAAACTGCTTTTTTACTTGTTGCTAGTACCCTATTCCCTTGGCGTTGCATAAGGGGTCCCTCTCATTTTATTGTAGAGATTTGACTTGAGCCATTTAAGAACTGGCTCCCTGACAAGGGCCACTGCTTGCAACCAGCTAAGGAGTGAGCGGTACTCGACTGAAGAAATGCGGCGGACAGATTGAAATGAATAAGCAAGAGGCATGTCTTCTATTCTACTCCTTACACAATGTCATCCGACAGTGATACCTGTACTGTTTCAGTTCCGTATTGGGGGTGAAATCCATTATCCAGCAATTCATGATGTTCCAAGAATTTCTGGAGCTGGTAGGCATCTACTGGTTCCATGATCTTAGAAAGCCAAGGAAGACTGGCAATTAGGACATAGCTTTGGAAGATCAGGGTCAAGATAGACTTTTTTTTTTATAAGGGGGTTAAGGACAGATTTCATAATCTAGCCAGGAAAACAACGTTTTGTTAAGGGCAGATTAATGAATTTATGGGCACTAGTAACATTCCTAATATATTGTGGAATTTTTTGTATCATAGCTTTGATATATTTGGGCTCAAGTAGCATGAAACAGACAGTATCAACTGGCACATTTATATCTGTTCCTGCTGTTTCAGAGCACTGTGGACCTCTTCTCATGTCAGTCTGAGAAATGGAACTTTGAATGTCTTGAATGATTCAAATTAAAAAAAAAATATTTAAATGCATCAGTAGAATTAATTGATGGGAAAGGTTGAGGCAGTAGGTTAGTAGGGTTCGCATGTGCCTGCACAATTTGAGATCATTCTTTACATTTAGTTATTAGCTTGTTCTATCTTCTGATTAAGATATGTTCAGTTTATACAAATATTTATCACTGGTGTGGCAGGCAGTACACTGCATCTGTCAGTGAGTATAGTCTCCCAAGCTGTGTGGCCTCAACACTAGGGAAACAGAATGCAACAACACAGTTCAGTTTGGCAATGCATCCTCATTTGGGTGACTAGATGGTAATTGAGACTTAGTACGATTGTCACACAATTTCTCACATTGCCACTTAAAGAGGGCTAAAAAAGCAAATCACACAAGACAGCCTCCGCATATACACACACCTATGCATTCCAGCTTCCCAGGAGTCATACAAATAATCCCCATTTTAATGATAGTCCCCAGAGGTCTGTGAGACTATCCAGTTTCTCCAGAGCAACAATAAACCCAAATGTGTCAAGCCACTTCCAGACATCATTCAGTATATGGATCATCCTTCCTCCCAGGAGGAAATTGGGTTACTGGTTGAGAGGGGTTGCTGCTTCTCAACAGTGGTGGCTCGCATAGGGCGTGCTGCAGGGCGGTGGGGCGGGGCGGGGGTAGTAAACTCGGACATATGACGGAACGGAGGAAAGTAATAATTACTATCCTCCGTTCAGTCATATGTCTGAGTTTACATCCCCCCCCACCCAGCCCCTCCCCCGCCCCACCGCCCCACAGCACCCCCCATACGAGCCGCCACTGCGTCTCAAGTAGCAACCACAATTCTTCTCAGGGTGCAGTTACAAGCAAATCCTAAATTAACCTATGCTCACCCGTAGGGTAACTAGAGCAGTCAGGCTTAACTCCGACACAATGTGTAAAGTATTTGTGCAACACTTTAAACAGTAACATAGTGAAAACACACCACAAAAAGAGCCCACAGCAGAGTTAGATAAACAGAGTAATTTTTAATAAATAAAACAAGACAAAAATCCAATTAGTAGAACCAGAAATATTCAATTGTAAAGATTTTATTAAAAATAGCTCCAAAAGCAAAAAGCACCAATTGTGGATATCTGGTCACGCTGGACCGGGACAAAGTCACAAGCTCTGACTGACTGTGATGGAGCATGGATGGCTACGGGGACCCAGTTAGGCCCGCTGAACAGAATACCTTCAATCCTTGGGTGAGAGTTGCGAAGATCCGCATCAAAAATGCGTTGCGCCGCTGAGGAGATGCATTAGTTCCAAGATGAGGTGAAACTGCGGTTCGAGACTCTGCATCGTTGTCAGGGATTCCGTGTACCAGGGCTTGCAATGTGAAGTCCGGAGTGATACGTTGGTAGAGGCTGCCGCTGACAAGGGTTGTGAGGGCCTGCACCAAGGATGTGCCGCGTGGTGGTGGTTCCGATGCAGGGATGGGCTGTGATGCGAAACGGGTCTGTGCGGCGGTTCCAATCCATGGAGTAGGGGCGATGCATCAGTTCTGCTCGGGGTTGCGCCGCACAACAAAGGAGATGCGTTGGTTCTTTCTGGATCCACAGAGGCTGTCAGAGCACCTTAGGCCAACTTCCAAGGGTCCAGGACTGGGGTGGCATCACTTGGCAGGGTAGACTCACAGATGACAGAGTCCATGGGCAGGTGCAAGGTTGTTGAATGCCTGTTATGTCCATGAGGCTGCAGATCAGGAACCAGCCTACTAGCCCTTGGAGTCACTCTGGGTTTAAGAGATGCAGGTCCAGCCCCTCTCACCCAGGCAAGGGGGCAGCATGCAGCAGGTCAACACAGCAAGGCAGTAGCACAGCAAGGTAGTAGTACAGCAGGGCAGCAGTCTGGCAGAGTGACAGTCCTTAAGCAGCTCAGCAGTTCTTCTTCCTGGCACAATATCGACAAGTCCAGAAGTGTACTGAAGTGGTCGTGTCTGAGGTCCAATATTTATACACGGTTGTGCTTTGAAGTGGGGGAGAAGCTTCTGAGGTTTCCCATTGAAGTTCCCAGGCATGCTGCTCTCCCTGTCCTAGCTCCAGACTAACCATAGAGGGCATGCAGTCCTTTGTGTGGAGGCAGGACACAGCCTATTCAAGGGGAAGTGGGGCTATGCTCAGCTCCTCCTTCCCATTCTGCCAGTGAAGCCCCATCCAGGTACACCTAAGCTCCTTATTGTGTGTGGCTGTCTAGGAGGAATACATAAAGTTCAGCTGAAAGCTACACCCAGTCATGTGACCCAGGTACAGGCAACAGGCAATAAATTGCTAAGGCAGGAAAATTCCAACTTTCTAAAAGTCGCATTTTCAAAATTGTAATTAAAAATCCAACTTCACCATAAGTTGGATTCTTCATTACAATTCCAAACACACCAACCATGAACCGGTTACTAGTTCTCATTTGGAAATTACACCTAATTAAACGTAATGAGGTAACTCCAATGTTATCCTACGGGAGAGGTAGGCCTTGCAGTAGTGAAAAATGATTGTAAGAGTTTTTCACTACCAGGATCTTGAAAACTGAAAAGTACATGTCCAACTTTTTATATACACTGAACCCTGCCCTCTGGGCTGTCCATGGCCTACCCTATGGGTGAATTATATGTATTAAAAAAATAAAAAGGAGTGTTTGGGCCTGGCAAAAGGTTTACATTGCAAGGTTGAAAGGACAGTTAAAAACTGCGCACACAGGCTGTAATGGCAGGCCTGAGAAATGTTGGAAGGATTGCTTAAGTAGTTGACGCAGTCAATGCTGCAGGCCCACTAGTAACATTCAACTTCCAGGCCCTGGGCACATGTAGTGCCGATTTGCTAGGGACTTATGTGTAAATTAAATATGCCAATTGGGGATTAGCCAATGTTACCATGTTTTAAGGAGAGAGCACAAACACTTTCCCACTGATTTGCAGTGGTAAAATATGCACAGTCCTAAAGCCAACAAAAACGAGATCAGCAAAAAGAAAGAAGGAAGGCAAAAGGTTAGGGGCAGACCACCTTAGGGTGACAGGTCTAACACAGAACATGAGGGAAGTGTGAGACTGGAGTAATATGTCAAATCCAGAAAAGTTATGGAGAATCTGCAAGATCACCAATCCCTCCTCAAAAAAGAACTTGGTTACTCCATGGGAAGTGTAAAAATCATCAAGTACCAATGAGTCACAGAGAATGAAGAAAGGTCATGCCCTATGCAATTAACAGCACAATATCAGAACAGCAGTAAAAATTGAAAATCACACTATTTTAGGCATTCTCCTATTTGCTTTTACTCAAAGATGTAGAAGATAAGTAACCATGAGATAAAAGTTTGATTTGAGCACAAACCAGCAGAGTTAGTGTTAGAAATGGGGGTCTCTAGTTGGCAAGGGCTTGCACCTTTGTCCAAATAGGGACCCTTCTTCCTAGTCAGGGTAAGGGAGTTACACTCCTAAAATAACCCCTGCTCACCCCCTTGGTAGCTTGGCACAAGCAGTCAGGCTTATCTTAGAGGCAGTGTGTAAAGCATTTGCACATAACCAACAGTAATACAGTGTAAGCACTACAAAAGGACACCACACCAGTTTAGAAAAATATCCAATATTTGTATATACTTAAGACAAGACCAAAAATGATCAAAATCCACAATACAGTACTTAAAAATCTTCAGTTATCAAAATATGCTTTAAAAACAGTTCCTTGATGTTGATAGCTCCATCCGGGGCTATCACGGCGTCGTGAGCAAACAAATCCAAACAGTTCTGGCTGACCGCGGCGTCGCGGGCCAGCTACGGTGTCAGGAAGACCCGCAAACAGTACCTTTTAGAAATGCAGGGCGTCGGCGACCTCTCATTGAGCTTCCGAAAGCACGGCGTCCGCAGGCGTTGGTTCCGAAGGTCGGTGCAGGAGTCGTCGGGGCCCTCGAAGTCACACGTGTTGCAGATAGATCTCCTCTCTGTTGAAGTCAGGAGCGCTGGCGTCGGCAGGCGCCGGGTGCTGCAGTGCGAAGTGCAGCAGTGCGGCGTGCGGTGCCCTCAGGTCGCGGTGCGAGCAGCGGCTCGGTGGCGGCATCGGATGGTGTCGTCGGTGAGACCAGGGTCACGGTGCGAGATGAAGGCGGTGCTCGTCACGGTGCTGGCAGGTCACGGTGCAAGCAGCGTCGTCGTCGTTGCTGAAGCGCTGTCGTCGGCTGACGAACTGGAGTCGATGGCGCCGGCATCGGTAGGCCAAGGCTGCGGTGCGGGATGAGGGCGGTGCGTCGTGTAATTTTACGAGCGGTGCCCTCGAACCACGGTGCAAGCAGCGGCGTAGATTTGGGCGTGGAGCGGCGTCGTCGGGGATACCAAGGCATCGTCGTGAAGCGAGGCGGTGTGGAGTGCGGTGCCCACAGGTCACGGTGCGAGCAGCGGCTCGGTGGCGGCATCAGCAGGCGGCGTCGGTGAGACCAGTGTCGCGGTGCAGCGTTGCGGCGGTGCCCTCTGTGGTGCCTTCAGGACACGGAGTCGGCAGCGGCATCGTAGACGTCGTCGAGTTGCTTTTCTTCTGTTGCAGCACAAAACACACAGTCCCCAGTGCTGAGGGCAGAAGAGCTTGAAGTCTTTGCTGTTCCTGAGACTTCTTGAACAGGGGGCAGGCTCTACCTCCCGCCCTTGGAGAGACTCGCAAAGTAGATTGCAGAAAGTTCAGTCCAGTCCTTTCACTGCACAAGACAGAAGCAGCCACTGCAGGCCAACACAGCAAAGCACACAGCAAAGTGGTAGTTCCTCCTCACAGCTTCTCCGGCTCTTCTTCTTGGCAGTCTGCTTGATCCAAAAGAGTTCTAAAGTTCAGGGGTCTGGGCCCCAATATTTATATCCCAAAATCCTTTGATCTCTTAGGCAGAGAGTGTCTGTGCCCAGCCAGAACCAGTTCTGCCTCCTCTGGTGTGACTTCCTGGCAGGAGGTGGAGACGGCATTGTCAGAGGCAGACCAGGCCCTTTGAGGTGCAAGGAAATCTCCTCCCCCTTCCCCAGTTGCAGCCCAGGTCTATTCAGCCCTTTCCTGTCCCACCTAGACTATCTGTAGCCACTCCTGCTCCCCAGCCTTCTGTCATCCAAAACCCAGACAGGCAATCCACATTCCAACAGAGGCACACAGGATGACTGAGCAAGAAAATACCTACTTTCTAAAAGTGGTATTTTCAAACACAGAATGTAAAAATCACCTTCACTAAAAGATGAGTTCAGGCATACTAAACTTTATTTTCCTACCTAGTTCCCAGGGCCAGTTATGTTTATAAGATGTTATAAACAAACTTCCCATTCTGTCCTATGGGGAACATGTAGCCTTATAATAGTGAAAAACAAAATTGGCAGTAATTCACTATCAGGACATGCCACACACACCAGGGCATGTCCTACCTTTCACATACACTGCACCCTGCCCACAGGGGTACCTTGGGCCTACCTTAGGGGTGGCTGACATGTAAGAAAAGGGAAGGTTGGGGCCTGGCAAGTGGGTGCACTTGCCAAGTCGACATGGCAGTACCAGACTGCGCGCAGACTCTGCAATGGCAGGTCTGAGTCACCTTTTCAGGGCTACTCACGTGGGTGGCACAATCAGTGCTGCAGGCCCACTAGTAGCATTTGATTTACAGGCCCTGGCACACTCAGTGCACTTTACTAGGGACTAACAAGTAAATCAAATATCCAATCATGGAAACACCAATCCATAACATATTTTACCACAGGAGCACTTGCACTTAACCACTGATCAGCAGTGAGAAAAGTGCGCAGAAGCACTAAGTCAGCACAAACAGAGTCAAAACCGGGAGGTCAGAAAGCAAAAAACTCAGGGGAAACACGCCAAAAGATGCCAAGTCTAACACATGTCCCCTCCAGCTGAAAGTAGGGAGAACTACCCAACCTCCTGGGAGTTCTCTTCACTAAGGCGGAAGAACCTGGACAGACCATCTGCATTGGCGTATTCTGTGCCAGGGCGGTGTTCCACCGTAAAGTCCATTCCCTGTAGGGAGATGGACCACCTCAGCAGTTTTGGATTCTCACCCCTCATTTGCGTCAACCATCTGAGGGGCCTGTGGTCTGTCTAAATCCGGAAGTGAGTCCCAAACAGGTAGGGCCTCAGCTTCTTCAGTGCCCAGACCACAGCGAAAGCTTCCCTTTCTATGGCACTCCACCTCTGTTCCCTGGGGAGTAGTCTCCGGCTAAGGAAGACTACAGGCTGGTCTAGGCCCTCTTCGTTCAGTTGTGAGAGCACCGCTCCCACTCCATGCTCTGAAGCGTCAGTCTGCACGACGAATTCCTTGGAGAAGTCGGGTGCCTTGAGCACGGGTGCCGTGCACATGGCGGCCTTCAGGGTATCAAAAGCCTTCTGGCAGGACTCAGTCCAGATCACCTTCTTGGGCTGCTTCCTGTAAGTCAGCTCTGTTAAGGGGGCAACAATGGTGCAAAACCCTTAACAAACCTCCTGTAGTACCCGGTGAGTCCTAAGAAGGCCCTCACCTCTGTCTGGGTCTTGGGGGGCTCCCAAGCCAGAATGGTGTCAATCTTGGGTTGTAGGGGCGCCACCTGGCCACTTCCTACCTGGTGTCCCAAGTACACCACCGAACCCTGCCCGATCTGGCACTTACTGGCCTTGATAGTGAGGCCTGCCCTCTGCAGCGCCTTCAACACTTCACCGAGGTGCTGCAAGTGTTCGTCCCAGTTGGAAATGAACACTGCGATGTCATCCAGGTAGGCGGCACTGAAATCCTCCAGCCCAGCCAACACCTGGTTGACCAACCTCTGAAAGGTGGCAGGGGCATTCTTCAACCCAAAGAGCATCACCCGGAACTGGTAATGTCCTTCTGGGGTTGAAAATGCTGACCTCTCATTGGCCCCATCGGTTAAGGCAATCTGCCAGTACCCAGACGTTAAATTAAAACGTGCTGAGGAACTTGGCAGCTCCCAACCGATCAATGAGCTCATCAGCTCTGGGGATGGGGTGTGCGTCAGTCCTGGTGACAGCATTGAGCCCACGGTAGTCCACACAAAACCGCAGTTCTGGAGTGGCACCGGGTGCAGCAGCCTTTGGGACCAAGGCCACTGGGCTGGCCCAAGGACTGTTGGAAGGCTCGATCACCCGTAAAGCCAACATCTTAGAGACCTCCTCTTTAATGTTGGCCTTGACCCGGTCAGTCAACCTGTAAATCTTTTTTTTTTTGTCCTCATCTGCCCAGGTCAACAAAAGGTAATGATCCGTACTCCGGGGTCTCCCTCAATGTAGCACCGTCCGAAGCCCTTTCATTATTAGACCTAAGATTGATCACTCTATACCTTGCTTTTCGTACTCCAACCATAGGTAGCCTTTTTTAATGACCAGACCCTCTCTGAGGCCACCACCGGAGCAATCAAGCAATATGGTATAAAGGCATAATCATCGGACTATATATGTGCAGAGGAATTTACCCAGTTCTCAAAGGGAAGCCAGAACTCATTACGCTTAAGCTTAGAAGCTCTATCTAGCAGAACAGTGTATTTTATTGAGGCCAACCATTCTACTTTATTCGGGGCTTAGCTTTTATCCAGTGCTTACATATTTCCCTGCGGGCAAGCAATATTAGATAAAAAATCAATTTTTTTATGCTTTGCGACAAAGATTTATAGTTATCAGGGAGCCCAAAAAAAACAAGAGATTTGCTTACCTGCAGCGTCCGTCCAAGTATTAAGGATATCGTATTACTCACATCCCGCCAAAACCCTTGAACCATCGGACAATCCATGAACATATGTTCGTCATCACCTTTTTCTTTCCCACATTTAGGGCACCTTGGCGTGACGCCTTTCGCAAATTTTGCCAATTTGTATGGCGTCCAATAGACCCTGTGGAGACAAAAAAGGTGGTTCTGCCTTAAATTTGCGGCACGTACCGTGGAGTATAACAAGTCACAAGATACTTGCCACAGGTCTTTCAACTGCTCTCCCGGCAAGCTCTTCTCCCACAGCGTAACTGGTAGCTTAAAGTCTCCATCCGAGCTCTCCACTAAGATCCAGTACCACCTTGCCAACTCTTTTCCACGGGTTCCTTCAGATTTTATTGAAGATTCTAATTCATTAGAAAGTCCCGCATCTATCCCATCAGTGAGGCTCCAACTCTTTATTTGGATATACTTGAATCTTGACAGTTGCCCATTAGCTATCTCCTGGGCCTCCTCCCAAGAGATTAATACTCCGTCTACCATCAATTGACCCCAAGTTGTTATCCCTGCTTCTTTTAATGGACGAGCCAAACAGTCCTTAGACCACTCCGGAGATCCAGGAGAGTCCCAGATAGGGGCTAATCCACTATAGTAGTTAATGTTAGATTCCCTCCTGATTTTATGCCAAGTTATTGCAAAGCCTTGCAGGGTCTTAAGTCGTACTTTTTTAAAGAAGCGTGGGTCACCATATTTATGTACAAAATCGTGCTCGCCCCCTTGCACATCGAATAACATGGCTTTAAACATTTTCCCGGTATCAGAACAATCTGGTTTGCTTAGTAGACATTTCCCTCCCTTTAATAGAAAAACCCAGGCATAATAAGATAAATCCGGCAGTCGTAGGCCCCCCTTGTCATATTGCCTTCTAAGCTTTTTCCAAGCAATTCTCGTACCTTTTGAGGCCCAGATAAAGCTAGTAATCTTTGATTGGGCCTTTTTAAGCCATTCTTCTTTAAAGGCCATAGGGATATTCTGAAACAGAAAAGTGAACTTGGGGAGGATTGCCATCTTTACAAGATTTACTCTGCCATAAATAGTTAGAGGAAGGTGAGACCAGCTAAGTAGGAGTTTCCCCACTGCCTTATTGATCTTTTGGAAGTTAGTTTCTGGAATTTGTTCTATCCTCTGAACTATTTTGATGCCTAAATACCTCATTTCTTCCTTAACACAGCTCAGTTGCGAATTAATGTTCCATGTCATTACAACCGTTTTATTTTCATTGATCTCATAACCTGAGAGACTCCCAAACCATGATGCCAAATCGTACACTGCTGGTAATGCTGCATTAAGATCTGAGGTGTATACCATTAAATCGTCGGCATAAAGTCTTACTTTTTCCTCCCACCCCTGGAATCTAAAGGGGAGTATGCTGTCATGCCCTCTTATCTTTTCCGCTAGTGGTTCAATATACAAATTAAAAAGTAAGGGGGATAACGGGCACCCTTGCCTAGTCCCCCTATAGATGTTGAAAGTGCTTGAGATGTTTCCATTCACCAAAACCCTAGCTGTGGGATTCTTATATAAGAGTGCTATTGCCCTGCAGAAGTTCTCCCCTAGATTAGATAATCGCAAGATTTCCTGGAGGAAAGACCAATTAACCCGGTCGAAGGCCTTAGTCGCATCCACGGTGATAACTGCCAGTGGCACTTTGAATGTAGTTGCTATATCGATAGCACCAATTAAGTTATAGGTTAATTCTTTGATCCCCCTACCACGCACAAAGCCCTTCTGATCTTCATGTAAAAGTACTTTCAACACCCCCCTCAGCCTATCTGCTAGAATTTTAGTAAAGATCTTATAATCCGAGGTAAGCAATGAGATAGGCCTGTAGGAGTCGCAGCAGTTAGGTGGTTTATCTATTTTAAGTATCAGAGTGACAATGGCATCATTCCAAGAAGGGGGGATCTCACTACCGCATTCAAAAAACTCAGTGAACAGCCTGGCCATTACCGGGACTAGATATTTCTCCAACTTTTTATAAACTTCGACAGGAAGACCGTATGGTCCTGCAGCCTTATTCGATTTTCCTGTTTTAATAGCACTTCTAATTTCGGCTTCTGAAATTGGGCTATTAATTACTTCCCTTTGAGTTTCAGACACTTTGTGGGGAGCTTCTTGACCCAGCCAGCCTTCAATCTCCTCTCCCAGTGTGGATAGATTTTCAGAATACACTTCCCCAAAATGATTTAATAAAGCCTCTTCTATGCCCTCCCTCGTCCTAATTAGGCATCCTGTCCCACCACATTTTAGTTCTTTTATAAAGCTTTTTGCTTGGTCGTTTTTTACTTTCCATGCAAGTAGCTTGCCACAACCTTCTCCATAATTAAAATGGGCCAGTTTACTCACTTGCCACCTTTCCTGCAGTCTTCTTTCCAGAACGCCTACTAGCTCCATTTTAAGAGCCTCAATAGATGCTACTCCTGTACTATCTCTTTATCTTGTATCTGTTGTTCAAGCCCCTTGATCTGATCTTCAATATTAGCTATTTCTGCCCTTCGTTGCTTATTTTTGTAAGATTGGATAGATGTTATTTTCCCCCTTAAGAAGGCCTTATAGGCATCCCATACTATACCTATTGAGGCACTATCTAAGTTATGCTCAAAAAACTCTTGAGATTCCAGCCCTAATTTCTCCATTGTGTCTTCATCAGACAGTATAGTGCGATCAATAGTCCATCTCCTTTGGATCACCGTGTTAGGAGGGACCAAAAGTATAGTTATGGCAGAGTGATCAGACAAGTGAGATCCCACATGACTGGCGTCCCTAACCTGACCCTTCAAGGATTGATCAATCAAGAATAGGTCTATTCTTGATTGATGACCATATTTTTTTATTATTAAAGGTAAAGCTTTTTAGGCCTTTCCTCTCCTTCCAAATATCGCACCAACCTAGATTCTTTATCGAATTTATTATTAGAGAACGTGATTTATTATGGTGGAGCGGTCTAAGCTATCATCTAGAACCACATTAAAATCACCTGCCATTATGATGGGGTCCGGAAAATCCAAGAGTTCCAGGAGTAGATTGCCAAACGGAGTAGGGTCATCTAAGTTGGGGCCATAAAAGCCAACCAAGGTATAAGCCTGGTTGTAACACCTCACTTTAGCAATAACCCATCTACCAGCCTTATCTACTCTACTCTCCTCAATTATTATCTGTGGATTCGTTTTTACAAGAATCGCCACTCCTCTTATAGTGAGTTGATGGTCCGTACAAATCACACTCTGAAGCCATCTTCTAGAATTAAAAATCTCAATCATTTCACTGCTGGTTAAATGAGTCTCTTGGAGAAATATGATTTGGGCTGGAGCATCTTTTAAATACTGCAGGATCTTTTCCCTTCTCTGCTTCACTCTAAGGCCATTAACGTTCCATGATAACAGCTCTATCTGAGCCTTCTGGCTGGTAGTCATTTTGTGTTTCTTACTCTCGCTAGCCCATTAAGACCAGAGTTCCAGATCATTTTTTGAGGACAAGCTTTTTTTTGTAGTTTTTCCCTCTGCTCCTCCACCCGTGCACTCAATTCAAACCATGTCCCCTTCCTCCCCTCCCTTGGAAATCCCTCCTCTTCCTTCTTCATAGCCTAAGCCTAAGGAGGACTTCCGAGGTTAAGAGACCTATACTTAAAAGTATATATTCCCCAGTGGAGTTAGTGGAACTAGTGATTCTCTACATAAGTCTAAATACTAAGAAGTGTAAAAAACAAAAGGAGACAGAAAAAAACAGTAATTGTAAAATAATAAGGGGGATAATGACTTCGCAGCAGAGTAGACAAACTGACCATAAATAAGAAGAAGGGAGAAATAATCTCTGCCTTCCCTACTTCACCCCCGTACCTGAAATAGATCTAAGGAATTCTTCAGCTTCGTCTACCCTGTGAAAGGTCTGCATTTTATTGTTATGCATCACCCTCAAACTAGCAGGAAATCTTAACTGAGCCGTTGCACCCCATTTTCTGAAAGGTTCAATCAGATTGCCGAACTCCCATTGCTTGTTGGCCGTAATTTGAGAGACATCAGATCTGATATCGAACTTGATGCCATCTACTGATAGGTTTTTCTGTTTTAGGGCTTTTGTGAGTATTTCTTCTTTAACTTTATAGGTATGAAAGTTAACCAGGATTTTCCTGGGTTTTGTTTTATTCGAGTTTAACCTGAATGGGTCTCTATGGTCTTCTTCTGAGCAGTCCATATGCACTCCCAGTTTAATCAGTCTTGCCACAAAAGCCCTAATATCCTCTCCCTCTGTCCCTTCCGGGATTTTTAAGATGCGAAGATTATTTCTTCTCTGGTTATTCTCCAGAGACTCCATCTTTTCCTTCAGCAAAATCTCATTCCCCTTTAGAAGTGTAATCTCCTTCGAGTTGGCCTCCGACTGCAATGTTAAATCTCTCACTGAGTTTTCCAGCTGCGATGTCCTTACCGCAATGTCATCTAGTTTTTTTTCCAAGCTATCACAAGAGACTCTGATCTCTTTTTGATTAGTTTAGGAAATTTCAAATCTGCTTCTAACCTCAATGGTTAACATCTGAATAAGATCTGAGACTGACTGATGTTGTGACTGACCCTGTAGTTGATGTTGCGTTTGCTCTACATCTTTTGGGCCCTCCACACTCCTGAAGTTCCAGAGGGCCTTTACCAGACGCTATTTCTGAGTGGGGGGCAAACGGATCCATGCTTCCAGGGGGGAAGGACACCCCTGAACCTTTCTGGACTATATTTTTTGTTACTGGGGGGGGGCTGGGAGGACTATTTCCTGAGAATCCAAAGAGTCTGCCAGCACCTAAAATTTGTTTGGACTTGCAAAACCTTGATCACCTTCCACCCTATTCCCAGGATAATCCAAAGTCGGGTTTTTTAACAGCAAAGTCTTTGGTACTATTTTAAAGAAAGTCCTTAATGAGGGAGTAATTTTAAGGTTAGATGTCAGTACCTCCCTTTTTTTCCCTTTTGATCTTCTCTTTTTTGGGGTCACCCACTCTCCTATATCCTCACCAGTTTTGAAGGAAGGTGCAGGCTCTGAACCTTTAATGTTCTTCCGGGTTCTGCTCAGTGTGCTTTTTGTAAAATGTCTAGCCTCAAAGCTTCTCAAATTATATCTACCAAGCAGTGAGCTTTTTTCAACTGCCCCAACCACACTCTCCACTGACTGGGGTGCCGCCACGTTTGAGTCACCGCGAGCTTTTATGCTCAGAGAGGCTTTTTGCTGCTTTTTAGGGGGAACAGAGTGTTTCCTGCATTTGGTATCACCACTATATTCTCCCTCCAGTTTCCCCCCAACCCTTCTTCCCACACCACTTCTCCTACCAGAATAGGTCTGACCTGTTTCTTGCGCTGGGTTCCTGATGGTTCTCCCGGCCTTAGAGGGCTCTACGGGCTCCGAAGACTCCTGTCCTACGTGAACCACCGGCAGTCTTACTCTCTTGCTGAGGAGCGTTTCACCCACGCTTGTGCTGCCTCTGCCCAAACCACTCCGGACGGAGAGTTGAGCCACCGCCCTCCGGCCCCTGCTGAGCTCTCGAGCTGCACGAGCCCAGCAGGAGTCCCGGTCGGGCAGCCCCACAACCTCCACGGGATCACCAGCCCCTCCGGGTCCGCCGCACCAAAAAAAAAATCAAGGCACAGACAAAGCAGGACCGCAAAGTAAGCCTCTAGTAAAATTCCTTCTCACTCGCGTCTCTATATACCGTAAGCACCATTAAATCATCCTGTAATTTTCCGCATTTAGTTATAAACACCGATTATACCAAGCACCACTGGGTTATTGCAGGATCCATATTCACATCTCTAGCCTCGGGGAGCCTCCGCGACCGCGTCTGAACTGGCCGCCATGTTTTCCCACATTCCCCGTCAACCTGTAAATCTTGTGTTTCACAGGAGGGCTGTCACCGGTGTCCACGTCGTGGGTACACCAGTGAGTAACACCTGGGGTCAGAGAGAACAGGGGGGCAAACTGTCCCAACAACTGGTGACAATCGCTCTGCTGTTCTGGGCTCAGTGTAGGGGAGAGGATCACACCTTCCATTGACCCATCGTGCTTCTTGGTAGACAGGAGGTCAGGGAGAGGTTCACTTTCCTCTTCCGTCCCATCATCTGTCGCCAAGAGCATGCTCACTTCGGACCTCTCGAAGTGGGGTTTGAGGCGGTTCACGTGGAGGACTCTCAAAGGGTTCCTTGGAGCCCTCAAATCCACCAGGTAGGTGACATCACTTTTGCACTCCACCATCTCAAATGGCCCAGTCCACTTGTCCTGCAAAGCACAAGGTTCCACTGGGGCCATGACCCACACTTTCTGCCCAGGTTGACATTCGACCAGAGTGGCATTCTGGTCATACCACTTCTTCATTTCTTCCTGGCTTGCTTCCAGGTTCGCCTGAGCGAGTTTCCTGAAGCGGGCAGTTTGGTTTCTGAAGGCCAGCATGTAACTAAACACATCCTGGGGAGTTTTCCTGGGAGCTGCCCCCCAGCCTTCCTTGACCAAACTCAGAGGTCCTCTCACAGGGTGACCATACAGAAGCTCAAAGGGACTGAACCCAAGAGACTTCTGTGGCACCTCCCTGTACGCAAAGAGAAGGCATGGCAAGAGGACGTCCCACTTACACCTCATGGGTTCTGTTAGACCCTTAATCATGCCCTTCAAGGTCTGGTTGAATCTCTCCACCAGACCGTTACCTTGTGGGTGGTAAGGGGTGGTGAACTTGTAGGTTACACCACACTCCCTCCACAGGGATGTCATATACTTGGATATGAAATTGGTCCCTCTGTCAGAAACCACCTCTCTGGGGAACCCCACGTGGGAAAAGATCCCCATTAACGCCCGGCCCACCACTGGCGCCGTTGTTGTCCTGAGAGGGATTGCCTCCGGGTACCGGGTGGCATGGTCCACCAAGACCAGGATGTACCTGTTGCCCATGGCTGTCTTGGGATCCAGTGGCCCCACAATGTCCATCCCTACCCTTTCAAAGGGTGTTCCAACAACTGGAAAAGGTTGGAGAGGAACTTTGACCTTCCTCCCACTCTTACCACTTGCCTGGCAAGTTTGGCAAGACCTGCAATGTCCATCTGACTGCCTTCACATTTGGGGCCAGAAGAAGTGGGTGACAAGCCTGTCAAAGGTCTTGTCCTGCCCCAATTGTCCTGCCAAAGGCACGTCATGAGCCAGACCCAGTAGGAAGGTCCTGAAGCGCTGGGGTACCACCAGCACACAGGCTGACCCAGGCTCAGCGACCTTAGGCTCACTGTACAGGAGACCATTCTCCCAGTAGATCCAATGTGATCCAGACTGATCACCAGCTGCCTGGTCTGCAGCCTGCCGCCGCAGACCCTCCAGAGGAGGGCACTCTTTCTGCTCCTTGCAGAATTCCTCCCTGGTGGGACCCCCTTCTTGCTGCCAATGGGTCAGCTCAGAGATGTCCCCCAGTTCAGCTACCTGCTCCCCTGTAGGCACTGGGGCGTCCCCCTCAAGGTCCGCCTCCTCCCGGTCCGTGGGAACTTCAGGGGCCGGTTTCCCGCGCCCCTTCCCCTTTCTCTTGGCAGGGACTTGGGCCACTGTTTCAGGCTCCAAGTCCTCTTGATCACCATCTCTGGCCGCCATTGACCGAGTGGACACGCATGCCCACTCTGGCAACCCAAGCATCTCCAAGTGAGACCTGAGCTCGACATCCTTCCACAAGGACTGCTCCAGGTCGTTACCTAGCAGACAATCTACAGGCATGGAAGGGCTCACAACCACCCTCAAGGGACCTGAGACCCCCCCCCCCCACTCGAAGGGAACCTGCGCCATCAGACACTGGCGCTCTGAATTGTCTACAGCAATTACTTGGTGGAATGCCCCTGGGACTACCTGCTTCTCAGAGACCAGGTGACACCGGACTCAGGTCACACTGGCTCCAGTATCTCTGAGAGCCTCTACCCTTTTCCCATTGATGGTCACCAAGGTGCTGTATTTCATTGTGTTAGGGGGCACCTGGTTTCCTGGGACCATCTCACTGTCGCCTAGTGAGACGAGGGTCATTTCTGCGGGATCCCCATCCTCCTGTGGGTACTCCTCCTCCCCAAGCGCTACACTAGCCAACACCTTGGACTGCCCACCGGTGGGTGGCTGAGCCCCCTTTGAACACTTGGGGTCCCCCTTCATGTGGCCCACCTGGTCACATGCAAAACACCTGCGGGGGCCGGTCTCAGCAGGCTTTCCTGATGAGACCCCTGGCTTCTTATCTCCGGGGGGATGGGAACCTTTACCCTGGGTGTTAATTTGGGGCCCTTTAGAGAACTCCTGTGTTTTACCCTTGTCCCACCCACTTTTCTGCTGGGGACCTTGCCCACCTTTGGCTGAGTCTCCCCCAAACGCTTTCTTGTGGACCCTGGTACTCACCCAGCGGTCCGCCTCCATAGCAAGCTTCCTGGGTTCAGTCAGCTTACTATCAACTAGGTGCTGGCGCAGATCTGCAAAACATAGACTAGACAAGTGCTCCCATGCAATCAAATTGTAGACCCCTGAAAATCTGTCACATTACTGCCCTTCACCCAGCCATCCAGTGACCGGCAAAACACATCCACACATTCCAACCAAGTGTTGGCATCAGACTTCTTACTGGACCTGAACTGATCCCTGTACTTTTCAGGAGTAAGACCATACTTAGTGAGAAGGGCGTCCTTCATGTCTGGATAGGTGAGGTGATACCCCTTACCCAAAGCTATTAAAGTATCCCTTGCTTCTTCCGGGAAGAGAGGCCACAATCCTGCTCCCCAGTTCTCCTCGGGGACCCCATTCATGTGGATTGCCGCCTCGTACCCCTGAAACCACCTTTGTATGTCATCCCCCTTCTTGAATTCCTTGCCTACATTCTTAGGGATGTGCACAATTCTGTCTACCTGTCTTGACAGGTTGCTGCCACCATCTGAGTTGGCTCTACTCCTCTGATCCAGCTCCTTTATCCTGATCTCATGATCTAACATCATCCTTTTCTCTTCCATGGCTAACTTAAGCTTCTCCAGTTCTACTGCCACTCTTTTGCTTCCCGCCTGTCCTCCAGCTCTTCTGGGGACAGGCCACTGCTGCCTGGCCTGGAGGGTTCCCCCCCTCCCAAAAGCACATCCACCCTAGGAATAGGCTCCTCCGCCTCTCCACTGAGGTCACCAGACTGCTCGCTGGCATGTCTGGCTGCTACCCAGGCCCTCAGCGCCTTTTGTAGCTCGTCCTTCCTAGTGAGGCCTCTGACTTGGACTTTTAGGTTTTTGCAAATTGATTTCAATTCCCTAACATTGTAGGCTTCCAACCTATCCTCCTCAAAGGCAATTTCCAGGGATGTAACGGATGATGCTCTTGATTCCGGCATGATGAAGTAGCAAGTTCAAACTGGCAAGGTTAAAAATAGGCCAAAAAGAAAAAGAACCAGTATGTGGCACGTAATGGTCTGCGATATGGTAGTAGTGCACACCAATCACTGTAAGTCAAGTGCAAACGCAAGTCCTATCCTCACCGCTGACAACCAATGTTAGAAATGGGGGTCTCTAGTTGGCAAGGGCTTGCACCTTTGTCCAAATAGGGACCCTTCTTCCTAGTCAGGGTAAGGGAGTTACACTCCTAAAATAACCCCTGCTCACCCCCTTGGTAGCTTGGCACGAGCAGTCAGGCTTATCTTAGAGGCAGTGTGTAAAGCATTTGCACATAACCAACAGTAATACAGTGTAAGCACTACAAAAGGACACCACATCAGTTTAGAAAAATATCCAATATTTTTATATACTTAAGACAAGACCAAAAACGATAAAATCCACAATACAGTACTTAAAAATCTTCAGTTATCAAAATATGCTTTAAAAACAGTTCCTTGATGTCAATAGCTCCGTCCGGGGCTATCACGGCGTCGTGAGCAAACAAATCCAAACAGTTCTGGCTGACCGCGGCGTCGCGGGCCAGCTACGGTGTCGGGAAGACCCACAAACAGTACCTTTTAGAAATGCAGGGCGTCGGCGACCTCTCGTTGAGCTTCCGAAAGCACGGGGTCCGCAGGCGTCGGTTCCGGAGCTCGGTGCAGGAGTCATCGGGGTCCTCGAAGTCACACGCGTTGCAGATCGATCTCCTCTCTGTTGAAGTCAGGAGCGCTGGCGTCGGCAGGCTCCGGGCGCTGCGGTGCGAAGTGCAGCGGTGCGGTGTGCGGTGCCCTCAGGTCGCGGTGCGAGCAGCGGCTCGGTGGCAGCGTAGGATGGCTTCATCGGTGAGACCAGGGTCGCGGTGCGAGATGAAGGCGGTGCTCGTCACAGTGCTGGCAGGTCACAGTGCAAGCAGCGGCGTCGTCGTTGCTGAAGCGCTGTCGTCGGTTGACGAACTGGAGTCAATGGCGCCGGCATCGGTAGGCCAAGGCTGCGGTGCGGGATGAGGGCGGTGAGTCGTGTAATTTTACGAGCAGTGCCCTCGACCACGGTGCAAGCAGCGGCGTAGATTTCGGCGTGGAGCGTCGTCGTCGGGGATACCAAGGCGTCGTTGTGAAGCGAGGCGGTGCGGAGTGCGGTGCCCACAGGTCGCGGTGCGAGCAGCGGCTCGGTGGCGGTGTCAGCAGGTGTCATCGGTGAGACCAGGGTCACGGTGCGGCATTGCGGCGGTGCCCTCTGGGGTGCCAATGCATCGTCCTGAAGCGAAGCGGTGCGGAGTGCGGTGCCCACAGGTCGCGGTGCGAGCAGCGGCTCAGTGGCGGTGTCAGCAGGCGTCATCGGTGAGACCAGGGTCGCGGTGCGGCATTGCGGCGGTACCCTCTGCGGTGCCTTCAGGACACGGAGTCGGCAGCGGCGTCGTAGACGTCGTCGAGTTGCTTTTCTTCTGTTGCAGCACAAAACACACAGTCCCCAGTGCTGAGGGCAGAAGAGCTTGAAGTCTTTGCTGTTCCTGAGGCTTCTTGAACAGGGGGCAGGCTCTACCTCCAGCCCTTGGAGAGACTCACAAAGTAGATTGCAGAAAGTTCAGTCCAGTCCTTTCACTGCCCAAGACAGAAGCAGCCACTGCAGGCCAACACAGCAAAGCACACAGCAAAGTGGTAGTTCCTCCTCACAGCTTCTCCGGCTCTTCTTCTTGGCAGTCTTCTTGATCCAAAAGAGTTCTAAAGTTCAGGGGTCTGGACCCCAATATTTATATCCCAAAATCCATGGATCTCTTAGGCAGAACCAGTTCTGCCTCCTCTGGTGTGACTTCCTGGCAGCAGGTGGAGACGGCATTGTCAGAGGCAGATCAGGCCCTTTGAGGTGCAAGGAAATCTCCTCCCCCTTCCTCAGTTGCATCCCAGGTCTATTCAGCCCTTTCCTGACCCACCTAGACTATCTGGAGCCACTCCTGCTCCCCAGCCTTCTGTCATCCAAAACCCAGACAGGCAATCCACATTCCAACAGAGGCACACAGGATGACTGAGCACTTTCTAAAAGTGGTATTTTCAAACACAGAATGTAAAAATCACCTTCACTAAAAGATGCATCTTTAGATTCTGAGTTCAGGCATACTAAACTTTATTTTCCTACCTAGTTCCCAGGGCCAGTTATGTTTATAAGATGTTATAAACAAACTTCCCATTCTGTCCTATGGGGAACAGTTAGCCTTGCAATAGTGAAAAACTAAATTGGCAGTAATTCACTATCAGGACATGCCACACACACCAGGGCATGTCCTACCTTTCACATACACTGCACACTGCCCACAGGGGTACCTTGGGCCTACCTTAGGGGTGACTGACATGTAAGAAAAGGGAAGGTTGGGGCCTGGCAAGTAGGTGCACTTGCTACACAAAAACACTGAATGGGGGTCCTAGGGAAAAAAGTTTTTTGAGACCTGCAAAGGATTACATCCCCAATTTATCAATCACATACAACAACAATCCTTGGGTCTAAGTTACCTGAATAAACAAACCATGCAGTAGGGCACTATCAAAACAACACTAGGGGAAGATCCCTTTAGGACGAAATCCCTCACCCACCTATGGTGGCATGCTTCATCATTTGGGATTCTCCTCCCAGAGGAAAAGCCTAGTTCCTCTGAGGGCTACAACCCCCTCGCTAAGAGGGAGGAGCTCAGGGATGTTTTTCACCTGCTCTAACTGGATCTACTAGATCCTCCAAATGAGATTTCTAATGTGAGTGAGAACGCAGCGTAAAGAAACAGAATTAAAGTGAGTGAAGTGATATTAAAACTGGCTAGAGAGAACCTAAGCTTTATTCGTGAGTTCTCACTGTCAGGATTAAAAAATAGTGCACCTGCGATATGGATTTAAATCGCACGTGTAAATTGGGGGATTACGGTCAACATGTTTCAGCCGTGAGGCCCCTAATTCGGACCAGGCTTTCGTCAGGACCACTAAGATGCTGCTGCTAAGTGAAATGTGTGACAAAGAAAATTTTCAAAACTTTTTATCAACACCCGGAACCAAAGGTACTTGCGGTTCCTGCTCAGTGAAAAGTAACAATACCTGGTGAAGATACAAAAACAAAAAGTCATAGGCCTTAAATGAACAAACAATATAAACAGAAACAGTAGGTAACAAAGCAGTGAGGAAGGAACAACATGCCTCCTCCTGCATATTGCACCACAGAAGTGTCTGCAAATAAACAATATCATGCTTACCCGTAACGACTGGGTATGTTGCAAACCTCAACCTGGCGACAGCTCAGAGGAGAGGCACCGCTCTATGAGGGAACAGTATATAAAGTGTGCTAATGTCAGGTAAAGTCACACGAAATTTTATATATACTGACATAGTTAAAAGCATGTAGTGAACAGATCTAGTCGTAAGAGCACCAGACTCAGTAAGAAACAACTTTTACGCAATGGTACCCCATGCCCCCTAATGTCAACAAGCAGGGGTACACTAGTATATCTAGCAAACTATATTGTTATAGCTAGTAGGGTCTACACAATGTATGTCATAACACAGGACTATACTGTCAGAAAGAAAAAGCCCTCATCTTATATCACATGTTAATTAAATAACTCAATCATATTGCGCAGGGGTAAAGAAATTGTTTAGCTGCTGCGCTCCAAACAATAGACCAGGATGCACCTAGGTCCTAGTGCAACTGGTTCATAATGCCTGAATGCCACAGACTGGAGTTTGAACAACAGAAATCCTGCCAAGGCATGCTTAGCTGCACTCCGCTGTCAATTGAAGGCTGACCGGTTGTAAAACCGCGGAAAGGTCGACATGGCAGTACCAGACTGCGCGCAGACTCGGCAATGGCAGGTCTGAGTCACCTTTTCAGGGCTACTCACGTGGGTGGCACAATCAGTGCTGCAGGCCCACTAGTAGCATTTGATTTACAGGCCCTGGCACACTCTGTGCACTTTACTAGGGACTAACAAGTAAATCAAATATCCAATCATGGAAACACCAATCCATAACACATTTTACCACAGGAGCACTTGCACTTTACCACTGATCAGCAGTGAGAAAAGTGCGCAGAAGCACTAAGCCAGCACAAACAGAGTCAAAACCGGGAGGTCAGAAAGCAAAAAACTCAGGGGAAACACGCCAAAGGATGCCAAGTCTAACAGTTAGGCATTGCGTACCAAATCCCTGAACCTTGGTATATCTATAAAGCCACATTTAAATAAATATTACAGGTTCTGTAGTAGAAAATTGTACTTTTCCATGCCTACTTATAGTATAATTAGTTTTAGAATACACAATATAGGTCTGGATTTTACTGAATATAAGTGAAAATGGCATTTGAACATTTTGTTGACACAGAGCCAGTACATAATACCACAATATATTCGCCTTTTCAACTTCAAACCTGCATTGCTCTCATCTTGTGCACCTTTTGTGTTAGTATTACGTCACTATTTTGGAATTTTTACACAGGATAACACGATTTGTGCAAAGTTTTAACCTCATTATTAGCACTTTGACACACAAATACAGAAATAAGGAGCAGAAAGGTGACAAGTCGACATTTGCATAAATCCGTTTACTGCGTGGCAACACGTGTTGCTGCGTTTTTGATTAACTTAATCCGTGTGAGCTAGAAACATTTTTTATTTAATCTACAGACTGCTACGCAGCATGGGGAAAAGCAGAAAATCCATAATTTTGTGAACAACGCAACCTCTGCAAAATCGCATCATTCCAGTGGCCCTGGCCATAAAGTAAAGTCCGAATTGCTTTTCGGGTCCTAGTGACTAAACCTAGGTTACCCTCACTTGCACTAGATGTTGCACAAGCTCTTTTTTGTAGATTGATTGCATAACTCGATTGCTAGGGGAGGACCCTAAGGTCAAACCTGTGACATCCTCTGTTAGATGCTTTTATTATTTTTTAATTCGTTTTTTATATTTTACACTAGCTTTTAACCAATGAATCCTATTTTTAAATGTACGAAAGATATTATGATGTATAACTCTTAATTGGCTGTTGCCGAACAGATATGGTATCCATTTGCCGGCTGATACATGGGCTTGTATTCAATTTTAATTGTTGCGGGGAGTTGAATTGAGCGCCCTATGTAATTTTTTTCATACTGGTCTAACATGTTTTAGCCATGCAGGCAATTTGCCACCAAACAACAAATCTTGTGATACAAGTTTTTGCATGTCTATTGCGGAATGCCCTGTTCGAATTCTTTTTCTCTTATATTTTTAACTCTGTTTTATTACGTATGTCTTTTGTAGCTTTTATGACTTGAATTGTCGAAATAAAGCTTAAATGATGATGATGAAATAAAAATATGAAATTGTAAGAAGGTCTAGGAGAAAATGTAGAATAGACAACAAAAACATATTTTCGCGGCCTTTTCATGAGCAAAACGTAACTGACTTGAGTAAGGATTTTACCTGGGTGAACAGGAGGTTACTGTGGTTAAAGAATTAGTTTGTTTCTTTTATTAAAACCGATCGTATGATACTGTAATATTATATTTATTCTTCAAAAAACAGTAAACAAAGACCACTCACTTAATAACATGCATAGTTTATGGGTACACCATACAGAAACGGCGGGAAAATCATGATACCGTCTAACGACACAATTTCAGCTAGATCAATAAATTTCCCAAAAAGCAAAACATAATCATACACACAAAGCCTTGAGAAAGCACTACTTCTACCACGATACAAGGGCTGGCTGCATCGGGTCGAGTTTCAACTTTTGTTCGCAATGAATGAATTTGTGTTTCATGAACTGGTATTTCTACGTAAAAGAAAAATAAATTGGACACGTCCTTACTCTTAAAGGTAAATGAGCTGGTTCCTCCCTACAGCTTAGAGACCATGGAGGGTTCTAGGTGTGTTTGCCTAAAGTGGGCGGTAATGGAAACCACGTTTTTCTTTTTCTACTCATTTCTGAGAGAAAGGTTTTAGATCATTAAGCAGGCGCCACATGGTGCTGGGCCAAGAGAACTGATGTGTAGGATGCAACAGGGCTCTCATTTTCAAATATTCTGTTTAATAGTTTCAGTTTACCTCTTTCAAAAAGAATTGGACTGGGGGTTTGTTGTTTCAAAGTTTCGTAGATGAAACCCAGCCAGGGCCGGACTGGCCGTAGCGGGCACTGGGCGTTTTCCCAGTGGGCTGGAATGGTGGGTGCCGGTTTTGGAGTGGTGGGGGCCGTTTTTCCAGCAGTGCTGCACCCCCCCACCCGGGCCGGTCTGACTTAATAGTCAGGGCTGGTTTGCGTTCTCAGTTAATGTTAGTGAGATTTGTAAAGCGTGCTGTTACCAAAAGGTGTCCTGGCGCTAACCAATGATCGGATATATAACCAAGCATCTTTACCAGAAATCTGATACACTAAAAAGCCACGTTTTCAACTCCCGTCTAAATTTAAGAAGGGAGGTGGCGGATCGAATGGGTAATGGAAGTAAATCCCAGATTGTTGCGGTTACTAGGTAGAAACTTCTACTACCCCAATTCTTTCTATTAAATTTTGGTACCACCATAAGGTTGAGATTAGCTGACCTAAGTATCCTATTAGGTATATACCGTCTAAATTTCTGGCCCAGGTATTGGGGTCCTTGTTTATGCAAGGCTTTGTAGGCAAAACACAAAGCCTTGAACTGGATCCTCTCCTTCAATGGCAACCAGTGCAGCTGCTTGATGGTTTTCCTAACCGAAACATGTTTAGGAGTACGAGTTAAAACTCTGGCTGCAGTATTTTGCAGTATCTGTAGTTTCCTAAGCTGTTTGGCCCTAAGATTGAGATAAAGACCATTACAATAATCTAGTCTTGCCAGTGCCAAAGCTGATGTTACCAGCTTTTGGGTGTTTTCTGGGATATATACTAGAATCTTCCTAATTTTCCTTAGAATGAAATAGATGGATGATGTCAAGGCATTAATCTGATTCCCAAAGGAAAGCTTGTTGTCTATAATCATCCCAAGATTTTTGGCTTTTTCAACTGACTCAGGTAGTTTACCTAGGTTCACTGGCCACCAGCTAGGGGACCAAAAAGAGGGGTCATTACCAAACAGCACTACCTCTGTTTTATTACTGTTTAACTTTAAACTGTTAAAACTCATCCAAGAGTTTACTGCTGACATGCAGTCACAAAATTGCTTACTAATGGTATGAGATTGATCCGTGACCGCTACAACAATTTGCGTGTCATCAGCGTAAGAGGTTGATGCAAACCCAAAGGATCTCACAACTAGAGCCAGGGCTGCAATATATATATTAAAAAGAGTGGGGCTCATCGAGGAGCCCTGCAGTACTCCACATGGAAGCTGGAAAAAAGTGGACTTGTATGAATCCATAGCTACAAACTGTGTCCTATCTTCCAGAAAAATTACAAGCTGACGGAGAGGTCCTCCCTGCACTCCTAAGGCTGCTAACCTCTCCACCAAAATGGTGTGGTGGACAGTGTCGACTGTGGACAGTCCGGCCGTGTACCCAGCTTATGATTGAAATAGTTGGTGAAAAGTACTAAGATAGGAATCTGCATCTGTGACTTATGTAAATTTGCTCATGGGGGAGCCCCACCTGGCAGTAGTGCAATGGAGCCAAGACTGAGATCACTTTCCAGAGACTGAACAGTTGGTTGTGTGACATCATGATCATGATCCAGCGGGTTACTAGCAACAAGCATTCATACACAAAATACTCACTTGGGCTCATACATTCATACTACACTAGCAATTTCCGCTGGTGGGTCAGTTGGTACTCTTTATCAAATCCCTGCTACCAATTACCTTCTGATTGAAGAGTAATGACTTACCAATGAATCCTTCGCTAATTGGGAAATTTAAAATGAGTGACATTCCATACAATTCATAATTTCTAAATAATCACAGAGTCAAGAAGTTTTAAATGTTTATCTAAAGATTTAGCAGAGTAAATTACAAAGCCACATAGTACTTGAATCAAACCTCAAGGAGGGAGCACAACAATGATTTATCGATTAATGACGGTCCCTTAGGAAAAGAGAAGATAGAGACAGCAGCGCAACTAAGGTTTGCATTTATATTTACCTAAGTGCGAGAACCAAACCCCTTGGCCAAGGAGTTGGAAAGATAGGACCCTGGAAGGATGAAGAGCAAAAGACTCCTCCCGGATCAGGACAGGACCGGTGACCTCTCTACCCACGACGCCTGCGTCGTTCCCCTCTCTGGTACTTCGCTTCTCCTCGATTCTCCCATTTTCTTCCTTCTAATGTATTCCGCCGCCCCCACCTCAGGACCTCTCCGGACAGCGGTTCAGTCTGCAATCGATCAGCTCGTATGTCTGGTGTCAGAGCTTTCTCTTCCTAATGCTGAGCAGCATCTGCCCCTTCTTCTCCCGCTTCTGCGTTCTAATGCTAACTAATTTAGCTAATTCTATATCTATTATACCCTTCTACGCCCATGTACCTCCCCTTAATGTTGCTAACTTATGGGGCCACTACTTCTGATTGGACAGGGACAGGGGGTTGATCCTCACACCATATTGATTTAATTCTTTTTCTTAAAGCTCTTTGTTTTAGAATACCGCCCCTCAAATTTAATACATTTGCTTTATTTCCCACCCGTCTCATGACAAAGTTTGTGCCTTTTCATGTACAATGTTACAATTTTATGAGGGCATTCATGAATATGACAATATAGGCCATCAGGTCATGGCCTTGGACGACGTCCAGGTTGACTTCATCCTTTCCGCTCTGGGCAGTCTTTCAAGGAGCATGCGCAGAACCCACGTCATTCGAGTTTTCAGTTCACCAACCCCAGGCCCAACATTTACGAACTAATAAAATCAAAGAAGAAAATATTAAAATCACAAATAAAATGTTTCACTGTATACCCACTCTGTCTATTCTATTCCCATTTACTTATAAACTTATCCCCGCATTAATAGCGTTAGAATATTACAGTTTAAACAAAACATAAGAGCAAGCTGTAGCATGTGAGAACATATAGCAGCCATTTTAAATCACACTGCGCAGAAGCAAGAATTTTCCCACCAAGCAAAGAAAGACGTCACACCACGTGATATGGTTGAGAAATGCGCAGTAAAGTTCCCGCGTTTTAGCGGCCATTTTAGAATAGACAAGCGTTACTTGTTAGTAAAAACACATAAGCAAGCTTCCTTGCTATTTGTATTCGTGTGTGCAATGGTTAGTATAAACAATACAATTTATACATTAATACTTTAAGAGGATTGCATCCGAGCAAGTCTCATTTGTGAGTCCTTGCTCCATCAATCCCCTCTCTGATGGCGTTTCTGAGCCATCAAAAATACTACCCACAACCAGATGCCAACTTTTAGCATAATATGGTTTCTTTTTCATTTGCACACTTTCTACCTTTCACATCTCCTTTCAGTTTCTTGTATAATTCACTTCTTAAATCTTCAAGTTCAATCTCATCAAACTTTCTCTTCTTTCCTTTTTCTGTCACATTATATGATTCCTTCCTTCTACAACATTTGCACCATAATATTATTGAAAATACTATTATTGCTAACCCTGCTAAGGGTACTACTATTTGACCTATAAGTCCTTTCCCTATATTAGCAAACCAGGTACCAATTGACCTAATACTACTGGTCAATCTTTCCCATACACTATCAACTTCCAGTGGTTTTAGTTCCTTCTCAAGTTTAGTTATATTCTGTATATACGTTCCAATTTCTGCACTTTTATCAGGTATGTAAGTGCAACAGTGTTTTGTCTTCAATAATTTACAGACTCCGCCCTCTTTTGCCAATATAATATCAAGAGCAAGTCGATTTTGCATAACCATAGATCTAATCGCAACCATTTCCGCATTAATCATTAGAAATCCTCCAGCAGTGTCAGTTGATAAACGATCAACCACTGTAGATAATTTACATATTTTCCTTGAATTCCGAATTATTCCCACTGAAGGTATCAATGCACCAAATATATCACCTAAAATTTCTGAAAAACCAGCTCTTTTTCTACGTGTTAATTCACTAGTATTTTCATTGCTGCCAGTGTTTCTTTTTACGTGGTATATTTTTGGAAATACTATTCCAAAGTAGCAACTTCCATACCACTGTGCAGGAAGCCTAAAGTAAGCCTTATTCCCACATACATAATAGATTCCAGGAAAAACTGAATCTGTTCCTCCTTTTAGTCCCCAACCTCCAAGAATTAAGAAATTTTGTTCACATTCACTGGTACCGATGAAAACATTGTTATACTCTGTCTTTAACCTATGTAGACAAATTTTCCCTGTCTTTTCAAAATCTAGAGCCATAGCAGCTTGAGCCTTGCCAGGTGTGTAACTACCTTCTTTCTCAGCCCAAGGTGGTAAATGAGCCTTATGCTCAGAAGCTTTCTTTTGGAAATCTTGTCTTCTACTCTCCACTAAATTCAAAAACACCTTTTCTTCTTCATGTAAAGAACATGTTAGATTGCTTCTATGTGCATGTGTTATGTCTATTGATTTCATTGTTAAGAAAAATTCTCCCATAAACTGTGCATCTTTGCTACTAAGCACTGGATTCATATTCTTTCGAATCGGAACCTCAGAAAATATCACATCTATATTTGAATAATAATACTGAAGTCGCCCTGTTCTATAAAATAAACTAGTTAGTACACTACATGATATGCCATAGGTTAATGGTAAGTGATGATACGTTAACCCTTCTGCTACTGATTCAGGTAATTTCATACAAACATAACAATTACTAACTTCCATAGTATCTACATATTGAAATAATAACTTTGTGAAAACATTTAAACTAGTGTCGTTATCTGTTACTTCATGATGTAATTCTGGTTCGTCTTCTGCCTTTAGTTCTACTCTATTGCCCTTTAAGTTACCTATTCTTTCCTTAGTTTCGTTGTTAATCTTTCTATCTATTATCATAAGATAAGGAATTGCTACGATCACAACTAACCACACTATAAGCATCACTACCAGGTTGCATATGCATATAGCACAACATCTTTTACAACCTTTCTGCTTTGGTCTCCCAGTAACTCTATCGTCAGTCATTTTTGACAAGGAAGATTGCTCTTCTTATCGTATTCTTCAAGTCTTTTCACGTTCTCAAGGTGGTTCTATTTCTTTTTCATAGGTCAGTTCTGCACTGGTTCCTTCGTCACCACTTTCACTTGATTCTGAACTTTCGTAATCTTCGAGAATAATATAAGTCCAATCAGGACCTTTAAATTTGTTATTCACAAGTTTCAGTCTTTTGCTTCTTCGTTTTTCACTTTTATTTCTTTGTTCTGTTTGACTTGTTACTTCATTCACTTGTTCTGGATCTCCACTTCTGGTTGTTATGTGGTATTTTACTCTTTTGATGACGCTAGGCCAATGATCACCTTTTCTTGTTTTCTCTGTTTGTACTGTCTCTTTATTTCCTTCTTCAGAAATTCTTTTGTTTTCTAGTTGTGGCACACTCTCGTTTTCTTTTATTTCAGTTTCTTCTCCTTGTTCTTTTCCGGGTCTTACTGTTATTTCTTCTTCTATTTCACTGTGGATCTCTTGTAACTGTTCTTGTTCTTGATTTACGATTTCATTCTCGAAATTCTCAAGATCTTCTTCTTCTGTGTATTTTTCTTGATCTAACTGGTTCTAAATCAGGGCTTATTGCACTTTGAACTTCTGCAGCCTGACCGGATTCTTCTAAACCTGTCTGTCCCTGCTCAAAGTCTGATTGTTCTTCTTTAATTTGAGCCCAGTTTCCTCTCCCTATCTGTTCCTGCTCAGGTTCTTGTGTTTGTTCTTCTTCTTCTTCCTGAGCTGCTTCTTCTTCACCTATCTGATCTTCTTCAATTTCTTCTAGATTTACTTGACTTCTTGTTCTGTAGTAGATCTCAGGTATTTCCACCACTGGTATCCAGTCCTGACTTGTGCTCGGTTGTTCTTCGTCAGCTTCCCTTGAATCTCGAACCTGAGATTCTTCAGCTGGGCAACCTTCAGCTTCCTCAGTAATTGATATTATCTGAGTATTTTCTTCTTCAGGATCTGGTACTCTTTTGGTGTGGCTTACATGAATCCAATTAGGAAATCCTGCACACTTCACTGCTGTGTTCGTAATCAGTATGACCTGACATGGTTCGCCCCACCTGGGTGATAGACACGTTTTTCTGGTGTGATTCTTTACTACCACCCAGTCTCCGGGACTCAGATCATGTTCTTGTTCAGGCTGTCTGGAAACTGCGTCTTCTCCAACCTGATGAGAGACAGAACGCACTAAGTCAGCCAGTCCTTTGCAATAATCCAGAACCATATCATCTGATATATTCAGCAGTTTATTCGTGGGTACATGTGATTGTCTCATTGCTCTTCCCATTATTATCTCATGCGGACTCAATCCGGTGTTTCTATCAGGAATGCTTCTGAGTCCCATTAAAACAAGAGGCAATGCGTCTGGCCAATCTAATGATGTTGAAGCACACATTTTTCCCAGTCTGGATTTTATCGTGCCATTCAATTGTTCCACCACTCCAGAAGCTTCTAGATGATATGCACAATGTAACTTTTGTTCAATGTGGAATGCTTCACAGAGTATTTGAACCACTTCACTGTTAAAGTGTTTTCCTCTATCTGATTCCAAAGTTACTGGAAAACCAAATCTAGGTACTAGTTCGCGTAATAACAACTTTGCAACTGTAAGACTATCATTCCTTCTGGTAGGGTATGCCTCCACCCACTTGGAAAATAGGCATACTATGACTAGTGCATATTTCAGCCCTCTACATGGTGGTAACTGAATGAAATCAAGTTGCAGTCTCATGAATGAACCCTCTGCCTTTCCAATTTTCCCAAACCCAATTACTGTTTTTCTTCCTGGGTTATGCATTTGACAAGTTAGACATCTCTGGCAAAGACTCTCTGCTACTGCCCTAAATTTTGGATTGAACCAATTTGGTCTAAAGAGCCTGATCATTGCATCTCTCCCTACATGTGTGTCTCCATGATACATCCTAGCCATTTGTGAAAGCAGACAATCAGGCATGACTGGTCTGCCGTCAGCACAAATCCATACATCATCCTCTGCTTTTTGGGTACATCCTGTTTTAATCCATATACTCTTTTCGCTCTCATCAGCATCATCTTGCAATCTTTTTACATCATTCCATGTTTCAGGAGGTGCAAACAGCATAAGTTGGCAGCTGATTCCCATTCTTTCCACCCTTTTGTTTACTGCTAATCTGTTTTTGGCACAATGTTGAGCCACCAGATCTGCGTATCTATAGCCGACTACCACCCAGTCATCTCCTGACTGATGTGCGCCACATTTCACCACAGCCAATTCTTTTGGTGATTGTATTGCTTCCAGTAGTTCTTTTACGAACTGTCCATTTTTAATGGGGGATCCTGAAGAAGTCATGAAATCCCTCTGCATCCATAATTGGCCAAAATCATGCACAACCCCGTAACCATATTGACTATCAGTGAATATAGTTACCTTTTGGTTCCTCCCAATTTTGCAAGCTTTTATTAAAGCAATCAATTCAGCTATTTGTGCAGATTTTACCCCTGGTAAATAGGATGCTTCGACTATTCCAGTTAGTTCACATACTGCATATGCTGCAGTTAGTTTTCCATCTTCATGCCTTTGGCATGAGCCATCAACAAACAGCTCCCTGTCTGGCTCCCTGAGAGGTAGTTCCTGAATATCAGGACGCGGTTTTGTGCACAATTCTGTGACTTGTAAACAATCATGCTCTTCTTCGTCATCTTTAACTTCCTCATGATATGGGTCTGGTAGTAAGGTAGCTGGATTTACTATTGTACACCTTACAATGGTCACATTTTCAGCACCCAGTATTATTCTTTCATACTTAGTCAGTCGACTAGGAGTAAGATGCTGAGTTCGGGTTCTTGTCAGCAAAATCACAACCGCATGTGGGACGAACACTTTTACAGGGTGTCCCATTACAATTGACTCACTTTGTTCAATGCTCAAACAAGTAGCAGCTACTGCTTTGAAGCAACCAGGCAACGCAGCTGCCACTGGGTCCAATGTAGCAAAAAAATATGCTATAGGACGTCTGGTCAAACCATGTCTTTGGGTTAGGACTGAAAGTGCACAATTTTCTCTTTCATGGCAAAATAATGCAAATTTTCTCTTATAATCAGGCATGCCTAGGGCAGGTGCTGCACACAAAGCATTTCTTAGTTTTACAAATGCACCTACACTTTCATCATCCCATTCAACTGGGTCTTTTGCCTTCTTTTTCGTCATCTGAATCAATGGTTTTGCTAGTAGAGAAAATCCTAATATCCATTGTCTACAGTACCCTACTATTCCAAGGAACATTCTTACTTCTCGTTGAGAGACAGGCATCTGCATTTTCTTTATTAGTTTTATTCTTTCATCTGTTATTCTCCTTCTGCCCCTCTCAATTTGGTGTCCTAGGTACTTTACTGCTGTAGTACAGAACTGTAATTTTTCAGGTGACACCTTATGACCTTCTTCTGCTAAATGATTTAGTAATGCTATGGTGTCAACAACACAATCCTCTCTGGTGTTAGATGCCACTAGTAAGTCGTCTATGTACTGCACTAAGACTGAGCTTCCTGGCATCACCAGTTTTTCTAGACACTTTTTCAATATCTGGTTAAAGATGGAAGGACTTTCTGTGTACCCCTGAGGAACACGATTCCATACATAGACTTTGTTCTCAAATTTAAATGAAAATAGATACTGACTATCTGGATGCAAGGGTATCGAAAAGTATGCTTGGCATAGATCGATCACAGTAAACCATCCTGCACTCCAAGGAATCTGGTATAGAATTACTGCAGGATTTGGTACTATAGGACAACAAGGTTCCGCAATCTTATTTACTTTGCGCAGGTCTTGAACGATCCTATATTTTCCACTTGGTTTCTTTAGACCCATGATTGGTGAGTTACAAGGGCTACTCATTACTTCCTTTAATATGTCTTGTTTTACCATTCTGTCAATTTCTTCAATGACTCCTGCCTTTACTTCTGCACTCATTTTATACTGTCTGGTGTTTGGGTAAACCGCACCTTCCTTTACAGTAATTTTTACTGGGTCTATTTTAGCCATAAGTCCTACTTCCTTTCCCGTAAAATCCCACACCATGGGATTCACCGTAGTTTTCAGTTCTTCTGGTAACTCGTCTTTTGTTATCAGGGAAAACATCTCATCTACTTCTGTACCTTGCTTTGCAATCATAAATTTATATACATGGTCTTCATCTGGGGTCTGAATTGCCACACCATCCGGTGTGCAGAAAATTGTACAGTTCATCTTACAAAGCAAATCCCTGCCCAATAAATTTACTGGACTGGAATCACATACTACAAATTGATGCATTTCTCTAAAGTTTCCGATTTTTACTTCCATTGGTTCGGTAAGAGGTGTTCTAATCTTCTGATTAGCCACTCCCACAACTTGGATAGCTTCTCCAGAGAGAGGAAGGTCTGGGATGTCTGCTGTTCTCACAGTAGACCTAGTAGCACCAGTGTCCAAAAGAAAAGTAATATCATTACCTTTCACATTTCCTTCAACATATGGACCTGACTGATCTACCGGTAAGGATGCACCAAGTACGCACTCCTTCTTCCCCTCTCCCAGCCACCGTCATAAATTATAGGTATCAAAATCGTCCTGTAAAAGAAATTGTGATGTTACATAATCATTCTTACCACTTCCTCCTTGATATCCGACGTCTGTACCGTGCTTTGCTCTGCTTACATTACCCTGTATAGGTGCAGGTGGCAACTGACTCTGAGGATTTACACCCTGCTGTGAGTCATTCTGCGTCTGTGGATTTAAATTTTGATTTGGGCCATTATTATTCCGACTCTTTTTACATTCATCCTTCCAATGCCCTAATTTTCCGCATCCATGACAAGGAAACTTCTTTTTAGCCTCTTCTCTGCTCATTCGTCCTCTCACTTTTCCTCCGTTCCCAGTGTCACCATTCGTTCCAGAATCTTTTCCTTGATTATCATTTGGATTATCCAAATTAATTCCCTGTCGCTCAGCCATTTTCACCTGAGCCCACATCACCTTCTCTTGCAATTTCTTGTGTCTATCCTCAATGTCATCTCCACAATATTTCGCGTATTTCAAAATTTCATCTATGGGCTTTCCCTGCCAGCACAACATGTGCTGCTAATCATCTGACAAATCTCTGGCTTCAGACCGTAAACAAATCCGTAAACAAACTGACTCATGTTTTTATCTCCAATGTCCTCAAATCCACTAAACTGCTTAAATACCTGCAATAAACGCTCATAGTAGGCATGTACCGATTCACTGGCCTCTTGGGTAGTTCTGTCTATTTTCACCCAATCTGTTTCCTTTGGTGGTATTTTTCCCTTAAAATATGTTATCACCTGCTGATATTTTTTCATTACATCATTAGATGGGGCACCTGTCTTTGGATCTCTAGGATACTCCTCACTGGGCCAATCAATCGTGATTTTGCAATCTGTCCATAAATCGGCAGGTACCACTATGTTGAACAAACCATCCAAGTCTTTCAACAATACCTTTGACACCTTCACAAACCTTTCAACCTGCTTGTACCACTCAATTGGCTTTTCTCTCAACTTTGGAAAATCATTTGTAAATGACAAAATATCCTGTCTGCTCCATGGGACATGTACATATCCCCCTCCTGGAACTTCTCGCATCGGGTACATTTGATCTCCTTTTCCTACTTCCTTCATTAAATATTCTGAAGTGGTTTTACTATATCGTGCCTCTTCCTTTTTCTTTGTCCATCTAGCTTTCCATTTATCTAGCTCTCCCCATTTCTGCAAGACTGTCATTAATTCCTTTACTTGTAATTTCCTTCCTGAGGCGTTCATATTCTCTAAATCTTTGTCTGAAAACTCTGCTCTATAGGGTTTTTGTAGCACCTTTGACTTCCCTATTTCAATTCCCATCTGTTGAGCTAAATCTGATAATTTCTCATGAAATATTTTTGCATTTCTTGTGATGCTTCTGCACACGAACAATAATTCTTCTTCATCGTAAGTATTTAGGCGATCTACTCCTACATTTCCTGCTATCATTTCTTCTAATTCAACTTTTAATTTATAAATGTCCATAATCTTTGGGGGTGAACTCTGTTTGTCTGATCCTTGTGCCCACCTTTCTAAATCTTCAGGTGTAACTACTGTGGCACTTTTAGTTCCTGATGAGGTTACTATGTTTACATCTTTGGAGCAACTAGGTGTTACTCTTCTTGGAGTATTATTTACAGAATCTCGAATGGGCAAGTCCATTAATGAAATCATAGACTCACAATCACTAAAGTGATCCTCAACCATTACTACTGCTTCCGGTTTAGGAACATTCACAGGTGTAGGTACAACTAGAGGTTTGGGATAAATTACTTTGTCACCATATAAGGGAACCACTGGACCAATTGTTACAGGTATGGTCAATGAATCAGGGTGAACACTCAATTGCGTTACCTTTTGAATTAATTCTGCTCTGTTTCTATCTATCGCTTCCCTTTCTTTATCGTGAAGCACTCTACTAACTGGTGAATCATGTAATACTTCAGGCACCAAGGGTGTCCGTAACAAGGGTGCACTTGGGGTGCATCCACTTGTCCCTTCTTGATATGGTGGTGGATTCTTTAATAAATCTTCCATAAATTCGTCTTCGGAATCTCCAAATCTAGCCAAATGTTTGGTCTTTTCTGTGCATTTACTCCCTGATGATTCTTCTGCCAATAATATGGGATACAAACCCTCTGTAAGCATTGCCCTTCTCCACTGTTTCATCTGACCGTCCCTTGACTCGTTTTGGTATCTGGGAAAGAATCCCCGATAACCCCTATTACTTCTGGATCGGTCACGTTCAAATGCCTCAGTTTCCCATTCTTCTAAGGCTTCGTATTGAGTCAATCTAGGTCTGGGTTCTAAATCATTCATTCTTAATCTCAAATTTTGAAGAATCCTCCCATTGAAAGTACCATTTTCTGGAAATGCTAATATTCCATCATTTTTGGTATTTTCTATCCAATTTTCTAACCATACACAAGTATGATAACCTCTCTCCATCATCATGAATGAAGCGGGCGTTTTAGCTGGGGGAATGATAATCCCTTCTCTAGTCTTTATTGTTTTGTCCATTTTAAAATAATTCTTAATCTTCTGTAGAACTGACATTTTTCTCTTTTCTCCGTACATTCTGGGTAAATATCTGTTTATTGAATTATATTCTGCAAAACCTAGGAATCTCCTGTCTGGACGAGTTCCTATTAAAGTCGGATCGCATTTAAACATACAATTTCCACTGTCCACTAAGATTTCGACTTCTATGTTGACAACCAATTAAGTTCCAGCTAACTTATGCTTCTGGACCAATCCTAGCGTGGCTTTTCAGTGACGTCTTTTCTGACGACCCCTCCTTTACAATCTGCGCCTTTCTGTCCTTCGCTGTTTCAACCAATCCCAGTGCGACACCTGTGACGTCAGTGTTACTCCTGACTACTGACCCCTCCTTTACAAGAGTCTTTTCACCCCTGCGGTTTTAACCAAACCCAGCGTGGCGTTTGTGACGTCAGCTTCCTCTCCGGCAGCTGACCCTCCCTTTACAAAAACTTACGCAAAGTTTTATTCTCCCTATTTTCTAATTAAATTCAATAACAACATAAAACATTCGCTATCATGTCAGTTTCGCTAATTTGAAAAGATAGATTCTCTCACTTCTTAGTAAAAACTCTTCCGTTTACTAATCATACACTACGAGTAAAACATTTCCGTCTACTCTTCACGCAAGCTTCAGAAATACCTGTTACTCCTTCAATGTTACCCTTTCTAGGTGATATAACATCAAACTTTCACTAGCATATTCCCTTGCTATTACTCACACACATAGAGTCCCTAACCAGTACTGATAGTCCTACTTAACTTTTCAGTACTATTTCTGCCTGACAGATAACCTCACTGCAGTATGGCTTCCACTTACCAACCGCTTCTCAATTTTCCCCGGGGATTCTAGACAACATAAAACAAACTCTAAACAAAAAGCGGATGTTAGTTCATAAAAATAAAATTCTCATTACCCAATTAACAAAGCAGAACCATCCTCTGATAACCAGAAAACTGATCCAGCGGGTTACTAGCAACAAGCATTCATACACAAAATACTCACTTGGGCCCATACATTCATACTACGCTAGCAATTTCCGCTGGTGGGTCAGTTGGTACTCTTTATCAAATCCCTGCTACCAATTACCTTCTGATTGAAGAGTAATGACTTACCAATGAATCCTTCGCTAATTGGGAAATTTAAAATGAGTGACATTCCATACAATTCATAATTTCTAAATAATCACAGAGTCAAGAAGTTTTAAATGTTTATCTAAAGATTTAGCAGAGTAAATTACAAAGCCACATAGTACTTGAATCAAACCTCAAGGAGGGAGCACAACAATGATTTATCGATTAATGACGGTCCCTTAGGAAAAGAGAAGATAGAGACAGCAGCGCAACTAAGGTTTGCATTTATATTTACCTAAGTGCGAGAACCAAACCCCTTGGCCAAGGAGTTGGAAAGATAGGACCCTGGAAGGATGAAGAGCAAAAGACTCCTCCCGGATCAGGACAGGACCGGTGACCTCTCTACCCACGACGCCTGCGTCGTTCCCCTCTCTGGTACTTCGCTTCTCCTCGATTCTTCCGTTTTCTTCCTTCTAATGGATTCTGCCGCCCCCACCTCAGGACCTCTCTGGACAGCGGTTCAGTCTGCAATCGATCAGCTCGTATGTCTGGTGTCAGAGCTTTCTCTTCCTAATGCTGAGCAGCATCTGCCCCTTCTTCTCCCGCTTCTGCGTTCTAATGCTAACTAATTTAGCTAATTCTATATCTATTATACCCTTCTACGCCCATGTACCTCCCCTTAATGTTGCTAACTTATGGGGCCACTACTTCTGATTGGACAGGGACAGGGGGTTGATCCTCACACCATATTGATTTAATTCATTTCTTAAAGCTCTTTGTTTTAGAATACCGCCCCTGAAATTTAATACATTTGCTTTATTTCCCACCCGTCTCATGACAAAGTTTGTGCCTTTTCATGTACAATGTTACAATTTTATGAGGACATTCATGAATATGACAATATAGGCCATCAGGTCATGGCCTTGGACGACGTCCAGGTTGACTTCATCCTTTCCGCTCTGGGCAGTCTTTCAAGGAGCATGCGCAGAACCCACGTCATTCGAGTTTTCAGTTCACCAACCCCAGGCCCAACATTTACGAACTAATAAAATCAAAGAAGAAAATATTAAAATCACAAATAAAATGTTTCACTGTATACCCACTCTGTCTATTCTATTCCCATTTACTTATAAACTTATCCCCGCATTAATAGCGTTAGAATATTACAGTTTAAACAAAACATAAGAGCAAGCTGTAGCATGTGAGAACATATAGCAGCCATTTTAAATCACACTGCGCAGAAGCAAGAATTTTCCCACCAAGCAAAGAAAGACGAGCACACCACGTGATATGGTTGAGACATGCGCAGTAAAGTTCCCACGTTTTAGCGGCCATTTTAGAATAGACAACCGTTACTTGTTATTAAAAACACATAAGCAAGCTTCCTTGCTATTTGTATTCGTGTGTGCAATGGTTAGTATGAACAATACAATTTAATACATTAATACTTTAAGAGTATTGCATCCGAGCAAGTCTCATTTGTGAGTCCTTGCTCTATCAATCAGTAGGCCCCATCCTGAATTACTTATCCTGAAACATGCACCAAAGTATGCAGTGAAGCCTAGGGGTCTAGCACGACTGTGAGTTATCATTGAGACAAGTCAACGAGGGACTGCACACTATTGTTTTCTGACAGGCACTGTTAGAGACGAAACTTTATGTCACCCCCTCCGTCTATGCCACATATTTGATGGAACAATAACCCGCTCTAGGTTGGAGTATGTTTATGTTGGAATGCCTCCCTTGCATATCTTTAATTTTAGCCGGGACAAAATGAAGGGGTTAGGCGGTTCCATAGGCATTTGTTTAAAGTAAAAAACTACATTTGATGTAAAGCCCAATGCTTAGCATATAAACTATATATGGTAAAGGTCCTAGACATACAATTTCTAAACTTCACGCCTAGAACATACCAGATACTTACTATCTGGTAAATAATTTTTGACCACCATGCAATCCCAATGACAAAAGGTGAGGGGAAGGAGTTGACACATAAATATTACACTAGAGAACCAGTATCTCAAATTTCACTCAATCATGAAACACTCCTCGTAAAGTGGTTTAAGGTTTATGACTTCTTTCCTCCACCATATTGTCTAATGAACTTATGATTCTCATGGTGGTGGGGTAGGAGAAAGACCTACTTAATACAAGCAAGATGCAAATAGAGTGAAACAATCTCACAAGCACATACATGCTATTCAATGCTATTTGTACAGCCACAGAATATGACGCCCTTTGATTAAACAGTACCATTGTTGTCTTTGTGTTGTATTTGAGAAGCTCCTCAGTGAAACACTAGCGTTATTACCAAAATATTTCACTGTTATAGAGAACTTAGGTATATGAAAAATATAATTTCCTCATGCTTAACTTTCTGGAGAGTCACAAAATTAGTAACTTCGAATTCACATCATGCAGAGGTGTCTTCTAACTGTACGCGTGTTACACAAAGTGTGCTTAAAATACACTCTTCATGCATGTTCTTCATGTATGTGTACAAGTGTGTGTTCACAGAAATTTGCAGAGGAGTGGTCAGGACAAATGCAGTGTAAATAATCTTGAACATCCAAACAATCATCACTTAGCTGTATTCTCTAATATTTTGCAATCCATTTCATATTGGCATATCAAACTTCTGAATGAGCCAGGCACAGTGGTGCAGACGTTTGTGAACGTGCACCAATACTTCCTTATTTCACATGATATGAGCGGAAGCAAACAGATATCAAAAAATTTCATGAAGAACCAAGGAAATCAAAGGAAAAATAAGCATTGGCAAAGCCAATCGGTTTCACCTATGCGAGATCCATTGGCTTTGTCAATAGTTTTTTTTACATGTGACACAGCAGCGTGAACCAGCATTAACCGCATCATAGTGATTTTTTTCCATTTTACTTTAAGCCATGTTGCACATCAGCGACTGTGCAACATGTAAAAACATGGACAATGCCAATAGATCTCACTTGTGCGAAACCTATTGGCTTTGCTAATGCTTGTTTTTACTCATCGTGGCATGGAGGTGTTTTACTATTTGCTTCATTCCCCGTGAGTTACTCTCAACAAATAACAATCACATACCAAAGACAAAAACTGAATAGGGTGGAATGTGTCAGTCATTAATAAACATCTTTGAGAAATGTATAATTTTGTTGACAAAGTCTAATTTAAAGTAGAACTGCCTATAAAATTATATACAAAACATGAAGATTTTATTAAAGGATGCTGACTTGGTTTAATGACACGCATTGGCAAAGACAATAGGTCTTGGCCATGCCCGAGCTATTGGCCTTATCTATGTGAATGTATTTTAGCCATGTTGACTAACAGCACATCTGCTGTTCAGCATGGCTGAAAGTCACTGAAAGTCCAGAATCACTGGATGTTGAGCCGTCGCCAAGTCTCTTTGCCCCCCATGTTGAGTTTATTGGCCTGCCCGCTCCTAATTAAAAAAATCGCAATGACGAGGCCTGCGCTGGACACTTCATATCGCTTTTTTCAGTGACTTTCAGCCATGCTGAACAGCAGCTTTGCTGCTAGACAGCATGCAGTGGCGGTCCGTGGTAGGAGTGCCGGCCGGGCGGTGACGTGGGGTGGGGGAGGGGCAAGGTGGGGGGTAGTAAACCACGGATTACGGCCGAATACAGGTAAGTAAACATTTAAATAAATAAAACGAATTTCGTTGTGAGCGCTGCATCGCCAAATGCGATGCAGTGCGTGCAACGAAATTCGTTTTATTTATTTAAATGCTTACTTACCTGTATTCGGCCGTAATCCGTGGTTTACTACCCCCCACCCTGCCCCTCCCCCACCCCACGTCACCGCCCAGCCGGCACTCCTGCCACGGACCGCTACTGACAGCATGACTGAAAGACATTCACATTGACAAGGCTAAAAGCTCGGGCATTGCCGAGATCTCTTGGCTTTGCCAATGCTTGTTTAGTGTTGACTGGGTCTTGCTGAACAAATGTGGAAGTGATAGTGAGAAACAGTTGAGGAGCTTGGAAAAGAAGTGAGGATGTGGCGTAATGGCCAGAGTTGCCGATAGGGTAAATAGGGAACCAGGTTCGAATCTTGGGATTGGCTGAACAGTTTTTGATTCTGGGCAAATCACTTATGCTTCCACCTGCGTACAACAATGAATGTGTCATTGTGTAATGTAACTGGTGAGCACTTAAAGCGCTCCAACACCATCGGCTGGTGTAAGCACTATGGCGAGACGGAGGACGGAACAAGAGCTCCAATACCAGAGGATTGTGCAAAAAAATAAAAGCAGCGACGAGGAAGGTAGCAGAGGGACAGGTCAAGCAGGGAAGCAGCAGTGGATTGAGAGATGGGCAAGCAACAATGGAAGAGAGTGGGAGGAAGCAACAATGAAGGGGTAAAAAAAATACCTTAATTGATGCAGGATCAGGGACAAAAATGAATGTGTCATTGTGGAATGTAACTGGTGAGCACTTAAAATGCTGCAATACCATCGGCTCTTGTTCGCACTATGGCGAGATGGAGGATGGAGCGAGCACTCCAACAACATAGGATCAGGCAAAATAAATAAATAAACAAGTGCTGTTCGTGTTTTAACATCTTTTTAAGAAATGCATTAGTTTATGTGCACACGCATGCATTTTAGTGGTATTTGTATATGCGAACAAGGGAGACAGCCTGAAAATACAAGTACGACTATGAAATGCTTGAAATCAAAGAAAAAATAGCAGTGCAAACTGGGAGCAGTGTAAGGAGACATGTACTTGGTCCATACGCTGTGGGAGGGCCAAACACACGAAGAGGGCATGAAGCCTGCATGCCGTGACGAGTGGCTTCAAAGGAAATAAGAGGAACGCTGATGTTTACCAATGGTGGGAGATGGGACCCTGTAAGCCCACAGATAGAACACAACACGTCTCTTTGTGATAGTGCTTGTGCTGTCTAACCGAGACCTAAAAACAATAGATTTCACACAGGCAAAACCTACTGGCTTTGCCAATGCTTGTTGTATTTAGAAACAGGGAGATTAAGAGATTTATCCGTAATCACAAAATGTGGAAGTGAGGCCGAGCCTAGGGAGATGATATGGTTTCCTTTCGGGAGAAGATGCCAGAGCTGCGACTATGGAGCTGGTAACTGGGTTTGAGTTTCGGCATCAGCTTAACATCCTTGATTTTGAGCAAAACATTTAATCTTGCTGTGCCTACAAAAATGAATGTGCTCTTGTGTAAAGTAGCTGGTGCTAATTTAAAGCTTTCCAATACCTTCGGTGGTGCTGGTGCTATATAAAACTGTACAACAAAAAGTAACTGGTGCCAATGTAAAGCGCTCCAATACATTCGGGTGATGCTGGCGCTATATAAAACTGCACAGAAAAATAACTGTTGCTAATGTAAAGCACCCCAATACCTTTGGATGGTGTTGGCGCTACATAAAACTGCACACAAAAAATGTGAAAAACTTAGTCGATGAAGGAGTGGCTCCATGAAAAGTTGGGTCTCTAATGCTCAACAGCAGGAGTATGTCTAATATTCAGAGAAATATGGTTCTAGGTCAGTGGTGGCTCGCATAGGGAGTGCTGCGGGGCGGTGGGGCAGGGCGGGGGAGGGGCAGGGTGGGTGGGTAGTGGACTCGGACATACGACGGAACGGAGTAAAGTAAGTAAATAAAACTATTTACCTTGCGCGCGCTGCATCGCCAACTCGGCGATGCAGCGCGCGCAGGTAAATAGTTTTATTTATTTATTTACTTACTTTAATCCGTTCCGTCGTATATCCGAGTCCACTGCCCCCCACCCTGCCCCTCCCAACCCCACCGCCCCACAGCACTCCCTATGCGAGCCGCCACTGTTCCAGGTCCTGGACATACTTTGTTTGCATTGTAATTAGTCCTGATAATAATGCGGACATTGAGGGGCCTTAATTACAGGTCTATCAGGGTGGGGGAGATATCATTCCATTTGTTCAGTCTTTTAATGTGATGTGATACAGTGTAGAGCATGATCTTCAGGGGGAGTGAAGATGGAATCAGGAAAACCTGCAAGGAGAGTGTTGCCACTAATAACGCTGAAGAGCTTTGGCACTTGACCGGTGAATCCGAAGTCTGCTTCTGTGAGGTGCGGCTTGACTTACCGAATGGGTGAAAAATTGTGTCAACGCTGTCTGTGTTTTGCTGGTGGTGTCACATTGAAGGAGTTGAGATAGTTATTAATGTCAAATGTGGCAGGCAATTAAGCAATAGCATCCAATGGGAAGGGTGCACCCAGGTTATTGAAAACACGGGGAGTGAGAGGACCTGAGGTGAATCAGTGGGCCCAATACCTGATCAATAACTAACTGAGAATTACCTCTCCCTTTGGATAATATTGCTATTGTAATCAGACCCTTGGCATTTAGATGCCATTTACAATATGTTGCATAGGACGTGTATTTTCCATCGTCTTCTTTATATGGTAAGTTTTAAATAGGATATAAATTGCATTATGGTTGGTGGTTAGACATCACTTTTTCACACTGAAACATCATGTATGGTATAGTAGTCTGATTTACAAAAGTAAGCATTTGATAAACCTAGACATCAATTATCACAGAGCAAGCGTTCAAAATATTCAGCAAATATGTAATATTATAACAATAATCAGTAAGTGTCGTTCATGGGATTATAAAATTTATCCATCAAGTAGTATGGCAAGCTTTGGACAATTTTACTTTACCAGTCAAGCTCTGTATTCATCACTCAATACAATTTCAATTATATACGTAGCAATAATGAAAGCATAAGTTTAGTAATGTATTATGTCAAACATGTTTTGCAGTCTGCATTGACAAATGTATTTTAACCTGTTCGCAAGAGCCTGTTAAGAGTGAAATAGTCAGTTAATTGTATTATCTTATTAATGCAGGTTCTTATACACATTTTATAGTTTGCAACAGTTACTGTATAATCAATTATGACACTCGTGTTCCATTTTTCTTATATATTTGTTATATATTTGCTACATATATTTTGTTACACATCTGTTTCCATTAACCTGTACCTGTTACCACGCCCTACCAGTCATCCCTTTGTGGCTTAATTAGTGATGAATGGCGTCCTTATACCTGTTGGACTTGGTTGCTGAATATAATTGGTTAAAAAAATATATTGATGAATCACTTGCTATTGAATCAATTTTGCACGGTACTGATAAGTATTCCTATGAAATTGTATATTTCATAACTGTTCTAACGTCTCGCTGGTGTAACCTATTCAGTCCCCAGACTGCACTCGTTTTGAGAAACAGGCGTAAATCTCCATCATTTAATACCTTACACTTGCATGTGTAATTTACCATGAGAACATGATATGCATGGTTTATTGCTGGGCATTGCAGAAGGTTTTGTAATTCAATGAAGCTGTTGTGAATCACATCCCTGGCCAGGCGAACACCATTTCAGAATGTAAGATTTGTTTTTAGATTGCACCCCTTTATTTTAGAACGATTTCAGATCAAGAGTACTATGCAGGTCATTGTGTGTTTCGATGCTCCCAGATTAGTTTATATTTTTGTATAATTCGGGATAACATTGCATAAAAAGCAAAACAGATATCCGCGCAAGTGTTCCACACATCACATCTATAAAAGCATCCTCGGGTTTTCATTTTTCGAAAACCACTCGTTATTTTTCCTGGCATCTGATAATTGGATAATGCCATGTTTCCTCTTCATTTAGGTTTGATGTTTATGCGCTATTTTTAAAAACAGTCATTAATCTGTAAACGCAAAAGCACCCCAGGATTTCCGCTTTCTAACTAAATGGCAGGTGGCAGCAGGCCTGCACGAGGACGTCACGTCTGAGAGTGGAAAATGAAGGCGCGCGTGCAGCTCGCGGAAGCAGCAGGGTACGTGGTACATTGTTCTAATCCGCAGGGCCGGGCTCGCGGGAAACCGGTGTCAGCTCCCAGGAGAGGTTTTAGGAACTGACAAAACCTCTCTCTCCCGAACTAAAGCATCCACCACACAAAGACATTTGTTTAGAAGAACCCGCCCCTTTATCCCCGACATTTTATTAAAATGTGAACATATGGAGATAGCTAAACAAACGCAAAATGTGTGCATAATTTATAAATGAGAAGGACATCTGGGGTAAAGGATGTAAACAATTTGTTAGATTTAAAACGTGCTGCTTTTTTGACAGACCCTCGCTTACTAGGGCACGAGCACAGTTGGTATTGTTTTGAGGTCTTTCCTTCTTTGAAATAGCGAATTTGAAGGGGCGAATATTCAAACACAAAAGGATTTTTAAGTATGAGATTTGACACTAAATTGGACCAGATTACATAAATTGCATCCCCAAAGAACAATTTTGCACAGATATTTAAACCAAGATTTTTGTATTGGCCAGTTGGTATCATTGTTAGTGCAAATTTGCCCAGCATTGATGCAGTTAATGTAATTCAGCCCATGCAACATTGCTAGGCCTTTCTTAATACATGAAAGAATGATTACAGATATATTTATTTCAAAATGAGGTCTATCTGGGAACAGACAGAAAGGAGCAGTAACACAAAAAACTGGAGATAATATAGCGCCATCGCACACAAATCTTGCACAGATGTTAACACAGGGCAAACCCATTCCCAACAATGTTGTTACTTTTGTAATAAAAAATATAGCAAACAATACTAGCACTAAAGCAAATATGGGTCAAACGGCTTTCACGTTTTTTTGATGAATTTCCATTACAAGAAATTTCAAATCTGAACTATCGATTGCTTTTAATGCAAAGCAGCTGCCTTTTTGTTACATAAGTAGCAAAAACAGTATAAAATCTGATCGATAAGCAAAAAGTGAGCCATATATTTTAAGCAATGTTTCCATGGTCTATTTTCTCATTTTACTTAAAGGCCAAACACCTTTCTGTAATGTGGACTAGAACAAAAATTGGAAATTAAATTTGGAGATTTGGAGGACATAAGAGATGTTGAGACCCTCCTTACTAGGAATTTCAGGCGAGGATCTCTTTCCTTCTGACAAGCAGACCCACAGCCTTCCTGCAAACACACGTCCAAATCACTAAAAAACCAAATACAAAAAGCTTTTGGTCGTATGTCTTAGCAATGACCTATTATCAAAAATAAAGATTGCTTAGTGAACATATACTAACAGTAAAAGTAAATATTTCTCTAGATATAAAACACCTAGAGGATAAAATGGAAAATATCGAGCCTTCCTCACGTAGAATGAGGACCAGGAAAATGAAGGCTCAATCCAACCGAAAAGTACATTGTTTCAAGCAAGATAGCATCAGCTAGTCGTGTGAGCAGTAAAAAACTGAGCAAAATGGCTACTCCCTTTTTCAACTGTGGACAAGTAAGTGGTAAGAAGTGGCAAGGTAGCAATGTAGAAAACAATGACGTTTATTTTCAGGGTATGGCGGACAACCCCTCAGCAGCACCAGGTCCTTGCTCTCCTACCCCGGCTCTCCTCTTCACATTCCAGTCCTGGAATATAATGACTCCAGGAGCTAGTTGCTGGCCTGAACATTCTTAACATAGATTCAGTAATCGAAGTGGGTGGGATCGGAGGGGTACGACGTGCCCATACTGTTTTAATTTAAGGAAGACGGTTCCCCTACTTTCTGTGAAAAGATAACCATCCCAGTATTGTCAACTCCGAGAGCTGAAATGCTTCAGTCAGTGGCGGCCGACACAATGAAGAGGAGGTGAGGCGGGTGGAGGGGATGTGGGGGAGCGCGGGATGGGGAGCGCAGGGGGTGAGGGTTAATAATGAATAAAAAATACACTTACCTGAAGCTGCCGGACGCATCGCTCCTCGCGCCTCAGTGTTCTGCTGCTTCCTGATCCCAGCAGACACTGGGACAGCAGCAGGGACTCCCTGTGCAATCCCCGCACTGCTCTCATTCTATAAGAGCAGTGCGGGGATTGGCCTGAGTGGGCTGGTTTGACGCTCCGCTCAGGACAGGGAGTCTGTGCTGTTTCTCCAACCTGGCTGTTCAATACAGCCAGGTTGGAGAAACCTAAGTGTGCATGGGTGTTTGGCCAGCCTGAGATGGCCGACCAAGCACACATGGGCACTTATAAGTAAAAAACCAGTCCTCCTGCCCCCTCCCATTGTCCCGGCCCCACCTCTCCCTGCACACGCTGGCTCAGTGCCGGCAAATGAAAAATAAAACGATTATAGTATATCGTTTTATTTTTCACCTGCTGGCTCTGAGCCAGTGGGGCGACGCTCCACCGCCATTGCGGAGGAGCCGCCCCTGGCTTCAGCTGAAATGTAGGGGCAGGGAGTCTTCTGTGCTGCGAATCCGAGGAAGGGGCAGACAGCTAAACAAGCCTCTTGCCAGGGTGTCTTCTTACCTAAAAATATGTAAATGTGCACAACGGGTCAATCTGCTTATGAAAAGGGAGCTTGGATGCTCAGATGCTGGTATTGGCTTCAATTAATGGCATTAATTGGCACTTCCTAAAGACACAGATGTATTATTTTTGAGTGGTTTTGGAAAGGAGTTACCAGCTGAACTGTGAAATGTGTGCTGCAGGGGCCTGTCTTTCCCCTCTAACTATTCTCCACTACTCCAACCAGGATTCAATTCTGTGGCTCTCGACCTGCCCCCACTGTACACAGCATCACAGTTCCCTTACTTCTTTTAATGCACTTCGACAGCTGCATAGAATGTAACAGTAAGCAGTGACAAATTTGCTTAAAAACAGCTAATGTGTTTTGGAAACATGTTTTAACAAAAAGGTCCATGCACAATCATAGAAGTCATGCAACTACAACTGATATAGATCAAGAAAGGATCAAAGTCAATGATCATTCTCACACCTGCTTCTAATACTGCAGAAAAGACGCTTGGCAAGTTGTTGATAGTCAGTGCAATATACATATGTATTGGATTTCTTAGTTCTGCAACTAAATTACAGTAAAGGTGTAATATACCTTTATTTGGTTGGGGAGGGTATGGACATCCATGAGAAGGACCAGGGATAAGCCATTATCAAAATGTGAAAGCTAAGGGGGAACGTTGCAACTGGGCAGAGGTTATCCTTTTTTATGTATACACGTGATCCTATGAATTAGTTAATATTTTAACAGTAAATGTGTGATTTGTAAAACCATATGGATGCTTAACAGAATACAGTCATTGCACATCACCTAATTCTTCTGAAATGAAATTGACCTATATATTGTATTTGGTTTTGAATGTACTTATGAGTGGCATCACTTCCTGTCAGTGCTTAATTTGTAAAATAATAAGTGCCAGGGCTCTCATCATGAGGCCACTGCAGCTTGCACCATCCATTGCTCCTACCAGTGCTGCAAATAACAGTGCCAACACAACTACTAGCCACCATACACCTAGCAGTGTGACAATTCAGGCTATTCTAGGCCCCCATAGCTATAAGAATGGCTTATGCCACAGTTATTAGTCATTTTTTATGTATTTCGAATTAATAAAGAAATGTTGTTGTGAGGATCTCTAAATTAGGAAAATCAGCCACATGATGGCCCTGTTTGTCTGAGTACCATGGTGACAATTAAGTGCCGTGGCTGACAATTAAGTTCCGGTGCTGCGCACCGGATACCACCGGCTCAAATTAAGCACTGCTTCCTTTTACCACGCCCTGTTCTTATGCATCTTAGCAACGCTGGTCTGAAAGGGATCATTTCCAGGGTTGCCACTTGCGCTGTAAGGAACGGGCAAGGGGCACTCTGCCGTCTACCGGCCAGTCTACATGCAAATCCTTATGTGGACTTTATCATGGGTTTTTGGAAGGTGTATATCAACTCCCGTCTATAAAAAAACACTCATTGGCAAATGTAATCAGAGTGACTATCCCATTTGAAAAGTTAACAATCAGCTTGCCTTGTCTGTGACTTTAGCTTTTAAACTTGAATTCTTAAAATGCAAAAGAACGGGAAAATGTTTTAGGTCTGCATTTGACTAAGGCTTACATAAGCCTTTCAGATAAATGTATATTTGTCTCCTTGCGAATGGCACCAAGCCTTGACAATGCAGCTTTTGGCTGAGACACTTGTTGGTTTTACCTATCAGAAATGTAGACTCACGTGGTTCTATAGTGAGGTTAACTTTGAACTGGTTCTATTTGCATGTGGTCCCAATGAAATATATACAACACAATGGTTTATTTTTGTTAATGTGAAATAATTTATATTTGCTGTGATTTTCTTAAGAACAAATTGGCAGAATAAAAGTAAAAAGTTATTCTAAATATTAATAACCTATATTATTGTTTTTTAAGGTGCCTTCAATACCCCTTTTCTTTCACGACAAATATACATCAGAAAGGGTAACTGCTGTTATGTGAGGGGCACATTATAGCTGGACATTCAGTCTCTCTATATTAACCTTTATAATTTGAATCATATATCTAGAAGGCTTTGGAAAGTTTCTTTTGTTATATTCTGGAGGCTGCAGAATTACAGGCTTTCTCGGTAGCGTAAGAAGGAAGTAGTTCTTGATTGAGAAGATTTTTGTGTGTTCTGTGCACTTGAGGGCATTATGTCGTCATGATTTTGGTATTGCTGTGGGTGCTGGTGCTAAGGACATTATGGGTAGCACTTAGGTGTATATATTACATGTTGATCCAGTTTAATTTTTTCTTATGTTGCGAAGTCCATGTCAAAGAAGAGCTCTTGGGTTTCAATGTCTGTATTCAGCTCAGTCTACTAGATAAAATCTACCTCGATTAGGACTTTCTTGATTTAGGAGTAGGGAAGGATGCAAGGATGGTCTTGCAATGTTTAATTGTATATTGTAGTACCACACCCCCACGCACACACACACACACACACACGCAAACCCCCTTACACACACACACCCCACACACACACACACACACACACACTGTTAGAAATTGAGCTGTTGGTTGACTGGGGTGTGAGCCCTGGTCAAGCTACAGCCACAATCCCTTGCAGGGTGAACTACAAAAAGTCACTGAATTAACCTGTGCTTAACCCTGGGTAGCTTGGCACAAAAAGCAGTCAGGCTAAACTTAGAGGCAATTTATAAAGTATTTATGCAGCACACAAACAGTAATAAAATGTAAACACAACTCAAGAAAAATCCCAAACCAATTTACAAAAACGGAGAAAATTGTAATAAATTATTTGACACCAAAACAACAAAAATCCAATAAGTAGAACTGGAGTTATGAATTTTTAATTTTTGTGTGAAAACTAGCGCCTAGAAGATCAAAGCGCCAACTGCGGACATCTAGTTGCGCGAGACCAGATCAAAGATGAAAAATATGGCAGACTGCGATGGAGCGTGGTTCGATACAAGGATAAGATTGGGCCTGGTCAGCGCTTACCTTGGGACTTGAAAAAATTCTTGAGAAAAATGTTTTGAGAAGGTAAAGTTCAGCGGGGCAAGGCTGCAGGAGGTGTCCGATGAGGCAGCATCATCACCAGATGACCTTGGGTCAAAGTCGCAGTGAAGATTTCTACGTTCAGACTGAGACCCATATTTATTATGGGTTTGCACAGCTCTTGCGCCACGCAAAGGTGCGCCAGAGTGCACAAAACCTGCAATTATATTTACTAAACCACACAAGACCACCTTGCATGGCCCTGCCTGGCTTGGTAAATGTGGAGTAACGCAAGGCAGTGCAAATCGCTGCCTTGTGTTACTCTACTCCAGGGAGGTGTTACATGGGTGGAGTGTGGTTGTTTCCATGCATCCACCCATGGATTTTGACGCATTCCCAGATTTACTCTTCGTGGTATACGTGGGAATGCGTCAAATGCTACACCTCCTCAGGGTAGGCGTAACTAGGAAAAATATGTTTGTGTTTCCTTGTTTTTTCCTTTTTCCATATGTGCTGCATCCTGCAGCACACATAATAAGAGAAAAATACCCCTGGGGATGTTTTTTTGTGTAGGAAGGTGTCCCTACTGCACATTAACAACCCTGCCTACAAAGCAGGCACCCGTGCACCATGGTGCAAGGGTGCCTGTGTTGGTGCTAGGCAGCACATTGTGTGCCAGTGTAGGCAGAGAGCAGGAATCTGCTGTATATTGTTAAATATGGCGGATTCCTGCCCTCTCCCTTTCAAGCAGTGCAGCAAGGTGGCTTGCTGTGTTGTGATGTGTGAAAATTTGATAAATATGCCCCTTAGTCTTTAAAATTAAAGTCAAAAATCTTCAGCAGGATGAGGCAGAGGACTGTAAATGAAGACAGTTCCATAATGTTGAATATCCCTTTGGCAAAGGACTGCTGAAACGGATTTGCTGCTGCAGAGAAGAATGTAGCGGGAGCAGCCGCAAAGCCAATCCAAGCGGCGATGCACCTTGGGTGGATATGTGAGCAAGTTGGCCCCAGTCTCCTCCTGGTTCTCAGCACAGTTTTTAGCCAAAAACATTCTAAGCCCCCCCATTATGAGAGTCTGGACTCATTCAAGCTTGGTCAGGAGCGGGTTCAAGATGGAGGAAACCTGTTGTGTACCTGTGGCTCTGAACAGGAGGTCAGCAAACTAGCCTTTGTTAGTCATTGTGGAGTTCTCTGTACTGTTGAAGATTCAGAACTTGTCCCCAAGTAGAAGGTAGCAGAGCGGCAGGACAAACAGGGAAGCAATCAAGGCAGTTCAGCAGTCCTGTAGAGCAGCAGCCCAGCAGAGTGGCAGTCCTTCCAGCAGCACAGCAGTCCTTCTTTCTGGCAGAGTGGCCTAATGGCTAGACCGGTCAACCTCGAAGCTGGGAAACCGGGTTCGAGTCTTGGCAGGGACGCTCAACATTCTGTGATTCTGGGCAAGACACCTAATCTCACTGTGCCTAACAAAATGAATGTGTCTGTAATGCAACTGATGCTTATGTAAAGCGCTCTGATACCTTCGAGTCGAGTTTGCGCAATATAAAGCTCCCCAAAAAAAAAGTGTACTGAAGTGTTGGTGTCTGAGGTTCTACTTTTTTATACTTACTAGCAACTACAAACAGTGTAGTTTTCAAAATCATGGTGGGAAAACTAGCGTGTCTAGAAGTTCTTGTGTCAGTCAGTCAAGCAACTTTATTCAGCCAAAAAAAGGCCATAAAAGACAAGTGCATATGTTGGAAAACGAGGCAGTATCTGTGAGGCCTGCACAAATAACATGACAACATTTGTCCTTCACTGGGAACCAGACACCCCATTGTAGCGCTTGACTCTCAGAGGGTAGCGTTGCAGAGCAGTCTAAGGCTTACTCAAGGGAGGTGGTGTGGGCTAGTAATCGCCATTTACCAGTACGCATAAATAACACTCAATAATTGATTGTCCAGTCTGTACTTTGCTTTATAAAAGGAAGAGTACATCTATTAAACACACACACTACTCAATACTATGCAACAATTTACAAATATACATAAGCTGTTGGAATTACTTTGTGACATTGCATAACATTCCCACCTCTCCCGCAGGCGGGGTGGGGTCTAGTACCACCACTCCCATGTATGCACATCATCTTGCCCCCAATGGAGTAGGTTGACCATAACCGGGGGTGAGGGCCTTGCTCACTGGCACCATCCCAGTGGCGACCCACCCCCTTTATCTCAACAAGCATTTAAAATGGGCACAGCTGCCCTGGTGACACATAACCCTGACTGAGCATCTCATACTGACCCTACAGTATACACCTCTACATCTTAGGGGCTAACAGTCTGGGTTGTTCCTCACCTAACGCAGCAGCAAGAATACATGCTTAAGCATCACTTTAAATGACAGTACTGATCATAGCTGATAACCATTATAATTAGGGCTCCCGGTTTTATGGTATTTATTTTTTAAACATTTCCGTCTGTATTTATCCATATTTATTTTTTGGTCATTTTATCGGTATTTATCCACATTTATTTTTGACGCAAGAAAAAAAAACGCTAAAGCTAGTATTTTTCCACATTTATTTAAATTGACATGCACACTTGCACTAGGTTGTTATAGCTGTTTTTTTAAATGGGAGCCTATGCTAAGTGCACTTTACATTTTGGGAGCAAATTTCGTCCCTGTCCTCTAAGAAAGAATGCGTGAATTAGTGATTTTGATAAGGTCTCATTTGCGCATCTGTCTTGCAAAATGTCAACGCATTACTACCTCTTTTACTCACATTTAATCAGCCATCACAGAGAGTGTCTGCTCGAAGAATATCAGATCATTCTTAGTGTTAATACTTAAAAGATAGAACAGACGGGCCAATGTAATCTACGATGCCAGAGGAGAAGGGAAGTAGGAGGGCTCAGGGAGACAGTTCCTTATGCTTCATATATGTTCTTCTGGTGATCAGTGCTGCACGAGGTGCGTGGATCTTGAGTCAGAGTCGGTATTTTTTTTTACCTGTTTGTTTATTCAGATCTAGGATTTCCAGAAAGCCCTGTGTACGCAGAACACCAGTTATCCAGTCGTTGGGTTGATATTTACATCAAACAAATCACTGCATTCTGGCAGTTGTAGACTTTGTCTGCTTCAGTTAAGGCAGAGGAGCTAACGCATATGATAACTATATTATGCACCAAGGAAAGGAGAATTGAGTTCATGGTGTGAGGTATATGTGGAATCATCTATACGTTGATATGTTTATATATCAAATATGGGATACGTCAAGCCATTGGACGTTGATAAGCGTTTTTGGGATAAATTGGTTGTAAATTGCCATGTCGCTGTCCCTTACCCACTATTTTTGCTCGAATAATTTCAGCAAAGATTTTGGTATTTCTTATTGCCAGACCTGCAACTCACATTGGGCCCTGGTGTGGTTCAGTATATTGGCACTGTTCGTACAGCCATCTACTAAACAACTGATATCACACTGTGAACACAAGGTGAGATGGAGACTCTTACCCTGCGTGGGTTTCAAGTTCATGCGTGGAGGATCTGCATGATTTTAAGTCTTTACAGGTTTTGCAGCCTCGCCAGGCAGTGCAGGTGATCTCAGGATCCTATGTGTTTTGAATGGGCAGGCAGTGCCAGCCTCAAAGACCCACTGACACTCCACCCTGCCCCCTCCCATGGATGCTTTGTCAGTGATGGCTCACTCCTTCCAAGGCCACTCCTCTCACCCGTAGGCTCCGATGGTGAACATTATTTTCGAGGTTGAAAGCGGTTTGTATTGTACTTGTTCTGCACTCCATTTTACCCCCGGGTTGTAGCTGGGGTAATTTAAGAGCAAAATCCAAGTGAGAGCTTGTTGTGCTTAATTTAGTTTTGCCTCCTTCACCCTCCCATAGAACTAAAAACAAAAGGTTGCTGGAGCTGCAGCCGGTGTCCTGGGGTGTTTTCACACCTCTTAATGGACATCGGCTGCTTAAACTGCTCCAACAATTATCTTGCGTGAACTACCGCTGTGAGGGGTGCTGGAGTGTCTCTGCAGACACGGCGCTCCCAGTTCCCCGTCACTGGAGCAGTTTCAGGGCAGCAGTTTCCCATTTCTTTTGGCCGCCCCTGTGTACCTCTGACTCGGATTTTACAGAGGAGCACAGAGGCAGGAGGAGCATTTGTTTTGTAGGTATTTTCCCGTTTTTATATATAAATACAGCCCAAACCAAAAGGTTTTCCGTCTGTATTTATATGTAAAAATCCGTTTAAACGGAAAACCGGGAGCCTTAATTATAATGCATTGCAATAAAAGCCCCTAAAAGACATCACATTTATAATCACAGGATTAAGCATATACAGCCAGACACCCTAGCAGGAATGTCCAGCAACATAACCCCACTTTGCTTATGACTTCACATTACACATGTGACTTTCAGTCCCTCAATAGAAATAACATTGGTAAATGCACTTCTCGTGCAATGGCACTTCTCCACCTCCAGGGAATGCCCTTCTCCAGACATCCCCAGCTCAGCCCTTCATACCTTGGTGAAGTCCCTAACACACACCCAGCTGTAGAACAAAAGTTCCAGCCTCAGGATTCTATAGACTGCTGGTTGAGCCCTTGAGGGGTTATTTCTATGGAGTCCCCCAGAGACTTAAGGGGGGACTTAACATCTTCGTGCTGGGGGAGACTGCATTGCTCCTGCAGCTCCCTCTGCACCTTTGTTGGCACTTAGCGGTGACCCCGTCCTCCTGGGGCCACCCCATGCTGAGCACCATCCGCTTTCCTTGCAGGCCAGTCCGGGCCTACAAGGCATTATGGGCTGTTTCTCTTCCTGCCCGTGAATATTATAGCAGCGGCTCCCCCGCTGCTCCGGGGAGAGCTGTGATGCACTGCTGGCGGCCTCACGCCGCATCTTCAGGCCGGTGGGGGCCGGTCACACCCGGACCCCTCACGCCAGGTGAGTGATTGCAGCTCGGGGAGCCCACCCCCGGCTGCTCCGGCGGCTTTTTTGGGGCCCGGTCCCACCCGGGGCCCTTGCACCTCTTCACCGCCAGGTGTTGGAGAGCCACCTGGGGAGCCCAGCCCCGGTGGCTCCCGCCGACTCCCCGCCCGGCCCGCACTCTTGTGTGCGGCCGCGGGAGCCGGAGTGTCCGTTTTGGTCTGCCCGCTCCAGCGGGCAGACACGGAGGCGGCCTCTTTTTCGGTGGGTCCTCGGGGGAGTGCGACAGCACTCCCCCCGCCTTCCCGCTGCTGTGGGGGGAGTGCGGCGGCACTCCCCCCCTCATTCTCCACCACACAGGGCACAGAGTTGGGGATCCCGGGCCCCTCCCCTGGCCGTCTTCACGGGGAGTGCGACGGCGCTCCCTGACTTATGTCATCTTATTGGGGCCCGGAGTTGGGGTTCCGGGCCCCTGGAAAATCTTCACGGGGAGCGCGTCGGCGCTCCCCGGCTTATCTTCAGCCGCAAGCGGGGATGCGTGATGGCACGCCCCCCTCCTCTTCACCACCGGAGTTGGGGGTCCCGGGCGCCTGAGCTTTCTTTGAGGGGGGCGCGGCCACGCTCCCCCTCCCCCGCTGTCATCGGGGGCCAGGGTGGACTCCTGGCACCCCTCATGGGCAATTTCACAGGGAGCGCGACGGCGCTCCCTGACTTTACTTTTTCTGGGGGCAGCCCCCGGGACCTGACCCACCCCGGGGGCCCATTCGAGACCAGCGGTGGAGCCCCACGCACTTCGTCGTCAGTCTTCTCAGAGGACAAAGGTCGCCTACCTTCTGGGGGGCATATCTCAGCCCCCAGGGGACAGATCTTCACCATTTTGGCCTCTTCTTGCTCCTGGTGGTGCACCCCAGCCCCTGGGAGCACTTTCTTTTGCCCTCCTGGTCTCAAGGAGGGTGAACTCAGCAGGGAGCTCTCTTCACTGGCCCCCTGCGCCAGCCTCTCTCCTGGCTCTCCTCCTGGGCCTCTCTTCTAACTGCGCAGAGGCCCAGGCTTCGGCTCCCTGGTCCTGGACTCCCCTCCTGGCACAATTCAGGATCCTGGGACAGTCAGGCCCGTGGCGCCAGGCTCCAGCACCAGTCTTCCTCAGCAGACCACACCCCAGAGAGAGCTCCTCTTCCTGTGCAAGACCTTTTAACAGAAGTTGTAGGGGGCTGGCAGGAAGGCTCTGCCTGCCCTATCAGGCAGCGACACATCACCTCTCTGCCCCTGCTTCCTCCTTCCTGCCCAGGCCTCTGGGATAGTTCAAAATGGCGTCGTCCAGGGGTCTCATGCCACATGGTCTCTGAAAATCCCCTTCCCCCCTTGCTGCCTTCTCTCCAGAGCAGCTTGGTGCCTGGCACCAGGTGACAGCTGCTGATGGATGACCTGTAGCTCCACCCACCATCTCTCCCTTTTGGAGAGGAGACCTTCGCCCTTGGAATGCTTGCCGTGAAGGGCTAGGCCTCTGATGCTTCAGTTTGGAGAGGAAGGTAATTAATCCAGTCTGGCAGGGTCACACCCAGCCAGGCTCTGGTTATGAGCTGAGTCAGAGGAATATGACATTTCTGGATGACCCAAAAGCAGTACAGATATGGCTTTGGACTCCGCAGAATACTTCTTCTCACCTAAGTTACAGTGGACTTTAGTGCGTGTCTGGAATTTGTAGGCCCTAGGGAAGTGAAACTATCCCATGTGATCCCCATCCTCATAGGAGAATAATGGAGGGGTCCTTCAGTGAAAACAGTAAAGCACACTGACTTTCCCTTACATGTTTCTTCCCATTATATAGAGCCTATTCCATGTCACCACCCAGCTCTGCATAATTCCTGCCACACCATTCTATCTGTACCTGCTCCTGGGCTGCCCACGCCAGGAATCTCCCCCACGCAGCCCCTACAAGTGTGCACATGCATGTACACATGTGTCTGCATGTAACCAGCCCGGTGCCCCTTACTCCGGCTGCAGCGCAGCGACCTACTCTCACCAGGGGGACACCGGTAAAATCCACATGCAGTCTCTTTCATCATGAGTTCACTGTGGGTGAGTCCCAACTTATGAGGCTCTCCCACAGTAAAAGCTCAACAAATAGGTGTTCAAAAAGCGAAAAATCCGGGCGGCTCAGATGGTCAGAACTACCTTCTAACAGCATATAACAATAAAAAGAACAATCACTCAATAAATATAAGTCAAAAAATCGAATGAACACAATAAGTTAAAAGAAAAAAGAAAAGAACAATTATTAAAACATCATAGAATAGCAAATGTATAATACCTCACAACTAGCAATTTGGTGAATTTCTCTGGGGCCAAGCAACCAAAGTGTAAGTGACAACCGAATAGAAATAGCAACTGTTATACATACAATAAGTTAGAACAGTAACTGTAAATATAACACAGCTTGTGTATATAATCTAAAAAAGAAGTCACGATAAAAGTAATAACAATATATTTTACCTGGTACCAAAGTATGATGTACAAAATGACGAAGGTGCAGAATACATTTGGCAGAAAGACCAACACAGGGGCACACATCCTGGCTTATTACATGCCTAGCTTGTTCTAGGAGGGCAGCCATAAAGTGCAGAGTGCTAGAGTTACTGGTGGTGATTATTGTACTAATTAGCCCATCCCATAAATTCGTTGTGTTCAAGAGTGAGGGAGAAGCAGGAAAACCTCTATATGCGACATATCAAAAACCTCTAACTAGGGTCCACTGTGTACTGTGAAATAAAGTGAATAGCCTGCTTTTACGAATTCCAAGCAGAAGTATACTAAGTCTATAGAAATTCATGAGTCACTCACGACAGGAGAATTTTATTACATAAGATTCATGTGTTTCCTAATATGGAAGGCTCTCCATTAAAAGAGGGAACTCTGAAACACGTTTTCGAGTCCTCCAAGGAACATAAAAACAAATAAGCTTCCTGATGCGTCCTGATGTTATTTGCCATAAATAGTGGTTTATGATAAAATTGCCTAATATCAGTATAAAAACGACAACATAAAATAAAGAGCAGGGTGGATTGGGACGATCTCCCGTCACAAGGGCATTTTACTGCCTCCTCCGGCCATTCCTTCTTTTTTGGGAATGTGTGCTGTGCCCAGATATAGTAGCTTTAGGACAAAGCGATGTTCAATGTTTTGTATAGTTGACAGGTACTGCTGTGGCCCCTCGTTAGGTGTTCCAGAGAAATATGCAGCCACACAGGGCCTGAGAGAGCCCAAACCATATCTGGTGTCATTCTTTTTATTGAATAGCATGAGCTTCAATTCTCTCTTACAAAGTTGCGTAATACAGTCTGGTCTATCTAGGGACAGAGAGTCATTGAGCTGAACCAGCTCTTTGGAAAGACACGAGCGCCACTGAATGTTTAATGCCTTATCCAGTTTTAAACAACCTAATATGATTGATTTAGTGAATCCAGTCTCCTCTTTGCACCAAATTGAGTGCCAAAACTGCACAGGTTTCATCGATAATAGGTCATCCAGATGTAGCAAACCAAATTCCCTATGTACTGTGTCTGTTGGTGTAGATTGAGGGACAGCGAGGAGTCGCCGTAGAAAAATGTTCTCTTGAGTTTGCAAAATAGTGTGTTTGGCAGGGTCCCAAAGCCACTACCATAGGAGGCTACAGAAGAACAATTGGCTCTATAAATTGAAACAATTTCCCTGATTGGTTCAAAGCTCAATTTGGGAGCACACCTAAGGATGCCCTCGCAGATCCGCACCACCTTTAAGCTGTTGTTTTCAATGTGCCTAATCCAGGAACCACTGGTAGTAAAAAGAATGCCCAGATAGAATGATGTGACCCTTGTGATCTTTCTGCCATTAAAGTGGTGACTTCATGATTTACAAGTGCCCTCTCCACAGATCATCATATATGTTTTCTTCAGGATTATTGTAAGTTGCCTCACCTCCATAAATTCGGAAAAGCAGTCCATTAAACGCTGTAGACCGTTCGCGATCCTTGACAATAGTGCAGCGTCATTCGCATAAAGGAGGACCGAGACTGCCCTTCCTTCAACCCATGGTGAATCGGCGGCCACACCTTGGCGTAATCTGTCCACACCATTTATAAACAGGGAGAACAGGAAGGGTGCCAGCTCACACCCCTGCCTAACACCTCTCTGAATATTAAATGGTAGGTAACATTCCCCATTAGGTCTGTAATGCATCCTTGCTGATAGGTTCCTCTACAACTAGGATAGTCACAACACAATTTCCAGTAGTGCACCCATAGAGGACAAGGTCTGCCACAAGATTGAGTGATTACCAAGCCAAAGAGACTTGATAAATTAACAAAACATAAGTGAAGATTGCTGGACTTGACCCTTGTGTATTTCCCTATGAGGAGGTCCAGGTTGACACATTGCTGTACTGTCCCCAACCCCCTTCTGAACCCATATTGGGACTTGGTTTGCACTCTGTTAGCCTCTGCCCAAACTTCTAGCCTTTCCAAGATTGCTCTGAGCAGAATCTTGGCAGAAGAATGGAGGAGCAATATAGGGTGGTAGCATTAAGGGTCACTAGTGACTCTGTCCAAGTTGTAGGAATACATCCATTTGCTACCGCATTCAAAACTTTGTCAGGATCATAGATCCGGCAAGTGTTTATTCAAGTCAATCAGGACACCATCCGGTCCTGCAGCTTTCCCACTGGTGCTTTTCTCAATCGCCCTTCTGACTTTGTTTAAAGTGAAAATTATAGGCTTCCATTTGGTGTTGGTTAGGCTCAGTTGGGTTAAATCCCTATAAGTGGGATCTAGTGTGGGTGTGATACTAAAAATACTTGAAAAATGATCATCCCAGGCCTGCATCGGTATATGCGAGTCAATATAAGGGGCTGTATTTTTGTTTTGATCAAAAAAGGGGATTTAATTGTCTTCTAAAACAAGATGCGGTTTTTGGGGACAGCAGTTTTCTCAATCTTGGAGCAAGCCTTCTCCAGTAGCTCCTTTTTCATAACAGACAGCACCTCCTTATATTGTTTTCTGAGGACCGCTACCAGACAAGCAATCTCTAGGAAATGTAGTAAGGGCTAAATGTATCTTTTTTGATGCTCTTGAGCATGGTTGATCAAATTAGTCCAGCTGGGCCTGCTTATGAGGCCTGACTCCTCATGAAAGTAAGGCATTAACGGAGGTGGTAATATTTCCGAAAGCTGTATGGATAGTCCTGTATTTACCTGTTTCAGATAAGCAGGACTCAAAGTCCTGTTTATTGTTAACTACTAAACTCTTAATGAACTGGCAGGGTATAATGCCCGTCCATTTCAAGCATAGCACATTAGATCCTGATACGTCAATATTATCTATTATGTTAGGGACAATATGTTTGCTGATTTGAAGCTGTAAGGTGAGGACCGATGGGTTATAGTTGCTAACCAAGTTGGGTTTTATCGCGAGATCAACCAGATTTGAGATGCAGTTTGATGATAACAAGATATGGTTAATATTAGTTTTGACTCCCCTTCCAATGACCGTGTATAGTTGGCTAGAGGTAGTCCTGCTCTCATCTTCCAGGAGTCTTAGACTGTACCTGAATAATATGCTACTCAGAGAATTGCCATATGCATTGTGTGGGAATTGTAACTGCTCTACCCCTAGTGCATCGAAGACACCACACAGGTCCTTAGGAGGTAACCAACATTTGGGGATGCTAATGTTGATGACCCAGAGGAGTATGTAGTGGGTCACCTTTGTAGGGACAAATTTGGACAGATCTGCCCCTAGTTTTGTCAGCACCTCACTACATGTAGAATCACAAATGTTATTATAAAAATTAATATTTGCAAATAATCGCCTTTCCTGAATGATATCAGAACAAATTGGTAGTGAGGGGAACCTGTAAACGTCTTGGCGATGTCCACTAGGAGCAGCGTTGACACTAATAAAACTAAGTCCCCTTTTGCTCTACCTGAGCTAGGAGGTGTTGCTGCAGTGACCACTGAATAAAATGCCTCAATATAGATATCATTCAAGGCCCAAGTTTCCTGTAAACATATTATTTGAGCCGATGTAACTACGCTACGCCAATCAGGAGATGATAACTTGCTCGTAAGACTGGCCACGTTCCTTGAAATAATGTGGATAAGATTGTCCGATCAGAACTTTGGTTAAAATCAAAGGCTGAGAGAGTACCAGTTGGATTGGAGTCAGGTCAGTAAGAGACTAATGATGTTTTAGACTGGTTATTGTGATCTGAAAAGGGATATCGAGGCAACCTGAAGAGTCTCCTGTTTGGCCTACACTTTTGAAAATATCAACATAGACCTCGAGCGGGTTTTGCATTGCTGTAAATGAAATCAGAGGGATAGAAACAAATGGTGAAAAGAGTTTAGTTCCTAAGTTTCCCTCACCACTAAGAGTGCTGGCCTTTACTATGGAAGGGCAGTTAATTAAACCATCATCTGTTTTTTTGCTCTAAAATGAAGGGTCTGAGGTTGAGTAATCGGGCGGTGGCTTAACCAGATCAGGTAGTTCTTGTGTCAAACAAACTACCTCAGTGGTATTTTTATATCACAGATGGAATGACAGTTATTGTAGTCACAGTTATAATTGCAAAAGGATTGTAATACCATGTTACTATTTCCAGAAGAGTTGAACCCAATACATATCATATATATTTTTAATACGTATTATTTTTGGAATCACAACAATTTTAATTCATGCTACATTTGTATTAATATACATGAGAAGTGTAACATCTTAAATAGGATGATGAATTTTGGTGTTTTTAAAGCATTGGGAACCAACATGAGGCAGGATCAGAGCCCTTTTCATAGGAAAATAGGGGTGGGGTCGATCATTGTCTTGAAGGGGAGGGACAGTAAGACAGCTAGAGAAGATATACTATCTAATTTCATGGTATATGCATTTTTTCTCAGGTTGCAATTTTCAAAAAGCAGATTATATGTTATAGCACATAAGTATATCTTCAACATCTTGCTAATTTTCTGTCAGCTCTATTTGACTAGTTTACAAGATCAAATGGCAAATACTTTATATGTGGTGGCGCATTTCTCAAAGGATAATTGTTAGTAATATGTTTCAGAATCACAAAATGGATTAAGAAATGCATTGTGAATTCCAAATTCCAAAGGACTTGTTTAGGGTGCCCTCTCCAAATTGCGATTTGCAATGGTATGTATTGATTGGTACTCCAAACCAGCCATCTAAACATGATTCCAAAGCAACTCCTGAGACATCACAGGATACAACCGAGACTGAGTCAGACATATTAGCCAGAAAAGCAAGTATTTTATGGAGGAGCAAAGATGTGGACCCCTTTAAAAGAACTGGCTAAGTGTGACGGACGTGTTTAACCCTGTGCAGAATGGCGACAAATAATCTTCTCACCAACTTTTGTAGAGATCTCCTAATCAGGTGCTTATCTTGCATCCCGGGGAAACAACATAGTTATATTCCTGTACAAAAAAGAGGAGTTAAAGCGACCTAGGATCTCACAGACCCATCAATCTGATAGACATCGACTGCAAAAAAAATTCTAACAGAGACTCAGAGCCCCCGAAAACTAGATCTAAAAAGGAAGCATTGTAAATCAAATCCAAGCAGAATTCAGAGAAAACCTCTTAAAATACAGAACCGAATAAGGTCCCCAAAGGACCGCCTCCCCCATCCAAAACCGGATTTCTTGGGTACTTAAATACTAAAGAGCTGCCTTTTAGCTTGTTTTAAATAATATTTAACATTTTCTTTTTGTGATATAACTACTTTCTGTGCGAAAGGCAGTTCCTGTATTCTGAAAGCATCGATTAAATAAACTCAACTCACTCTCTCCTGAGTCTAACTCTCAGAATCCATCAGGATTTTGTGTTTTCTGTCTTTTCGTTGAACTTTAGTCTGAGTGGAGTCAGGTGCATTTTTTATTAGTATGAGTGGTGTTCGGCTTTAATATTAAACTTATTGAGCTGAAACTCGAGACCAGTAGGAGCACATGAGAACGGTGTGCCACTGTCCTTTGGCCCCTCACAGACAGGTTCCGCTCTGTGAATGGTTTTCCATTGATGAGGGCAGTCGGTGATTTGGAGCTAAGAAAGAATGGATACTTACCCTTGCAAATGTCAAGGGACGGTAGGAACACCTCTTTACCACGTCCATTGCTTTGTAATTCGCAAGTAATTGCATTGGTGACATTATGAGTAGCAAAGACATTTGTGATTCATTGTGTTTGTCTTTTGCACATTGCATTTTAATTTTTCTTCTTTGCACAGTCTGCTCATTTGCACAGTGCAAGCTTTGTGAGGAAAAAAGTGTTTAACACATCCTATGCCAAACTGAAAAGCTCAGAGCCAGATTATATCATCATTCGACTCAGTGCAGCGCAGCAAGACATCTTGCTGCGCTGCGTCAAATGGAAAGGGCAGGAATATGCCATGTTTACCATGATAAGGCACATTCCTGCTCTCTCCTTGCATTTGCTTGCGTCATGGTGCAAGGGTGTCTGCGTTCCAGGCTGGAGTGTTTTTGTGCAGTAAGGGACACCTTCCTGCACAAAAACAATTTTTAGAGGTTTTTCCTCTTTTTAAGTGTGCTGCAGACATTTCTTCTTGTTGCGCCTCTAACAGGAATGCATATAATTTTGATGCATTCCCGGATTTACCAGTCTTGGTAAATCTGGGAATGTGCCAAAATCCATTAGTGAATGCGAATGCGTGGGAACACCCAAGCTCCACACGTGAAACGCCTTCCCAGGGCAGAATAACACAAGTTAGCAACATGCGCTGCCTTGCGTTATTCCAGATTTACAACCACTACAGGGCCACGCAAGGGGACCTTTCATTGTTTGGTAAATCTGACTCAAGGTTATTGCGTTGCCCTTGCATCACTTGGCATGACCCAAGAACAACACAATCCTTTGATAAATCTGGCTTTCAATGCTTTAATATAGCCTTATAGCCCGCTGCCGAGGGCTATACCTGTTGTTAAAGGCCCTGATCCCGAGTTATAGGCCGGAGCCGCAGGCGAGGGCCTATAACGAGGGAGAGGGCCTTTAACAACTGGTATAGCCTGAGGCAGAAGGGCTATAAGGCTATTAGAACATTCCACCCACTAAGGGTAGAATGTTCTAAATTAAAAATGGAGAAACAAAAAGACAAACATTGGAATGTTGGAGCTCCGGGCTTATACCAGCCATTATAAACCCAGAGCAACTCCATTGTCTTCAATGGAGCTCCCAACATTCCAATGTTCTAATAAAATCATACCTTACACTAAGGGTTGTAGCTATCACTAATGCAGCGGGTACAGTAGCACCAGGGGTGTGTGGGGCCCCTGGTGCCTCTATTATGGCCGTATTTTGACACCTCACTGGGTCCTATTGTTTTCTTGCATGAGGGCCCACGACTCCCTTGTTATAGCACTGCTTTCTGTTAACCATAAAACAAAAGGGCTCCTATTTGACCTTTTAAATGTGCACTTCTCTAATGACCACAAGTGGGGATCATAATGTATACAGCTTCCATTGTACAGATAGGGCCATAATACATAATGTCTGTATTGGTGCAATAAAATGAATAAATCCTCTGGCACTGTTATTTTTGTTTGTACTATTGAGAGTAGTGCAAAATGATGTTTTTACTTTTCAAATTACATAACTATTCTTGTACCAGGTCAACAAGATTGGATGTACACGAAGTTTGTGAAGTAGTTCCTAAAACGTCATCAAGTATGTGGCAGGAAGGAACCACGCATTCTCATAATTCCTACTTTTTTGACTAGAGTTGCATATCAATAATTGAGACACGTGGAACTACTACTACACTGGAGGTTTGAACTGGAAGTGATGGGACATGTTTTGATGGAGGTTTTCTATAGCAAATCGTAGTTTTGTTGATTAGCTGACAAACAATCAATACATCTCACGAAGACCCGTGTTTATTGCCTCTTAGTTGCCTCTTTTCATCAGTTAAGCTGTATTTTTGCTGTCAAGAAGTACCTATCAACATGTCTGTCATTCGCTTTTGTTTGAGAATGATTGCTGTCTGTACTTGATCTCATTATGTTGCACCAACTCTTTGGCGGCTGTCAAAATGCAATGAGTGCTTTCTCAGAATTGACGCCACCTCTTTTCACCTCGCCTCCCTAGAATTCCTCACAGTTGCATTACCCAGTTAACTGTCTTGCAGTTTCATAACATAATGTGAATTAGTAAAGCGCACGTTCTCCCAGAAGGGCGTCTTGGCACTGAATAACATGTTTATTGTTACCCAACGGGAGTCGTTTTATCGACCTCAGAGGGATGAAAGGCTGAGTGGACCTGCCAGAGATTGAACCTATGAGGTCAAACACAGGCCCCCTACAGTGGACGCATTAGTCCAAAAAGCCACCAGACCCGGCCAGTTTCACCATAACGAATTTTGATTTTCGAGTGCGCATTTCAAGGTGTTGCAATCGGAGTGGTGGTCTTTCTGCTGTGACATGCTACTTAGGCAATGGAAAAGCTACAAGTAACGCTAATACTGCGCATTAACCTTCCATCTTATATACACGGATCTAGGTATTTTTTCCTCCATATAATGAAAACATCTTAAAGATGGATTTGGTTGGTGAGGCGTTTGTCACATAGACAAACATTGAAAGTAGAGGCACCTTAACACTAATGTAACTTTGAGACAACTCTCCAATTGGCACCTTAATTCAGCGGGGTAATTGAAGAGTTTGTTCGTCTAATTGTGTTTTTGTGTACCATGTCTTTGCAGGAATAATCTCTTCATGTGAATCAAAATACCTATTTTGTGCAATGCTATCGAATCAGAAAGTAAACTTGAAGTAATGCAAAAAATTTCTTGCGGAGAGGAGTAACTCTACCTAAGGGATAAACGCACACACTACACTGTGTGTTCCAAATAGCACCAATGGCATGCAGTTTGTATGTTGGTGCAAAGTTATTGCACTAACTTTATCCCTGTGATAGATTTATATTTGATAATGCAGCCCTCAAAGCTGGTTGTACATATTTCTTAAATTTTTTTGTATCCCTTTTTCCCATTTATTATTTTTTAATTTTGTACTTATCGAACATAGCCAATGAACAGCTATAGAAAGTAGGGGTGGTCATGCATGAAAAAAGGTTTACCACAGTTGCACAACTGGCCTGAGTGTTCTATCAGTGCCTCCCAACCAAAGTGTGTGGCAGCAGTGTGCAACAGAGGGCGACGAGGGCCAGATGCATGTCATGGGCCGCATCGTGGACGGTTGTATAATAGAGGCACGCATGGCTCAACCACGCGTGCCTCTACCACGGAGCCTAAACCACGAATTCGTCTTAACCACGCATTCCTTTACCACGCATGCCTTTACCACATAATTTTGTGGTAAAGGCATGAATGGTAAAGGGGTATGCGTGGCTAAGGTCGTGACACCCCGCCCTAAGCTACAAACTCCCCACTTGCATGAGGTCCAAAAACCCGACCCCCTGCCAATCACCACGCTGTCCCTAACCCTTAACAAATACTACATGACCCCTTCCCACCCCCCTGTGCTGTCCCTAAAACTACCCCAACCCCTTCCACTGCCCTTAGGCCTAAAACCCAAACCCCTATTTTAAAAAACTACCCTACCCCCCCCGAGCCCTAAAAAGTACCCCGCCCTCGCCAAAGCCCTAAAAACTACCCTGACTACCCATTCCCTTCCCCCTGCCCTGAGGCCTAAAACCATGTCCCTTAACAAACACTACCCAGACTCCCTCCCACCCTCCATGCTGTCCCTAAAACTACCCCAACACTTCCATTGCCCTTTGGCCTAATACCCTAACCCCTAATTAAAAAAACTACCCGACCCTCCCCAGCCCTGTAAATTACCCCGACCCCCCAGCCCTGAAAACTATCCTTGACCCCCAAGCCCTGAAAACTACCTCCGACCCCTCCTCAGCCCTAAAAACTACTTCCGACCCCTCCCCAGCCCTGAAAACTACCCAACCCCCCAGTCCAGGAAAATTAACCCGATCCCCCCCAGAAAACTACCACGACCCCCTCAGAAAACTACCCCCGACCCCTCCCTCAGAAAACGACCCCCGACCCTTTCTCAGAAAACTACCCAGCCCCACTTACCTCACCGCGGCTCTCTTCCTGGTGAGGTCTTCCTGCTTACGTCCCTGCAGTAGCCAGCAGCTAGACCGTGCACTGCCTTAACCACGCACATGTGTGGTTAAGGCATATGAGTGGTTAAGGCAAGCGTGGTTAGGCTTGCGATGTCGGAACACGCGTGGCTGAGTCCCGGCGTTCCGATTGTTTCCCATCATGGACAGATGCGTTGGCTCAGCACAGAGCTGAGAGTCTGTTATTTTGCTTTTGTAATGTCTAAAGTTCATACATCTAACTGGGAATTTCTCCATGTTAATGCGTCAGTGTCAGACATCACAAGTCGAAGAGACATTGATCCATGCTCAATGTTTCCAAAGTGTGCTCTCTGTATTTCATGCATTAACTCAGAGCAAACCTGAGTTATATATGTTTACTTTCCGTATGAGCAGCACTGCAGTGCGGACTTGCCTTTAGACTGCCTATATTCATTTCCATTCACTAGGCTGTTAGATCCTGAAGTTGCTTTATTTTCTCAAGTTTTTAACTGATTTTAGCCTACAAACTGTATGAATTTGATCTACATGTTTTTGGTCTGCTTTTAACTGGGTTTTAGTTAGAAAGTGTGTTCTACTTTGAGCTGCCATTTCGGTGCCATTAAGTACTGCCATCTTGGAAGATAGCTCAGGAGGGGGAGTTTTCTCCCTTTATAAGCAGCACCGCAACACGTCGCCTGTCTGCACCCGGCCCGCATCCAGCATCAGGCATGCTGCTCAACCTACACCATGTATTCCTTCTCACTCATCTTACTCTACTCATTAATTATTCAGTTACAAAACAAAGGGGTGACCCCAGACACATCACTAGGACCTGGGTAAAGTACGGTACAAGAAAAAAATGGCCCCAGTGGACACAAACTTTGGAAATAACATATAAACATCAACAACACCTGTAAGTCAATTATAAACGATAATGTTCATGCTAAACATATTTATTCATATTGAACATTGGATTCTCATGTCCAAAAACATCACATTAATTGGATACAATCATGAAGCGGTGCCCCAGAGGGGAGGGAGGGAAAAGTGCTTCAATGTGCAAGTGTGAAGGTAAGTGAGAGAGGGAGGGAAGTTGTTAGAAATGGGGATCTCTAGTTGGCAGAGGTAGGTACCTTTGTCCAAATAGGGACCCTTGCTTCTAGTCAGGGTAAGGGGGATACACACTTTAGATAACCCCTGCTCACCCCCTTGGTAGCTTGGCACGAGCAGACAGGCTTATCCCAAAGGCAATGTGTAAAGTATTTGTACCAACACTCACAGTAACGCAGTGAAGACACCACAAAAGGACACCACACCAGTTGAGAAAAATAAAATATCTTTATCTAAACTTAACAAGACCAAAACAACAAAAATCCAACATACACAGTTAAAAATATGACTTTCAGAAGGTTTCAAGAACTTGTACCATAGAAAACTATGGATGCGTGACTTTTCACCAAAGTACCTGTAGTTGCGTCAAAGTGCACCAAGCCAAACAGCCGCAGCGTCGGAAAACAAAGAGATGCGACACTCCTGAGACCCTGAGGAGGCGATGCGACAGTCCCGCTGCACGCAGAGGAAGGGTTGCTTCGATTCCGGACTGTAGGAGGAGTGATGCGTCGATTCTTCGTGCCGGTTCCGGTCCGCAGGTGATGCGTCGGGGAAGCATGTCGCACAGGTACGATGCGTGGATCTTCGGGATGTGTCGGTGATTGATGCGGCGGCGTTGCGTCGGTCCTCTTCAGCCACGATCCCTCGATGCGTCGATTCTTGCCGCAACGACAGGGGCTGCAACGGTTTTCACAGCGGCACGGCGATGCGTGGAAATTCTTCTCGCGCCGTGAAGATGCATTGGAAAAACAGCAGCAAGAAGAGCGATGCGTCGATTTCTGTAGTTCTTTGAGTTTCTTCTCTCTTCCAGCTCCCAAACAGCAGCAACAACCTCCAGAGGCCCCAAACTGGCACAGGCACCTCAAGGCAGGTCAGAACTCACAACAGCAGAGTTCAGGGGAGCTGCGGGTGAAGTCTTTGTGTCCCTGAGACTTCTAAACAGGAGGCCAGCTCACTTCAGGCCCTTGGAGATCTCCTTCAAGCAGGGGACACAGCAAAGTCCTTCTCCTTTCCTTGGCAGAAACAGCAACTGCAGGCCAACCCCAGACACACAGCAAGGGCAGTACTTCTCCTCAGTCTCTCCAGCTCTTCTCCTTGCCAAATGTTCCTCTTGAATTCCAGGAATGATCTAAAAGTCTGGGGTTTTAGGTCTGATACTTATACCCCAAAATGTCTTTGTTCTCTTTGTGCAAGGGGCTCTGAGCCCAGTTCAAACCAGTTCTGGGGGCACTCTGCCAGTGCACTACAACATCCTTTGTTAGTGTGAGCCTTGGCTCCTAACACACAGCAGGGGGCGGAGCCAGCATTGTGGAAGGCAGGCACAGCCCTATTCAGGTACAGGTGCTACTCCTCCCACCACTCCAAATGCAGATCAGGCCTATTCAGCCTAGTGCTGAGTCACCCAGACTCCTGGAGCCACCCCAGCCCCTGTCACTCCAAAGCCAGACAGTTAATCCACAAACAGGCAGAGGCACACAGGAAGGTTGAACAAAAAAATAGCCACTATCTAAAAGTGGTATTTTCAAACGCACAATTTAAAAACCATCTTTTCTAAAAGATGTGTTATTTAATTCTGAGTTCAGGGGTACCAAACTCCATTTTTCTAACTTATCCCTATGGGAAGATATGCTTGTAAAATGTCACAAAGCATTCCCCACTCTGTCCTATGGGCAAGATAGCCTTTCAATATTGAAAAACGAAATTGGCAGTATTTTACTATCAGGACATGTTTACACACCAGTACAGTTCTACCTCTCACATACACTGCACCCTGCCCAGGGGGGTACCTTGGGCCTACCATAGGGGTGTGCTATGTGTAAGAAAAGGGAAGGGTAAGGCCTGGCAAGTGGGTGCAGTGGCCAGGTCGACATGGCAGTTAACAAACTGCGCACAGGCACTGCGGTGGCAGGCCTGAGACATCTTTTCAGGGCTACTCATATGGGTGGCACAATCAGTGCTGCAAGCCCACTCGTAGCATTTGATTTACCCACCCTGGCACACTTAGTGCACTTTACTAGGGACCTACTGGTAAAACAAATATGCCAATCAGGGAGAACCAATCACAATATCAATTTACGCAGGGAGCACTTGCACTTTGACACTGATCAGCAGTGGCAAAGTGCCCAAAGCATCTAAGCCAGCAAAAACGAAATCCAGCACAGCATCAAAAACACAGGAGGTAGAGGTAAAAAAGTCAGGGAAAACCACGCCAAGGATGCCAGGTCTAACACGTGTCCCCTCCAGCTGAAAAGTGGGGAGAACTACCCACCCTCTTGGGAGTTCTCATCACTAAGGCCGAAGAATCTGGACAGACCATCAGCATTGGCGTGTTCTGTACCAGGGCGGTGTTCCACCGTAAAGTCCATTCCCTGTAGGGAGATGGACCACCTCAACAGTTTTGGATTCTCACCCCTCATCTGCATCAACCATCTGAGGGGCCTGTGGTCTGTCTGAACCCGGAAGTGAGTCCCAAACAAATAGGGCCTTAGCTTCTTCAGCGCCCAGACCACAGCAAAAGCTTCCCTTTTAATTGCACTCCACCTCTGTTCCCTGGGAAGTAGCCTCCTACTTATGAAAGCTACAGGTTGGTCCAAGCCCTCGTCGTTCAGTTGTGAGAGTACTGCTCCCACACCATGCTCTGAAGCATCTGTCTGCACAACAAATTCTTTGGAGAAGTCAGGTGCCTTAAGCACGGGCGCCGTGCACATGGCAGATTTCAGGGCATCAAAAGCGGTCTGGCAGGCATCAGTCCAGATCACCTTCCTGGGCTGCTTCCTTGAAGTCAGCTCTGTCAAGGGGGCAACAATAGTGCCATACCCCTTGACAAACCATCTGTAGTACCCGGTGAGACCTAGAAAGGCTCTCACCTCTGTCTGGGTTTTGGGGGGCTCCCAAGCCAGAATGGTGTCAATCTTCGCTTGTAGGGGCGCCACCTGGCCGCTCCCTACCTGGTGTCCCAAGTACACCACAGATCCCTGCCCTATCTGGCACTTACTCGCCTTGATAGTGAGGCCTGCCCTTTGCAGAGCCTTCAACACTTCGCAGAGGTGTTGCAAATGTTCCTCCCAACTGGAGCTGAACACAGCAATGTCATCCAGGTAGGCGGCGCTGAATTCCTCCAGCCCGGACAGTACCTGGTTGACCAGTCTCTGGAAGGTGGCAGGGGCGTTCTTCAACCCAAAGGGCATAACACAGAACTGGTAGTGCCCCTCAGGTGTTGAAAACGCTGACCTCTCTTTGGCCCCCTCGGTTAAGGCAATCTGCCAGTACCCAGAGGTTAAATCAAATGAACTGAGGTACCGGGCAGCTCCCAACCGATCCACGAGCTCATCAGCTCTGCGGATGGGGTGCGCGTTAGTCTTGGTGACCGCATTGAGCCCACGGTAGTCCACACAAAACCGAAGTTCTGGAGTGGTACCTGGCGCAGCAGCTTTTGGTACTAAGACCACTGGGCTAGCCCAGGGGCTGCTTGAGGGCTCTATCACCCCTAATGCCAACATCTTGGAAACTTCTTCCTTGATGCTGGCCCTGACTTTGTCAGCTACCCTGTAGAATTTCTGCTTCACAGGTAGACTGTCCCCAGTGTCCACATCATGGACGCACCAATTGGTGACTCCTGGTGTCAGGGAGAACAGGGAGGCGAACTGTCCCAGCACCTGGCGACAGTCCCTCTGCTGCTCTGGGGTCAGGGTAGGAGAGAGGTTCACCCCATCCACTGACCCATCATGTTCCTTTGCTGACAGGAGGTCATGAAGAGTAACACTCTCCTCTTCCATTCCATCATCTGTTGCAAGGAGCATAGTTACCTCAGACCTCTCAAAGTGTGGTTTGAGGCGGTTCACGTGCAGGACACTCAAAGTGTTCCTAGGAGTCTGCAAGTCAACCAAATAGGTCATCTCACTCTTGCGCTCCATCACCTCATATGGACCAGTCCACGTATCTTGGAGCGCACAAGGCTCCTCTGGTGCCATCACCCACACTTTCTGGCCAGGTTGAAATTCTACCAGAGTGGCATTCTGGTCGTACCATCTTTTCATTTTTTCCTGGCTAGCTTCTAGGTTCGCCTGAGCGAGTTTCCTGAAGCGTTGAGTCTGGTTTCTGAAGGCCAGCACATAGCTGAACACATCTTGTGGGGTCTTACCAGGAGTTCTCTCCCAACCCTCCTTCACCAGACTCGGAGGTCCTCTTACAGGGTGACCGTACAGTAGTTCAAAGGGACTGAACCCTAAGGACTTCTGTGGTACCTCCCTGTATGCAAACAACAGGCATGGCAAAAAGACGTCCCACTTCCGTCTCATGGGTTCTGCAAGACCCTTGATCATGCCCTTCAGGGTTCGGTTGAATCTCTCAACCAACCCATTCCCTTGAGGATGGTAAGGAGTGGTGAACTTGTAAGTTACACCACACTCCTCCCACAAAGATGTCATGTACTTCGAAATGAAGTTTGTACTACGGTCAGAGACCACCTCTCTGGGGAACCCCACACGGGAAAAGATCCCCATCAATGCACGGCCCACCACGGGGGCTGTGATTGTCCGGAGAGGGACAGCTTCCGGGTACCGGGTGGCATGGTCCACCAAGACCAAGATAAACTTGTTGCCTAAGGCTGTCTTGGGTTCCAGTGGCCCCACAATGTCAATTCCCACCCGCTCAAAAGGGGTGCTCACCACAGGAAAGGGTTGGAGGAGAGCCTTACACTTCCCTCCACTCTTGCCACTTGCCTGGCAAGTCTGACAAGACCTACAATGCGTACCAACGTGCCTTCTCATTTGGGGCCAGTAAAAGTGGGTGACAAGCCTCTGAAAGGTCTTGTCGCACCCCAAATGTCCTGTGAGAGGCACGTCATGAGCCAGACCCAGTAGGAAGGTCCTGAAGTGCTCGGGTACCACCAGCACACGGGCTGCACTGGGCTCAGCGACCTTAGGCTCACTATATAACAATCCATCTTCCCAGTAAATCAGATGTGATCCGGACTGATCACCTGCTGCCTGGTCTGCAGCCTGTTGCCACAGACCAACAAGAGTAGGGCACTCCATCTGCGCTTTGCAGAACTCCTCCCTGGAGGGACCCCCTTCCTGCTGCCAATGGGTCAGCTCAGGCAGGTCTCCCAGTTCGGCCACTTGTTCCCCTGTAGGTTCCAGGGCATCCCCCTCAGGTTCTGCCTCCTCCTGGACCGTGGGAACTCCTGGGGCTGGTTTTCCACGCCCCCTGCCCTTCCTCTTTCTGGCAGGCACCTGGGCCACTGTTTCAGACTCCAGGTCCTCTTGATTACCCCTACTGGCTGCCATTGACCAAGTGGTCACACAGACCCACTCAGGCAGACCCAACATCTCCAAATGAGCCTGGCGTTCCACCTCCCTCCATGGGGAACTCTCCAGGTCATTTCCAAGCAGACAGTCTACAGGCATGGATGGACTAACAACCAGTGGCGGCTCGCATAGGGCGTGCTGTGGGGCGGTGAGGCGGGGCGGGTAGGGGCAGGGTGGGGGGGTAGTAAACTCGGACATACGACGGAACGGAGGAACGTAATAATTACTTTTCTCCGTTCTGTCGTATGTCCGAGTTTACTAAATCCCCCACCCTGCCCCTCCCCCGCCCCGCCCCACCGCCCCCGCAGCACGCCCTATGCGAGCCGCCACTGCTAACAATGACCTTCAAAGAACCTGAGACCCCCCCCACTCAAAGGGAACTAGCGCCACCTTACATAAGCGCTCCGAGCTGTCTGCTGCAACTACAGGGTGAAGTACATTGGGAATAACCTGCTCTTCAGACACCCATTGACACCTGACAGATGTCACACTGGCTCCTGTGTCTCTCAGAGCCTCGACCCTCCTCCCATTGATGGTCACCCACTGCCTGTATTTCTTAGTGTTCTCAGGCAGATAGGACTCCTGGACCATCTCTCTGTCTCCTAATGAGACAAGGGTCATAACTGCTTGCTCCCCCCCTTCACTAGGAACCAATTCCTCCCCCAGCGCTACACTCACTAACCCCGGTGACGGAGCACCAGTGGGTGCTGGGGGTGCGTTGGGGCACTTGGGATCTCTTGCAATGTGGCCCACCTGACCACATGAATAACACTTGGGGGGACCCCGGTTGTCGTGCCTGCCCTTAGGGGGCCAGGACACCTTCGGCTTGGGGGGCTGGGACTCCTTACCCTGGGAACTGTTTTGGGGCCCTTTAGAGAACTCCTTTTGGTTACCCTTGTCCCCCCCACTCTTCTGCTGGGGACCCTGCCTACCCTTGGCTGGGTTACCCACAACCCCCTTGTGGACCCTGGTGCTAGTCCAGCGGTCCGCCTCCTTAGCAAGCTCCCTAGGATCAGTTAGCTTACTATCCAATAGATGCTGGCGCAGCACTGGAACACACAGACTACTCAAGTGCTCCCAACTGATTAAGTTACACAACCCTGGTAATCAGTTACCTTGCTGCCCTTTATCCAACCTTCCAGTGCACGCGTATACATGTTCACACATTCAAACCAAGTACTTGAATCAAGCTTCTTGAAGTTCCTGAACTTCTCTCTGTACTGCTCTGGGGTGAGCCCATATCTGAGTCATAAAGCCTCTTTCATGTTGGGATAGGTCAGGGTACCCGCCTGCTCTAAAGGTGACAGGGTGTCCCTCCCAGCGGCCTCAAAGTGTTTCCACAGACCCGCCCCTCCAGTTCTTCTCACAAACCTCATTCATTCTCAAGGCTATCTCATATGCCGTAAACCATGCATAAATATTATCACCCTTCTGGTAATTCTGCACTAAGTCCTTGGGTATGTACACCTTACCCCTTTGCACTGGCTGTGCGCTGCCACCATTTGATCAGGACTCCATTTGTTTGGCCTTAATGTCCAGTTCCCTCATGCTCAACTCATGAGCCAAAAGCAATTTCTTTTCTTCCAAGGCACGAGCATTCTTGCTCTCCTCCGCCTTGGCCTGGAGCCTCATGACCTCCAGCTCATGCTCTCTGACCCTTTGGTTCTCCTCCCGCTCCTCTGGGGAAAGACTTCCAGCGGAATGGAGGCTGCTCTTGACACAGGCAGATCCTGTGACCTGAAACCATCCCTTTGTGCATCCTCATCCACCTCGGCATCACCTGTCTCCCCAGCCTCTTTGGCCTCCCACCAGTCCCTTAAGACCTTCTGCAGCTCATCCTTCCTAGAGCTGCTCTTCATGGGACATCCCAAATCCTTGCAAAATTGTTTGAGCTGATCTACTTTGTAGGAATGCAACATTTCAATATCAAACTCCAAGTCTGCAACTTCACTTGCTGGTTTCCCTCTCTGAGACATGATGCTTGGATACTTTAAGGGTCACTCAAAAATAGAACCAAAAACAAAACACAGTATGTGGTTGCGTAGTGGTCTGCACTAAACTAGTGGTGTACACTAATCACCGTGGGTCAAGTACAAATACAAGTTCAAATCCTCACCGCTGACCACCAATGTTAGAAATGGGGGTCTCTAGTTGGCAGAGGTAGGTACCTTTGTCCAAATAGGGACCCTTGCTTCTAGTCAGGGTAAGGGGGATACACACTTTAGATAACCCTGCTCACCCCTTGGTAGCTTGGCATGAGCAGACAGGCTTATCCCAAAGGCAATGTGTAAAGTATTTGTACCAACACTCACAGTAACGCAGTGAAGACACCACAAAAGGACACCACACCAGTTAAGAAAAATAAAATATCTTTATCTAAACGTAACAAGACCAAAACGACAAAAATCCAACATACACAGTTAAAAATATGACTTTCAGAAGGTTTCAAGAACTTGTACCATAGAAAACTATGGATGCGTGACTTTTCACCAAAGTACCTGTAGTTGCGTCAAAGTTCACCAAGCCAAACAGCCGCAGCGTCGGAAAACAAAGAGATGCGACACTCCTGAGATCCTGAGGAGGCGATGCGACAGTCCCGCTGCACGCAGGGGAAGGGTTGCGTCGATTCCGGTCTGTAGGGGGAGTGATGCGTCGATTCTTCGTGCCGGTTCCGGTCCGCAGGTGATACGTCGGGGAAGCGTGTCGCTCAGGTACGATGCTTGGATCTTCGGGATGCGTCGGCGATCGATGCGGTGGCGTTGCTCAGCACTGCGTCGGTCCTCTTCAGCCGCGATCCCTCCATGCGTCGGTTCTTGCCGCGACGACAGGCGCTGCGACAGTTTTCGCAGCGGCACAGCGATGCGTGGAAATTCTTCTTGCGCCGTGAAGATGCGTCGGAAAAACAGCAGCAAGAAGAGCGATGCGTCGATTTCTATAGTTCTTTGAGTTTCTTCTCTCTTCCAGCTCCCAAACAGCAGCAACAACCTCCAGAGGCCCCAAACTGGCACAGGCACCTCAAGGCAGGTCAGAACTCACAACAGCAGAGTTCAGGGGACCTGGGGGCAAAGTCTTTGTGTCCCTGAGACTTCTGAACTGGAGGCCAGCTCACTTCAGGCCCTTGGAGATCTCCTTCAAGCAGGGGACACAGCACACAGCAAAGTCCTTCTCCTTTCCTTGGCAGAAACAGCAACTGTAGGCCAACCCCAGACACACAGCAAGGGCAGTACTTCTCCTCAGTCTCTCCAGCTCTTCTCCTTTTCAAAGGTTCCTCTTGAATTCCAGGAATGATCTAAAAGTCTGGGGTTTTAGGTCTGATACTTATACTCCAAAATGTCTTTGTTCTCTTTGTGCAAGGGGCTCTGAGCCCAGTTCAAACCAGTTCTGGGGGCACTCTGCCAGTGCACTACAACATCCTTTGTTAGTGTGAGCCTTGGCTCCAGACACACAGCAGGGGGGCGGAGCCAGCATTGTGGAAGGCAGGCACAGCCCTATTCAGGTACAGGTGCTACTCCTCCCACCACTCCAAATGCAGCTCAGGCCTATTCAGCCTAGTGCTGACTCACCCAGACTCCTGGAGCCACCCCAGCCCCTGTCACGCCAAAGCCAGACAGTTAATCCACAAACAGGCAGAGGCACACAGGAAGGTTGAACAAGAAAATAGCCACTTTCTAAAAGTGGTATTTTCAAACGCACAATTTAAAAACCATCTTTTCTAAAAGATGTGTTATTTAATTCTGAGTTCAGGGGTACCAAACTCCATTTTTCTGTCTTATCCCTATGGGAAGATATGCTTGTAAAATGTCACAAAGCATTCCCCATTCTGTCCTATGGGCAAGGTAGCCTTTCAATATTGAAAAACGAAATTGGCAGTATTTCACTATCAGGACATGTTTACACACCAGTACATGTCCTACCTCTCACATACACTGCACCCTGCCCAGTGGGGTACCTTGGGCCTACCATAGGGGTGTCCTATGTGTAAGAAAAGGGAAGGGTAAGGCCTGGCAAGTGGGTGCACTGGCCAGGTCGACATGCCAGTTAACAAACTGCGCACAGGCACTGCGGTGGCAGGCCTGAGACATCTTTTCAGGGCTACTCATGTGGGTGGCACAATCAGTGCTGCAAGCCCACTCGTAGCATTTGATTTACCCACCCTGGCACACTTAGTGCACTTTACTAGGGACCTACTGGTAAAACAAATATGCCAATCAGGGAGAACCAATCACAATATCAATTTACGCAGGGAGCACTTGCACTTTGACACTGATCAGCAGTGGCAAAGTGCCCAAAGCATCTAAGCCAGCAAAAACGAAATCCAGCACAGCATCAAAAACACAGGAGGTAGAGGTAAAAAAGTCAGGGAAAACCACGCCAAGGATGCCAGGTCTAACAGAAGTGAACAATATATACATCCAGATCATAAAAAGCCAATCCAGCCTTATCCAAGGCTAATCTATTTACAAAACCATAATAGAAAGGGGACACAGTGAATCTATCACTGTTGTCCAAAAAGGTAAACACAAAATAAAGCCGTCGACGTTTTGACCCAGGGATTGTATGTAGGCAAATAGGGTCCTTACAGTAGGGTCTTCATCAGGACCAAGTGGGGGGTACCCTTAGGTCACCGTTGCAGGCGGTGATGAGAAAGATATAAGGGCCCTCAGGCTCCAAAGTCAGAAAGGGACGTGATCGAGGGGGTTTGAGGAATCTGATGCTCCATAAATCTCCTTCATGAAATGCGTCCGTTTCACAATTTGTTAATTGTCTGAGCCATCAGGCACGGCACATTCCTCACCCCATTTTCTCTAATGGGGAAGTTATAGTTCAAAAGTAGAAGCTTTTCCTTGATCAGACCACTCTCTAGTCTATATTACGTAGGACATGGATATGGCCCCTAAGGAAAGAAATACTCGATTCACCCCTAAATATTATAGGGGATGGACGAAGGCTAAGTATCTGAAATGAAGTTCAAAGCCCATTTTAACTGGAGACATGGAGGCTGATACTTTAGCCTTGAATACATGGCTTCTAAAAATGGCAAACAAGGTGGCCCTCAAAAAAATGTAGAGACGACTGAGACGCCTTCCTGCTCCTTCATTTTTTCAGAACTGGCAGCAACAAGGAAACGCTGTAAACATCTGGAAAGGCAGTGGAGATGGCATTATTGACCGGAGGATAAGGAGATCTATAGGCTAGCACTGAATCATTATCACAGATTGATTAGACAGACACGGACCACATTTTTCTCGAAACAAACACTTTCTGCAGGTAATAGCCACGTGAAGTTTTCAGTACGGTTAAGACTTTTCTCCAACCTACAATCCTCTCACACCCTATTATAGTGTTGGCCACACTGTGTAAGGATCTTTCAAATTTTTTTGAGAAGATTGTCAAAATTTTGACCAACCAAAAACTAAGCAGGGCTCTATATGACATCGAGATTACATCTACAGGCAACATGCGGGTGATCACAGATAAGCTGTGTAAATTTTATCAGATCTCTCTCTCCAGGAGTCTAAACAAACCATTCTGACATGCCAGTCAGGCTCACCAGATGATCCTTGTGCTCACCAGATTCTGCCTGCTGTGGTTAAATCCATTAACCCCATCTTTAACTATTTATTCAATAATTCATTCAATCAGCTAGAGTACCCTCTTTCTGGAAAATAGCTATACTGATTCCCCTGTTAAAAAACTATCTGCTGACAGAACGCAATTGGGCAATTTTAGTCCCATTTTGTTACTTCCGGGTGCCTCCAAGATGCTTGAAAAGCTAATTAGCACACAGCTATCCTCTTACTTAGAACAGCATAAACTTCTTCAACCTTCACAATCTGAGTGTGATAACGACACAGCATGGAGACTGCATGGGTAGAAGTGGCAAACTCTGTTAAATTGGCACTAGATCAGGATAAACAGATCATTCTGATCCTGTTGGATGTATCAGTAGCATTCAATACTGTTTCTCCCACCCTCCTGTTACAATGTCTAGAGGATATTGGTATGGTTGGTGCTGCTACTGCGGAGGTTCGCTCATTTCTGGAGAATCACAGGTAAGCAGTTTGACTGGCCCCATATTCCTCTGAGCCAAAAACACTTAAATACGGCATGCCACAGGGCTTTGCCCTGAGCCCCACTCTTTTCAACATCTATATGGTTTCCTGGCCTCATTAGTGGGGTCCTTTGGGGTCCATGTTATATCACACACAGACGATACTCAGCTAGGTTTTTCAATGAACACAGATACCCCGGAGACCTGCGAAGCCTGTGAGAACTGCTTGGCAGCTGTTTTTAAGTGGGTGGGGCAGCAATCTTCAGTGTAACAGTGATATCATGCTATTTGGGTCTCTCGTGCCAAGTTGGGACCAGGAATGCTGGCCAGAAAGGGCTGACCCCTTTCCCCTAACACTCTGGCACTGAATCTAGGGGTTAAGTTGGATTCTAACTTCTCCATTCGCTCGCAGGTCTCTGCTATAATCAGGCAATGTTTTGTCTTATGCAGATTGTTAAAATTGTTTTTGAAACTGCTTCCTTTCCAGGCACAGAGGACAGTAATCCATGTTGTAATTATGTCATGCATAGATTATGCTAATACCCTGTGCGTGGGTCTGCCTGACTATCTTCTCAAGCGACTACAGATTGTTCAGAACACAGCAGCCAGTTTACTCTTAAAAGTGCCTAGGTGTCTGTCAATTGCTCTCCATCTGAAGGAGCTCCATTGGCTAATTCAATTTAAGTCACTAGTCTTGGATCACAGAGCTTTTTATTGCACAGGCCCACACTATCGTTTGATGAGGCTACATCATTATCACACATCTAAAGCCCTCCGTTGGCCTGACGCAACTTACTATTCATGCCAAGGATTAAAAAAAGTGGAGAGGGGCGTCATTCTCCTAGTTTGCAGCTCAAGCATCGAACCAACTCCTGCTCCATTGATGCAAGACCAGGAGGGAACATCTCTTTAGGAAAAGCTGTGAAAACTTGGCTATTCGATTGGGCATTTTGAGGGGCTTACTCAGTGGATGGGGTGAATTGTTGCTGTTTATGTAGTGCTTTGACACTCATAGGTAGCTATTGTGCTTTATAAATTTGTGATTGATTGATTGATTGAAATATATGTGAGATGTAGACACCTAAAATGCCTAAAAACAGGCGCTCTGCTCTGTGCTGAAACAGCAGAAGCATGAATTATATGGCCCTGTATATTCAGGCTAACCACTTTCTAAGTGAATGAGTTTCATTTGGGTGCACTGTATGTAAATTTATTTTTCATGGATCTCTCAAAACTCTTACACGGAACCCGTTCCCAAAGACTAGGCACCCCTTATAGCTAGGCTTGTTGAAACTTGGTGTTTAAATTTCATACTTAACCCTCATCGAGAGCACCACTATTTCAGCTGACCAATTTACCAAGGGTGCTAAAGCTGTAACTGTTTTTGTGAAGTTGACACCTCTTCCTTCAGAACTTAATATCAAGCCTCAACTTTTGTTCACATAAGACAGGAGTCGCCTTATGGTAGTACCTCAACAATTTTGACTTGATTTTAACTCTCTACCTAGTGGTGAAAACTCTGCACAATCCACTGTTACGATTGTACTACTGAATATCAACACCAACAATACTGTGGGACAAAAATATCAAGGACAATTTCGTGGGACAAAATATCAAAAGGTAAGTGCGTATGGAGAAGTATAGATTTACTAGTCCTAACTCCACATCTACATACCTTGAAGCTATATGTACAGCGTAGGTACATACATGCCAAGTTAGGCTGCGCAGAGCTTAATTTGAGACGGGGGTTCTGGTGCTCGGCACCAGCACTTAATAGTCAACACCAAAGTTTGCCTCATGGTGGCGCTGTCTGTGTAATTTAAAGATGAGCATCACAATAGTTGTTTGTTAATTCAATATAGATTAAAAAATTACTATTGACTGCCACCCAAGACATTCTTTTTTTGATATGCAAATTTTTGATTTTAAAAAACATATGAACAATTCAGCCAATACACGGAAATCACAAGTATGAGTTCATTCACATAAGCACTATACCCTCCAATCACGATCCCCATAAAATTACAATGGCGGAATTTGGAGTCAGGTTAATCGGGACCCTCCACATTCCCCAACCACTTCCCCCACACTTTGCGATATTTCTTGATGCACCCCTTAGCTTTATAAAGGGCTTTCTCCTGGGTCGCACACCAGTCTACCCCCCTTCGCCACTTCTCCAGGGTAGGTGGGTCGGGGCTTATCCAGGCCGCCACAATGTCCCGCTTGGCCACCATCATAGCTGTGTTGAAACATAACTTTTCATTCCTGGACCCATCCAGCCCATCAGTGATCCCCAGCAAGGAGTGCCGTGGGTCGTGAGGAACCTCCCAACCTAATACCTCCGTTAGTTCCACTTCAATGGATCCCCAGAACTGCCCCAAGCGGGGGCATAACCAAACCATATGGAGGAAGTCGGCCGGGGCATGATTACATCTTGCACATGATGCGTCTGGGCGCAAACCCGCTCGATGCAGACGCATGGGAGTGAGGTATGCAGCGTGTAAATAGTAAAGCTGAATCAGCTTGAGTTTGGCGGAGACGGTGACTATTCTGGGGGCCATAAGGGCATTGCGCCAGTCCACCTCATCAAGGGGGCCCACCCAGTCCACCCATTGATCCCTCAGCTTGTCTAGGGACGTGGGAGTGTTGTTAATTAGGGTGCGGTAAATGCGGGAGACCCCCCCTACCCAAGTCTCCCATCCTCGTCTGAGCCTCAATGGGGCTGTATTCGGGGAGCCTTGTGTCGCCCGTGATGTGCATGTGGAGGGCATGTCTCAACTGCAAATATTTGTAGAACTGGGATGAGTGTAGGGAATAGCGAGTTTGGAGTTCCTGGAAGGACAACATATGGCCCCCTGCCCATACGTCCCCTAGCTGGGAGATGCCAATAAGGTCCCAAGTTTTAAACCCCCGCAATCCACTAACCTCCCGGAGCCAAGCCCCCTGCCAAAGGGGAGTACACTGGGTCAGCTTCCCGGTCCACCCAGTGTGACGGAGCGAGGCCCGCCAGGCTAACAACACAGAGCGTGTCACATCAGGCAATCGGGTCGGAATGGGCTCCTCATACAACATGGCTTGGATATCCATGAGCCCCAGTTCGCTCAGTTCAAGCCTATAGGCTGGGTCCGACCAGCCCCCATTGAACCAGTCGTGGACTACTAGGAGGCGTACCGCCAGGTAATACAGATACAGGTGCGTCATCCCCATGCCGCCGTCGTAGGAGGGAATCTGGCAAACCGACAGAGCCACTCGGGCCCTTCCTCCGCTCCAGAGAAACTTAGTGATTAGACTGTCCAGTTCCCTGAACCAGGCCCTGGAGAAACAGAAGGGGGTATTCTGTAGGACATAAAGGAATCTGGGGAGGATCATCATTTTAAACAGGGCCACCCTCCCCAGGGGGTTCAGAGGCAGCGTTTTTCATTTAAGGAGGTCTTCCTTAGCCCTCTTGACTAACGGAGCCACATTGAGGGACCAACCCAGCTCCGGAAGAAGGGTGATCCAAATCCCCAGATATTTAAAGGACTGCCTCCGGAGTGGTATGGTGGACTGCTAATCGAAGCACTCTCTAGAGAGATGAAGGGGGACCAACACTGACTTCCCGGGGTTTAGCCGCAACCCTGAGGCCTGTTCGAAGGCATGCAGGATCCGGAGACATTGTGGCCCGGAGGAGGCGGGGTCGGACAAGAAGATAAGGACATCGTCCGCGTATAGTGCGATCTTGTCCGTGTCCGTGTTGGGCCATTTCCATCCACGGAGGCGGTCTTCAGCCCTCACCAGGGATGCCAAGGGCTCCATCGCCAGGGCGAACAGCAAGGGAGAAAGGGGACATCCCTGCCTAGTGCCCCTGGCGATGGGGAAGGCCTCCGACAGCACCCCGTTAACCAAGACTTGCGCCCTCGGGCGGGCGTACAGGACCTGGACCAAGGAACGGAAATGGGGCCCGAACCCCAGCTCGGTCAGCACGCCCTGTAGGTATGTCCAGTCCACCGAGTCAAACGCTTTTTCGAAGTCTATGGATAGGAGTGCCAAATATGGGGTGAGCAGGTGCCGAGTTGCCAGAGCCAACTGCAGCCTTTGGAGGCAGTGGCGGGTCCCCCGCTGGGGCATGAACCCGCATTGATCCGGGTGCACCAGTGAGGCCAAGTAGGGTTTTAGCCGTTGGGCCAGGATAGTGGCATAAAGTTTAATCTCGGTGTTAAGGAGGGATATGGGGCGGTACTCTGCACACAGTCGGGAGGGAGGCTGAGACTTCGGGAGAACCACGATGGTGGCAATGTCCACCTCCGGCGGAAACGAACCTCTTTCCACTGTTTCTTTAAATAAGTTGACTAGTTGGGGCCCTAGGGTATCTCGGTATGCCGCATAATATTCCTGTGGAAGGCCGTCCGGACCCGGGGTCTTACCCGGGGAGACCATGGCGATCGCCTCCTCAATTTCCTTCAAGGAGATGGGGCGCTCTAGATCCTTCTGAGCTGCTGGTTCCAGCCTAGGGAGGCATACCCCACCCCGGTCTAGGAGAGCAGCAACGGTCAGTTCGGGGGTTTGTGCAGTGTACAGCTTCCGATAGTATGCCGCAAAGGTATTTGCCATTGCCATGGGAGCGCATTGCACCGCTCCAGCTGCGTCCACCACCTCTGGGATGATACGATTCGCCCTGGGGTATGTAGCCAACCTGTATAAGATCGTACCGTTCTTGTCCCCCCAGCCGTAAACTCTAGCTACCGAAGACCTCCAGAGGAGCTTAGCCGCATCCAGGGATAATTGCTTAATGTCATCCCGGATGAGGGCCAGTTGTCGGGTTTGAGCGGCATCGTCTGATGTGGATAGTAGCTGTTCCAAGCGAAGTGCCTGCGCTTCCTTGGAAGAGATCTCCTGCAGCTGCGATTGTCTCTGGCTCTTGAGCTGTCGCTTTGCGAAACCTCGTATGGTCGCCTTCCCAGCCTCCCATAGGGTACCCGGAGAGGCTACCGTTCCCTCATTGGTAGCAAAGTATCGTACAAGCTCTTTCCCTACCTCCTTCCGGAAACCTTTATCCTGGAGAAACCAGGCATTCATCCTCCATGTTTGGCGGGCCGTGGGAGGGGGGGCCCCTGAGCTAAGGAGTATCGGGGAGTGGTCGGAAATGCCTCTGGGGAGAATACGAACGTCAACAATCAGTGAACAGTCGGGCGCGGGGACCAAGATCGCATCTATGCGCGCTTGGGTATGGTGAGCCGCCGAGGTATGTGTAAATTGGGCGCTTCGTGGGTGCCATGTGCGGCATGCATCGCAAAGCCCCAGGGACTCGGACCAGTTTCTCAATTGTTTCGCACTCGCCGCCCGAGCGGCAGATGGAGGTCCCGATGTGTCAAGGGCCGGGGATAAAACTGCGTTAAAATCTCCTGCAATGACCATGTTACCTGCTGGCATGCTATGTAGCTGGGCAGCAGTGTGTGCGAGTGTAGGCGCAAGCCTGGAGGGAGGGGCATATATCTACATGAGTGTAAGAGGTGTACCAGCCAGCGACCCACAAACTGTCACGGATGAGCCTTGAGGGTCATGTATCGCTTGGGTGAGGACAAAGGGCAGTGTGCGCCTTAGAAGTATTGCAACCCCTCATGAGCCCCTGGAAAAGCCGGAGTGCCATACCCTATCATAGCCATAACGAGCCAAGAAGGGGCAGCAGTTACCCAAGAGGTGCGTTTCTTGAAGCATGAGGATGTCTATGTGGAGACGCTGCGCGTACCTTAAAACCGCTGTACGTTTATGCCGATCCAACAGGCCATTGACATTCCACGACAACACGTGGAGAGACGCCATTGGGGAAGTGTTATCTGTCATGGTAGGCGGTTCTTGGTCTAGGGGGAGCGCGCGGCTTTGGGTGTACAGGCGCGCTTGGGGGCCTATGGCGGTGCGTGTGATCGCTTACTGCGGGGACACACCCGTCCCTCCCACCGGTACTTTGCGTCATTCCGTGATAGCTGAAACAAAAACTAACAAAAAGCAGAACAACATATCGGGAAAAACTCACCCAAACCCTCCCCTCACCCCCACCCCCCACCCTACACTTCAGGAACAGAAGCATCTGTCGACCCCCCCAGTAAACAACACCCAGTACTCAGGGCGAACAACCAAACTAAAACGCCTGGGAATGGGGAAGCGTGGAGGACCCCTCCTCGTGAGCGGATGCTTATTGACAACGACCATCGGGAAGTTAGGAACAGATCAAGGACAGTGCGCCGCCTCCGGCCGCGGAGCAAGGCCCGGCGGGCAGAGACCGGTTCAAGCTGGGTCCCTCAACAGCATCGGGCTACAGGAAAGGTCTGTGTCTGGAAGGTCAATCATGGAGGGCCGGGACACGTCGCCTCTGTTGTCCAATCGGCCGGATGAACCTGAGCGCCTCCCACTCGACGCTCCCTCCTCAACCTGGGTTGGCTGCTGTGTGTGACCCGGCGGGGAGTCCGAGCAGGCCCGCCTCCGGTCACGGCGCCTGCGGGAGCGGTTATGAGGAGGCTGCGGAGCGGAGGGAGCGGAGCGGCCTAGCCCGCCCCCCACGTTCACCGCCCATGGCACGACCCTCAGCCCGCAGAGGGCGTACCTCCGTCGCCCAGGTCCAAGCCTCCGTCGGGCTGTCGAAGAACATTGTCTTGTTCTCAAATACCACCCTCAGGCGAGCCGGGAAGAGGAGCCGATACTGAATATTAAGTGCCCTCAACTTTTGCTTGACCTCTCCAAAGGAGCGCCGCTGGCTCTGGACTTCACGGGTATAATCTGGAAAGATCATAATAGCGCAGTTTTCATGGAGGAGCCGTTGTTGCTTGCGGGCTTCAGATAGGATGGTGTCTCTGTCTTTGAAGTTAAGGACCTGCATTATAATCGGGCGGGAAGGAGCTCCAGGCATTGGCCTGGGGGCCAGGGACCGATGAGCCCGCTCAATCGCAAACCACGTGGACAAGGCTCCCTCGGGGACCCACGATCTCAGCCACCTCTCCAGAAAGTCTGCTGTACGACCCTGCTCCGTTCCTTCCGGAAAGCCCACCAGGCGGAGGTTGTTGCGTCTAGACCTGTTTTCCGCGTCCTCTGCCCGGCGGTGCAACTCCTGAGTATGGGACTGAAGATGGGCCACCTGCCCCTTAAGTTGCTGCACGTCATCTTCCACCGAGGAGATCCTGGACTCAGTCTCTTTAATCCGGGCATTTGCGTTGCGAAGGTCCTGCCTGATGAGAGTCATATCTACTCTTACTTCGGCGATTTTGCCCTCCACCGAGGTCTGGGATGTGTGGATGGCCTGGAGGATGGTGGCCAGCTCGGCGGACGGAGGAGCACCCTGCCCAGCCACTCCCCCAGTAGCCCCCCCCTCTGGGGTGGTGAAGCGGTCCATTTTGGTCTGGGTGGCGGGGACCTTCGCAGATCTGTCCGTTCTGCCCATGTTCTGCCCCCAGGGATGACCGGGCTCTCAATGACCCCCCGGCCGGCTCCCACTCCGGACCCCACCCAGCGTCCACAGGGATGGTGACAGCTCTGGGACTGATGTGACAGGCGACCACGGGAGCACAGTAGTGGGCGGCGCCCGGCCCAGGAAGGAGAGGTCCAGTCAGGTCAATCCGCCTCTACCGCTAGTCACAGGAGGTGCGCCAGGAGTGGGGGAGAGGGGAAGGAGACGGGGCGGACGGAAGGAGGCCGTGCCGACCAGGGCCCCCGCCTGCCGCCCGACCGACGGCCGAATCCTCCACCCAAACCCCGATGCCTCGGCACCCCCACTCCCCACCTCCACTCCAAGGCGCAGGAGCTCGTCGTAGGCCTCCCACCGACCGCCGGCGGGGCCCCGCAGTAGCAGCACAGGCCCTAAGTCCAACAGGGGCAGGCAGGAATCGAGCCGACCTCACCGCGTGGCCTCCTTGGGTTCTACACCTCCAGTGACGTCGCTCAAGCCTAGGGGATGGCGGGGGGGGGAAGCCCCGCTCCCAACAGGCCGCCCAAAGGCACCGATGGTATCCCCCCGTGGAAGGCCACAGCCCCAGCAGATCCCACGGCAAGCAGGGACCACGATGCAGGAGGATTCCTGGGACCCAACCCAAGAAAGGACCCCAGAACGGGCAGCCGCAAGCACCAATGGTAGGTTGGGTCCATGTGACGCTATGTGTGGCAACGTTGACAGCAAGGGAGCAGGCAGCAAGACAGCGCAACCGACCCCCGCGAGGAGCGGAGCTGAAGGGAACCCAGGAAAGAACAGGGCCCCGGGCCGGGGGCAAAGGCAACCAGCCCGGGGGTCACAGGCGCAGAGCCGGTCCGGCGTGAAGGCCGCAGGAGCCAAAGAATGGGCGATGGAGGTCCCTTACAGCAACTCCGCTGCCCGAGTGGTGCAGCCGAACTTCCCCGTTGGTCCGGATGACTCTCCACCCCCCCTCGCCGCCGTCCGTGCACAGCTTAAGGATCCGCAGGGGCGGAAGGTAGGCCCCAGCCCAGAGGGTGCGTGGGCTAACAGGCGCAAGGGCAGCAGCAGGGAGCCAGGCCCCAAAGCGGAGACCCCCCAGGACCACGCTGCCGACCGCAGCACGTTCGCGGTCCGACTTTGATGCGGGGGAGGGAGACCCCCGCCGCCCCGCTGCCCGGTGAAGCAGCTGAAACTCCCCCCCCTCCGGCAGGAGCACACCGCGCCCTCTTGCGACTCCCTTCGCCGCACTCACCGGAGGGGGGGATGAAGAGCAAGGCCAGCCGATTTCAGCGCGATGGCCGCAGCCACCGGAGCCAGCAGCGGAGGCCTCCAGACCCCACGAGCGCGCCCAGGCCTCGGAATGTCGTAGGAGCCGCCCGCTGTCCGAGCCGACAGCCGATCCTGGGGGGGCTCCCCCAGCGCGGACCTCGGGCCGAGCCCCGCACCGCCTGTTCTCCAGATCCCCGGCAGGGGGGCAAGGGGCAGCGCCGGAGGGAGGCCGCAAGCCGAGCCTCACCGTCCGGTGTCCCGCCTCCGGCCGCCCCCACCAGACCCCTCCGTCTCCTCCTCTCGCGGGTGATGGACTCTGTGGCGGCGCGGCGGCGCAGCGACGCCCGTTACCTCCACGATAGTCAGCTCCGGTGGTGAGCCGCCGCTCAAGGCCCGGGAGAACAGGAAGCGAGCGCCGCCAGGATGAGGGAGGCGAGGCGGGAGAACAGGCCACAAGATGCCAGCACGGGCCGATCGCCGCAGAGGACGGCTCAAACAGGTAGGGCCAGCTGCCAGGAGTTGATGGGTACAGCTCTGGGGGTCAGAAGGCTGCAGATGTCGGCGGATCATGGCACGGATGACGGAGGGGTCCAGAGCACTCCTAAAGTGCGACCGCCATCTTGACGTGCCAAGCCACGCCCCCCAAGACATTCTTATAGCTTTGGGGGCCTGGAATAGACTGAATTGTCACACTTTGTGGAGTGTGATGGTTAGTAATTGTGTTGGTATTGTATTGTATTGTAATTGCATTTGTATAGCGCTTACTACCCCTGAGGGGGCGTCGAAGCACATTTTCGGCGAGTCGCACGCTACTCCGGATCCATAGAGGATTAGTGTTGAATTAGTATAGTGAAACATGCAAGTAAATTTTTAAGTGGTGGATATGTTATTCAGTTATTTGGATAGAGAAGGGTAGGTGGAGGGATAGAGGAGGGAAAGAGGTTTGTATTTATATAGCGCTTGCTACCCCTGATGGGGTTTTGAAGCGCTTTTTTGGCGAGTAGCACGCAACTCTGGAACCCATAAGGATTAGTGTTGAATTAGTATGGTGAAAAATGAAATTAATTTGAGTGGTGGATATGTTAGTCAGGTATTTGGATTGAGAAGGGTTGGGGAGGGGTAGAAAAGGGAAAAAGGTTTGCATTTATATAGCGCTTGTAACCCTGATGGGGTGTTGAAACACTTTATTGGCGAGTAGCATGCTACTCTGGAACCCATAAAGGATTAGTGGTGAATTAGTATAGTGGAATATGGAATTTGAGAAGTGAACATGTTAGTCTGTTATTTTGATTGAAAAGGATAGTGGAGGGATTTTTTTTTTAGGTCATAGCAGTAGAAGGAGGCCTTTGGATGAGTAAAAAGGGGTTGTGGAGGGGAAGAGTCAGAGGGAAGAGTTTAGAAAGGTTTGTTTTGGGGATCGGTATAGTAAAAGAGGTGTCAGATGATGCAAGGAGGGGTAGAGTAGGAGAGAGTCTAGAAAGGGTTATTTTGGGGATCATAGTAGTGGTATGGGGTTTGGGATAAATGAGAGAGTGGATGTAGAGGATATATTGATAGATGTATAGGGTGAGAGATAGGGTAGTGCATTGGAAAGAGTAGTAGAAAGAAGTTTGAGATGAGTCAGAAAGTTGGGCTAGAAGATATATTGAGAGAAGTATAGGCTGAGAAATAGGGTAGTGCATTTGAAATGCTAAATTAGAAGAAAGTGATAAATGTATAGATCCATAAGTACATTGAAATTATATAGATGCATAAAGGAGGTAAGTATATGTAGATTAAAGATATTGATAGAGGTACAGGATGAGAAATAGGGTAGTGCATTAGGTATGCTTTTTCAGGAGAAAAGTAAGACACACAGATCCAAGTACATGGAGGTACATAGATGCACAATGGAAGCAAGTACACGTAGACCAAAGATGATTTTTTTTGTTTGTTTTTGTTTTTTATTTATTTATTCATTTATTTATTTTTGTTTGTTTGTTTTTTATTTATTTATTTATTTATTTATTTATTTATCTATTTATTTTTACAACATAATTATTCTACATGTTTATACAAAGCAATACACAAAGATAGGTACATATCTATAGTGAAAATAAATGCCGCTATTGGCAGTGCTGGGAGGGGCCATGGGTGGTCCAAGCTGCAGCAGCCTCCTGACGAGGGCCCTGGCACTTATTGTTTTACAAATTAAGTACTGGTTAGGCATAGAAATTCTAGACTTATTTACCTGTAGATATTTTATCCGGCTATTCTGTCTTTGATATTGTGTCACATAGAGATTGCGGTTTCAATATTCAGGGTGCACTGCACACCTTCTGTCACACCAGGGAGTAATACACCGCCTTGCCTCAATTTCAGCATTGACATTCCGGTCACGTTGCACATAACCTGACTGTGCCACGATGCATAATTGCATAAATCTCCTCGGTAGCCTGGATTGTCATTAATTTAGCATGTCTGGTGGTACAACTCAATGACCTCATTATAAGAAGCCCCTCGTTGATTGAATTTCATCCAAACCCTGCACCACTATGATTCCAATCCACTGTAGCCGAGCAGTATCTCGTAGGAATTCTGCTCCCCTCGCCAGCGAGCAAGACATTGTGCCATCTGCCATCACTTGTGCTAATCCACTCGAATATGTCTCTCCCACTCAAAAATAAATGGAAGAACTCATTCCGCTGTTCCATTAGCGGTGCGGAGGTACACTGTGCAGCGGCCTCCGCAAGGGAATAGGATGGTGCTTACAGCTATCAAAACTGAATGGACTTGTTGCTAACCTTCGTTAGTTCTTCATAAAGTGGCATTCAGTGACCCGTCCCTTCAAAATGTCTGCCTCTCTATAGCTTTCTTTTGTCATCATAGACATTCAGGTGATTATTCGCTAAAAGTGGGTACAATTGCAACATGCATAAATTACGTGTATGCCTAGTTGTATTTTACACGCTCTCATCTAATTCATAAAACTTTTCTATTTAGGCATGTTGCAAATGATCCTTCTGAAGTGCATAGAATTTACATGAAAAACCTTTACATGCACCTGTTGTCCTAAACCTGAAATGCACATTCTACACTTTTCATAAATTACAGATCACTAGAGTTAGGAACTTGGAGGATTACCCACTTGCCTTTTCCCACCTTAAACTTAAAACAATTTTCTCATTACATGTTATTCATCGGTACACCTTATGTAAAACATCAGGCCCAGAGAAGTCAGGTGTCATTTATCATGTGCTGAAAAGTTTTTTTCTCCAAAAGTGGATTATGTGCTGGGTCTGGCTTGATAACAGGGCTGTCTGCAAGACTTATTTTTACCAATGTACAGAGAGTGTGCTTTGGTTATCCTGCCAGCCATTGGCTTTTTGGGTCAGGCTCATTCAGCCTTTGCTTTGAGACTTTGTCAATCCCATCTTGGATCAGACCAGAGAAGTATACATTTCTCATCTCATGCAATGGCCCTCTGCTATATTATTATGCTTCCTAGAAAGTGGTACCATTGCAATGCATAAGGGACTATTTTAAATATGGCAAGTTCACTCATTCCTCACTCATTTTATCTAATTCAATTTCTTTTTTTTAATCTCGTACATGGATTCTATATTAAAAGAAATCCTTTTTTGTTCCTTTTTTATTGCAGCAGGCATTTTTTCAATGCTTTTGGCACGACTGGAGTGCGATCCTGGAGCTATAATGGCCGCTCTATTGTCATTACAATTTTGCACTGAAATTGTGCAAAATAAGTACAGTATGGGTGAAAAATCCTATTGTCCGCCTCTAACAGGCCCCATAGACAGGAGAAACAAGGGAGATAATTATTTCTGGATAGTAAGGGAGCCTTAATTATTGACCGGCTTCTGTCTCTATGAAAAAGAAGCAAATGCATGACTTCCCTGAAGGATTAGGACTCTCATATTGAGGTCCTTAAAAGGGTGAAAAGGAGAATGCTTTTAAAAGGTACTTTTATGCACGACGAGTTTTAAGCAATCCAAAAAACAGCATGAAATAACAAATTCAAGCAACATCTATTTGCTTAGCCAATGCTTGATTTAATTTGGTTTGAGGGTACCTTTGAATTTAGATGTGATATGTTTATATTGTCTTTTTGTACTATCTAGCAACTGCCTTTTCTGTCCTTGTTTTTCCTGATCTCCTCTGGTATGTTGTAACGTCTTCATATACATGCCCGTTTTACAGAAACATGCACGATTTACCGAAAATACCTCTTTTTCAGATTATGTAGGTATGCTTTTTACCAAAAGCGGGACCAAATTGCTCAATTTTGAATGAAAGCCACAGAAATAATGGTACCACTTTTGATTTTTGTACGATCACTGACTTCACAAGGGTTACCTTTTCAGGTGCTCATACTCATCCTTATTTTTACTCTTACTCTTAGTTTTACTCTTACTCTTATTTTTACTCATTCTCTTATATTTACTCTTACTCTTATTTTTACTCTTACTCCTACTCATACTCTTACTCTTATTTTACTCTTACTCAGGCTTTTACACCTAATTGGCCTGGCCAGTGACAAATACTTGAGCCCCAATTTGTGGTAGATGCACATTCTTTTTGCCACAATATTTTAGTGAGAGCGTCAAATGCGTTGTTTTCTTACTCTTACTCTTATTTTTACTCTTACTCTTATTTTTACTTTTTAAATCTTACTCTTACTCTTATTTTCACTCTTACTCTTATTCTTACTCTTATTTTTACTCATTTACTCTTACTCTTATTTTTACTTTTACTCTTATTCTTACTCTACTCATACTTTTACACCTAATTGTCCTGGCCAGTAACAAATACTTGAGCCCTAATTTGTTTTAGATGCACATTCTTTTTGCCACAATATTTTAGTGAGTGTGCCAAACGAGTTGTAAAGAAGCTGCTCACATCAAAGAAGTCTCTCCAGAGCCTTCCAATGTAAGAGAAAATGTAAGTTTTCAGAGCAGGCAAAAAGAAGTGCTCCATGATGGGATGACTCTTCAGTGTGACTATTTGGGGCAAAAAAACTCTGCTCGTCTAGTCTGATGAACAACTCAGTATGAAACAAAATTACATTAAAGGTGGATACATTGTTTTCAACTATGTAGGGTCACTGAAGTGAAGTCAAGATGGCATGGCCTAGCGTAGTAAGCGAGAAAAATACACTGAAGCAAAGGAACACCTGAACACTAGGGACTGAGGTTCACAGTTAGAGACTGACCTGTCCAAAATAGCACTGAAGGTTCTTGAAACACTAGATTCAACAACTGTGGAAGAAAGTGGTCGACTGTCTACCAGCAAGTCATGCTGCAGGAGTAGGAAGGGCAGATAAGAGTATTCCAGGAGTTTGAAGAACATTCAAAACAGGAATATGGGTTCGGGGGTCAACAGCCTGACACATGTCCCTCCTGGCCAATCCCCACTGGTCTTTTGATTATAATATTCTCTAAGAAGGTACACCGTCCTATAGATAACATTTTACATCATGGCTTCATTTCTACTCATTTTGTATTTTCATAGGAACACAATACTCCATTGACTCTAATTTATTTTATAGATTCCTGTATTAGATTTAGATGCACATAGCCAACATGTGGTTCAAGAGAAAATCCCTTTCCTCAAGGTATTTCAAGAAGATAATTACATTATTTGGATATTCTACCATTGTTTATTCTATTTCATATTTTCATTTCATTTGCTCCATTAATGGTATCAGAAACTCTGTTCCTGCAGCATGACTTTATGCAGCGGCAGCTGGTGACTATTAAAAGTGGTGGGGCATAATCCTTGGCTTGAATTCCAGTGAGTGAGACTGACTCGCTTTCTTTGAAGGGTTCAGGGGGGGTTCGCTCACACTCGCTTGCAGTCTGTCTTAATCTCTCACTTAGTCTCACTCAGTCTTAGTCATTTACTCTCATTCATACTTGTAGCCACTTTTACTTACTCTGACTCAGTTTCACTGACTTATGCAGTCTCACTCATTCTCACTATGACCCACTCAGTCTCACTCATTGTCAGTTACTCTCACTCAACCCCACTCATTCTAAGTCATTCTGATTGACTAAATCTCACTCTGACTCACTTAGTTTCAATCAGTTTCACTCTGACTCGCTCATTCCCACTCAGTCTCACTCATTCTCACCAAGTTTCTCAGAATATCCCCATGACTCACTCGTTCTCCTTGATTCACTCACTCTCATTCATTCTGATTCACTCAAATTCACTGTGACTCCCTCATACACAATCAGTCCCACTCATCCTCACTCAGCCTCACTCAGTCTCAATCATTCTGACTCAAGCAATTTCACTCTCACTCACTTAGTCTCACTGATACTCACTCAGTTTCACTCTGTCTCACTCATACCCGCTCAGTCTCACTCATTCTCACCTAGTTTCCCTGAGTCTCTCATAATTCACTCGTCCTCCCTGATTCACTCAGTCTTACTCATTCTGATTCAATCTCACTGTGACTCACTAATACTAAATCAGTCTCATGTATTCCCACTCAGTCCAAAATAGTCTCATTCATTCTGACTAACTCAGTCTCACTCTGACTCACTGTGACTCAGTCTTACTTATTCACAGTCAGCTCAGTAATTCTCACTCAATCTTAGTCATTCTCATTGCTTCACTCAGTCTTACTCACTCTGATTCACTCTGATTCACTCTGACTCACTCATACTCACTCATTCACACTCATTCTGACTCAAACTCACTCAGAAACAATCATTCTCACTAAGCCTGACTCAATCAGTCTCACTCACTCTCACACTGACTCACTCTGTCTCACTCATGCTCTGACTCACTAAGACTCACCCAGACTTGACTCACTCGGTCTCACACACAGTAGCATTCAGTTACACTCCCTATAATTCTCCCTCACTCATTCATTCTCACTTATACTCACTCTTATTATTCACTCATTGTCCTCACTTTGACTCTCTCCTTCACTGACACTCTCACTTTTACTCACACATATAGACACACAGCCATGATCACATATACACACACTCTCTTACGGACACATGCTCTCCCACATACATACAAATCTGTCTTGATGGAAGAATCAATTTCCTATACACCCCAAGTCAGAGAATTGAATGTTCACATTAAAGAATCAGTTGGATGGGAGACATTGATTAGGCTGCAAAATAACAGAGTTCCTGTTGTACAAACATAAAAAGAACTTTGGATATGGCTATTGCACTTGTCAGCTTTTGGTCTATATGGTTTTAATTCAGAGGTTCATAACATTGGATGAAAGGAAATCACTGTAGATGAAAATTATTTCAAATTGCAATTCCAACACAACGAAATAGGAGTTAAAAGCACTGTGTATTAAACATTCTCTCTACCTTTAGTCTTATTACCATCCACTAATATCTTTCTCTATGGAAACTCCAGTCTTTGCACAGCATACATAACCTTGATGTTGATGTGCCCACCTCTTTCACTCTGGATCTCCTTGCCTTCTGTGTGACTGCGATCATTTCTGATACAAACCTTCACAAAAAATACCACCAAAATCTTCCTTTGTGTCAGAGTTCTGGCTTTATTTTAGTTCTCCTTACCCACACCTCTGGTGGGTGTTTACAAGCAGATCTGCAGTCTCATACAATTAGGGCTGGCAGCCATGACTTCCTCCTCCAATATCTACTGCAACTGATATGTTTTATCCTACCCTACAAATTCTGTCCCACATCCACTTGTTTGCATGCAAAACCTGCAGAGTTGGCTTTTCTCTCAAACTCTATCCTTTTAGTTCTCTGTTGCAGCTTCACTTAATTTTCTCCAGCTTGTTGATATGTGCCATCCTGCTCGGATGATGTTTCTTTTTTTTCTTTTTTTTTGCTTTATTTATTAGGATCCAACATTTGCATTACAAGTACATAAATTCAAAACACTATTATTCATACGGCAACAATAAATACAGTGATAATGAATACATATTTCATAATCTAGTATATCCAGGGTAAATTAAAGAGATAGTTATGACTAAATCACTCCTCAACAAATAGCTGCCAGCAAAGAGAATAAAAGAATAAATGCAATAAATAAATAAATACAGCTGCCTTTTGGGATGAGCGAATAAGAGTTCATAAAGTGCCTTAAGAGCATAGTGTTCAAAGGATAGCAAAATGACATGATCAAGACATTTAATCTGACCCCAGCTTTTCAGACGAAAGACCGTCCCCAAAGTTTTTCAAATTTCTTCACCCCCGTTTCATATTGCATATAATTGTTCATTGTTTCTAACTTGCCCCATTTTTCACAGCCAGTCCCTCATTATGAGGACCAGCTGAGTTCGCCAGTTTTATAGTAGAAGAGACCTGACTACAGCTGTTGCTATGTATAATAACTTTATTCATTCATTAGTTAGGCCTAGAGCGGGATCGTACCCCAAAACCTTCAACTAGATGCTTGGGGCTAAGCTGACCTGCCATTCAGTCTCCAGATACTGGAATATTTCATTCCAGAAACCCTGAATAAACGACAGTGACCAATTATGTGCACCCAATTGGCAAAGGACCCATCAGAACATCAAAAACAGTGGCCCGGAAGACTGAGGTTGATTTGTGCTAAAAAAAAATGTGGAGTTCTATATAGCAGCTATTTGCTAAAAAATAGCATTCTATTCTCAAACACAGAAATTCAATATATTAACTTCCTCCCGCATCTTATTTGTCAATTCCAGACCTTCATATTTTCCCCATTTTTTAATTGCTTTCTGAGTAAGGTCAGAACTTTTAATAGAGGCAAACAATCTTTTCCATTCCCCTGGCCTTTTATATTCACCGACCTCAACTATTGCGGAAACCACCTTTCTGCTGCCATTAACCTGGCCTAGATCTAAGTTACTAAAGACTTCTGCATTACAATACATCTTGTGTATCAACCCCGTGATCTGGGGAGGGATACTGAATCTCCCAGTAAAATTGCTCTCCTCATAGACTTTTTGCATATAGGACCGACTTAAAACTTCACATTTTGTGTAGTGTGCCTCACTCAATGCCTGCCTCGCATTATCAAATTTGTTTTTATTAAACATGGATGAATTTCTCAAAAATCTATCATAGCTTTGCTGCACATTTCATTTTAAAATTTGCTTTTGTAATTGAGCTTTTTTACTATTTTCTGCATCCTTACCTATCACCATCCTTCTAATAAATGCCTTCAAAGCATCCCATACTATACTTAGTGAAGCAGTCACATGGTTGATTGTCAAAAATTCCTTTATCTCCTCTTTACAAATTTGCACCCACCCTTTCTCCTGTAGGTATTGTTTATGAAAGACCCAGCGTCTAGGACGAACCGAGGATTTTCCCACAGGGATCTCCAGAATGACCATTGCATTTCTGAGAAACCATTAGGTTAAATGTGTTGAGCTTTAAAAGTCAGGGCTTTTGAAATTTGAAACAATTCTATGCGCAAAGAACTAAGAAATCTCCCTGAAAAACAGGTGTATGCAATTTTGGTAGGGAAAGCCACCCTCCAAGGGTCTATCAATCCAAGTGTTTTCTGGTAATTTCGAATAACTTTCAACGTTTTTTGGTTTCGGCTGCTTTTTTAAATTAACAGAAGAGTCGATTTTTGGATTCTGCAGCAGATTAAAATCCCCCCAAACATCACTTCTCCTGAATTTTGTAATAATGACGGAAACAATTCCTCTTAGGGCGTAACATTGTCTTCAACTGGGGCATAAAAGCTGACAAACATGAGATGTATTGACCACACCAAGCAGCTCACCCAGCACCACCAACCGCTTTTATCACTGGCACAATTTACTACTTCTGCATCCAGCCCTTTTGCCAGGAAAATAGCGGTGCCCTGGGGGCCACCTGGGGGGAAGCAAATCCTCGATATGCTGCCCAGTTTTTAAACATTGTAAATTCTGACAATTTTCAAATCGGAATGTGGGTCTCCTGGACTAAAATCACAGCTGGGTTCTCAACTGAGATCCAAGTTTCTATTGCCCGTAGTTTCTTTTTATTATAAAGACCATTAGCGTTAAAGGAAACTACCTTCAACATATTATTCATTGTCAATTTACTTTTCCTGAATAACCCTTACGTGAATCTATTATACTTTTACTAACCACCATCTAGCACATGCAAATCTGGCTTACCAAAACGATATAGCTGCCCTTTCCCACAGGTAAACCCTTATGTTTGGGTCCCAGGACGTTGCTGCTTGCTGCTCACCTCCTTTGCTGTGACGGGGGTAACTGGATAAGAACTCTGCCCTCACCCAGAGACATCATTTTGGGGTGGAAATCTACCGCTCTGCACCCTCGCAGCCACGCGCTATCCCCTGGTGGGACTATTAGTCCCAGGGTGCCCTGCAAGTCGAGTGCTACTACAGGTGTGCGGGGAGGAGCTCCACCTGTGCTTATTAGCACCGCCATTTTCCCGCAGCGCGGGTCCCAGGACGTTGTTGCTTGCTGCTCACCTCCTTTGCTGTGACGGGGGTAACTGGATAAGAACTCTGCCCTCACCCAGAGACATCATTTTGGGGTGGAAATCTACCGCTCTGCACCCTCGCAGCCACGTGCTATCCCCTGGTGGGACTATTAGTCCCAGGGTGCCCTGCAAGTCGAGTGCTACTACAGGTGTGCGGGGAGGAGCTCCACTTGTGCTTATTAGCACCGCCATTCTTCCCGCAGCGCGGGACGTGCCCGTCCTGCGCCCGTCAGCGCCAGGAGGAGCCAGGGCAGGGCCAGCTTTCTTGGTTTCGTTTTTTACCATTTTATGCTACCGCCAGTGAACAGGCTTTCAACTCATAAGGTATCTCCTGCCACTGACTTGTTCCTTGTTTTGCTGAACTCTTCCCTGTTCGTTGCTGTATAGACTGTCCGTATTGATGCCTTAAAAAAGTCCTGAATCCCTGTACCTCTGGCTAATCCAGCTAGCTTGGTTCTCAAGTTTCGTTGTGACGCCCTTCTTCGGGGGATTAACAAAGACCTAAAGACTGGCCGGCCTTTGAAGGACTGATAGGTTGTGCAGGACTTAAAGCTATTGGTGTTGGTGTCTTGGTTTAATTACAGGTGGTTGGGCAGGGCCCCCTATTGGGTTTGAGGTGAGAGGGCCACTAGCTATAGGATTTTTGTGATAATTGATCCCCTGGTTGTAGGCTGGTTGTGGGCCCTGCTGCTAGAGGAAAAGGTGTATAGGTTTGATACCCCTAAAACTGGGTCGTAAGGTTTTGGCACACCATAGAATGGGGAAGAGGCTGGGGCCTCCTAGATCTACAACTAGGGTTGAATCTTCAGTGCCCCAAACTTCTATAGATAAAATGCTGCAGAGGGCCATAGGGGTGGTTAATATGGAAATCGAGCTTACGGAAAGGAGGCTCTCCCTTACTCCGGATTTGTTTATTCCACCCTTGAATGCCCATGCTTTGACCATTGAGACTCCATCCCAGCTAGAAGTTTACCCTTCACCATTTCTGTTTCCAACTGCCTCTATTTCAGCAATTGTGACTCCACCTCAGTTAGAAGTTCCCTCTTTAGTAATCCCTAGTGAGGCTCCAATTAAGGGAGCAGTGCGGAAGAGGACAACTATATCTAGCATTCCTAAGGCAGGGAAACGTAAACAACAACTGGAGACTGGCCCAAAAAGAAAAAGAACTTGTGAGGGCCCCCTATCCAATCCAGAGGGAGCATGTGGGGAAGTTTATAACCAGGGTGATTGTCAGGACGCTACCATTGACGATTCTTACCCGATGTGGGCTAAGAATTTGATGAATGATTTCCAGAGCATAGTGAGAGCCATAATTAGAGAAGAACTGGCCCCTGTCATTGGCCGCCTAATTAATTTAGAAAGGATTTCTGCACCAAGGGAAGCTAGAAGAATAGAACAGCCAACTTGTCCTCCTAACATGCTCAGGGGAGGGACTGATCTGGGTTGTCAGGCAGTCACCCAAGTTATCCCCACCCCCTAGTAAAGGGAGTCCAAAATAACCATGAAGCCCCTCCAGCTAGACATAAGATGAAGGGTCAGAGTGCTGTTATACAGCATGACAGCACGGATTTAAGCTCAGACGGTAGGTCCAAACGTGGTCCCGACCCCTCCAGATCTTTGGTCACTCGGAAGTCAACTGACCTAGATCCCAAGACCCACCAGATGGGGCAACCATCAATAGTTGACACTGAGGAGAGGCAGGCAGGAACAAGTGTTAATCTGCCCCATATAAACCTTCCTCCTGCATGCACCCCCTACGTGGCAATCTTGACAGGAATTCCTCCAATCGAAAATAATAGCAAGGAAACTCACCTTGAGCTTCGTAACAAATGCTTGTTCTGGCTTGCTAGATATAAGCAGTTTGATTACGCCCAAGCTGATGAGATCATAATCGTCCGTAGAGTAGGGTGGGTGGGCAATGGTGAAAAAACAGATTTTGGGGATTGTGTAGTTATTAATTTTAAAAAGCCAATTACTGTCACTAACCTACTCAGATTCCCACTTTACTATCCTAATGCTCCAACTAAAATGAATCTTCGTTCTTTGGAATTTTTCTATTCTTCCCATCGGGCAATCCATAGGGGCCGTGTTATTAATCCTACCCTGTTTGGGGGTCCTAGACCCCTAATTCATGGATGCAGGGATGATTCCCATACACGATTCCTCTCTAACATCCCGGTTAACAACAGATATGATGGTTTGGAGGCGGTAGATTGACTGAGGGAAGGGATAATTATGGAGGGAAACCGAGGACTACATAGTCAGGATTTGAGATGTAAAGCCAGGAATTGTTTGAGGAGAACATCTAGAGATAGGAGTGTATACTCCCCCCAGTTAATAAACTCTCCTTGCGAAACAATCCATCTTAGGGGGCCCCTTGCTACCACCTCCTATTCCCCAGAGAGTGAGCCAAGGAAAGACAGTAAGTTCCATTCTGCTTTGGATAATTCCCATTTGGTACAACAAGGTGATAGTGTGGCCCCTAATGATATTGCTGCTGATGTCTTGAGAAGTAAAAGAGGTATAGACAACAGTATCAGGGTTCTATCATGGAATTTGGCAGGTTTTAAAAATAAGCTATCCTGCCCAGAATGGGGGCATTTTGTGGCAGAGCAGGACATCTGTCTTTTTCAGGAGACATGGGCGAGGGAAGAGTTTCAGCAGGTGGGTTTTGCCTTTTTCAATTCCTTTGCCACCTTCGGGGGCAAGGGGAGACCCTCAGGTGGCTTGTCCATCTGGGTGGGTACCCATTTGGGCTGTAGAGCCGAACAGTTGGTAACCCCATTAAAAGATATTCAGTGTGTTCTGCTCACTTTTCCCTCTTTGATAAAAATTGCCCTAATTAACGTGTATTCCAGACCTGTCAGTAATAGCCAAGAATCTGTTACCATCGATCAGTTAGGGCTTTTTATACCAACTTTGGATCCAGCTATCCGACTCATTGTAGGGGGTGATTTTAATTGCCAATATGAACCCCTTACTGATCAGGATCATTACATGCTCAGTGAGGAGGATATTCTATGGTCAGTCCCTGATCCCCAGATCAGTCCTATCAGGATCTGGTCGCCACTGGCAATACAAATTAACTCACTTTCGCTGGCTCTGTCATTAAGGGCATGCAATGGGCGTACAAAATCGGACCGACCTGGACAAACTACATTTAATCGAGTAGGCCAAGCATCCTTACTTGACTATATTCTAGTGGAAACAAGATCGTGGGGATGGGTCATCGATTTTCGAATTATTAGTAGACATGATAGTGACCATAACGCCTTAATTTTGAACCTGAAAGCAGAGGACCTTGGGGTCCTTAACCCTGCTGCCCCAGTGGATAGTCCGCCCCGAGCACTGACATTGACAAACAATAGAAGAAATGTTAGATGGGGCTATATACAACAATCACCCCTTAAACTGGCTAAAGTTTACAGGGTAGTTATCCCGTCAATGACCAAAATGTGGGAGGCAGGCCAGGCGGGGGGCTCCCCACTGGAGCTGGACAAGGTAGGCCTTACGCATCAAGAGTTACAGGAGAAGTTGGTGGATGTATTCCACCCCCTTGTGCGTAGGAGGGAACCGAAACGTTCCAAATGTCCCTGGTTTAATGACAAGTGTTGTATGGCCAAGTTAGCCCTATTAGAGGCATTGAAAGTGAAGGACAAGCCCCTAATCAAATCCACCCGGGCCGGTTATAAAGAGATAACAAAACAGGAAAAGAAGAAATGGGAGAGTGACAGATGGGAATCCCTTAGGATTGCCCTAGACAACAAGGATTTGAAAACCTTCTGGGCAATAGTAAGCGCTGGTGATAGGGAAGGGAGTTTGCCGATAGAGCCAAATATAGCTCCCGAAGTATGGGAGTCCCACTTCGAGTCGTTGTATTCAATTAGGGAAGATAGTTTTAATTGCATCGGTAACCCCGCTGTAACATCAGAACCTGACAGTGTGGGGAGTACTGAGATTACTATGACCGAAGTGGGTAACGCTATTAACAGACTCCACAGTAATAAAGCGCCGGGTTTAGACAAACTACCAGGTGATCTCTTTAAAGAAGAACCTAAAATCTGGACACCCTATCTGTGGGGTTTATTTAATGCCGTTATGAAGGGTATGAAACCTCCGGACACTTGGTTTGGGGCTGAGATCGTCCCCATATACAAAAAAGGGTGCCCTCTTCTTCCAATAAATTACAGGCCGATCAGCTTAATAGATATTACCCAAAAACTGTTTGGTCGGGTTCTTTTAGATCGACTCCAGGGCTGGATGGAGGAAAAGGAGATTTTGACCCCGTATCAAGCTGGCTTCAGATCAAACATGTCAACCGTGGACCAGATTTTCAGACTACAACTTCTTTTCTGGAAAACGGTGACAGTGGAGGGTGGCAGCCTCTACTTAATTTTTGTTGATCTGAAGTCAGCTTTTGATCTTGTACCTAGAGAACGACTCTGGGAAGTGCTTAGAGACTTGGGAATACCATCTTATCTCCTTAATGTCATTGTAAGAATCCATCAAGACAACTTTGCCCAAGTGAGATGCGGAAGATACGGGGAACTTACCCCTCACTTTCCTGTTAGGAAAGGGGTCCGTCAGGGCTGTGTTTTAGCCCCCACTTTATTCTGCCTTTTTGTTAACGGGCTTATTGATCATCTTAATAGAATCAAAGACAACGATGCCCCAAAGCTAGCCTCTGGGAGGGTGCCGGCGTTGATGTTCGCAGCCGACACCCTCCTACTTGCCAAAACACCAATGGGCATTCAACGTACTCTTGACGGGTTTGCTCATTTTTGCAGGCTCCGGGGATTGGAGATCAATATTTCAAAAACAAAGTATATGGTCTTCAACCCCTTAAAACTACTCGCCCGAACCCCTCTCTTTATGGAATTCCCTTGGAAAGAGTCAAGGTGTTTGATTATTTGGGTGTAACTTTGGCCGAACGCTTTGAATGGGGGCCACAGATGACAAAGGCAAGGCTTAGGCTTACGCAGACGGTGGGTGGGATCATGAAACTACATAGCTCCTCTGTATTCAAACCGGTGAGTCCTGTGGTGGAAGTTTACAAGGCTCAAGCACGGGGTGCCACTTTGTATGGGGCAGAATTGTGGGGGCACTGCCCCTCTTTTGACTTGAGCAAGGTGGAGAACAGCTTTTTGCGACAGCTCCTAGGCCTTCCTCGTAGTACTCCCCTGCTGCCAATTCGCATGGATTTGAGTATTAGGCCTATAGATGAGGAGATTGCCCTTAGACCTATTACATTTTGGCTCCGTCTATGGGCGACACCGGAATTGTCCATTCTTAGGGCTGAGCTTAAGGAGTTCTTAGTCCCCTGTACTCTTAAGAAAATTCCCTGGTTAAACCATATAAAAGACCATGCCTCTAAGCTAGGTATGATAGACTTATGGAGGTCACCTGAGATAGTATGCCCAAGGACCTCCAGGGTGGCTCTAGTTGGGCGTTATAGATCCTGTAAGCTAGCGGCCACCCAGGAAAGTTCTTCTCACGGTCGTTTGACTATGGAGTTTCTCCAAGTCAAAGACGTGTATAATAGAGAATCTTTTTTAGACACTATTGAACCCCCTTTAGCTAGGAAACTTTATGTTCAGTTTAGGATAGGGACTCTCCCACTTCGTTCTTTTACCAGCAAATGGGCTATAGAAAACAATAGTGAGTGTCCCGCCTGTAAGTACAGGGAAGAGTCGATTACCCACATTTTCTTTTTTTGCCCAGCCTATCTCACGCCGCGCAAGCGTTGGTTAATCCAACTGTGCAAGAACATCGGCTTTGTGCGTTGCGTGGAGGCACTGAGGGTTTTAAAATATGTAACTCACCCGCCAATAGTGTTTGCTGTCTCACGTTTTTTAAATTCAATGTGGTTCATTAGGCGGCCTTTTTGTAATGCAGTCGATTATGGGTGGAGAGAATTAGTTGATCATGCGTAGGATTGTTTTTTTATTACTTATGAGTCCCCTCCGAATCTAGACTGTATCCATTCCCCAACTTTGAATAATTTTTACTCTTATTTTTTATTAGTATGGCCGAGCTCGTTTTTTTTTTAATTTTTTTTATTTGTGAATCTTTTTAAAATTGCTGTGAATGTAATGATAATGAACTGAACTCGGTAATTTTGGATGTGTTATTGTAAAAAAATTTTTTAAAATATTTTAATGTTTTAATGTCAATGTACTCTTATGGTCTTTTGTGGCCGAAATAAAGTTATGGAATGGTTTGGGCCTCCCTTCATGTATGATTAACATTCTACTCCTCTACTCTTGGTGCATAAACTAATCAACTGCAAATTTGGATCTCTTTTTAACAAACATTTTCCCCCACAACTCCACCAAACCCCACCAACTCTAGCCCCCCACACTACCCTCCCCTAGGCTTCAGTGAGTGATTCGCCATCCCACTAACACCGACATGCTTGCCCTCCCCAAAAGACAGGCATCCTGATCTTGTGTCAAGATCTGTCGGCCTACCCCCTTCAGCTTCTACTCCGTCAGAATGCTAAAGAAAGAAGAGAAGGAAAAAGAAACCCCAAAAACACACAGTGCATGAAAACATAGTAACAGGCTGAAATCCCTGAGCTTTAGACTTATTAGAGATTTGCTGCAGCAGTTCTTGCGCTTCAAGAACATCACAAAAGATATGAAATTGCCCTTTTACCAGCAATTTCAATTTAGATTGCTGCACAACCATTGCTTCTGCCCCTTGTGCCTTGAACAAATAGAGCATTTTAGCAAATTCTTTCAGTCTCTTGGCAGCCCAAGCTCACATATCAGGAAATAGACGGCATAACGGGACTTATGGTGAATTAAACTGTCGTTGCTTAATCGCTTTGGTTAACAATTGTTCTTTTACACAATAGTCTCTGAAGTTAACCAATATTGTCAGAGAAAATTTTGAGTTTGAAGGTTTGTGTGCTGGAACGCGATGGGCACTCATGAGTGTCAGATCCCCAGAATATTCAGGGAAAACGTGTTTTTTAATAAATGGGTTCCACCCTTTGTAGTGTCTGCTGTCTCTCGAGTCCCTCCGGAACCCCTACAATATGAAGGTTGGTACGTCGGGACTGATTTTTCAACTCCTCCAGCTTATATTTCATTGAAGACTTTTGTTTTCGAAATGTGGCTACCTTATCCTTCATTGTGGCGACCTGGTCCTCTACCTTCAAAATTCTCGCCTCCGCTTCTTCTAGCCTCTCAGGGATCTGGGCCATGGTATATTCGATTTTTGAGAGCCGGGCATGTATAGCTGCTATCTCCATAGTTTGTGCGTCTTTAAGATCCCTTATTTCCTCCAAAATAAGATTAAGCATGCTCTTAGCATCCCATTGCATAATGAGTGGCGTGCCCCCATGGGGAGGAACCTCAAGAATCAGATCTAAGCCAGACTAATTTTGTTCTGCTTGCACCTTTTGCCTTCCTGTGACTGCCTGCTCAACAGTTCCTGGTGGAAACGGCCTCTGAGACATCTGTGTGAGAGGCACGGATAGTTGCGGCAGTGTTTTAGAGTCATTGCCAGAAGGAGCGTAAGATATTGCAAGTGTAGACTGTGAAGCAACAAACTGAAAGTTCTCCAAAACATCTACCCCAGAGCTTATACCAGTTTGTGCCTTAATAAATAAAAAGTATTCCTTAAAATCCTTAGGTTTTATACCATCAGCATCCTGTCCACAGATAGCCCCCACTGAATTTTTCACAACTGTTTGGTTTGGGGAGACCGCCCCCATCACTAAGCCATTAGCTTCAGGGCTGTGACTTATATCTAATTCCTCTGACCCTTCCTCCTGAACGTGTTCCTGACAGTGTTCTAGGGCCGTCACATTTTGTTCCTGATCTTCTACATTCACTGGCATTGCAATATCCTTCTGCAAGGAGGCAGTGCGATTTGCCCGAGCTGTTGCCTGGGTCACATTTTGTTCCTGATCTTCTACATTCACTGGCAATGCAAGATCCTTCTGCAAGGAGGCAGTACAATTTGCCGAGCTGTTGCCTGTCCCACTCGTTATTTCACCCTTTGAGTCAGAACAGATGAATCCAAATGGGTTAAAGCACCGGCAGTTTTAGAGTGATTTAGCATTTTAATGCCCTATGTACTTAAGGCTTGTTTTATTGATTCTGCTTCTGTTTCTGCCTCTTCTCTTCCTCTTTGGGGGTGTTTTACTGTCTCCGGATTTTTATGTAGTGTTTGCAGTTCTAACCACGGTTGTAATAATGCAGACAGGAGATTGAATGCCGTATGATAACCCCCCCTCCTGATATCCCCAGTGACCCTCTACCGGATAGAGCCCAAATACTTTGCCAAGCCAGCAGCAGAGCGCGTGTACTTACCCCCACCCCGAGAAACCTGGTGGTTGCTGCGGTAAAGAGACGCTGTTTCTTGCTCACCCACGGCCGATCCACCGCCAGTCTTGGAAGAGGGAGGGGCAGAAGTATCTCCCAGGACCAGGGTCGGATTGGTAAGGTGGGCACTCGGGCAATGACCGAGGGGCCGGTATGCGAGTTCCAGCTGTGGGCTGCTTTTTTGGGCAGCCTGGGGGGCCGATTTGGGCGGTGTCTGTGTTGTTCGGATGCCGCCAGCGGCCAAGTGGGTGCCTGAGTGGCCTTTCTGGAGGCAGATGGGCGTCCATTAGCCTCCTTTTACTAACGGGGCAGAGGTGTCACTCCCTTTCTCTCACTGGGCCGGCCCATTAATGTATGCATATTGAGCGGGGCAGGGGGCCTGAGCAAAAGTGGCCTCACTTGTTTTCAGATGTGTTTCACCAGTGTGAACTAATCCGTGCAATTTTTTTTTAATCTAAGTAAAGTTGAGAAAACATTACTCTGTCAGAGACCCCCTCCCCCCCTTTTTTTTTAATAAAACTTCGCCGAAGCATTGTTTTGTGGAAAGGCAATATGCAAATGTGGGCCACTTTTTTTTTTGCGTGCCCGGGCCGATTTTTAATCCCAATCCAACCCTGCCCAGGACCCTTCCTAGTGTGTCCTCTATCGTTTCCTTATTTCTGCCACACCGCAGCCCATAGAGCCATGTATCAATCCTCAGCAGGTCTTTCACCACACCGGGGTCGAGCAGAAAGATCAGGCGTGCCCTGACAACTTAAGGAGCTCTGAGACCACAGGGATTTTCTTTACCATACCATGAAACGGCACCATAACATTCCGTGACTTTCCTCGGCTCCGCATCAGCTGACCGCGGCCATCACAAACTGAACGTCACACACAACGTACCGATGTGGCAAGAAGGAGGGGCTGTGGTAGCTTCAGCCGACAGTCATCGCGCCCAATGCCTCGGATGATGTTTCTAAAATGAGTTAAAATATTCCAGTGGCATCCAGTCCACTCGTGACTGTGGGGCTGTCATTTCTAAAATGATTGCCGTTCATTTAAATAGATTCAGTATTTTCAGGCCCTCCAAACGAGAGCAGTGCAGTCATTTTGGGCCTGAAGGAACATAGTATACATTTATCAAGTATACATTAGCAGCTGAACAGAGTATATATTTATCTTTCTTTCCTCCAAATACTTTCATAATATGGCACTCTCTTATCTCTCCAGGTAAACTGACATATACTCTGCTTAAGAACATTACAGTTTCTCAAACTCACTTTCCTTTCTTTGCCCTCTTTCACCTCAAACACAACGCAGGAGGCACTGTCCAATTCAGGCGCACAAACTACTGAACTCTCCAAATTTGTAATTTTGTTGATTCCAATCATTCAGTGACTTACTCAACCATAAAACAATATTATTTAAACACATTCTCCCTGCCCTGTTTTCTCTTTACATCTTAATACGAAATCAGGCAGCCAGATCGTGCTTGATTGAACCTGTCAAATCACTCCACTGCTTTCCTGCTGACACAAGGTTCCCCTAACTGTGCACAAAGGCTAAGGAATTTGTGTACCTAGATACCTGCACAATATGGCTCCCCACTATGCACAGAATAGGAACATGCAGTAAAAGGCAGAGCATTTTATCAACTACGGTTCCTTCAAGAATCAGAAATGTGGAGATTATTTCCTCAGTATCGGGGGGGCCTGACAATGGAATGCTCCAAACACAAGTTGATGGAAGAACAAAAATATATGTGTAGTATAAGAAACTCCCGAAAAACAGTGTATTCAATCCTGCTTTCAGTAGATCTCCAAGCGGGACAGAGAATGTGATCGAAGAACACCAGAATCAGGGTTCATTTATGTCCAATGGCACTCTAGCTTCCACTGCTCCTACATTGGTCTCCAAAATGAGGTCATGGTGATGCTCAACCCTCTTTACTTTGAAATGGATGAAATAATAAAGTGTAAGATAATTTGCTTCTTATAGCTATTCTCTATAAGCATTAATAGGTCACTCACTTATGCCTTAACCTTGGTTCTTCATCTTAATGGCCTTCATTTCACTAATTTTTCCACTAACTCCTAACACTGTTCTCTGCTCAATTTCCTTACTCTTCAGGTGTCTAGTTTTTGTTGCTACATTCCTATTATGTCAAATGATAGCATTACTTGCCCTTCTAGTCATTGTATTCTATCTGCAAACATCTTCCTTGTTTGCTACATCTCATAACTTTTCACTGCTTGTTTTTCATTGATAGACACTTTTCTACACCCCTTTTTCATCTGTCTTAGCTTCATTTTCCATGGTTTCTTTTCCTTTCACTCTGGCTTCTTTCGCCACACTTTTCAACTTTAAGAAATATTACACTAAATGTATAGCTTTAATCAAACATTTGCCTCATATTTTTACTCTTTGGCTCCGTATGTCTTCTACATGTTGTGTTACATCACAATCTACTTAGTCACATAGTACATGCACAATTGTTTTTGGAATGCTCTACTGACAATCTAAAACTGGAACAAAACAAAAAAGTAGCTATTGATGCTAAGCTCACGTACAGATGTTACACACTTTTCTCTGCTGTCCTGAAGAAGCAGTGTATTCACAACTGCTTGGTTTTCCCTCTGGTCAGTCCCATTTGCCTCCTTTACAATCAGTGTTCCACCTCCTTGCTTCTGCCAGGACAAATTCTCTTGTCCATAACTCTCCATTCTGGAACCATGAAAACAACTACCCTCCCATCTTACTCTTGTCAACTTTTAAGTTGTGATTTACCTTCGTAATCAATCTGTGATTTTATCCTAACTTTCCACAGTGTGTAGTATTTCCTATGGGAATGCTCCTCTTACCTTGTGGTGAGCCACATCTTCCACCTAATTTAGAATGACTGATGAAGACTTTCAACAACCTATCCATAATTTTCTTACTTGTTTCCTTTATATTTTCTTATCCTTCTGTGCCTTTTTTCACTCCTGGTTCCTTGAAGCACATCAACAGGCATTCTATACCAGTTCACAAGCTGGGCTGGTAAACGTTGGGCAGGAAATGCTTTGTGTGCTTCTAAGTGAGGGAGAGGTAGTTATCTCAAAAGTGCTACTCACCACTTGTAAGGGTTGGGGCATGGCTTCCACTGAACTTGTGTTCCATGGATACAATTTAACTTCAGAGATTGTCAGTCTTCCTAGTGGTGTGCCAGGCAATGGACCCTCCTGGAAGCTCTTCTAAGCCTTTACAATTACATTATAATTAAATTATGGGAAAGTAGCTCTTGGATTGCCAAGGTGTTTGTGCACACCAAAGATGTCTCTATGTTTGTGAAACACAATCGGTATTAACTAGTTGATTGGTTCTGTTTTCAAGTTATCATAGGGGTGGCTTGGTAGCTCTCCTATACATGAACTAATGTGGTAAAGCTCTTTTATATGAACCAGATAGATAACTCACTTACATGTGAATCGATCAGGTAGCTCTTTTTCATGTGAATCAACAAGGTAACTCTTATATGCTAATTAACCATGTACCTCTCTTATATGAAAACTGGCCAGGTAGCTCTTTTGTGTGTGGATACAAAGAAGGCTTAATTATATTAATAAAAGTTACTTTTCGCAAACTAATTGACTGGTCTTACTTGTATCCAGATAGGGAGAATAATCTTGTGCTATGCATCTAGAGGAGTGTAGTTTAGTGCCGGGAGGTTTCACAGCAATTTCTTCAAGTATATTCATTTCAAAACACACCCATCCCTTGTTGGCTCTATAGATTGCTCTTCCTCCAGACCACAGGTAAGCAAATCCACCCATAGTCAAAGTGTACCCAGTGCAACGATCACCTTCTATTTTAAAGTGGGGATCACAATTGTGTGTATCTTGGACCACAATTGTATCATCAAAACTGTCGTCTTCATCATCATCAGCTTGAGGATGATCTGACTCTCTTTTCACAGGTCTCTGCTCTGAAATTCTGGCCCCCTCGCATCAAAACTTCTTTTGCGACCTTGTGGGGGACTTGGTTGTCCAGGACCACTATAACCAGAAGTTGGTTGCTCTTTCTTAATTTCTGTTTTGACTGGGTATAGAAGTGGCTGATTTTTGCAGCAATTATCTTCTGACAAAATAAAATAAATTCTCGTGCTTTATGGATGTTTGACAGAAAGAGATGTAACCACCACCACCAGGACCACTGTGTGTATCACCTTTATCTTGGGCGTAATGATCGTCAAGATCAAGGTGGCTGTGTAGTTCTTAAAATCCCTGTCCCTCGTCCATCAATCAGGGAATTGTAAGCGCGCTACTCACCCGTGAGGGTCTCAAGGCGCTGAGGGGGAGGTCCGCAGATCTGTTTAGCCGAAGAGCCAGGTCTTGAGGGTCTTCCTGAAGGTGTTCAAGGAGGGGGCGCGTCTGATGTCTGCCGGTAGCTCGTTCCAGGTCTTGGCTGCAATGTGAGAGAAGGATCTTCCGCCTGCTCTGGCTCCGTGGATGCGCGGGGTTTCGGCCAGTGCGAGGTTGGAAGATCGGAGGTTTCTTTTGGGTACGTGGAAGTTGATTCTGTCGTTCAGGTATTTGGGTCCGTTGTTGTGTAGGCATTAGTAGGCGTGAGTGAGGATTTTGAAAGTGACTCTTTTCTCCACGGGGAGCCAGTGGAGACTTCGTAGGTGTTGGCTGATGTGTTCGTGTCGGGGGATGCCGAGGACGAGTCTGGGGGCGGTGTTCTGTACTGTCTGGAGTTTGCAGAGTAGGGACTTGTTGATGCCGGCGTAGAGTGCGTTTCCATAGTCCAGTCTGCTGGTGATGAGTGCGTGGGTGACTGTCTTCCTTGACTCAGGGGGGATCCACTTGAAGGTCTTGCGGAGGATGCGGAGGGTGTTGAAGCAGCTGGAGGTGACGGCGTTGACCTGTCGGTTCTTGGAGAGTGATGAGTCGAGTACGATGCCGAGGTTCTTGGCGTGGTCTGAGGGGGTAGGTGGGCTTCCGAGGGCGGTCGGCCACCAGGTGCTGTCCCATGCAGAAGGGGTGGTACCGAGGACGAGGACTTCTGTCTTCTGGGCGTTGAGCTTCAGGCAGCTGTTGGTCATCCAGACTGCGACGTCTTGCATTCCTTTCTGGAAGTTGAGTTTGGCAGTGGTGGGGTCTTTGGTGAGGGAGAGGATAAGCTGGGTGTCGTCGGCGTAGGATACGATGTTGAGGCCATGTTGTCGGACGATGGCTGCGAGGGGGGCCATGTAAATGTTGAAGAGGGTGGGGCTCAGTGATGAACCCTGTGGGACTCCGCAGGTGATTTTTGTGGGGTCGGAGAGGAAGGGTGGGAGTCTGATCCTTTGGCTTCTTCCGGTGAGGAATGATCGGATCCAGTCCAGGCTGTTCCTTGTATGCTCATGCGTCGTGTAGTCTGGACGACTAGTGTGCGATGGGAGACGGTGTCGAAGGCCGCTGATAGGTCGAGTAGGATGAGGGCTGCGGAGTGGCCTTGGTCCAGGAGGGTGCGGATGTCGTCTGTGGCGGCGAGTAGGGTGGTCTCTGTGCTGTGGTTGCTTCGGAATCCGGATTGGGACGGGTCGAGGACGGCATTTTCTTCAATGAATCATGTCAGTTTCCTGTTGACTGTTTTCTCTGCAACTTTGGCTGCGAAGGGGAGGAGCGAGATGGGCCGATAGTTCTTGAGGTCGGTGGGGTCAGCTGTGGGCTTCTTGAGCAGGGGTCTGACTTCTGCGCGCTTCCATTCTTCTGGGAAGGTGCCTGTTTTGAAGGTGGTGTTGATGGTGCGTTGTAGTTCGGGTGCGATGGCGGCCACGGCTCTGTGGTAGATGTGAGGAGGGCAGGGGTTGGTGGGGGCCCCCGAGTGGATGCTTTTCATGGTCGAGGCGGTGTCTTCGGCCGTGATCGGTGTCCAGTTGGAGATGGTGGGCTGGCTGGTGTTTCTGGGGGAGGGGGCCGTCTGTGGCGCCTGGTGGATGGTCGATGAAGTTGTCGTAGAGGTTTTTGATCTTGAGGTGGAAATAGGTTCCAAGCTTGTCGCAGAGGTCTTGGGATGGGGTGATGTCTGTGGCTTCGCTGCGTGGGTTGGTGAATTCTTGAATGACACTGAAAAGTTCCTTGGAGTTGGTGGAGTTGGCCAGGATTTTGTTGTGGATGAAGTTCCTTTTGGTGGCTCTGATCTGGTTGTGGTAGTCCGTCATGGCGTCCTTGTAGGTGGTGTGGTTTTCGGTTGTCTTGGTGTTTCTCCAGTTCTTCTCCAGGCATCTGCAGGTGCGTCTGGCTTCTTGGAGAGCGGTTGTGAACCAGGCGGCTTTCCTGGGGCGTTGTCTGTCGGGGTTGCGTAGCGGGGCAAGCTCATCTGCGCAGTTGGAGATCCAGGTGTGGAGTTCTCTGGCTGCGTCGTTTGCGCTGTTTGCGTCGGGTGCCCAGGTGTGGTTGTCTCGGTTGAGGGTGGAGTTAAGTTGCTCGTCGGTAACCTTGCTCCAGTTCCTTCGTGGTGGGCGTGGGGCTGGTTTGGGTGCCTTGGGTTTGTTGATGGCGAAGTGTACGCAGTGGTGGTCGGTCCATGGTGGCTGCGTTGTGTGGCTGAAATGGACGCTGTTTCCTGCCGCGAAGATGGGGTCGAGGGTGTGTCCTGCTCTGTGGGTCGGTGAGTTGACGAGTTGTTTAAGTCCGATGCTGGCGAGGTTGTCACGAAGGATAGTGGAGTTGGGGTCGCTGGGGTTGTCGAGGTGGAAGTTCAGGTCTCCAATGAGTATGTAGTTTGTTGAGGCGATCGCGTGGGGTGCGATGAAGTCGGTGATGGTGGCGGCGAAGGGTGTTCGGGGGCCGGGGGTCTGTAGACGAGGGTTCCTCGGAGTGTGGCTTTGGGGGTGGTCTGGATCTTGAAGTGCAGGTGTTCGGTGGAGGGGAAGGTTTCGCTGGAGGTGGTGAGGCGGAGGGTGCTCTTGTGGGCGATGGCGAGGCCCCCTCCTGGGTGGTTGGGGCGGTCTTTCCTCTGGATCTTGTATCCGTCTGGGATGGCGGTGCTGATGTCGGGTGCGGAGGATGCGTTGGTCCAGGTCTCTGTGAAGAAGGCGATGTCGGGCGAAAGAGAGTCGAGTAGGTTCCAGATTTCCATGGCGTGTTTGTGTACGGAGCGTACGTTGAGGAGGATGCATTTTAGGGTGTCGCCGGTGCTGGCGTCGGCGGTGTTGGAGGCCGGGGTGGCGGTGAGGGTCTGGCAGCAGTGGAGGCAGGAGAACTGGCCGTGGGTCGTGTTCGGCGAGGCCTGTTGGCATTCTCTAAGTCTTCCAGGGTTGAGTGCGAGGAGGGTGGTGGTGTCGTAGCGATGGGTAGTGGGAGGGCCAGGGTTCCTGGCGCTGGCCGCGGTCGGGTCGCGGACGGGCGCAGACGGGCTTGCCTTTGGCGTGCCGGCGGCGCGACCGCGCAGCGGCCGCCATTAAGTAGGGGAGGTGGGAGGGAGGAGAGGCTGGGAGGCGGGAGCAGGGGAATTCCGGGGGGAAATTCCAGAGGGGAAATTCTGGGTGGGAATTCCGGGGGGGAGGGGCCGCAGGGGCAGCAGCGGCGAAAGGCAAAAGGAACAGGCAGGCATGAGAAAATAAAAACAGTGGTGGAATTAGAGCAAGACACAGATGGGCACAATAACAGTGGCACAACAGGGAAAAAAATTAAGAAAAAAAGCGTCTGAGAAAGGTTACGGTGGTTGGAGGCAGTCTGGTCCCAGTTGGAGCGGGCAACAGGCGCAGGAGCGGGCAGCAGCCTCGAACCTCCCAAGGAGGAGGTCGGGGTCTGGAGGCAAGAGACGGCACAGCGGAGCAGTGGGGAGAGAGTGGACCTAGAACGAGGGTCGGAGGTCTGCACAAGCCATACTTTGCGAGGACCAGCATAGGCAGGGCAGACAAACAATACATGGGAGTAGATTTCTTCTCGATCAGTACAAGTGGGACATTTGCTATCACCTAATATAGCCCATTTTACAGTGAAAGACTTTAATGCTAAGGAACCCACTCTAAATTGGAAATACAGTTTGCGATCAAAATGTTTTGATATTGCGTCCCAATAGTGCTCAAGGCTTGCCCAGTGTCTTCACATTGCACCTAGAACCCGCGCGGCTACCAGCCGGCCATGAGCAAACAGTACAGGGTCTCAGATGTGCATATTACAGAAGAAGCACATTACATTGCAAATAGAAGATTACAACTGTCATCTTGCCCTTTCAAAGCTCCAGTAGAGGTGCTAAATAACACACCCTTTAGCTGTGGAAAAGCTGAGGTCTATGTCAGCACTACAGAAAATGAAAAATTTCCATGGCAGGCCCGTAGGTGCCGAGCGGCCACTTACGTGGCTCCCGGCACTATCTGCAACCTTTTTTCCACCTCCACCTTCAACCCCACGAGTGTAGACCACACTGAAGTAGCAACCACCTCAGTTCGTTGCTCCACAACTTTCTCAGTATCTACAAATGTAGGTCACCCTCGTGCCCCCTGCCTGCATGCTCCTGGTAGACTCCTGATTGAAAAAGTGCAGGCTTAGTGGTTTTCCTCTCTTTCCCTCCAATAAGACTAAATCAAGTTAGTGCCTGCTTGAAAGAACCTTCTTTCTCAAACTGGGTTGTTTCTTGAAACTGAATGATCTGCCTTAGTAACCTCTTCTGTCAATGTTAATTTAAGACAGGACATATTAGCTGTGCCCTCTTCATTACTAAGGACTAAGGAAGATTTTCCCAGTTACTTAATAAGGAAGGTGTCTGGCATGCTTTAGAAGTTCGGTCAAATATTGCTACTCAAAGTGATGACTGAATAGAAAATTACTATTGGGAAGAACGGCACTTTTGATTGTTTAGAAAAAAATCCTTTATAGGAGTTTAATATGTAGCACGATTTAATATGTTGTACATTTTTGACTGTGTTGTATGACATCTGATGCAGTCTAAAGCGATGTTGGATATTCAACTTGTCTGTTGGAACAAGCTAACTCAACCCTTCCTCATGCACAGTAGATGTGGCCACAACGGTGAAGATGAAGTCTCTTAAGCAGTACAGGCAACACAGAAAGCATCTTATGTTTACAAAGGAACAGCCGTGGCCCGTGCAGGTAAGAGCGGTGGGGGAGGGTGGGGCCGGGTTGGGGGGGATTCGACATACGACCACGAGGGAAAATTACATAAATAATTAATTTTCCCTCGTCGCCGTCTGTCGAAATCCCCCATCCCACGGCCCCCGCCCCACTGTTATTAACTGTACGGGCCACAGCTGCAAGGGAAAGAACCCGCCGGTCTGCTTCCACCCATGTGAGATCCAGCCTCCAAATGCCCAGTGTCTTCCAATCCAATCCAAATAAGCTTTATTTGACAATTCATGTCATAAAAGCATAGTTACATAGAATAACATTTATGAAAATAAAACAATGAATTAAAAAATATTTTAAAAACATGTGCAAGTAATCATACAAGAGATTAATTCATCCTGATACATGACAAGTTCATAAGATAAAATCAGCAACAGGGGAAGTTACGAGTAAGAAAAAAGAAACAAGAAGGCTGTAAAAAAGGCTTAAGCTCAGGGATAAGGTGCTGATGTCGATTTCCATGATTTGACATAAATTCAAGTTCAACAATTCGCAGACAGTATTTGTGATCTTATGGTCCACATCCAACTCAAGAACTTGGCTACCGGTATTGCATAACGGGGAGATGCATCAGTATGCAAAATTCTCAGAGCGACACTACTTTGTCTGGTGCCCAAATTCCTGCAGGTCTGCACAAGCCATACTTTGTGAGGAGCTGCATAGGCAGGGCAGACAAACAATACATGGGAGTAGGTTTCTTCTTGATCAATGCAAGTGGGACATTTGCTATCACCTAATGTAGCCCATTTTACAGTGAAAGACTTTAATGCTAAGGAACCCACTCTGAATTGGAAATACAGTTTGCGATCAAAATGTTTTGATATTGCGTCCCAATAGTGCTCAAGGCTTGCCCAGTGTCTTCACATTGTACCTAGAACCCGCGCGGCTACCAGCCGGCCATGAGCAATCAGTACAGCGCCTCAGATGTGCATATTACAGAAGAAGCACATTACATTGCAAATGGAAGATTACAACTGTCATCTTGCCCTTTCAAAGCTCCAGTAGAGGTGCTAAATAACACACCCTTTAGCTGTGGAAAAGCTGAGGTCTATGTCAGCACTACAGAAAATGAAAAATGTAAGGCTATAGTGATATGAAGTGCTATGCCTTAGCATAACGGAGAATGAAATGATGATCTCGCACAATGGATGAGCAAATGCCTTTAATTTGAAGGATATATGTAGATAAACAGTGTCTGCATGGGCCTGTTCATTGATGTAGACTGTTGCGTTCTGCTCAGGTTTGCTCCCAGGGAAGGCCTTCACCACCTGCTTTTCCTGCAGCATAGTATTTCTCATCTTTTAATCCAAGTATTTGCCACAAAATAGAGTGAAAAAAACATGCAGCTACATAAACCTGGCTGTCACATGCATGTAGTAAAAATGAACAATTAAAACACATCCACTGAGGTGGCTGCTTCATCAGTAATTTTTTTAAATAACACGCCTTTCAGTTGTGTTATGCATTTTATTAGTATTTTTATTATTATTTGTGAAGGAGGCAAGAATAAGTCATCACAAAACCTAGGACTCAAATGGGTGGCAGCAACAATGTTACATTGTCACTTCAACACTTTATTACAGCACCTTTGAAAAGGAAACAGAAATTAAATCACCATCAAACTGGGCACCCAAGTGGATGGCAAAATAAATAGCCGCATTTTAACGTTAATATAGGAATTAAATTAAATAAAGCACACATTGAACCAGCTTTCTCATTGAAGAGAAAGGAAATATTTTATCAATGCACACAGGCTTTGTGCAGTTTCTCAAAGTGAGGGAGCCAATGTGTAAAAAGAGCATTCACATTCACATTCACATTCAGTATGCTGCAGGTGGGCAGAAGCAAAATGTCAATGACAGTTTAACAGACCAATGGATGAAGCACACTGACCAAAATACCTCTCTATGTGTACATTAAGTGTGAATTGTTTAGAAAGACACTATTCTAGTGAGACAGCAAAAGCTGTTGCAAAGCCCAGACCTAAATAGCTCTCTTTACCTAGTCCTGCATCTCTAACAATCAGCACAAACAGGCATTTCAGAATGTTCCTTTGTTTAAAGATGGCTGTTGGGGTTTTGAGGTGAAGTGTGACACCATTCACTGGATGACTCTTTTAAAGGATTCAATTGGTTGCGGAACACTCCCACCTTCTTTTCTATTTGTGAGGAATTGGGTTGTTGGTGGAGGGGGGTGTGAGCCCTTCTCAAGCACAAGCCACAATCCTTCTCAGGGTGAACCACAAGCAGTCACTAAATTAACCCGGGGAGAGAATGAGGCCTAACGGCTAGGGGGGTCGACCTCGGAGCTGGGGAACTGCGTTTGAGTCTCGGCAGGGATGCTCAACATTCTGTGATTCTGGGCAAATCACTTTGGGGAAGATGTATCAAGCATTTTTGCATTCACAAACGGGCAGATTCGCAGAAAATTGCTTTTCCGATGCAGCAAACCTAATTTTGCGATTCGGTAACCTGTTACCGAATTGCAAAATGGGTTTGCGGTTCGGTATTAGGAAGGGGTGTGTTTAGGGCGTCCCTTCCTAATACCGAATCCCATCGGTATGTATGAATGTTTTGTGACCGCAATTGCGGTCGCAAAACATTCGCATTTTACCAACTACTTCTAGTAGGTGGTAACCCATTCGCAAATCGGAAGTGGCCCCCAAGGGACCCCTTCCCCTTTGTGAATGTTTGTAAAACCATTTTTAAGAACAGGCAGTGGTCCCACGGACCACTGCCTGCTCTTAAAAAATGAAAAGAAAACTTTCATTTTTCGTTTTGTAAAGCATCTCGTTTTCCTTTAAGGAAAACGGGCTGCTTTACAAAAAGAAAAGATTGCTTTATTGAAAAGCAATCACGGACATGGTGGTCTGCTGATCTCAGCATGCCACCATCCCCGTTATTTTAACGATTCCTAGGGGGTTGCAAATTGCGACCTACCTCATTAATATTCATGAGGTAGGTCATTTGCGACCCCCTAGGAATCGCAAAAGGTGTACTATACACGTTCATACATTGCATTTAGCGATTTCCTAGTTGCGAATCCTTGTGATTCACAATTAGGGAATCACAAAATTTTATCTACATACATCTGGCCCTTAATCTCCTCGTGCCTAACAAAAAAAATTAAAAATGAATGTGTCCGTCTGTAACGTAACTGGTGCTCATGTAAAGCGCTCTGATACCTCTGGGTCTAGTTCGCGCTATATAAAAACTCTACAAACAAAACTTGTACTTAATCATCTGGTAGCTTGGCACAAAATTAGTCAGGCTTAACTTAGAGGCAATGTGTAAAGTATTTCTGCAATACTTAATCAGTGATAAAGTGAAAACACAACAGAGGAAAAAAATCCCACACCAATTTAGAAAAATAGAGCAAAATGTAATACATTATTTGACACCAAGACGACAACAATCCAATTAGTGGAACTGGAGATATGCAATTTCAAAGATGTAAGCACCTCAAAGCACAAAGCGCCACTCACGGTTTTCTGGTAGTGCGAGACCGGGTGAAAATCCAAAGTTCATGCAGACCGTGATGGAGCATGGGCTGGATATAGGGACCAGGTTAGTCCCGCTGAAAAAGTTACCTTCTACAGTCCAGCGCAAAGAGTTCAGTTTGCGGTGGAGGAGGCCGCAAGGAGCAGGAAGAGAGTTGGGATGGTCGCCACTGTAGTGCAAGGAGCAGGCCTGGCGCCGCGGATGGTAGTCGCTGTAGTGTGAAGATTCTGATGGGCGTCCCGGCCGGACAGTCATTGCTGGCGATTCATGTTCATGGTCATCGTGGGTTGTCGATGCTACAGCATGAAGTGCAGATCTCACATTCCCGGTCGCCGTTGGTGGTTGATGTAGTGCGAAGAGTCAGGTTCAAAGGAGCTTTGCATTCGCGGTTAGCATGGGCGGCAAGATCTTTGGCACAAACGGGCCTGTTCACAGTTGTGAAGGGCCCCAAACTTCAGGATGTCTCATTTTACTTCTAGGAGGAGCTCAACAAATGCTACATCAAGGGTCTAGGACCTGGAAGGCACCTCTTGGGGATCAGGAACTCACTTCAGCAGAGGCCAGCAGGGCTCAGGCACATTCAGTTGGAGGTCCAGGCAGGTCCACTGCAGCAGGTGAGCTGGGCAGTTGCTTCAGGCCTCTGGGACTTGTTGTGTCTCTGTAGCTCAGAACAGGAGGGCTGCTAACCAGCCCTTGGAGTCACTCAGTTACCTGGGATGAAGGGTGCAGGTCCAGTCTTCCTTCTCAGATAGCAGGGCAGACCTTAGGCATCAGGGCAATCCTCTGGGAGCAGGATCTTCTGTAGTATCCACAGGTCTGGGAGTGTATTGAAAAGTGGATCTGAGACTCCCATTTTTATACCTGGTGCTAACTTTGAAATGGGAGATGCTTCTGTAGTTTCCCCCCCACAGAGTTGTTTGAAATTTCCTGCCTCCCTGCCCTGGTCCCAGTCTGTCTGGAGTCACAATAGCCTAGTGTGAAGTTTATTGTGTGTGCTGAGGCAGTGTCTTAGAAGTACAAGTATTGTTGGTGACAGCCTTGTCCCTCCCATTAAATCAGGATGGCCCATCCTACCAACACTGGGTCCCTCCATTGTGTGGCGGTCTGGGAGGAATACACAAAGAAGGCTGGACTGGGCATCAGGCATTTCCCTAGGAGGCTGGTAGGGTGGGGGCTGCTTTTGGTACTGGGGGATGGTATTCTAGCAGTGCAGCAGTTTTAAAAGCAAATGCAATGTTCGTTATATATTCAGCAGTTTTTCGCAACAATAAAAGAGCGAAGTCAACTCTGGTGGTTAATGTATCAGCTGGAGAGAGATGCAAGTTTTTGTCTAGTGGCAGATTTGACTCTTCTAAGGTAGGGCAGAGGGTTAATATGCCTCCTGCAAGCAATGTGTACCATGCATATCAAAGAACAATATTTTATGTGCATAGCTCAGTGGGCTACTGCATTTGCCACAGAGATCCCTTTGTTACTGTGCAGTTCATAAGTTACAATTGAAATCTAGCACAGTGAGCTATGAACTGCCATCAAAGAACTATATTGGTACAGGTTAGAAAATTATGTCTTTCCCAGTCTTTCATTATCCTGATGTTGCTAAAAAAGGTTTCTTTGTGTAGAAATAAATTCTTATTATGAAAGTCAACCCTAATCACTGTGTTATGTTCTGAATCCTGAGTTTGTGCTTCTACAGACCAAGCACTCTTAAAAAGTGCCTATTAGTATGGATTGCATGTGAATCCTACACCTTGTAGTCTCCTTTGCCTTATGTAACATTTTCTATACACTGATTAACACATGTATGATTCATTGTCTCTGTATGTGATGTAAAGTGCTTCAACCACCTACATTGATATGAGAGATGGTATAAAACAAATAAAATACATGTGAGTGAGGATCTATGGAGAGATGAGAGGCACTCAGCTTTGCTTTTAGATTTTAAAAGAAAGCTGATTTCTGAGAAAAGCCAATATTATACATCACAGATAGAAAAAGCTGGGAATTCCAGCAAACAACTCTTTCAAACTGTACAACTTTTGACCTCAGGTAAAAAGAGGAGTCTGCTAATCATAGTCAAGATTTTTGTGATATTCTTGCTCATACTTTTAAATCTAAGGTAGATCAAATTTTTAACCAATTTGCCCACTCCAAGTCACACATTAATATAGAGCAAGAAGACACTGCCAATCTGTCTTTTCTCAATTTTACTCCCACATCAGCAATTCAAATAGCTAAATCTATTTCCATGGCCAAATCAGGTTCACCAGAAGATCCTTGTCCCCCTAGAATATTACATAGTATTAGCCAATTCATGGGGCTTTATTTGTCTAAGCTGTTTAACCAGATGATTTTACAAGGATCTTTCCCCACTATATGGAAACAGGCTTGTATCTTGCCTCTTCTAAAAAAAGCTAATTTGAATTCAACCGACCCTGCCAATTATCGACCTATTGCAAGACTTCCTTTGCCTGCAAAGATAATTGAAAATTTTTTAAATGTAGAACTCTCTACTTTTATCGCGGATAGCCAAGTTTTAGATCACAGCCAGTTCGGTTTTAGAGCCAATCATAGTACGGAAACGGCTTTGATTAAAACCACGGAAGAAATTCGATCCTCTTTGGATTGCGGTGGGTCAGCAGTTCTTATACTGCTGGACCTATCCGCAGCATTTGATACTGTTGACCATGCTCTTCTGGTCCAGCGATTAAAAACAATAGGGATAGGAGGAGCAGCCCTCTCCCTGTTGACATCCTTTTATCAGAAAGATCCCAATCTGTCCACCTAGGTAAATTTAAGTCGGCACCTTTTACACTGCCATGCGGGGTCCCTCAGGGCTCATCATTGAGCCCTACGCTTTTTAACATTTACGTGGCTGAATTGGCACCATTGATTAGAAGTTTCAATTTGATCCCTACCACCTACGCCGATGATACCCAGTTGGTAATCTCGACAATAGACAAGGATATCAATCATTCTCTAAAACTTCACGAGTGTATGATTAAATTAAGTAGCTGGATGAGCAATCACTGCTTAAAATTGAACTCAAGCAAGACGGAAGTGATCATGTTTGGTAATCTTTCTCCACCTTGGTCCCCTGAGTGGTGGCCAGACAATCTTGGCCCCCCACCTTCACCTGTAATTAAGGCTAAAAATCTTGGCATTATTATAGATGACAAACTGAGCCTGAAACCCCAAGTGTCCACAGTGGTGTCTTCCACATACTTTATGATTAAAACCTTAAAAAAAATACTTCCTTTTATTCCTAAAGAATCTAGAAAGATAGTTGTGACCTCTCTAGTCTTATCAAAACTTGACTATTGCAATGGCCTTTATATTAACATTCAATCCTCTCTCCTTAGAAAATTGCAAATGGTACAAAATGCTGCAGCAAGACTCATATTGGATATCCCCAAGTATCAGTCAGTGACAAAAGGGATTCAGGACCTGCACTGGCTGCCAGTCGGTCAGCGGGTAAAATTTAAGGCGCTTTGTATCGCTCACAAGGCCCTTTACAAAGAAGGTCCGACATTTCTATGGGACCTCTTCAGATGGTATTCCCCCAATAGATCTCTACGATCGGCAAACTTAAATTTGATGCCTACTGTTAGAATTAAAAAAACGAATTGGGGTGGGAGGAGTTTCAGTTACAATACCATAAAGGAATGGAACTCTCTCCCACTTTATCTTAGGAAAATTCCCTCCCTCCTGGAGTTCAGAAAGCAGCTAAAGACATGGCTCTTTTAGGATCAGTGGTTGTAATGTAATTTGAAGACCGGAAGTGCCAAGACACCTAAGGGTATACGCGCGCTATATAAGTTATAATAACATAACATAATAACATAACTGTTGGAAGGGGATAGAGAGGGAATCATTGGAGAGCCCCCAACAAAGATTGTCTTATTCTGGTGCACAATAAGGTCATCATTTACTGTGCTTTAAAAGCTATTACAATTGAATATATAATGACAAATCTGTTGTAGAATGCACCATTATTTCCCAAATTTTCCTGAAGGAAGAACCCCTCCAAAACTCCCATTTGTAGTGGTCAGGCTCACTCGCTGCACTTGCTATGCACCGTACAGGGGCTGGTCTGACAAAATTTGCTAGGGCTGCTTTGGGTTCCCAGTCCAGCCCTGTACACAAAGGCCAACTGATAACTGACACACCTAGTCATGTGACCCAGGAAGAGGCTGCATACACCAACTGGTTAGGACAAGAAAATGCCTACTTTCTAAAAGTGGTATTTTCACAATTTTGACTTAAAATCTGACTTTACCATTAAAGAGAGTTTTAAATTATAATTCCTCATACAACAAACATGCCATTTCCACTGGCTCCCAAGCAAGAGTCATCACTTATTAAATGTAACAAGGTAACCCAATTTTATCCTATGGGAGAGGTAGACCTCACAGCAATAAAACACAAATCTAGGAGTTTTTCACTACCAAGACATGTAAAACTTAAAAGTGCATGTCTAACTTGTAAGAAAACAGGCTTTTTGCAGGCCCCCCCCTAAGTTCTGCACCAATTTGGACTACTACCTGCTGGTTATCGACTCTGAGAGTGCACTGAGGCCTGCTAACCAGAACTCAGTGCCATTGTTCTTACCCTACACAAGGTATGTCAAATTGGCTATTCCCAATTGGCAAGTACTGATTACTTATAAGTTACTAGGATATGGCGCCCAGGGCATGTGAGGCAGACTGTCCACCCAGCGCTGCAGCACTGTTAGTGCCACCCTGTGTGTGACAAAGTACAAACTGGCTCTAGGCCTGCCACTGCAAACTGTAAAGGCAGTTGTCACACTGCCAGTTTGGATTTTGCCATTACCACTAATGGCAAAGCCACCATTTCCCTTAACAATATATGTAGGTCTCCCCCAAGGAAGACCTATATAGCCCCAAGGCAGGGAGCTGTATATTACTAAGTAGGACATGTATTTTATATGGGTCTTAGCAGCAAAACCCTTAAAAGTTTTTTTTTTTGCTGGGGAAAAGTTAGTAGCCCTATTGGCTAACACAGGGTTAATGGCTGGCACCTCAGCCTGGCTAACTTCTGAATGGGACTATCTAACAGGGTACTATAAGGTATCAAATTGATTGTGGCATTACAAGCAACCTGGTGCCCAGGCCAAAATTAATGTCACTATTAAAGTAAAGCAACTTTTAGAAAGTTGCCACTCTGTGACCCAGCTGGTCAAGTGGCCTCACATGGGCCCTGCCCACAGACAGTTTTGTGCCCACATCGGGAGTCCTGTGAATGACTCCCAGGCTTGGAATCAATAGCAGAAAATTGCAGGGAGAGGTGTCACCTCTCCCTTGCAGGAAGCCACTCGGGGTGTTAGCTCAAAAAGTGAGCTTCAAAGACGAAGCCTCTTTTGGTTAGCAAATGGTGATAACGCTTCAGAGGGGCTGCCCCTTGTTCAGGTAGACAGGGAGAGAGAGGAAAGACCAGTGCACAAACCAGTTTTTCCGTGGGCGTGTGGCCCTCAGGTAGCCACACCTCTTGGGTGGGCTACCAAACACCTCACTGTTGAGGAAAGGTTCTGATATTTTGAGAGTGATCTGAATAGTGCCAGAGGCCACACATAGTCAGAAAGTCATCACCAAGATGGTGGGGACCTGGTAGCCCATTTGGCAAGTGACCACGTTGTTCCCTCAGAGTCCTTTCCCAGGATAAATATGGCACCCCTGGCACCCTGAACCTCAGATCACATCTGAACTGGAACAAGGACTGAAGAAGGACTGCCCTGCTGCCCCTTGGACAGCACAAAGAGAGGCTGCACTGTCTGCTAGACTGCACCTACTGCACCTTGGACTAATGAAGTTAGGACTGTAGGACTGTGCCTGTGGATCCTGGCTAGGGTAAACATCATTTCCCAGCCCCAGACCAAAGCAGTGGCTCCAAGCGTCAGTTAACTAGACCCCTGGAACAGCACCAGGGACATTAAAGCTGAAGAAGCCCAAACCGGTAAGTTGTTAGCCACTTCAGAGGAATCACCACTGACTGCTGCTGGGCACCTCAAGTGGCCAATCCTCAATGGCCAAATGTTGCACCTGAGTCTGCCGGACCTGGGAGTGTCCTCTGAGTCCATGGTTGCTCGAGCGGGACACAAGCCCTCACTAAAGAATTTCGCTGTGACCGCTGTGTACAGAGACCACCTCTGAACTTCTAAGGTCTTGAAGAGGACTTCATGTGACCCCAACCTCTGTGGCCAAAGTCACCCTGCATGACTCATGGACTGAGGAATCACCACAAATGCACCCCCATAGATCGCACAGCAACCAGAGCATCCTTGAGCATCTGTTCATCCTGTATCTTCAGCATCTGGACCACTCCATTAACGTCTATGACGGTCATGTTGTAAGAGCTGGAAATGGACTAGAAAATGCTCTAGTGGCCAAGTGATGATGATAAATAGGATTTGTAAAGCACACAGATGTTCCAAGGAATGTCCCAGCTGTCCAATTCTACCCCATTGGTCCCCAGACCTTCTCCCTGTCGGATTTGATTGCCCAAACTGAGCCAGAGTAGCTGAACTAACTGTTAAAACCTTTTCAAAAGTTTGCAAACTTTAAATTCACCTATGCTTATTTGCGGTTGAATTAAAAAGTGTTAAACCTTTAAAAATCTGTATCTCTGGAACCCTCAGGTGGATTTTGCTCTTCAGGGCCTCTAAAAATACATACAAATATAATCAATTTTTATAAATTGGTGTTGTGTTTCTTTCATGTTGTGTGGCCTTCTTATTTTGTTGTTTAGAGCTGGCAACTGCTTTACACTAAGGGGCATATTTACAAAAAAATGTTGGAATGCGGTGCTACGTCAAATTTGGCAACGCCGCGCTCCGACATTTTTAAAGTGCAGGGATGCACTGTATTTGCAAAAATACTGTGCACCTCTGTGTTTCCCCTAGCGTTGGCGCAAAAAAAGCTGCCTAGTGCCAGCGCAGGCACCCTGCTGCCATGCTGCAAGGATGCCTGTGCTGCAGGGGCGATTGTTTATGTGCAGGAAGGGACACCTTCTTGCAAATAAACAATCATTCATGGCGATTTGCTCTTTCTATGTGTGCTGCAGAATGCAGCACACATAGATACATAGAAAGAGCAAATGCAGCACACAAAGATACATAGAAAGAGCAAAAAACATAAATAAATTAATAATTTCTCCTCGTATCACCATTCTAAGACCAACTATTACATGTCCTTAGTTTTCGGCTCTGCCCCAGCCTTGTAAATCTGGTGAAGTGTTAAAAAGCAATGGGTGTTGCGGTGGAACACCCATTGCATGCCCCTATGTCACAGCGGACTGCTGCAGAAAGGGGCATATTTACAAGGTGGCGTTACGCCATGTTAAGTGGCTTAGTGCCACCTTGTTGATATGGGGATTGGTGCAATTCCACCGGAGCGTTAAAAAATGTGACGCTTCGGTGACGAAAGGGGCTTGTACCTACCCACTAGTGAGCTTAAGGTTGTTCAAATGAGCCTGACTGGACCCAATACAGTTTTGTGAGTATATTCCATGGTACAGTTGCACAGCCATACTATATAGTATGCCCAAATCCTCACACAACTTTTTAATTACAATGCACCCTGCGTTCTGGGCTGCTTAGGGCCTGTCCTAGGGGCGCTTTACCTGTTTTAAAAAGGGAGTTTTATGCCAGGCAAAAGGTTTATTTTTTGAAGTCGAATTGACAGTTTAAAACTGCATACAGTTTGCAATGGCAGACTTGAGACATGTTTAAAAAGGCTACTTAAGTGGGTGGCACAGTAAGTGCTGCTGGCCAAATAGTAGCATTTAACTTACGGGCCCTGTGTACATGTAGTTCCACTTTACTAGGGACCTCCAAGTAAATTAATTGTGCCAATTGGGTGTGAGCCAATTGTGCCATGTTTAAAGAAGAGGTAGTTTAAAGGAACAATGGTTCTAGAGTGGCCTAAAAGGTCCAAGGGGCAGTAACCCTGTGAAGGGCACTGATATAAGTAAAGGAATAGAAACTTAATTCATAAAAGAGAGCAGTAGGAAATATAACGAGGGACATATAGGTCAATGTATGACAAATATTTATTACACAATGAAGGTATTCAGGTGCTCACACAGTAAGTGACAATAAGCGTGACGTGAGAAGTGAGGGTGAACTTAAAATAATGACATCGCATTGACAACAGAAATAGAAGCTCCTTTAAAGATTTTTACAGAGTATAAGGAGTTCATGTTGTAGGGGGTCGGCGACGTTTCGAACTCAATTATTCGAGTTCATCTTCAGGACAAAAAAGTGTGAGCAACTTGAATTGAGCTGAAGAAGGAAATAATATCCTTGGTAAAGGCGTTTGCGTAGCGCTGTGCTTCTTAAGGTGACCGGGATAGCCTGCGAAATAATGCGCGTTATGGTGGGGCCCGGTAAGGGGGAAAACAAACTTAGTTTGCTGGAAGCAAATGCTTAAACTCCTTCGCCGTTAAATGGCAATGTGCTGTGCCGGGGAATTAATTAAATTGGCCGGTCACAGTTCAGTAAATGGAGGCCTGGGAGATGAAAGGAGCGTGTCCTGCTCAAAGGAAAATCCGCGCTGAGTGTGTTTAAAGAAGAGAGCACAAGCTCTTTAGTACTGGGTAGCAGTGGTAAAGTGCACAAAGTCCTAAAAAACAACAAAACGGATTCAGAAACAGGAGAGGTGAAGACCAAAAGCTTGGGGTGAACCTGTAGAGAGGGCCAGGTCCAACACAATTTAAGCATTGACTGTACATGAAGTCATGTTACCACCTTTTGTATCCTCCATGCATACATATCACTTGCCCTTTCCATTGAGCTTTGATCCATTGTGGCTCTTGTAATCTCCAGAATCTTTCCTCCTTGTGCTATATCACTGGACACCCACATTTGCCTTTTTGTCTGTGAACACAGGGATCAATACCCTGCAAAGGTCATCATTTCAAATGTCCAAACTGTAAATAAAAAATTTGACAGCTATATATTTAGTTTGGGGAGCCTAACAGAATAGTTATAATAACTTGTTTCATACAGCATTTTAACCTAACAGAGAGTTCTAAGTGTCATATGCAAAGGTTGCTTCTATCAAACTTTCAATAAGGAAGGTACATGGGAGCGTGCAATGCCTGTGTAAAAACTTGCCTCTTATTTCCTTATTACAGATGACTTGTGATGCATTTTACCTGTAATAAAGAAATGAAACAGCAGTTTAACTGTAATACGTTTTTACAGTTAAGTGCAGTTCTGATGTCAGAATGCCTGCTGGCAGACCCAGCAACCAGGGTGAAAGGCAGATCACGTAGCAACTGATTCTAATATCTTTGTGGTGCAATAGCTAACTGCTTTTTGGTGCGTTTCATTTTACACTAGAGATTCTACTTTTATTCTTCATGTTTGAAAACATCCCATCTCTTTCATATTAAAGAACAACACACTAAGCATTTAAGCATTTTGTGGAAGGTTGATGGAGTTACCAGTATTAAATGAAGTACCCCCTGCTGTACTTTAAAAGGAAAGTGCAAGTCAGCTCGAAATTCCATGACGTTGTGAAGGAACCCAGCCTTAGGCCTCTTTCCTCTACGTGGTCATGAAATTCCTTGCTGAATTGCAATATCCTTCCAGTGTACAACAGGGGATACTTTATCCCATATATGATCACTTTGTAGTGATTCAAGTATGTGATCGCAGAGGGGAAGCATGGGAGGCACGCTAAGGGTGGCTACACAGGACGTCACACAGAGTATCTCAAAGGATGCCTTTCGGGAGAGAGAGCATGGGGGCGCATTGCCCCTATCTGCAGGGGTGCAAACTGCGGCACTCCAAATGAGACCAGTCTGCCTGCAACTAGCTAGAGTGCAGTGGTCTGACAGCTCCCTCTTGCATGGACTCAATGAACCATTATACCAGCTTAAATTAAATGATATCATGACAAATTATACTATTTTACATAAACATCCCAATTTATCTATTTTTGTATTCATACTTAATGTTCGTAATTCATCAAAGAAGGTCAGATGTTTAATAAAAACATGATTTAGCGTATTTTCTAAATTGGTTATTTTATTTACAGGTGAGGAGATTATAGATTACTTCCTTTTACAGATGTATTGCACTTTTAACACACTGTTTTACTTAGTAGTAATTTGATTTATTATAAAAAAAATGTATTTAAAATATTTTGGGAGTTATTGAGAGCAATAGTATTTTTAGCATATCAAACCTAAAAATGGGAATGGCCATCAGGGCCCTTGCAATGCAAAGAGGGCAGATGTTTATGCACACCTTGACACAGATGACAGTACTGTACACAAATGGGCATGCCTATGCATAACCCAGCAATTGCATAGTCTCCTCTGCATCTGCACTAGTGCAAGAGATCTCACAGGTGGCGGAGCTGTGGTTTGCTCACGGATCAGCGAAGGGGTGCTGGTGGTTGTATTGACTTTCAGGGATGGCTGAGACTCTCCTTAAGGAGTGGTGCAGTTTTAGTCTGTAGCTACCCATGTGGCGGCCCTTACACCTTCGTACAGTTTGTCTACAGAGATCCTGTCGGTGTGACCCAAGCTGGCTCAAAGTTAAGTCCACACACGTTTGGAAGAAGGCCACCCATATATCTCACCTCCGTGTCCCCTCTCCAAGACTGTGTACACGGGAGTGGGTGATCAATGTCCACCCGCACAATCTTAAAGGCTATCCAGCATAACCTTAAGCATAGAGATGTTTATTCCCCTTGTGGTTTTCCATAATTAGAACATGCAGAGCAAGCAAGTCCCTAGTCTAAGCAAATAAGAAAACAGCCTCTTCTGAAAGTGTGGGCATTGTTCCAACATCTGGACATTTGGTATTACAGAAGGGGCTTGTGCGCTCTTTCTTTCAACAAAAAAACTGGTCCCTGCAGGACAAACGGCATAAAAAGCCATTTATGTAGGGAAGCAGATTATGTATTATGCCCCCAAGACAGGGATTTACTACTGAAGCAGATATAAAAACATGAAACTATGGGATTACATAGAGACGGATCACAAAGGACAGGGAGAACATTTTTTGAAAGAAGTACAGGAATACACCCAAGGGGCCGATGGCAGTAGGGCCCATAGGCAGCAGGCATTTGTAACTGCTTTTTGCCTTCCTTCTGGGCCATTTCAGTATTACAGAGGGAGTGCTTCTGCAATACAGACTGTATGCATGCAATGCATACATTTTATACCTTCACATTGTCAAGAGGGTGTTCCCTAAATGCTTGGCAGCCTGGCTCTTGCAAATTAATGTACACCTTCCTCCTTGAGTCCACGCCACAGCTTCTAAGCTGGCACAGGGGCAAAGAGGCTCTCAGAGGGCACACTAATTTTGGCCACCTAGTAAGTGTTGCACATCTAGTGGGACCCCTTGGGGGCCTTCTGGGAGGGAGCATGGGGGCTTGCATGGAACACTTGCAGCTCCTTACAGGGGGGTGCAGTTACACACTGCCCTAGACCCCTCCAATCCCCGGAGGAGTTTCATTGACTGCAAGTGGGGCTACTCTTCCTGCATTTAAAGAGAGAGTAGTATTTTTCACCTCTGCACTCTCCCTAGTGCAGGTGCAAACTATGAGTTTGCATCTGCCCTGGGGAGATCCCATTTTTGGTGGGAACTGGACACATCATCTCACTTTGCACTTAGAACACTCAATGAGAGAGCTACCTGGTACAGACCAGGTCCGGGCACCCATTACTGTGAAATGTGGCATTATTCCAACTCTTTATGCATGCAGGAATTCCACAAGGAGGACATTTCTGCATTGTAAAAAGGTAATGAAATGAAGGCTTTCGTGCGTTTAAGTTGTTTCAACTTGGGGAAAGTATTTTTCTCCTTCAGCAAGCGATGCTCCTACACCACCGTTAATTTTGACACAGTTTCCTTCCCATTCCGACCCTTGAAAATACCCTTTCTCGTTCCCTAACAGGAGAATCTTGCAGGTGTTTCCAGGGTAAGATACTGAGGGCCAGATTTGCTAACATTTTGTGCAATGTTTGCACCACTTTTGTGGCGCATCCATGAAACAAAATGCTAGTAGATATTTACAAAGCCACGCAAGGGGCTATTTGCGCCACCTTGTGTGGCTTTGTAAACACAACACAGAGGCCTGCGCAGCATTGCAGTACATTTCATTCAGAGAGACGTTCTAAAGGTGGAACATGGGCGTTCCCTTGCATCCACCCATGGATTTCACACAATCCCTGTTAGACCTGGCATCCTTGGTGTGGGTCTCCCTTCCATTTTTTCGTAATGCCTCCACTGTTGCCGATATGTTTTTGCTGGACTAGATGCTCATGGGCACTTTGCCGCTGCTAATCAGTGCCAAAGTGCAAGTGCTCCCTATCGTGAATTGATGTATGTATTAGTGACTCCATGATTGGATGATTGGTTTACTTGTCAGTCCCTAGTACCGTGCACTGAGTGTGCCCAGGGCTTGTAAATCCAATGCTGCTGGTGGGCTTGCAGCACGGGTTGTGCCACCCACAGAAGCAGCTTGTAAAGTGTGTCTCAGGCCTGCCATTGCAGAGCCTGTGTGCAGCCTAGGGCTGCCATGTCGACTTGGTGAGTGCACCCACTTACCAGTCCCTAAACCTTCCCTTTACTGCATGTTGGTCACCCCTAAAGTAGGCCCTAGGGCAGGGTGCATTGTAAGTATAAGGTAGGACATGCCCTGGTGTGTGTGGCATGTCCTAATGGTGAATTACAGCCATTTTCGTTTTTCACTATTGCAAGGCTACCTGCTCCCCATAGGCCAGAATGGGCAGACTGACTATTACACCTTATAGTCAGAACTGACCCAGGGAACATGGTAGAAAAACGAATTTAGTATGCCTGAACTCAGGATGATAAAATACATCTTTTAGTGAAGTTGGTTTTAACATTCTGTGTTCGAAAATACCACTTTTAGAAAGTGGGTATTTTCTTGCCTAACTATCCAAGCCTGCCTCTGCTAGGTTGTGTATTCCTTGTCTGGAGATTGAGTGACAGGGGCTGGGGGTGGCTACAGGAGACAGGGTGAGTCAGCACAGGGCTGAATAGAAAGATCTGCATCCAGAGTGGAGGGAGGAGTTGCACCTGGGTCTGAATAGGGCTGTGCCTGCCTTCCACAATGCTGGCTCCACCTCCTGCCGGGCGGCTGAGCACTCTGCCCCACATTCTGAAAGGAAAGAAGGAGTCAGAAAACAAAGTGCTCCAGGACTGACCAGAACTGGTTTTGGGCTAGGTAGAGGCCTCTCTGCCTTCAGAGAACAAAGAGAAACTGTGTATAAAAAGGGGACCCAGACCCCTAGGAAATTAGATCACTTTTGGGAACAAGAAGAAACCTTTGCTGAGGAGCGGAACCAAGAAGAAACTGAGGAGAGACTATCCCTAAGCCTGAAGTGCTGCTTGGGGGATTGGCCTGCAGTGGTTTGCCTGACTGCCAAAGAAAGGAGAAAGGAACTTTTGCTTTGCTGTGACTTTCATCAACTTGTGAAGGATCTCCAAGGGCTTGGAAGAGAGCTTGCCCCCTGACCGAAGTCCCAGGACCATTGGACTTCACCCCTTTGTGAATTGCTGCTGGAAACTCTGTTTCAGTGGCTACAGAGGTAGGGAGCTGTGAGCGACTCTCACGACCGACTCGGTGTCCTGTAAGCACCGCATCGAAGCACCGTCTCGCCCTGCAACGCACGGCCCTGGTCTCACGACTCCGTCAACGAGCCGCTGCCTGCACCGCATCGAGGGACAACGCGTCCTGCAACGCTTCGCTACGCCAAATTGAACTGGTCCAACCGACACGGTCACTGCTGCTGAGTTCGAGTCCTGTGACCGCACCGGAGTTGGGCACCGCTCGCACGCTTTGCGACGCACCGCCCGACTCGCACCGCTGTCCGGACTGATCCGACGCCAGCTCCTGAATCCGGCTCCGTCGCCGCACCGCAACCTGCCAGCACCGCATTGAAGCACCGTCTCGCCCTGCACCGCACGGCCCTGGTCTCACCGACTCCGTCTCGACGACGTCAACGAGCCGCTGCCTGCACCGCATCGAGGGACAACGCGTCCTGCAACACTTCCATTTTTGCATCGCGACCACGACGATCAGCCATCCGGCTCGCACGCCCGTGCCTGCCGCTTCAAGTAAAAGGTACTGTGACCGAGTCTGTCTACGCTGTGTTGGCCCGTCTCGACGCGGTCAGCTGGATTTGTTAGACTCTGTTTGTTCTTGACATCGCCGTAGCCGGAGGAGGCTACCGACTCGCACAGAACCTTGAATTAAGCCTTTTTGATCAGAACTACGCATTCTTGACAGTATTGTGGATTATTTTTGTCGTTTATGGTCTTGTGATAAATCTATATAAAGTATACCTATTTTTATAAATACATAACCTGTGTGGTGTCCATTTGTAGTGTTGTCACTTGATTACTGTATGTGTTCACAAATGCTTTACACACTGCCTCTGAACTAAGCCTGTCTGCTCGTGCCAAGCTACCAAGAGGGTGAGCAGGGGTTATTTCAGGAGTGTACCTACTTTCCCTGACTAGACTCAAGGGTCCCTATTTGGACAAAGGTACCTACCTCTGCCAACTAGAGACCCCCAAATCTAACATTGGTGGTCAGCGGTGAGGATTCTGGACTTGCATTTGTGACTCATGTACAGTGATTGGTGAACACTACTTAGTGAATGCAGACCAAAACGCAACCACATACTTTTATAGCATTTTTTCTGGGATTTCCTATTTTCGCAAATGCCAAGTTTAATCACTATGGAGAAACCAGCATCAGTAGCCTCTGTTGAGTGTGATTGGGAAGAAGAGAGGCTAGAATGCTACACCCTCAAGCAGCTCAGGCAATTCTGCAAAAGTTTAAAGTGTCCATGACCGGGCTCTCCAGGAAGGAGGACCTCCAAAAGGCGCTGAGGGCCTGGGTCGAATCAAGGAGTGCCCCTGTGGAGGGGGCTGAGAATGCAGAAGGGCAGCTGGAGGGGCTATTGGGTCTAGGGGCTGGAAGACCACCTTCCCCAGTAGGTAGCAGTGTTTCTGCCAGAGGACTGTCTCCAGAGGAGTTGGAGGACAGGAAAGAGAGTAGGATGCACGAAATGGAGCTGACCAAGCTCAAGCTGAATGGGCAGTTAGAATTCGAAATGCAAACTAGGAAATTAGCCCTAGAGGAAAAGAAAATGCAGTTTGAACATGAGAAAGTTTTGAGGGAGTTGGAATTGAAGGCCAAAAGCTTAGAGATTACTCCCTCTGGTGGCAGTGTACCGCCTGTGCCTGTTGAAGCTAGGGTGTATATTCCCAAAGATGTGGTGAAGGAGTTTTTTAAAAATGATGACATTGGGCAGTGGTTCAAAGCCTATGAGGTAGCCATGTCTTCCCACCGGGTCCCTGAGAAGGATTGGGGAGCGGGGTTGTGGGGACGGTTCCTCAGTGAAGGGCGGGATACCTTGTTGGATTTGCCCTCTGAAGTCTATAATTCGTACAGCCACATGAAGGATGCCTTAATGACTAGGTATGGTTTGACCCCTGAGCTTTATAGGCAAAGGTTCAGGAACTGTAGTAAGAATGAAAGCAGTACCTGGGTTGAATATGTGACCTTATTTTGCAGAGCCTTGGATGGTTGGGTAAAGGGTAGCAAAGCGACTGATTTTCAGGCGCTCTTTGATTTGATTTCATGGGAGCACTTGTCCAGTAATTGCTTTCCTGAGCTACGCCAGCACCTGATTGATAGTAAGCTGACTAACCCTAGGCAGCTTGCTGAGGAGGCGGACCGCTGGGTGAGTACCCGGGTCCACAAGGGTCACGTGGGAGACTCCGCCAAGGGTGGGCAGGGTCCCCAGCAGAAGAGTGGGGGGGACAAGGGTAAACAGAGGGAGTTCCATAAAGGGCCCCAAAGTAGACCCCAAGGGAACCAAGGGAAAGGTTCCCAGCCTCCACTTGAGAAGAAGCCAGTGGCCCTGACAGGCCCCCTGTTCACCAGGGACCACTGGTATGTTACAAGTGTGGCGCCCCTGGCCACAAGGCAAACGATCCTCGTTGCCCTTTGCATGGAAAACCAGCACCCACTGGTGCAGTCCCCGGCAGTTGGCTAGTGTAGCCCTGGGGGAGGAGTTGGGTGTCCAAGGTGGGGGGATCCCACAGTGTTTTCCCTTGTCTCATTAGGAGACTCTGAGATGGTCCCTAGGACCCCGCTGCCTGAGAACACTAAGAAATACAGGCAGTGGGTGACCATCAATGGCCATAGGGTGGAGGCTCTGAGAGACACAGGAGCCAGTGTGACAGCTGTCAAGTGTCACCTGGTGTCTAAAGAGCAGGTTATCCCTGATGCATTCTATCCGGTTGTTGCCGCTGACAACACAGAGAGTCACTGCAAGGTGGCTCAGGTTCCCTTTGAATGGGGGGGTCTCGGGTACTCTTCAAGTAGCTGTGAGGCCAGCCATGCCTGTTGACTGTTTGTTAGGGAACGATTTGGAGAGCTCACCTTGGGCTAAGGTGGAGCGGAGTGCGCATTTAGAAATGTTGGGCTTGCCTGATTGGGCATGTGTGACCACCCGGTCAATGGCAGCTAAAGGTGTTCAAGAGGACCTGGAGCCTGAGAGGGAGGCCCAGGTGCCTGCCGGAGAGAAAGGAGGCAGGGGCGCAGGAAACCGGCCCCCGAAGTTCCCACGGTCCAGGAGGAGGCAGACCCTGAGGGGATGCCCTGGAGCCTACAGGGGAACAGATAGCTGAACTGGGGGACCTACCTGAGCTGACCCATTGGCAGCAAGAAGGAGGACCCTCCACGGAAGAGTTCTGCGAGGAGCAGAACACATGCCCTTCTCTCGTGGGTCTGAGGCAACAGGCCACAGACCAGGCAGCAGGTGATCAGTCTGGATCACATTGGGTTTACTGGGAGAATGGTCTCCTGTATTCAGAGCCTAAGGTTGCGGAGCCTGGGTCAGCCCGTGTGCTGGTGGTACCCGAGCGCTTCAGAGCCTTCCTACTGGGGTTGGCTCATGATGTACCATTAGCAGGACATCTGGGGCAGGACAAGACCTTTGACAGGCTTGTTACCCATTTCTATTGGCCCCAGATGCGCAGGAGTGCCGCCACTCACTGCAGGACATGCCAGACTTGCCAGGCAAGTGGAAAGAGTGGGAGGAAGCACAAGGCTCCTCTCCAGCCATTCCCTGTGGTCAGCACCCCCTTTGAATGGGTGGGTATTGACATTGTGGGGCCACTGGACCCCAAGACAGCCATGGGCAACAGGTTTATCCTGGTCTTGGTGGACCATGCCACCCGGTACCTGAAGCCATCCCTCTGAGGACAGTGACGGCCCCCGTGGTGGGACGGGCACTGATGGGAATTTTCTCACGTGTGGGATTCCCTCAAGAGGTGGTGTCTGACAGAGGTACCAACTTCGTGTCCAAGTACATGAAGTCCCTGTGGCAGGAGTGCGGTGTAACTTACAAGTTCACCACTCCTTACCACCCTCAAGGAAATGGGCTGGTTGAGAGATTCAACCGGACCCTCAAGGGCATGATTATGGGTCTGGAAGAACCCATGAGGCGTAAATGGGACGTCCTCTTACCATGCCTGTTGTTTGCATACCGGGAGGTGCCACAGAAGTCTCTAGGGTTCAGTCCCTTTGAGCTCCTCTATGGACACCCGGTGCGAGGACCTCTGAGTTTGGTCAAGGAAGGCTGGGAGCAATCTCCTAGGAAACCTCCCCAGGATGTATACAGTTACATGCTGGCCTTCAGGAACCAGACTAGGCGTTTCAGAGAACTTGCTGAGGCAAATCTGGAAGCCAGCCAGGAGGAGATGAAGCGGTGGTACGACCAGATTGCCACTCTGGTAGAACTTCAGCCTTGTCAGAAAGTGTGGGTCATGGCCCCTGTGGAGCCTTGTGCGCTCCAGGACAGGTGGACCGGCCCTTTTACGGTGGTGGAGCGCAAGAGTCCAGTTACCTATTTGGTGGACTTGCAGTCTCCCAGGAACCCCTTGCGGGTCCTGCATGTGAACCGCCTGAAGCCCCACTTGGAGAGGTCCCAAGTGGGCATGCTCTTAGCTACAGATGATGGAATGGAGGAGGAGACCGAGCCTCTTCCTGACCTCCTGTCAGCCCGAGAGCAAGATGGATCAGTGGAGGGAGTAAACCTCTCTACCTCCCTGACACCTGAGCAGCAGGGTGACTGTCGCCAACTGTTGGGACAGTTCCCTGACCTGTTCTCCCTGGTTCCCAGTGTCACTCATTGGTGCGTCCATGATGTGGACACTGGGGACAGTCTTCCTGTGAAGCACAAGGCTTACAGGGTGACTGACAGGGTCAGAGCCTGCATCAAGGAGGAGGTCTCCAAGATGTTTGCGCTAGGGGTGATTGAGTCCTCTAACAGCCCTTGGGCCAGCCCAGTGGTCTTGGTTCCAAAGGCTGCCGCGCCTGGTGCCACACCCAGAACTCCGGTTCTGTGTGGACTACAGGGGACTCAATTCCGTCACCAGGACTGACGCCCACCCCATCCCCAGAGCTGATGAGCTCATAGATCGGTTAGGGGCTGCGCGGTACCTCAGCACGTTTGACTTAACGTCTGGGTACTGGCAGATCGCCTTGACTGATGGGGCAAAGAGAGGTCAGCATTCTCCACACCAGATGGGCACTACCAGTTCCGGGTGATGCCCTTTGGGATGAAGAATGCCCCTGCCACCTTTCAGAGGTTGGTCAACCAGGTGTTGGTTGGACTGGAGGATTTCAGTGCCGCCTACCTGGATGACATCGCAGTGTTCAGTGCCAGTTGGGAAGAACATCTGCATCACCTCTGGGAAGTGTTGATGGCGCTGCGGAGGACAGGCCTCACAATCAAGGCAAGTAAGTGCCAGATTGGGCAGGGTTCTGTGGTGTACTTGGGACACCAGGTTGGGAGCGGCCAGGTGGCGCCCTCCAACCGAAAATTGATACCATTCTGGCTTGGGAGCCCCCAAGACCCAGACAGAGGTGAGAGCCTTCCTAGGACTCACCGGGTATTACCGGAGATTCGTCAAGGGGTATGGCAGCATTGTTGCCCCCTTGACAGAGCTGACTTCCAAGAAGCAGCCCAGGAAAGTGATTTGGACTGACGCCTGTCAAAAAGCTTTTGACACCTTGAAGACTGCCATGTGCACGGCGCCTGTGCTCCAGGCACCCAACTTCTCCAATGAGTTCATTGTTCAGACCGACGCTTCAGAGCATGGTGTAGGGGCTGTTCTATCACAGATCAATGAGGAGGGCCTAGACCAACCTGTAGCCTTCATCAGTAGGAGGTTACTTCCCCGGGAACAGAGATGGAGTGCTATTGAGCGGGAGGCATTTGCTGTGGTCTGGGCACTGAAGAAGCTGAGACCATACCTGTTTGGGACTCACTTCCGGGTTCAGACAGACCACAGGCCCCTCAGATGGTTGATGCAGATGAGGGGTGAGAAGCCAAAGCTGTTGAGGTGGTCCATTTCCCTACAGGGGATGGACTTTACGGTGAAACACCGTCCTGGTACAGAACACGCCAATGCTGATGGACTGTCCAGATTTTTCCGCCTTAGCGATGAGAACTCCCTAGGGGTAGGATAGTTCTCCCCACATTTCAGCTGGAGGGGACACGTGTTAGACCTGGCATCCTTGGCGTGGGTCTCCCTTCCATTTTTTCGTAATGCCTCCACTGTTGCCGATATGTTTTTGCTGGACTAGATGCTCATGGGCACTTTGCCGCTGCTAATCAGTGCCAAAGTGCAAGTGCTCCCTATCGTGAATTGATGTATGTATTAGTGACTCCATGATTGGATGATTGGTTTACTTGTCAGTCCCTAGTACCGTGCACTGAGTGTGCCCAGGGCTTGTAAATCCAATGCTGCTGGTGGGCTTGCAGCACGGGTTGTGCCACCCACAGAAGCAGCTTGTAAAGTGTGTCTCAGGCCTGCCATTGCAGAGCCTGTGTGCAGCCTAGGGCTGCCATGTCGACTTGGTGAGTGCACCCACTTACCAGTCCCTAAACCTTCCCTTTACTGCATGTTGGTCACCCCTAAAGTAGGCCCTAGGGCAGGGTGCATTGTGAGTATAAGGTAGGACATGCCCTGGTGTGTGTGGCATGTCCTAATGGTGAATTACAGCCATTTTCGTTTTTCACTATTGCAAGGCTACCTGCTCCCCATAGGCCAGAATGGGCAGACTGACTATTACACCTTATAGTCAGAACTGACCCAGGGAACATGGTAGAAAAACGAATTTAGTATGCCTGAACTCAGGATGATAAAATACATCTTTTAGTGAAGTTGGTTTTAACATTCTGGGGCCGATTCCGATCTCGGTCGGAGGCGCACCCAATACCATTCGGTCGGGAAAAAGCCATGCGAAAGCCTGTTTCCCGACCGAACCGTACGCGGGTCCGGCCGAGCGAGTACGATGCGAATCGCCGACCGACTCGTCCGGGCGTCCCGACAACTCCGACCGACTCGCTCGGACTCGAACCGCTCCGACCGACTCGGTCGGACCCGAGCTCGCACCGCGCAATGGAGACGTTTCCCGGCCGGGTAAGTACGATGCGCGCCGCGAGCAGTCCGACCGAGCCGCGCACTCCGGCTCGTAAGAGCTGTCGGAGCCGTACTTTGGGGGTCCGTGTCGGACCCCCCTGTACGCGTAGCCGCGCGAGGCGCACACAGGGGGGACCCAAGGGTCCCCCCTACCTGTGCGTGTACGCCGCGAAGCGCCTCGCGGCGTACCCGCTGTAGGGGGCGCCCTTGTCCGCCTCGCACCCATTGAGGCAATGGGAGCCCGCGTACGCGTTGTACGACCGGCTCCCATTGAGTTCAATGGGAGTCCGACCGACTCGTGTCCGATAACATACGGCCGCATCGTACTCGTTCGGTCGGACTGCACGGGTCCGATTCGGTCGGAAATCTCTCCGGGTCCGGCTCGGTCGGAGAAATTTCCGGCCCGAATCGGAATCGACCCCTCTGTGTTCGAAAATACCACTTTTAGAAAGTGGGTATTTTCTTGCCTAACTATCCAAGCCTGCCTCTCCAGGTTGTGTATTCCTTGTCTGGAGATTGAGTGACAGGGGCTGGGGGTGGCTACAGGAGACAGGGTGAGTCAGCACAGGGCTGAATAGAAAGATCTGCATCCAGAGTGGAGGGAGGAGTTGCACCTGGGTCTGAATAGGGCTGTGCCTGCCTTCCACAATGCTGGCTCCACCTCCTGCCGGGCGGCTGAGCACTCTGCCCCACATTCTGAAAGGAAAGAAGGAGTCAGAAAAACAAAGTGCTCCAGGACTGACCAGAACTGGTTTTGGGCTAGGCAGAGGCCTCTCTGCCTTCAGAGAACAAAGAGAAACTGTGTATAAAAAGGGGACCCAGACCCCTAGGAAATTAGATCACTTTTGGGAACAAGAAGAAACCTTTGCTGAGGAGCGGAACCAAGAAGAAACTGAGGAGAGACTATCCCTAAGCCTGAAGTGCTGCTTGGGGATTGGCCTGCAGTGGTTTGCCTGACTGCCAAAGAAAGGAGAAAGGAACTTTTGCTTTGCTGTGACTTTCATCAACTTGTGAAGGATCTCCAAGGGCTTGGAAGAGAGCTTGCCCCTGACCGAAGTCCCAGGACCATTGGACTGCACCCCTTTGTGAATTGCTGCTGGAAACTCTGTTTCAGTGGCTACAGAGGTAGGGAGCTGTGACCGACTCTCACGACCGACTCGGTGTCCTGTAAGCACCGCATCGAAGCACCGTCTCGCCCTGCAACGCACGGCCCTGGTCTCACGACTCCGTCAACGAGCCGCTGCCTGCACCGCATCGAGGGACAACGCGTCCTGCAACGCTTCGCTATGCCAAATCGAACTGGTCCGACCGACACGGTCACTGCTGCTGAGTTCGAGTCCTGTGACCGCACCGGAGTTGGGCACCGCTCGCACGCTTTGCGACGCACCGCCCGACTCGCACCGCTGTCCGGACTGATCGACGCCAGCTCCTGAATCCGGCTCCGTCGCCGCACCGCAACCTGCCAACACCGCATTGAAGCACCGTCTCGCCCTGCACCGCACGGCCCTGGTCTCACCGACTCCGTCTCGACGACGTCAACGAGCCGCTGCCTGCACCGCATCGAGGGACAACGCGTCCTGCAACGCTTCCATTTTTGCATCGCGACCGCGACGAACAGCCATCCGGCTCGCACGCCCGTGCCTGCCGCTTCAAGTAAAAGGTACTGTGACCGAGTCTGTCTACGCTGTGTTGGCCCGTCTCGACGCGGTCAGCTGGATTTGTTAGACTCTGTTTGTTCTTGACATCGCCGTAGCCGGAGGAGGCTACCGACTCGCACAGAACCTTGAATTAAGCCTTTTTGATCAGAACTACGCATTCTTGACAGTATTGTGGATTATTTTTGTCGTTTATGGTCTTGTGATAAATCTATATAAAGTATACCTATTTTTATAAATATATAACCTGTGTGGTGTCCATTTGTAGTGTTGTCACTTGATTACTGTATGTGTTCACAAATGCTTTACACACTGCCTCTTAACTAAGCCTGTCTGCTCGTGCCAAGCTACCAAGAGGGTGAGCAGGGGTTATTTCAGGAGTGTACCTACTTTCCCTGACTAGACTCAAGGGTCCCTATTTGGACAAAGGTACCTACCTCTGCCAACTAGAGACCCCCAAATCTAACAATCCCAGATTTACAAAGGTTTGTAAACCTGGGATTGTGTGAAATTGCTACGCCTCCCAGAGGATGGCGTAACAAGGAGAAAAGCCTTCCAAGGGGAGGCATAAGAAGAAATAGATTTATTTCTCCTCATTATTTACTCTTTCTATGTGTGTTGCAATCTGCAACACACTTAGAAAGAGGAAAATGCAGAGAGAGATTGTTTTTGTGCAGGAAGCTATACCTTCCTGCACAAAAACAACTCTCCTGGTCAATCAGGCACTTCTGCACAGTGGTGCAAGGGTCTCTGCATTGGTGCTAGGCTGCATGAAGTGCATTAGCTCTATGTATGAGAGAGCAGAAGTGTGCCATACATTAGTAGATATGGCGCATTTCTGCTCTTTCCCTTTCATGCAACGCATCGCAGCACAGCAAGTTACCTTGCTACACTGCGTTGCGTGAAAGGTTAGTAAATCTGGCCCTGCTTGTAGAAATATAAACCAGTAGCGGCTGCTACCGGGCGGGAGTGTAGGAGTGAGAGGGAGAATGAAAAAGATTTTTTTTTAAAACCACACTTACCTGGATTTGCTCCAGCCGCCGCCTCTACCCGGTCCTCTTCATCTTCCTCGAGTCTGGCAGCAGGAAGCACCCGGGCTCCTAGGCTCCCCACAGCCAATCACAATGCTGCAACGCAGTGTTTTGATGGGTCTGAGTGCTGTGGTTCGGTGCTCAGACAGGGTCTGGGGGCCTGGGCATGTTCTCCATCCAGGCTGTATTGCAACCTGGGTGGAGAACATGCACAGTGTGCATGACGCTTTGGCCGGCCAAAGCATCATGCGCACTTCCAGAGTGCACTCACCACACCTACCCCAGCAGTGCTCTGGCATCACAGAGCCCAGCTCCGCCCCAACTGAGCCACTGCAGTAGGATAAGATGATAATAATTATTATCCTTTTATTTTTCCTCTTTCAACTGCTCGTAGAGCAGTGGGGCGACGCTCTTACGCCTTAGCGGAGGAGCCGCCGCTGATTTCCACTAACTTTTAGTTCTGTCAATGTTCACCTAAGTTAGCGGGTTGAACTTCTCTGGAAATTGTATACATTGGCAGAATGTCCCTATCTTCATATCCCATTTCCGAAAGTACAGTTCTGTCAGGAATGATTCTACTAAATCAGGATGAGGAATTTTCCTCGCAAATTATTTTTTTGAGCCCGGAAGTTGCACTTAGGTGTGCAAAAAAGTCCTGAGAATATACAACATCAATTTGAAATTTGAAGAGGTTTGCACATGAAAAGTGACAACCTTGACCTCCACAAGTATGTGTGTAGGTGTAAAAGGCCTACAACGACACTGAATCACCTTGTGACGAAACCTCCTTGATTTTGGGGTGGGTCACACTGGTCCCAAGACAAGTTGAACAGGAATCTTCCCTCCAAGGTAATGGGGCAAAGGACATTGTCGAACCGTTGAAGCGATTCTTATCTTACTTTGTTTATCTTTCATTTTCACATGCAATATACTTTTCCTGTTACTCTTTCAAATACTTTCATGATTTGCTGTCCACCTTTATCTCTCCTTACTGATACCGTCTATCTTTTCGTATTCTACTTCTCAGGCTCACCTCATCGTTTCTCTTCTGCGATTCACTCTGTCTGATTGGTAACAATGTTCTTTAAGTACACCTAAACATTAGAATGATGTTGGTGTTAGACAAGCTCTTGGGGTAGAGAACTGGTATTGATCTAATCCTTGTTAGGTCCTCTTAAGAAAGTTGTGCATTATTTTGCAAACTGGTATTTTGTACATATTTGTAATGTTATAACCTTACGCCCAATGGTTGCCTTGTGGGAAAACCTATGTGCAATACAGTGGGCCTAGAGTGGTTATGGTGACAAGCCAATGAAAAAAGGCTAAAGGCCACGCTGATTCATGGAGAAGGGTTGTGTCAGATGCCTTATGTCTGTTCTATTCTGTACTAAATGTTACAGCAAAGGCAGTAGGCCTGTGACAAAGCCTGGGGGTAGAAGAGCTGCGCAAGCAGAATCCTTGTTAGGCTCTCTTAAGAGGTATATACATTGTTTGCAAACTATAATGTTCTACATATTTATCATTTTAAGGCTGTATACTTGATGGGTGCCTTGTGTGCCCAGTACTATATGCCTGAATTAGTTATTGTGATAAGCCAAAGTTAAAGAAAATGGGCCTGCTTGGTATATTAGGAAATGTTACGTCCGATGCAAGAGGTCTGATTAGTCTATTGTAATAATTATGAGAAATACTGTAAACCGGACCTACTTCTTGAGAAAACATGCTAAAGGCAATAGGAGTTTTCAGGTGATTTTTTTATTCCACTGTGTTAAAGACTAGAGATAGTCATGTTACATGCCAAACCCTGGGGGTAGAAGATTTGCATGTGATAATCATTGCTAGACCCTCTTAGGAGGGCCTAAAAGGTTTAGTGAGATATTTGTAATGACAAAAACATAGAAACAACCTACATATACATTTGTAGAGGTGCTTTGAGACATCCCTCTACTGCCATTGGTCTTTCTCAGTTCCATTCACGTACTGCTTCCTCCAATGGCAGCATGCACCATGGAGTAAACAGTGAGTCCACTTCAACCATTGGCTCCATTGCCCTTGCAGTAACAACATTTTGCCAGTGCATAAACACCTGAAAATGGAGAGCACTTTAGTGTCAGATCTAGTGGGCTAAATTTGTAGTTTTCCATATTCTACCTCTTTCAATTCTTTTCCTTTTTAAATTTGATTGCTTCTATTGGCATGGCCTACAGATCACCAAACAGTGCTTCCGTGCCTCTTGCTTTTTGCTTATTTCCATCACAAAGCACTGCATCCCGTACAACTGCTATTTCTAAATCGGGTGATCGCCTTGAAATGGTATTGTGCATAGTGTGTCATTGTTGTATCACTCCAAGATGACCAACACGTTGCTTCTAAATGTGACAGTCAAGTGGGAACTTGAACACAAAGGGGCCCATTAGGATGGCGGGCGGAAGCACCACCGCCGTGCTGGCGGATGCAAAAACCACCAGTTACCGCCCGCATGCCGCAGCCCACACGCCCGCCAAATTACGATGTGAAAAGGCAGCCAAACACCGCCGGCAAGCCAGCAACGCCGTCCGCCATCAAAGTGCGCCCGCTCACGTAGCGGCGCAGCCCAATGGAGACACACCGCCAGACGAAATCACGTACCGCCCGGCGTACAAATTACGATGCCGCAAACAAACAGCTCCCACGGCTAAGAGACACCGCACGTGAAAGTGAGGCGGAAACCCGAACGCCGAGCACAGACACCAAAGAGGCGACCCCCCCAGCATGAATCCAGCACTGCAGGCCCTCCCCATGATATACCTGATGCACCACCAAGGAGGCAACGTACCGCGGAGACGCAGGTAGGCACACACACAACAAGGGCACGCAAACAGCGCACACAGTGCAAGTGCGGAAAAGGAGGACATGGCACCCCCCAACACCCCTGCGTGGACAAGACACATCCACCACTGCACCCACAAATGTAACACAGGGCAAATTGCAACATCTCGCAACTATCATGGGCACACCACCTGGGACCAGGAACTAACGACCCCGTCACGGCACCGCAGCACAGCGGCGATGACGCAGCCACACATGCGCACAACTCAGCGCCCAACCATAACGCCATGTATGCGTCGCACACAAACAACACAGGGACACAACCAAGCACCACACACACCAGCCACACCCAGAACGCACATGACACGTGACAGGCCTGCCACAGTCATGTCCCCAACGCCCAATTCACGGACAACACCCAACGTCACACAACCGACGCCCACATGTCAGTGAAGTCACGCAACATCAGGACACACCCCTGTGTGACAAACATGGCGAAGCACACAGCGGCGGCAACACCACCCAGCAGAACATGGGCCCCGTCGGGAAGAGGTACGCCAGTACCACACAGAAACACCCATACCACCCTGCACCCATGAACCAGACATACAAAACGGAACACCAAAGAGCCCGGGGACCGACAACAGGTGGACCCAAGAATGACACCCACACACAAGGCCCAACGCATAGCGGAAACACAGCCTGCCGCACACACACAGGAGAGCAGACAGCACTGAATGACCTTCCATTCCAACTCCAAAACCACAACCCGACTAAACAAGCCGGAGAATACAGCCATTGTCCCAAAAAAAGACCAACACAGGCATGCAGAGGAAACCGACCACAGGGCAGATAGCGCATATCACCTAAGAACATACCGAACGGGAAAGAAAAAATATAAAACTCCCCCATGCCGTTCCCATGCAAGTTATCTGGAAGGAGTCACACACCACTGACCTTGAACATTCAGAGAAGCACGTGGGATGAGGGCCCGTGTCCTCCGCACAAGCTAACAGAACACAAGTCCTGCCCCCCTAAGACCATCACAGACCTCACAGCAACCTCGGAGCTTGCACACTGCAGACTGCACACACAGGCGGAGCACGCCACCACATCGCCCCGCAGCAAAATGGCACCTACAACACACCTACCCAACTACGCCAGACAGGTCAAGCTGTACAAACACAACCTGATACAGATGTTGGGATGCGAACCCCTATCCCTGCTGAACGTAAGTTACCGACTGACTTACCGCATCGCATTGTTCAGCTGCGTCATACCCGTCTTCTACTGTCGGAGGTGTCCCTTCCACCATCCTGTGGAGTTGTGCCTCTCCAACCCGGCATGTCCAAGGGCGGACCTGCTACCACTATTCCACCCTCTGGACGCACACGACAGGGTCTGTTCAGCCTATGGGGGCATGGCGTATGTGGCGAACATCGGACCCACACTGCAATGGGACCACTGTGCCTCCACACGACGGATCATGGATCCCAGCTACATCGAATGTCACCCAGCATGCCCCATCATGCTCCTACAAGGGACAACTTACGAACAACACCGTGACAGCCACCATCCGCTACATTGGCTGGCAAACATGTATACCACCAATGAAATGGAAGCCCTGCAGGAAGCCATCGCATACCTGTCAACCTGTCAATTCGTAGGACCCCGACGCAATCCCCCAAGTGAGCCATGATGTCCGACACTGTACCCATGCTTAGCTTCCGCACGGACTGGCCAGTAACCACTACAACAGCCATACCAAACGACCTGCAACTGATACCACACCATCAACGACACTGCCATGACATCGGATGTGTCCGGGACATGCACTCTGTTCCCCATCACATCCAGGAACTCTGCATGTATCGGGGGAGGCAGTGGCATGGGATATGTGTATCGCACCCACATGGACAGAACTGCATGTACAACTATGCCATGACATGGATCCTGCGCCCATGGACATATGCACCGCACAGTGGACAGGAATCGCCCGGCTGGAGTATGTGAGAGCTGCACCCCTTCTCCCCCTCCCCGGAAATCCCGTAACAGGACCTTTGCATGGACGACAAGTGCATACAACAACAACACGACCCCAGTGACTGTGACATGTCCAGTAGCCACCATATGGCAACAACAAGTGGGACGCCGTTGCATGCACGTAAGCCCATGCCCTGATGTCAACTCACACGCACGCGTGCATGAGTAACAACAGCAGCACACCTGTCACATGGAACTGAGATGGACTGTGCCCATGATGCCAAGCGGTCTGATAGGCTAAATGTATACCGTCTGTGTCAAAGTCCGCAGCACCGCAGCTATTTGCAAATGAACATTAGCACAGCAACGGCCAAGCAGATGTAACTCTGAAGCCCACATCCCACATGCAACAGCTAATCACATGTACCCCTACACCCTTAGCTATGTGTAATCATGCTCAGTATATCCTCCACATGCATTCCGCTGCCAGTAGTGTCCACTATACTGCATCACAGAGGACATAAGTCACAATACATGGTTTGAAGAAAGAAACTGTCTCTGCTGATTCCTTTCATAAGTACGAATGTGAGATGATGAGAGTGTGTGATGTACACGGCAGTCGTGACATGACTATGTAGTCCACTGTCATTGGATGTCAACGCAAATGAGTAGCACAACTGTGGAAGACACACATGTGTCGTGTGAAGCGGGAGTGACGCTTCGCTCAGGTGGGTGGGTGTGACGGGTAGATGCGCACATGCAAAGTTGAAACACGCTGTGTCGGGAGGGGTCCGGAACTGCACATTACCGCTTCCCTGGGCAATGTTAAAGGCCACCTGTCGGGGGTGGATGTGAACACGTGTGTGCACAGCAGCCGGGCACACGAACAATGCGGTATCAGGCGTACACGTCTGCCCACCCTCTGTGGACAAGCTGGATCCTGTTGTGCGCCCGCCAGGCCCTTGACAAGGCCCACACAGCCCCTGCCGACCAGGTGTATCCCCAACATTGTCAACCTGCACAGGCAATCCAGGGCACGGGATGGCAGTGGAGCATGGTGGGGGAGAGGACTCGGCGCGCTCCTCCGGGACACATCACGCAGGCAAAACATCCTCAATGTGTAGCATGGCTCAAGTCATATGGAAGTATTGGGGGGACGCACACGTCACGAGCAGGAGTGACGTCACGGAAGGTGGCTCGCACCATCCCACCCATTGCCTACATCTCCACACACGTCACATGCCGTTGCAACAGAGAAGCCAGCGCGTGCGCAAGCACCTCCGAGCCCGCCCCAGTGAGGCAAAAGAGTGAATGTGTGGGTCCATCAGCCCCAGATGGACGCGGCATGGGCCGCTAGGGCAGCTACAGCCTCTGTGTGTCACAGGTGGTGTATCCGGACTACGGAGACTGCTATGCATTGTCTATGTTGCCCGGGTCTCGAGTCGGGGCACCACGCAGGTGGACGGCGTCCCGCCACACATCATGCCGTGAGACAGACCACTCGTTCAACTGGACCCACACATACACTCCTTGGCCTCTCCGGGGCGAGCTTGGGGCTGCATCTGCATGCGCTAGCCCCACAGGTGCAAATGCATATTGGGGGAGCGAGGGGAGGCCATGAGGACAGGGACAAAGACGACTGTATTACTGTCAGTGAGTTCAAGGAATGACCCTGATGTGGACAGGAAAAGACGTGCCCCGTGTGTATTGCAACTAGTCGCTAATCCGATCACCCTCCCATGTCCTGCATGTAAGCCCGCACCTAGCCCCGCCCACCCGCCACATTGAAATTAGCACCAGCACAACATCATTCACATTCGAAGCACTGACTGGGGGTGACAACCATTGGACACACTTGTTGAGGCCACCCACGCGTACATGTGGGCCCTCCATGATCCATGTCACCTGCGGCAAAGTGATGACATGCGCAATGACGGAAGTGAGGAGAGCTGTCCGCCCCACGCACAGATGGTGCATCAGCTCCACAGACCCAGCAGCGAGTGCAGCAGGGGTCACATGTGCAGGGGCAGCTGTGCCTGGTGTGAAGGCACATTCAAATTGACAGCACATCGACCAATGTGTAGTCTGCCCACATCTACGGTCCATTATCATGCGGACATAGAAAATGAACATAGGGCAACACATCTGTGTGGGTGCACCCACTGTGACCAACACTGCGCAATCATCGACGTACTCGCCCTGTGCATGGCCCACCACGCAACGGAGGTCACATTCAGTGCCACCATCCCACACACACATCCCTATCACGAGACATGGTGTGTCCAATAGTCAGTACTGAGTTAGCGCCCATCTGGAGGGTCCTGAACAGGAGACACATGCAACCCACTAGGCAGTCGGTGCTGTCACTTACTGGCATTGTGCAGTCAATGTGCAGGCCAGGCCTGCTGGGACTGAGAGGGGCAGCATGGCCCAGCCTGACATTCACACGAGCAACAAGTGCACTGAGACCTGCATTGGCAATTGCAGACGTTGGCCTGCACCCAGCTGGCCCGGGACGCCTACCTCCATAGTGGAACACGCAGGGTGCAACCGCGAGGGTCATCGGAGTTGGCCGTAATGGCCTGGCCCATGTTGGTGACAGTCCGCTGATGCCATGTGCACCACACAGTATGATGTGCGCACTGCATCTGCAGGTGTGGCCATGATGTGCGTGTGGGTGCAGGTGCACAATGGACGGGGCCACAACATGCCGTGTGCATAGGCAGGGACGGCCAGTGGCCGGCCCCCACATGTCTGTTAGCATATCATCATCTGCACATTGGCATGGGTGCATGGTATACGCATATGCACACGCATGTCATCTCTCACTATGTACATCTGCCACTTGGCACGTGCAAGGTTACGTGTCACATGTGATGTGTATTTGCAAGCACACAGCCGTGTTGGCATGGGGCTGTCAATGTGTACACCTGACAATGCTTCTGGAGGTGTGATCCGTACAGTGCTGCACATAGGGTGCAGTGGTGACACCAATGACTGTCTCATATCCCCTCGTGCCACAGGTCCCACTTGTCTTGGCCGCTCAGCCTGTGCCCACATCGTCGTTGGTGTGTGCCATACTCATCCAGCCTCGGAAGCAGTGTGATGCACAGCAGCCAGTCATGTTGCCGTGGTGTTGCCGCTTGCCGAATATGCAGTCAGTCCCCATCAGCACGCCTCACAGGTCATTGAGGCCTGGATCCCCATGTGCATGCACATAGCAATGGTTTGTGTCACTGCCCATTGCTATTGGTGGGAGACCTGTGTAAGTGTATTGTGGCTGTGCTGTCCCTGCATGACAGCTGTTCTGTGACTCTAGTTCTTGCTCTGTCATATCAGTTATGTGTATGTGAAAATGCCATGTGGCGTGTTGCTTTGACATGTGTCCACTTCCATCTTTCCTAGGCGGAGACCAAACATTTACCGCCCTTACCAATTGTTGGCAGACATGGAGGATTCTGAGGTCATCCGGAAATTTCGCATGGACCGACCAACCCTGCATCGACTGTGTGCCATGTTGGAACCCCACCTCCGTCCTCGCAGGGTGTATCCGACAGCATTCACCCCCACGGCTAAGGTGATGGCTGCACTGCATTTCTTCGCCACTGGGTCATTCCAGCACACAGTGGGCAGTGGAGGTGGGATGTCCCAGCCCATGTTCAGCATGGTGCTGAGGGATGTACTGGCAGCCATGATGCTGTACAGGAATAGGTACATCAGATTCCCCAGGGCACGTGAGTTGGCGGCAGTGAAGGGTGCATTCTATGCCCTTGGACGGATCCCACACGTCGTTGGTGCCATAGACTGCACCCATGTTGGCCTTGTCCCACCACAGGCCACTGAGCAGCTCTTCCGCAACCGGAAGCACACGCACTCCCTGAATGTGCAAGTGGTGTGCCTTGCGGACATGGTCATTTCCCACGTGTGTGCAAAGTTCCCAGGCTCGGCCCATGACGCGCACATCATGCGCAACAGCATATTACCACGACTGATGACCAATCTGCAACAGGACCGTGGCTGGATTGTCGGTGAGTATGTGGAGTTGTGTAGCGTGCTGGCTTAAGGATGCTGTCTACTGTCCTGTTTGAATTGCAACGGTTCTCGGTGTCCCTCACGCCCAGGTGACTCGGCTTACCCAAATGGGCCCTGGCTGCTAAGTCCATTGCGACATCCTCGGAGCCCAGCAGATGACCGCTACAATGAGGCACATGGGAGGACCAGACGTGTGGTCGAGCGTACCTTTGGCCTCCTCAAGTCCAGGTTCAGATGCCTGGACCGCACCGGGGGTGCGCTGGCGTACTCCCCACAGAAGGTGTGCCAGATAGTGGTGGCGTGCTGCATGCTGCACAATCTGGCCATTCGAAAGCAGATCCCCCTAATTGTGGATGACGGGGATCAACCAGGGCCCCAGCCTGCACACCAGGACAGCTCCAGTGAAGAGGACAGTGGAGAGGATGAAGCTGTGAATGTGCGTCAGCAGCTCATCGCCCGCTACTTCACTTGACGGTGAGTGACCATGTACGACGGCTGATGTAGCTGTAGTTGTGCAGGTGTATGTGTGCTCTGTTACTGGGGCCTTTTGTTCACTGAGTGCTGTGTGTCAATGGTCCATGTCCAGGTTGGTATGCCACTGTCAGTGGCTGTAGCATTGTGCCCTGTTGCTCTCTGAGATGTGTGTGCATTGCTTGTAGTTGGTGACAAGTACTGTGTGATGAGTGTGTGACACACTCATTGAATGTACTCTTGTTCTGTTTTTCACCCCTAGGTCCCTGCAGCCTCTCCTGTCCCATCGACATGCCACACAGCAGATGCTATTCTGCTCATGGTGGCGATTGCACATCGTGGAATAAACCCAGGACACATTAAGCCGATTGTGATCAAGGTGTATTTATTAACAGCGGTGACATGTGATTGTGTGCAAGGTGATGACAAATGTGGTGCAAGCTGTGACAATGAGTTGACGGTCATGGCTGCGTGATGGTCAAGGTGTACCCATGGAGTTCTATGTCCACAGTCCAACAGACACATGCCATTCACATGGCAGTGTGGGGTAGGATCGTATTACAAGTCAATGCAGTAGGTGGTCAAGGTGGCTGGCTGACTCACTGGCGTTTGGTGCGGGCGAAGTCCTCTCTGGACACCTGTTTCCACTTCGGACGGCCCCTTCCACGTTTGGTAGGGGGGTGTTGATGTTCCGCTGGTGGTGGTTGAGGAGTGCTCACTCGCTGTGGACGCAGGGGAACGCGATGCTGCACGAACCTGCGCCACAGCAGGTGGTGGCGGAGGTGGTGTTGCTGGCCTTGCTTGTGCCCTCCCCCACCACCAGCTGGCCCATGAGGTCCGCGATTTGGGCCATGTGGGCGTCCATGGACCTCAACACCGCAAGGACCTCCCGCGTGTCGCTTGCCGACCTGGCCCATTCGCCTTGGGCCTCTTCATAGGCCCCAAGGACTCTGTCGATTGGCGGCAGGGCTTGGCTCCCAGGCACAGTTGGCGTTGGCCTGGCCCTGCTCCTCCTACCAGTACTGCTGCCACCGACCTGCCCACTAGCCACATTGCTCACCACGGTCCTCGCTGTGGCTCCCAGGGTGGACCCAGTCGGCCGGACCACCACTTGCGCTGGGGCTGGGGCCAGTGATGACGTGGTGGTGGTCGCGGCGGTGGTGGTGGTTGCGGCAGTGGGAGTGGCCGCAACGACCGTGGGAGTGGCCGCCACAACAGTGGTAGTGGCCGCTACGACAGTGGCAGCAGGGGGCTGTGAGTGGTCATCAGCCCTGGATGATGGGTTGGTGGGTGGGAGGGTGCCTGGGGTGCGGTTGGGCCCTGCCACACCAGATGGGCCTGCTGGGTGGTCCGTGTCCGAATAGGAGGACAGATCCTCCACATCCGTGAGTCCTTGTTGGGGGCTTGCAGGCTGGCTGTGCTGGCTGCTGTCTCCATCTCCAGCATCCAGCAGTTCGTCACCTGTGGGGGGAATGAGATATGTTATTGTGTTGCACATGACAAAGTATGTATAGGTTGTCTGACATCCACAGTTCGTGCACAGTCGTGCACAGGTTTCCCGGAGCCGTGTGTGTGGCTGTGCTATTTGTTGTTGTGTGGGCATGCCAATGGGACTGTGTGCTGTGGACATGTGGCATGGGACGGATTGGCAATGCCGATGGGTGTGTTGCTGTGCTCCTGCTTTTTGTGGCTCTGGTGTATGCGGACTCCAGACCCATCGTGGAGGTTGGTTTGTACTATGCTCTTGGGGTTCAAATGTAACGCTTAGAAACGCAGATGGCATAATGGGGGTCAGCCCCCTGAAACGCATTTGAGATGAACTATGCTTTGGGGGTTCATATGGAACGCTTAGAAACGCAGATGGCATAATGGGGGTCAGCCCCCTGAAACGCATTTGAGATGAACTATGCTTTTGGGGTACATACTGTGAGCCATGGGTGCAGAACGTGACATGTGTTGTGGCAACATGACAGTGCATGGTCTGAGGTGTGTGTATGTCTGACATACCCTGCATATTTGCTGTCTGTTGTGATTTCTGGCCATGTAATTGGACGCATTGTTATGAGTGAGTGATGGTTGTGTGCCACACGACGTATTGCAGATGGTCCAATTCCTTGGTGTGCGTGCTGCCCTGTGCCATGTGCATCAATGCAGTGCTCGGGGGGTGTGGCCCATGTTATGTGTGTTGTTGCTCACAGTGTGACGTGCGCTTCATTCACTTCTGGCACATGATTTGTCATGGGCATGTTTCTTTGCGTGACTACTGTATGTGGACCAGCTGTTCGGATGACATACCTTTCATGTGACTGGGGCTGACGGATGAGATGGATGGTATGTTGTATGTGCATTGTGTGTCTGTGTGTTTGATGGGTCCAGTGGTGTTCGTGTGCATTTATGTTGTTCCACGCTGTTGCGTCTAGTGTGGTATGTCTTACATGGGCGTAGTTGTGGGATGTGTGGTTGACAGGCAGTAGGGGCTACATGGACAGGACTTCGATGGTGTTGCAGTTGTGTGTGATGGGTTGCACTGTGCCTGCCGTGTGGTTCTGTAATCAGTGTGACTTGTGCATGCAGACGTGGCTCCTTGGGTGTTGCTGTGTCTGTGATGGGTCATGTGGGGTGTGACTCTGTGGTTCATGTCCGTGTGCACATTGTTCACATGGTTGTGACAGGGAGCAGTGCTGCGTGTTCCTCTGCTACTTGACATGTCCCATGTGTTAGTCGTAATTCAGTCCTCATGCCTCCAGTCACCCCGCCCTGTCCAGTTTCCCACCTGCAGGTTGTTTTTGAGCGTGCACTGGACTGGATGCAACATGGTTATGGGCGGGGGGTGCTCCATGTTGCAGGTCTGTGGGGGTGGGGGCGGTGTTATGGGTCGTGGTGATGGCTGGACACCCACTGACACCGTTTGTCCTGGGGCGGGATGTCTACCTGTCGGCTGCCGGTGTGCACTGCAGTGGCTGCTACGTGGGTGTGGGCTGTGGGCTGTGCTCCTCCTTGCTGTGCTGTGGAACTAGGGGCCTGGTGTGTGTTGTACTTCAGCTGTCCCCCTCCCACCCACTGCCTTTGTGTTGCGGCTACTTACCTGTTACTTGTCGGTTGGTGCAGCTACGGCTGCCACATGGGTGTGGGGGTGCTCCGCCTTGCTGTGCTGTAGGACTAGGGGCCTGGTGGGTGTTGTACTTCAGCTGTCCCCCTCCCACCCACTGCCTTTGTGTTGCGGCTACTTACCTGTTACTTGTCGGTTGGTGCAGCTACGGCTGCCACATGGGTGTGGGGGTGCTCGTTGTGGCGCTTCTGGAGTACTAGGGGACCTGTTGGTGGTTACGTGGCTGGCTGGGTGTACACATGCCCCCATGGTTTTGTTAGTTGATATGTTTGGGCTGTGTGTGTGGTGGTGCCTGTTGCATGTGTGAGTGATGTGTTGTGTATTGTGTACTGGACATGGGGGTGTTTGTCCCTCGGAGCTATGGCATGGTGGTAGTGCATGTGAGTACATAGCGGTGTGCTGGTATACATTTGTTTGTACTTACCAGCCTCCACTCCCCCTGGTAATCCGGTGAGGATCTCCGGATGGATGATGACTCGCACCTTCTCCTCCCACGCTTTGAAGGTCTTGTAATGCGCGGGATTCCCTCCGCCAGTCGTGGCAGCCAGCTCTCGATTTTTGCTCTCCTTCTTCTTGACCAGGCTTTTGATGTCGTTCCACCGTTTGTTTATCTCTCCTCTGTTTCTGGGTACGGTCCCGACTGCATTGACCTGGTCTACAATTCTGTTCCACATTCTGTTTCTGGTGGCTAGTGGTGTGTGCTGGACCTGGTTGCCATAGATTTGTGTGTGCACCTTGACGATCTCGTCGACCATGACCGTCAGCTCAGTGGAAGTGAACTTGGGCATTCTGTGTGATGCCATGGTGTTTGTGGTGCTGGTGCGGTGTGTGATGTGTGATGTGCAGGGGGTTTGTGGTGCCGGTGTTTGGTGGTGGTGGTGGTGGTGGGTGTGATGTGTGCGTATCTGTGGTGTGCTGCTGTCCTTGCTGTGTCACTGTGTCCTCTCCTCTCCTCTCTGCTTTGCAATGTTGCAAGGGGTTGTGGTCTGTGGAGGGGCTGCTTTTGTACTTACCTGTTTGGGTGTGTCCTGATGGTCTGTTGTTTTCAGGTGTGTTGTGGCTGGTGTTCTGGGCTTTGTAGTTTATTTGTTTGTCCAGGGGTGGTGTGTTTTCGGGATGTGTACTTTGTCTGTGTATTTGTGCGTGGGTTGCTGTGTGGACTTGTTTGCCATGTTGTGTGTGTTTGTTTGAGTCCGCGGCTGTTTCTGTGCAGGGACGTGGCCGCCATGGCTTCTGCCGTGTCCATTTTCTTCAGTGTTGTTTACGCTGGCGGGCGGTGTATTTGTTGTTTTTCCGCGCTCATGTCGGTGCGATCGTAATTTCACGTGCGGTGTCTCGACCGTGAGGGCGGGCGGTTTTGTGTTGTCGTGCGTCTTTCCGTCCGTGGCGGGCGGTTTGACTCCGACTCGGGCAAGGGCGGGCGGTATTTTGTGTTTTTTTCCCGCCGCTGGCGGTTTTCGGTTCGAGGCATCATGATTGCTGGGTCGGTATTCAGACGGTGTAGGCGGGCGGATTTTTGCCGCTTTCATGGGTGGCGGATTTTTTTACGCCCGGTATCGTAATGGGCCTTAAAGATACACTATGTACAATATGATTGGAATACAGCAGCCCACTGCACTGCATTAAGCATATTCTTGCCAAGTTTAGGCAGTGGCATGTTTTTTTCAACATTTATTCTGTCAATTTACTTTTGGTAACTTTTCAATTTGTGTGTGTTTTGATGTGGATGTCTAAGTGAGTGAAGGCAAAAATGAGTTATGGATGTGTGAGGGAAAGGATGGATGACACGGTTCTTAAATGATGACTTACTGAGTGTGTAAAGTCACGAGTGGATGTAGAGGGACTTTCAGTTCTAAACCAGACCTGCTGGCATTGCCAATACTTGTTTCATAAGGAAAAGGTGGGTCTTAAATCATAACCCTATTACTCCCATCCTTACCATGCTTCATATAACTTATTTGCTATTTAGGATCATCAACACTAAATATTTGTAAATGCCACTTTACCATATTCAATTCCAGTACAATAGTTCCTTCTTGTTGCCAGTCTTCTTTAACTAAGACCATAAAGGTGCACCCAAATTTTAGCCTTATAACTCAACTATGAATTACTATCCATTCTCTCCCCTTCCTTTCTCCCTTTGAATTCTCCTCACCTTTTTGGCTACCCTAACTGTTCTGATATCCCAACGTGTTTGCGGTTTTCTCTTTGTTTTCAGCACTGTGATGCTTTATTTCCTTTTGGTAAATGTAGTACCCTGTACATACAACTACTAAAGTCCACAAAATAAACACAAAAGTATGGAGTGGAACATTCCTAGTCTTTATGGACCTTTGGGACATGGTTTATTGAAATATTCTTAAAACAAAAGGAGGCAGGAGTTCTTTGAGAATATTTTGGAAGAGGAATGCAGCAGGTTTTTATCATCCATTAATAAAATGCTTATAGATATGTCAGGGAGGACATCCCAACAATGGGATATGTTTTAGAATACATTTAACTCTGGTAAAGATTGAAAAAATAAAGTCCCTTGACTTAGATGTGTGCTGTAAGCCTCAGACTAAGGTGGAAAGTTACAAGTGAATGCTGATGCCATGCAGAGTGCAGCATTTTTCAAAGAATGTGTCACATTGCCTTCACTTTGAAAAACAGCTGGAGTTGATGTTATCCCCTAAGGATATTTTTTTCAAAGCAATTCGAAATGTGTTGCAAGTGACTCACAGAAATGTATGAGTGTGAAATGCAATAACTGCCAAAATAATTATTGTGTGAAAATAAAAAAAAATAATGGATGTGTTGTAGTTGAGTATGGATTAATGATCTTATAAAATTGGCAAACATTTAAAGAATTAGTGTTACTGGTTAAAAATAGGATTGTTTTAAAAATAACATTTCAGGGTTGGAAAATGCATCCATTTCTAGGTTTGATTAGCCAAAATACTTGACATAGTATTCAGTCTCTTTGTGTTTCAGAGTGAGATGAGGTTTTGTTAATAGGATGCCTTGCTCATGACTGTTAAGAAATGCAAGTGTGTATTAACGTATTACCCAAGTAAGGATATTTAATTCTGCTATTGGAAACTTGGTGATGGTTGAATTTGAAATAGAAAATACTATAAAAGTAAAGCCTTTATTTTCCGCTAGTTGCACTGTGTTCAGCTGGTCATTTCATCAGAGAATTTTGTTTTGACAAAGGGGCAATTTACAAACAACAATAACATAACATAGCAGCATTGGAAGAAGTGTGCATCATTACAAATATTGAATAATAAAGTAGAAAGCCATACAGGTCTATTTAATTTGCTGAAATCAAAGCCAACGCTTCCCCTGGGTTAGAACAAGGGAAAAAGACGACTAGATACAGGGAGGGAATCATTTTCTCTTGTTTTGTGAATATGCAAACTTCTTAGAATAATTATTCCCTTACTGACACATGCATTATCTGGACCTTCCAAGTTGTAAAAGGCAAATTTGGCTATTTTGCACTTCCAACGTTTAAAAAAATTAGGGGCAGATTTATCAAAATGTCATGCAACACAGCACAGCAAGACACTTTGCTGCGCTGCATTGTGTGACAGAGACCAGGGTAGGAATGTGCCATATTTAATATTATATGGCGCATTCCTGTCCTCTCGTCATGCTGGCTCATTAATTATATGCTGCCTAGTGCCAACGCAGGCACCCTTGCACAAGGGTGCCTGCGTTAAAGGAAGGATTGTATTTGTGCAGGAAGGGGCACCTTCCTGCACAAAAACAAACCTTTGAGGCTTTTTCCTCATTCTACGTGTGCTGCAGAATGCAGCACAAAAAGAAAGAGGAAACAAAGGTGGAGAAATAAACCTATTTCTTGTTATGCCTCCCCTTGGAAGGTGTACAATTTCGACACATTCCCAGGAGTACTAGAGGTAGTAAATTTGGGAATACACCATAAAGTATGGGTGGATGCGTGGGACACCCATGCTCCACCCATGGAATGCCTCCCTAGGGCAGAGTAATGTGAGGCTGCGACTTGCTCTGCCTTGCGTTACTCCAGATTTACCAAGCCACGCAGAGCCACACAATGCGGCCTTGCGTTGGTTGGTAAATCTCATTCTAGGTTTTACGTTGCCCTGCATCCCCTTGTGTGGCTCAAGGGCGACGGAAAACCTTTGATAAATATGCCTCTTATTCCTTACCACTCACAGTCTATGAATTATTTTGCTTTCTGAATCTCATGGCATTTGATTATAAACAAAGTTAATCTTTCTTAGGTTATAAGTCCATTTGCGTGCATCAAAAAGCTCCTACGCGTCCATCGAATTAGTTTATTAGCCCTTTCTTGTGATTCATGTGCTCCAAAATGTAATAATACGAATTCTTTTGTACAGCACCTTGGGGAGAGCTCTTTGTGAATACAATGGAAAAGGAAATGGGGACTGACCATAGACAAAAAGCAATGACCATGACAATTCTAAGGAACTACACAATGAAAAAGGATTGCAAGCAGAATATACTGGCTACGTGTGTGAGGTTAAGGCCACAAAGGGAAGCCTATCAGGGACTGCTAACATTTAGGAGAAGGAGATCTGGCTTATAATAGACAGATTGAGTTAACAAGTTTCTGAAAAAAAGTCAACACAATGAAATGAAGCCAGAAAAAGTGAGCTAATGAAAGAAGAAACTTAACAGTGCTTCTAAACAAGGTGGGCACAAGACTAGAGTTAAGAACTTTCAGGAAATTCACAATTGACAGGTGTTGGAAATGGCCCTTTCTGCAGGGTCACCTCCCAAACGTTTTGCCTTAGTCATCCTCTTTTTTGCTGAATTTGGTTTTGTTGACTTTATGACTCGGTGCCCTTTACCACTGCTAACCAGTGCTAAAGTGCTTGTGCTCTCTCCCTAAAACATGGTAACATTGGCTCATACCCAATTGGCATTTTTAGTTTACTTATAAGACCCTAGTAAACTCCACTACATGTGCCCAGGGCCTGTAAATTAAATGCTACTAGAGGGCATGTGCTACATGCTTGAGTAGCCCTCTAACCGTGTCTCAGGCCTGCAATTTTAGAGCCTTTGTGTGCAGTTTAAACTGCCATTTCGACCTGGCAAAAAAAAACTTTTGCCAGGCCCAAACCTTCCTTTTAATATATATGTCATACCTAGGATAGGCCCTGAACAGGCCAGAAGGCAGGGTGCAGTATATTTAAATAGCAGGACATGGATGTGTAAGTTTTATGTGTCCTGGTAGTGAAAAACACCTTAAATTCATTTTTCACCACTGCAAGGCCTATATCTCCCATAGGATAACATTGAGATTACTTTATTACATTATATATTTGTAATTTCCCAATGGGAAGATATAACTAATTCAAGTTTGATGTCTCTGGAATCCTAATTTAAAATCCTACCTTATGGTAAAGTCGGTATTTAAATTGCAATTCCGAAAATGCCACTTTTAGAAAGTTAAATTCACATATGGGGAGTGATGCAGTTGAGGAATCAGGGGGAGGGATCCACACAAAATGCACAATACACTACAAAAAAACCCTAAACCATAAATCCTTAAATCCTTTCAAAAGCTATGTAATTTCTCTGAGCCTGAACCTTCAGCAACACATTATATATTCACCCAAAAATTATTTTATTGTCATCTTACACCTGCACATAGAACAAATGTGTAATAAATACATTTATTCACAGACACACACGTTAACAAGTTTTAGACAGAAACATCGTGAAAAATATATAGGTAGAAGACATCACTGGAAATTATTTAAGGGCATATAGCACATGCATTATCTAACTAATACTAACATGTTATATCAAAAGACATTTTCACATCACAAAATGATCACAATGCATTCACATAAGTAATTAACATGGTCTAAAAAGATAACAACATTTACCATTAAGCGACAAAACTGACATTGATGTCACAGACAAATGTCCATAAAACAAAAATAAGCGTCCAACATAGATTGCATCAATTTAGGAGTTTCAGATTTGTCCTCCTTATCCTTGTCAGAGTCCAAACATGGCCCTATGGGGTTGGGGCACAAGGCTACTCCCTTATCTGTGAGTGTAAATAGTTCCAATTTTTGTAAATCCAGTCAACCATTTTTTGGCCCCTATTGACCTTTTTGTGGGTGTGCCCTCAACCTCTCTGAATTATGCCGATTGGTTTCAACCTTCTGTGGGCCTAACAACTATTTATGAAGGTTTTCCTCAGGGCTCACAAAGTTCCAAAATGGACACAATCTTGCTGTAGTGCAGAGGATGTATGCCACGGGGTGATTACTGATATGTGGGAGCGCTTTGTTCTACCCCAGTTTAGTGGAGTACAACACTCCTACAGCACCACCCTCTTCTCTCAGCTCAAATGACTACTTGGCTGAAGTCCTTCAAGCATTAGCCATGTGCTATCCAAGCCAGTTAGAAAACAACCTAACAAACTGCCTTTCCACAAATGTTGCTTGGAATGCGTTTCATCTAGAAAGATTTCACAGAGCTCCCCTTCATTCTCTTTATAAAGTGGCGAGAAACAGTGCTTAAATTAAATCTGAAAAATGACTTGGGAACATTTAGTTCACCCCTTTTGCTCCAGCATAAATATTTTATCAGGAATCTTTACAGAGCTCGTATAACATAAAGTTGCTCAGAGGGATATTAGGAAAAGATTTATAATGGTTGATATTTAGGTTGGAAATATGGTACCAACACAAACATAACTTTCCAAGTCAACAAAAATGCCAGGAGTTATTTGCACTTTGAGTGATATTCTAATCTTGCCCACATGTGTGATTTATATTTTGACTTTTTATTTAATTCAGAGCATAAATACTTGATCAAGGAGTTTGAAGGCTGTGCCACCTTCTCTGGCCTCAATTACAAATGTCTTGAAGTAACCGGTGCAATTTATCACAACCATTCAATATCAATGCTCTGGGGTTTGGAATGTAATGGTTCAGATAACAAGCATTTGCAATGCAATCAGTCTCGCCTTTGGGACCTTATATGTATTAAGCTATGCAGCACATTAGCCTCGGTGCTGAAACATCTACTGTTCTTTAACATGGAGGGAAAGTAAGCACCAAACTGCGTGACACGCCAGGTATGGGAACACATGGAGAGAAATATTGCCTTTCAGCGGGAAATGATATAGTCCAAAGCTCTGTTTTTAATATAAAATCAGGGCCTTCGGTAGTCATATCACTGAAAATACAAGATTTGAAAAAAATATTATTGTCTACGGGTGCTCGTGGAAGACAATTTCTATGGACTGGAATCTAGAGAATGCTAAAGTGATTCTGGGATTTTACTGACCTCTGCTGGTCGTTTTCTATCAAGAAAGTTAAATAGAGGCAGTTGCCAGAAAAATAAAAAAAAGAAAGTTCCTCAGCAGAAAGCAATTCTGGTATTTTACTGACCTCTACTGGTCGTTTTCTATCAAGACAGTTAAATAGAGGCAGTTGAACAAGCAGAAAGCAGTTCTGGAATTTTACTGACCTCTACTGGTCGTTTTCTATCAAGACAGTTAAATAGAGGCAGTTGAACAGAAAAAAAAAAGTCCTTAAGCGGAAGCAGACAAGTTCTAGGGCTGATCTCCAGTGCCCACAAAGAACATACACATATAAGTATATACTAAAGTATATACAAGAGGTCTCGAATGCTCGACCTAAAAAGCACATATTACGAGTTGTTCCCATTGCAATGGGGGATGATGTGCAGATGTTTGTGCTTTCTGCACCAAAAGTAACATGTCCCGGTTTTTAACAGGGCCTTTGCTATCAGTAAATATTGGCAATTTGAGCTTCCAATATTTACCTGGGGTCAACTGCGAGAGGGTTGGAAAACACCAACACACTGCATAATTGCAACTGAGCAAGGCACTCCTTATTGAGACCAATATATATTCAAGACGCTGTTTGTTATGGAGAATTCCATCAAAGTGAATACCATGTTTTGAGTGTACTGGTAAACGGTGGGGTGTTTAACTGGTGCAGTGACATTTTGCTATTCTGAGTTTCGGCTCTGTAAAGGAGGTATGACATGCAGATTTGGTACTTATCGCATTGAAAGCAACGTTTTGCTGTCTCCCTGAGACATTTCACCAGATTTTACCTCGCAAAAATCTGTCAGGAGGAATCCCTTTGCAAGCCCTGTCATCATAGCCAGGGCCATAGATACACCAGGTGGAAGGTTGAGCACCATTATATGGTAGTGAACCTCTGAGACTAATTTTACAATATGTTGTGCTGCATGGGAGGCAGCATCAAATTCCTATTTCAGAAGCAAGATCTTAATTGGAGGCTTCAAGAAATTATTATTTGTATATCTCAGCTACAAGGTACTACATTCCTTAAACGTTTGGGAGATCCAACTAGTTTGGCTTGAAAATTCCATGTACATCAACACAGCTAAATGTGAGGGGTAGTGTCAGTGCCATCACACCTCTTGTGACACCCAATGTCTTTAAAGAGTTAACCTGTTCTCCCACCTTTAGCCTCTCGACAGCCTCCTATTTGCTGCAGAGGGGCTAAGGGAAGGTCATTGGGTGGAAACTTTGGAGAGAAAGAGGGCACATGCTCATGGCTACATTCTCTTCTTGTCACTGTTTTCAAGACCCCTGAGGCCACTTGCGGCAAGGCAGTGCCAGGGGTAACATAGGGCGAGCTATTGGTAAAAACTGCTACCCCTTGCTACTCCCAAATATGTCAATGGAAACCTCTAGGATCAATACCACTACCCCCCAGTGTGACTAAACAGCCTATTTGATCTGTAACATGTGAAATTGGAGTGAAAGCTCAATGTACAAATGTTTGGAGTTCATGTCCTGAAGTAGGTTAGTCCAGTGCACTGCCCCTGGGTGTAACAGGGATTCTTTATGGTTGATGATTGCTTTCCAGCTCTTAAGTAATTCTCTGACTACAACTTTTCACAGATCTGCACTTTCGTTTTCCCTAACCTCTGGTATCATTTTGTGTTGGTGCCAACCTAGCAACTTCTGGATCCTGCCTGCTCTTCCATATTCCCCTAACCCTGCTGATACCTAACAAGAGCTTCTGCTTTCCACGTCACACCAGTTCCACTCCATTCTGTTGTCAATGCTCATGTACATAGCCCTCTTCCCCCATAAATGTGGTATTGCATGTACATTTGGGAGGGGGTAGGGAGGTTACTAGAAAGAAGAGTATAAAACGTCTTAAAGAAGAAATGATGTAACTGTATTTAAGTTTTAGGGTGCTAGTCTTTGTTCCTGCCTATTAAAGAGACATAAGAGTTAGAGTCCAAAAAGTAGCACATTCTGTAATGGACATCATGGCCAGCTTGCAGTGTCCCATGAGACCGCTGATGCCCTTGCCGATGCCAGAAAAAAGAGTGGGTCCAGAAGGACTGATTAACACACTTTGAAAAATACCCCAGACCATCAATTCAGGGGTTCTTATTGCTTTATTTTGCCTATTTAAAAAAAAATAAAAAAAAATTATATTAGCAAAGCAATTGAATATTTTTCATGTTTGCCGATTCCAGCAGCCTCCTCACTCAGGGACATATTTATCAAAGGGTTGCGCTGTGCAACAGCACTCAATAGCAACACAATATCTTTAGTGCGATTTATCGCACCTTGCGTGGCCCTGAGAGGCTCAATAAATCTGAAGTAAAGCAACTCACCGCAAGGAGTGGTACCGCCCCACCTCTAGTGGCTCTCAAGGGGTTCACAACGCGCAAATTGTAGTTCTCAAATTTAATTCTATATTACAACACATTGCAAACTGATACGTCGCATTTACAAAGTCAGTAGCGCTCGAGTCAGAACTTCTGCTAGGTGCGGTCCTTCAAACTAGCGTCTGTCATAGGATTTTTAATAAAGTTGCTTAACTTTTTAGGTTTCTAAATGCTGTATTTTGGCACAAAAACCATAAAATACTCCTCTCTGTTTTCATTTAGGAGAGGGAATTTACTGGGCACTTACGAAATAGAGCCTCTGAATTCGGGACACTGGGAATGTGATTCATATGCTAGCAATACTCTTTGCAAACTTACCTCTCATTCAATACTTTTGTTCCGGGATCCAGTCGGTTCTTGGCTTGTTACTTTTAATAGAGTGTTGCTAATCCTGGCTTCTCCAACCAGTAGCTCTCCAGCTACCTGTAAGTAGCGCTCCTCTGTGCAGCCCAGCAGGAGCGGCCCATACAAGTAAGAGCGGTGGGACCGGGTTCACAGGGGGTGGGGGGATTCGACAGATGACCACTAGGGCAAATTAAATAAATAATTAATTTTCCCTCGTCGTCGTCTGTCGAAATTCCCCACCCCCAAACGGGCCCCACCGTTCTTACCTGCAAGGGCCGCTGCTGCAGCCCAGCCTACTAAATTAGAAGCTTTTGCACGGTTGAATTCACATATGTATCCCAAAACTCAAAAGTGTATTTTGGAGATGAAAATCCGTATTTTCTGAACTCATAAGCTGATGTTTGAAGAAAAAAGGCTGGATTTCTAAAAATGTATTTAAAGGTAATATTTGAGTGATAAATCATGAGGTGCCGGTGAAACTTATTACGAATATTATTACCTTTGTGCCAGGGGCATTGCACCTAGGGCTGTTTTGTATTATCCATAAAGAGGTGGCGTTCCATAACTAATAACGCCTTCTTCACATTATAACCTGCAACCCAGCTGATGCACTGAGGTGATCACTACTGGTGATTATGCCTTGGGTGGCCACTAATGTACTTTTGTCTGGTGTGGTCACTATTAGCACACTAATAATATTAGTAGCTTGGTAAGATTTTCATTAAACGTAAGTAGCTCTTATTACAGAAAAGTTTGTAGACCCCTGTACTAAACATAAAAAAATAAAACACATACACCAGCAAACAAAAACATAAACAAATAAATAAATACATAAATAAATACATTAATAATATTTTTGGGAGCTGTGGCTAACGTTCATGTATTATCAAAACAACTACAAAAATGTTATGTTATTTAGTCTTCATCTATGGGACCTGCAGCACAACTGAAACCAACCCAACCACTGTAGCACAGCAACAAACAATGATGTAAATTGGCCCTCATTCCTAATTGGCATGTACATTGGGTGGTAATACCGGGCCAGATGTTACCGATTCCAGCGTGTGTCACCACCTCTTTTACTAACTATTATCTGTTTAAAGCCTATAATTGGGAGTAAAATTCAGATCCTAGAAGTACACAACACACTACTGCAATTTTTTTTTAATTCTTGGCTTTTTTCATCTCACATTTTTCACGTGGGGGAGAGTGGAAAAGCAGGTAGCTTTACCAGATCCAATACTGCACGCAGTTAAGATTGTATTTGTGTGGGGCAGTAATTCCCCCCCAAAAATGTGAGACTACCATTTTTCACAACTCATAAGGAGGGCCACAGTGGCCATCACTCTGAGATGGGCTGTAAAAATGGGGTGGTAATATCGGGCCTAGCATTGCCAATTCTGACCGTGATCACCACACTCTTTTACTGGCTATTATGCGTTACTGGCACAGAATGGGGAATAACATGCAAGTCCTAGAATTATTGAGCCCTTCACCACAATTTCCACCGAATTATGGGTCATTTTCCACTCATGTACTTCTTTTATAAAATATGGTATTATGTGGGTTGGTAATTCCAGAAAAAGACATGCAGAGTTGCAACTCTATCCAACTTGAAATGAAGGGCTCTGTAGCTTGAGGAAAAACATGACAATATTGATAAATGTTCACTTGTCAGAGGAAGGATAACTACCACCTTGTCACATTTAGCTGCAAGAGACACCAGGAAAAATGTTTTTGTGTTGCATGCTAAAGAGGGGACCACCTGCAGACCAAAAGACACACAAGAAAACCCGCAGTTGCTACAGCAACAATATATGCATGAATAAATAGCATCACTAATCAAAGTTGACTACCATCTTTGGTACCTGCATTGACAAACCTGTGCAAAAAGAACAAGGCGAGGGATGGAATGCTTGAATTAATCTCAGCCACTGACAATCGCTCAAGCCGCATATCTATAGTTTTTTTACCTACCATGTCACCTCATTTTGGACCCAACAATATGCAAATTAGCCTTGACTCTGCTCCAAACTGCCGTGCCAGGTCCTCCCTGAACCGGAAAACAAGCAACCTAGGACCGGTTTTGCCCTAATTACTGGAACCAAGCTATATCCGGCTGAAGAGCCCATAAAAAGGGTTAAACCCGTTCTGAATTGCTTGTGTTCTGGATTCGACCCTGAGTAATTACAAGTGGCTGAGATTAGTTCAAGCATTCCATCTATCACTGTTTTTTATGTCTCGCCTACGCAGAGCGCATGCGCTGCATAGGAGGAGACCTCTTGAAATCGATTCGCTTTTTCGCCCAAAAACGTGCACGCTTTGCATTGCTTTCAATGGCAACGCGTGCACGTTTGGCAATTCCCTTGCAGGAGCGAGCTTTGGCGACATCTGTTTGTAATTATCTTGCAAACAGATGGTGCCCCTGCTTGCTCCTGCAAGGGAAACGCTGTGTGTGTCTGTTTTTTTTTTTTTTGCTTTTTGCTAGTGCCGTGAAGCAGTCCTGCTGACTTTTGCCTACCCCGCCTGTGCAGTCCATTTGCTGCCTGCCGTCGCCGCTGCTGGTTCTATCCTACTTAAAGCCCCGGTCGGATAAAGGTTACATTGGCACCTCTCCGTGCGAAGGCAATTTGGCACATCAGACTTTACATCGGCTTGCATATAAATGATTATTTTAACATATGCTTTCTTGGGTTTGGTAAATGGTTCAAAGCCTTTGCAAGCTCACCAGTTATACAGCTTCACATTTTCAATCAACTTTCCCAATTTGGTAATTCCCTCTGACAGATGAGGGACTAACGACAGGAATTGTAAAGCAGTTTTGTTCAGCAGCATGGCGTCTTATACGTTACTCTTTTATATTAAATAAGTTAGCGCTCTAGCTTTTTTGTTAGTACGCTAGTTACAATTAATCTTTTTGTGATAGGAAGCAGTGGAAGCTCAGAGAGGAGGTGGAAGCTACAAATGTTAAACGCTCGCCTCTGCAAAGTCGTTCTTTTAAGTCTAATTAGCGCTAAGGAAGCAAGGTGGCGACAATACGAAGTCTGCCTAACAATTGCCTACGGCCACACTAAAAATGGCGCCTGCGTGCTCCCGTGGCGTCGCTTCGTGGCGTCATTGCGCCACTTGCAGGGCATGGCCGTGGAGAGGCAAAGTTTGTCAGTGAGAGTGAGGGAAGTGAGGGCGCTGGAGCCGTATGGGTCGCCTTCTTGGTCTTTTGGGAGCGGCTGGCTGAGGCGCCACAGGCACTGGGCCGGGCTCCGGAAAGGCGCCTGCTTCTGTTTTTAATTTATACACGTATCTACATTTTTAAAATTCGGGACCGGTGAGGGCGGCGCCTTCTGGGGCTCTAACCCTTCAGACATCTCCTGAGACACAGAATCAGCAGCAGTGATGACGGAAGAGTCCAGCATTAGTGCCCTGCCCTGGTCCATCAACAGGGATGATTATGAACTTCAGGAGGTGATCGGTGAGTGCAGGCCCTGACCCCTCCTTCACCCTTTAATACCTCACAAAATGTGTGACAGGTCCCACAGCTCTGTTAGTTGCCAGGGCCCCTCTACACTCTTAAACATGGGCTTGTGACAGCCCATGCTAATCCACTGTAGACTGCCAAGGTTTGCCACGCACACATACAGACATGGGCTGGTTGTTCTCAGATTTACATCCGTGCTATCCGGCACACATACAGTTAATGACAGTTCAGAGTGCCCCCCCCCTTTTCTGGCCTGCCATGCTCTGTGACCTCAGTAGACACAGCCCGTGCTGACAAGCGTTTGTTATAATAGTTCTAATTCACAGGTCTAGTGGCAGGCTCCAAAGCCAGTCTGTGACCATGAATTTCTGTGTCTCACCCCTACACACACATGAGTTGGTGATGGGTTAAATAGCTTTCTCGGTGCTGGCAGGCCCTGCTACCCCCCCCTGCCCCATACACACACAAGTTGGTGACAGTCCACATTGCCTTCATCTTTGCTCTTAAGGCCCTATCCCTGCACACAGACCCATGGTATGATGACTAGTCATGTTGCCCCCAGTCGTTTTGTAAGACCCAATCCCCCCTCAACATTAAAACATGATTGAGCTCTTCCAGTTCCACACACTTCTGTTAGGGCACTTAGACCCCCCCCCCCTTGTTTTAGTAGGTCCTAACCTCATAGGTCCCAATCCTGGGAAAATTAGTGTCATAGCATAAAATTTCAGAATACATCTTTTCAATCATGCAATGAAACTGTTGGTCGTGACAGGTCTGGTGTCAGTTTTTCCCGACATACACAAGCCACTGAAAGACTCAGAGGCCTGCTCAGTTCTACAAGTCCCTTAGCCCCAGAACACTCAACCAAGATACTATAACAATGCTGTTCTGGCAAGGTTTAATCCTCAACTCATGCACACACATGCGCTTGTAACAGACTCCAGTATTCATTTCTGCTATAGAAAATAGCCCCCCCATACCCCTCTAAATGGTCTTTAACAGGGCAAAGTTGCTGACGTGCTACCCACCCCTCCCCTCCAAATGCAGAAGCCACAGAGGAAAGAAAACATTTTAAATTCTTCGCTACTGCCAGCATTTCTCCCAACCACTTCTTGGACAGTTATAGGTTCCAGATCCTGTACTTGTGCTATTAGGACCTGATCACACATCCCTAAGATATATTGATGACAGAGCCTCTTTCTGTGCTGCCTGGTTGTGCTCTTTTTGGACCCATAAACGGGCAGAAGCAAGCCCCAAAGCTCCTTTGTTTTGTTGATGTCTACTCTATATCCATACTTTCTCTAAACAGGTGCAGCTTATCTTATTTCTGTAAAGAAAGGATTGCCGCAGACTCTTGCTGTCCAGTCATAGTTTGCCCATCGCAGTTGAAGAACTAAGAGACAGCTGAAGAACCCCTTTCTATCCTCAAGTGTTTATTCTCTACCAACAACACACACAGGACCTAGTGACATGCCCCAGAGACCTTCTGTGCTGTTAGTGTCGACTGCCCTACTTAAACATAGACTAGTGATAGTCCTCACTTCATTTCTGATTACATCTTCACACAAGCCCATACTGGCTTGTGATTTGTTCCGTAGGTATGGGATGACAAGGCCTCCTTTATTCCCCTCTCTATACTACAAGAGTTTAATAGCTCACCTCATCTCCAAAGAGATTTGGTGGTAGGCGTCAGTCCTGTCATTCAGTCTGTCTCTCGCTGCTTTTGAGTCTGCTCAGTACTGACACACCTAAATAGGCACACTGTCTGGCGCCCAACGCTCTATTGACTTAGGTTCGCCTCTATTAGAGTACATACGTATTAGTCATATCCTCAATACCCCACATTCCCTTAGTTTCCCTAGTCTTTTGCTATCCCCTCTTCAAAGAGGGGCTGCTTAAAATGTCTGCAGTGTCTGCATATTCCCCAAAGTTCTAGAAGAATCGGTTACCCTTTGAACTGGGAAAAGTCCTGTGAACCTGTCAAATACTATATGCCATGGCAGTCTGCCAGCTTCACCTTCAAGTGCTCCGTGACAAATCTGGGAAAAGCCCTAAGAATTAACTTTTAGTCCTAGCATAGCCTTCCTCCACCTCACACAGGACCCGTGATGAGCCCACACGCCCTCCTTCGCTAACAAAGTTTGTGTGCTGTCAACCCTTGGTGCGCACAGAAATAAAACAAGCATTGGCATAGCCAATAGGTCTCGCATTTGGGACCTTATAAGTGTTTAGCCATGCAACAGGTGATGTTGTTGCACCAAGGATATTGTGCTGGATAACTAAACACTTATAAGGTCCCAAAGGCGAGACCTATTGGCTATGCCAATGCTTGTTTATACTTATTGTGTTGACATAAGTGGGACGCGTATGCCCACATGTGGGTCCCATGCACACTGTGTCACTGGAACCAAGGTATATCTGGCTGATGAGCTCATAACAAGGGAAAAACCAGTCCTGGATTGCTTGTGTTCTGGTTCAGGGACGACCTGGCTTGGCAGTTCAGGCTGGACTGTTCCTATTGGAGCAGGGTAAAGACTGATTTGCATATAGCTTAGCCCAAACTGAGGTGGCATGGTGTGCAAAAGAAAGATGGTTTGGGATGTGGTCCGGAGAAATTACCACTGGCTGAGAATAATTCAAGCATTCCATCTATCAATGATTTGTATACTTATTGACAAACCTGTGGCCTATGACACTACAAACACCCAAACATTGATGAGAGGCTAAATGGTAAAATGAGTGTGAAGCATGGGCAGAAAGACAGGGTAAAAAAAGTATGGTCCTGTAAGGTGACCATCCCTTCGCAGTCACATTATATATAGACTGGTGTATGTGTAGAAATGTAATTTGTAATGTCTCCCCATGGCCCTTGACTTATACAGAGGTGAGTTACCAGAGTTCACGGTGATATGGAATACAGTGCATGCATGTCTTATTAACATTTAGACTTGTAATCCTTACCTATGGAACATCGCTACACCAGCAACCTATACATCTGAAACAGGCTTATTTGTATTATCACATTACAGCAGGTACTTTGCTACACGTGTTAAGTATTGCATCAATAGAAGCTTTGGTCTCACCTGTAAACAGGCACATGTACAGTCATCATTGTACTCTAACCACATTAATAATTACTTATGTAGTTCATGTGTGCATGCATTGTACATGTGTTGCGCATGTTTTGTGTTACGCTTTATTGTACGGGATGCATGGCACCTTTGGAAAAGAACCATTTATACTGAGATTGGATCAAAATGGACAGACAATGCTTCCACTGGTGTTACAAAGCGGCTATTCATTCCCTGCCACATAATTTCACTGCTATCCCTATCCATTTGTGCATAGACCTGGACACACTACATACTCTTACATCACTCCCTAAGGGACGTTTCCCTCAGTGCTTTGTCACCTAGTAACAATACTAATCCAACTGCTATGCGCACCACCAGACCCCATACTTCCAAAACGGTTATTGATTTGATTTTGATTGATTTGATTTTGTCGACTTATAACGCGCACAAATGCCCGAAGGTGTCTTGGCGCTAGGGTATGGCAGAACATATAAGGTAGTGGGGTTGAGCGATGCGTTATAGATCCAAAGCTCAGTCAGCGAAGAGCCAAGTTTTCAGTAGTCTTCTAAAGGACATGAGTGAGGTACTGTTTTTTATCGACATTGGCAAACGGTTCCAAGTTTTTGCTGTTCCCAATATGAAACTTCTTCCTCCCCAGCGAACCTGCCTGTACTTGGGTAATTGTAGCAGTTTTAAGTGAGAGGATCTGAGATTTCTGGCTGGCACGTACCATTTCAAGTGCGATCTCAGATATAGCGGTCCTTTGCCCTGAAGTGCCTTATAGGCCAGACATTGTGATTTAAAAATGATTCTCTTCCCCACTGGAAGCCAGTGAAGGGTTCTCAATCTATGGGCGATTGCTTCATGTTTGGGGACACCCAGTATCAATCTGGCGGCGGCGTTCTGCAGATGCTGCAGTTTTTGTAGATACTGGGATTGCAGCCCTACATATAGGGCGTTGCCGTAGTCCAATCTCGAAAGGGCCAATGCTGTCACCAACGTCTTTACTGCTTCTGGGGGTATGAAAGAAGCTAATCTTTCTGATCATCTTTAAGATCCCCAGATGGTGGATGAAAGCTTGTTGATTTGACCGTCAAAAATCAGTTTGTCATCAAAGACCACACCTAGATTCTTGACCTTGGAGACTGGCATCGGACAGTCTCCAAGGTTATCTGGCCACCACCTTGGTGACCAGAAAGACGGATCAGGGCCCAATATCAGGACCTCCGTTTTTCTCCGTTTAATTTTAGGCAATTAGTCTGCATCCAGGTGTTTACTTGTGACATGCAATTGTTAAAACGATCAGCTGTCGCGTCCACATTATTTGACACTGACACAACCACCTGGGTGTCGTCAGCATAAGAGACCACCGAGAAACCACATTGCCTAATAATCGAGGCTAACGGAGTCACATAAATATTAAAAAGCGTGGGGCTCAGAGAGGAGCCCTGGGGAACACCACACGGCAGTTCAAATGATTTGGATATAGAACCTCCCAGTTCTACTGAGAAAGTTCTGCCGGTTAGATAGGATGTAAGAAGATTGAGGGCGGATTCCTGAAATCCCAGCTCCGTCAATCTGGCAATTAATATTTCGTGGTTGACAGTGTCGAAGGCCGCCGACAGATCCAACAAAATCAAGGCGGCCTTCCCTCCTGGAGTCCAGTGACCTTCTAAGTTCCTCTGTTGCCATGATCAAAGCGGTCTCGGTTCCGTGGCCCTCTCTGAACCCGTACTGAGAGTGGTCCAGAAGATCTCCAGCGGAGATGAAAGAAGTGATCTGTGTGTTAAGCAGTTTCTCCAATACCTTAGATGAAAAAGGGATCCGAGAAATTGGCCGGTAACTGCCAGGTTCTTCGGGATCTAAATTGACTTTTTTTAGCAGAGGCAGGACTGAGGCTGTCTTCCAAGCATCCGGGAACTTGCCCGACTGTACGATCTCCCTAAACAGTAAGTTTAATTGTTCACTGAGTAATTCAGGGAACAAATGGAAACCTTGGGAGGACAGGGGTCTGACGGGGCTCCTGATTTAGTCGCTATCACTACTTGGACAATCTGTTCCCATGTGGGAGATGTAAAGGAGAAGCCCGTGCCCGATGTGTGACTATCTGGCCCTGGCTTGGGTGTCTTAGGGGAGGGGTGATTACCACCTATAAAGGTTTTGTAAACTGACTCAACTTTGTTAATAAAGAACTGTCCCACGGTGTTACAAAATTCCAGGGTGCTGACTGTTTTAGCACTGGCTGGGAGGTTGGCTAATTTCTTTACAGTAGCGAACACTTCCCTGCTGGAGTTCTTAGCTTCCAGAATTTTCGACGTAAAGTAATTGCTTTTTTCCTCAATAATCAATCTCTTATACTCTGCTAATGTTAGTGCATACTCCTTCTTTTTGGCTTGATCATAGTTTACCCTCCACTTACTTTCGGACCTTCTGCAAATTCGTTTCTGAGCTCTAAGTTTCTCTGAAAACCAAGGTTCTGATGGCCTTTTCCTACTAGATCTAACACTCTTAATAGGGGCTGCAGAGTCAACCGCTGTTTTGATCCAAGTGGTTAGTCTGTGGACTGCTTCATTCGTATCTGCTGTTAGGTCCGGCTTGGTGACCCATAGTGAATTTCTAAGATCGGGAGTATTAATTTTAGTCCAATCTTGATATTTAACTGTGATAGGTGTGTTAGATGATGTTAGTTGTTGTGAGTTTGCATTAATGTTGAACAATATAGCTCTGTGGTCCGACCAAGGCACGGGAATCACCTCCACAATTTTGATCATGGTATTGGAGGTAAAGATTCCGTCCAGAGTGTGGCCGGCGACGTGAGTCTCTTGCTTGACTATCTGTCCCAATGAGAACCCCGACAAGGCGTCAATGAGTGCTGTCACATTGTGGTCTACTGCATTTTCTAGGTGATAATTAAAATCTCCTAAAATTGTGAAATCTGAGTAGTTAATGCTGGCTTCCAAGAACGGACTGATTTTATCCATAAGGGGGATCCGTGCCTTTGGTGGCCGATATATAAGAAGTCCTTTTAGAGTGTAGTTGTTGTTAAGTAGTACTTGGAAAGATAACAATTCACACTCCGGGGTGCTACCAGCTGAGGAACCCGCCACTGGCAGCTCTTCTCTGGCAATAATAGCTAGCCCTCTCCCCCGCTTGAGTGTTCTATCGGCTCTAATGATAGTAAAACCTACTGGGAGTGCTAATGCCAGGTCGGGATCCGAAGCTGAATCTGCTCAAGTCTCTGTTATAAAAGCCAGATCGAGCTCATGGTTTTCGATCATTTCTGCAATTTCTGTGTTATGCTTTATTAATGATCGTGCATTGATTAACATGGCTTTTATACCTTTACTAGTGGATGAATGTGATGATTTTTGCTGTGAAGTTGGCGACTTAATATTCCTGAAGCTGAAGTGTAACAAACAATATTCACAGAACTTAGGCTCTTTTAGGGGATCTATTGTCGTGCATTCAGAGTTTTTACATCCTGTATTCAATTTCCAGAGCTCTTCTCTTGTGTAAGTCACATAGCTCTGTTCTGTAGCTAGAGATACAGGGGGTCTAGCCCTAGGCCCGAGCCAGGCGCGGACGGGCACAGACGGGCTTGCCTTAGGCGCACCCGCTGCGCGCATCCGCTGCGCGTGCGCTCTGACATCTGCTGAAATAGTGGTTATTGCGGGAGAAGACTAGCACGCTAACCTGCTGCTGCCCAGAAGTGTGTCTGTCTCCAATGCCACCGTCCCAGAAACCGCCTTCCGCTCAACGGCACTTGCCTCGTCGGACCGAGGCGTGGGTGAGGCAATTTAGAGGAGCAGCACTCGGTTCCCTGATTAACGGTAAGCTCAGGTCTGTGCAAAGTGCAATTTATAGGGAAACATATAAAAGCAATTTATCGGCGAAGAAGAGCAGCAATTAGTTTGATAAAAATTATTTTTAAAGGAAATTCTGACAGATATTAAAACAGATATTCACACACAACTAGCCGCACCACCCTCCTTGGTAGTACTGCCACGTCCGCTGCGCGGTTATGCAGTAAGACTGTGGATTAACCTGCACATGCTTCTATAAGGCGTAGGGCTGTAGCACCACTTTATCCTCCCACGTCTCCATAGGAAGAACTATTTCTACATAATGCTTTAAGTCACACCCTCCTTTCTTTAGGGTGTCCATTTTGAATCAGGTGGGGTGACAGAATTGACTATTTCTTCTATTTTATTTGAAAGTTATGTTACAACTATGTTAGATGGTGGTTTTATACCGTATATCACCTCAAGAGGATTTGTGGGCACATCTCTGAGGTGTCTCTCAACAGCTGTCTAAAGATCTTTTCCGAGCTCTCACAGCTGGTCCCCCACACCTTAATGTTTTTTTCTCTTTAAATTTGGTCACCCCAAGTTTTAAAAAAAAAGTCAGGCTAAAGGTCCTTTTGAGTGCGTGCAAGGTTTGGTACCAAAGAAGACTATCTCTACAAATACCCTACTTTAGTCATAACGCACCTATTTGGAACTCACCGGGTACGCCAGCCTGCCTTCGAGACTCTTTAGCAATTCCCCAAAAGGAGTGCGGCATCCTCAGATGGGGCCAACTCCTAGATGACACTGATTTAATTTCTTAGCAGCGTATGCAGGAAATATCAGAAGGGACAGTATCAAAATTTAAATTCTACCAGTTAACGAGTTGGGCAAAAATGTTGGGCAAAGATGGAAAAGGGAATCAATTTTGGGAGTCGAAGATAGTTTCCCGTCCCCTTCTGCGGAAAGAGGTATCGAAGTGGTACTGGATGATGATTCAGGTATCTGAGGAGGTGCAAGCTCCACCGGTAGCGATCTGGAGGAGGGAACTGCCGGCTCTTGACCTCGACCAGATATGGCAAGTATATATGTCTTATTTATAGCTATATGCAAAGTCTGCTCCACTCAGGAAGAATCATCTCTTTACAGTCCATAAGGCCTATTGGACGCCTCAGAGACTTTTGAAATTGGGAACCCAGGCGGTGAAAAGGTGTCCCAAGTGCGGTGAGGTCAACGCAAACAAAGTCCACATGTTCTGGCAGTGTCCCTCTATCCAGATCTTTTGGCAGAAAGTGGGTATGACACTATCGGGAATTTTGGGCCAAGAAGTGCAGGTGAGCTTGGCTTTGGTTATTTTTGGGGTGATGTTAGAGGGAGAGGGAAACATGGCCTTTTTGAAAGTGATAACGCTGATTCTTATCTTATCTCTTTTAAGAATCTTCAGGTCGCCAGGATCTTTTTACCTGCTGAATAGTGTGAAGGGAAGAAAATCCTTTTCAGTTATACGACAAATTTTAGAATCCAGTTTACCTTAAAAGACCACTGACTCCGAATTCAATTTTGTGGATTTATTACAGCCAAGAATAATTGCACATACAAGCACCTCAACACGAGGTTAAAGAAATAGATGGGCACTAATACAAATAGCATCCTACGCAGGAGTCTCATTTGACTCAGAATAAGAAGAATCGTTAGCTCCAGAAGTATTAGACAAGCGATAACTGCTCCAATCTCTATATTATTCTTCATTACCTAAATAAGGAAAACCTATTAACTGTCCCTACTCTATCACTAAGGTGGCATACCTACTTAACGAATATCCCAAGCAAGAGTAAGTAAAAGGTGTCAGCTGTGAAGACTTCCTAAGAAGTACACTCACTTAGTACTTAAGCTCAGATTTTAAGATGCTCCTTCACCAAATCCCTCTCTGTCCTCCTCTCTGCTCTCCTCTACCTCTTCTCTGCCCTCCACCCTCGGGGCACTATCCCTAATGCAAAACCCAATACAACTGAACACGCCTTTTGTCACGCCTCTTTGGCCAGGTCTTCTTTCTTGTACTTTTCCATCGAAACGGTTACTTCATCCTGGACGGTTGCGATGACCTTGAGTCCCAGGTACCTTCTCCGCTGAAAGTATCATCCCTAAATTCCATTGCACTCCCATCTTCATGCCTCCCATTGCTCTAACTTATGAAACAAAGAGCCAGTCTTTACTAACGAGGCATGTGTCCTTGCACCTGCAACAGAAGATACGTTCAACAGAAACCCTCTACTGTGCTAATTAAATCTACTATCGGTGCCCAGAGAGCCTTTCCAAGAGAACCTTCTCTGCCCGCAAAATAAGCTAACATAAGAACAAACAGGCCTTTCCCTGTCGTATATGCAGTCAGGCCTTTACACAATTTAAACACACAAATCTTAATCACGTCTATAAGCATTGGTTCATTATATTTCATATGCAAAAGTGAACTACATGTGCAACTTAATATGGTACACGTTTAAACTACTGCATCTCGATTACACATGGGCTGATTCCTCTATGCATTATTTTACACATGATTCAGTTAAGAATTACATTGCATGATAAAATAGCACAATTACATTTCTTATTCATTCTGATAACTGGGTTATAACTACATTTTGCTAGCCATTCATAGATATATAGCTGGATATATGCGGGTGCGAACTATCAGTGATTATGATGCACCCCTACAAATTTCACAAGAACATGGCGCTCTATCAGTTCCCCCTTTGATGACTCCTGTCATCACATTTTATTCAACTCCCTTGGAGAAAGAACCGACCTAAACAGAACTCGTTGCCATTCTCCCTTGCCTGTGATTCTCCATTCTCTTGAGTCTCTGATATTGACTGTCCTGCAGTCTAGCCATTCTCGTCTCATTTTCTCTCAGAGCTCTCTCAACTCGGCCTGTTCGATACCACTTGTAAGCTTTGATCAGACCCCACAGGCAAACCACACAAACCACCATGATCAGAAGAGGTCTCAGAACATAGCCAAGGAATCCCTTTCCCAAATTCGCAAACCAGCTTCCCACTTGACCAAACCCTTTTCCAACTTTTTCCCAAGCTCCCTCTTCAGTCAAGTCCGCTATCTTCGTGTGAATAGTAGTGATGTTACTTATATATTTCTCCAGATCCTTGCTGTGGTCTGGTATATAAGTACAGCACTCTTGAACCCTCAATAATTTACAGACTCCGCCCTCTTTTGCCAGTAAGACATCCAAAGCAAGGCGGTTCTGCAAAACCATTGTCCTTATCGACAACATCTCCCCTTCCACCAGTACCAACGATTTGGCGGTATTCATCGATAGTTCGTCTATCACAGTCGCCAGTCTCTGGATCTTCACATCATTCAAGATCACTCCCAAACTTGGTATCATGGCTCCAAAGATATCTCCCACTACGACCCCTGCACTCGCACTTCTCCTCACTCTCGAATGCTTTCCACCTTCCAGAAGTTCCAAATCCTCTGTATGGTAAATCTTTGGAAATATTATTCCCAAGTAACATGTACCATACCAGTTCGCAGGCAATCTCACGTAAGCATTCCTTCCACACACAAAATACACAGTAGGTATCACTTGTACAGGACCTTGGAGAAAATTCTTAGCCACATCTGCCATGGTGAAAACATGGTCACACGTACTCTGTCCCACTGGAACCTTTTCATAGTAGGTCTGATATCGTCTCACACACAACTTTCCCCTTTGTTCCTTGTCCAAAGCTATAGGACCATAGCTTCCCTTTGTACTGTGCAATTTTTCCTCCTCTGTCCAATCCACCTTACTATGCCCTGTGTCTCGTGTCTGTGTCAGTTTTCTATACCTGTCTTCCACCTGATCTACGAACTTTTTCTCTACATCTGACAATGAACACGTCAAATTATGTCGGTGGGCATATGCTGTGTCCAGTTCCAAAGACGGTATGAAGAACTTCCTAAGTCTATCCTCCGACTTATAATAATCATACTTATTCAAATGTTTATAAGCGGGAACTTCAGGAAGCACTGCATCGTAATTGGAAAAGAAATACTCAAACTGATCTCTTTCATAGAATAGACTAAGTAACAGGCTACATGAAATTCCATATGTCAGTGGAAGATGGTGATATCTAATACCCTCATCCACTGAAGCAGGCAACTGCATACACACATAACAACCTTTCTCATCCATCGCATCCACATACTCGTATAGCAGCTTGGCATAAGCATTAAGCTTGAAATCACTTCTAGACAAATCTACATGCAATCTACGACTTTCTTCTATCAGCAAAGCCTTGTTAGCTCCTATGGTTACCTCTTTTTGGCTAGGTGTAGTAGGTGTAGGAGTCCCTGGCACCCCCTGCACTGCTAGCTCATGTGGAAATGTATATGAGACTACAATTACTACGATTAGAAAAAATATCACAACCCCTATGAGTATGCCTACAATCATTTTAGATCTACGGTTTGGATCTCCAACCTCCATGATTTCGGTCCTTCTCAAAAGTTCTCGATTTCAGCAATGAACACTCAAAAGTCTTTGTTCTTCCACTCGTGTCTTGTTTAACCAGTTCAAACAACACTTGAAACCTCTGGAAATCCCCTTTCAACAACAGTCTCTTATTTACATAGTCCAGAAAAAGACTTCCCTAGGTTTTCGTTCCTCTTCTGGGGAAAGTCCCTAAGTTTATTCTTCTTCCACTCGGATCTAGGTTATCTTCTTCTTTAGACTTTTTATTTACAACAGGTTATATTTCATCCACGATAAGATCATTAGTAAGCACTTCCAGAACGTGATACAAAAGTTCAAGACGCAGGATTACCATTTCGTGTGAAGATGGCTCAAACCCAAAAGACGGAAATTCGATTCGATGCAAAACCAGTTGTCGGACTTTACTCAGAAGCGGGGGATTCGGAACGGTGAGGGTCAGTATTCCTTCGACTTCGAGCCCTGGCAACAACAGCACCACCTTCACTACCACATTCGGGCTCTTGCTGACCACCTGCACAGACCTCAGTCTCCCCGTACTCACTACCCCCTGCATCAGTCACAGTGTAAGTCCACTCAGGGGTAGAGTATCTCCGGCAGGGTACTCTCGTTCTTTTTGACCTTCGCCTGCCCTCTTGAGTCTGCTCTTCGTCACTTGCTTCCGTCTCAGAGACTTCAGACACTGGAGCAAGATCTCTTTCAGGTGCCAACCTCAGATTCAGTCGCCTCTGTCTTTCAGGCCAACCTTCCTTGGTTCTGGTCGTTCTTCCGCCTTCCCCTGCTATACCCAGTGCACCATTTCCTCCTTCTGCTGAATCTGACTCTACTCCACCCACTGCACCACCTCTGTCTTCTGAGTCAGAGTCGAGGTTTGGGTTGTCAAAACCCCCTTCAGCTTGTTCTGGTGCACCACCAGCTGTGTCAGCGACCCTTACAGCTTGACTTGTCCTCTCATGTGGCCCTGCCACATCAGCTGGATTTTCAGTTACGAGAGGAGCTGTTTCTTCCAAGGGTGCTGAAACTCTGCGGGTATGGGAGGCATGTACCCAGTTCGGCAATCCTCCACACTTCACTGCTGTGTTCATGACCAGTATCACCTGGTACGGGCCTCGCCACCGAACATCCAAACAGCTCTTCCTTACGTGCTTTCGGACAAGCACCCAGTCGCCGGGACACAGGTCGTGGCACAGATCACTCGAGGCCGGAACAGCTGCAGCTTGTACCTGCTGGGACACAGAACGGACCACATCAGATAGTCCTTTACAGTAATCGAGAATCAAGTCATCAGTGATGTTTATCAAAGCTGTAGCTGGTACTGCTGGCAACCGCATTTCCCTCCCCATCAGGATCTCATGAGGGGACAACCCAGTTCTCCTATCTGGGACACTTCTCATGCTCATCAGTACGAGTGGCAGTGCATCCGGCCACTTCAAAGACGTTGATGAACACATTTTTGCCATCCGGGCTTTCAAAGTCCCATTAACCTGCTCCACCATCCCAGAAGCCTCTGGTCGGTAACTGCAATGGAGTCTCTTATCAATATTCAATGCGGCACAGAGTAACTTCATGATTTCACTGTGGAAGTGTCTTCTTCTATCTGATTCCAAAGAGGTTGGGATCCCGAATCTCGGGATGAGCTCCCTCAACAATAACTTAGCCACTGTGAGAGTGTCACACCTGCGTGTTGGGTAAGCCTCCACCCACCGTGAGAATACACATACCAGCACCAAGATGTATCTCAACCCATTGCACTTAGGCATTTCCACGAAGTCTAACTGTATCCTATTGAAGGGCCCTCCTGACCTCCCAATGTGACTTAAGGTAACTACTGTTTTCTTTCCAGCATTCATCTGCTGACACGTGACACACCTCTGACAAACAGTTTCAGCCATTGCACGAAATCGTGGATTATACCACGTCTGTCTAAACACACGCATCATTGCATCTCTACCAAGATGTACCGGTCCATGTATCAGTCTCGCCATCGGACTCAGCAGATTCTCTGGTAATACAGCTCTCCCATCACTGGAGACCCAAACATCCACATCCCCTCTTTCGCACCCTGCTTTGATCCATCCATTCCGTTCCTGATCTGAAACTTCATCCTGCAGTCGCTTGAGCTCCTCCCAAGTGTCTGCCATGGCCAACATCATGTTGAGCTCGGTTCTTTCTTGGCTCTCTCCTGTGTAACCCTCTGTAAATATGCATCCTTGTTCTGCACAGAAGCGGGCAACTTCGTCCGCGTAATTATTTCCCAAAGACACAAAATCCTCCCCCTTCCCGTGTGCAGTGCATTTCACAACAGCGATTTCCTTCGGACATTGCAATGCATCTAACAGTTGTCTTACATGTTCTCCATTCCTAATGGGTGAGCCAGATGATGTCAAAAATCCCCTCTGGGACCACAGCTGTCCGAAGTCATGAACTACACCAAACCCATATTGACTGTCCGTATAAATCGTGATTCGAATTTGATCAGCGGCCAAACAGGCACGAGTCAAAGCAATGATTTCAGCTACCTGCGCGGAGCGTACTCCTTCTAGGCAGGCCGCCTCAACCACTCCTGAAATGGTACATACAAGCAAACGCTGCTCTTAGTTGGCCAACACTGTCTCTTAGGCATGAACCATCGACAAAGAAAATTTCATCTGGGTCAGTCAATGGTTCATCGACAATGTCAGGTCTTGGTTTGGTGCAAAGTTCAGTCACGTCAAGACAATCATGGTCCGCACAATCTTCATCATCCTCATTCGGTATGGGCATCAATGTCGCAGGGTTTAAGACAGAGCACCTTTTCAGAGTCACATTTTCTGCGGCGAGTATGACTTGCTCATACCTTGTTAACCTGTTATTCGTTAGGTGCTGAGTCTTAGTCCTGGTCATCAATAATTCAACCGAGTGTGGCACATATACAGTCAAAGGATGACCCATTACAATGCTTTCACATCTTTCAATGCTGACACCTGTTGCAGCAACGGATCTTAGACATCCGGGCAACGCAGAAGCTACTGGATCTAGAGTAGCTGAAAAGCAGGCAACTGGTCTACGGACACCTCCATGGTTCTGAGCTAAAACTGCTAATGCACATCCTTCTCTCTCACAACACAACAGTGAAAAGGCCTTGTTGTAATCAGGCATTCCCAGAGCTGGGGAGCTACACAACTCCTCTCTCAGTTTTAGGAATGACATCAAGCACTCCTCGTCCCATGGTACCGGATCACTCACATCCTTGGGCGTAAGCCTCTGTAAAGGCTTTGCTCTCAAGGAAAAACTAGGTATCCACTGCCGACAATAGCCGACCATTCCCAAAAACATCCTGACTTCTCTCTGTGTGGTAGGCACTGCCATGTTCATTATTGCCTCAATTCGGTCTGGTGACACCTTCCTCTTGCCTTTTTCTAATCTGTGTCCCAAGTACTGTACCTCATTCAAACAGTACTGCAACTTATTTGGGGACACCTTGTGCCCGTTCTCTGCTAAGTGGTTCAACAGGGCTACCGTGTCTATCCTGCAAGCATCTTCCGTTTCCGAGGCAACAAGGAGATCGTCTATGTATTGCACAAGAACTGAGTTCTGCGGCAATACGAGACTCTCAAGATTCTTTTTCAGGATCTGGTTAAAGATCGATGGACTTTCTGTATACCCTTGAGGGATACGACACCATGTTAACACACGATTTTCCAGCCGGAATGCAAAAAGAAATTGGCTTTCCTCATGGAGCGGTATCGAGAAGAATGCTTGACACAAATCAATGACAGTAAACCACTCGGCTTCACATGGGATCTGAAACAGTATCACTGATGGATTCGGTACCACTGGACAACAAGGGACAACTATCGTGTTGACCTTTCGCAGGTCTTGCACGATCCTGAATTTCCCGCTCGGTTTCTGTAGTCCCATAATAGGTGAATTACAGGGGCTACCTCTAATCTCCTTCAGAATGCCTTTCTTTATGAAAGTCTCGATTACAGGTTTAATCCCTGCGATCGTTTCGGGCAACAGATTGTACTGAGGCGTTCTAGGGAACTCAACATTCTGTTTCACCTGAATCTGCACAGGTTCAACTCCTTTAATTAGCCCTATCTCTTCTCCTGTGAAGTCCCATACCTCAGGTGACACGGTATCTCTCAAATCCGGTGGAAGTTCTTCCACTGTCACCATTGGATACAAGTCTATACACAGATGCTGATTAGCAACTTTAAAAGTAGCATCATCATCCCTCGTCTGAACCTCCACTCCCTTAGGCGTGCAATAAATCGTACAGTTTAATTTACATAACAGGTCTCTTCCCAGAAGACAAACTGGACTAGTATCGCACACCACAAACTGATGTCTAGTTTGGAAGGAGCCTATCCTTACTGGAATTGGTTCGGTCAGCGGGCTGTTTATTCTTTTGTTCGCTACTCCAACAACTTGGATCGATTGTCCCAAGAGGGGTAGGTTGGGGACTACTGCTGATCTTACAGTAGACCGGGTAGCACCAGTGTCGACCAAAAGTGTGGTAGGATGACCATCAATGTCTGCCTCCACAAAAGGTCCTCTCTGATCTACCTCCAAGACTGCTCCAAGGGTGCAGTCATCCTCCCCCCTCAGGCACCGTCAGGATAACGGGTCGGGGCTATACTCATCATTCCCTTCGAAAAGGGGCATCTGCTGATAAGTTCGTATGCTGTGCGGGATCCTTGGTGGCTGTGGGACCTGTACTTGTTGGTTTTGGGCCCCCCTTTCATCGATCTGGGCCTCATTACAGTATTGACTATCTCCGTCACGGGTGCCTGAACCCCTTCCACCTCCTGCTGCACTTGGTTGGCTGGGTTAAAAAGGCACTCGCGCTTCCAATGCCCGATCTGGTGACAAAAATGACACGCAGTGGTCTTCTTCAGTGTCGCCACATCCACCCCCGTCTTGGGATCTATGGGTTTCCCCTTTCCCTGGCCTTGCCCATTCTGGTTCCCTTGGTAATTTCCCTGTCTTCTTCCTAAGGTCCCTCCATTAGGCTGGACCTGAGCTGTCTGCATCTGAACGAGCATCAATTTGTCCTTTAGCTTCCGATGCTTCGAGTCCACTTCATCGCTACAATACCTTGCATACCGCAAGATTTCATCTACCGGCTTGTTCTGCCAACAGATCAAATGGTGCTGTATCATGAGGCTGACTTCTGGTCTCAGACCCAGCACAAACTTTGAGACAAACTGTCCCATATCCTTGGGATCTAATGCATCTAATCCACTATACTGTTTAAAAGCTTGCAAGAGTCTCTCATAATATTTGTGCACCATCTCTTTAGGTTCCTGCACAGTGCGGTCTATCTTGACCCAATCTATATCTTGAGGCGAAATCTTCAGTTTCAACAATGTAATCACTTGCTCGAACTTTTTCATAACAAGGGGTGACGGACCATTCGTGACAGCATCCCTTTCAGGTTCAACAGTCGGCCACTCAACGGCGATTTTACAAGCTGTCCACAAATCTCCCGGCACCACTATGTCAAACAAGGTGTTCAAATCAGTCCATAGCACCTTCGAAATTTTAACAAACCGCTCAACCTGTTTGTACCACTCTACGGGTTTCTCCCTCAGCCGAGGAAAGTCATTTGTAAACGCAGCCAAGTCACCTCTGCTCCACGGCACATATACGTACCCTCCGTTCTGTACTTCCCGTAAATGAAAGTTTCCAACGCCCGTCGCCCCCCCCCGGAGGCGGCGTTTCTCCCTCAATTCTCTTGGCTATTTTCTTCTTTGACCACCTCTCCTCCCATTTGTCCAACAAATTCCATATGCGCATCCCTACAATCAGATCTTTGGTGTGCGTCCTTAATCCTGTGATCCTTTTCTCCTCTAATTCCTGATCACTATATTGCAACCTATGTGGTCCTTGCAATGTTTTTGTTTTATTCAAGTCTACCTCATATCTCCTGGCCAATGCCGTCAATTTCTCATGTGCTATCCTTGCTTTCCGAGTTACATCTTTTGCTATGAAAAGCAGCTCATCTGACCCATAAATTTCTATTCTTTCCAAAGGTAGACTTCCGCTAATCATTTCGTCTACTTCTGCTTTTAACCTTACTACGTCCAGCAACCTTGCCTGTACTGCACTCCTTAGTATTTCTCGCACAAGCTGCGCCATTCTGCTCATCATAGTCGCCACTTTATTCTTGTGACTTGCTCTCTCCTATCGTATTCCTAAAGCTTGATCTGGGTTCGGAAATTTCTCGCTCCCTATCACCTGGCATTCTATCACTTTGGTTCCTTACTGTTGGTGTCCACATCCTCAAAGCTGACTTAGATTCGTGTAAAGATCCTGGTCTGACTGGTCTCTCATCCTCCTGTCTAAAAGAGGAGTCTGCAGTGGCCGGTAATGGCGTACTTGTGTCTAATGGCTTTGGGAAGTGAATCACTTGTACTCCGAACCCATTCTCACTAGCGCTGGTTCTTTCTTCTCCTCTCGTCTGTACTGAACTTCCTTCTCTCACTCGGTCTGGGGCATATACCGGTACTATAGGGCCAATGGTAACCGGTACTGTCAGGGAGTCCGGTAATCGGGTATTCCCTATCGAAGGCTGTGTTGCCGCTCCCTCTGTTCCTGTGGAAATTCTTCCCACTACTCTCATGTTAGTCTGATTCTGCGTTTCACCCCGTTCCACTGCTGAAGTTGATTTTCCCTCTTCTAAATCTGGATTAAATGGAGGTGGTCTCTCTGCCAGCAACCTATCTAACAGACTGTCATCGGTATCACTGTCTTCTTCTTCAATCCTTGTTATCTTCCCACCTTTTATTAACAGTGGGTACAACCTATCTCCTTCGATCGTTTCCACTCTCCACCTTTTCTCCAGTGCATCCCACCTCGCATCTTGAAAGGCCCTGATCGATTTCTTCACCCTTTCCTGGCTCTTATCTCTTTTCCTGTCATATGCTGCCCTAATCCATGCATGTATCGCCTCAAACTGTGTCGGTCTAGGCAGTGGTCATAAAGAAGCCATTATAGTCTTTAGCTGGTACAACACCTCTAACCTGAAAGTGCCATAGCGTGGGAAAGTCAATTCTCCTTCCCCTTCTGTCATTTTATGCCAGTTCTCAAGCCAAATTATGGTATGTAATCCTACATTCGTAGCCATATAATGTGCCGGCGTATCCTCGGGAGGGGTTCCTCTCCACCCCGAGTAACCACATGTCTGTCACCTCTGCACAGTTCTCGTAAAACTTTAAAACATTTCATGGTAAAGCAGCTATCTGTTCGCACCCAATATTTTGTTTTCGCTTCCTGGTTTCAATCCACCAATGCCAGCGCAGCTCACATCAACCGGCCTATCGCAGCGCGGCACTGTCTGACGTCACTCTTCCTCCGCTCGCAGCAGTTCCCCTCTTTGCTAATTGTCTCGTTCTCGTTCACACGTGTCCCAATCACACTCTGAAGCAATGGTCCGTACTCCCGAACAATTACCTCTCTGACTGTCGGTCCTCCAATGACCGATCAGCCTCTCGAAATTGCTGACCTCAATTTGGCAACCGTCTGTCCGCGAAACGACCGGACAATCACCTTTAATCCAATCGATAGGATTCAACGGTTCTAAATTCTGCACACAACAACCCACGACCAGCGTCGGTTATTCACACACTCACACATTTGCTCCCTATCTTCGGTGGTTTGATCAATGACGTCTCGTGATCCCCACCATCTCTGGTCAACAAACTCTATTCTGGGTGTCTTCTACACCCGAATATCTCTCGGTCCCGCGCGCGCTCAAGGTCCGATCCTCAATCACACAACTCTCATTCCAACTCCGCAAGACATTACACAACAGTTAAACACCGCAATCTAACAAGCATTACCCTTTTCATACTCACTCTACCACAAACTGCTACTTCCGCCGCACCGTCACTCTCCGTCAGTTTTCAGCGACCGCCGACGTCCTCCTTTTGCGATCCACTGGATCACCGTCTCTGGGGTTCTATGGGGCAACTAATCTCTCATCGTAATCTAGATCTCCCCTTACTATCAGAGATAACCATCCTAATCTGCTACCAACTGATAACGCTGATTCTTATCTTATCTCTTTTAAGAATCTTCAGGTCGCCAGGATCTTTTTACCTGCTGAATAGTGTGAAGGGAAGAAAATCCTTTTCAGTTATACGACAAATTTTAGAATCCAGTTTACCTTAAAAGACCACTGACTCCGAATTCAATTTTGTGGATTTATTACAGCCAAGAATAATTGCACATGCAAGCACCTCAACACGAGGTTAAAGAAATAGATGGGCACTAATACAAATAGCATCCTACGCAGGAGTCTCATTTGACTCAGAATCAGAAGAATCGTTAGCTCCAGAAGTATTAGACAAGCGATAACTGCTCCAATCTCTATATTATTCTTCATTTACCTAAATAAGGATACAACCTATTAACTGTCCCTACTCTATCACTAAGGTGGCATACCTACTTAACGATTATCCCAAGCAAGAGTAAGTAAAAGGTGTCAGCTGTGAAGACTTCCTAAGAAGTGCACTCACTTAGTACTTAAGCTCAGATTTTAAGATGCTCCTTCACCAAATCCCTCGCTGTCCTCCTCTCTGCTCTCCTCTACCTCTTCTCTGCCCTCCACCCTCGGGACACTATCCCTAATACAAAACCCAAACTACAACTGAACACGCCTTTTGTCACGCCTCTTCGGCCAGGTCTTCTTTCTTGTACTTTTCCATCGAAACGGTTACTTCATCCTGGACGGTTGCGATGACCTTGAGTCCCAGGCACCTTCTCCGCTGAAAGTATCATCCCTAAATTCCATTGCACTCCCATCTTCATGCCTCCCATCGCTCTAACTTATGAAACAAAGAGCCAGTCTTTACTAACGAGGCATGTGTCCTTGCACCTGCAACAGAAGATACGTTCAACAGAAACCCTCTACTGTGCTAATTAAATCTACTATCGGTGCCCAGAGAGCCTTTCCAAGAGAACCTTCTCTGCCCGCAAAATAAGCTAACATAAGAACAAACAGGCCTTTCCCTGGCATATATGCAGTCAGGCCTTTACACAATTTAAACACACAAATCTTAATCACGTCTATAAGCATTGGTTCATTATATTTCATATGCAAAAGTGAACTACATGCGCAACTTAATATGGTACACGTTTAAACTACTGCATCTCGATTACACATGGGCTGATTCCTCTATGCTTTATTTTACACATGATTCAGTTAAGAATTACATTGCATGATAAAATAGCACAATTACATTTCTTATTCATTCTGATAACTGAGTTATAACTACATTTTGCTAGCCATTCATAGATATATAGCTGGATATATGCGGGTGCAAACTATCAGTGATTATGATGCACCTCTACAAATTTCACAAGAACATGGCGCTCTATCAAAAGCACATAAAGCTCTTGTATTCATGTTAATTCTCCTTGCGCGTGGAGAGCTTTGTATTAAATGGATATTGCCCAACCCCCCCTAGAAGCTGAGTCGGTGAGATCAATACAAAAAATAGCGACATTAGACCGAGCTACAGAAATCTCTAAGAGAACGAGGTTTTGGGACCTTTGGGATAATTGGGCTAAGACTTCATGCCTGTGTTAGGTTGCTTCTTTTTTCTTTTTCTTCTTTCTTTTTGTTTTGTTGCTTTTTGTAAATACCTTCCTATTTCTTCTGATTGAATATGTTACTTTCACTGGTCCAATGATTAACAACATGATATACAGGTAGTTTGAACGGGAGGAAGGTGTTCCTCCGTCCATTGGTTTTGTGGTCCAACGCTCAGCACCTGTTTAAAGGAGTCAGTTCCAGGTTGGCAGCTCACATAAGACTCAGGATGTTTTCACATCCCTCCCTTGGGGGAGAGACCGAGGTCTTTCAGTCAGCTGCAGTTGCCTGGATCCTTTTGACACCTAATATGAAAAATGGCAAATGAGGACTTAATAAAAAGATTTTTTTAAAAAGAGGATTCGTGGGGTTGTAAATGACCAAGCTAAAGAAGCAGAGCTGTGTAAGCCTGTTCAAATTACTCCCATTCTCATAAAAAATCTCTACCTTGATAGAGACCAGCTGTCTAGCTTCAGACCACTTGCCAACCTCCAATGTATAGGGAAATTCATGGAGAGATGCTGTGCAAACCAATTATACCATTATTGTTAAGGAACATATACTAGCAGACAGCAAATATGGCTTTCATCCTGATTTTATGATAAAAACAGAATTCCTGAATCACACTGTATGACCCAGTGTGTAGTAACTGTATAGCTCTTCAATCCCTGGCTGTACAGCACCCAGGATGATGTGCTGCATGGCTAAACACTTATAAGGTCCCAAAGGCAAGGCCTATTGGCTATGCCAATGCTTGTTTATCATTGTGTCACCAGTTAATCTCTTCATTCATTTAACCAACATCCAACTGTGTTTTCATGTGTGTTGTCTGACTGAATGCAAGTCTGTATTTGTGTTGCCTGTTTAAGGATGTTTAAGTGTGTGTATCTATATCTATATATCCATATCTATCTATCTACCTACCTCTATATATATGTATGTGTATATATATATATATAGATGTAAACAGTGGCTATGTACACATAGGCACCTGCATGTTTAGTTTTTGTTCATCCATCCAAACATGTCACACAGTAACATATGGCTATTTCAACAAAAAACATATTTTCCTAAAAAACGTCAGACATATTTGCTTTGTCAATGCATGTTTAAATTGCAAAACTCTCCCCCTTCGTGCAAACTTTAGTGAGAGTACGTCTTCTACTCAAAATGTTGTATTTTTGTTGTAAAAAGTAAAAGTAATATGACTAGTGTTACATCTCGTTGCTGTACACTGCTGTGCACGTTAAACTATACCTCCTCATCTGAAGCAATTTTTGGAACATTTGTGCAGCGCTAGAAACTAGTGAACTGAAAAAGCATTAGAGTGGCCGAGACAACTGCAAATGTTGCTCCCCTCCCCCACTGCAGCAGCTCTGCAGCTTTACTTGTCTGGTCAACGCGTAAGAAGAGAGTTCCCCAAGGGAGCTGCGCCTGATTGCAGAGCCTGCACAGAGGAAGAGCGGACAGGGTTGTGCTCGAGACCGCGGCTGATGAAAGCTCTTTAAAAAAAATGCTCTTGTCCCTGCTATATTCAGCCCAATTGTTCTGTGATGTGTCAAACTGAGCAAGATATTTCAGATTTTAATGATGTCCAGCTGCTGTCTGTGGGACTAACAAGGTCCCTGAGGGAAGCAATCTCTTCTTTTCATTATGGTCTATTTTAACGAAAGGCTCACAGGAAATAATAAGCAAGACTTTCTGTTGGGGAATCATTTGCACAAAACAATTAAGAAAATTGGAGAATGCACTAATGAATGCCCGCCACAAACACAGGTATTTTCCCAAGCCTGACGGCAAAGGGGCATTCGCAGTCAAATATAAATCATATTTCACCCATAATGTTTCATTCCGATATAGCGATTGCTATCGTTTTCAAGTGCTCTCAATTAAGTATTATTTTTACTGATTATTATTGTCTTTTTTGGCACCATCTGCTGGGGAGAAGAAAATAATCAGCACAAGTTTACACATTTTGATCAAGTGGGAAAACTGGAACTTCAGCTCAGGTCTCCTGGTTCCCTTACTTGCTTTCTGTACTAAGGAAATGCATTTGGAAAATAACTTGTGCTAGACATGGCATCTTTTGGCGTGATTCCCCCTGTCTTTTTGCTTCTGATCTCCTGTTTTTTTTACTGTGTGCTGCATTTAGTTTTTGCTGGTTTTAGAACTCTGGGCACTTTACCACTGCTGACCAGTTCTAAAGTTCTAGAGCTCCCTCTACTAATTGTACTTGTGATTGGTTTATCCATGATTGGCATATCTGATTTACTAGTAAGTCCCTAGTAAAGTGCACCAGGTGTACCCAGGGCCTGTAAATCAAATGCTACTAGTGGGCCTGCAGCACTGATTGTGCCACCCACATGAGTAGCCCTGAAAACATGTTTCAGACCTGCCACTGCAGTGTCTGTGAGTGCAGTTTTAAGCTGCCATTTCGACCTGGCAAGTGCACCCACTTGTCAGGCCCAAACCTTCCCTTTTACTACGTGTAAGTCACCCCTAAGGTAGGACCATGGGAGCCCCATGGGCAGCTGTTGTGTAGTTCCTATAATACCTATACAGGATCTGCGCGTTTGGACAATATACACTGCAGGATCAGTGTCAGACTGATTCTAGACACCCCCACTGGGTATGTTGGCCTGTGTACCAGCTAGCTCACAGTGCCACTAGAAACTCCTCTTACCAAGGAGAGAATTGTTCTTGGCAACCATCGAACATGACAACCCTGATCCCTCAGGACCGTGGAAACAGTGTACTACATTATTTCATTCGGGAGAGGATATTCTTGTTCATATTGCACAAATGCTTATGTTTTCAGATTTGGATCATATCTGTATTCTACATCTGATGCAGTGAGAGAATTAGCCCATTGTATCCATCTCAGATGTAACGCTTTAGCGCTAGGAATGCTTGCCTTTGTCGCAGCCTCTAAGGCTGGTACTGGAGTCACGACAATTATTCTTTTCTCCTAAGCCAGTGCTCTTTCTCTCACTACAGCAGTCTGTACTGCTGTCAGAATTTTTTCTGTGGCTGCGAAACGCATCTCAGCATTTGTGTACAAGTGTGATTTGTAAGCAATGGGTACTGTTTCGCCTTCATTATATGTGAGGTATGTCTACCCAGATTGACCCGCAACTATACAAATCACCAGGTTGCGGACATTTACGAGTATCTGTAAGTGTTTTGACGCTATCATGTCAGCCTGGAGTGAACAAAGTGTTTCTGTGTGTTCCTGTGTCCATTGCCTAACTGAAAAATCAGGTCTTATGAGGTCGTAGAAAGGTTTAACCCTTTCTGCGTAATCCAAAATGTATGTTCTGCCGAAATTTAGAAATCCCAGTTTGGATTGTACATTTTTCAGTGATTTTGGAGGTTGGAGCAGCGCACATTTTTCTAAAAAGTTAGCTGCCAGGCTTTTCCCTTCACTTGAAAGCTCATATCCCAAAAATAGGTCGCTGAGGTGGGCTATTTTTGATTTTTTGAAGTTAAATTTGTAACCCTCTGAGGCGAATCCCAAAATTATGGTATTCACCCTCGTCAAGTCAAGTGTTCCTCCAGGTCATCATTCGTCAGATAAATATCATCTACATAGGACAATGCCTCCTCATCCAGATTTTGAAGTAATTCAGTTATTCTGGCAGAAAACAGCCCAGAGCTATTTTTATATCCCTGGGCTAGTTGACAAAATTGTCGCTGGGACCCTAGCGCTGAGAATGCCGTCAAGGATCTGCTCTCAGGCACCATATTCTGGCAGAAAAATCCATTTGAGATATCTAGTGTTGTTTTGTTATTTTTCCGCACAATGTTATTCATTAATGCGGCACTGTGTGCATTTTGTACTGCAAATGTTTCAGTGCATGAATTTAGATGTCTGTAATCCAAAACTAGACGATATGTATTGTCAGGTTTCATTACGGGAAACAAAGGGTTATTCATTGAAGAGGTGCAAGTTTCAATTACACCCTGGTATTCAAGTTGATCTAAGATCTCTCTGACCTGTTTTCTAGCTTCTTGCTTAATTGGATACTGTCTCTGTGGAGTTGGAGTAGATTTTAATGGTATCACATGGTGGGTTGACTCTTCATCCCATCCAACATGGTTTCGATATAGTGATGGTGCAAGGGCTACTGCCCACTCCCGTGCATATGTATGTTTTAGATATTGGGGAACAAGGTCAGAAAAAGCTGGCATAATTACTGTTTCTCCTTTTGGGCAATCCATAACAATAGCAGTGGGCCAATCTTTTTCAGCTAATAAAATGTCATAGCCAAAAGTTAGTTCTCCCAAAAGATACCTTTAATTTTCCTGGGTTTGTCCCCTCCATCCGGAGTGTTATTTCATGTAACCTTTGTGGGACACTCACCCTAGTTTCAGGTGTTTCCACCGTGATATACTCACTCAACTCCACTGTCACCAGAAATTCCATCAGGTTCTGGCGAGCTATTGTTACTTCTGCTGCGCTGTCTAGCATCATCAGCGCCCATTTCCCCGTTCAGTAGTTGAGTCCTCAGAATTCTGGGCATGTCTGATCTTGAGACCTGCTACTTTCTTCTTTTTGAATTGAGGTTTAGGTTTTTGTTTTTCTTCTTTCTTAGGTGCGTAGTCCACAGCGCGTTGCGTGTCTCTGGACTTTGTACGCTCCTCCTGTCTGTGTTCCAACCGTCCTTCTCTCTCAGAGTTTATTGAAGATCCCTGAAAGGAACGAGAGGAACGTGTATCAGTGTCCTGATACCTGTCAGGTTTTCTAATGTTGTCCCTATTCCTAAGGTTATATCTCCTTTCGGAGGTCTCCTTTTGAGGAGATCTACCTCTGGATTGAGGTCTAATGTCTTTATTCTTTTGTTGTTTGTTATTGTCCCATTTCTTCTTTGAAGAAACTGGTGTTTGCTTTGCCTGCTCTTTATCTGGACCCCCATTAGTTGAGGTTTTACTGGTCTAGCTCCCAAACTATCCCTGCCTAATTCTACATAAGCAGTTTCAATAATTTTAGGTAATTCTGTCTCCTGTTGTAAAGGAGTGAAATCTCTCAGGCGTTGGCATATTGCCACTGATGCTGCTTCCCCTTTAATGTTTGCTAATATTATAGCTGATACCTGGGCGAAGTTGTTTAATAACTTCATCCCTAAGTTCAGAGCAGGTTCTGCTCCATACTCGTTCTGTATTTGTCTCAATATGTCTGGTATCACTGCTAATGAAGGGATACCATGAGTTCTGGTATATATTGCAGAGAAGACCGTACCCAAAGAAGTACAATCCTCTATGGGGGTAGCTATTCCCATTGACAAGCAGATTGTTAGCATTCTATGCTTTTCACGTGGGCTGGTGTTTGGAAATACCGCCTCTAGCTGTGTTATTTTTTGAGCCACCCAAAATGGCATTTGTTCATGTTTAGTGGGCAATTTACCCATCACTGCGTATAATGTTTGTGGTGTTATTTTAGTTGTAGAAGTTTGGACTGGTCCTGGTTGTGTAGCCGATGTCGGGTGAAGTGTGAGTGTTCTCATCACAAACTGTGTCATGTTTCTGTAAAGTTTTATTAATTCTTTATGCTGTGTAAGTAAGTCTCCTCCTGGCATTGTGTCAATGTCAGGGTATGGTGTGTAGGCCGCTAGTACTGGCCATGTTGCGCCGTCTCTTCTGAGCGGACCGAGTCTTACTCTATTTCTTGTATGGGGTAGGGCACCTTTAAACCAGTATAAATGTTCATGGTAAGTGAGTGGAATTTCAATGTCCTCATATGGACAATATTCGTTTGGTATTTCATCTTCTGTATAGTAATGAAATGTCTTTGTTAATGCATTTGCTTGTGGGAATGTAACCCATGAATAGAATTCCTCTGTTCTAAATGATTTGTGTGCCTCAATCACGAATGTTACCTGCCCCCCTATATGTTAAACCGTATGCGGCTAGTTTTAAGGTGATGGCAGTTCTAACATTTTCTGAAATGTGTATTGCATCTGCATCTTCTTCTTCCTGGACTGATATATTCAGTTTGCGCACAGTGTCTCCCTGTTCAGTCATTGTTTTTTAATAAGTAGAGCTTTTCAAGGGAACTGAGATAAGGTGTTATGCACAATAGGAACAATGTATCCTTCAAGCTTGATTAAACCAACACCCCAATACATAGGATTCTGCCTACTCAGCTGTGGCGGATTTTTTGTTCTCTCCCACTCCAGACGTCTCTGGGGAAATGTGAGTAGGCATCTTTGAGAATAGCACGACTGAACTACTCAGATTTGACCGTTAAATAAATACCCAACCAACGTTGGTGGCGCCATGTCGTGTAGTTCCTATAATACCTCTAAAGGAGCTGCGCGTTTTGGACAACATACACTGCAGGATTGGTGTCAGACTGATTCTAGACACACCCACCGGGTATGTTGGCCTCTGTACCAGCTAGCTCACAGTGCCACTAGAAACTTTTCTTACCAAGGAGAGAATAGTTCTTGGCAACCATCGAACATGACAACCCTGATCCCTCAGGACCGTGGAAACAGTGTACTACTTTTCGCTCAGTCACTCGTGCTCACTTAGTCTCAGAGAGATACACAGAATAAACAGTAGGGACGTTTTCAATCAGTATTTATTGAACAGTCGTTATTCTAGTGTAAAATAGGTGTGCTGAAACAATGATTAGACAGTAACAGATATAGATGATTAGACCACTAGGAAAGTAAAAGGATGGTAGAGTGCTACCATCTTGCTATAACCATGAATACAGGCAAGTATATAAAATACATGATAATAAAATGCGTACTCCTACGATGCTACCCTAACTAGATGTACCTAAGTGTACCTAGCATGTATGTAGGTGTTAAGCCAAGAATCCCTCTAGGATGAAGTCAACCCCCATTACCTGAAGTGAGAAGGTGTGGGACCCCGTCCTGGTTTCAGGTTGGTCACCCCGCAAGGGATGTCAGACCACTGCGAGCTGGAGCATCTGCATGCAGGGGCTTCAGCGTCTCGCATCAGTGTGTTGGCATGGAAGTCCTGATCTCCTCTCTCTATCTCAGCAAGATGTGATGTTTATATACCCGAAGGTATCCCCAGGGTTTCTACCTTGCTGTGCCACTGTCAGACTAAGGATGACGTCGGGAATGAACCTTGTACATAGTTATTATGCAGGAGATGGTAGCCCTGCTGAGATTCCAAGAATCCAAGGATCCTCATGCATAATGTATGAGGCTATTTGGTCAGGGAAAACCCCACGTTTTGTAGCAGTACCGTAACTAGGTAAAGGGTCAGTCCTAGCAGCCCCTTATGTATGTAGTGTAGGGATGAATATAGGTGAATGGTTGGGATGTTACCCGAGCCTATATTGGGGTACCTATATGGAATATAACACAGGGTGCAGTGTATTTTAAAGGTAGGACATGTACTGGTGTGTTTTACATATCCTAATAGTGAAATACTGCTAATTTTGTTTTTCACTATTGCAAGGACTTTCTCTCCCATAGGGTAACATGGGGATTGACTTGAAATATTTGTCAAGTGTAATTTCCCATTGGGAGCAGATTGAGATTTGGAGTTTGGGGTCTCTGAGCTCACAATTAAAAAATACATCCTTTGGTAAGTTGGTTTTTAAATTGCGTGTTTGAAAATGCCATTTTAGAAAGTGGGTATTTTCTTGCTTAACCATTCTGTGCCTCTGCCTGTCTGTAGAATACATGTCTGGGTTGGCTGACAGTTTGGCTCTTGTGCATTCACTCTAGGCAGTCACAAAGGGAGCTGAGGTCTGCTTTGCATATCCTGATGGCCCATCACCAGTCTGATGGGCCTTCCTCAGCTACAGTGGTAGGAGGAGATGTCACTGATACCTGAATAGGGCTGTGCCTGTCCTCACACAAAGTTGTCACCACCCCCTGTAGTGTGTCTGGAGCCAGGTCAGGGATAGGCAGGGTCTTGTGCACCACAAAGATTTTCCTTTGGAGTTTACCTATTTCAAAGGCAGAAAGGGGTATAAGTATTGGACCTCTGACACCCTAAAATCCGAATAGTTGTGGACTGAGGACATTCTGCCAGGAAGAAGAGCTGGATGCTGTATGAGGGACTGCCACTCTGCCTGTTGCTTTGTTGTGCTGGCCTGCTGCTTGCTGGTTCTGTCCTTGGAGTGAAAAGACTGAACTATGCTTTCTATATCCTGTTTCCAAGGTTCTCCAAGGGCTTGTGTGTGCTTGCCTCCTGTTAAGAAGTCTCAGGGCCATCATAGACTTCACCTACCAGTGCCTGGGCTCTTCTACTGAGAGGCCTGACTTGCCAAGTGGTGCCAAATCCAGTTCCTGGGCCCTTGGAAGTGTAACCTGGTGAGAAAATTCATGCATTGACTCTCAGTGCCTGTTTTCTTGATTCAGCATCTGGTTTGCGGTTGAAAAATCACAGCAGTGTGAGTACCAAGCACTGTGTCACCGACATCCATGACACCCACTCCAACTCTGACGCAGCACCTGCTCCGCAGCTAAAGAATCGTTGCAGTGCCTGCTTCACGGCTGTGAAATAGACGCAGCACCTGCATCGCCGCTGTTGCCACGATGCAGTGCGTCTGGATTTTCGATGCATCGTCCCTTGACGCCGACTCTTCATCAGCACCGCGCCACAGTAAGGAACCGAGGCCGCGTGTCTGGAACTCAACGCATCACCTCTCTTTTCTAGTAAGGAACCGTCGCATCACCTCCCCTGTCAGTAAGAAACCAATGTATCACCTCCCCTGCCAAGCTGTAAGGAACAGACGCATCACCTCCCCTGCCAGTAAGGAACCAACACATCACCTCCCCTGTGGAGTAAGGAACCAATGCATCACTTTGCTTTTCCTGCACCTCACAATATCAAGATATCTTGACTGTATGTTGGATTTGTGTCAGTTTGGTCTTGTTTTATTCAGATAAATATTGGCTATTTTTGTAAACTGGTGTGGACTCCTTTCTTACAGTTTTCACTGTATTACTGTGTGTGCATGTACACATGCTTTACACATTGCCTCTGAGATAAGCCTGACTACTCATGCCAAGCTACCATGGGGGTGAACCAGGGTTATTTTAGCTGAGTGACTTCCTTACCCTGGCTAGAGTAAGGGTCCCTCCTTGGACAGGGTGCAAACCACTGCCAACTAGAGACCCCATTTCTAACAGTTTGTTAAACACATTCAGCCACGTTTCTAATAGGAACAAACATTGGCCAAGCTAATAGGTCTGGTCCTTTGCATAGCTACAGTCCTGCAAGCCATTACTCGTTGTCACTCTCGAGCCAGAAACAACTGCATAACAAGTCTATCACAGAGCTCAATAACAACTCATTACTAGAGGTCACTCTAAAGTCCGATGCAAAATGCACAAAATTTGTTCACAAATATGTAGTTTGTTGTTACTGGGTGTCCCTCTCAAGTAAGATCCAACTGAAGTCACCACAAACCTGCAGAACCTCTAGTTGTTACCTGAAGTCACTCTCGAATCAGATATAAATTCTTCAAATGGCATGCACCAAGCTGAGGGTATGTGGTTTTAACATATTCATTTGGACACACATTTACTTGAAAATACCAGTGCCTTTTGGTAGCTAGCCCTTGGGCCTAGATTTACAAAACTGTCCCGCAATGCAGCGTAGTGCAGCAGACAAGAATGCTGCGCTGCGTTGCATGTTAGGGAGAGAGCAGGAGAGCGCCATATCTACAGAGATATGGCACTCTCCTCCCCTCTCCCCAGCGCCAGTACAGTATTTTGATGCTGAGTGCCCCACACACACCTTTGCACCATAGTGCAAATGTGTGTGTGTGAGTCTATCATAGGTTTTGTACTGGAAGAGTTCCCTACTTTGTATATGTGCTGTACAGTGCAGCACACATGCAAAGTCGGAAAAGAAGGGAGAAATGAAAACATTTCTCCTTTTAATACCTCCTTTCAAATGGCATTAATTTTTGGGGCAAAACCCTGTCTATTATTGTTAGCAGATAGGATTTTGCATCACAAAGCATGGGTGGTTGCATGGGAACGCCCATGTACCACCCATGTAATGCCCCCTTGATGCTAACTAATACAAAGCAGAGCTCCGTGCTGCTTTGTGTTACTTCTGTGCTATTTACTAGAAAGTAAATAACAAAAAAGCATTTTGTGCTGGTTTGCGTCACTTTTGTGATGCAAACCCAGCACAAAATGTTTGCAAATCTACCCCTCTGTGTTTATGTTTAGGTGGATGTTAAAGATCTAAGGGTCATCTTGAAGTAAATATACTCACTGGCTAAAGTGGGTTGATCCATCCACCTATTGTATGTGCTATGGTGGAAGCGGGCATAATTTGAGTAGCAATTAAGCAGCCTAATAGATAAAAATGATTGACTAGCTGCACTTTATATGTACATATTTTTATTGTGTTTTTTGGGAAACACCAGGCTGGCAGCTTATAATAAATGGCTTAGTTACTATGAAACCCTTGTGATGGCATTCTAGTATAGAGTCACTAATAAATTCAAATTCCTTCAACATTATTCTTTGGAAACAGGTTTTTGAGTGGCACAATACTTGTGTGCCAATAATTGCAGTAATTATATTATAGTTCACAGCTGTAGGCTTTATGCTGTGATAGGAAGAAGCAAAATTTCAGTGGAGCAACACAATAAGTAAAAATATTTGATGAAAGAGTCTATCTATCTATCTATCTATCTATCTATCTATATACATATATATATATACACAAACACACATATTTATATATATATATGTGTGTGTATGTGTGTGTATATGGATGGATGGATTTGTTTTCTGGGGGTTTGCAAACACACTGCCCTACTCTGTATGCTGTGGTAGGAGGAATGTCAGTGGAGTCAACATTGCAAGTTTCAATAAATGTCTTTATTGATACGTAAATAGTTGACACCCTCCTATACATAGGAATTAGCCGTCTTTGAGAAATAGAAATGTATGAACAGTTCTATTCTTGGAGAACTACATTTTTAGGTGAATGTATAATGTGCAAGGGAAAAATGCAGTGACTCACAATCAGGGCCGGACTGGCCGTAGCGGGCACCGGGCATTTCGCCGGTGGGCTGCCAGGGTGGGGCCCGGTTTTGGGCCCCTGGGGGGCCATTTTTGTTACAGGGCCGTTTTTGCAGCATAGCTGCAATATCGGCCCCTGTAACAAAATTGGCCGAAACTGGCCCTGGCAAACAGCTCGGCCGCACCCCCAACCCCCGGGGAGCCGGCCGAGCACTTTGCCAGGGCCGGTTTTGGTTTCCAGTCCGGCCCTGCTCACAATGAACATGTCCAGTGAGTTGTTCCACTGATCTATACTTTGTGCTGTGGTGGGCGAAAGTATAATTTTATTGACATTTGAATAGAACAATGATCAAACAGTGCTGATTGAGACCACTGTATGTATGCATTTTTGTTAGGATATGTATTAGGAAAAATTAAGCTGCCTAAAGCTGTTTTTAGGGCAGACCTAAAAAGAAGCATAATGACCTATCAAAATCTGTTCATTTTGTTCCTTGTTGTGACATTCAGGAAAGTGTGTAAAATCAATGGCTTTGCTGTTTACATAATGTATACTAAACCTTGTTGGAGCCCATCAAAAATATTGCTCCATATAAAAAAGACCACACATTAAACAAGTAATAAATGAATTTACCTTTTCATCCTGTTACATTCTTGTATGCTGGTGAGATATGACCTACTTACAGGCCGTCGCAAAAAACGTTGTTTGCTTCACATCCATGCAGCAGCAAACCTTATGTTAGCTAAACATTTACTGTGCCAAACGTGGCACAAACGTAGCCCAACTGAATGGTTCAATGGGTGGCTCTACAGAGAAATTCTATTAAAATAGTGCATGTCTGTAATGAAATGTTTCATGAGTACCATGAGAGCTCCTGGAGAGCCTACAATGCTTAATCACAACCAAGAAGTTCTCTTTGTGCAATTGATAGAGTCCAGGTTATTATTGTTATCCACCTCAATATTATCCAAACAAATATCATTGAATCGGAAAAAAATCTGATATGACTTTATCAGTGAGGGGAGGATAAAATGTGAGTTGATCCACCAGGATTCAAACCTGTAACCAACAGCAGATCACATCAATGAATGCATTAGACCACTGAGCCACCAGCCTGTTGGGACACGGTCAGTGATATTAAAGGTGATCAGGCCACAGCTTACAAGAAGCAGGCAAGGCTCCCTAGAACTGAAGGATGAGGGGAGCAGGTCCACTCAGCATAGGTTGGAACAGGCGCAAGTCATTGACAGGTCAACCAGTCTGGCACACTTGGTGGAGAACCTATGGCATCCCTTACACAGCAATGGAAATGATAAGCGCACAATCTTGCAAAGCATTGGCTACCGGATCCATGTTGGATTCACAAAACAAATTGATTATAGTTACTTGACTGGATCACTAAAACTATAGAACAAGTCAGAGCAGTGTATGGAATCTATGTCTGTAAAGTGCTTACTACTGCTATACACTGAGCATTGCAAATTAGTTAAATAGACTTAAAACAGGATCCTGGAAACAGCACCACGCAACCAGCGAAGAGGCAGCATTATTCCAACCGAGGTGCAGGATGTATTTAGCCTCTTGTAGGGTGGGTAGTATCCCATCACCCTCTTTGTACCAAGTAACGCCTTCGATAGAGGCACAGATCTTAGCAGAGTGGTCAGCTTGATTGGGTGGGGAGAGGACATGTTCGCGAGTAACCTCCACGCCCTGTGGCAGAAGTAAATGGAAAAAAGTTAACATTATCAACTGAAGGCATGATATGTTTATTGATTTTTGCTCTTGCTGTGAGTTTTTGGTGGGTGAGGGGTTGGCCGGATGGGGGTTCTGGCCTACTGTTGGTCAAGACTTTCTTTTCATGCCCACGGATGGAAAGTGCATGGCGGTGTGCCAGTGTGGCTGGGTCTGTCGGGTGCCCCTAGCTTGGGTGGTGCCTTGAAGGTATAGTGCCTTTGAGTTCGCTGGTTGCATTCACTTGAAAATAAGTGATTCTGATATGTTGCATAATGATGTGCTGTTAAAATAATGTCAAATGTGGCAACACAGACTTTGGTTGGACATCATAACCTGCCCTATGTGGATGCAAGTATAAATTTGGTGATATAGAACAATGTTATGTCATAAAGAATTCTGGAAAGAAATGACATATAAACTATAACATGCTTGATGTTTGATTTGAAGTAAAGAAAGCTAAGGCCCACTATGAATACCAACAAACTGTGGTCTGTTTTCTGTATGGTATGTGTCTGGGTTTTAAGGGGGCTGATATCAACTGGGTACACAAGTGAGCGAACTATGATTAGTAAACTGCATTGAACACTGAGCGATATGCAGAGAGAACACATAGACAAGGAGATTCATTTAATTGAAATCACAAGACAGCTGTTTTGAGAGTGGTGTCAGTCAATGTATTCATAACTATTACTGCGGAGGGGGTCTAAGCTGTTAGGTAAGGTGCGGGTGAGACATGAATTGGAGAGGAAACGGGAAGTGATTTAGTTTGAAAAGTGATATGGGGTTGGAATCTTAAGTATATATAGCCATGTGAAGAACTGCATTTAGACCACAAACACAATGAAGAATAGCACAGAATAGGAGATGAAATCTTTTAAGTCCTTCAGACATTAAAGGGGCATTTTTCATCATTCCCAAACAGGACCACCTCACTCATCAGGGACACCGTCCTTATGGTCTCATTTACAAATGATTGCCATCAAGCGCATTCGTTTATGTAATGCAATGGAAGTTAACTAAGACTCCCAGATCCAGAATGCACTAGGTTGTCACATGAAAGCCCGTGAATGGGAAACATGGTGTCTGGAATGGCCAGGAGTGAAGTAGCAATCCTATGTGTCTTTAACCCCTTGCCCGCGATCGGAATTCCGCTCGTGTGCTGGACATTCCGATCGCGGGTGTGGTCGTGACGAGCTCAGCTCGTCATGCGCACAGCGCTACCGCGCAGCATGACGAGCTGAGCTCGTCACGCGCATCGAAGGGGTTAACAGATTCATAAATAAATGTAATAAGCATGCCACCAATTATTAGGCCTTCTAGAGATGGTGCTGAATGGCACAAGCGTGAAGGCAGAGATAGGCATGTGGATATTTCAGCCCTCTAAGAAGACGCTTTTGAGGGCAGAGGGGAGAAGATGGCCGGCAGGAAAAGGGCACCAACTATGGAAAGCATTCACACCTTGCCATCAGCCATGTGTTGGTTTCCTCCAGGGGCGTCGTGAACCCCAGCTTTAGCAGCTCCAGCGGGGTGGAGCTCTTTATGGGCCTCTTCTGTCTGCAACTCGGCTGACAAAAGGTCATCATTATTGCGGGAATACAGCCAGCTTTGGACCGTGCAGGTAAGAGAGGTGAGGCGGTGGGGCCGGGTGGGGGGGGGAGGGGGATTTCCACAGACGACAACGAGGGAAAATTAATTATTTATTTAATTTTCCCTTGTGGTCGTCTGTCGAATCCCCCCCCCCCCGCCACCAACCCAGCCCACCACCCTACCGCTCTTACATGCATGGGTCGCGGCTGAATACAGCATCAGTAGAAGAGCAGCAGGAGCAAGGGAAAGACAGCTGGGTAAACACAACAGGGACAGAAAGAAGAAATACTGGAAAGAAGAGTGAAAGGAAGGAAGGTTGGGGGATGAATGAGTATGTGGATGAACGAGTTGGTGAAAGGATGAGTGAATGATAGGTGGATGGTCAGGTGAAAGGATGACAAAGTAAAGGGATGGGTGCATGAGTGAGTGAATGGATAGGTGGATGGACAGGTGAAAGTATGGCAGAGTAAAGGGATGGATATATCGGTGGATGGGCAGGTGAACGGATGACAGAGTAAAGGGATGGATGGATGGATAGGTGGATGGACAGGTGAAAGGATGGCAGAGTAAAGGAGTGGATGGATCGGTGGATGGACAGGTGAAAGGATGGCAGAGTAAAGGGATAGATATATCGGTGGATGGGCAGGTGACCGGATTATAGAGTAAAGGGATAGATGGATAGGTGGATGGACAGGTGAAAGGATAGCAGAGTAAAGTAATGGATGGATAGGTGATAGAGTAAAGGGATGGATGGATAGGTGGATAGAAAGGTGAAAGGATAGCAGAGTAAAGTAATGGATGGATAGGTGATAGAGTAAAGGGATGGATGGATAGGTGGATGGGCAGGTGAAAGGATGGCAGAGTAAAGGGATAGATAGTGGATGGGCAGGTGAAACGATGGCTAGATGGTGGGCAGAGTGGACGTGTGGATGATGGATCGCAGAGTTGATGGATGGATGAATGGCAGAGTGGATGGATGTGTGGATGGATGAATTAATGGATGGATGGCAGACTGGATGAATGGATGGATGAGTGGATGGATGGAATGGGAAAAGATTGAATGATGGAGAAAAGAATGAATGAACGACAGAATGTAAAGGTGAAATTGTGGATTTCAGCAGGTGGATGGAAGAGTGAAAGAATACATGGATAGATGCATAGATGGAAAAAAGAAAGAAGCTGTTCTAGGGAGGGTCCAGCTCCCGTGCATTGCTTTGCTTGCTTGGTGGCATCGGCGCTTTAGCTCAAAGTGGGGGCGATTTTAATTTTCTGGCTACACTCTTGGTTTCCTCCCAGTAACTTACACACACCTCCCCTGTGAAACAGAGACATGGTCTCCACATCCCCGTGAGGCAGTGATATGGTCTGTACATGTTCTGAATCCACCCCTTCCTCATATTCCTAAGGGGGCGCCATCACTTTGTGCCACTGTTCCTTTCGGTATATTACACACACCTCCCGAGTCCCAAGCGAGACATAAAGGAGACCTGCGCGTGCTGGACCATTCTGGCTCTACTCGCTCTTTCAATTAACAAGAATAAGATCGTTTATAGGATTTACATATTTGTTAAATCATAAAACCTGTCCTAGTTATGAACTTGGCTCATGATCAGTCTACAGCATCGCTCCAATGCGCAGTACTTTTAAATAATCAAGTCGAGGGTCCCTGAGCGCTAGGCCTGTCACAATGGCTCAAAACTAATTATGTCACTCACAAGTGGGTACCAAGTAACAAGAAAAATCGAAAAGAAATGCGCTCACGCTAAAACCCTGCTCCTGCAAACGTAATCGGCTTAGGTGCTGGTCGAGGCCCGCTCATATTGAATTTCATGAAATCATAAATCAATGACCTTCTTTTCTGCAGGAGAGGAAACCAATCAAATTCGAGTGGTTGAGGAAAAGTGTCCGACCCCCTCCTCCGTGTGAGAAGCGCAGACGGCGTTATTGAGATGTTCACTAGGATGCTTACGTGTCTTTTTTCTGTAAATCAGAAACGCAAATCTCCATTCTGTTCTAGAATCAACCCGCGCACCTTGCTTCGGCTCGAGCGCGGAATGACGCATGAAGTCTACGTAGGTCAGCTGCGTGCTGCAATCCCTAACCTTTCTCACTTTGCTGATGCATTTCGCAGCCAGGCGCCACTTAGCATCTGCTGTTGCCACCTGTGCTTTATGAAGTGTTTGTCGCAGACACGCGACATTTTTTTATGCTGGTGAAAACATAAACTGTCGTCTAATCTAAGTGCTACGCGAATTACATTTTGGCTTGGGAGCCCGACGACTGTTTGTTTTTCTAGTGCACTTTGCGTGACCTGCTAATGGAAGCTCAGTAGCAGGCAGTTAGATCGCTTTTTGAGGTCATTTGATACATAGAACACCTACCTGCAATAAATAGAGAAATGCTTTAGAAACAAGCATTGGCATAGCCAATAGGTCTCGCCTTTGGGACCTTATAAGTGTTTAGCCATGCAGCATATTATCTCAGTTGAAGGTTTAAGATAGGTTTGAAAGGCTACTTCTGTGGGTGGCACAAGCAGTGCGCCAGGTCCACTAGAAGCATTTTATTTATAGGCCCTGGGTATATGAGATATCACTTTACAAAGGACTTCCAAGTAAATTAAATATGCCAAACAGGTGTAAACCAATCATTACAGGTTTAGAGGAGAGAGCACATGCACTTAAGCACTGATTAGCACAGGGCCAGACTGGGAACCCAAAGCAGCCCAGGCAATTTACTCAGACCAGCCCCTGGGTAAGCATTTCCTGGCCCCAGGAGGCTGGAAACGCATGCTTGCTGCTTTTGTTACTAGGGGCCGGTATTGCAGCACCTCTGCAAAACTGGCCCCGTCACAAAACCTGCCTCCACCGCTGCAAAACTGGCCCCCACCCTTCCAGCCTCCCGGAGAAATGCCGGAGGCCTGAAACTGCCTTTCCGGCTCTGGATTAGCAGTGGTAAAGTGCCTAGAGTTCTAAAGCCAACAAAAAAGGGTCAGAAACATAGGAGGAGGAAGGCAAAAAGTTTGGGGATAACCCTGCAAAAAGGGTCAGGTTCAACAAATGCACATAGACCAATGGCGTCCAGGGCGGCCCCTGTGTTTGCCGCCCGTGGCGGCCGAATCTAAGAGCGGGAGGAGGTAAGAGCGGGGGGGCACTAACCGCCACCCCCAAAACTCGTGCCGCCTGGGGCGGACCACCCCCGCGCCCCCTTGCTACACCACTGACATAGACCAATAGACATATGTCATGTATACTAGCCTCTTGTACAGTACTTTATGTTGCTTCTAAGGCCACTTGAAAACACTAAGAGTGATTTAAGGGCATACATCTTCCAAACAGATTGATTCTGCATAGTAGGATGCCAGTATTAGGTCTCTGGCCGACCAGGCATAAGCAAGAGAGGACAAAAGGAAGCATGTGCGTGAAGGAGGGAGCTGGGGAGGGGAGGTGGTAGAACTCGTAGGGGGCCATACAGTGTGAGGAATAGGTGCCTGGTAAAGAGTAATGAATACATTGTAGAGTCTTACACAAATATGAGGACTATCCCCAGAGAGCAGGTACCCCTTTACACCCACATATAGGCTGAAATACAGTTCCACACACCACAGAATGGATCAGCGCACAAGTATGAAGATATGGAGGGATGGAGAAAACAAATCGATGGATGCTGGCCAGATGGACGCAGGCTGCAGGTCTACTTTATCTTCAGGGCCGGACTGGCCGTGGCGTGCACCAGGCATTTTCCCCAATGGGCCGGAAGGGTGGAGGCCGGTTTTAGACCGGTGAGGGCCATTTTTTGTTAATGGGGGCCCTTGTAACAGCGCACCAGCAGTGTTCCCGCCAGCCCCCCCACACCCTCTCCCGGCCCGGTCAGACGTAATTGCCAGGGCTGGCTTGCGATCAAAGTCCGGTCCTGTTTATCTTTAGTCCCTTTGGTGACAAACCCACATCTGAGACAGAGGAAATAGTAGTGATCAAACCACGGCCTCTCCTTGGAGACAACTGTTCTATCTGTTAATGGATTACATCACCCATGATCACCCAATCCTTGCGTTCCAAACACAGATCAACTGCCTGTCCATTCTAGTGGCCTCTCTGCTATCACGAGACTCATGAAGTATAGCAATTCAGTATCTTCATTTTTTCATATGAACGCAACTCAGTTACTTTTACTACATGGCTCCAAGTACAAGGTGAATAGATTCATGTTCTTTCCCTAAACAATTCATTGCTAGTAGCACAACTTATTCAATTTAAACAAAACGTATGACTCCCAGAATTCACTGATTCGTTGAAAGAAAGCCCAGGACCAATAACATGGATCCCAGTGCACATGGAGCAATGTAGTATCCCTATTGCAGCCCGCAACCTTTAAGTTTGTGTTTTTCAAGGCGGCTCAGCATTAGACACCTTTCACAGTGGTAAGAAATCGTTCCCTCCACCACACAGAAGTCAGAGCAGCCGGTGGACTAGCGCTGCTCGCCAGCTGTCCCTTACACTCTGCTTTAAGACCACCCTTTTTCCATAAAAGGCACTTCACTTGTCGGCAACATAAGTTCCTCCCAGCATCATTCAGCATTCAAGCAACTGTCAGACCGTACCATGCTGAAGCCTCCCTCTGTCCCTGCAAAGTAGTACCCTGCATGAAGCCCAATCAAAGCCATCCCATGCGCTGAGCCCTGCCATATCGGTCCTCCTGTGCTGAGCTCCGAAAGGAAAAATGTTTCATGTATGGAACCATGCCATACAAAATAGTGAACTACATGGACACCCTCAGGCAACAAGGCTCCCTATCAGAGCCCTTGCCCAACCTTCCTCTTATCTTATTTTCCAGCGGCAGGAAGTCTTGTCTTTCATGTAGGGACAGCCTGTGGTTCAAAGTCACTACTAATGGTGGGCCGTCAGGTTAAACTTTGCCTCAAACACGAACAAAACATCTCCTCCCGCCTTTGTGATTGGTAAAGATTACCAACTTCACAGCTGAAGCTTAAAGCTCAGCATCCCTTCTGGTTCCCACCCACCCCTCATTTGAGCTTTACAGATGGAAAGGGATGGTCTGGCCTGCCACGGATTCTCTACCTCTTGACTTGTTTCCACTATAATACCTCATGGCTGCACCATCAAGTTTTATCGAGATATTAATTGGATTCATTTTGCTCAGAGACAGGCGGCTGTTTTGTCCTGAGGAACATTGACACTTGACTGTAGGATCGAAACTTTGGCATTGCATCATTGGGCCTTCTATTGACAGTGACTAGAAAAATGTTGGTTTCACAATATGAGTTTAAATTGATGCATGACCCTTTGCGTTAGTTGCAGAATCTGTTTTAATAGTATGTCCTACATGCGCTACAGAACACCATGCCCTCTGCACTATTAGCACAGATTGTTCCTATTTCTGTAATTATTGTTATGCTAATACTGTATGAGTTAAAGGTACAATATCGATGGATCTCTTGCTTACTCTTTTTACATATCTTTATGGTCTAAAAGAAATATGATGAGAATTGATTATGGTGAGATGGGTAATCTTATGGCACACTCTGGTGGAATGAATCCTAAGGAACCGGTTCCTTATTTATACCCACCCCTTGAGCAGGGCTGTAGAGGTTGTTGTTGGCCCCACTCAAATAGAGTGTAGGACTAGCCACATGGCCGCTGTCTGTTCATGAACAGTCCTGACCTGTATTTGGAAGGGGTCTGAGCACCCCCACATCATAGGGGGTATGCACTAATATGTCCCACTGAGAACATGCTGCACAATGTTGAAATCTCCATGAATCGTCTTTAAGGGGGCGTGGGACCTCTTTGTTTCTTTAATTATTTAATTAAGGTCATGGTGGTGCTGAACCTTTCCTAAATCGTTCATTTTGTCAAGCCTAGTGAGCCAGCAGAGTAAGGAAAGCAGGAGATGCTTTTAATGTTAGTGTTACTGCTGGCATGGCTGACTTGAGAAAAGAAGAATTTTAGGAGAGGCTCAACATCCCAGCCATTGCAATGAAATAATTAGTAAAAAAACGAAGAGGAATTCCGAGCCCCTACAGCGTTTGCTCCTTGGTTTACAGCTCTTCATAGAGATACTGCTGGTTAAGTGCAGCATGATTTCAGACAAGCATGTTCTGCCATTGTTTGACCTTCACCATCTGTGGGAACTTTTCACGTAGAAAAGCACACATGTAAATCTGATCACATGTGGGCATAGAGTCAGTTTGATTTAAGGTGTAATACGTGTATTTATTGAACTCTGTATGCTAAAACTAATTGAATAACAATAATTCAATACCTGAACACAAAGCACTGGTTTTTGGTGTTTAACAAAAGAGAGAAGGATGCGACCTTACAGTCTCTGAAGTGAAAAATATGTATCCTGGATTTAAATGCCAGCTTCCCCACTTGTCTAAACTGTGCGATCCATGGCCCATCGCTTTACTTCACTATGTATCATTTTCCTTAACCATCCAATTTGAGAACACAATACAGTACTTCAAAAATAATCTTACTCAAATGTGGATAGCATAAATTAATCTTGTGTCACATTTAATAAGAATATAGGCTATACAAATAGATAACAGGACAAACTGACACATTCTGTCGTCAGAGCTTGTGGGTATTCTTGAATGTTTCATGTTTAAAAAATATAACTTTTTACATAAACGTCACTTAATTCCGCAAATATATATATCTTCAGTCGTCTCCATGTAACCTCCAAACCTCGGCAGCCAAACAGCCAGCATACGAGACCGGCAGGGAAACAGCAGCACAGCACAGGTATCCACAAATCCTTTTTTATTTTATTTTATGTAGCCAACGAGTGCGGACATGAGACCATCACGTTTCAGCTGTAGCCTTCAATAGGGTATATATTATATACATACTGATAAATGTTGAAAAATCAATTTTTATTATTTTACAGTCTTTATCATATTATTTAATGAAACTTATTTCCTGAGTTTCATGTTTTCATGGCTCGGCTCGACCTTTGAGTGAAGACAGGCTGCTGACTTCGCTTCTCGGTTCTCTCCATGGTTGTTTAACCCCCTCTTTCAGAAATGTAGTGTCTTCTGTGCCCTTGTGGGAGAAGGTTCTTTAGTTCATAAAGCACTTTTGTTGATGGGTTTTTGCCATTTGTCCTTGGGTGGGATGCATCTTTGTTGTTAGGTTCTTCTGAGTGGTTGCTAGACAACCTTGTTTAAAGTAATAAATAAGATTTTGAAACAAAATGTTCACAGTTTTAAAATCAATTTATGGTATAGGTAATCCGTCATTTGGAGGAGCTCCTAAAATGAAGAAAGTCAGCTTGATGACAACAGGTTGACAATACTTCATTTTAGGGAAAAGTAAAAATGAAATCTCCCTTTTCATGAAAATATAATGTTTTCGTGGAAAAGGCAAATAAAGAGAAAGAAGAGGACAGTAAGCCAAAAAGGTAACGCTGGAAATGGGGTGACTATATATTTACAAGGGTAGCGCAGAGCGCGAGTAAAGGGTTTGTGAAAAAAAAGAACTAAATCAGGAGTCGGAGCAAGGGGATTGTAAAAATAAATGGGAGAAAAGCGGTAGGGGAAGTGGTTTTAAACAAAAAAGTACAGTTGGAGAGGGAGTAGGAGGTTTGTAAAAAAAAATGGAGTGGATTAGGATGGGGTAAAGCAGTTTGTAAAAAATGGGAGTAAAGAGGAGGGGGAGTAAGTTCTTTTTTAATAAATGGGAGTAAAGTGGGAGAGGGAGTAGGTGTTTTTTTCAAAAAGAGAGTAAAGAAGAAGTGGTAGTACGAAGTATTTTAAAAAAGGGAGGAAAGTGGAAGAGGGAGTAAGCAATTTGGAAAAAGTGAGTCAAGTGGGGGAATAAAGGTGCCTCAAAAACAATTAGAGTAAAGCTGGAAGAGAGTGAGGGGTTTGAAAAATAAATGGAGTGAAGCAGGAGTAGGAGTAAGGGGTTTAGAAAAAGGAGTAAGGGTTTTGAGTAAAGGGAGTAACGCCAGAATGGGAGTGAGGAGTTTGCAAGAAAATGCAAGCAAAACAAATAGCGAAGTAATGAGCTTGATAAAAATGAGTAAAGTGGAAATGAGAGTAAGCTGTTTGTAAAAAAGAAAGTAAAGCTGGGGGGTAGTAAAGGAGTTTGAGAAGGTAAGTAAAGTGGGAGTAAGGGGTAAGTGAGATTGAGAGTGGAGCAGGGGGTAAGGGTCTTAAAAAAGGGAATACAGCAAGAGTGGGAGTAAGGGATTTGCACAAAAGGGAGTAAAGCAAGAGGGGAGTAAAGGGTTTGTTAATATAAGTGGGAGAGGGAGTTTGAAAAAAACTGAAGTAAAATGAGTTGGGATGCAATGCAAGGGGCATGGAAGGCAGGGAAGAGGGTTTTAAAAAAGTGATGGGGTAAATGCCTTATAAGATGTAATATGAAAATCTAACACGATAAAGCAAGAGATTGTTAGAATGGCTTTAGGTAGATTGTTTTTGTCAACCTGGCATAGGCCATTCAAAAAGAAAAAATCATAAGCAACGGTTCAACGAAATACATTTTATCAGAACGATCTTCTACGTGTGTGTTGAATTTTGTCAACATCACATAAAGCCATTCTTGGAAGTGTATGTTGCAATTGAAAGTCAGACGCTGTGCATATTTTTGGGCCCAAATGAATTTTTATTCCTTGGTTAGAATGTGTTTTGATTGGATGGCTTATATTCTACTGTGCCATTATATGGTGGCAGACTGCCAAAGCCAGCTGGCCTGGCTTCATAAATTCACCTCTAATATTGTGTTAGGCACAGAAGAGGTTATTGTATTTGTTAGGAGTTGGGGTGGGCTGGTACACAAACTGTTAGAGGTGCTACCAGCATGAGAGTGTAGGCCACATTTAGATGGGGCTATTTGACCTTTATTTGTTTTCTGCTCTATATAGGCTGCAGCCATATGGTCTGCATGGCTATATTGAGACCGAATTAGTGGGGCTGCAACATTATTTTATACGGCACATTGCGGCACGTGATATTATTATGTTACTGATATGTCTTTTTTTCAATTTATTTTTATTAACTTATATATTGTTGGTTAGTTTCTTTGTGCTATTTATGAAATATTTCAGCTAAAGGTATTGTATAATTCTAGGAAGGATTTGCATTTCTTAACACTATATTGCATTTCAAAGTATTATATGTATATTATTGCTGAAAACAATAAAGATAGTTGTTGTTGAAATATAAGAATACATATCAAACCACAGAGTGACAAATACATGTGAGAAGCATATTAAAAACAAGCAGAACTCTGAATTTAAAAAAGGCCAATCCGGTTTCCATGAGATGCAACTTTAACAAAGCATCCATAATGTCCTTTTTTTGCCCCATCTCTCAAAGTACACCACACCTCTCTCCACAGGCACGAGACGTTCATACCAATACACATAATCTCAGGAAACTCCCTAGGAAGTTGATCAGTTTGAGAAGGTCAGTCTTACATGCAGAGCATCTAAGCTTAAAACTCCTCAAAACAATTCCATGTGCGATCAAAGTATATAGTGTGGAGCTACTCTGGTGCTTCTTTTCAATGCTAATTTAAATTTAGTTCCATTATATATGCTTCTTGCCATGGTTGATCACACTGTTGTCGCTACCAGTTGAAATGCTAAAACGTAATATCTTAAAAAGCATACAAATGAGTCATGCCATTAATAATTGCATATTTTTTTAGCTTTATGCCCAACCTATTCTTAACTCTAGGTGTATTTCAGTATACTCCTTTGTAGTCAGAATGTATTGCTAAAATGTATGATACAGCTAATGCTATTGCTTCTTTGAAGAAAGTTAGGGTCCACCCACAAATTTCTAGAACATACTACTGGTAAAAAAAAGTACACTAGGAAAGTCGAAAGTCTATGGAAACTGAGAAAACAAGGCATTGCGAATGTCTAAACATGAACAACAGATAACAGCTGGACAGCATTACAGCCTGTCCTTTGTTTACTCTTTCTGCCATTTTGAAGGAGGACCAGCCATGTGCAAATTAGTCTTGAACTCATTGAAAAAACACAGTGAAACCCACAATTCCAAGCCAAGAACAAACACAAGCAACCCCAGATGCATGCTCGCCCAATTGGACCTTTTTGATGAGGTGTACCTGTGTCACAGACAGCTACAGGACCCACATGTAGATGTGACATTTACGGTGACTCCCTGAGAGAAACAAAAACTAATGCCCAAATTTATACCCAATAATAGCTACTGAGTTTAGTTTTTTTTAAGGAGCCCATCGAGTTGCCCATATATTTTGTAATGCTTTCATTCAGTCTTAGCTTTTCTGCCAACCACACTTTCCAATATTGATTTTCAAGTTTCATATGTAAAAATATAAATATAGGCTAGTCCACTAAAGCATAGAAGGTGCTGTTGCTTAAAAAGCAGGGAAAGGGAAAACACACTGGACATTTTGGAGTGATGGTTTTATATCCTCTCAGCACACTTTCAAGGCATCTCCAGGTCCCTGCAAACCCCTCCTAATTTGGCCCATTTTGTGATCTCTCCAAGCGCAGTGGGACCAGTTTGGCCCATGGCACCTGGAAGTGGCTTCTTTAGCCCTGAATTTGTTGTGAAGTTATTATGTGAGTTGGTGCAATTGAATGAACTGAAACAAACCAAAAGCGCAGCTCCCATAATGGAGTGAAAGCCTGGTGTCCTATTGTAACACAGAATCATGTTATAAACTAGGATATGCCATTTTATTCTCCTCGTATGCCATTTATGTTCTTATACTTAGCTTCCAAACTGTTTTAGCAAAATTGTAATTCTGGCAATCGTATGCTCTTCTGCGGTCCACTACTACAGCGTCATAGAGTTGCAAACTCTAAACCGGTAGGTAGTTTTGCCACCAAGCTCCATGTTATCAGGACAGCTTGTTTCCAGTTAAGGGATTTCATGTCACAAATGATTGCATTCTTGGAGTTACAGTCATCGATGCTTCCACTGAAGAAGAGGGAATGATATTCCAAGTAACAATAATAGGTACCTTTCCGAATTTTTTTTTAGTTTGTGTCCCCCCAAACACAATATCTACCTCTGTCAGTCCAATCACAGTCTGTTGTAGTCCAAATTGTTAGAAATTCTTGCTTGATTAAGATGATGCCACAAACGTGAAATAATATTTTCCCAAAACTGTATTTGCATCAACAGTAATATATCACTGGTAACTCTGCTTAAGTAATAAAGTAAAAATATAAGGGCAAGAGCATAAAGTACTTCTACTCAGCCTGCCAGAGGCACGGCGAGATGCCAGGGTTGCCTAATACCAAAGCTGCCTGGTTTTGATGCCACTTCACAAATCTCTTGCACTACCCCACACTTCATGCCTCTTTATCTTACTCTTGTAGATTATTTTTCATCGTTTCATTCTCCCTTGTCTCAGTTTTCATTTTTGTTTTTCTCTTGCTCATTCTGTCCCCATTTTCTGCCTTTTTCTCGGTGGCTCTGGATGATGAAAAATAAGCCCCGATCCTGACAAATGAGCACCTGCACAAATTAAGCACTGCTGGCCAGAGAACATAATCACACTCTCCCCAAGATTATTGCTTGGCAGTGTGGTATGCTCAGCAGAGTGGTAATTTATTTGCTCTGGTCTAATAAGTCCCCAGTTGTATGTATTGAGAATTCATCGCAGCATTTTGGTCTAGCAGCAAATTGATAATTGTTTGACGTATCAGACGAAGTCAAGCAATTGGCAAATTGCCTTTCCTTAGACATTTTCCTCATAAACAAATAAATACTCTATTTGTGACCAGGGCCGGACTGGGAACCGAAACCGGCCCTGGCAACCTGCTCGGCCGGCCCCCGGTGGGGAGGAGGTGGGGGGTGCGGCCGAGGTGTTTGCTAGGGCCGATTTCGGCCGATTTTGTTACAGGCGGCCGATATTGCCAGCCCCGGTAACAAAAACAGGCCCCCAGGGCCCCAAAACTGGCCCCCACCCTGGCGGCCCACTGGGGAAATGCCCGGTGCCCGCTACGGCCAGTCCGGCCTTGTTTGTGACACATTGAATGTACTAAGTGAGCCATCCATGAATCTTTGGATAGAGAACTGTGCTATGTTATGTGCATTTGTAAAGCGCACTCTCCCACTAGGGTATCCAGGCTCGGGGGTTGTGTGCTACAGTCGAGTTATGATACCACTAAATCTGTCAAAAGAATGCGGCTCTCAGGTAAGGGCAATCTATTCTATGCACGAACACGAAAGAACACAATGCTGATGTACCTCGAGAATCAAAGGCAAGGCATTGCTCATCCCCTTCGAGAATCTAGATTGAGATAGGAAGCCGGGATTTATTCACAGATCGCGTTCACACCATCGCGCACCCTGCAGCTCGCAGGTGTCAGATCCGGCATCTCTTTATCCTTGCAGCCCTCCATCTGTCAGAGTAACTCATCATCCAATCACCTTGTACCTTAGAGCTCTCAGCAAGACCGAGGAAGGCGCGAGCCTTCATCGGCGATTTGTCTTACATGTTTCCTTACATTATTGCAGGTGTAACAATTCTTTCCATCTGCATTTTCAATTTCCTGTCAAGCCTGCTTTCTTCCATTTCATCCTTCACCTTGCCATAAATAGATAAAAAATGTTTGCTTTGTTTTGGTTTCTGCAACATTAAGGTTTTGAAAGCTAGAATTCCGAAGGGTAGAAATACCAGAGGGCATATTAGCAAGGGCAATATCGCCGCTTTAGCGGCACTTTTTGCCGCTAAAGCGGCGATATTATTATCGCCCTATCAGCAAGCTGTCGCTAACAGTTGTTAGCGACAGCTTTCCCGCGAAAGCGAGCGTGTTAGGTGCCACTTTGCATGTCAGCGATATTTATCGCTAATGACATGCAAAGTAGGCGTTCCTAACCTGGCAGCGACTGGAAGCAGTCGCTAACATCGCTATCGCCTATTAGGGAGGCCAGCGAGGCGATAAAGAAACCAGTGCTAAACACGATTAGCGCTTGTTTTTTACACCTGGTCCAAACCTGATTTAGCCATGTAATCCAATGGGAGGTGGATTACATGGCTAAATCCCCTTGCCCTTATCAGCAAGCTATCGCCGGTCACAGTGCGATTATCGCTGGATTTCCAGCGATAATCGCACTGTTTTCCAGTGACAGCAGGGGTTTCTATCGCATTGGAGATAAGCGTTGCTGATAGCACGCTATCTCTGCAATAGAAACCGGCGATAGCCGGCGATAATTATCCTAGCGCTAAGTGCGCTTAGCGATAATTATCGCCGGTTATTGCTAATAGGCCCCCAGGTCTGTACGCACCGTAATAACTCAGAGAACGATGGAATAGTACAGCAGGACTTGCGATGTATGCACGCTGTGGTTTCACCTGCCAAATGACATTTTTTATGGCAAAAGTGGCATTGGATACAGTTCCTAGTGGACGTTTTCTCACGCGTGAAAAACCGCCCATTGTTCTTGCCTCAAAAAGAGGCACTAAACAAGGATTGTTTGTCATAACCAGGGTATAGAACAACAGCTGACAAATATGTATAGATGCTCGTTTAAAGGATCATCATAGAACAAAAGCTCTGTTTCCCTTGTTTTCCGAGTTTTTATCTTTTGATTTTGTGCGGTGTCTCTTCCTTGAATCTCATTTTGCTTTGCGGATTTATTAGACAAAGCACACCAGCTGAGGCATCAGAGACTTGCATAGCAGCATGGCCTTGATTTCCACCCCTTGATTCACAATACACAGACGGGAGAATGCACACCCCTCCTCTGGGATGGCTCATTCCTGCAATTAGGACTTAGCTCTAGTTTCTGGCCAGCTGTTGTGCAGTAAAGCTTAAAGTTACTGACACTGAAGTTACTGACTCTGACCGCCATATAAACATGTACAATTTTATTTTGTGACTTCGCAGAAAATCGATGAAGGGCCTCCAATTCCAAAAATGGATTCGCCGGATAGTTGTCATTTGGCAAACTACATTCTCCAGTTCAGGAACCTGTGCAAAAATATTCCCTTTTTTTCGCCTTGCATAATATATTCAATTTCACCTTCATAAAATGGTTGTATGCTTTCTGTCGTGCACCTTCACTTCTCATTTGTCTTCCTATGGATTTAATAAGCTTCAGAAAAAGTCAAAATCTACACAAGGCCAGGAGCTTCCAAATATATAAAAAGTCAGAGAACAGTTATTAAATTTGCTTGGATATTCGAAAGAGGAAATGCCTCAGGGTATTGTTTTTGTGCAGGAAAGTGCCCCTTCCTAAGCAAAAAACAATCCTGCTGAAAACGCCGGCATCCTTGCATCATGGTGCAAGAGTGCCTGCATTGGTGCTAGACAGCACATTGTGCGCCAGCACTGGGAAAAGGCTGGAATGCACCGTAATATGTTAAATACAGCGCATTAATGCCTTTTCCCTGTCGCACAGCACAGAAAGGTGTCTTGCTGCGCTGCGTCACATATTGATAAATATGCCCCTGGGGTCCTTTAATGATTTGTTTTATAGCGCTAACCTGAGATTGCACTGAGCCGTCGATCAAAGGGTTAAAAGTGTCAGATTTTTGGGGGGCTTGTCTTTTGACTTGTCTTTTCGAATGTGCGATTAATTTGAAATGATTATTTACATTAATGGCTTCTTTTTTAAGTACCTTAGAAGCGTTTCCCCCAGCAAACCTTTGCACAATAACTAGTATACATAGAACCGCCACTTCAAAGCTGGCGGTAGGAAAATGTGGACCAAGGACTTGTGCAATGCTATTCCTGCTTTCATAAAAAGGGGGCAGGGGCAAATGTTGTGTGGTATAAAGGTCTTTCCTTTCTCTACACATTCTCCTCTAAGCACAGTCATGTTCCCTCTTATTCCCCCCATGTATACTATTTCATAAAGAATTTACGGGGTGATAGAATTCAGGAGCCATATTTGATAGCCAATTACTTCCATGTCCCATCTTCCTCTGTCTATACGTTATGAGCGATCCCACTCCTTAGACAAGCATCCCCTAGCTAAACATACTTTTTCTTGCATTGCAAAAAAAAAAAAAAATGCCTATTTGTAAAGCGCAAACATATCACCCCTTAAGGGTGTCAAGGTGCTGGGGGCTATCGGGGAGATTAAGTGAGCCATTGCCCAGAGTCACATGATGCTGAGCTGAGCTGCAACTGGTGCCGGGGATCGAACCGTGAGCCCTGTGCTCCGGAGTCAGCCACTCTGGCCGCTGTGCCACACCTCTCCTACTCTCGACTCTCTTCGTCCTCTCTTTCTGATTATTATCAGTGATCTGGCTCCCTCACTCATAAACCATCAGGTGGCCCTGTATGCTTTCTGTTTTCTTTTCAGTCTTGCGAAGACAGTTATCTTCCAGCGTAAAAGGACATTGTGACATCATCTTTCAGAGCTTCTACAACAGGATTATGCTTCAGTGAGATTTTTCCTAAAAGTTATGTGAGACTCATCTGCCACAACAGCGGCAGTACTTGGGCCAAAATTGCACCTGAAGCTGCAGGTACAACACGTGTTAGCTCATTGGGCTTTACCCACACATCTAGAAACACTGGCCCAGATTGCATCATTGTGCGCCAGAATGTAAATCAGCGCATACATGAGCCAAAAGTTGTATAACGCAGCAGAATTTTTTATGACGCAAAGCAGCTTTGCATGAGTTTTTGTAAATCTGGGCCTCTGATTCCTGTATCTCAACATCTTCAGCAAGAGTTGGAGAAGTTGTTAGAAGAAAATCATTTAATCACAGGAGTTTCTATTTTTCCGACAAATACCCATATGTAATTAGAACCAATGTCAATGACACAGGTTAGTGTGCAACATCAGAGAATCACAAGGCGGAGGGGAAGCATTTACAGAGATAAGCAAACGAGTCCTCAAACTAAAATGATCTTTGAGTCATTTTACTAGCTCTACAATAATCTCTTCCACTCATTCAGGGTATTAATTTGTTACAACAACTAAGTAGAGAATTCATCCATTGCCTGTCAAAGGGCAGAATAAAATCATGCAATCAGCAAGATTGGCTCACGCTTTAGGATTACGGGCAAAGAGACTTTTATTTTCAATATTAGCATTTTAGATTGAGGGGTCTCAAAATCTCATTGCACACATTCTAAGTCACTATTTTCCTTTGCCCATAACTCTCCACCTTAACCGTTAGAAATTTCAGGTGTTAAAAAACCAGCTTGGATCTCTTTGCTTCCAGGGAGGATGCCCTCCTCCCCTTGTTCTGCAAGAGGAGTCACTATCCTAAGACATCTGTAAGACTCCTGAAAAGTTTTTCTCAAAAAAGACGAATTACTTATTTATCTGCTGATTTGGGACTTATGACGTCTGAAGGCACATTGAGAGTTATCCTTTTGAACCATTACAGTCAATACATTTTTTCTTTTCATGTCTTGCCTTCACAGTGCATGCGCTGTCCTGCGAGATGCACTGTTTACTTCAGTGGGCTTACAACCCACCCACAGCATACCAATGGTTGTTTTCGTTGTCACTCACATTTGCAATCTTTAGTTTCCTTATCTTCCTGTAGACTTCCCTTCCTTTCTTGTGTATGCCACTCGACTTGACTCAACTCTACTCTACTCTATGCCACTCTTTGCCACTCCACACCACTCTACATCACTCTAATCTACACTACCCTACTCCACACTACTCTACACCACTCTACTCTGCGGCATTCTATTCTATGCCACTCCACTCCACATCACTCCACTCCACATCACTCCACCCCACTTTACGTCACTCTACTCTATGCCATGCCTCTCCACTCCACAGTACTCCATGCTAATCAACTCCACCCTACGTCACTCTATTCTACACCACTCTACCCTACACCACTCTACTCTATCCCACTCTATGCCACTAAATTCCACACACTCCATACCACTCTGCTCTACACCACTGTACACCACTCTACTATATGCCTCTCTATTCTACTTCACTCCACTGTATGCCACTGAACTCAACTACACTCTATGCCACTCCATTCTACTCTACTCAATGCCAGTCAAGTCCACTCTGCTCCACTTCACTTCACTCCACTCTACACAATTTCACTCTACGCCACTCTACTCTATGTCACTTTATGCCACTCCACTCAATGCCACTCCATTCCACTCTACGCCACACCACACCACTCTACGCCACTCTGCTCCACTCTACTCTACTCAACACTATGCCACTCTACTCTATGCCACTTTAGGCCACTCTACTGCATTCCACTCCACTTTACTCTACTCTGCTCTACTCTACTCTGCTCTACTCTACTCTACTCTACTCTACTCTGCTCTACTCTACTCTACTCTACTCTACTCTACTCTGCTCTACTCTACTCTACTCTACTCTACTCTAATTTACTCTGCTCTACTCTCCTCTACACCACTCCACTCTATGCCACTCCACCATAGTCCACTTCACTCTAGGCCACTATATGCCACTCTACTCCACTCTATTCCACACCATCCCATTCTATGCCATTCTACTCTACTCCACTCTACTCTACACCACTGTACTCTACGCCACTCTACGCCTATCCACTCTACGCCGCTCCGCTCTGCTCACCACACTCTATTCTACACCGCTCTACTCCGTTCTATGCCTCTCCATTCTATGCCACTTTACTCTAGGACACTGCATGCCAATCCACTCTACACCAGTTTACTCTATGCCACTTTACTCTACACCACTCTATGCCACTCCACTTTATGCCACTCCACTCCACTCTATGCCACTCTATTCCGCTCTACTCTATGCCACCCAACACCACTCCACTGTACGTAACTCCACTCTACTCTATGCTTCTACACCACTCCCCTCTGTGCCACTCCACTCTACTCTACACCACTCCATGCCACTCTATGCCAGCCTACTCTACACCAGTCTACTCCACTTCACTCTACGCCACCCCACGCCATTCTACACTACTCTACGCCCCTCTACTCATGCCACTCTATTCCACGCCACTCTACGCGACTCTTCCTCACTCTATGTCACTCTTCTCTCTGCCACTCTACTCTACACCAATCCACTCAACGTCACTCCACTCTATGCACTCAAATCTTTGTAACTTCACTACACGCCTATCTATGTCACTGTAATCTATACCACTCTACTCTAAGCCACTCTACCCTATGCCACTCTACTATGTACCACTCTACTGTATGCCTCTCCACTCTATGCCACTCCATTCCACACCACGTTGCGCCAATCCATTCTACTCCACTCTCCTCACCTCCACTCTATGCTACTCTCCTCTTCCCCACTCTCCTCTACATCACTCTACTCTACATCACTCTACTCTATGCCACACCACTGAACAGCAGCCACGCTGCTGTACAACATGACTAAAAGACATTGGCAAAGCTAATAGCTCTCACATAGGCAAGACCTATTGGCTTTGCCAATGCTTGTTAACTTCTAAGGTTACCTTTCTTGTAGGAATAACATCTGCTGGATGTTTAGAAGAAATAGGTGCCTTAGTCATAGGTGATCCTTATCTAAACATGTTAGAGGGCAAGGTTATATTGAAAACTGGTCAAGGATTTATTCTAAAAATTTACTCCAAATTCCATACTGAAGAAGAAATTATAATTCCAGTTTCAACCCTGAATCTATCTATGCTAGAAGAATACGCTTAGCATACTTTAAATGTAAAGAAAGCACTCCTTATATCTATACAAATAACAGAATTATTCTATTTATGCAACTCACTTTTGATAACATTTGATCAGGGTAATAGAGGAAAGAAACCTTTACCTCTTAACATTAGCAATTGGATATGCGTGCCATTATCTCAACTGATAAAAAAACAAAACAATACATTCCGTCCCCTGTTCAAGGTTAAGCTATCAGAAGAGTGGCAGGCACATGGACAGAAGCAAAATTAATTTCTTTACAAGAAGAAAGTTGGGCTGCTACATGGTCCTCAGCACATACATTTGTTAGTCACTTTTGTTTTATCTTTGAAGAAATAATATAAGAATATTTTGTTTTTGCTTTTAAAGATTACTTTGAAATTTTGGTATTTTGTTTCAAGCATGCAAAAAGGGGAAGAAAATGTAAAGACCATGAGCAATACAAATTTCTTTAAAAAACTCGAACATGTTGTTCTTTAGGGCTTATTCACAAGCCCCTTGCACCGCCTGTGCCTCACTTTTAAAATGGGAAAAAAGTGACTTACCGGCGGCATAAGGGACTTGTTAATAAACCCCTTTGTATTTATCGGGGTAATACTCAGATCCTGATGAATGCTTGGTACACCTTCATAATGTAAGGACTGCGACGAGGAGAACGGGGTATGTAGGGAGTAACCTGATTACGTACCTTCATCACTGCTAGTCCTAGACCTAGTCTTCCTCACCATGCCCATTAGCTGACATTGAAGACTTGGTATTACAGGAAGCGTCAGGGGTAGCTGATGGTTTATGGGTAGGGAAAGGGAAACATTGACATAAGCAGAAAGAGAGCTGAAAGGAGATAGATTATTTCAACTACTAAGCAAGAAGAAAGACTCTTTTTTGCTGGGCGACACCTGTCTTAAGAGCCGGATCACTCAGACTGTGACAAGCAAGAATTGCTCTTGAAGCAGTGAAGATTATCGGTAAGTTATTGAGTCATTCTCTGTGAAATGAATGTGTGACTGCATCCCATGAACTGGATATGTATCTGCTTCCAAGCACATCTTGGAACAGTTAAAACGTATTCAAAGCATGGATGTTTTACTTAAACAAGAAAATAATTATTTCTGATGTTACTGTGTATGCACCCTCAAGAAGTTACAGGTCTCTTTTTGCCTATTGGTGAGGGTGTGAGGAAATGGCACCGATCAAAACAAAGGTATGACCATTTCTCATGTGTCATTGCAATTTAAATGAGTAGTTTTTTTAAAAATTGGTATTGTTGGACTTGGCCCTTTTTGGCTAAAGTTCCCTAAACTTTTTGCTTTCCCCCTAGACCTTTTTTCTGACATGGTGTTGCGAACTTAGATGCTTTGGACACTTTGCCACTGCTAATCAGTGTCAAAGTGCAAGTGCTCCCTGTATAAAGTGTAATGGTAATTGGTTGTCCATGATTGGTATGTTTGCCTTAGTAAAGTGCACTATGTGTGCCAGGGCTGGTAATGCAAATGCTACTAGTGGGCCTGCAGCACGAATTGTGCCACCCACACAAGTAGCCTTAAGGAGGGAACTCAGGCCTGCCACTGCAGTGCCTGCGCGCAATTTGTTAAACTGCCATGTTGTTCTGACAAGTGCATCCACTTGCCAGACCTCACCCTTCCCTTTCTATGCACATCAGACACCCCTATGGTAGGTCCAAGGTACCCCCTGGGCAGGGTGCAGTGCATGTGAAAGGTAGGACATGTACTAAGGTGTGTACCATGTCCTGACAGTGAAATAATCTCTATTTCGTTTTTCACTATGGAAAGGCCATCTTGCCCATAGGATAAAATGGGGAGGCTGTGTAATATGTTTTCCAGCCTATCTTCGCAAAGGCTTAAGATGGAGAGGTGAAGTTTAGTGTGCCTGAACTCACAATGTAATAACACATCTTTTTATGAAGGTGGTTTTTGCATTGTGTGTTTAGAAGCCACTCTTTTAGAAGTGGCTGGGTTTTTGTGCTCTAACATTTCTGTGTGTCTCTGCCTGGTTGTGGAGTGACTGTCTGGATTTGAAAGTGATAGGTTCTGGGGAATGTCTTGACCCAGGGGAGGAGGTGAGACAGCAACAGGCTGACCTGCATCTGGAGTGTAGGGGGGAGGAGTAGCCCCAAGAGGTGAAGAGGCCTGGGCTGCAGCCATAAACCAATGGCTCCGTCCCCTGCTGAGTGATTGAGGATCCAGACCCCCACTATCAAAGGAATAATGTGTCACTGGCAGGGAGGCACCCAGAACTGGTTTGAACAGGGGTCAGTGCCCCCCTGAACACAAAGACTTCAAAGGCATTTTGGGGTATAACTATGAGAGCTGAAGCCCCTGAACTTTGGAGAAATGGATTGATCAAGATTGAACAAGACTGAAGCTACTTCGTGGTCAAGAGGAACCTTTGCCAAGGAAGAAACAGCTGAAGAGACTGAAGGAAAGGACTGACCTTTGCTGTGTGTTCTGGGGCTGGCCTGCAGTTTGCTGCTTTAACCAAGGAGAGGCTCAAGGGACCTTGCTGTGTGCTGTGTCCCCCTGCTTGAAAGGACTTTGCTGTGTGCTGTGTCCGGAAGTAACTTATCCCCAAGGGCCCGAGGTGAGCTGGCTCCCTGTTGCGGAAACTCAGGAACACAAAAGTTTCCAGGAGAGTCTCAGCGACGCTGTGTGCGTGTGCTTTTTGCAGCCTGAGACCCTCGTAAGAATTGCCCTGTGATCGTGGGCATCTGGAGTCCAAGCGAGTCTCAGCGACGCTGTGTGCGTGTGCTTTTTGCAGCCTGAGCCCTTCGTGAGGATTGTCCTGTGATCGTGTGCACCGGAGTCCAAGTGAGTCTCAGCGACGCTGTGTGCGTGTGCTTTGTGCAGCCTGAGACCTTCGTGAGGATTGCCCTGTTATCGTGCACACCCGGAGTCCAAGTGAGTTTCAGCGACGCTGTGTGTGTGTGCTTTGTGCAGCCTGAGACCTTCGTGAGGATTGCCTTGTTATCGTGCACCCGGAGTTCAAGTGAGTCTCAGCGACACTGTGTGCGTGTGCTTCGTGCAGCCTGAGACCTTCGTGAGGAGTGCCCTGTGATCGTGCACCCGAAGCTCAAGTGAGTCTCAGCGACACTGTGTGCGTGTGCCCTGTTGCAGCCTGAGATCTTCGTAGCATCAGCGGCCTGGACCGGCAACCCCGGAGGAGCCGAGCGCCGGCCCGAGCCCGCCGTTGCCAGAGCGGGACCTCGAACCAACCTCGTCGAGGGAGGGCCCGAATCCCACTGCCCAGAATTCACAAAGATTGCATCGGAGGCCCAAGTCGCGGGAAGAGGAGAGGAGAGCGAGGTCGCACCCCCCAGGTAATGTGTGTCGAAGCCTGGGGCGGGGTACGGGCTCGGAGGGAGACGCTCTCGGCCTCTCCCATTCCTGCAGTGCGAGCCTCTGCTTCAGCTCTTATCGCGGGCCGTACTTGCCAACGGAGTGGCAATACCGTGGCCGGAGTGCGGAGCTGCACTTTTTGTTTACACCATACCCGTGTGGGGGCAACTGTTGACAGAGGCTGACTGCGAGTCAGTACGAGTGGCGGAGAGACCGCCTGAGGCACCGTGATCGGTGCTTGAGTGTATTACGCATTGCATTGTTTCTGCATAACGAACTACCTGATTAGTGTATTACGCATTGCATTGTTTCTGCATAACGAACTACCTGATTAGTGTATTACGCATTGCATTGTTTCTGCATAACGAACTACCTGATTGTCGTATTACGCATTGCATTATTTCTGCATAACGAACTACCTGATTGTCATATTACGCATTGGATTTTTTCTGCATAACGAACTACCTGATTAGTGTATTACGCATTGCATTATTTCCACATAACTAAATACCTGATTGTTGTGTTACACATTGCATTATTTTTACATTGCAAAGTGCCTGATGCTAGCATTACGAACTGCATTATTTCTACATTACAAAGTGCCTGAATCGACCATTACGAACTGCATTATTTCTACATTGCAAAGTGCCTGATTCTAGCATTACGAACTGCATAGTATTGCATTAGGACTGCAGTGGAACGTTTAGAAGTGCTCATTAATATCGCCAGAACTTACAAGGGCTGGCTGGCCTAACAACCGGCCAGGAAGAATATTACAAATACGCATATGTTGGATTTATATCGTGTGGTCTTATTGTATATCTTTTTATATAAATTTATATTCGTTTTTATGAAACTCGTGTGGAGTCCATTTGTGGTGTCATCATTGGGTTGCTGTGAGCGTGGTTGCAAATACTTTACACATTTGCCTTGAAGATAAGCCTGGCTGCTCGTGCCAAGCTACCAAGGGGGTGAGCGGGGGCTATCTGAGAAGGTGTCCTTCCTTTCCCTGACGTGAGAGCGAGGGTCCCTATTTGGCCTAAGGTACCTACCTCAGCCAACCAGGGATCCCGGGTCTAACAGGTATAATTATTGAAATTGAGTAAGTTGTATACACAACTGCATTATAACATTGTATTACATTTTGCTCTCCATAGTGGTGCCCAGAAATGCATATTATAACTATTCAATTTTAAGAGGATGGTATGTGGCCAGTACTTTTATCAGACTTTGACTGCATGAAACGTTTAAGATTTCTTCCAATGAAAAAATCGAAATGTATCTCTACATGATTTCAACAATTTAGAAGAACATGCAGAATTTTGAAAGAATAGTCATATATATATATTTTTTTAAATGGCTAACTAAAGTGTTTGCTACAATATGCATATCCAAGGCATAGTTCAATGGCTTACATTTAATGACCTTGGCCACTTATCCCCACCCTACAACAAAATTTATCTATATTTCTTGGCCAGCAAGTGATCTGTAACTTATCCCGGACATGCTCTTGCAGGTGCGTCCTGTGATCCCTTTGGGATTCCCATGTGGGCTGTATAACTATTAGCAATCTCACCTTTGGATCTGTCTTTACTCTCCAGATTCTTCTGTAAATTCTCATGGCCTTGCTACACCATTTATCAGCTCACTTGTTCCTTATGGGTAATGTGTGTTTCTTTGCTTGCTTGGGGACATACAGTATTGGTGCTACTGTTTGATTATTGGCTTCAAAGAAATTCGACCACAGTTGTTTGTCAGAATACCAAGCACAAAAATATAATGCAACTAAAATATCGCAACCTGAATATTGACTACCAAAATATTGACAAGGTATGTGTATATAGGTAAGTATAGGTTTGGGTAAGAATAGCACCTGAATGTGTACTTGTCTCTTTTCATGTTTCTGATTCAGCTCAAGATGTTTGTTCCTAGATTTCAGGAGTTATCGATGCTTCCTTTATCTTTAATTTGGTTTTTACAGTAAAGAAAAGGAGATTGTGTTCACTAGCTGGGATTTTTATTACTTCAAAATCCTCAAAATTAAGAAGTAAAATATTGAAAGAAAAATAAAATCAATATTATTTCCCACTCCATGAAATATATGTCTTGGTCACGTCGGTATGTACATTAGAATTAAGCATTTGAAGTCACAAGGTTCTACAATGACATCATTTCTAAAAAAAAAAAACAACAGGAAATCATATCAACCATCTTTTGATTACTTTGCTAGAAGCGTCACCTATATTCCATTTTCTGTAGGGTTACAACCATATGCATGACCAATTTTCGAAATAAAACCTCCCACAATTAAAGTAACCAGTTCTTTGTCGGACTTACCGGGTCTAACATTGACTATAGAATCAAGGAATACATTCAAAGCTGTCAAATGTGATACATGCATCACTTGGAGGGCTAGTATTAGGAAAAGGTGTGATTATCATACAAATACCAGCAGATATAATTTCCATGATTTTGGCTTTTTTTTTTGCTCAGTTTTAAAAATTCCTACTATAACTACCCTGCTCTGAGCTTAGTTATGGCTGGCAATAAATCAACCTGAATTAGATGACTCAAGCAGTCCATTAAATCATTGAAAGTCATTTAAGAAGCAGTCACCAGGGCCCATGCCATCAGAAAAATTGTAATCTGATATTGTTTATATCGCCATGTCTGAACAAATGACATTCTGGAGTCCTGCGTCATTCCAGAGTAATACATAAATGCCTTAACTACTGTCTTGGGTAGTAATAATTAAAATTATGGTCTGACAATATTTGGTGTAATGGCTGCTTTTGATGTTTCACCTAGTTAATGTGACCTAGGTCAACCTTGGTCTTCACTTAAGTTAAAACGTAAATCTATTTGCTGCATGTCTTGCTGTTAAATTGATATTTAGAATAAGGATAATATTGGGAAAAATTAGGCCTAATCCTAGTGAGTTGGTCTTTTGGGAAGAAGAATCATCTGTGATTTCAAGTAATCTTTTCTTAATCGGTGCAAAATCAGCATGTGACAGTGCCTAAAAATGTAGAAACTGAGTCAAAAATTGGTCTAAAAACATAACCCAAAAGAATAACTTGAATCTGCAATTTTATCACACTAGTTAGTGATTTGCTGTGTAAATAATTGTAACAATTGCAGGTATTTTAAATTTAACAACAATGTAATTTTACTACTTATCCTTCCTGGAAGAACCAGCTAAAACAATTAATCATTAATACATTATTTGAGTTCAGCTTAGACATCCCTCTCTTTGTCGTTTACCAATAAACAGTCTTATTTTTCAAAGAAGGACCATCTTTATTCTGGCCCCAATTAATACAGGAAATGTACCTAGTTCCCCGTTTGCTCTTAACACCTTTGGGATCTCTGAAGCTGCTTATGGTTTAATGCTTTCAAGTTAGTAGCGTGAGGTTTTAACCATATCTAACACAGCTTTTGTTTGAATATGATTGTGCATAAATTTTAACATTACCCTAGTATAAATTGTCATAGTAATGGAATGAAACATGAACGCCCCCAAGCCCTAAGATGTTATGTTATTGACCAAAATGCAAAACATTTGGCATTTCCCTCGAAACACCCATGAGATGCTTTCAGGCTGAAACAAAGATGGTTAAAGAAGCAGACTTTTTTCTATGGGTCCGCGGTTCTCCTTTAGTCAAATTTTGGGTTTGAAGAGTGGCATTGCTTAGGCTACAATGTGTGTAATGGTACAGAAAGATGAAATGTGTCAGCTGTGGTGGAGGTGCATCCATTTAACTTGGGTTGATTCCCTAAAGAACACATGGTAATTATAAGTATAGATTTAACATGAACTAGTTTGTCAGTGATTACGTCTACCAATTCTGCGAAAAATCCTCCATTTTCTGAGTCCATTACTGTTTTTCTTTATGGGAAGGTGGGGAAGGGTGTGAATACAATAACCTTTCTCTTCCCTATAGTGGACAGTCCAAGAAAGATGTTGTCCAACATTTCAGCATGTAGCAGGTAAACTTCCCCTTCATATGGACGCACACCCCCTGAACGAAGCACATGTCAGCTGATCCCTATTATTGCTATATTTTGAAATAATAAAGACTAAAAAAAAGCAGCCAGTTTTAGAAATTATTCTGTGAATTCCATTAAAGGAGTGTTATACCTGTGGATGTAAATGTTGCCATTGCTTATAACCATGGGCCCATGGATCTCTCCTAGTACGAATGTGAAGCACATTTACTGCCAACTGGAACAATTTCAAAACAAGAGACATGCAGTGCTGTCCTAATGCAACCACTAGAGGCAACTCTTGTAAAAGACATGATGACCTGCCTTATGATTCTTTTCCATCAGCAAACTGATTGGTTCACTCTTGGTCTCTCGATTACCGCCATGCTTACAGAGCATTGGACAGCACCGGGGGAAGGAGGGATCAGGAGGTGAGAAGGAGGGTGGAGTGTGACCAGGGCCTGGGTTTACCAGGAAACCCCTTATGATGGCTGGAATCAGGGGTGAGAGCTAAGGGCTTAGGCAAAGTAGGAGCATGTATGCATTTTGGAATCCACAGATAGTCACAGTGAGCAACTGAGCTACTCCAGACTCCCGAAGACACCCTAAAAGGAGCTGCAAGTTCTCAAACAGGTACTAAGAGGAAAGCTGCCACAGGCTTCAGCAGGCAGAACAGTCAGCATGGGAGAACAAGCATCACATAGCAACACAAATCTGCGTACGACCAGGTCCCAGTTTAAACACCTAAACCCTGGCTGAAATCAGGGTCGGCAGTTATGGTCAGGGAAAAATAGACAGATTTCTGGATGTCTACGTTCACAGATGGACTCAAAGTGACTGCTCAAGATAAATGCCTCATAAAGGACCTAACTACACCCAAGATGGAGTTGCAGGTGGGCGGCCCTGGTGGCAAGGGGGAGAGTGAAGCCATCACAAGTCTACTGGAGAAAAAACAGGAAGCATGGGGAAAGAAGCAACACACAGCTGCGTGTGGCCTGACCCTGGCTTTCATAGCAATGCCCCTCCTCGTTGTAATCAAGACTAGGAGTCCATAGAGGGACTAGGAAGAGACCCACTGCTCAACTCTAGACTTCAAAAGACACTCAGGGGCAGATTTATTAAACTTTAATGCAGCGCAGTAAGCCACCTTGCTGCACTGCGTAAAAGGGAAAGGGCTAGAATGTGCCGTACTTAACATAATAAAATGCATTCCTGTCCTTTCCTTGCGCTGACACCCTTTTGGCTACCTAGTGCCAATGCAGGCACCGGTGCAAGGGTGCCTGCATTGCAGACAGGATTCTTTTGGTGCAGGAAGGGACACCTGCAGCACACATAGAAAGAGGAAAAAATAAAGAGAAATAAAGATAGTTCTCCTCTTTACACCTCCCCTGTGGAAGCGTAGCATTTTGATGCATTCCCAGGTTTACCAGTAACGGTAAATATGAGAATGTGCCTAAATCCATTGGTGGATGCCTAGGAACACCCTCGCTCCACCCGTGGTACAGCTCCCTGGGCAGACTAACACAACACAGCGATTTGTGCTACATTGCGTTACTCTGGATTTATCAAGCCATGCAGGGTCTTACAAGGTGACCTTGCATGGCTTGACAAATCCGACTTCGGTTTTGCACCACCCTTGCACCCCCTTGGGTGGTGCAAGTGGGATGCAAAACCATCATAAACATGCCCCACAATACGGTCTTGCAGGTGGAGTTGCAGAAGGGTGGCTGACGAGGGGAGCCACACCACCCCAGTTCCTCAGTGGAGAGAACAGGTAGCATTGGAGAAACAAGCACCTCAGTGAAATTCAAAAAGAAGAGATACTGGAACAACGTTATTCTTTATACATTAAATGTCTCCCAGAAACCAATACATTCATGATTTTAATCCTTGATGAACTTAAAAAACTTAGCAAGCCTGGAGCTGGGTGGCTCAACACCTGATCACTCAAAATTAGCTCACAGAGATACTGCATCAAACATCCAGCACCCCTTTCACCAGAGGATCCTTACAGAGGGTTTCCACATCAATTACAGGGAGATCAACTGGTCCTTCAGTGTTCTAAACCATTCTTCTTTAGCCCAAATAATTACTTTTCTTTTGTCATTTCTAGCAGAGGAAAGGTGTATTTAGAGATGTGTGTTTTTCCAGAGTTATTTTAAGAAAGTGACATAAGGTTTTCCTGCTCCATCTCCAATAGAGGTTCGGTCGAGGCTACTGGATTAACATGTGTATGGTGATGGTGCATGTTTTCTCACTGGTACAAGTATTAATCTGGTGGTACTTCTGGTTCAAGATTCTACTGAGAGGGTGTAGCCCCAGAAAGGATGAGTAAATTCTGTCCTCTATTGTCATTTACAGAGTGTAGGTGGAGAAAGACCAGCCAATGCTATCCCAGCCCAAAAAGAGGCAATCTGAGACTTCACTATTCTGAAGAGATGGCGCACATTCCAGCCTGAAGCATTACGCATTTTATAATTCATTGCGAAACTGCACTCTCCACTGCACATTGCTGTACGGAAACCTCTCTTACTTGCTGTTGTAATGTTGTGATAGACCCTTAGTTGGTGGAGACAGTTTTCAGGCCATCATTTGTTCATAATCTTAATACCCTAGTAATCACAAGCCTCACGTACCCATCTTTATGTCATAAGCAGATAGGCTTTCCCACTATCTCATGAAATAAAAATGTGTTCTCCCACTTAATAAACAGTTGTCCCAGCTGGCCTAAGTTATCATTACCTACAGCACTGTGCATATTAGTGCAGGAATAATGTTGAATAATGATTGTGCCTGCATCGTTATTATGCACGGAACCAAGTTAGGTGGTGGGCATCAGGAGTGAACAAGCACTAACACATCTCTTTGGAGTATCTCTGTGTGTAAGAGTTAGAGTGGTCCCCCACAAAGCAGCGCTTAATTTGTAAAAAAAGTAAATGCTAGTGCTGAAACTATTTCTCAAGATGCCACTGCAGCTTGCAGTGCACAGTGACACACCCAGCACTGCCAAATGCCAGTACCAACACACCTACTTATCATCACACTCCAGTAAGTGCAACCACATGGTGACGTGGCATAAGAGTCATCAGGTTTTAAGAATTAAGTGCCAATGCCTTGCACTGGCAAACACAGGCTGAAATAAAGCACTGCCACAAAGGCTGAGTGCAGATGCAAAGGCACATAAACCCAGGTTCGAGTCTTAGGACTGAGGTGCACCTCCACAGCCTTTTCCAATGGTCAAGTACATACAATGGTTTGAAGTTTGTGATTTCACACCTGTGGATAAACTGAAGTGAGTATTCCTGTAACTCTACTAGCCCCTTTTTAGTGTTTATATACCCTTTTGTAGAAGTCAAAAATGTGCCCATCGATGGTCATGCAATTGAATATACTCTAGAGTCAGACAATCCTACCACATGTTCAACTAATCAACCAATCAGGGTATGTCACAGTGTCGCTTGATATATTATTTGTTGTAGGCCTTGCTTAGTTCGAGCCTACTAGATAGCACATTTGTTGTCTGTTGCGAGGCATATTGTGACTTACCAATAACACAGAGGGGGTTGGAGTCCACCCATTGCTTACCATTGACTGGCTTTCCTTATAATTCTCATTGTTTTCTTCTTCCTCTTTTCTTTTTTGTGAAGCACTCCATTGGAGTACATGTGCTTTCAAGCCATTTTAAGTTCTTTCAAGGAATTCTTTGTTTTTTCATGGAATACCTCAAAACAAAAGTGTAATCTTATAAATTCTAGGAATCATATGTGATTGCAATTTGCATTGCGGGGAATTGTTAGAGACTATAAAGTGCTCTTTAACTGTGGTGCATTGATCAAATTCCATGCAGCCACGGATCATAGTACAACACCGTAAAAGTTATATCAAGTTTGACATTCAGTACCCCGATTTGATTTCTTTTTTTGAATAAGCCTGAAGCCATCTTTGAATTTAGATACATCTATTTGGCTGTTGAAAAGCATGCAATTAGAGATACTGAAACTAAAGATAAGTTCAAAATTGAAAATTTTCCCAATCTTGGGTTTTCTCCTCAGCAACATTTTACAACATTCTTTAGTGATGCCCAGTTAGCCACTGAAAGTCTCATTTGGACTTTTGTAATCTCTGGGAGTCAAAGTTGGAGTTTCTGGATGTCCTTTGGAATATACTATTGCCAGAAATATTTTCAAAGCACTGTTACAAAAGGTATTTATAAATCTCAAAAGATCATTGGCCTAAATGCTATCTACTTGTGAGTATTGAAATGAGAACGACCTCCAAGCGTTGATATGGTCCTGAGCAATTGCGTCTATGTTACTAACTACTGTACTTGCTCATATATTATAAATGGTGCTTAAACATTTTCATTAGTTTATTTGATTGATTACTATGATTTTTTTTGTTTATAACAACACTTTATTAATTTTTATAGGCACATAATAATCCCACACATCACAAACCCCAGCAGAAAATCCATTGTACATTGCTAGTAGTTACCCTTTTAATCTACATTACCCCTTGGATCACTCGCATATGCAGTATCTAGTCCATAATGCTCCCACCATTTCCCCCATATCTTCCAGTGCTTCCTGGTGCAGCCAAGGACTAAATAAATCAGTTCCTCCAATTCTGCGGAACGGTCTATGCCCGTCCTCCACTCATTCATTGTTGGGGCTTCGGGAGACTTCCAGTATTTAGCCATGTCTCTCTGTACAATCAATGTGCTCAGCCCAACAAGCGTTTGGTCCCCCCTTGGACCTCCCATCTCATCCACTACACCGCACCTCTTGGTAATGCCTCGAGGCTCTGGCTCAGAACCACTGATAAGGCCGCAAATATAGAAAGACACTACCTCTGGATGAGGGGCCACTTCCAAACCATGTGATCAAAATCACCCATATCCCTCTCACATCTACTACAGGCAGGGTTGGTAAGCTTGTGGGCTCTCCACAGGCACTTGGGTGTGTAGTAGGTGCAGATCAGGGAATTCAATTGAACAAGATACAGACAGAAATGACTAAGGTCCATGGTGCCATGCACACCTTCCTCCATTCTGCCTCGTCCAGCGGACCCAGTCACCCCTCCCTACGCTCCCTTAAGTGCATCAGTGTACATGGATGATTTACCAGGGTTCTGTAGATCTGGGAGATGCCTCCCTTGGCCAGTGGGCCCATAAGTCACCAAGCCTCCAGGGGGTTGTATTTCGGAGGTCCAGCCAGCACCTCCCTATATCCTTAGAACGCATGACAGAGTTGGATGTATCAAAAGAATTGTGATTTGTAGAGGGAGAACTCGGTTTGAAGGTCTTGGAAGGAGTTCATGTGGTCACCTGCTCAAATGTCCAGGAAATGCCGATGTTGTCCCATCCCTTGAACCCTTCAAGACGTGCCACCCAATCCAGTCATCCACTAACGCATAGGGGAGTTTCCAGCGTCATTCGCTGGTCCCATTGCATGGCAGCTTTCCATGTCAGGAAAACTACTCAAGTGATCTCTGGGAGTAAGTGAGGGATCAGCACAAGATTATCAAAGCTGATCAATGAAATCTCTACCCTAAAGGTGGGTTATGCTCATCCCTGCACAGCCAGGCATTCACCACTACAGTTTGCACTGTCCAATAATGAAGGTGGATGTCCGCCATCGCTAGACCCCTGCCATAAGTAGATCGGACCCATTTCTCAAAGGAAATCCTGGGAGGTTTATTGGCCCAAAGGAATTTCCATGCATGGGAAGTCATGGCGGCGACCCATTGTCTGGGGATGGGGAAGGGAAAATTCCAGAGGACATAAGAGTTGTGGGAGGAACATCACTGTTTACAGGACCACCCAGCCCAATACATTAACTGGCAATTTGGCCCTTTTATCTAAATCGGTCTGGATCATGTGGGTGAGGATGCAAATGTTAGGACTCCATGCTAGGTCCGGCACCCATATAATCTGGATTCCTAAGTAACAGAAGCTTAGATGGCAGAATAGTAGGGCCGGGTGCCAGTTTTTATAGTCTCTGTCTCCTCAAAGAGGGATCAGTAGTGATTTGGGCCAATTCACTGTCAGTCTCGATGCCCCCCGAATGTGTCATGAATGGAAATGAAGAGGGGTCCAGTTTCCACCAGGGGAGCCATAAACAATAGAACATCGTCACAGAGGGTATCCTCCAATGCCACCCCCAGTCAAACCCCCACACCTAGTCATCACAATGCATCCACGGAGCTATGTGTTCTATTGCCAGGACAAAGAGAAGAGGAGACAGAGTGCATCCCGGTCTAATGCCCCGGCGACAGGGGTGACTTCTCCATAGGGGCCAAAAGGGCGGCACACCCCCCCACAATCATGTCACACCTGCCTCTTCTTTCTTATAATATTACAGCATTTACATATAACGAAACGATCTCACAGATCATTTGCTTGCATGTAAAAGCTGCAATATCACCCTGCACCAGAAGAGGGCTCCCTGGGGCTCTATAGTGCATGTGTCAGGCATTGGCTGTTACAGCCAGTCCTTTCACAGATGCAATACATATCTGACATGCTACACTAGCGTCAGGCAGTGCAGCATGTCAGATAATGATGAATTACGGCCTGTCAGTCATGAGCCCTTATGCCCCATCAGAAGCCATGATAAAGGAAAAAGGACAGCCTTCCATCCTATCTGAGCTTCTGATTGAGCATAAGGGTGTGAGCTTCGCTCTGGCACCTTGTTTATTCAGTTTGAATGTTGGGGGATCGACATGCAGAGGAAACTGTACGCTGAGGATTGCACCAGGTACGTTTCCACATTGTGTGTATGAGTGAGAATATGCTTATGTTGTATATGTGCCTGTCTGCAAACTTGCACCAGTGTGAATGCTTATGTGAGCGTTTGTGTGAGTGTTTGTTTGTATGTGTCCTAACTACCGTTTTATGACTTTTCGTTTGATAGCCCCACTACTTCATAAATTGACCAGTTGCCACTGCCCAGCAAATTGGCAATCTGTGGGAGGTTACTCCGTTCACCCAGGTACAGAGTATGGACATAGGTCAGGAATCTGGGTCCCATCCCATTTTGACCACCACCTCTTGAAGAAAGGCTAAATCCAAAGAATCAAAGGCCTTTTTGAAGCCAAGAAGCATCAGTACTGTGGCATATTGCAGCTCCCTGAATGTAGCCAGGGCAAGGTGAACTCTGCGAGTGTCTTGCGCTGTATAGAGGAATAAAACAGCATTGGTTCGGATGAACCAGGTAGCCAAGCACATGCGTTAGGCATCTCGCCAGTAGATTAGCGCATAGTTTAAGCACAGAGTTATTGAGAGAGAGATGGGCTGCTAAAAAATGCATTGGTCCCAGGGCTTGACAGTTTTCAGCAGGACCACGATACTGCTTAGGTCCAGTTTTGCCAAGAAGTTGCCGCACTCCATCGCATCGAGGTGCATATTCAGAAGAGGGGGGTAGGATGAGGTAACGCAGTCAGTGATAGTATTCCATTGGGAATCCATCTGGGCCTGAGGCTTTGCCTGGATTGAGTTCTGTTAGAACATCGTTGAGCTCCTCTAAAGTTAAGGGTTGATCAAGGGGCTCTCTTTCCATGGGGGTCAGGGTCGGCTAAGGAATATCTACGATGAGTGGGTTACCTAACTCACAGGGAGGATTGGGCCTTGCAGCATACAAAGATTCGTAATAGTTTGCAAACTCGACGGCCACGTCCAGGCCCATAGTGGGCCATGTGTCATCCAGACCAATGATATAGCGGACTTTCCTTGATGTTAATTGCCTAGTGGCCAGCCAGTGCAAAAGCCTGCCCGACTTGCCTCCCCATTCATATACTCTTCCGGCAGAGGTTTCCCAGCATCTACGGGCCTCATCCAGGCACAGTTGTCATAGGTCAGTCCTCTGCACCACCAAACGGAGGTTTAGGAGTTCTGACGGGTTACACCCACTTTGGGTTCCAAACTTTAAGATCGAAAGCTCGAATTGTGCAATTCGAGTCTTTGTTTTGCGGGTCCGACCCCTAATCCGGGAGCAGGCGTTCCCCTGCATTGTTGCACAGCAAGCCTCCCGGGGAGTCTTTGGAGAGTCAACTGTTCCACAGTTAGTGCTAAGGAAAACCTCTAGGTCTGTCTCCAAGGCTTGTGTGATCTGTTCGTCAGTCAGGAACCAAGCATTGAGAAGCCACATTTGTCTTTCCCCTCCCTTCCTAGTGTCTACCACATGAAGGGTGACTGGTGTGTGGTCTGATATTCCCCTAACGAGGATGCGAGATCCTCATTTATGGAGGAGGTCGGTGGCCAGCAGTAAGAAAAGGTCCATACAGGAGAGGGAGCCGTGGGCCGTTGAGACGTGTATATTCTCATGCTGTGGGATTCCAAACCTGCCAGGCGTCACAAAGCTCATACCTGGGGTCCAGCCGACTAGGCCCCAACCCTCTCTAGGTTCCACGCCATGGGCCCAAAGGGAGTCAGAGGGACCCATGATGTCATTGAAGTCGCCCCCATAATTAACCAGCCGGCTGGCAGAGACAACACTAAGTCCCTGAGTGACAGTAATGTAGAGGTGGCAATCTGCAGGGGAACACATACACTTAGGAAATTATGCAGGGAGCCCTCTATTGAAACCTCCACCAGCAAGAATCTCCCGAAGGCATCACAGGTTACGTGGGACACCGTCATTGGCAGAGAGTTGTGGAGGAATATCACCACTCCCCTAAAGCAACGGCCGAACCCCGTGTGATAGACTCTATAATACCCATACCTGGCCAGGAGGGAGCATTTAGTCACCATGAGGTGTGTTTCTTGTAGCATTACAACCTGGGGACGGTGTCTATGGAGGAACTGCAGACCCGACCCCTCATAATGAGATCCAATGGATTGTTCATGTCCCATGTCTTAGCTGTGAAAGCCATCAAGGCTGGTCGTGTGAAGTCCATGGGCTGGGGGAATGAAGTGCTTTGTAAGTTTCCCAGAGGCTTGATAACCTCTCAGAGACCTGTACCATATGGTTGTGGGTTATAATGGGTCTGCAGGGTGGGCAATGTGCATTCTCTATGTGTAACACCCAACATAATAGCTATTAACCAAACATTGTAATAAAACAACCAAAACTCATCCCCCCAAGTCCTCCCTCACTATACTTATCTCCAGTAAAAGAATCTGTTACCCAAAAACTTTCCCCATCGCAATCGTGGGTGGGGGACAAAACTGATCAGAGTTTCTATCCTGAGGCTTCCAGTCCCGAAAGCCATTACGGATAAGGTGGTGCAGGCGTGCTTTAGTATTGTGAAGCAAGTAAGGGCCCCATATTTGCCCTACGATATTGGGTCAGTTAGTGCCTTCATAAACCCAGGCCGGGGGCTTCTCGATAGCGTCATTCTCCATTGTGGGTGAACCCCTTGTTCCTTACATGACAGAGTCTGAGGCGGCCAAGGCATCCCGGTGACAGCGGAGCCCCTACGGGAACGTTTCCTCCGTCTGCAGCGACTGCGCTCAATGCCTATATTCTATCCTATGGAGTCCCACGGGCCGGGTAGTGATGGCAAGGTGGCAGGGGATTCGATCGCAGGGGGCAATGTTCTGTTAGCCATTTCCAAGCACCGGTAAGGGGAGCGTATGTTGTAACACAGCCAATTCAAACTTCTCACGCATACATAAAAAGCCCTACAAAACACAGGAACAGAATACCTAAACAGCTGCATACACTTTCAACAACCCACCAGACACCTATGCTGGGCATCACTCGCACATATTCCCTGCATTTGCAAAAGTAAAACTGGAAGTCACTCATTCCCTTACATCGCACCCACGACATGGAACAACCTCCCTCAACACATCAGAGCCTCCTCCTCACTTCTTGAGTTCTGCAAGAAGCCTGAAGACCTGGCTCTTTGTATAAGCACCTTGGAGACCACAAACCTACACACCTTCCCAAGTGCCTAGATACCCTATGAGGTGATTAGTGTGCTATACAAATCAACATAACATAACAGTGTTTCTATGATTATTTTTATCTATCTGTGAGGAACAGGGTCAAGACTGATTTGCATATGGCTGGGTCCAAACTGGGGCAGTGTAGTGAGCAAAAGAACAATGGATTTAATCCAGATCTCCTGACTGAGGGTGAATGTTTGATTCATTCAGTATTCCGTCCATCATTTGTTGCCACATCACTTTTCGCCCTAAGTGGGATGGGTATGCCCAGACTTGGGTCCCTTGCTCGCTGTGCCACTGGATTCATGCTATCTTGACCGATGAGGGGTGTAACCCCGCAACCGGTCCCAGGATGCTTGTTTCTGGTCCAGGGAGGACCTGGCTTGGCAGTTCGGGCTGGACTGTTCCCATGAGGAACAGCGTCAAGGCTGATTTGCATATGGCTGGGTCCAAACTGGGGTGGCATAGTGAGCAAAAGAATGATGGATTTAACACAGATCTCTTGACTGGGTGAATGTTTGATTAATTCAGCATTCCGTCCATCATTTGCTGCCACAGCACAGGTCCACAAGTAGCATTTAGTGCCACTTTACTAGAGACTTACAAGTATTTAAATATGCCAATTGGGTTTAAGCAAATCCAACTTATTTTAAGGAGAGAGCACAAGCACTTTAACACTGGTAAGCAGTGGTAAAGTGTGCAGAGTCCTAAGGCCAGCAAAACCGAAGTCAGCAAAAACAGGATGTCTGAAGGCAAAAGGTTAGGGGAAAAACCATGCCAATGATGTCAGACATAACATGTGCCCTCAAGCCCTACCCCTATTGCTTTCGCGTCTCCCCCCGTGTGGCTTTGGCGTTCCCACTTTCCATTCCCTGTGTTTCTTCACCGTTCTCACCCCAACCCCTATGTTGCTTTGCTAATCCGCCACCCTGACCCATTTTGATTCCACTCCCTTGGCCCACCTGCTTTAAACAAAAAAATATTTGTGCATTTTATATTTTTTTTAGTTACTGATCCAACTCAGATCGGTAACTGAAAAGAAAAAAAAAGAGCCTGCCTTATTTTGTCAAGGTGCACATGCATTGTGCACGCCGCTACAAAGTGACATGGGAGGTCACATCAAGGGCTTTTTTATTTTTTACTTTAGCTCTTCTGTAAGTTAGCTCTGCTGTACAGCACCACGGATGCTGTGGAGCGTGGCAGAAAACCAATTGGCAAAGTTAATAGGTCTAAAAAGTGAGATACATTGGCTTTGCCAAATGCTTGTTTGTGTTTTCCTATTTTGCTTTTGTGTCCCTTAAAGAAAAGGGGCTATTCATGAGTCCGTCCCTACTTCTTATAATTCAGGAAAGTTCCGTTTATTCCTGGTAACCATGACCAAAAATTTTAAAAAAAAACATAATTGCCATTGGTGTGCGTGTTCTGCCGGCTTTGGTGTGTGTTCTGTACTTCTCGCATTTAATTACAACTGGTGATTGCTGATTGGCAGAATTCTCTGCTAATGCTCAACGCTGAGCTTGGATATATGAGAACACGGGGAACTTGCTAAAAGCATCAATACACTTGTGATGGGGGCACGATCCAGTCCTAGCCGGTATTGGATTCCAGTGGGTTAAAACGATGACCTTCATGTACATGTCCTTAAAATGTGAGGAGATCTGCACTTGTTCTGAACATGCTTGATGACTATATTGTACTTGTACTTTGTATTATGGACGTATGCATAGTGAAAGTATCTGTTGTAAGTGTTCAGTGGGTGTGAAGGAACATGCTCTGCTGCTGTCACACTGCTCATGTGCTGTGTGTCAGGAAACCATGCTCTGCTACTGTGTGTGTGTGTTTGGGTGAGTGAAGGGTGTACGTTTGACAAACCTTTTTACTATAATTCTTTTTATTTAAATATATGTTAATTTCCAGTTTATCAAAACCATTTAAACATTTAGATCTCAAAACTACACTTTGCGAATAGCAATAAAATAATCATAGTAATCAATCAAACAATCTAATGAAAACGTGTAAGCACCATTCATAATATAAGAGCAAGTGCAGTAGGTATTAACATAGACGCAATTGCTCAAGTCTACACCAGTACCGGGAGGTACCGGGAGGTCGTTCTCGTTCCAATACTCACATGTGAGCATCATTTGAGCCAATGATCTTCTGAGCGATAATATACAGCTTTTGTAACAGTGCTTCGAAAATATTTCTGGTGATAGTGTATTCCAAAAGGACAGCCAGCAACTCCAAATTTGAGTGTTGGAGATTACAAAAGCCCAAATGCGACTTTCAATGGCCAACTGGGCATCACTAAGCAATGTGGTTAAATGCTTCTTGAGGAGAAAACCCAGGGTAGGGTCAATATTCAATTTCGAACTTATCTTTAGTTTCAGTTTCTCCAATGACATGTTTTTCATCAGCTCAAGTGCTGCTTCTAAATCTAAACTTGACATAACTTAAGGGTGTTGTACTTTGATCCGTGGCTGCAGGAAATTTTCTTCACACTTGTGAAAATCGTAGGATGTGTAACACCACGGTTAAAGAGCAATTTTTAGTCTCTAATAATACCTCACAATGCAAATTGCATTAACATAGGATTCCTATGCATTTATAAGATTACATATTTGTTTAGAGATGTTCCATGAAAAAACAAAGAATTTGTGAAAGAACTTAATCATGAGTGCCACGGTTAGGTTCTTATCCCAATTATTTTTAGTGCATGAGAGGATGAATAGGTTTCCATGGTATCCAATAAATGCTGTAGTCCCAAGGCCAGAGGAAATATACTAGGACCAGGAAGAGTAAGATTAGATCGCTCATTTACATATTGGGCAAGGTGGGTGTGAGTTCACAGTGTTGGCATGCTCTTGTATGTGACAAGACATTACCAAACGCAATAGGTGGAGATGCTTTTGGGATCTGCATCCAGGTTTTCAAATGAGCACGCGCTAAGGTATGAAATAAATCCTTTGGTATTCTAAAAGACAGAAATTTACTCCATAGTAAGAGACAGAAAAGGTAATAAAATGCCTTCAAAAACTCAGTAGATACATAGAGCTATAGTGTAGCACCAACGTCTAGGCCTCGATTAGCCAGAAGTCTTAAAGATTCAGCACTGTGCTTTGCGAACAATCCCTTGCAGAAACCTGTCTGGATAGTCAGGCAGATATTTCTATGGTTTTTCCAAATCTGAAGTTTCTCTAATATGATCATGGAAAGTAACTTTATTGGAGGACATAATATTTTGAGAAAACAATGGTCCTCAAGATTCTAACGGTTGCCCATTTTAAAAATGAGAGAAGATAGGAATCACTTGGCATAGCGTAACCTCACAGTAAATACTGTACTATAGCAATATGGGTTAGTAGTACCTTAGGGGAGACACCATTAGGGCCCCTGGCATTTAAAACATTATCTCTATAAGTAAGACATGCAATTTGCTCACATGTATTCACCAACTGTAAAGCCTAATTTTATATTGTATGAGGATTAACCACTTGAGATTCATTGGTAATTGCTGATTCTGGATTGCAAGCAATTGTTTAGCTAAAACAAGAGAAAATAGACACCAGAACTTTTCAGTTTAGGCGTAGCTATAGCACACAGCAGTAGCATAAAGTTTCCCAATTTTGCATAAGCATAGTCTGCTGTTAGTGCTTAATTAAGTTCTTCACCAAATGTATGTATGCATGAGTTATTTCTATATCATAAACCTAGCCAAAATGAAGCAGCACCCTGTACAGGATCAAAAGCATAAAGTCAGTGAGAGGTAGGAGAGGTAGCTGGGTTGTGGATAAGTATATATTTACATGGGTTTTCTAAAGCGAGAACCTAGATCAATACTTATGTGTTAAAACTCAGAGATAAATTAGATATTTCACATCTTGGATTTTTTATTGTACTTCACTAGGGGACAGATGTACGTATACCAGGGTTTGCGATTACCGAATAGCGAATTTTCGCTATTCGCTAATTAGGTAATTGCAAACAGCAATGTACAAATGTGTGTTCAACACATTTAGCCGTTCCGAGTGGGACGCAAATAGACATACCTCATTAACATTCATGAGGTAGGTCTCGGTTTGTGACCCATTGGAAATCGCAAAAACCAAAGGGATGGTGGCCTACTGGGGTCAGCAGACCACCATGTCTGTGATTGCTTTTATATAAAGCAATTTTGTTTTTAATGCAGCCCGTTTTCCTTAAAGGAAAACAGGTTGCATTTCAAAATGTAAAATGAAATGTTTTCTTTTCATTTTTAGGAGTAGGCAGTGGTCCATGGGACCGCTGCCTGCTCTTAAAAAAGGTTCACCCCAACATTCACGTTTGCAAATGGGTTACCACCTACTTGAAGTAGGTGGTAAAATGTGAATGTTTGCGACTGCATTTCGGTCGCAAAAAATTCACCCATACGACTGCGAGTCGCTATAAGGAAGGGACGTCATAAACATGCCCCTTCCTAATACCAAATTACGAACTCAATTTGAAATTCGGTAATAGGTAACCGAATCGCAAATTGGGCATTTGTACATAAAAAATGCTTTTTGCGGTCGCAAATGGCCCGATTCTGCAAATCGAGCTGTTATGCGACCTCAAAAAAGCTACGTACATCTGGCCCTAGGTATTTTAAAAATGTTGTGTGAGCTTGAGTTCAATATCATACCAATTGTTAAGTAATGCTATGTTAGTTTTTATGTGAATATTAGCCATACTTTCAGCTGCTTAGTTTATTTTGTATACCAAATAATTATAGTGAGGAGCATCATTAGCAGGATTTTTATTGCTCACTCAATGTGGATGCCAAATTGTACTGACTTTGCTGGTGCATAATACCCTTGAGAACGCTCTTGGCTGTTTCTTCCAATTTACTCATGCTGCGCAGATATGAATTTACCTTAAAGAAATGAAAAGACAAGAGGCGTTTGGCAAAACAGGGACAAGCTGGTTTAATTAAATGCAGCGGCTGGGAGAGTATTGACAGAGTGCGTCTGAAGAAAGTCTCTTGATGTACAGAGTTTCTGTCGACAATATATACATCTCGTGAGGTACAATAAACCGATTCTGCATTCTTGGAAAAGCATCTTAGTCATTAATAACAAGTACCGTCATCTGATAAGGGGACACAGGTGACTCTCGACCTTGGAGAGAGCTAGTGTGGGCCAGTGTGTATGTGTCCAGGTGTCTGGTGTGGGGAGTGTGTGATCACTACATGTGGTGTGCATGTTGTGCCCTGATTGGCTGAGTGTTTCTAACTGCATGTGGCATCTAGCTTTGTGGTATTTTGAGGAATGCGCACCTCGGGCCTAATGTGTTTAATTGGGGCCAATTTCCTCTGACCTATTTGTGGTACAACTGTCTCTCTATGGGATCAATCAGGATTTTCCCCGGATGCGCATTTGTCTTTGAGCTAAGTGAGACCCCACCTATGACCTGTCACTCGATAGGAATGGGTTGGGGTCACAAGGCTTGTCTGACCACATATCTCTGACTCAGGTTGATGGGGAGGTCACCTTGGGTGAATCAACAGCAATAATACGACTTCGTTGGAACTTCTACAAATAATGTGGCGGTCATTGATAAAATTTTTACTGACATCCTCAGCATTGTGCATAAAGTCGTCATAGCATACATCAATATTGTCTTTACTGATATTGACATGTTTATGCATGCCTAGATCATGACGTTCATTGACATTGTTTCTATGGGTATCGACATTGTTCTGCGTGCATAGATTATGGGACTACATTGAGATTGTTTCTAATGGTATCGACATTGTTATGCGGGCATTGTTTATGGCGTACATTAACATTGCATTTATTGGTATTGACATCACTGTCGGCCTGCAAATATCATGGTATACATTGACATTGTATTCAACCATACTAACATTCAGGTCAATAGACCTTCTTAGTAGCCTGAGAGGGAAAGGGGTTAACGACAATTTGAATCTTAGGGTATAGTGTGACCATTAGGACCATACAATAAAAGTCCGAATCAGTAACTTAAAGATAAAAGGTTTATTACAAACTCAAAGCCACATTAATATAAATCAGTCCCAAAAACTGTAATAAAAGTACAGGATTATCAAAGGAAGACCAAAGCGACGTACACTATTGGTCCTCAACAGCAAGGAGCACATAAGAATTTCTGTGGCAGCAATGCAGAAAATAAGAAACAAGATTTGATGACTAGACAAATGGCTTTGATGCTTCGCCCCATACATGGAAAAGATTCATAACATCTACTAAGCCCGACACTAAACTAAGGATAGGGAAACCCTATTGAATCAAGGAAGCAAGAAAGGTGTCAGCATCAGAACCTCTGTAGACGTTCTATGGATATGGAGTCATGTATAGCATAAGGCCACACAATCAGAGATGACGGGAGAAGTCTGTACGTCTCTATGTATAAAGGGAATCTGATCAAACCCAAGGTGGGAGCACAAATTAAAATGAACAAAGAACATTCGAGAAATATGACCTCATACTCATCACAGTACTTTCCAGTTCCCAAGAAAGAACTTGGCACGTTGAACTCTACCTCCATATTCCAGTCTCTGCTTCCAAGGCGTCCTTGGATTCCTCCCTTCGTCAGATAGTACCAACTGGTAACACTCCCTTTGTTCTTCATTATAATTATTTGATCTTGCAAGTTCTTCCTTGCCTGGCCTCTCCATCTCTGAAATACAATGTGCTTTTTACTAACTAATGAATGCCTTTGGTCTGCACCCGCAAAGGAGAAAAAATGCAGAAAAACAATTTTACCGTTCGTATTAAATGTCTTGACTGTAAGCTTAAGGTCCACAATCACGCTAACTTAACAGTTTTCTTTAAATGCATATTAAATCTATAATCTACATATAATCCAATAAATTGTACTGTTCTCTTATATGTGGTACAATAAACTAATACATGTATTATTAACCAAACAGGACAACTGGTCACAATTTATAAAGAAAGCTTTGAACACACATATGATTCATTATCCCTAATCCCTGGCGAATGCACTGCATTAAATGCATTTTCGCACACCACCTTACAATCTAAACCTACAGAAGGTTAATATCAGCAATCCAGATGTTTCCGAAAAGGAAAAACGTTAATATGCACACGCACATATATGTCTCAAACACACAACAAATGCACCTTCTATAATTTAGTGCACTCTATCTCATCAGTATTATTGCATCACACCAGTAGAGAAGGCCAAAGGTAAACATATCTGGCCTAGCCAAAGTAAAAGGATCGAGCCAAAATTATGCTACTCCACCCTGTTGACGTTCTTTGGAGATAAAATGTTTTCCTAATGATGCAATGACCATTTGTAAATTTCAATTTTAGTGGTATTAGAGATTAAGTAGAAAAAATATTAGGGAGCTTATAAAATGTCTGTTTCATCCTGCACAATATTTTGGTTGTCAAAAAAATAGAGGAAAGATGCAAAATTGGTAAATGTACAGTCAATAAAAAACAAAAATTGAAAAGCGATTGGTGATGCAGAGGCCAATCTGTCACTCATTAGTTGGGTATTGAGATGTTTTGAGTTATTGTTTTCAGAGAACCTCAACAAAGTCTTGTCCCTGTTTTTTCTTGAGCAGCAATTGAACCACCTCCTCCATGATCATCAGTCAAATGGCAAATATGAGAGAAGAGCTCCTCCTCCTGGCCGCAGTCAATGAATCTTGCCTTATAGGCTTTGACGTTTTTGCCATCTACAACACTGCAGACATCACAATCCTGCTTCAGAGGCTCGAAAGCGGACAGAAATGTCCAGACCGCTCTGCAATGGACCCAGTCATTTCACAACAATTGTACCCAAAATGTCATGGATGGATCTTGCAGCATCCCTTAAAAGGCATTCCTCTCATGCCTTCATGCTTTACTGCTGATTGGATAAAAGAATCTATCCAGCACCACTTTGTACTTGGACCACATCTCCACTGGATACATGAAAGATTTCTGTGTATGAAACGTACAAAGTCAAGATTCTAGTAACTGTAGTTACTCCATCTGATCCACTATCAATTGACTGACCCTCATGCCTTAGAACATCACCATCCAACTCACCAAAAGTAAGGAACCCGGAGCTGTATTACATAAAGTACCCCTGGGGTGCAGTGGGCATGTGTGCTTGCTTTTCACGCACTAGGGGCAATTTATTGTTACAGAAATGGCCACTGATGCTTGCATAGCCCTTTCTGCAACATGGGTCGCTCTGGTGCTAAATTTGTGACAGCACAATGTCAAGGGGTGGGTTTCTTGCCCCATGCAAATAAAGGAACCCTTTGCCTTTGTGTCTGCACCATTTTACAGCTATGGGTGCAGAGGTAAAGAGGTCTCAGAAGGTGCACTGTGTGTGTATAATATACATGTGGTGCACAGTCAGCTGATCTCCTTCAAAGGGTACCCCTCGACATGAGGCAGATGCATTAACTCACTGCATCTATCTGTATGGGGATCCCTACCTTACTTTGAAATTGGAGCTGGGTCACTGCCAGTAGTGAAAGGTGGACTGGTGGCTTCAAACAGCCGGTCTGCCTTTCACTAATGCACTGTTCACAGTGCAGACACAAGTTCTGTGCCTGGCACACACACTTAAGTGTGCACCATTGCAAGGCTGTAATGTTGCTGTAATATGGCCCCAGGTGATTCTTTTCAATGCCAGCCCCTCTGCAGATGCCACATCAGCACGGTGGCCAATGTCGTAAGCATGCGGATTTCTCTTATTATTAAAATCCCAAACCTCCTTCACACCAACTAATTGACTGTTGCCCATGGCCTGCCATGTCTTTTTATGATAATATTATTTGTTCCGGCATCCAAAATAACAAATTGAGACACTCCACAAACTTCAGAACTTGGCAACCAGAAAATGGCTAAACTTTCATAAGCAGGACCACATCAAACCCACCCTTCGAAGCACACCACTGGTTCCTTGTTGACAGCAGGGCCAAATCAAAAGTCTTGAGCACTGCTATTTAAGCATACTAGGGTGAGGCCCCATTGCATACAGAAACTGGCATCTAACCACGCCCCTAACAAAGATCGTTGCTCAATGTTCACCAATCAGAACACTGAAGGCTCATTCAAGAGGACGAAACAAGAAGAAAGACTACTGCGTTTGCAAGGACCTAGACTCTGGAAAGCCCTTAGCTCAAATTTGAGACACAAACCAATCTACACGTGGTTCATTAAACCTAATGTTCAGAGCAGTTTTTAACTGCAATCAACACAACACAGGCGTCACGATGTAAACATTTAAGACACTGTTATGCACCTGTCTGCCTGAACTCTAACTACTTGCCATAATTGTGCACTCTATCATTGCACTTGCAAGAACTTTCTACTAACTCAACCAACATATTCAGCACTTTATTTCACTTCCTAATAACTACATAAATAAATAACAAATGCTTCTGTCGCTGAAAGCAAGGCAGATTTTTTTACCTGTTTTACCTTAGGTTGGGAACGCTTGCTGGTAGCTCTCGTGGGACTATGGACAATAAACATAGCATTAGGAGACATGGATGCAAAACATATGAGTGAAACAGAAATAACTAAAATGGGACGGATCCTATATGTGAGATGAGAATTCATAAATCACTAATATGCCCCAATATTTATGATGCAAACCAGAACCTTGGATGCAAGAAGGGAATAAAAACGTGTGCCTCGCTGAGGCGTCAAGATGGCGGTCGCACTCTAAGAGTGCTCCAGACCCCTTCCGTCATCCGCCTCTAATCCGCCCGTTCACAGCTGCCATCCATACCCCTTTGCCTCCCTACGGGGTTCTACGCCTCACCTGCAACGTCTTGCTCCCCTTGGCGGGCGAAACGGAGTCTCCGCCATCCCGCTCGGCTCCCCTTCCCGATGTGGCCTGTGACTCCTGATATGGCGGCCTCCTTGCCGCGACGGCCCTGAGCCTGGGCCCTGTGCCTCGCCGCACCGCTGCCTAGCTTCCCTGGATGCTGCGGAGGGGTGACGGAGCCTGACTGGGGTCCGCTGGATTTCTTCCCCCCCCCGCCTACAACTCACAGCGACTCCGTACTCCTGTTGAGAGGCCTGCTGGCGGCGCATCGGCGCCTGAAGTCCCGGCCGCGGACCCCTCTCCCGTGTGGCCAGGCCCGTGAGAGGCGTGGAGCAGGCTGATTCTTCCCCGGGGTCTGCCGGCCCGAAGTCACCCCTCAGGCTGATCCGGTGAGTGGGGCGTGCGGTGCTCGGCTACCAGGTTCGGGTAGCGGCGTAGGGGTTGGGCCCCCCCTCCTTCCCTGCACAGGCAGCCTGCTCTGCCCCGGCTCCGGCCGGCCCCTCCCCCCCACTGGGACTGTGACGGGGGGAGCGCTGTGCTCTGGCCCTCTGCTGAAGTGCCTCGCCGGACGCTGGGGACACGCTGTCTTTGGCACGGCCCCCCCTGGTCATTGGGGGGGCCCCCTCTTACTGGCGGCCAGGGGTGCTGGTGGTGTGATCTCCAGGGCGCGTCCCAGGACCGGTTTGGTGCCCCTCTGTCCTCCACGCTCTGTGTCACCGCCGAGGCCTCATCCCCTGCCTCGAACTTTGCTGGCTTCTCGGGGGTGCGGGGGCTTCTCTGGGACCTTGCCTCTGGACGGCCGGTGAGTGGGGCCCTTGACCGGGATCGGCTGCCGAGTTGGGAAGCGGGGCGCGGGGGACACTGTTGGTGTGCCCGCCCCCCCCTTCCTCCTCTTTTGCCATCTTGCCCCCTTTGCCGCCTCCGCGCCATGCTGCACATTTGGGGTGTATTTCGACGTCCACCGGCCTGTGCACGCGGGATTGACCTCCCTGGCCGCTCCTGTTCTGGGGGTGGGCCCTCCTGCTGGGATGGGTGGCGCCAGGCCCTTCACATGCCAATAGCCTGGGGTGACAGAACTATCTCCCAACTGCCGGTGCTGAAGAGCGGCAGACTGACCTTTTGAGGCCCACCTCGCCTATCCCTGGCCAGTCTTTCCCAGACGGTGGGCAGTGCCACTTTCTTTTCGGCCGTTGTATCGGACGGAGGCGGAGGGGGGAGTCCCCGCGGTCGTGTTGGTTGCCCCTTGGCCTGGGGGTCTGGCCTTGGCGCCCGGGCCTGAGCATTGACGGCCTGGGTGTCAGTTCTATCCCTCCCTACGACCACGGATTGCCTCCCTCATCCTTCCGGCGGTGGGTACCTCCTCCACGGCCACGATGGGCAGGGACCGTGGCCCGAGGGCAACCGCTCCGCCAACCCAGACAAAGATGGACCAATACACCACCAGTGACCGGGACTCTAATGGGGGGGCAGCGAAGGCCCCCACCCCCCCGGGGGGTGATCTCTCCACGATCCTACAAGCAATTGGTGCCTCACAAGCCACAGTGGAGAACAGGATCGGTGAGGTAAGAGTGGACATGGCCCTCATTCGCCAAGACCTGCGCAATGCGACGACCCGGATCTCGGAGGCGGAATCACGTATTTCCTCGGCCGAGGACGACATAGGTCAGCTGAAGACACAGGTGGCCCAGCTCCAAACTCGGACCTCTGAACTGCATCGGCGGGCCGAAGATGCCGAAAACAGGTCACGAAGGAATAACCTACGCTTCATAGGTTTTCCCGAAGGGGTCGAGCAGGGCCGGGCTGACGTATTTCTGGAGACCTGGATAAGATCCTGGACACCTAAGGACTCCCTTTCCCCGTGGTTCACGATCGAGTGGGCTCACCGCTCCCTGGCTCCTCGGCCTCCGCCCGGGGCCCGGCCTCGGCCCATCATCATGAGGGTCCTCAACTTCCGAGACCGAGACGCTATTCTCAGGGCGGCGAGATCGCAGGGTCCAGTGTCCTACCAAAACAACAGGATTATGCTCTTTCCGGATTACACCAGGGAGGTGCAGGCCCAACGCCGAACCTATGATGAGGTCAAACAGAAACTTCGCAATCTGGGTCTCCGCTACGGTCTCCTTTTCCCGGCCCGGCTCAGAGTGGTGTTTCAGGATAAGACACTCTTCTTTGACACCCCTCAAGCGGCGTGGACTTGGCTCACAGAGGAGCGCCCCCTCCGGACTCGCCCCGTTTCCCCCCCTGCCAGGCGGGAGCCAAGACAACCTTCACCAACTCTTCCCGAACCGCAAAGATGCCGCACTCGGTCCCGCAAGAAGGATGATCGCCGCAGCGGGGCCTCATGCTCGCCTGCCGCTGTGTCCCAACTGCTTCTTTCCTCTGGAATGCCTCCGAGGCCCCACAGCCTGTCCGGGTCCGCGATCGATCTGAGCCGGGTCCCGGACCCCTCTGAGACGCTGCGCCCTACCATGTCTGACTCTGACTTGTCCAGGAGCCCCGCGCTTCGTGGATCCGGGGCGGAAGATGGAGTGGGACCTGGGAGCCCGCTGGACTGAGGCTCATGTTATGTTTACCTGACTCTTTTGCAGCTGTGAACGATTTCATATCCGTCTACATGGAGGGGTCCACCTTTGCCAAGACCAAGCTCTGCTAATCGTTTTAGCTTAGCATTCAGACTATTTGTATTGTTGTGTTGTTTGTTGTTTCCTTTTCAGGGCGACAGATGCTTCATTTTCAGAAGTGTAGGGTGGGGGGTGTTGGGGGGGAAGGGAGGGTGGGCAGACCTTTGTCTCCCGATTGTTTATTGTTTTTGGCCGCCTACAGGCCGCTGTTTTTTGTTTTTCTAGGCAGCTTTCTGTGCACACATGCTACTGATGGCGACGTGAGACTTACCAGATCGCATGATCCTCACCCCCATGCCCCGGCTATGGGATGTTCCTTTTCCTGGGACCTAGGTCTACCTGCACTGTCCTCCACACACACTACCCGCTCTGATGTTGTCCACCTTAAGTAGATCCCTCCACATCTTGTCGTGGAACGTCAGGCCTACTAGACCGCATATAGCGAGCTGCTGTTCTTCGCAGCGCCCAACGCCACGCACCTGATATCCTTTTTTTACAGGAAACACACCTTCTGGGAACTCATTGCACCTTCCTCGCCCGCTACGGGTTCGACAGGGTATGGCATTCTGGTTTCACGCGGGGCTCCCAGGGTGTGGCCATATTGATCCGCAGGGGTCTCCCCTTTACTTTGACACGGGCTGAGACGGACACACAGGGCCGTTATGTGGCCTTGACCGGCAAGATCGAGGGGTACCCTCTTAATCTTTTGTGTGTATACATTCCCCCCACCACAATGCCCTCTGCCCTTCGGCGCCTCACACTCGTAGTCTCCGCCTTTCCTCAGGGCCTGACGGTCGTCGGAGATGACTTCAATGCCGTTATGCAACCTCTTCGCGACACGACAGGTGCTCCCTCTGTGTCTCGTCTTGCCTCTGCTAAGTGCCTTTCTGATTGGTCCTCCGCTCAGGGTCTCAGCGACGCTTGGAGGGTGTGGAACCCCCGTCGGGAACAGTACACTCACACTTCGGCGGCCTACCATAGTCACTCTCGTATTGACCTGTTTCTGTTGCCAGCCCCCGACTGTCAATTGGTGTCCGGGGCGACTATTCTGCCCCGAGGCATCTCGGACCACTCCCCTGTCTCCCTTCGTCTCGGGCATTCCCCCGATGGCGTTCGTACGACTTGGCGGATGAATGCTTGGTTTCTGCAAGATGCGGACTTTGTTGAATCCCTCGGGCGGGAGCTGAGGCAATATTTTTTGATCAATACAGGTTCGGTCCCCTCACCGGGTACACTGTGGGAGGCTGGCAAGGCTACCATATGAGGAGTGGCTAGGGGTTTGGTCCACGCGAGGCGCACGGCCCAGGCCGCCCGTCTTGTACAGCTGGAGGCCCGCGCTGCACAGCTGGAGACAGCCCAGGCTTCTACTGAAAGTGCTGACTCCGCCCGCCAACTTGCACTGCTCCGTGAGGAGATCTGTCAGATCTCTTTGGATTCCGCTAAAATGCTCTGGCGCTCCTCAGTGGCGCGCGTGTACGGCTGGGGAGACAAAAATGGCAAATTACTCCACAACCTAGTCTCCTTCCCAAAGCCAACCGCATCATTCCCGAGGTCCGTGACGCTGCCGGCGTTCATCATTTCACCTCTCGGGCTATCGCCCAAGCCTTTGCGGGCTACTATGCTAATCTTTACGCTGCCCGACCCCCCGAAGCCTCCCTAGCTGCGTTAATGTCAGAGACAAGGACCCAACTACCCCGCCTTTCCCAGACGGTCTCAGAGACTCTCGATCTCCCCTTTACACCGGAGGAGATACACGGGGCCATTTCACTCCTGCATTCCGGTAAGACGCCAGGGCCGGATGGCTACCCTCAAGAATACTACGCGACCTACCGCAACATGTTGGTCCCTCATTTGGTGGAATTGTTTCAGCATGTGGTGGATACGGGGTCCTTTCCCCCGGAGACGGATGTGGCCACTATTGTGGTCCTCCCAAAGACACAACCGCCCTCCCTGGCCTGTGAGGACTACCGCCCCATTTCCCTCATTAACACCGAGGTGAAAATCTTTGCCACAGCCTTAGCTCAACGTCTCCGCCCCCACTTGCATGACTTGGTCCACCCGGGGTACCCGACACTGCATACGCCGCCTCCATCTCGCCCTTGCGCACCGCCATCATCTCACTCCGTATTTGGCCCTGCTTTTTATTGATTTTGACACGGTCGACTGGAGCTATTTGGGGGACGTGCTGGAGGTGTTGGGATTCGGCCTTCCATTTCGACGCCTCGTTCGTGTTTTATACTCCAGTCCCAAAGCGAGAGTCCTCATTAATGGTGTGCTTTCGGAGACATTCCCTATTCAGAGGGGCACTTGCCAAGGCTGTCCGCTCTCGCCGCTCTTATTTGCATTGGCGATGGAGCCCCTGGCCTCTCTCATACGTCAAGATCCCTGCATCCGAGGCTGGGCTTGGGACCCCTTTCACGTCGACATGGTCGCGCTCTACGCCGATGACGTCCTCCTCTTCCTGGCGGACCCCAAGAACTCCAGCCCACGGTGCTTGGACACCCTCTCCGCCTTTGAACGGATCTCGGGCCTTCGGCTCAATCCGGCGAAGTCCACCCTGGTTCCCCTCCACCCGTCCCGTGCCTGCTTCGATTGGCAAACGACCATTCCCCTGCGCAGGCAGTCCTTCAAATACCTGGGGGTCTGGGTCGCCCTACTTCCAGAACTCGAATGGGCCCTGAATATTATGCCCCTGGTTGCCAAGGTCAGGGCAGACCTCAGGAGATGGCAATCCCTTCCTCTTAACCCCCTTGGAAGAAGTGCCCTTTTTAAAATGATGGTCCTCCCCGTTTTTTATATTTTCTACAAAATATTACCTTTCCCCTCCCGGGGAGCTGGTTCCGTGAGATTGACGGTATCCTTACCCGGTTTTTATGGGGGGGGCGGGAGGCCACGTCTGTCCCTGGCGCACTGCCGCATACCTCCTTATGACGGGGCATGGGTGTAACCAACCTCCACCTTTACTATCTGGCCACGAGACTCATCGTGGTTCATGACTGGTTCGCGGGCGGCTGGTCCGACCCGGCGTACCAAGTGGAACTTAGATTGATGGATTTCCCGCAGCTCCAGGCCTACTTATATGGGGCCCCCATACCGCGGGTCCTCCCCCCCATCACTAGGTCGGTCCTCTTGGCTTGGCGCACAGCTCTGCGTCACACAAAATGGGACCGGAAACTTACCAGACAGATGCCCCTGTGGTGTGGTACCTGGCTGCGAGAGGCCTCGTCTCTCAGGGACTTTCGTCGGTGGGATCACATTGGGATCTCGCTTCTGGGGGACGTTTGGGTTGGGGACCACATCAGAACCTTTGCGGACTTGCAACAGCGCTTCTCCCTCCATTCCTCCCAATTTTATAAATACTTACAACTTAGGCATGCCCTAAAGGTGCACATTCCGTCTCCCACCTCCCTCCCTGAATTTAGTCCCCTCGAGGCCCAAGTGATGATGGGGAACCTGGGTAGAGGGGGGTGTCACGGATTTACCGCTCCCTCGTGAACAATGGCCCCTCAACCCTAGATTCGTTGCGTGCCCGCTGGGAGGGTTGGGTGGGCCCCTTAGAAGATGCGGACTGGAGGGATGCTCTCATGGCCCCCAAGACCTTGACGACCTCCTCCAAGTTGCGTCTAGTCCAACTCTACTACCTACACACGGCATACCTCACCCCCGCGCGTCTATACAGCGCCCGTCTGCGGCCCTCTCCGACCTGCACGCGATGTAATCACGCCCCTGCAGACTTCTACCATATGATTTGGCAATGCCCTGTCCTTGCACCATTTTGGGCGGGAGTGGAACTGGAACTCACACAGACCCTGGGGTGGACGGTCCCCCATGATCCCATACGCTTGCTTCTGGGTGTGTTTGACGGCCTGGATGGCTCTCGGGCCGATAAGCGCTTCTTGGGAACAGCGGTGGCAGTGGCGAAGTGGGATATAGCAGCTCTCTGGTCTCAGGCCAAGTCCCCTACTATAAGGAAGTGGAGACGGGGGTGGACTGGTGCGGAACTCAAGAGGAACCCCTCTTTGAAGCCCGGGGTTGCCCTGAACTCTTTGCAAAGATTTGGGGTAAATGGTTCAACCTACCGTCCTAAGGGTTATGTGTGTTCTTGAGATTAATGATAACCTCATGCAGGATGTTCCCCCAGAGAGCGATTTCAAAGTCTCTGTCGTCTCCCCTACGATTGTACACTATTTAGATATTGTGCCTGATTTAGCTGCCAATGTGAATTGTGTTTTTTTTTTTTTTTTTAAATCAATAAACTTGATTATTAAAAAAAAAAAACGTGTGCCTCACAGAGAAGCTAGAAAAGCGGAGCTTTCAGATGTGTTTTAAAATGTCAGCAGATCAATAAGCCAAGGACATTTAGAAATGTCCAGGGACCCAATAAGTGTGCTGACGGCATTCAGACGAAGGATGCTGTGGCCAGCCTGGTAAAAACTGCTCTTAAGTCGAGGCAGATAAAGAAAGCCAGCAGAGCCGCATTTGGTCAAGAGCAGCAGGCAGTGCATTACTTACAAGAGTGAACATTTGGCCTTACTTCGGAAAAACCCAGGAAGAAGAAGCAAAACATGTTCAATTGAAATAGAAGTAGGACCTGGGAGAGGGCTTGTTGAAAGCTTGACATACAACGCACTAAAGAATGTAAATTGATTTTTTGTTCCGTTCCTACGGAGTTCACATCCTTCATTTTTATCATAAGGGATACATATTTCTGCAATTTAGGTCGGAATAAATCAATTTTAACACTAATAGAATTTTTGTATACAGTTTCCACTGGCGCGTTAGTATAATATTTCCATCCTATGAAAAGTGTTTGCAAGAAAGAAGAACCATGCCATTTATAAGGCACTTTGAAAAGATACACTGTAGACATTGCAGACATCTTTATTTAACTATGACCGGGCAGACACAATTCAAAGAAACAAACTTAGCTTGGCTCTAGCATCAGAAACTGCCCATTGCTTTATAACTTAACATTTTCATCTAAAACACATTTTATTATTTCACTTTGTACTTTTTCAGCATAGATATAAACAAAATAGCAAATCATAGCGAGGGTATCCCACCATCTTCTGAAATAATTGGATACAAGGTGGCAGTAGCGGCCCGTGGTGGGAGTGCTGCCGGGCAGTGACGTGGGCGGGGGAGGGGCAGGGTGGGGGTAGTAAGAACGGAATACGGCCGTATAGAGGTAAGTAGACATGTAAATAAATAAAACGAATTTCGTTGCGCGCGCTGCATCGCCAAATACGATGCAGCCCGCGCAACGAGATTCGTTTTATTTACTTACATGTCTACCTACCTATACGGCCGTATTCGTACTTACTACCCCCACCCTGCCCCTCCCACCCCACGTCACCGCCCGGCAGCACTCCCACCACGGGCCGCTACTGCAAGGTGGTCTACTCCTAACTTCTCAATCAATTCAGCTCTTCAATCTAAAAAATGTACCAATCACAATTTTTAACAACAATTGATGGTCCTACCAAATATCTTCCAGCTGTCCATAGTTATAAATAATTAAGTAATTATACATGTCTTAGGGCCTGACTATGATAGCGGTGAGACCGCCATCGTCAGGCCGCCGGTGGCGGTCCCACTGCCATAGGCCCCAGCAGGTCTGCCCGCTGCATTAGGATGCGGAGGGCGGAGGCATCTGGCGGCGGGACCGTCTGCCTCGCATCCGATGGGTTCAAGGTGCCCGTCGGCCCATCGGATGTCCCTTTCCGCCTGCTATTTCATGGCGGTCCACCAACCATGAAAAGGCAGGTGGAAAGGGACTTTGGGGGGTCTAATATAAAAATATTACAAAAACATATATATATATATATATATATATTTGTAATATACATCAATAACATAAAGGGCCTAATTACGATCTTGGGCGGACTCATGTCCGCTCGACATCACTGCGGTCTTGGGACCGACACCACCATTACAATGCGACCACACATGGTGCATTCGCATACTCCCATTTCTCTGTGGGAGCTTGAGCTGCGACCGTAAACTGGCCATAGCACAAGCTCACATGGAGAAATGGGAGATTCTGTTAATCCCTGTACCGCGTGGCAGGCACCTCAAGGTGCCTGCCACGTGATGCAGGGATTAACAGGGGGCACTATAGATCCCCCCTTTTGTCCCTCAACCGGAGAACGTGGAGCAATGGGGGCCCTGCTAGGGACCCCAAAGTCGATTTCCGACAGGCTTTCCAAAATAGGGCCCTAAATCTTTAAAAAACAAAGTGTTCTAATTAAATTAAAAAAGTAAACAACTTAAAATTTAGTAAACATCTTTTGCACATTAAAAACATTACTAATTACAAATATTATAATTTTAAATAAACAAAAACATAATATAAATTATAACAATATAATATACAATATAAAACCTAAAATGTAATACTTATACTATTCCCACTACAATATATACAAAACTAAGCAAACTATTATAGTAAATATATAAAAAATGTATTACTCCTACTTCACTCAATGCAAAAATAATTAAACGGGGGAAAATTTACAAATCTCCATTCAGTAAATACAACAGTATGGAAAGAGTTAGATTGCAAATAGGTAAAATTTACTATTCCCACTCCAGTTAGTACAACAGTAGGGAAAGTGTTGGATTAGAGAGGGGTAAATTATACTATTCCCACCCCACTCAATACAACAGTAGGGAATATGTTGGAATAGCGGAGGGATAAAATTTACTATTCCCACTCCAGTCAGTACAACCGTAGGGAAAGTGTTGGATAGCAGAGGGGTAAAATTTACTATTCCCACTCCAGTCAGTACAACAGTAGGGAAAGTGCTTGATTGCGGAGGGGTAAAATCTACTATTCCCACTCAAATAAGTTCAACAGCAGGGAAAGTGTTGGATTGCGGAGGGGTAAAATTTACTATTCCCACTCCAGTCAATACAACAGTAGGGAAAGTGTTGGATAGTGGAGGTGTAAAATTTACTATTCCCACTCCAGTCAGTACAACATTAAAAGCAAACAAATTATCTTGAGTGAAATAAAATCATTTAAAAAATAAAGTAATTGAAGAAAAATATAAATATGTGCAAATAAACTCTAAATATATTTAATATTAAACAAAAACAATTACAATGTTAAATGCATATCACAAATAACTACAAATATTATTATAAATAAAATACTAAATGAATTTTCATACAAATAAATGTTTTTATTTAGAAATTATTTATTAATGAAAAATATTTATTACATAAATTAAATGTAGTTACTTCCCACCCTATAACCCCAGAAAACTCACAACTTGCACCTAAAACGTAACTTTAAAAAGCAAAATATTTACACTATTAATATAAATATTTATCAACAAACTATCATTAATCAAATATTAATTATTAATTAACTATTATTAATCACGTCCCACAATATACCCCCACAAAACACCGAACACACTCATAAAAAATGTAAAAGAAAATTATTAACATAATTATAAATTTAATAATTAATTTTAATTAAACAATTAATTAATAATTACTTAAAATTAATTTTCTTTCCACCCCATACTCCTACAAAACCCACAACCCACATCTAAAATCGTAAACAAAAAGTAACTAATTGCAAAATTAACATAATTAAGTGTCAATTAAACTAATATTTTTAATTAAAACTAAATGCTAATTCATTAAAATTATTTACCTTCCCATCCTTTACCCCTATAAATCCCATAACACACACCCAAAATTAAACTTAAAAAAAATGTAATCACACAATTAAAATAATGAATTGTCAATTAAATAATTAATCGTATTTAACCAGAGAATAAAGCTATTACAGCACACCAATCATAGGTTATAATTGATCCAATAAATCAAACTGTATTACAAAAAGCTAGTAGTCAGTACTGTAATTCTTTAGTCCATACAGTCCTTTGATTTCTTGTGCCCTATGTACAGCACGTGAAAGATTTTCCAAAGCAATTCTTTTCATAGAAAACGTTTCTTTTATTGAATTTTTCTTTTTCCTTAATGCCAATTCCCAGCAAACAAAGCAGGAAACACGTGTTTCGTCTGTACGGCTGCTGGCAGGAACAGTCAAGTTAGCTGTGTTGACTGTTCCTGCCAGCAGCCGTCAGGTTACTGATCAACCTGGGCCTTTCTTTAATTTTGTTCACCACGAACATCATGGAAGAAGTCTGAGAGCCCACTGAGCCCAGCTTTTTATCTCGCAGCCAGAAGAGATCTCGCTGTTTTTACTGAACGAACTAAATACATTCATTACACTTTCAGTGTCTTGACTGTAACAGGACTAGCGACAAACTTGATCACTTTAGCCTTGAGAAAGTCTCGGTACACATTTGTACAGACGAAACACGTGTTGGCTGCTTTGTTTGCTGGGAATTGGCATTAAGGAAAAAGAAAAATTCAATAAAAGAAACGTTTTCTATGAAAAGAATTGCTTGGAAAATCTTTCACGTGCTGTACATAGGGCACAAGAAATCAAAGGACTGTATGGACTAAAGAATTACAGTACTGACTACTAGCTTTTGTATACAGTTTGATTTATTGGATCAATTATAACCTATGATTGGTGTGCTGTAATAGCTTTATTCTCTGGTTATTTATGTGCATGTTTTACATGCGATTGACACCCTTGGGTAGTGGGTGACTTAAGCTAGATAAGCACACTGCTGTACTTACAGTTGTCTTGTTTATTTTTTACGCCATTTACTGTTTTACTTTTTTTACATCTGTTGTTCATTGATGTGCGGTATCTCCCTTTCAGGGAACGCTACTACCCATTTCATATAAAATTAATCGTATTTAACAACTAATTATTAATGAATTTAAATACATGTTCTCCCCACCCTCCCCTATAAACCACATAACCTGCACATAAAATTTACATAAAATAAATTAATAGCACAATTAACATAAATAAATAAATATCAATTAAACAACTAATATTAACTAAAAAAATAATCATTAATGTATTAAAATTAAATTACTTCCCACCCTATAAAATCACAAAAAATAATTAAATAAAATGTCATAACTACAAAACATTTAACAAATATATCAAAAAACATAGACAATAATTTACACAAAATTTACATCAGATACACTTAACATATATACTAAAATACATAACAATAATTAAAAAACGATATTTTAAACAGCTATATTTTTCCAATCGATATTATTGACTTCGATATTTTAAAAATCGATATTACTTGTCTTAAAATCGATATTCTTGACAACGATATTATTGCTGATGATATTTCCATATCACGGTATTTTGGACATGATATGGCGATATTTTTACTTCAATATTTTGTCTGAATACCAATGAAACTGCGCACCTGAAAAAAAGAAACGCTATAATGCCATTCATGCATTTAGTACTAAACATATGTTTGATGATATATATTCATATTTTGATTTGCTAATGAAACTGCACAAAAACTCACCCAGAAACTGTAATTCAGGGCACTGCCAGGCAGCAGTTGGGCAGGACGGTGATCCATTATGCCCCTGGACACCCTGCACTTTAAAAAAGTATATGTTCTTTGTTAGAAATTGGTTTGCTGGTTGACTGGTGTGTGAGCCCTGGTCAAGCAACAGCCACAATCCCTTGTATGGTGAACCACAAAAAGTCACTTAACCAGTTCTTAACCCTGGATAGCTTGGCACAAAAAGCAGTCAGTCTTAACTTAGAGGCAAAGTGTAAAGTATTTATGCAACATACAAACAGTAATAAAGTGAAAACACAGCAGAAGAAAAATCCCAAACCAATTTAGAGAGATTGAGTAAATCTTAATAAATGATTTGGCACCAAAAACCCAATCAGTAGAACCAGAGTTATGCATTTTTAAAGATTTTAGTGAAAATAGCACCAAAAAGCATGAATTGACAACTGTAGATATCTGGTCACGCAGGACCGAGTCAAAATCACAAGTTCAGGCCCATCACGAATCACGATGGAGCGCAGGTTGACTACAGTCACCAGGTTAGGTGTGCTGAAGTTTTACCTTCTCATATCCCTGCCAAGAGTCCCATTCGTAAGAAGCAAGAATAGAGTGTCACGGGAGGCTGTGGGCATAGTGCAAAGAGCAGGCCAAGCATTGCAGATGGGCATTGCTGGAGCTCTGCGTTGGCAGTCACTGCGAGTGGTCAATGCTGCAGAGTGAAGGGTCAGACTGATGGAGCTTCGTGTTGAATCGCGGTGTGAGCGGCGGGATCTCTGTGCAAACGGGCCCGTTCGTGGTGTCAAAGAGCCCAAAAGCTTGATTCCAGCTCAGTGAGGTCCAGGACCTGAGGGACACCCCTTGGGGTCCAGGAACTCACATCAACTGGTTCAGGGGGCTGATGCAGGATGTTTGGGAGCCTTTTATGTCACTGAGGCTCAGATCAGAAGGCCATCAGACTAGCCCTTGGAGTCACTCTGGTAGCCCTGGGTTTAAGAGGAAGTTGCAAGTCCAGTTCTTCCTCCCCAGGCAAGAGGGCAGCAGGCAGTGGGTCAGTACAGCATGGCAGCAGTTCCTTCAAAACCGCAGTCCAGAAGAGTGGCAGTCCTTTCATCAGCACAGTAGTTCTTCTTCATGGCAGAGTATCCACAGGTCCAGAAGTGTCCTGAAGAGTTGATATCAGAGGTTCCCTTCTTATAGCCTGGTTGCCTCTTGTTCTGGAAAGTGGGGGAACCTCCTAGACAGTGGCTTTAAAATGCATGGAATTTCCTGCCTCCTCTGCCCTGGCTCTAAACTGGCTGCAGTGACAATGTTAGGTCATGAGGTCCTTTGTTTGAAGGCAGAGCACAGGCTATTTAGTTCCAAGTGGGTCTGTGCTCAGCTCTGCCCCCTTATCCTGGCAGAAGATGGTCCATCCAGGCACACCTAATCCCTCTATTGTTTGACTGTCTGGGAGGTATTCACAAAGTCTAATTGTCAGTTACACACAGTCATGTGACCCAAGGCAGGCTACAGGCAGAAAAAGGGCTACGGGCAGGAACATGCCAACTTTCTAAAAGGATATAAGAAAGGGCACCTTCATCGCGCACCCGACTGTTGCACTGCAATGTGGGAAATCCTTCTCCTCCAATGTATCATCTTAGTCCAGGTACTCTCATTTAATCACTCAATACCAATAGTTATCCAATTCCTTATTTCATGATTTATCAGTACTATAATCATCACTACGGAGACAGCTTCATTGCTCCTGAATTCTTTATTCAACTTTTTTCCTGATGTCTCCTGCGTGCCCATCCGGGCTTTTCACAGCGACACGTACAGGTCAATTTTATCTCAAAGTAGGCCCATTTATTCATGCCCAATGCATTTCGAGCGCAAAGGCTCTTCTTCAGGGGTCTCTAAAACACAAAATAAAAAAGCAGCTCAGCTCACTACTCAATGTTAACCCAGTTTTCTAAATAATATCTCAAATGCCAATAACACCCACCTCATCCACCCCCGGTTCCCCAACCCATCTCTCACTCATTCCATGTGCTATAACTCAAAAAAGACTTCCTAAGTTTAACTCTCCTCAGCCCCTTACCCCACATAACCCAAAAACGTATCTATTGCAAAGCATACTATCCATGCAAAAAAAAATACAGTGACGTCCAGTCCTCAAAACACCCCCATTCCCCTCTTCTTTATCTACCCTCATTTACTGTGAATATAACCCACTACCCCGCCTGCCCCATTTACCTTGCAATATAGAGCCACGACCGTCAACCTGACCTCCTCGTACTATTCTCCATAAGCACACAAGCTGTTATCTCCCTTCCTGCCGGTCGACCCTTTATTTCAGCTGTGCTCACCCACGTGATCTTGATCATTCATAATGCTACACTGTTCGACTCAAACCCCATGACCTGTATCCCCCAATGGATGTGCTGCAAAATCTCAAAAACTAAACTAAAAACTCAAACTCCCACAGTGCACCTTGCGAGTGAAAACAAAACCCCATGCTAATGCTAACCCCTCCACTAAACCCACACATCATTAAACCATATAAACTTTGAAATAAGAACTCATTACAATGTCCTAAAATTATTTAAACAAGGTCCTTTGATGAGTCCGATTTTTCATCCGCTACAACTGAAACAAATCCATATTTTTAAATGTCAAAGTCCAGACGCTGTTAACACGGAAATCAGCTGTTGCTGTTTTTATCAAATGTTCAATTGTAAACTCCATGAGCTCCACTACGATTTTTCACTGTCTCCGCAGTGATAAACTCTCCATGTTCCTATTATTTTTAGAAAATTCACTTTCTCAATGGGGTGCAAACTCGTTGGGACGATGCATTGCTAAGCAGAAAAAACAGATTAGAGGATGCACTCCTTCCCTTCAACTTGATTCCGTCATCATGCTTGAAAAACTTCATAAGTACATGCGTGCGTGCAGTGTCTGTGAATCGTCCCCAAATCACAACTGATACATAAGTATATAAGAAAGGGCACCTTCATCGCGCACCCGACTGTTGCACTGCAATGTGGGAAATCCTTCTCCTCCAATGTATCATCTTAGTCCAGGTACTCTCATTTAATCAATAACACCCACCTCAATAACACCCACCTCACCAACCCCCGGTTCCCCAACCCATCTCTGCCCTTTCTTATATACTTATGTATCAGTTGTGATTTGGGGACGATTCGCAGACACTGCATGCACGCATGTACTTATGAAGTTTTTCAAGCATGATGACGGAATCAAGTTGAAGGGAAGGAGTGCATCCTCTAATCTGTTTTTTCAACTTTCTAAAAGTGGCATTTTCAAAATTGTCATGAAAAATCAGACTTTACCATTAAAGAGGGTTTATCATTACAATTTCATAGACACCAAACATGATATAGCCACCTACTCCCAATTGGAAATTACAGTGAATGTAATAAGGAATCTCCAATGTTATCCTACGGAAGGGGTAGGCCTCACAGTAGTGAAGAATCAAATTTAGGAATTTTTCACTACCAAGACATGTAAAACTTGAAAAAGCTCATATCCAGCTTTTTAATTACACAGCACCCTGCCCTGTGAGCTACCTATGGCCTAGGTTAGTTGTGACTTATATGTAATAAAAGGGGAATTTAATGCTTTGTAAGGGGGTTTTAATACCATGTTGACATGGCAGTTTAACACTGCATTCAGACTGCAGTGTTATGCCTGGGACATGCTTTAAGGTGCCACTTAAGTGGATGGCACAACAAATGCTACAGACCCAGTAGTAGCATTTAATTTACAGGCCCTGGGTATATGGTATACCACTCTACAGGGGCCTTACAGGTAAATTAAATATGTCAATTGGGTATAAGCCAATTTGAGCATGTTTTAGGGAGAGAACACAAGCACTTTAGCATTGGTCAGCACTGGTAAAGTGCACAGAGTCCTAAAGCCAACAAAATTAATTCAGCAAAAAGTGGAGGGAAAAGGCAAAAGGTTTGGGGGTGACCCCACAGAGAGGGCCTGGTTCAACATTCTCTTTCCAGGGTGTGCCTGGATCATGGCCATTCAGGGGTGGTGGTGGGGTATTGAACTAAAGAAACCAGTACTACGCTATTACTGGAACAGCTGTTGACTATGCTAATCAAAATTCATTGCTCATTTGTTTGATCTGGCCATGCCTCTTTACACCAAGGTAACATCACTTGCAAGGAGCAAACCTCTTCCTTCTGAGAACATTGACTTAGCATTCCTGGGTCTGGGATGATTGCAGACAAGCTACCTGACCCAGCTTGTCATCCTTCCTGCCATTTTCAGGAATTTGTACCAGGGATTTCCAGCATCCTGCACAACTCTGGCTCCCAGCAACTGATCGTTGCTGAAAACAAATACACCCATTGATCATCCTGAGCACCCCTGATCCTCGCTCAATTCTTGGCCATGGTCCTCTGCTACTTTCTCACCCACATTTGATGGCTCTAACAGCTGCTGTGTCTAGGTGTGTATTCTACTAGAATATTGTGTTTTAAATATTGTTCTAAAAAAATATTGTATACCTATACCACTACTAAAACCTTGTGAAGGTAAGTACACATAGAATAGGTTTATTTATTTTACCTCAATATACCTTGAAGATAAATATATTTTCAAGGTAGCTAGGTGTGGAGTTCTGAATATTAAATCTGTACTTACCTATTTACACTTACCTTCACAATATTTTGATGGTCAATACTCTGGATACTACATTATGGTAAAATCAATTTTTTGCATGATATTCTGATATACAACCTGTCTAGGGAGGGGTATAATCGGTCTCAGGGGCCCTCTGTAGCTCGGTTATGTATCCCGAGCCTGATCTGCCTGTGAGTCAAATACAGATGTATCCTCTAAAAATTTATATTTCATGCATGGGCAAATGGTATTTCACCATAAAATTGACTACAATATCATGAACAACATATAGAGGACCCAAATATTGTCAGATAACTTTTGATAGGTCAGTAAAGGTTTACTTTTATTCCACACATACGTACTTTATATATCTTCAATGTACGTAGCTGAGGAGTTAAGAATTCAAAATCTGTACTTACCTTTATGAACCTACCTTCCCAATTTGTTGATCCTCAATCATTTGGTCACAATATTTTGGTAGCCCAATGTTTCTGTGGATGATATTTAGACATACAATCGGATACATGTGTCCATTCCACTATGCTTCACAAATGTCTGATTAGGTGGACATTTGGTTAGAGGAAAGCCTCCTGATACGGTTGCTGGAGGTTAAAGTCATCAATTTCAACCATATATCTTTGGTAGTTGGTAGATAATCGAAAAAAGTTATTTTGAGAGTAGGTTATACCCAAATATGTACAACACAGAACGTTATGAACAATTAATGGAGAGATTAACAGTCGGTTCAGGATCCTATGCCGTACATGAGTATTTTTGTCGACTGTTAAACCACATTGCTGATAAGACTGCCCCTCACACTTTTGGTTAACTTTACAAAGTGAGCCATATGATGAGGTGAATAATAGAGGATTTTCAATTTATTGATATACTGAAGGCTCTACAGAAGGTTATGAAAGGTTTTTCTTTTTGTCAGCCAAAGTGAAACATTCCCCTAGGCTAGATTTTTTGTGAATTCTGAAGTTCTTAAAAAGGGTAACCCATGAGTGGGTAAGGCAAGGAGTAGGTTAGATCACTCACTGCTCTCTTTGTAGATGAATCTAGGTGCTATTGTAGTTGAACCGAGGCGTATTAGCATTAATAGAACGTTCTTTGTTTCGTGTTTTTTTTGTGTTTCACCTTCTTGGCTGCTTCCTGCTCTGAGATATCTAATACTTCTATCCGTCCTCCAGAAATCACTGCAGACCGCTACAAAGTTTAGTGCCTGCAGTATTTGAATTTGCCGGTGGCGTTGGATCATGTAAACAGACTTGTGTTGGTGATTTCATTTTTCAGTGGTAAAAGCTGTCGGTGTTATTTGAATTTTTGTAGTGATTGCAGTGGTGTAGCAAGGGTGTCTTGTTACGTAATGCAAGCAAAGTCCACGGTTCTTCTATGGCAAAATTGTGAAATAACAGGCCCCCCAGGCCTGCTACACCAATTGTAGCTATGACCCTGGGTGCGTTATGCTAACATCGTAATACACCATACAATGTAGGTTTTGTAGTGCTATTTCGAATTTAGAATCCTGCACCGCCGGTAAGGCCCCGGGCCGGACGGTGTACCAATTGACCTTTTCCAATACGATTATGACATGTGGGTCCCCTTACTCGCAAATATTTTTAACAGCATTCAGATAGTAGGTCCACCCCCATCATGGAACCAGAGCGTAATTGTGCCGATTTATAAAAAGGGGACAGGGGCTCTCCAAAGAATTACCGCCCTATATCTCTTCTGACACCACCGCTAAATTAATGGGGCGGGTTCTACTGGCCAGATTGGAGGACTGGGCAGAATCGCATAATATAATCATGAAGGCACAATATGGGTTCCGTAGAGGTATGGGGACGGTTGACCAGTGCCTGAACCTTTCCCTAACTATAGGGAAGTACTCGAAGGCCAAAAGCGGGAAGCTATACATGGCCTTCATGGACTTAACATCAGCTTTTGATTGCGTTTCACATTCTAGGCTATGGTCCATGATGGAGAGTATGGGCATTGACCCGCCGATCATTGGCTTCATCCGCCAGCTATACGCCAATGCCACTTCCTGCGTAAGATATGGCAGGAAGGGGGAGTGCACTTGTCATTTTAAAATCGAAAAGGGAGTAAGACAGGGGTGTGTGCTCGCCCCGTTTCTCTTTTCAATCTATACAAACGGAGTCGAGTCCTCCCTGTCTGCTCTCTCAATGGATGTGCCCAAACTCGATCAAACCCCCCTCCCGATCTTGGCATACGCTGATGACGCGGTACTGATGGCAAGATCGGGGTTGGCCTTACAAAAGCTAATTAAAGCTTATTCCATCTTCATGGCCTCCCTTGATCTAAAAGTCAATGAATCCAAATCATTCATAATAGTGGCCGGAGAGACTAGAGGTGAGAAACATCCCCATTTTCAGATGGCTGGTAAGGAAATTAAAGTGGTTGACTCCTTTTCATATCTCGGAGTGCTCTTCGATAAGGATCAATCGTGGGCTAAATTAGTGAAAACAAGAGGCCAGGGTATGCAGAGGAGCCTCAATGCTGTTAAGAGATTTGCAAAAAAGTTGGGAGGAAGCCGATTGGACGCAATTAAAAACATTTACTTAGCTAAAATAAGGTAAGCCGTAACATACGGAGCAGGGGTTTGGGGGATGATCAATGCTGCTCCGCTACGGCAAATGGAAGACTCCTTTTTTAAAAATCGTGTGTCTTTACCCCAATCAGCCCCAAATTACATTTTACATTTTGAATTGGGGCTTCCTTACTTGAGTGACACCATAAGACTGGCCCCAGTCCTTCTGTGGCTATCAATATGGCAGAGAACTACGGTGGACTTGACCCAAACCATTATAAGGGAATGCTGTAATCTAGATCACTACAAGAGGATTGGGTGGCTAAATTATGTAGAAACTCTACTGAAAGCTCTAGGGTTGGTAAAACTTTTTCAGGACCCTGATTCCTGCAAAGAGGTCAAGAAGAAATGGTTAACGGATTTATACTCTCAAAGAGTAGAATATGCCCGTAGGGAAAAAAAACGGACCCATCATTCCACCATTGTATACGATCTGGTCCCACCAATATCAGGAGAAGGTTTTCATTACTTAGCTCGTATCAATAATGCGCAGCACAGATTAATTTTATTGCGCTTCAGACTGAATATGGTTCCGTTACTCCTGGGATACCCACAAAATAAATACAGATTAGCAGATCTCGCTCCCTGCCCTTGTAATAATCATGCCGTGCAGTCAGATCTACATATTTTACTATTCTGTAAAAATTATTCTGAGGAAAGGAAAATATTTATACTTCCAATTCTGAGGCTCCATAAATTTAGGCAAGGTCGGGTCGCCATGTATTTTCTAAAAGCTTTACTGGACCCATTTGTATGTTTCTGTGTTGCGTCATTTTTATGGGCCTGTTTTAGGAAGAGGAAAAAGGCGGGCTCACATCTTAGTAGTATAGTGTAATTTTAATCATGAATTGTTTGCTCTTTTTTATATAAATGATTTTAAAGGTCTTATTTGGATCACAGCAAATCAGTTTAATACTTATTTTAACTAATGTATATATGTATTCCTATTGATTTGAAAATTTTTATATGTATTTATGTGCTTTTATGGTCCTTTACAAAAGATCGAATAAAGCTGTGTGACTGACTGACTAGTGCTATTTCAATAAAAAATATTTTGCAAATCAAATTCAAATATCACTGACAGCTTTGACTGCCCGCATCTCTGACCCCCTATATGCACCTATTATATTATCTTTTGACAAGGCGAGCAGCAAGCATAAATAAGAAGTTAAAAAGTAAACTTCTAATAAAGAGTATATTACAAAAAAACTCAACAATATGATCGATGTTGCTGCAGCATGCCATCAATTACAGGTCCCGTTTTCAGCCCGTTTTTTGTGTTTTTTTTCTCTCACCCTGCAGTGCTTTCTGCATTTGCTGTGCCATCATATTAAAATGTAATTTAAATGAATCATTTCAGCATATTTTAGTATATGCATTTCAGAGCATCAGAAATGCAACATAAATATACATTGCATGGTTTAAAAACACATTGGAATAAGTAACATCCAACCATTTAATAAAATCATCTTAGAATACTACGAGGAGCGGTGCTTAATAATTGAAACACGTGCCATCATTCAGTAACTGCATGTGCTTCAGTACATCTGACCTGGGAGTTGTGAGAATAAAGTTTACTGCCAATGAAGGCTCATACCACTCGCTCAAAGGGGGGAATTATAATAGAAGCAGACTATTTGGCCTGAAATGGTCAGTTGAAATAGGTGCTAGATACTAGTATCTCGTTTTACATCCTATGCATTTGTCCTAGCAAGAAATTATTTATTCAGGACTTGGTGGATAAAGGCATCAGTTTGCAAACTGCAGGATTAGTTGGCGGATCGTTATATTTTTCAAGGTCATATTTTTCAGGGTTGGTTCTCTTATTTATAGTTAGTGATTACAGAGGTTTCTTGCAGTAGACCATGGCTAGACCCAGTCATGGAATGGACCATTCCTTATTTCGAATCCTGTTAACTTTTCTCAGACGCTGGGATCCTATGTCTCGTGCATCTATCCTTTTTTAAGCCACGCTGGTACTTTGTTTTTTAAAGCATGATTCGGTTCTCATGAAAAGGATTTTGTCACATTTGCCATTTATCATTTCATTCAAATGGGTATCTGCTTTCAGAAGTGTTCTCTTCTTGTATTTCACAAAATTCCTCACTAGGGCAGAGCTAATCACAATTTGTGCTCTGGGATTTTTACAGGCTGACTTTGATTCAATTGTCCATGGGTTCTTGGGATGGTGGTCATTCTCGGTGTATTGAGTCAAGGATGTTGCCTCCCCGAACTGTAGGATCCCTTAATGCTCTGTTTGTGGGTGGTTGCTGGGCGCCTTGAGCATTGTCTGAGGTTTAGTACTTAGCCTCTCCTGTATTCAACCATTCTTCAGGATTCTCAATTTTGATGCTGTGACTTAGGAGCAAAGCTTGACCACAGCTCGAGTCAAAAAGTGACTTGGCTGCCTAATCCCAGTGAATGGTGTTGGATGCAGTTCTTCACTTTCCCTCGCTGTGGCCCTATATACGATATCAGCTCCCAGGAGTTCTTTCTTTGTACGCTGTACTTTGGAAGTGTTGTTTGCATCAGATGTATCTGCTTTTTCCTTTTGGCCCAAGGCAGTGACTGCTGTTCTTTAATGAGGGTTGTTCTTTCCCTGTCATTTTGTTATATCTTCGCAAGACGTCTTGCGAGAAATGCACATGCGCGCGCGAGCACATGTGCAGTTCTTGCAAGATGTACGGCGAGGAGGAGGAGGGCAGCTCGGGGACGCCACAGTACAGGTAAGTGACTTTATTTCTTTTTAAATTACTTTTTAAGTATTTTTTATTAGGGGGGGTGGAGGCGGGTGGCGGAGCGGAGTTCAAAGGAGTTTTTTCCCAACTCCGCGGACCTCCACGTAGTGGCACTATGCCATCTCCACCCGGGGTTATGTTAAAAGTGTATGACTCTAGAGAATTTGTATTTTGAATTATTAATTATAGTGCTATGCGATTTGGGAACTAGGAGCTACAGAAGATCGTAATTGCCAGTGAGATCCTCAAATACGATTAAATTCTCCTTATTTGCACCATCCTACTTCCAGGGGGACCTTCAAATTTATAGGCATTAAATGATGTACAAAGATACATTGATTCTTTAATGGTGTGAGCAGAAAGTTACAATGGTAACTTATTTTATTTATTGCCATGATAAATTATATGTTGAGCAGTACAATTTAAGCGGGATTGTTAAGAAATTTGCATTTATTTCTTGAAATGTTATACCTTATGAAATTAGTTGATGAAATAGCCCGATTTTCCACACGTTCTGGATCAAGATCTATCCAGCTTTCCCCCAGTTATAATTTTTACGGGCTGGAATAAAAGTAAGTAGTGCAAAAATGCACCTTTGGCCACCCTTTGACAGCTGGCATGACATAAAAGCGTCATTCATTTATGATAGAAATGATAAAAAAAACATATTAATAGATTTTAATCCAAGAAGTTCGCTTACTAGCGAGTAGACAAATTACAAAAACCTACTGAGATAGACGGATACAGCTGCAATTACTAACTAAAGCAGCTGAAATGACAAGAAAATATGTTCCAATTATTTTCATTTTTTTATTGTTTAAAAGTCATTCATAAGTAGCCTAGGACTGTCACAAATATTTAAATCAAAATAAAGTAGCTTTTTAAAAACTTCTATTTAATCATTATCATTTAGGCTAATTTATGTAATACACAGCAGGCAACAGTAAGTTAGACCGGTGCTGTTCAACACTTTTTAGGTCTCGCCCTGAGCCAGCGCTTGCGCTGGTCTGGGCGAGACATTTAGTCAGTGGGCTTTCAGAAATGCGACCACAGCTTTTTGTGTGGCATTCTGCGCGCGGTTACGCGCACAGGCAGGAGCGCCATCGGGCTTTCCTCTCGCTCTCACGCGCGCGCCTCGCTCTGCCTCTCTGTCTTGCTCGCCCCTCCCCCTCCCCCACCAGAGCTGCCATCTGGCTTTCTCTGCACGCACCACTCGCGTGCTTGTTTTCTTTCACTTTCGCGGCCCCCGGCCCCGTCACTTTCGCGGCCGCGTCACTTTTGCGGCCGCGCGGCCAATGCTTGTTTAGCTTTGGTAGTGAGGACTTTCCATTGCGAACTTGGTAACAATACTCTTTCGATGCGCTTTAAACATGTTATTTCTGCGTGCACTGTCAAATTCATAGACATAGAAAACAATGTGCATCTTCATCCAATAAATGCATCCAAAAAACGCAAGACTTCAAAATAATGTGGAAATCTGAGGACAGATGAGCGAGTGAAGTTCTGAAAAAAACGAGACACTATTCCCAGGCAGTCTTGCTATAAAAGGTGCAGGAGTTACAATTAAACCCGAGCACTGTCATTACGGCAACAAAGTCCTCTTATCAGCCGAACTCTGCCTTGTGATTTGGAGCCTTCCTGTCTCTCTCTGGCCTGGCTTACTTATTTGCTTTCCCAGCAGGACACGACTTTCATACAGCACCTTTCCCAGCAGGGCGGGCTCATTCCACAGAACACACCACCGCCCTTGAAGTCATCTCCCACCGGCCGCATTTTTCCCATGGGACAGGCGGCTAGAACTGTCCCCATTAACAAGTTTAACTTTCCGAGTCTAGTCTAATGAATATTAGGCAATTTACTTGTTGAAACAGGGATGGCAGGGTGACCGAGCAGTGGGGGATTGCTGTGTGCAGGCCCTGCTGTTCTCTACTGTGGCTGCATTTCCAACATAACCATTTAGGGCTGGTAATTTGAGCCCCAGATAACAAGCGTGTTTGCTCTCGTTTCTTTCTGGTAATGGAGTCCCTGTCTGCTGTGTAATGATCCTTGTGGGCAGATCGAATGAGGCATCTGTAGGAAAACATTTGGCAAAGAATGATGGCACCAACCAACAAACATTACCACGGTTATCTACTGTCTCGAGAACATTTTGCTGAGGGCACCGCTCATATCAAAGGGGAAACAAGCATTGGCATAGCCAATAGGTCTCGCCTTTGGGACCTTATAAGTGTTTAGTTAACCAGCACAATATCCTTGGTGCAACAACATCAACTGTTGCATACCTAAACACTTATAAGGTCCCAAAGGCGAGACCTATTGGCTATGCCAATGCTTGTTGTATATGGACTTGTTCAAACTGTATTTTGGTCTTTCTAATCTCACAGAACCCCTCAAAACCAGACACATAATTTGTTTGCCTGGTTCTCTTTTCTGACTACACTCAATACTCAGAGGATTCCACGTGGTACTAAAGAAAAACATCCTCAGGTACATGGCGATGGCAACTACTTTGCCGCTGTGCATCTTATTAAAGACCGGTTTATCATGACCGCAGTTTCAGTTACTGGCCTACTTATGGTAGAACCCTGAAGAAGCAGTTCAGTTCATGAAGCACTGCAAATATTAATATGTATAAAAAATCTAAAAGAGAAACAGAAATAATACAAGTTGGTTTATAGGTTGATTTATTGGCAGATAACAAGAGTGCCTGCTCGAAGTACTGATTGATGAGAATGTTTTATTTTACTATTGTGGGGATCAAGCAGAGATAGGAGTACCAGAAATTACCAGTGGCTGGGATAGTTCAAGCATTTCACCAATTACTTTGTTTCTTTTTATCAGTGCTGGACACCTTTATCCTACAGTATTTATTATAGGCCTCAGTTAAACATAATGAGGTTGACAAGATGCAAAAAAATAAAAGGTTTAACACATTTCACTAATACTTTATCAATATTTTAGTGCAGCTATGTTAACAAATTAAATCTTAAACACACACACAGAAATGCTCTGCGTCTGCAATCACCTCTTTGTAGTAATCAATAGATGTAGCATCCACAACTTTAATTATGAGATTTGAAGCACATTTGGCTGCACAGATCCATTGTGGCTAGCCAGACTTTTAAGTAGACAGTGCACTTGTACTTTGTGAATTATGGGTCGAACAATATTTTGGCTGAACACGTATAAGGTGTATTTCATTAAAGGAAGAGCACATCTGAATGTATGACTGATGTTACATTTACTCAGGGATGTTATGGTACATTTGGAATGAAAAGGCTTTATGTTTGTTTATGGACCACCGTGCTTACTTTTTTCCAAAGTGAGGTATTCAAGAGAGATGCCAGCTATCACCTCTCGCATTATTTTTAATGGTGATTTGATACCAGCATCAATTTTATACACAAATGAGTTCACTGTGATGGCCCACACAGAGCATTTCTCTAAACAAGGAAAGATTGATTTTTATCTTTACAACACGTTATTATGCTTTGTCTACAATATAACGCATCAACCAACATTATTTTGGAATTCGATTCAAGTACTCTATACAACAGAATATTCAGTTTTCGAATATTTTGAACACACGTCATATATATTTTACAATAAGTGATCTGATAGTAAATAATAATTAATGATCTGTTATTAACACAATTCAGTTAGTAGTTTCAGCTACATTGCTGGTTAAATCAAATCAATGTTTCTTAGCAGAATTGGCTACAAAAGAAAATGCAGCATAACGTCTCCATATCTTTCGTGAGTGGTGTGATTATGACAGCAAAGCTGTGACATCTTCCCCCGGGAGGATGCAAGCAGACACAGAGTGGTCTGGTAAGGTAGTAAACCAAGCAAAAGGCAATGAATGGAATGCTTAAGTTAATCTCAGCCACTTCTTATACGCCGAACCACATTATATTCCAGTGTTTGTTTTTCTCACTGTAACAATACAACCTTGTACAAATTAGTCATTGTTACGCTCTAATAGGAACAATGTTTGATGCGCGTCTGGGAATGCAGGGATGAGCTAGAGACTGATGGATTGGAATGCATCCCAGACAAATTACAAGTGGCTGAAACTATTCCCCTTTGCGCTGTTTAACTGAGTCTATCTCAGAAGGATGATTATGCCGAGATGTTGGTCCTGCCATAGGAATCAGGTTGCACCTCAAAGATAAGGGTCAACAAGGCTAAAACCAGTCTCAGTTTGCTTGTGTTTGTGTTCTGAGGTAAACTGGCAATTCATTCTAGAGGGTCCCCTGTTGAGGGGGGCCAAGACTGATTTGTATATGGTGGGAATTGGAGGCAATTCATTCTAATACTGCAGTATGACCGTTGATGAGTTCCAATGTTGTTGCCAATAGTTGAAAAAATTGGAAGAAGTTATTATGGTTCTGTAAATGAACAACGCCGTGAAATCATTGGACAATCTATCTGTCTATCCTGTCTGTTTGTCTGTCTGACTGTCTGTCATTAAGATTTTGTGGGGCCCCGGGCAAGACGTATGTTGGGGCCCCATGTCTGTAACAACTTATTACTCACTTTTATGCTAATTGTAACCTGCATGGTGTCAAAGCTGACACTGGGCAAAGAAAACCAAACATAGAGGTAGACAGTGAAGAAGAGGGGTTCAGATATAGAAATAGACAGATGAGAACTTTAAAGAGATAACATTTACTTTCCCAGGGAACTTCAGTGAAGGTGGGGGACCTAGGCATTTGCCCACTTTGCCCATGCCTTAAAATGTCTCAGACCGGGGCGTGGCTTGGGCGCGCATGGAGTGAGACGTGTTCCACCGAGTCTCCGCTCCGTCGCCTCCCGTAACTGCCTTATTCATGGACACCGGGCCCGCCTAGCAGATTGAGAAGCCTGGTCACTTGTGGGGGACTTCTCGGTGACGCCTTTTACACTGGGGGCTGCTCGGAAGCTCCGCCCAGACCGAGCTCCCCAGCCGGGAGTGGCCCGACCCCCTCTCGCCGCCATCTTGAATATCGGCTGCGGCTGAGCGGGCGCCTGGTGGCCCTATCTGCGGGTGCTGAGTGGAGCTGGTTGCCGCGGAGCGGTCCTGGACACCCCGGCTACCGCCAGACTGATTTGGGTCCCGGACTGCTGCTGGGGGCTTCTCTGACCTTCGGCGCCTAAAGGGACGGGCATCGGTCCCCCTGCTATCCTGGACGCCTGACTGCATGGGTGGCGGCCTTCCCCCGAGGCCTGAGTGTTCACCGGCTGGCGACTGGCTGCTTCGAAGGTGGAGGTACCGGGGAGAGGGATCATTTGCTTGCTGGCGGCCGGATCACCCCTGCTAAATCCGGCTTTCCGGCACCGGGCCTGCCTACCTTGCTCCTATCTGCGGCCTACGCTCCCCCGGCCCCTGCTCCACTGCTGATTCCCATCCCCTGAGACTATCACTCCAGGACACATCCCGGGCGGATGCGCACGCTGCGGGGGCCCGTCCAACACCACCTGGCTTGACTCTCTTGGTCCCTGGGCCCCGTGCTGCCGGAGTACTGGCCTGTGGGGGACCTGGTGACGTCCGGACTTTTGGGGGGATTGCGCCGAGCTGGGCGCTGCCTCGCTGCTTGCGGGGCCCTTGGAAGGGGCCTAGTGACTTTCTTTGCCTCTCCATGTCACGTGGCCCCCCCATCCTGTCCTGCTTGGCTTGGCTTCTGGTTGGGGGCCCCCCTGGTATTACGGGACAGCGGAGACGGCCTGTGGGGAATCCCTGCTCCTTGGTGGATGTGTCGGCCCTCTCCTGTTGCTGGTTAGACACTCCTCTCCTGCCTGGTAAGGTGCGATCGCCTGTGGCCCCCCTGCTGTCATTGGCCCCACGCATCCGGAGCCCCTTTGTGTCCGTTTAGACCCTGTGTGGTGCAACTTAAGCCGCCTCCGTGCTGAGTGGGTCTCCGATCCTTTGATATCTCGCTACCACTCATCCCAGGGTCCGCCACCGGCTGGAGTAGCCTTTATCTTCCTTCGCTGGGTCCTTGACTTTTCTGACCTTCGCAGTCATGCCTCCTAAGCACAGGGGTAACAAAGAGGCCGACTCTGTGGCTGCCCGCGAGAATCCAGTGACCTCCCTCTGGTCCAAAACGCCCTCGCATACGCAGGAGGACCCCACCGCTTCTTCGGCGCCCTCCGGGTTGTCCGCCTCAGAGGTGCCAATCACCCAGGCCTACATGTCGTCCTTCCTGCAAGAAATTAAGACTGAAATTGGCTCCCTTCGGCAGGACTTTAAAGCTGGGCTGCAGGACATCCGCAGAGAGGTCACTGAAATAGGCGACAGGGTTGATGGTCTTGAGCGCACAATGGACGCCCGGACGGAGGATCTTGATGGCCTCTGGAAGAAGGTAACCGAACTTGAAGACCAAAATATTACCCTACAATTGAAGCAGGAGGATTTGGAAAACCGCAGTCGGCGGAACAATCTACGCATTAGAGGTGTCCCATTGGGAACGGAAGGGAAAGACATCTTGACGTACACGGCGGACCTCCTGCATGCCATTCGGGAGGGTGAGGGCACTTCGCCTCCCATGCTTGATCGAGCGCATCGTGTACCTGGCCCTCGCAACCGCCCTAACTTTGTCCCGGACATCATCACGAGAGTCCACTTCTTTGCAAACAAAGAAGCCATCCTTAGAAAGGTGCAGGGGGTTAAATCGGTCTCCTACAATGGACTCTCCATACAAATCTTTCAAGACCTTGCACCTTCTACGCTCCGCCGAAGGAAGGACTTCAAGCCCGTGACGGATAAATTGAGGGACCTTGAGGTTAAATATCAATGGGGCCATCCTTTTGCTCTGATGTTCACCTGGGAGGGTAGACGGCGAGTTATCCGGTCCCTACAGGAGGCACAGCGTCTCCTCCATCTCCCTGTGGACTCTGACAGTGATGACCTCCCATCTTCTCGCACACGCCCTGCGGGCGCACTCCTGCCGGAGTGGTCCACAGTCCCTCCTCCTAGATCCAGACGCCTCTCGAGGGAACCTGAATCATCGCAAGCCAAGCAGGATGTCATCAGCCACATTCGTTCTTTGAGCGGCTCCCCGTCTCTTACGAACTAGCTGCCCTCTGTTACATGATGTTCCTCACTGTGTCTCTACCTCTGTCCCAGTCCTGCCAGTCTTCCCAGCCCGGGCCTGGTGGCTGAATTAATCCTTGCTTTGTTCATTATTCCACGGGATGCTGATGGCGGAGACTCTTCACCTCCTGTGTGTCTGCCGCCCCCCCTCTCCAGAGTCCTACAGGAGAGTGACTTCTCCGGAATGGCCCGCCTTCGGGATCCCGGGCTGTTCCGAATAGACTCTACATTGACTTGGCCCAGTTGGCCTGTTTTTTCTTTATTCTTTCTCTTTCTTCATTCCTTTTTCTCTTTTCTCTCCTTGTATAGTTTTTCTTCGGATGTGCCTTTGCCGGAGGCTGTGTTGCTGCGTCTCTCTGGGGGTGTATGGAGGAGGTGTTGGCAACTATGTGGGGTCAGCTGGCCCTCTGCTCCTGTTCTTTCTCCATTCTCTCTGCCACTGTTCTCGACAACTCGTTTCTTCCCTTCCCCTGTGCGACCTTGGGGGTCTGCTTTCTTCCAGGCATCGGGGGTTGTCTTCCTTGGCTCCATTGGGATGCGCCTAGCTGGTTTTGGGGTCTGGGATGTTCTGGGTTCTGGCGGGGTGGCTGGAGCGCGATGTCTTTCCCCACTTGCACCATGACGCATACCGTTACATTCCTCTCTCTCAATGTGAAGGGGCTCAACTCCCCTAACAAGTGTCTGCAGGTATGGCACTATCTACTCCAGCATGATCCTGATGTTGTTTTTTCACAGGAGACTCACTTACTTCCCTCTGACACCCACCTCATGTCCCACCGCAAATACCCCATCCAATTATGGGCATGCTCCCCGTCCAAGACTAGTGGTGTGGTGCGAGGCGACCCCCAGGTGTGTGGCCGATGAGGGAGGGAGGTTTCTTAAGGTCCACATGGTTTGGGGTCGGGGCTCCTGCACTTTTGTCAATGTATACGCCCCCAATCAGAAACAGGATGCGTTCTTGCGCTTGCACCTTGGGGCGCTCCTTCGCTCCCTCTCTACCCCTGTTGTCCTTGGAGGCGACTTTAATTTGGTTTGGGACCCTGAGCGGGATCGTACTGCGCAGGCGCACCATGTTGCTGGGGCGATGTCAGCGTCATTACGGGATGCCATTACCGACCTCGGTTTGGTTGATGCCTGGAGACACCTACACCCGGACTCTCTAGATTACTCTTTTTTCTCTCATGTTCACTGCTCCTATTCGCTTATTGACTATTTTTTCCTCTCGCTTTCTTTGGCTCACAAGCTGTGCACCGCGGAAATCTCAGATATTTCCATTTCCGATCATGCGCATGTTTTGCTCATGCTCCAATCCCCTACCGCCCGTGGTGATCCCCTCCCTCAGTGGCGTCTGCCCCCCCAGGCCCTCCGGGACCCGGTGGATGTGGCGGACATTCACAAGGAGATCGAAGCCTTTTTTGTAGCCAACTCTCTCTCTGATACTCCCGAGGATGTCCGTTGGGACGCCTTCAAAGCTACTGTTTGTTATGTTATGTTATGTTAATTATACTTATATAGCGCGCAGCTGCCTCAGTGAAGAGGCGTCCCGGCGCTGGTAGCAGTGTCGGGAGAAGACTAGAGGCTAGACCAAGGGGAACAGGTAGGATTTGATGGCCTTCCGAAAGGTTAGCAAGCAATCCAGACGGCGAATCTGGATAGGGAGGGTATTCCACAGTTTCGAGGCTAGAAACCAGAAAGACCGGCCCCCAGCTCTAAGGCGCTTCACCCGAGGGACCGTAGCCAAATATTGCTCAGCTGAGCGTAGCTGGCGGGTGGGTACATAAGGAACCAACAGATTATACAGAATCTCAGGGGATGAAAGCTTTAGTATTTTGAAAGTCAGGCATAGCGCTGCGGGGTTATCACCTCAATTTCCGTCGCCCGGACCAGGGAGGCACGTCTAGTCGAATCCACCCTCTCTCTGGATATTAAAGACTTGGAACGCAAAGATCATGCCTGTCCCTCCCTCGCCAACAAGCGGCGCCTCGCTGCCCTACGCGGTCAACTGCGCTTACAGCGTACTAATAAGGCGGAGCGGCTTCTTGTTAATCTTAAAAAAAAATTCTACGTGGGTGGGGATAAGGTTGGGGCGTGCCTGGCGCGACGCCTGCAGACCCAGACTGCCCGATCCCACATTGCGAAGCTCAAGCAACCTGACGGCTCCTGGGCTATCCCGGAGTCGGACAAGGGCCATACATTGATGGCCTTTTATAATGATCTTTATGCCCATGATCCTTGTCCGCCGGCAGCGGTCGGGGCATTCCTCGACTCCTGTCCCTGGGACCCTATTGATCCCTATTTCACAAAGTTACTTGATGAGCCTATCTCCCACGAGGAAATTGCTAAAGCATTAAAACAGCTCCTGACGGGTAAAACCCCGGGCCCGATGGCCTGCCGGTCGCTTTTTATCGGGTCTTCTACCCGCAATTGCGGGATCACTTGCTCCATCTCTTTAACAGCTTCACTGACCATTCGGGCCTCTCTCCTACGATGAACGAGGCGGAGATAGTGCTTGTCCCCAAGCCTGGCAAAGACCCGACCCTGCCAGCCTCCTTCCGCCCTATTGGCCTGTTAAATACTGACGCCAAGATATTCACCAAAATCTTGGCTAATTGTTTGGAACCCCACCTTCCGGGCCTTATAGACCCCGATCAGGTAGGGTTTATCCGCCACCGTCAAGGTGTGCACAATATTCGTCGGATTGCCCATTTAGTGGAAAAGTCGCGTATCAGAGCTATCCCTGCCTGCCTGGTCTCCCTTGACGCCGAGAAAGCGTTCAATCGCATGGACTGGGGCTTTCTCCGGGTGGTTCTCCAGAAGGTTGGCTTGGGACCTGGATTTATTTCCAAACTGATGGCCCCCTATGCGAAGCCCACCACTCGCATTCGTTTCAATGGCTCTGCCACTGCTCCTATCTCTATCCACTGAGGCACTCGTCAGGGGTGCCCGCTCTCTCCTTTATTATTCACGCTTGTTGTCGAGCCCCTGGCTATTGCTATACGCCGCAATCAGGATATACGGGGTATCCCTATGGGGGGCACTGAGCATAAAGCTTCCCTCTTTGCCGATGATCTTCTTCTGTCTTTGTCCTCCCCGTCGACCTCTCTCCCTGCGGTGGCTGAGCTATTGGGGTCCTTTGAGGCCGCTTCTGGCTATCGGATTAATCTTGCGAAATCCCAGGCTCTTAATCTTACGCTCTCGGCCTCGGAGGTCCAGGGATTGCGGGACCTGCTCCCGGTACAGTGGACTGACGAGTCGATTCGCTACTTGGGCCTGGATCTGACTCCTACGCTCGCATCTTGGTCCTCATCTAATTGGCCTAGATATCGGAAATCTATTCGCGAGGAGATGCATCGATGGGAGGGCCTCCCTTTGGCGTGGCTGGGATGCCTTAACGCCATTAAAATGTCCCTCCTTCCTAAAGTCCTTTACCTGTTCCAGTCTCTTCCTACTCCCATACCGCACGCTGATATCCAGGCCCTGCAACGCGATTTTACCAAATTCATCTGGGGGAAGTCCTGCCCCTGCTTTTCTCATAAAATACTCATGCTTCCCAGATCTCGGGGTGGCCTTGCCTGCCCCAATTTATTGGAATATTATTGGGCCTGTCACCTCCGGTTTCTATCGGAATGGATTGTCCCTGAAAGCGAGAAACACTGGTTTCATATGGATCGGGCGGTGGCCTGAAGACTCTTGTGGGACTTAGCCTGGCTTCCGCGAAAGGCCCGCCCTCGCAGTGCCTACATAGCGACTCCAACGAGAACGGTCTTGGAGATATGGGATAAACTGGCGGTACCCCGGGGCCTTACGACATTCCCTTCCCCCAATACCCCTCTAACGCGCAATCCTGCGTTCCCTCCTGCCTTGCAGCCTCTGGCTTTTGCGGCTTAGACCGTAGAGGTTCGGCGAGTTCTCCAGGATTTTTTCCAGGGCACTGACCTCCGTACCTTTGACCAGTGCAAAAGATTTTTTCATCTCTCAGACAGCGCGTGTCTGCAATATTGTCAATTGCGTCACTGGCTTAGTTCCCCGACATATTCCCAGGATGTGACTCGGCAGCTCACCCCCTTTGAGTCCTTGGTCCGTAGATTCGAGGGGTCCAGGGGCCTGATCTCCAAAACTTACTCTGTTCTTCAGCACTCTCAACAGCTCCTGCCTCATGGCTACCAGACGCGTTGGGCCTCTGATTTGACCGCTGACATCTCCCCGGAGGAGTGGGCTCGCTTGTGGAGGGACATCCCCAAGGTGTACCGTAGCACGCCTCAGCGCGAATCTGCATATAAACTGATGACGCGATGGTATTATACCCCTACCCGTCTCCATCAGATGTTCCCGAACACCCCCCCGCTTTGCTGGAGATGCCAGACTGATAGAGGGGACTTCCTGCACATTTGGTGGTCTTGCCTGGGTCTTACCTTGTTTTGGAAGGAGGTCCTCAGCCATATTAAGGAGGTGGTGGGTTTCCCGGTTCCCTCTACCCCGTCCCTAGCGATTCTGGGCATTCGGCCCGGCGCGCTGAAGGTCATGACTTCGGCGGACTGGTACCTAATTCTTCATCTATTGGGAGTGGCACGACAGTCCATTGCCTCCTGCTGGAAGCAACCCCACCCTCCTCCTATTGCTGCTTGGTTCCTCCGGTTGTGGGATGTCATGTCCTTGGAGCTGCTCACGGCTCGTCTCAGTCACACCGACACCCGATTTGACCGCATCTGGCATCCACTTATACGCTATTTCACTACAACCGACCACTCTCGCTTGATGCCCCCTAGACTGCGGGCCCTACAGTTGTTCGAAGACCCTCTCGAGCCCTTCTCGCGGGGTCGGAGACCGGACTCCCCGGAGTAACCTGCTTGAACTGATTAGGCGGACCCTTTTGACCTTGTGACCACTGGCCCCCCACTCTGGGCCCTGGCCCTTCCCCCTCCCCCCCTCCCCGTGGCGCATCCACCTTTGATCCCCTTTCCCTTCTCTCCCCCTCTGGGGGATGCACCCTTAGCTGTTTTCTTCTCTTTCTTTCTGTCCTCACCTCTCTTTTGTTCTCCTTTCTATCTCTATATTGTTGTATGATGTTCTTTGTTTTGTCTATACGCAAAGTATATTAATATTGACGCAGTACGGAATGTTTCCTTCATGCGGGGTGGGGGTTTCACCTCGGTTTAGACCTTGTTTGCCTTGACCCCCTGTTTGACTCTTTGGCTGAGATGTCATGTCATTCCTTTATTGGACGATGGAACCCTAGCTTGGCTTCTGCCTTTCTGTCCCTTCCATAGCCCCTCCCTTGGTTCTGGCGAGGGTTTTCTTTTTGTCGCTGTCACCTGTGTTTTGAGAGGTCATCGTGCCTTCATTGCATTTGTGTTTCGAAGCCTATGGAGATGGGGTTGCTCTGTTGAAGGGACCCGAAACTGATTGCTTATTATGTAGCCCGGCTTTTGTTGCCCTCCCACCCTTGCTTCTCACTTTCTGCGACATGTATCTTTTATTTGTTTGAATTCAATAAACAGATATTAAACAAAAAATGTCTCAGACCTATATCTATATATCTATATCTATCTTTCTATCTGTGGCGGCTGCTTTCAATGGGTGGAAGGGCTGCACCCCTTCCCCAATTTTCCTGCGTTATGTGACATCGATAAAGACATAATTACTTAATTAAAAGCTGCCTATTAATTAACTGCTTGGAAGGCACACAGAACAGGAAAACAAAGTGCACCTTTCAGGTAGCCGACGCAGATCTGTGTTGGAGTCATAATGTGCCGCTCGCTTTATGCATGAGTCAGGTAAGCACTTTCACTGACAGGTGTGCTAGTGCACATGTGTTAGACATTGTGGATGCCCAAGGGCTTAAATCACTTCAGCCCTGGCTTGCCATTATCTGGGGCCTTTGGTTTCCACCCCTAGATGAAGCGCAGTTTTTGCAGCAGCCCCGGGCGGCATGAGCGCCAGCACGGCCAGTGGCTGCATGCTAGGTATTAATGACTCCCTACTCCTTCCTTTTTCAAGTCGTCATAGGGTGGGGTGGAATCAGTAAGCATTACGGACACAGATGCTATTTTATGACGAGTTGCTAAAGGGTGGGATTACCATACCCTCCGAGCCTCCACAAGCCTTCCTCCCAGCCACCATCCCCGATCACTACTGGGCTGCAGGAACCATAGGTAGGCAGGCCACAGTGATTAACTTGAGCTTGCACAAACATGCCTATACTATAAGCAAGTTTAAATGGGCCCCTACTCCTGCACCTCTCTTGGATTTAGAGACCCGGCTATACCTCCTTCTTTAAATCCTCTTTTCCTGTGTGGCTCGATGTGCGTTCCCTCATCAACACACCCTTCTTGCCCTCTAGCTTGTTATTTCAGCCCCCACTGCCAACACATAGCACATTCCTGCGCCTTGCTGTCGGACCCCCAGGAGGAGTGGGAGGCAGGCCTGAGGTTTATACAGCTCCAGTTTTACTGGCAGAAGGGGTGGGGGCTGCACTTCACACAGACGCTCGAGTTTTAACTCTGGTGCGTGGGTTGAGGTTCACACATTGTCCAAGTTATTTTAGGGCTGGGGAGGGCGCTTGACCTCACAAGTGTTCCAGTGCCCCTGGCTACAACCACACCTGTTTGAGTTTCAGAAGGGAGGGGTTTTGTCTGCAGGTCAGATTTGATTCGGCTTGGAGGGGGTCCTTTTCCCACTTTTTGAGTTTTAATTCCGGAGAGAAGACCTGCATTACACACGTGTTTTTTTAGGTGTTGGATCAAGCTCAGGTGTGTGTGGGCAAATTACTTAATCTCCTCGTGCCTATAAAAATGAATGTGTTGTTCTGTAATGGAGCTGGTGTTCATGTGCAGCACCGATACCTTCAGGTCGAATTCTCGCTATATGAAACTGCAAAAATCAAAACAAAAGCTTGTAAATAGTAATAGTTGCTTGCCATTTACTGGCCAGTAGGTGTTTGCCATCTTGGGACATTTTGATGGTCCATACACACAAACGGGCACATGGTATTAGGAACTGGAGACCTAATACGAGCTATAATAGGCCAAAGCCTCCATGTGGCTCTGATGCTTTTTTTTGTTGCTTTCCGTGTATACTTGCCCGGTGCTGCACACATTTTCAGTCTGGTCTAGATGGTGCTTAAATCAAAGTATCCCTCTCTCACTAAAGTTCCCTGAGATCTGTGCTATTATCTGTGGTAATGCATTTGTAGGCCTCATAGGTGTTAGTTTGCAATGCTGTGCAGCAGCCGTCTAACATAACTAAACAAAGCACTTTGTCCAAAAGTATTTCTTAAATATCAAAAAATCACGAATAAGTCACAGCTGAGCAAAACACAAGCACTTCGAGGTAAAGTGGATAGAATCATGTGCAGAGTTTAAAAAAAGCATGTTTATTTATTTGTTTTTCAAACTCAGTTGTTTGGTATTCATTGTGTTGGTTTCTATATAGCGCTATTGAAGCCCATCGCTCATTGGCAAAGCGCTTCACACAGTAAATAGGTACTTTAATAGAAATGAGGCATAGGTGAAGTAAGTAACAAATAAAGTAATCAGATTATTGAAAGGTACAGTAGGGATCAGATTACAACATTATGGAGACCGACTCTGGGAGCGGCGATGAGGACGGGCGGCTCTCAGCGTTTATATTTCTTGGGTCGATTATATGGTTATTATGCTTTTGCTGTTTTGGATATGGTCTGTTTTCTTATTTTAGGTTCTGTATGTGCAGTGTATTGGATTATGGAGCATAAGGTACTCCTACCATCCCTCATTGTGACCCTTCATTGTCACTCTTTAAAAAAATGTCTCTTCGAACTTCACTGAATACTACTTAACACAGATGGGTATATAATGTTTTTTCCACTTTTGAATGATGGAAGGCAAATTTGTTCCCATTGATATCCAAATTTGGGGCCAGCAGTTTGCAATCAGAGCTGTGAAGTTGGGCCATAAGTCTATCTTAAATCCTAAATTTTCTGCCCATTAGTTCTTTCTTTTAAGGGCAATAGAAATAAGGGTCATTAGATCTGTAGGTTAAGTGACCACTGAAGAGAGGTTTTTGTACAGTGCACTTCCTGAACATGTATTTGAAGCAACTTTTGTTTGTGATAATGAAGAGAAATGAGTCGGTGAAATAAAATATTTGCCTAGGTTGACAACATTTTGGTCACATGCGTAATCCGGGATTAGCCCAAGGTTTTCTGGTTCACATTGGGCACAACAGTCACTAAAGGGAAATGCTCTTTCTTTAATTCTTGACTCATGAGGTTGGAGTCTGAGGGCAAGTGGAGGCCACATGAAGAGAGTCAGGACAAGGAAAGGAAAGAGAAAGAAAACAGCATGACCCAGAAAGTGTAAAATATAGGGAGAGGCAGGCAATATTGGAGAAAGGCACAAAGACATCGAAATATGGAGAGGTTGTGAGAACATAACTTACATTTACATTTTGATTTTGCAAAGACCATGCTTCTTATGAGATCATCAATCAATGTGGCATGAAGATGTTTCAGTTTTACCAACCAGTTGCAGTGCAGAGGAAACCGTGTGTGCAGGTAAGAAAATTAAAAACCTAACTTGTCGCAATGTGCAAATTGCACACTACAGTAGCAGCTGAACATATTTAATGCAGTAAGATATGAGCCAGTTTTTAAAGTGTTTACATATTTCAAGCCCCGTATTCAAAATTGCTTCATAAACCTTCTTGCTTTCAAACTAAATTCTTTGTTAAAATTTGCTTTATAATGAACCATTTTCCACTCTTTTTTTTCACAATTTTCATGGGGGAGCACCCTCTTGAACCCTCCTTACTTCAGTCAGATTTCTACTTGTCTGCTACTTAAAACTCAGCCCTACCATTTATGCCCCACCCCTTTGAAATGTCACCATCTGCATCTGCTCTCTATCTATTACTTTTCAAATGAGTAGCTCATGAGCTACCGGTGGCTCTCCAACTACCTGTAAGTAGCTCTCCTGTGTGCAGCCCTGCTGGCTTGGATGGCTGGCATTTTACCAATCCAAAGCTGTAACGCTGTGCCAGGAGTGGTAAAACGTTTTTGTCATTTTTCATCTCACGGTGGATGGCATTGTGCTAATCCTATGCTTAAAGAATGCAGTAAAAATGGCAAAAGGATTTGTTCCTTTCTATCTCAGCGTGGATGGACTGTGCTGATGATATGGTTAACCCTCTGATAGAAAAAGAGACATTTGAAGTGAGCAGGTTCAGAGTGTGGCTGGTGTTGTAGGGTGCTCTATATAAAGGAGCTGCTCTCTGCCTAAACTTAGGAACTACCCAAAGTTCCTTGCTTCCTGTTTTGCATAATATATATATATATATATATTAATATATATATATTAATATATATATATATATATTATCTACTGGCGGTCGCCAGTAGATAGTTATAGTTAGGACCTATTATCCATAGGAAATCAGCGACATTCTATTTGAAATAACGTTGGCGCCGGTTGACGAATCTTCGCGAAAGTTTCCAACTTGTTGGGGCGCTCCGGTCCGCTCCTATCCTGAAAGTCTCGGGGTGATACGTCAAGCGGGGGCCGAGAAAAAAGGGGGGTCCCAAAACGCGTTTTCCCCATTCATTTTTCCATAGGAACCTTTAGTCGCAGCTACAGCCCGAACTGCTGAACGGAATTACACCAAATTTGGCAAAGAGGTAGCCCTTGGTTCAGTGTCGTGCCTTTTGCTTAAATGGTGTAAATCCGTTCAGTAGTTCCTGAGAAAATCCAAAGTAAAGTCACATATATATCTATGGGCGCGTAGGGTCCGCGTACCCTCCCGATCACGAGCTGTATGCTAATTGGCTGTCAAGTGGCTGTCAACACTCCAAATCAGGAAGTGTTGGCAGCCATTTTATCCTCGGTAGAACCGAGGGACAGAAACAAGTGCGCAAAGCGCAAAAGGGGGCAGGGTAGAAACACCCTGACCCCTAGGTCTGCTCAGGGGTCCCACAAGGACCCCCTGGGCCAAAAAGCATTTTTTTTTTTAAATCGGCGGGATGCGCTTAGGGTGCGAGAATCCCGCCGAGAAAAAAAAAAAGCACAAGAAACACGTCGCTAAACGCACAAAGGGGGCAGGGTAGAAACACCCTGACCCCCTAGGCCTGCTCAGGGGGTCCCACAAGGACCCCCTGGGCAGAAAAAGGCATTTTTATTTTATTTTTAAATCGGCAGGATGCGCTCAGGGTGCGCGGATCCTGCTGAAAAAAAAAAAAAATCGAAGCGCGTCTCCCGCGCTTCTATGTTAATTTGCCCCCGGGTGGGCCAAGTCCCGGGGGCATGGTGGGGGGGGTTTAAATTTAATGTGGGGGTCTCTAAGGCCCCCCAAGCCCCGGGGTCCGCCACACCCCGGGGCTAAAAAAAATAATGGTGCGGGAGGGCTCTTGGCCCTCCCGCAGCCCCGGGGACCGCCACCCCCCGGGGCTTCTTTTTAAAAAAATTATTTTCACCTGTGTGGTGGGCTCCAGCCCCCCCACACGCCCCGGGGACCACCACCTCCCCGGGGCTGTGAAATGGTTGGGAGGGGGGCCGCGCGTCCCCCCTCCTGGAGCCCTTGATGGCCCTGGGGACTGCCACCCCCGAGGGCCGGCTCCTGCAGTGTCCCGGGGTGCCTACCCCGGGACACTGTAGTTTGCTATGACAGGACGGGAGCCTCGGCTCCCGTCCTGTCATAGCAAGCTTAGTTTGCATTTTGAAGAGAGAGCAGGAAACCTGCCTCTCTTTCAAAATGCAAACTAATTGCTTTCCACATGGGGAGCAGCATGTTAGCTGCTCCCCATGTGGAAAGCAATGCCGGCTCCCGTGGGACACGGGGAGCCGGCGGGACTGTGGGGGATTGGGGACCCCCACAGTCCCCAACCAGAGGCCAGGCCCCGGGGATGGGGTCCCCGGGGCCATAAGTGGCCAGGGAGGGGGCCACGCAGCCCCCTCTCCAAATTAATTTTTTTTTTTAAAAGGGCAAGGCCGGCCCCGGGGATGGGGTCCCCGGGGCCTTAAATGGCCTGAGGAGGGGGCCTCGCAGCCCCCTCCAAATTAAAAAATAAAAATCGAGGGCATGCCCCGGGGGATGGGGTCCCCGGGGCCAATACAGGCCCAGGGAAGGGGGGCCACGCGGCCCCCTTCCCGTTTTTTGGGATAATTTTTTTTTTTAAATGCACAGGCCCCGGGGGATGGGGTCCCCGGGGCCAAAAGTGGCCAAGGGAAGGGGGGCCACGTAGCCCACCTCCCATTAAAAATTTAAAAAAAAAAAAAAAAACGACCGGCATCGTGCCGGAGGCCCCGCCCTCCTCCCTGCAGTACTCTGCAAACGCGCCCCCTGGAGCGTTTTAAGAAGGGAAGTAATTCCCTTGAATACTGGGGGTCCCTGGGGGCCAACTAGCCCACCAGGAACCTCCAGTATGCGCCAGGGGCTGCGTTGCAGAGAGGTGTACAGAGGCCACGCCCCTTTTACACCTCTCTGCAACGCAGCTCTGTGGCGCTTTTAGAAGTACATGGTGGGCTAGTTGGACTCCAGGGACCCTCAGGATTCAAGGGGACTTAATCCCCCAACTTAAAACGCGCCACGGGGCGCGTTTGCACAGTGGTGAAGGGAGGGGCGGGGCTTCAGGTGACATGTGTGCAAACAGGCCCCGTGGCGCGTTTTAAGATGGGGAATTAAATCCCTTCAATCCTGAGGGTCCCTGGGGGCCAACTAGCCCAACAGGTACGTCCAGAAAGCGCCACAGAGCTGCATTGCAGAGAGGTGCAAAAAGGGCGTGGCCTCTGAACACCTCTCTGCAACGCAGCTCCCTGGCGCATACTGGAGGTACAGGGTGGGCTAGTTGGACCCCAGGGACCCTCATGATTCAAGGGGACTTAATCCCCCAACTTAAAACGCGCCACGGGGCGCGTTTGCACAGATGTCACCTCAGGCCCCGCCCCTCCCTTCACCATTGTGCAAATATTCCTCTAAAATCAGCCGAACTACGAATTCCTATTTACTCACCTGTTATCAGGAGAGACCTCAGTGCTGCATCTTTCAGCCCAGTACTGATCCTGGAAAGTAATTTTAACCGTACTTACCAGTAACTTGAATTTCCTTCCATAGGCTAACATTGACTGGTTTCACTTGGAAATTCTTTTAAGTGTGGAGTTTTGGAACTTTATAATATTCCTCTAAAATCAGCCGAAATACGAATTCCGATTTACTCACCTGTTATCAGGAGAGACCTCAGTGCTGCATCTTTCAGCCCAGTACTGATCCTGAAAAGTAATTTTAACCGTACTTACCAGTAACTTGAATTTCCTTCCATAGGATATCATTGCCTGCTTTTTGCTGAAAAAGTTTCTAAGTGTCGATTTTTGAAACATACAAATATTCCTCTAAAATCAGCCAAAATACGAATTCCGATTTACTCACCTGTTATCAGGAGAGACCTCAGTGCTGCATCTTTCAGCCCAGTACTGATCCTGAAAAGTAATTTTAACCGTACTTACCAGTAACTTGAATTTCCTTCCATAGGAATCCATTGTCTGGTTTTCAGCAGAAAAGTTTCAAAGTGTTGATTTTCACAAACTACAAATATTCCTTAAAAATCGCCTGTATGACTTAAACGCATTCTTTCAACTGTTTACAGGAGATGCACCAGTGCTGGATCCAGGATCCACCACTGAGTAAGAAAAAGTAACGATAACACTACTTACCTGCTAAGTGAATTTCCTCCCATAGGATAACATTGGTGATTCTATGTGAAAAGTTTCTAAGTGTCAACTTTTAAAATACAATAATATTCCTTAAAAATCACTACTGTAACCAAAACGCTTTTACTCAACTGTTTACAGGAGATGTCCCAGGACTGAATCTAGGATCCAGTCCTGTGGTTAGAAAAGTAATCCATAAAGTAACTAATTGCATTTAGCTAGAAATTCACATTGAGCTCAATGTTGCATTGTGTTTGAAATTGTGTTGCCCATTGCAACAACTGTAACTACTGTACTTAAAAGTCTATTGCCTATTTGCAAAGTATTTAAACTAAAGTAATTCATTCTGAGAAAGTATATTTTGTAATGTAATGTATAATGTAATTACAATGTAATTTAAAAAATAAAATATCTAAAAATAAATAGTTTAAAAAAATGTAGTAAATCAGTATAAAAAAAAATAAATATAACAATTAATACATTTAAAAATTGTCATTTACAAAACCTTTGAAATTCACTGAAAAAAACCATAGGTTTCAGACATGTTATAGTTAGGAATTAGCATTTAAAATACCTTTGAAATTCACTGAAAAAACCATAGGTTTCAGGCTTGTTATAGTTAGGAATTAGCATTTTAAAAACCTTTGAAATTCACTGAAAAAACCATAGGTTTCAGGCCTGTTATAGTTAGGGTTTAGCATTTAAAAAACCTTTGAAATTCACTGAAAAAACCATAGGTTTAGTTAGTTAGTTGGACATTGCACTCGTACAAAACCCGTGAAATTCCCCCGTTATAGTTAGTTCAGCTAACTATAACTCGCGCCCCCGCAATGCACTGCTGATGACGTCACATATTACATCACTCATGACATGGTCAGTGACATCACTGATGACATCACTGATGACATCTCAAATGACATCACTGTTGACATCATCCATGTGAGAATTTAATGCATCTTCTCACACCCTAATATAACTTTTGATACACCCACTCTAAATTACAGACTGCCATTCTCAAAACCATACACACTCCAATACCAATAAGTACATACCCACTCACTGATTCTTAGGTCTACACACACACACATCTACTCACTCACCCGTACAGTCACTCATACTTACAGTCACTCAGTACAGGACTATCATATGCACTCATACACCTATATAAACACTCACACAACGCAACTCATCCATAGAGGTACTCACACACCTAGTCAGTCATGCAAATAATTAATCACACTCCAATTTACTCACCTATACAGTTATACACACCAGCTCACTTACTCATAAAAATACTAGCACATTCTTACGCTCCTATGCAATCACTGATGCAAGCACACACTCATCCATATAGCCACTCTCACAATCACACACTCTCACTTATAGCCATTTATATACTCCAACACACATATATACTGCCTTTCACATATGTAGTTACTCACACATGTACCACTGAGATATACATTCAATCACTAACACACCCATACACACACTCACCCACCCATACAGTCCATCACAGACGCCCTCTTGAAACCATGCACCCAGTGAATCACCCACTCACACATCTATGCACAGAGTCACACTCACCCCACCCACACAAACACTGAGGCACCCATACAGATACTCAGAGAACCAATCCATAACCCATATAGACACTCATTTAGCTAGTCAGAAACCCATGCAGCTGCTTACACAACAACAGACAGACGGATACAGACATTCACACAGTTTAGTCACTCACCCATGCATCCAGTAAGATACGTTTAATCACTCACTTATAGACTCAGTCACGCACCTACTAAATCATCCATTCAGACACTTATACACCCACTCATTCTTCAATACGCCTTTCCCTATATATATTAAACATATTTAAACTTTACACAAACACACAGTCACTGGATGATGTCATCAGTGATGTCATCAGTGATGTCACTTGAGATGTCATCAGTGATGTCATCAGTGATGTCACTGACCATGTCATGAGTGATGTAATATGTGACGTCATCAGCAGTGCATTGCGGGAGCGCGAGTTATAGTTACCTGAACTAACTATAACGGGGGAATTTCACGGGTTTTGTACGAGTGCAATGTCCAACTAACTATAACTGTCCCTAAAACCTTATGGTTTTTCAGTGAATTTCTAAGGTTTTTTAAATGCAAATTTCTAACTATAACGTGCCTGAAACCTATGGTTTTTTCAGTGAATTTCAAAGGTTTTTTAAATGCTAATTTCTAACTATAACGTGTCTGAAACCTATGGTTTTTTCAGTGAATTTCAAAGGTTTTTTAAATGCTAATTCCTAACTATAACATGTCTGAAACCTACGGTTTTTTCAGTGAATATATATATATATATATATATATATATATATATATGTAAGTGAATTGTTTTTTGGTTTGCTAATAACTTTGCTCTTGTTTGCCAAATCTTTGCAAACGTTTCCAAAAAATAAAAGTTTATCCACCTTAGCTCCTTTCTGGAAAATTCTGAGGCGATCCCTCAAGCGGAGGCTGAGAAAAAAGGGGGGTCCAAAAACATAAAATCCCCATGCATTTGCCATAGACTTATTTAAGATAGGTTATAGCAAAAATTGCTGAACAAAATTACATCAAATTCGACAGGATGCTAGATATTAGTCCACAGATTGTGCTTTTTGAGATTTGGTGTAAATCCGTTCAGTAGTTTTTGAGAAATTTAGGGTAAAAAATAATTGTATATTTTAGCAGTTGGGCTTGCGAGAGTCTCTGAGAATGCAATATTTCTGTTTGGCCCAGTGAGCTTTATTTCCCTTGGGCCATCTTGCTGCCATGGGAGTTAGACTCCTGCAAGAGTAAATGCACTGATTGGCTGCCAGCAACATGAGAAAAATGTTGCTGGCAGCCATTACAAGACTCGGGGACTTAGTCCCCTTTCCTGAAGCTGTAAAAAAAAAAAAAGGTGTATGGGGGCAGGGTAGGGATACCCTGACCCCCTAGGCCCCATGTGGGTCACCCTCAGGGTAAAAAAAAAGAAAAAGGGCAAAAAATGCTGCGATCCTGTGAGAATCTCACGGGATAGGGAAACAAATGGTGGCCAGGCCGCATTTATTCATTGTAAGCCCTTGGCTTCCCAGGCTAATAAAAAAATTTATGGGGAGGGGGATGCACAGCACCCCTCACCAAGCCTTTAGGGGACCCGGGGAGCCCACCCCAGGGTTGATCTTATTTATGGGGAGGGAGGCCACGTGGCCCCCCTCCCCATGCCTGAAGAAGCCCTGGGGAGCCCACCACGGGGGCCAACATTACCTTTTATGGGGAGGAGGCCATGCAGCTCCCCTCCCTGAGCCAATAGTGGCCTCGGTGAGCCCACTGGCAGAAAATGGGGAGGGGGCTGCACAGCCCCCTCCCCAAGCCTGAAAGCCAGGGAGCCCACACCTAGGGCTGATTCCTTTAAGGGAGGAGGGCAACGTCGACCCCCTCCCTGAGCCATTAATGGCCCTGGGGAGCCCACTCCTGGGGCCCTCTTAGCAGCTATCTCCCGGGGTGCCCACCCTCAGGACATAGTGGTTGCTCTGCCCGCAGCGGTGTGGTCACAGAAACCTGCGTTTTCTCTCGCTTGGTGGGAGCATTTTTAAATCTGCCAAGTGGGAGCAAACACCAAGTCAGCTTCCAGCTGGTGGGAGCTACAAAAATATCCCCGCCCACTGGGCGCGGACTTTAGATCTGTTTCCCTGCCCACACTGAAGTGGGCAGGGAAACAGATTTAAATATTGCTTCCGCCCTCCGGGAGCAGCATTATTATCTGCTCCCTGTGGGTGGGAACAACGCTGGCTCCATCTAGATGCGGGGAGCAAGGTGGGGCTCTTTGGACATTGGGACTCCCCCACGCCCCCAATGATAGTGTGGAGGGTGCCCTTGGTGGGCACCAGGGCACTCATCTTTAGTTGAGCTGGGCTCTGGGGGATGGGGTTCCCGGGGCCAAAATCTGCCCGGGGAGGGTGGCTGCGTGCCCCCCTCCCCTTCAATATAGTACGAGGCCCTAGGGAAATTGGTCGAGGGGGCTCCATGCCCCCCAAAAAAATTGTATTGGGCCCCATGCAATGGGGTCCAGTTCAGGAAGGGGGTCCATGTGCTCCCCTCCCCATAAAAATTGTGCCAGGCCCCAGGGCATGTGCCCCCTTCTCAAACAAGCATGCCGGACCCCCAGGCCAAAGTCGGCCTTGGAGGAGGTGCCGCGTGCCCCCACCCCCAAACAAGCACACCGGATCCCAGGGGATGGGGATGAAAGGTTGGCCCTGAGGGGGTGGGGTCCCCAGGGCCTAAAAAGGATTGGGGAGGGGGACTACACAGCCCCCTCTCCTTTAATTAAATAAGTGACCCTGGTGCAAAGAGTCTTCAGGGCCGGTAATGGCCATGGGAGGGCATCGTGCTGCCCCCCTGCCCTTTAATTAAAAAAAAACAGCCCTAGAGGATGGTGTCCCCAGGGCCAGTCCCTATGACCGACCCGCCACTGTGCATGGCCAAAGGCCATGCGTATCATGATGTTGGCTTTATGGGGGGTGCTGGCTCCAGGGCCTGGCTGCAGGCTTGCGCGGCAGGTGGTTACATTGATGTATGGTAATTAAGTATTAATTTATGTTAACAAAAGTCTAGAAATTGACTAAAGAAACCAAAGTTTAAAGTTGCGTTATAGTTAGGTGTGATAAAAGGATCTGTCTTTTCGATTTAAAAGAAACCTGAGAAATTCACTGAAAAAACAAAGGTTAAAGTAATTTCAATGATGTCAATTGAGATGTCATCAGTAATGTCATAAATGATGTCATAGTACATGTCGAGTGATGTCATATGTGAGGTCATAAGCAGTGCATGGCTAGGGTGCAAGTTATAGTTAGTGTTGCTAACTATGGTGAATTTCTGTGGTGTTTTTAATTCAAACATCAATGTTGTCACTGACAAATTCACCAAACTATCACGTTACTTTAACCTTTTTTTTTGTGAAAGATATATATTTATATAGGTAGTTATACGTGAGTCCGAGTTTCCATAGGAAGAGTATTTTTGTTTTGCCAATAACTTTAGTGCCATTGAATAAATCATCATGAAACTTTCCAAATAAAATGTTCATTTCCCTCAGCCCCTTCCTGGAATGTTTTGGGGTGGTTCACTGAGCAGAGGCCGGGAAAAAGGGGTCCCAAAACACTTTTTTTCCCAAGCATCTTTCACGAGAAAAATTACGCAACTATATAGACAAAACAGATTAACAAAATTGCAACAAATATGCGAAAAATCTAGATCTTTACCCAGAAAGCACACTTTTTGTGATTTGGTGTAAATTTGTTCAGTAGATTTTGAGAAATGAAGGTTAAAAAATTATAGATAGATTGACAGCTGATCCTGAGGCATTCCTACCAATTAAAAAATTAGAGCAATCCCTTTGGTTGCGAGTGCTTTGTGACCCCTCCCAACAGGGCCAAAAATAAAAAGTAAAACATTTGGCCTCATCACAATCCTACAGGATCCAGCGTGTACTGCATGTGTTCCCGTTGCACTACTGCAGGAGTCCCATTCGTCCCAAAAACATTTTAAAAAATGAGGCGTGGGGTTCTGTTGCTGGATGGCTGAAGGCTGTGTGCAGCAGGTGTGGCTAACTGCTCACAGGGGTTGGACACTTGGACGCAAGTTAGGATTGAGGGCAGGAGCTGGTCACAGACCAACACCAATCCTTGCTGCGCACAACTACAATGGGTTGGGTGCAAGGCCTGGTTACAGGCCAGGTCCTGCAGCTAGTCCCAGCTTCTCGCCACAAGGGGACGGCTGCAAACATATCATAATACAATATTACTTTATGCTAAAAAAAATGAAAGAAATTCATAGAAAAACACTTAGATTAAAGTGGAGTTTTAAGTGAAGAAGGTAATAAGATTTTAACTCACTTCAAAAAAACCTTAGTTATACAAGTTACATATAACTGATGACTTTCCTTGTTTTTTTGTTTTTAAATGGTAGTACTTTTTCTGTAAATTTTCAATGTTTTTTTAACATAAGTTAAAATCTCACTACCTTCCTCATGTATAACTCCAGTTTAACCTTTGGCTTTTGCACTGAATACATATATGTGTATATGCATATATGTGTGTGTAGATGTGGGTTTTAGATGTGTATATATAAATATATATATATAAATATATATATAGGGGCATATTAGCAAGACCCACGTTAAAATTATCGCCGTTTTAGCGGCAGGAAACTGCCGCTAAAACGGCGATAATGGGCTTGCTAATATGCGTTATAGAATTCCAATAGAAGGCCAGGTTAGATGTCCTGCACATCTAACCTGGGCTTCTATTGGAATTCCATAACGCATATTAGCAAGCCCATTATCGCCGTTTTAGCGGCAGTTTCCTGCCGCTAAAACGGCGATAATTTTAACGTGGGTCTTGCTAATATGCCCCATAGTTTTTGAGGATTCCTCCACCCAAACAAAGGACTCCATGGCACTCCAGTGCAAATCAAAAGGTGTTTATTCTGCTTTCACAGGCAGGGACATATACGCCAACGCGTTTCGGTGCACACACGTACCTTGGTCACAACGTTGACCACAAAGCATTCAATTCCATTTAACAAACAAAAAGGTGAACATAGTTGAAGGACAGGAGAGTGCATAGATCATTACTGCAAATCTGTCGCCATTTTGGAGTAGCTTTTATGTATGGAAGTTAATGACTCGATTAAACTTCTTATCAAGCGTTCAGGTATCTGATATCTTATCATAATACATAATCGAAGATAATTATTTCTTAAACAAAAGCGTTCACATTCAGGCCTTATCGGCGCATATAACATGGTTCCGCCCCAATGGGCTTATGTTATGGAACGGGGAAAAATAGAAAAGAAGAGAAAAAGAGAAAAGAAAAAAGAAAGAAGAAAAAAAGACTCCCGGGCCACCACAGTTATCTTTCCACCATTACCCAGAGTACATATAAAAAGATTCACCGAAACGAGTTGGCGTATATGTCTCTGCCTGTGAAAGCAGAATAAACACCTTTTGATTTGCACCCGAGTGCCGTGGAGTCCTTTGTTTGGGTGGAGGAATCCTTGAAAACTTTATTTACACAGCGCGTGGCAAAGCACTGTTAGCGTGCACCACCGACGATTGGGCTGCTCGAGATCAACTCGCCGACCACAGAGGCGGATATATATATATATATATATATATATATATATATATTCCACTTTCCGCCAGTCCTTCGGATTGATCCAAAACCACGGACACGGACCACAAATACAGTGTTCTTCAAATTTTTATTTGGATGCCGCCATTACGCGTTTCAACTCACAAGGAGCCTTGATCACATGACCAAAATATATATATATATACATACACACACACACACACACACACACACACTCTCTCTCTCTCTCTCTCACACACTCTCTCTCTCTCTCACACACACACACACACCCCGGAACAGGGGTCGCCGTAATGAGTGGCTGAGAGGGACTTTGGCGAGTGGATATTTCTATTATATATATTTATTTATTTATTTGTATAGCGCAACTAATACCCTAAGGCGTCTAGGCGCTTGTCATCCAACATCCTGCCAACAGTGAGAAAGAGAAGTGCTAAAGTATAAAGATATAACGATATAACAGAAAATTAAGCCTTAAAAAGCCAAGTCTTCAGACCCTTCCTGAAAGAGATCAGGTCAGGCGAGTTTTTAAGTCTGTATGGCAGATGATTCCACAATCTGCCAGTGATATTTAAAAAACTTTTGCCACCCCAGTTAGAAAGTCGTGATTTGGGGACCTCCACCAACATGTGTGAAGAGGATCGCAGCATTCTAGTCGGTGTATACCAGCGAAAGTGGTCAATCAGATATGCAGGGCCCTGGTTATGCAGTGCCTTAAAGACAATGCAAAGTGCCTTAAAATTAATCAATTTTTCCACTAGGAGCCAGTGTAGAGCATTGAGGGCTGCCTTTGCGGAAGTGTATTTTGGCAATCCAAAGAGCAATCGGGCGGCAGAGTTCTGTATAACCTGCAGTTTAACAAGAAGAGCTTTGTTTATTCCAATCAGAAGGCCATTGCAGTTTTCCAGCCTCGACAGGACTAGTGCCAAGACCACTGTTTTCTGCAGGTCCAGTGGTATGAAAGGGAAAATTTTCCTCAAGACCTTCAGAATGTAGCAGGTAGATGAGGTAATGTATATATTTATATAAGCATGATAGAGTTGGCAATAGTGACTTTGTAGGTATGGTTAGGTCAGAGTTTTAATTCCAATTGAAAATACTTTTTTGTTTGTTTTGCTAATAACCTTGGCACCAGTAGACACATCTGCGGAAAACTCTCTAAACAAAAATAAAATCAGCCAATTTGGTTTTGGCATCACAAGCTTCACGCAGATCCATTAAGGGGTTCATAAAATAAAATGGATTTAATAAAAATGACATTTCTAATTTTAAATCACAAAGGGATCATTTGTTGCTGCCACAGTAATAAAACGCTGAACGGAATGACACCAAATTTGTTTTTAACCTAGAACTCCACTCTAAGAATTATCTTTGCATTCCTTGTTGTAAATCCGCTTGGTAGTTTTCGAACAATTAGAATTAAACTGTTTCTAGAGACAAATGAAAAAAAGTACATTTGAATGAACGAGTTAGATTTTTTTTCTTTCATTGCAGGACCATACATTCGAAATCAGGTTTGTGGACCTAAAGGCTCTGGTTGATTGGCTGCAAAAGAACATTTTCACAAGTCCCTGCAAAATATGTGTTTTTATGCCTTTTTCTCTACATTAAAGCCACACACTCCCACACACGCACACTCGCAGACACAGGTAGATAGATAGATAGATAGATAGATAGATAGATAGATAGATAGATAGATATCTTTTCTCTGTAGCACTTCTGAGCCGAAAGTGTAAGCATGCCTTACATCTAACAGTCAACTTGCTTAGAAAATAGTTAAAAATCTCTTGGACTGTAGAATATAGCAACATGGGAAATAAGAAACGACACAGAGTTACACAAACACGCTCATGAAATAAATTTGTTGACACAGATACAATTCTTGTAGTTGAGAAATAGCAACATTTCTGACACAGATTCCACGTTCACACTATTTTATCGGCAGCAAACCTTTAAAGATGTTGCATGCTTTTGAACAGATGGCACATTTAGAGGAGAATGGCAAACTGCAGTGCAATCAGTGCACTTCAATATTTGTGTCAGTAGAACCAGGGACTGGATAAGCTTCTTAGAAGCTAAATATGAGATTACTTTACGAAGAACTGAAACCACAAATAGTGAAATGTAGTTCAGAGATAAAAGGGAATTTAAAACATTTTAACACAAGCATAAACAAGCATAAACCACCCCATCACCCTACAGCACAAAGGGAGTGCAGTGCAGTCATCAAACATTAGTTGGCCTCTAAACAGACTACACACATTAGACTGTGGCATAAAAATGTGCTTTAATCATCCTAAAAGCATCATGCATCAAACAGCATGGAGAGTGCATGTTAAAAGTAATCTGGTGGGTTCACAATATTGACAGTGGAGTGTGGATTTTGAAAGCCTTAATGGTTGGAAAGACTTTGTGTAACTGGAAGTGCAATTCTGGGTTAGATGCATTTATCTGTATTCAGAAAAAAATCCATTCTTTGGAGAATTTGTACATTAAACGTAAGGCTTCAATGAAGAAGGTTAACATACTTTGGCGTGATTTGCTATGGACTACTGTTGACATCACTGTAGTTGTGCACTTACCTTTTCTTCGCTTCCCTTAACCGTGTTTCCATTAGATGTAAAAGTAGCGAAATAATAATGTGATTTTATCAATTTGGTTACGTTTGCTGAGCACCAATGAATGTTGATTTTTTTTATTTATATTCAGGAGGCACATTTTTAATAATTGTTCTTTTCACCATGATTTGCGCTCTTGATTAGAGGTGGGCGTAACTTGCATAATTTCATTTAGCATAATCACAGGGAATTACTCAAAAATTCTACAAGATTACATGGAATTATGCGAGAAGAGTAATTCTCATTTAGCACAAGGGTGCATTGTGCCATAAGAAATAGTACTAAATTCAAGCGAAAGTGAATAGAGAACACGAGGAGCCACTCATGGTCAATAAATGTGCATTTGGGGTAGGATTCCCCCCCTATGTACTCCCAGCATTTATTGCTATTTTCTTAGCACAAAATGCACCCTCGTGTCCAAAATGGATGCAAGGGTGCATTTTATGCTCAGACATTGTGCTAAATACAACAGAACACGAATAGCAAGCAGCCACTCTCGCTCACTGAATGTGTTCTCACAGTAGGATTTTCCCCCTCAAATTACTCTTAACTAATTAAGCAGGTGTAATCGTGTTATCATCGGTAATTGCATCAGAGAGTAAGATGGAAATACCAAAATTACTCTGATTATTCCGGTGTACTTGAAATTCCGCCCATGCCTTCTCTTTATGTATGTAATGAAAAGTTGAACATAATTCAAAATAAAATATATAAAGGTAATTGAGCAATTCTAAAAACGATAGATTTTAAATGGGAACATCTTAGGTGGGGGGCCTCTGTCAATCAGCAAGTTGAGTTTATTTGTTAAGAAATGTGTATACAACCTGGAGATCACAGGCTTGAATGCGGGTAGGTTGACTCCACCTTTCATCTTTCAGATGTTTTACCTGGTGTGTAAATTATCCATTTTGCCTTCTTTGTTAATTAGCTTTTATTATTTTATGTACCGAAAAGATGATGTACTGGTGTGTCTGACAATAAAATGGAGGGATGGGGTTTGAGCTGAGCCAGCTTCAACATGGGAGGAAACCCAACCCAGATGGTTCAAGCTGAACTTTTCATATTGATAAGAAAAGGTGTAATATATGACTATTTCTGCTCTTTTTATGTGTGGCCATGATCCCTGATTAGGCAGTAATGTCATGTTTTGGACCTGGTTGGGATTACAAGTAATGCAGTACTATCACAGATTATATTTTCAACTATGGCAGTACTGTATGGTTTGTCAGGCACATAGTCCCTAGTCACTACCAGCAGGTGAACTATATGCCAGGGCATAAAGTTGGAATAACAGTTTTACCTAAGAAAATTGGTGCAGTAATACCTATTTCCTCATGCAATTCCCCATTCCATATGGGTCTATAGTATATCAACTCATAATCCCACGGTATTGTCGGGTCCCGATATTACCAATACCCCCACTATCAGCAATAATAGGTTTGGTACTACCACCTTTGCAAATACCTTAGCAGTTGCTCATTTCAATTACAGAACTTGTATATTCTTAAATTGTGTACTGTCTCGTCAGTGTGAGGCTACCTACTAGAAATTCTATTGTGGTATGCACAGAAAACTGCTGTTTTGAGGTGTCTTTTTCTAGTCTATCTTTGACTGCTCAGGTAACGCTAAATATGTTCTCGCTTCCTTCTCCTGTGGGAATTCTATTTTCACTTCCTACAGACACTTTACTAATATCCTTTTATGCAACTATGCTGCTGATAAACTTCCTTTTGCCATAGCTTCACCCTCATTAGACATTATATTTCCAATGGTGTTTGCTTGTTCCATGTTCATTTAGTTCACCCGTGTATCCATTAATGCTACTCAAGTCTATAATCCCTCATAGATGCTCTTCTAGAAAAAGTAAACTCTCTGCCAATAAAGGCATGCTGTCTACAACTCTTAATATTGGATGGAATAATGTTCTGACAGGTAGCCTGAATATGTCTCTCATAGCCTTTAGTTACTAAACTCTTCTCCATGTACTCTGCCTTTCAATGTCCTCTCTCTCATTATGCTTTTTTGCCTTTTGCTTGGGGCGTATAACTTCTGCAAGTAAATTATTGATATGATAATGCTCTCTGAAACATTTATTAGTGCTCTAAATACATATAAATATTTATATATATTTTTATATATATATATGTGTGCATGTATATATATATCCACACACACACACACACACATCTATGTGTGTGTATCTATATACACACACACACATATATATATATATATATATATATGTATATATATATATATATATAGTTAGTTATAGTTAGGCCCTAGTTTCCATAGGAAAAGCATTTTTTGTTTTGCTAATAACTTTGGCGCCGTTTGAGGAATCTTCACAGAAATCTCAAAACTAGTTTGCCAGTCACTTCAGTCACTTCAGCTGGTGTATGGAAAGTTTCGGGGTGATCCGTCAAGCGGGTGCCGAGAAAAAGGAAGTGTCCCAAAACCTGTTTTTCCCATGCAATTTCCCATAGGGATATTAGACACGACTACAGCCCAGAAAGCTAGCTCTTGGTCCAGAAAGAGTGCTTTTTAATTTTGGTATACATCTGTTCAGTAGTTTTGGAGTTATTAAAGTACAAAGATTTAGGTATATCTAGAGAAGTGGATCCACCGCAGATCCTCTGTGGATCCCGGTGGATTTGAGGATCCAAGCGCCAACAGCAATGCCATGATTGGCTGGCCGCACCCTGAGAGGAAAGTTGCGGCTGCCATTCTGTGCATCAGGACACGGTTCCCAGGGGGGAAAATAAAATGTAAAAGTGATAGAAGGGATCAGGTTCGAGGTCCCTGACCACATGGGACTGGTGTAGGGGTCTGTGAGGGACCCCTCATGGGCAAGAAATTGTCCAAAAATGTTTTATTGTTTAGCGCACAAGGGTCCGCAGATCCATCTGGATCCGCCCGGATCCTCACAGATTCAGTTGGATCCATCTGGAAATGTTACCTTCTAGGTTTGGTGCAAGGACTGTGCACCTTCATTCTGCCAGGCTCTGTGTCTCTCTGTGTAGCTCCATGTTGAATCCGGAGAGTTCTTTAGTCAGGAGCTGCACTATTCTGCGGCGCTCAGCATCGCTCGGAAACAGATTCAGTGAAGTCTTTAATGAGGAGCTGCATGGTGCGGCTCTGTGGTGCAGTGCATTGCTCTGCACTTCTGCTGCATTGGATCCAGTTGGGCTTCCAGTCGTGACCAGTGCAGTGCACCTTTGCAGGCTCTGCATTGCTTGGTGTCAGTTCTGGTGAAGCCTTCCATTCAGAGCTGCACAACTTTGTGAGGCTCTGTGTTGCTCTGCGTTGGAACTGGTGAAACCTTGAATTAAGCAGGGAGAAGTACACTCTAACTCCAGACATGGGTCCTTGTCCTTGCCCTTGAGGACAGCACTCAGGGGTCAGAACTCACTCCCACAGAGACCAGCCAGCAGAGGGAATTAGGTCAAGGCCAGTTGGGTCTAGTCAGCTGGAAGGCAGGAAAGTCCTCTGGAAACTTGATGTGTCCCTGTATCTCAAACAGAAGGTCAGCCAACTAACCTTTGGAGTCACTTCCGGAGTCCTGGGTTCAAGGCAAGCAGGTGCAGTCTTCCTTCTTCAGACAGCGGGGCAGTCCTTCTTATGAATCTTCTCAGGTCCAGGAGTGTTCAGATCTCATGCTCTGAGGATACCACTTTTAAATCTAGTGCCAGCCTGTTGGTGTGTGATAAACCTTTTGTTTATCCCCTAAATTGGTCTGGTCATTTCTTCCCTCTTCTCCAGTCTGGCTAGAGAAACAAAAGCAGCGCCGTAAAAGTTTAAATATACATGTCCTATAAGCTTTAGGTCCTACCTTAGAGGTGACTTATAAGTATTAAAAAGGAAGGTTTATGCTTGTCAAAGAGGTTATTTTGCCAAGTCGAAATGTCAGTTTAAAACTGCACTGCAGACTGCAATGGCATGCCTGAGACTTGTTTTAGGGAGCTACTTGGTGGGTGGCACAATGAGAGCTCCAGGTCACTAGCTGCATTTAACAGGCCCTTGGTGCAGGTAGTACCATATAATAGGGACTTTTAACTACATTGGCCCCAATTCACAAAGGAAAACTGAGAGGAAAGTCAAACTTTACGACTTTCAGTATTCACAAAGGGCATTTACTACTCATAAATGCCCTTTGGGGATATCAAAAGTCATAAAGTTCGACTTTCAGTATTCACAAAGGACATTTACGAGTAGTAAATGCCCTTTGTGAATACCGAAAGTCGTAAAGTTCGACTTTCCTCTCAGTTTACCTGTGTGAATCGGGGCCATTAAATGTACAAATTAGATTAATGCCAATTTTACCATGTTTAAAGGAAAGAGCACACATAATTTACCACTGGCTGGGGGCGCTAGGTGGCGCACTACCGATATGGTCGCACTGCGGTGAGGCTCCGGACGCTCGGTGAATAAAACAGCAATTATCCTCAAAAACCCCTGAAAAATTCCGCACCTCCCTGAGACACCCTACTAAACAAAGTTAGAGGAATCCCCGGTGAGAGATTTGGCCGGATTGCAGGAGGGAAAGGCTGTGTGCGAGCTGACACAAGCGGAAGCGGACCGAGCAGGTTGACAGGACGGACCTCGCGGGCGGTGTCGGAGGTGAGGAGAGACCCCGGCTTGCCACGAGGCGTAAGGCCGCAGCTGACGCGGAAGGTCCTCAGACGCCTGGAGTCGCAGGGAAGCGGAGTGGGAGCAGGCCACGCTTCCAGGCATGATATACGGGTGGAGGATGGGCTCCTAAAGGCTGGAGGGTGAGTCCGGGATAGGGCACAAAGCGCCTGAAATTCACACCGCGAGAGCAAGGAACAGGGCCCTCACTGCCACCCCCCCAAGCTGCGGAGAGTGCTGGACAGACAGGCGACACGCAGAGTCAGCACCGACGGGAGTCCTAAGCGTGGGAAACGCAATCACCCGTGTAGGAGGCGGACTGAGACTAAAGGGGACTGGCGACCGGCCGGACAAGGCACGGCTTAAAACATGCACAGATAGGGGCCGCCATTACTCGCAAATGCGCAGCAGCGCGAACTGGACAGACCAAGCCGATTGGCGGAGGCAGCTGATGCAGGACCAAATAGGCAACCTGGGACCCACAACAAACTGGATGATATGCATTTGGGAGCCTCCTAGTGGAAGACATAGTACTGGGAGCGGCAGGCTATAACTGTGCTAATACACGGGCGGAAACTGGGGACCAGAGGACGGATAGGGCGGCAGGAGGCTAGTCAGCATGGACATTGAGGGGCTGCTGACACCCAGGTGAACACGCTCCAAGCGCACGACGAGACTAGGGGTGCGCACGGAGTACCTCAGGCACGGGAGCAACTGCGACATCTCGCCGCTGTCGTGGCACCAACGATCCTGCGTTGGCTGGCTCTGACTCTTGGCTGGTGGCGCGCAGAGCCTTGGAGATACCGGACAGATAGCGAGCGAACCCTGTTGGGCACCAGTGACTGGAAAGAGGAGGAAGGCAAGCATTTGAGCTGAGCTAGCATAGTCACAGGCTGCAACAGGGACTGTACGAGGCCCCACCATGGGGAAGCCGGACGGCAGACAACCAAAGCTGGTGTTTGAGGCAAAAAAAAACGTTACCCGCTCAGTCATGGAAGAGCAGGTACAGACTCCCCAGGAGACTCCCCAACCACAGTCCTCAACGCCAGGAGATGAGGTGAAATCGCTGCTACTGGCGATGCAACAAAGCCTCACGTCATTATCTGGCAAAATGGACACAATGAACAGTAGGCTGGACTTTTTAGTACTCAAAGTCGACAAACATGATGGACAGATTAAAGAGGCGGAGCGCAGAATTTCTGACACAGAAGACATGACATCCAAAATGCAGCAGCAGATGACCCAAATGGATAGACTTCTGAAAGTCATTGCCGCTAAGAACGAGGATTTGGAGGCCAGGAGTCGGAGGAATAACATCAGAGTCCTGGGAATAGCGGAAACAACGAATACGGGACGAATGGAAGAGTTCATCGAGAGGCTACTTCATACCACCTTCGGAGCGAATGTCTTCTCCCCACATGATAGTGGAGAGGGCGCACAGGTCTCTGGGACCACGACCCCCGCCTGGGAGCACTCCCCGACCCATCATTGCCCGGATACTAAACTACCGGGATAGGGATACTGCGCTCCGCCTGGCCCGAGAGAAGAAAAAGCTGACATATGAGGGGATGGACTTCGCAATATACCCGGACTTCACGACTGCAGTGCAGGAAGCGAGACGCAAGTTTCTGCCGGTAAAACAAAAGTTTAGAAAGGCACAGATTGACTTTGCGCTGCTCTACCCGGCGAGGTTAAGGATAACGCACCAGGGGCGTCAGAATATCTGTGCTACTCCACAGCAAGCAGAAGAACTCTACAAACGACTAGCAAACCAAAGGTCACGTCGGAATTCGGAGGAAGCTCCATCAGGGTCCCGATCTCCGGACCCAGACACTGCTGCAACATAAGCCAAGACAGGACGAAAGGTGGAGGATCGCACAGCCCCCCCCACCCCCGCCAGCAAGAGAGCACGGGATGTGGAAGATGGGCTGGTTATTAGATGCAGGAGAACATGACACTGGTTGATGGATATTTAAGACTTGAGACATTTGCTCAGATAAGTACTGGGGACCTCATTCATAAAGCGGCTTATGGTAATAAGGGATGTAGGAAATAGAATTGTCATTAGGCATATATAATTCAGGGTTGTAAGCCGAGCACCCTCCCAATGCTCAGTCCTAGGTCCTACTAACCGCTGTAAGGGCGGGAGTGGAGACGGGAATAGCAGGGAGGGAAAAGTGACGCACCGGCGATTCCCCCACATTGGGTGATCCCCCCATCAGAGCAGTGGCTCTATGGATCCAGGATGCCTGGATGTATGTTGTTGGGGGTTTGTTGGGAAGAGGGAGGGTAATGTCATTCCGGCACGATTGGGGTGCTGCTGTGGGAGGGAGCGGGAGGGACCGGGGAAGGAACAAGGTTATTGGTTACTCTACAGGCCACGATGGAATCACATGAGGCACATGGGTGGACTAGAGACAGCACTTACACAAGACTCACAAGAGGTACAACATCAGACAGCACATGCAATTAGCACAAATGGGAGCAATGACTGACCCTGGGACATTGCGGGTGGCCACTGGAATGTGCGAGGGCTGGGAGATCCGAGAAAACGACGCCAATTGTTGGCGTATCTAGATAGGCACGGGATACATATCGCACTAATACAGGAGACGCACGTACACCCGCACCATCCTTCCACCTTTGCCGTGAAATGGGCTGATCACCGGATTTTTGCCTCGTATTCATCCTATGCTAGAGGAACGGCAATTATCGTAAAAAAGCAAATACCGTTCATACTGGTGGGTACAGAAGTGGATCACAATGGGAGATACACTATGGCATGGGGAAGACTGGGAACGGATTCTGTAACCTTGATCAGTTGTTACGGCCCTAATGTTGACGATCCCGCTTTTTTCACGTTGCTGTGGGGGAAAATACTGGGTATCGGTTCTACACATATACTATGGGGTGGGGACTTTAATGTGGCTCTAAGCCCGGCAGAGGATAGATCCAACCCTATGCCTCACCACTTTACCCGATCATGCCGAGTCCTGCAGGGCATTAAAGCAGATGCAGGGTTACTAGACGCATGGCGACACTTGCACCCAACGGAGCGGGAAGGCACGCATTTTACGGCGCATGCTGCTTCCTGGGCAAGACTGGACTATTGCTTAACGTCTAGAGGACTGGGGCCCCATATACGAGAGGTTACACACTTAGCCAGGACATACTCGGACCACTCGCCGGTGGTACTTACATTGGCACTACCAGGGTATAATAGGCCGCGAAGTGTGTGGAGACTACAACCCCTGACATTACTAGACACAGCCTTTCATAGCGAGCTAGGGGAGGAGATACAGGATTTTTTCCAGAGGAATAGGGGATCCGTGAATGAGGTAGAGACTATATGGGAAGCATTTAAGGTAACAGTTCGCGGTTTCTGCATATCCAAGGGATCGGGAGTGCTGAAGTCTATACGGGGAACTATTAGGAGTCTGGAGGCAGAACTACACTTGCTTGAGACACAGATGAGGCACAGCGAGGACCGGGGCATCAGACATACATTCCGGGAGAAACTGAATGAATATACGGAAGCGGCAGAGCGAGAAACGAAATTTATGGGAAAACACTGGGTGGCCAGAAAATACGGGGAAGGAGAACGGCCTGGGAGAATTCTGGCCGAATTAATTCGCTACCCAAGGCACGCCAACTGCGTCTTGGAAATTCAGGGACCCGGGGAAGTGGTGCACAGGGACAATGACGATATACTGGCCACATTCACAGCACACTACACAGCGATATACACCTCACAGAGGAGAGGTCTATTAGAATTGGACACCTTCCTGGGGGAGGTAGCACTAGGATGGCTCGGAGAGGCGCAGCGAGAATTCTTAAGTGCGCCCTTTGAGATCGATGAAATAAGGGAAGCAGTCACGCACATGCAGTCTGGGAAGGCCCCTGGGCTAGACGGGCTGCCCATAGAATTCTACAAAACGTATATAGATCTGATGGCCCCGATTTTAAAGGAAGTGTATGAGGCAACACTGGAGGCAGGCATATTACCCCCAACCATGAGGGAGGCACTCATCACATCCGTGCTGAAGCCTGGGAAAGAACCAACGCACTGTGACTCGTATCGCCCATTGTCACTTATCAACTGTGATGCCAAAATACTAGCGAAAGTCATTGCAAATAGGCTAGCCTTATTACTGGAAAAATTGGTTCTTCCTGATCAGGCTGGCTTTGTCCCGGGCCGTGCAACCACGCACAACCTCCGCACCTTGTTTGCGATTTTACAAACGATCTCCCCAGAGGTGCCGCTGGCGGCAGTCTTTTTAGATGCCACCAAGGCATTCGATTCTGTTGAGTGGGATTACTTGATAGGTATATTGCAGCGCATGGGCTTTCCTCCCCTATTTTTGTCCTGGATTAGGTTGCTATACCACAGGCCTGTGGCAAGGGTGAGGATAAATGGGCATGCATCAGATGCTATCCCCATTTCTAGGGGCACGAGACAAGGGTGTCCGCTGTCCCCACTCCTATTTGCGATTGCGATTGAACCGCTAGCGGCCAAATTGCGACAGCACCACCAGGATAAAGCACTGCGATGTAACTTACGACATATCCTACTCTCCCTATATGCGGACGATATTACGCTGTATGTGCGTGATCCCCAGGAGAATTTGAATCCCCTCCTGAGGGAGTTTATAGTTTTTGGGGAACTCTCTGGGATCCATATAAATTGGGGGAAGTCTCAACTGCTACCACTGACGGAGGCGGTCACCCGGTTCCCCCTTGATTACCCGCTGGAGTGGTGCGACACTGACCTGCGTTATTTGGGGATTACTATCTCTAAAGACAGGGCAGAACTGATGAGGCTTAATTATGGCACTGTGCTGCAGCGAATTAAGGAAAAGGTCACTCGGTGGATATCCCTACCCCTGACACTGGCAGGGAGGGCTGCATTGATTAAGATGGTGATACTCCCGCAGGTCTTATACCTGTTTTTAAATATCCCCTATCATCCAGGGCGTCCCTTCTTCGCGATGCTTAGGTCCGAAATGATAAGACTGGTCTGGGGAGGTAAACAGCCCAGACTGCAATGGCGAATCCTTACTCAACCATATGCCAGAGGAGGATTTGAAATACCGGATTTCGAATTATACTACACATGTGCACAAGCGCACTATGCGTTTTACTGGTTTCACCCCCACGTTACATGCCGCAGATAGCGGCGGAACATTGGATGGCGGATCCGCTACCCTTGGAAGGCCTGCTATACACCCATACACGCAGCAGGGACACAGAACCCACGACGATAACCTGCACGGTGGATGCCTGGCATCGTATCCGGATGCTTCTTCGGGGGAGCTATTGTACTCCCGAAACTACCGCTCGCTTATCACCCGCGTATGCCATTATTACAAGAAAAGGGGTTTCATAAACTATGCGAGCGAGTGAGGTTACACACGTGGGGAGATCTATACTCAAACGGGATGTTTCGTTCCTCAGATAATATGTTTCAAGGGCTACAACCCTCCGCTCTAGATTTGTTTCTGTATGTTAGGCTGCGACAGGGCCTGCGCTCGGTTACCCGGAATTCCCGCAGGAACCTCCTATTTGTGCCCCCTACATATGCTGCTATGTGCTAAGGCGCCGGGACGCATGGTCTCGCTGTTATACTCTATGGTGCGGGGTCACATAGAAGAGATACCCAACACTGCCCGCACTAACTGGGTTAATGAGCTAGGGGAAGACATAACGGACGACCAATGGCAATACTGCTGCCTTCAAACAAAGCAAGCCTCTGCTAGCGCCAGACTACGCATAATACACTATAAATTCTTACAACGGCTGTATTATACTCCTGCTAAGCTAGCTCGATTCAAACTGCGAACAACAGACAACTGCGACAGATGTGGGAGCCCGGGGGCTGATTTCTTACATTTAGCCTGGGGTTGCCCCACAGTGTGTGATTACTGGGCACAGGTTTTTACAGCTCTGCGGCAGATGGTCCCTTTGCCATTAGAAGGCAAGCCCTTGATTGCACTGCTGGGATATACGGCGCAAGTTCCTAAGGCTCATCGGAAATTCATAGACACAGCATTACTGTTGGCTAAGAGGAGAGTGGCTTGCAGGTGGGGTAGGGGGCGAGCACCGAAGTTTAAGGAGTGGCTAGAAGACTTGATCTATTGTCAAGACCAAATGAAGATTTATGCCGAGCAGCTGCCCAGGGCATCTAGACCGAGAGACATCTGGAGCCCACTGCAGGCATACCTGCTTGCTCAAGCGGCAGGGGCCCAGCCGGGGGAGCCTGAGATGTCGTAATACAAAAGGGATATACGTTGTTGACCCACACCGTCTATCACGGTTCAGCTATGGTCAGGCACCCTTAAAGGAAGGGGGGAGCCGGCGGGGGCTTATGTTGTTAATAAATATGACACTTGTCTCTACCTGAGGGATTGCGCATTCCGGGGGCACTGAAGGTTCGGCCTCCAAGTACATGGCCAGGGAGGCTTCATTATGTGAGAAACGTTCTTGGGAGACCGAGAGGGCTCGAGATTGTAGGGCCACGAGGGGAAAGTTGTACATAAATGTGCAGACGGGATGTGGGTCGGTGTATTGAGATGTATGTACTTCACTAGTTACTGCCAGAGTGTTGCTGTATACATTACCTGCTACTACCGTTATTGTACCATTGTGCCGAATGGTTGACATTAAGGGAAGGATTCCCCTTCCGATTGTATTGGCCTGAGTGTGTTACATATTGGAAAAACTCAATAAAGAAAGTTTAAAAAAAAAATAATTTACCACTGGCTGGCATGGTTAAAGTGCACAGAGTCCTAAAACCTAACAAAAACGGATTCAGCTACAGAAGGCAAAAATATGGGTTGATCCTGCAGAAAGGACAAATTTAGAAACAGCCATAAATATGTCTGAATCCTTTCAATGGACAGGTTAGAATTTACGAAACCAATGCCCAAATTACAATGTGGGTGCAATCACCCGCTAACTAGGGACTGAATGGGATGTGGTAATTGCCAGGCGTACATTTCGCACCCAATTCTGAGTCGCAGACCTTGGAACAGAAAATAACTGGAAAGATGTACATGTTTTTCTACATGGCCAGTGTTCAAAATGGCATTCAGTGGTATTTTACCAACACTCGATTTGCGGTACCAGGTAAAATTTGGAGGGGCAAGCACCTTTGGGAGACAAGTATTTGCGCTCGAGTCCTAAACCCATTTTAGGCCCAAAGAGAAGTTTCCGCTCGTGGGGTTTGCGGCTCATTTGTAATCAGATCACAGAAACCTAGTAATCAGTAATTCAGACGACTTGTAAGCAAGTTAGAAAGCCTGTATTTTTAGCTTTTCAATCTTGGTGAGAGAATGTGCTGTGCCAACAACCAATAAAAATGATTTTTACATTCCCAAAAGCATGATCCTATAAAATGAGGGTTTGTTTATTCAGCTCAACCTAATGCCTGTTGCAAAGAGCCTGTAATAGCAGAAGTAAGATTTAAGGATATGAGACGTTATACAGGTGTTCCTCTGCAAACTTTGTGAAGTTTTTTTGTTAAACTTCTTGATTTTTTTTTTTAGGTATGTGCTAGATTTACACAGTTACCCTTCCAGTGCAAAATACTATGCTTAGACTAACTTAAGACATTTTCCCTCATTGTATGTGTGCTGTACAGTGAAGCACATGTACAAAGTCGGAAAACGAAGGGGAAATTAAAGCATTTCTCCTTCCTTGCGCCTATTTCAATAGGGCGCAGTTTTCTGATGCTAAAATATCTACTTTATTTATAAAGTGGGTTTAGCGTCAGAAACCTTGGGTGGTTGCATGGGAATGCCCATGCTCTACCAATGGTACGCCCCCTTGGCGCTAAGTAATGCAAAGCAGCGCATAGCGTTACTTTCACATTATTTCCAGCGCTAAACAAGTTTCGTGCTTGAAATTAAATCTGAAACAAAAGATTTTGCGCTAATATGCGTCACTTTTGTGATACAAACACAGTGTAAAATCTTAGTAAATCTCCCCCACAGTATCTAAAAAGCGTGGTGATTATAGCACCCCTTGGTAAGCTAGCTGTTCCCTAATAAATAGGGATAGTGCTGGTGGGTCCATAAGGCAAGTTAAGGCAGTCCTCTGACAGCACCTAAAGCAGGGGTGCAGCAAAGGGCACCATGATGATGCAAGGAGCTGCAAATAAGGTGTTTTTGCAGGGTGGTGTGTATCAATTACCAAAATATATTTTTGCTTATGATGAAATTAATCTTTTCCATGGACGTCATTTATGTGTCACCAGAGGTCGCTGCTGTGACCCCTGGCTCTCCCCTTTTGACTCCTGGCACTCCCTTTGTGACCGCAGGCCTCAACCATGGCAAAATCAGTGCCAGGAATATAGTGGTAGCTTGTTCTTATGGACATCGGTTTGTGGTCCATTCTCTTTGTTTTTTCTGATTTCCTTATTACACTAATAGTGAATGTTTTATTATTCACTCTTAGGGGTCGATTCCGATTCGGGCCGGAAATTTCTCCGACCGAGCCGGACCCGGAGAGATTTCCGACCGAATCGGACCCGTGCAGTCCGACCGAACGAGTACGATGCGGCCGTATGTTATCGGACTCGAGTCGGTCGGACTCCCATTGAAGTCAATGGGAGCCGGTCGCACAACGCGTACGCGGGCTCCCATTGACTCAATGGGTGCGAAGTCGGACAAGGGCGCCCCCTACAGCGGGTACGCGGCGATGCGATTCGCGCCGTACACGCACAGGTAGGGGGACCCATGGGTCCCCCTGTGTGCGACTCGCGCGGCTACGCGTACTGGGGGTCCGACACGGACCCCGGAAGTACGGCTCCGACAGCTCTTTCGAGCCGGAGTGCGCGGCTCGGTCGGACTGCTCGCGGCGCGCATCGTACTTACCCGGCCGGGGAACGTCTCCATTGCGCGGTGCGAGTCGAGTCCGAGCGAGTCGGTCGGAGCGGTTCGAGTCCGAGCGAGTCGGTCGGAGCGGTCGGGACGCCCGGACGAGTCGGTCGGCGATTTCGCATCGTACTCGCTCGGCCGGACCCGCGTACGGTTCGGTCGGGAAACAGGGCTCCGAATCGGATCCGGTAAAGCCGAATCCTATTCGGAGCCCTACCGGCCGAGATCGGAATCGGCCCCTTAGTGTAAGAAAAAAATTAAGTACGTTTAGCTGAAATATGTCCTTACCTGGCAGCATAGGCAAATAAAAAAAAATGCTTTAAAATATATTCTGGGGCCGTGCTTGCGGGTGAGTGTGTTTACGTGAGAGAGTGAGTGTAAGAGTGAATGTTTGTGTATGTGTAAGCATGTGTGTGGAGTGAAATTGAGTTCACTTCTGCTTCCCCTGGCATTGTGGTGAAGTGACTTCCATGAGCTTTTCAGTGTTCCTAATAAGGAAATGCGAAATGCTCGCTCTTTTAAAACCTTGCTCTCATACATGTGATGCACAAACTTGCACGCTCATGTTTTTCTTTGCAATTCACGAGTCCCAGGTCAACATTGTTCGGGAGATAGAATGCTTTAAAAACCTATATAAAAGAGTGCCATCCGTGGACGTTCTTCTTTCTCTTGTGTTTCCAGGCAAAGGTCTGCATTAAAAAGCGAATTTAGTATCTTTGCAACTGAAAATAGAAAATATATTCAAGAGGGACGATTGACGTTGACTTTTGTGTAGCTTATGCATTATGGATATGTGTTAAATGAATGTGGCATATTTATGAAGAAAGACTCAGTAAGGGAAAGGACATCAAAGTCTTGAAGGTACTTCAGTTAATTAACTGACTTTTTCAGCTTCTTGAGTCTTGAAAGATATTGCAGTGAACTGTTTTTTTTCTTCAGTCCCTGGAGCAATAATTGGAAAATTGCACCCGCTCATTATAGAGATATTCCCTACATAAAAGGGAATAATTATGTCATCCAACGGATGTGAGTTTAAAAAGTATGATTAGCAAAAGTGTGGTGACTTCTTTGTGTTTAGCTGAGACAATCTCCTTGCTAACTCTAAGGAGCCAGAAGCTTCCTACACCAAGATAGTATGGGCGGCTGGGCGGGAGTTAATTACGTGATAGCGAGGGGAAATTATTTATATATGTATATATATTGCATACTGGGAGTCGCCAGCAGGTAGTTACAGTTAGGACCATGTTTCGATAGAAAAAGCATGTTTTGACTTGCCTTTATCTTTGGTGTTGTTTAACGACTCTTCATGGAACTTTCCAAAAAGAAAAGTGTCATAGTGAGTCTTGTGCATGGAAAGTATTGGGGTGATCCGTCATGCGGGGGCTGAGAAAAAAGGGGTTTGAAAAAAATACAGTTTCCCATATTAATCCCCATAGGAGCTTTGAAAGTTACTACAGCCCGAACCGCTGAACGAAATTACACCAAAATTGGAGGATAGCAGTTTTTGGTTTGCAGATCACACTTTCATTTATTTGGTGTAAATCCATTCAGTAACTGTTGAGAAATTTAAGGGAAAGCAAAAATGGATATATGGGTGGAGCCTAATCACAGATCTCATAGTAAGATGTGATTTGCTCTCAGCACTTCAACCAGAAAGTGCGGGCAGCCATTTGGGACCAATATACATGATAGCACCCCAATGAAATGCATTGTAGTGAATGGCAGGTTTTGAGGGGCAAAAAAAGGAGAAATCATTTGTTGATGGTACCATACTAATTTTTAGGAATTTTAGGAACATGAACATTTACTTAAACATCTTATAACACTCATACAGGTGTACTGCTACACTAATTTACATATGTAGGAAAGTACTGACACAACCTTCTGAATCATGCAGGGAAATAGTTTGTGAACATAATCGGCTCCTCCATTAAGGTGGAGGAGCGTCGTCCCACTAGTTTAAATGCCCTCAGAGATGGAAAAATAAAATGGTAATAAAGTTAATTTATTACCATTTTATTTTTCAAAACCCCGTCCATAGCCAAGCATTTGGTTGGGGGGCGGGGCTTTCTGTTGCTGCCAGTCAGACAGCAGCAGAAAGCAGTGATGGGCAGGGCACTTTAAGTTTAGAGTGCGCATGTCTCTTTTGCCAGCCGTCTTGCGACGGCCAGCCTGACATTCCCATTTGAAACCTCTCTAACCCATCTGTCTAAAACAGCTGGGTTAGAGACAGCATAGGGCTCCAGTGTCCTTGGAGCGCTGAAGGAGGCTGCTCCCTCCAATACTGGCGGTTCTTTCATGCTGCATGAAAGTAGCACCAGGATTGGTTACCGGGTCCTGCGTTGGAACCTGCCTGCCTGGAGAAGATCTGAGTGAAGAGGACGTTGTGCAAGGAAGGCAAGTGTAATCATTCTTTACTTATTTATTTACTCCCTCCCCCACCCTCCGTACATACCAGCTGCCACTGTTCGTGAATCATGTGTGATGGCTACTAGTGTAGACCCTGTCTGTGTATTCTTATTCCAAGCTTCATTTGGCATGTTATATGTCTTTCTCAAGTATCAAACCCACATTTTAATATGCATAATACACTTCTAAGATATGCTGTACGTATGCAATGAAGGATGATGTTTTGTGCTTGAGGGACTGTGAGATGTCCTTCCTTTTGAGTTGAATAAGTTACTTGTGTACTTGCAGGCCTTTATGCCAAGTACTACATAGAGTATGCCATCCCTAAAATAATTGACATACATTTTTTTTTTTAATTCTTTTTATTGGCATTTGAAGGTACATAGATGATCAGAGTGCCAACATATAACAGAAAAACAAACCATTAGCCAGTCAAATCATTACCTGTATACATCTAATATCCATATCCTGTACAGTAAATGACATGGTGTCCAATCAGATCTCCAGCTCCCAAACCACATGTGTTGTGCCCATAACATGTAAAATTGGCAGCCTACGTCCGTGTCCTCATTACCAGTCCAGGCGTCACGTCTTCATAACTAAAAGTGTGAAGTTACCATGCCCAAGTGACTGTTTATGTACCTAGTGGCTCCCGCATGTCTGAGCCTCAGTTTTCACATCAGCGTTTAACCTACTCCCTGTCTCTCCTCCCCTTCCCGTGCAGTTCCCTCCACCTGCCTCTCCCGAGCCCAGCTTAGAAATGGCTCCCATATGTGCCGAGGGCGGGAAGTCGATGGCATCAGCTCCCAGAATGTGGAGAGCTGTGTGTGTCCATATGTAATGTCCCTGAGCCAACCTTTTATTGAGGGTGTCCGCTTTCTCCCCCAGTGAATGGCAACCTGGCGTCTGGCAAACAGTAACAGCATTGCGTGTAATTTTCGGCCTGCAACCGGTGTGTGTTTCACGTACCCCAGTAGCCCAAGCAAAGGGTCAGGATCTACCGCAGTCCCCAGAATCTGTTGTATGGTGTTAAAAACTGTGGACCAGAAGTCTGCCAACCATTGGCAGCTCCATGCCATGTGCAGGAAAGACGCAGGCGAAAACCCACAGCGCCAACATCTATCATCCTCCCGAATACCCATGCGATGGAGCCCCACAGGTGTTCTGTAATATCTATGCAAAAACTTAAAGTGTATCAGGCGCAGCTTATAGTTAGGTGAAAGGGCCGTAAGCTGCCCGCAGCAATACACCCACTGCTCCTCAGTGATTTGGCATTCCAGCTCAGCGTTCCACTCTTGCAATGCGCGCGGTTTAGTAACAGGGGCAGAGTTTTGCATGTGTTTATATAACCGCGTTATGAGCCGGCGGGACGAAGCGGAGTGTAATATATTCTCTAGAGCGGGCAGTGTTGGCGGTGGGGCCGGGAATTCCGTGTGCACTGCCCTACAAACAGCGCGCAGCCTGTAATACACGAACATTTCCGTGAAGGGTATCGACTGGCCCTCCTCCGCCACCGGTGGGGGACGAAAATTGTCCTCTGGGTACAGGTCCGCAAATGTATGCAAGTTCATTTTTTGGGCCAGAGTTTTCCCTATACTATCCCCGACATTTGGCAACAGGGGATTTTGTGCCAGTGGAACAGAGGGAGCATATAAAACCGGGATCCCTGCCCTTTTTCGCATTTCATTCCATGCCCACCGCACGGTTTCCACAGTGTCTATTCCCTCCCGAGGCCTTTTATATTTTTGGTAAAGAGCTACCTGCAGCGGGAGAGGCGCTGCCGAGTCCATCTCAACTGCCACATGCGGCTGAAAGGGGGTTGGATGCACCCAGTAATGTAAAAACTGGGCTTGGGCACACCAGGCATACAGCCTCATATCAGGGGCGCCCAGTCCGCCTTGGCAGAGCGGGAGTGTCAGCAGTTCCCACGAGACTCGAGCCGGCCCGCCTCCCCACACTAGGGAAATTAGTAGGGAACGTAGGGACTTGAAAAAAGCATGCGTCAGGGGAACCGGGATATTGCAAAAGAGATAGAGAAATTTTGGCAAGACCACCATTTTGATGAGCGCTATCTTCCCGGCGAGTGAGAGTGGGAGCTTAGCCCATGCCACTGCCTTCTCCTCTAGCCATGTGATGGTACGTCCGTAATTCAGAGCCCAGAGCTCCTGCATGTTCCTACTAACCCAAATCCCCAGATATTTTAGAGGTTCATCAGCCCATTTTAAGGGAAACTCAGATTGGACTGGGACGGTGGCGTCTGTCAGGGATAATATAATGGACTTCGTCCAGTTGATGAAGATACCAGAGAGTCCCCCGAATTTAATGAATTCCCTAAGCAGTGGGTCCAAGTTAGCCTCAGGGTCCATTACATATAAAGTAACATTGTCGGCGTACAACGAGACCAGCAGACTGCGTGTGCTGAACCCGATGCCTCTTGCCGTATGGTGCTGCCTTATTCGCAAAGGGGACAGCGGGCAGCCCTGCCTCGTGCCCCGCGATATCACAATTGGTTCCGAGATGAGGCCGTTTACCCTTATCCGGGCCGTAGGCCGGGTATAAAGAAGGCGAATCAAGTTAATGAAAAGGGGGCTAAAGCCCATGCGACCGAGAATGGCAAATAGGTATGGCCATTCCAGCGTATCGAACGCTTTCGTAGCGTCGAGAAATATTGCCGCTGCCTGCAGGCTTGGGTGTAAGTAGTGCAGCACCGAGAACAAGGACCGAAGATTGTGAGCCGTGGATCTCCCGGGTATAAATCCTGATTGATCAGGGCGTGCAATCAGAGGGAGAAGTGGCTGCAGCCTATTCGCGATCAATTTTGCTAATATCTTTAGGTCCACATTTATCAGGGACAGTGGCCTGTAGGAGTCTATCTCGTTGTCAGGTTTCCCTGGCTTAAGCAGAGTAATGATAATGGCTTCACGCATGGAGTGTGGTAGGATGCCAGGCTCTCGGGCCTCCTCGTATACCGCTAGCAGGTGGGGCGCCAGTTCCTCAGCGTATGCCTTATAGAAGGCGGTTGTGAGGCCGTCGGACCCAGGGGCCTTGTTTAGCGGCAAATTCTTTATCACCTGTGTTACATCCTCTGCTGTGAATGGGAAATCCATGTAATCCCTGTATCTCTGCGTGAACCACAGCAGTTCGAGAGAGTCCAAGAAGGACTCCAAGGTGTCTGGACAGCTCACCTGGGTGGCAGTGTATAGATTCGAGTAGAACCTGGAGAATTCATCCCTAACTCCGGTCTGTCCTCTAATAATCGTATGTGAGGCCCCCTTCGGTTCTGGTATAAATGCTGCAGTGCGTGGGGCTCTGAGCATCGCCGCCAATGTCCTCCCCGGTCGGTCTACCTCCCCGTATCTCCTGGCCTCAGCGTTCTTACCAAGGAACTTAACTTCCCGCTGGGCTTCTTCTTCGACGGTGAGCAATTTGTCCTTCAAGAGGGCCATGGTCTCGGGCTTTTCCAGGGAATAGAACTCCATTTCCAAGTCTCGAATTTGAGCCTCTAGAGAGGCGAGGGATCCCCGGAGCGCCTTCAACACCCCTGCCTGTCGCGTGATGCATTTCCCCCTTATCAACACTTTAAACGCCTCCCACAGGGAGGCCTCAGTGTTGACCGTACCGGTGTTAAGTGTAAAGTATTCAGCAATGTCTGCTCTGATTTCTTCCTTGAAAACCTCATCCAGAAGGGAATTCTGAGGCAAACGCCAGGTAAACAATCTCGGGGGCGACCCAGGGAGTGTTAACTTCAACAGACATGGGGCGTGATCGGATAAGGACCGCGGGAGATACAGCACATCCCCAACCCAGGTGGCCACGTCACGTGATATCACCCAGTAGTCCAGCCTCGACCAGGCTCTATGGTACTCAGTGATACATGTGCCTTCTTTAGTGTGAGGGTGTCGGTCCCGCCAAATGTCAACTAGATTTCTGTCTGAAATTATGGCATTTAGGGCGGCGCCTGCTAGGGGGTGCAGAGTACGAGATGTCCCCTGTCTGTCCAATTCGTCATTTAGAACGGCATTGAAGTCTCCCCCCCAAATAATGGTGTCACATCCAGTCGCCCTCACCCGTGCCCATACGTCCTGGAAGAAGGCGGGGGAATCAGTATTTGGTCCGTATACAGCAGTAATAACAAGAGGGAATCCGCACAACATGCCCAATATAACCACAAACCTCCCCTCCGGATCCAAATGTATCTCCCTTTCCCTCCAATCCAACCCCCGACGTATCAACACCACAACTCCTCGGGCATAATTAGAATATATAGAGGAATACACAGCACCCCATCTGGTGTGCCGCAGCCTAGGTGAGGGTGTAACATTGAGGTGCGTTTCCTGCAGGATACAAATATCAATTTCATGTCTTTGTAGATAGGCATGGACCAGTCTGGACTTTCTACCATCATTGAGGCCTCTGATGTTCCACGTAAGGCAATTCAGGTCCACCATGTAAGGCATAGTTTAACACTCTTGGGCTGAGAAGGGGATCGACATGACACACAAAAGGTAACAGTCTTCCATATCCCTGTCCCGGTATGTATAGCGAGTGACTGGCTACTAACAAACAACATTAGAACTCCCCCCAACCCCCCACCCACTCCAACCCCCAATCAGGTTGTAGAGAACCCCCTCAAGAACAACACAAAGCAAATAGCTATAGGGAGATCTCCCATAGGGGCGTAGGACTACCGGCATACTCCCCTGCCGAAACAGGGTGGCCGAGAGTACTGCAGAGAAAGCATGCCAGAATCGGTACTGCTATAAGAAAGCCCACCGAGTCAATACAAGGAGAATCAGCGTTAGGAGGTATCAACATTACTAGCAACATGTGAATCTACCTCGGTTCGGGTGTCCACACACCCCCGCCCCTACCTAGGCCTGTAGCCCAATAAAGCTGTAGTGTGACTCCACCACCTCACTAATACCATCATGCCGGCCGGTTAGGAACAGTTCAAGCAGTGAATAAACAGCAGTGTACATAACCCCATCAAGTTATAACATGATATCCATTCATAAGTAAACCTGCCGCTGAACTAGTTAGTCGTTGTCTCTGAGTCTCTCCTCCGCGGCAGCTGCAGTTGTAGGACTATGCTTGCGCTGCTTTCCCCCGACATGTTTGGCAAACTTAAGGGCCGACTTGGCGTCCGTGAAGAAATGCATCGTGCCATCATGGGATACTTTGAGCTTGGCTGGGTATAATAGAGAGTATGGGATTTGGGCCTGCAGCAGGATCCGTTTAGCGGGGAGGAACTCTCTTCTCGCTGCCTGCACCGCCGGTGTAAAATCCGGGTAGAAGGATATTTGGTTACCCTTGTGTTCAATCTTCCCCTTTTCCCGGGCTAGACGCAGGATCAAGTCCTGATAGTTCAAAATTTTAGCCAGGATGTGTCGAGGTGGGGCCCCGACTGGTGGTCTGGGGCCCAAGGCCCTGTGAGCTCTCTCGATTGCGAACACCGCAGACAGGTGCGGGTCAAAAAGTTCGTGGAGGATGTCCGCAATGTAGGTCTCCATCTTGTGGATCGCAGTAGTCTCCGGAATCCCTGTGATTCGTAAATTATTACGACGCGACCTGGCCTCCAAATCGTCGTTTTTAGCACGGATGATCCCCAGCACTTTATCCATGTGGAGGAGCTGTTCTTTTGTTTCGACCTGAAACTCATGTAAATCGGATACCTTATTTTCGAGCACATCCAGACGTGTCTCATGCGTCCCCACCTGAGTCTTCACTGCGTCCAGCTGGGATGTGAGCGTGTCCAGTTTCGTGTCTATGTTTCGCAGGCTAGACCGCATTTCGAGCATCAGTGTTCGAATGTCCTCGCCTCCGTCTTCGATCTGCGGCTCTTGTGACCTCTCAGCCCCAACCTCCGGGTCGGGCTCCGTAAGCCGCGTGGTCCTCCGCTGTTCGAAATTGATCTTAGGCTGTTTGGCGTCCTGCTTCCCCATGACTCGAGCCGACCACGGATTATGTCGATGGCGGGGTGCTGTAGGTGCGCGTGGCGCATACGTCTCAGGCGTGGTCGGCTAGGTTCTGCGCCCTCTGGTCTCTACCAGTTGCTCCCACTGGTTTCAGGTCTGCGGTTGTGGGAGCCCTTCCTTCCCCTCTGGATGTGGCCAAGGCGTGTTCACACTGCCTCCCTAATGCTCAGGGGAACCACCTCGTGTGTCGTATAATTGCGAGTCACCCGGCCGCGGGCTGTGTCGCGGCACCTCGGCGAGGTGCTCACTAGGAGCCTGTTCGCTGCGCCTCGTCCTCTGACTGTATTCCGGGGAGGCGCTATCCTGCGGTGTGTTGCACGGGTGTTCTCCCAAAATGGCGCCTCAGGGTCCACACTTCAGCCAACCTGACTCACTCCGCCACGCGCCCAGGCAGGGTTCACCACCACTCTGCACAATGTGCAATCGACATTCGAGTCCCCTCCGGGATTCAGCAATTCTCCGCAATCTCCAGACCACCAACGCAACACTCTGGGTGCCCAGGCCCCACGCCGCAGAAGCTCCTTCTTCACCGCCGTCTGCGCTGTCTCCTGAGTGCGCGTCCTCCAGATCACCCTCCGGGGGTAGCGCCGCTACCCTGAATTGTGCAGTGTGTGGGCACCTCTTGTGTTTCAGGGGACCTCCCCTTGGCAGGGCTTGGTTTTCGGCGCCTCACGGAGTCCCCGGCGCACCTTCAGCTCCCGTCTCCGCCAAGCCGCAGGCCCGCACCACCAATGCCCCACTTCGCCATCAGCAAGGTACACACTGTGTGCCTGCACTCGTGCAATCTGTCGGATCTTCAGGCCGTGTGGGAGGAGCGGGCGATATCGCCGCCGGGTCACCACACTGCTCCAGCCTCGCCCCTTCGCAGCCTGCTCCCAGGGCCTGGTCCTATCCACGAAGCCTCCCCACACAGCCTCCTGCTCGCCTGGCCGCAGACCCGCAACCTCACCTTCAGATGCCGCTCCGTCAGGCACGGCGCACCAATGCACTCCGTACTCCTCCGTGTCTTGGCTGTGCCCCGTGGGGGGCCCCCCGGCTATGATCAGCAGCATGCCGCACCAGCCGCGAGCTCGATTTTCACCACAACGGGCACTAGCAATGGCGGCGGCGGCGCCCTGCGTCCGCTCTTGCCTCGCTCAGCTCCTACTCAGGTCAGGCGTGGGTCTCCAGGGCTCAAATCGCTTCAAGCGATGCTCCGCTCGGCAGGCATTAAATTCTCGTGCATGGGTCTCGGCAATGCCCCTCTGGAGTGCAGGATTAATTGCGGATAGGATCCCGGCCGGCTGAGCTCACTCAAAGAGCGGCCATTTCGCTGCGCGTCAGGCCACGCCCCCTAAAATAATTGACATACATGTTCACAAAAGCATAGCGCCTGTCTTTCAGTTACAGAGACAGCTACAGAAGCACTTGTACATTCAGTCACTCACCTGAAACTATTTATGCATGCAGCAGACTCAAAGGTAGTTGCAGAGACACCTATGTAGTTTTCTATTGCCTAACACAGGTACCTGAAGTATTTGTGCAGCCACTTACATACACATGTAGACAGCCATAGATGTATTACAGTATACAGTTACATACCAGCACATTTACTTAAACATCTCATGCAACTGATAGAGGTGTACTCCTACACTCTCTCAAATATGTAGTCAAGTACCGTCCCAACCTTGTCAACCATGTACAGAAATAGTCCCTCAAACATGGGTGATGGCTACTAGTGCAGACCCTGTGTGCGCACTCTCACTGCATTCTTCAGTTGCTTGTTATAGGTCTTTCTGAAATGTCAAACCCATGTTTTTGTGCACATAAGATATGCTATAGGTATGCCATGAAGGTTGCTGTTTTGTGCTTAAGACATTGACAGATGTCCTTTTGAGTCGAATAATTTACTTGTGCACTTGCAGGCCTCCATGCCAAGTACTACATACAGTATGCCATCCCTATAACAATTGACATAGATGTTCACAGAAGCCTAGAACCACTCTTTCAGTTACAGAGACAGCTACAGAAGCACTTATACATTCAGTCACTCACAGGAAACTATTTATGCATGCAGCAGAATCAAAGGAAGTTGCAGTGACACCGACATGCTCTCTAGAGCCTAACACAGACACTGAAGTATTTGTGCAGGCACTTTCATACACATTTAGGCAGCCATAGAGGTATTATAGTAGGCAGTTACATACTAGCACATTTACTTAAACATCTCATGGCACTGATAGAGGTGTACTCCTAAACTCTCTGAGATATGTAGACACGTTCTGACACAACCTTTTCAACCTTGTCCAAATATAGTCCTTCAAACATGTGTGATGGCTCCTGGTGCAGATCCTGTCTGTAATCACTCACTGCAAGCATCACTTGGCATGTTATAGGTCTTTCTCGAGTGACAAATCCACTCAAAAACTCATGCACCCAGTCATGGACCCATTCAGACACTCATGCACCCACTTAAACACTATTCAAATGGTCAGAGACTCACTTAGACAGTGATGCACCCACTCACACACCCAGTGAGACACTTATGCAGGTAGTCCCAGACCCACTCAGACACACACACAGACAGTGCACTCACACACCCATTGAGACACTCACGCACTCAGTCACACACCCACTGAGGCACTCATGCACACACTCACTGTCAAAGATTAGTGGTTACATTTAAGAAATAAAATTCACTTAAAAAACAAAAGTTACAGGGATGTTATAGTTAGGAAACAACATTAAAAAACCGTACAAATTCACTGAAAATAACAAAGGTTACAGGGACATTATAGTTAGGCTCAGATTTCACTCGCACAAAACCAGTGAAATTCAGCAGTTATAGTTAGCTCAGCTAACTATAACTTATGCCCCTGCAATGCACTGCTTATGACCTCACATATTACATCACTCATGACATGGTCAGTGGCATCACTGATGACTGACATCTTAAATGACCTCACTGATAACATCATCCACAGAAGCACTAACACACCAAATCACATCCATACAGCCACTCACACAGCCATTCACACATCCATACAGCCACTCACACACCCAGTCACACACGGATGCACACAGTCACATAGCCACTCACATAATATATGTTAGAAGTACTATCACTCATTAGTAGTGCCCTTAATATACTAATCTAATTTTTGTAGTAGGTTAGTATATATCTTGAACACTCATAAACTCTTAGAAAACACTTACACTCAGTGGATGATGTCATCAGTGATGTCATTTGAGATGCCATCAGTGATGTCATCAGTGATGTCATTGACCATGTCTTGAGTGATGTAATATATGAGTTCATAAGTAGTACATTGCAGGGATGATAGCTATAGATAGCTCAGCAAATTATAACTGCTGAATTTCACTGGTTTTGTACGAGTGAAATCTGAGCCTAACTATAATGTCCCTGTAACCTTTATTTTTCCAGTGAACATATATATGCTTTTTCCATACTTACCCACTAAGGCACAGTACAATTGCTGTGTAAGAAAAGAGAAGGAAGCAAAAAAAATGTTTGTATAACATTTGAAAAGCATTATGGACAACATAGTCCAATCAAATTAAGTTACTGTGGACCTAAGTAGAAAAAATCAAATAAGGATGAAAGGATGCATCTGCGATGGATAAGACAGAGTACTTGCTATATGAAGTCTTCTCTGGCCCTGAACAAAAAACAACAGTATATAAAATCACATTGATTGACATTTCTTCCAGTATGTTGTTTGCACTTGAAGTCCTTCTTCGTTGTTCAAAAACTAAGGGCCATATTATCAAGACCGGCGATAACATTATCGCCGCTTTAGCGGCAGGAAACTGCCACTAAAGCAGTGATAAGAGGCTTGATAATATGCCCTATAGAATTCCAATAGAAGTCCAGGTTCTGGTGTCAAGGACATCAAACCTGGGCTTCTATTGGAATTCTGTAGGGTATATTATCAAGCCCCTTATCGCCGCTTTAGCGGCAGTTTCCTGCTGCTAAAGCGGCGATAATGTTATCGCCGGTCTTGAAAATATGGCCCTAAGTGTATTTAAACTCGAGAGCAACTGACCCTCGCATTTTACATATGATTAATACCCAGTTTGTGGTTGAAACGTGTCATGTTAAACTATTGCGTATGCTTGTTGGAATTAAAAATCTACTGTACCTGTTTACGACTGGATGGGCTTGTTCTTCACGCTATAGATGTGCGTGCGGATTCTGATGCAATATATATATACACAGATATATACATATATATATGTGAATATATATCTATATCTATATATATATATCTATATATATATCTATCTCTCTCTCTCTCTATATATATATATATATATATATATATCACATGCAATCCAAAGATAAGTGTGCTCTCAGGAAACCAGAATCCACGACACGGTAACTTGGCAAAGCGTTTATTTACACGACGCGTTTCGACTGCAGCCGCAGTCTTGGTCACGTGTAAGGTGCACACCCAATGAAACACTTAAATAGAGATAAAAAATGTGTCACATGGTTCTGTGGACAGGAAGTGTCTGTACATGGAATACATGGCGGCCATCTTATAGTGGTAAAAATACAATATACACATACAAGTGCAGATAGCCCACTGGAGTACAAATGAAAACAAACATGAGGTGCATGATAAAAGGCAACACCCGTTAAACTCAACATAAAGATTCAAAATTACATCATGTTAGATCATGTTGAATAAAGAAATAACGATGTTGTCCAAAATTAACACATGCACATCAAAAGACATGACATGCCAACTGAATGAATAACACACTTCACATGGTCTAATCTGTACAAGAAGTGCGTGGCAGCCATCTTGTGGTGGTGAAACTACCATATACACATGCACGAACACATTGGGGTCATAGTAAAGTACAAAGGAGAGGGCAACACACCTGCATTTTATGGATATAAGAATATCAAAATTGTCAACGCTAGGTAGAATGGACAAATATACTGCAAAGTGCATAAAACTGTGCGCCCTACTCCAAAATTGACAATTGTCATGCCGACCCAGTGGGCAACGACCTACATGGTGAAAGTAAATCACCCACAAGAAAATGCCCCAATGGGCAACGATCTGTGCGAAAAGTATGAGCCAAAGAATAATGCCCCAGTGGGCAAAAACCTGTGTATAGGTTATGAGTCAAAATTAAGCCTATGTCCTGGTGGTCTACACGTCAGGTGTCAAGGAATAAAGAGTAAAAATCCTAAATGACATAAAGATACATCAGGACTACACTGGTGAAACCCCCATGGTTGAGCAGGCAAATGTCTCTATAGTCCCAGAAGAGTAATGGAAACAGGCTAAATTGGCCCAATACAGTTTAAAACATTAACGCAAACAGAACAGCAATATGTGAATTCCACACTAGACAGAACTGAAGACAGTTTACCATGTGAGATGATGATCAAATGGAGTGAAAATCGAAGAAAAGGTTGGGTGGCCCGTGCTCGTGACATCCAATCAAGTGGGCCCCCTCCTTTCCTCCTGCAAAAGAAACAAACAAAAACAAATGTTAAAATGGTAGACCCCACCAAGGGTCAAAATGTACATGGTTCCAAATGCACTATTGAAAAAAGGAGGTAAGAAACTATTCTAAATGAGACAATAAAAACTAATTAACAGCAAGGGTACCTCTATCTAGAGAAACGAGAAAAGGAAAAAGAAAAAGAAAAAGAAAAGAGAAAAAGAAGGAAAAAAGAAAAAGAAAACAGAAGAAGACAAAAGAGAAAGAAAAAGAAAGAGAAAGTAAGACAGAAACATCCTATTCCATTTTGAGGTGAATGGCTAATTCCTCATCTTGGTTCAACCCCCCCGGGATCTTGGTCTGATAGTCTATTATGTACTTGGATTCTTTCTGCCTCAGTCTGAGTGTTCTATCTCCTCCTCTGGGGTTGTTACTAAACTGCTCCAAGATAAAATAGCTGAGAATAGAGGAGTCAGAAAAATGCTTAGTTTCAAAATGGCGGGCAACTGGATATTTAGGATCTCTGTTGGTTATTGCCCGCATGTGTTCTAGGATGCGTTTTTGGCCATAAGAGTGGTGCTGCCGATATACCATAGTTTACAGGGACATTCTAATACATATATCACATATTTGGTACTGCAGGTGAGAAATTGTGTGATAACTTTTCTCTGAGTCCCTACTACATACTCTTTGCGGAACATGCTGTGTTTGCAAGCCTTACAGTGTCCACAGGGAAAAAATCCCTGTAGATTGTGTTCGCTGTTGGTCATGTGCCTAGTGACGTCGCTATGGACAAGCATGTCCCTGAGGTTCTTACTCCTCCTATATGTGATACTAGGTCTATCTTGTATATCTTTTCCTATGGTGTTATCATTCTTCAAGGTGTCCCAATTTTTTGTAAGAATCCGTCTGATATTATCGACGTCTGAATGGTATGTAAGTATGATCCTAGTGTTGTCATTCTCTGTCTCATCTTCTGGAGACATTTTGTCCTGCAAGGTTTCGTCTCTACTAATAAGGTCAACTTTATCCTTAGCTTTCTTCAATACCCAATTGGGATAACCTCTTTCCCTGAATCGATCAAGCATAGTGCTGCTCTCTAATGCAAAAGCTTCACACGTGTTGCAATTTCTTTTAGCCCTCAGCAATTCTCCAAAAGGAATGCTCCACTTGAGCGTCTCTGGATGGCTTCTGAGGGCATGAAGAATGCTGTTCCCAGCTGTCAATTTGCGGAAAAGTGTGGTATGGATCTTGTTGTCCTTGATCACAAGTTTAACATCCAGATATTCCGCCTCTGTGTTACTGATATTGCCAGACAAACTGATGTTACATGCATTGGTGTTGAGTTTGTCAATGAACTCTCTGGCTCCAGGCTCCGAACCCCTCCAAACAATGAACAAGTCATCAATGTAGCGAAGCCACATGACCACCTATTCAAAGTCATCAGAGAGGTCCAGATCGAGGAGAATCTCTTCTTCCCAGAGTCCCATGAAGAGATTGGCGAAACTCGGAGCAAAGCAAGATCCCATCGCTGTACCGGTGGTCTGTATGAACAGCGCACCATCAAATAAGAAGATGTTATTCTTAAGACAGAACTCCGTCATATCAAGGATCATGCGACTATGCTCCAAGAATCTAACCTGTCTCTTTCTGAGAAAATGTTTGCAGGCGTCCAATCCTTGTTTGTGATCAATTATGGTATAGAGGGAATGGACATCCAGTATGATGAACATGTAATTGGTCTCCCAGCTGAGATTTTTTATCTTGACCAAAAAATCTTTCGTGTCTCTGACATAACTAGGGAGATTCATGACATATTCCCTAAGAAAATGGTCGATATACTTGGACACATGCTCTGTCACACTCCCCCTGGATGACCGGCGTGTCAGCGAGGTTTGGTGGTTCTTAATGAAGGCTTTGATATGGGCAGAAAGCTAACTGAAACCTAGACGCCAACCCACTGGGGATTTTAACTGTGGCTAAAAGTGGGAGCAATACGGAGACCCACTGTGGTTATACTTTGCAGGACCCCAAGTACCAGAATGCTCCGAGCCCAGTGTGGGCGTGACATTTGCAGAATTTAAACGAGGAACTGCATTCTCTTGTTTGACTCCTTGCCTACCTGTGACCAAGGGCGTGGTAGCCCGAAACGCGTCAGGCTGCATTAATGGCTTCCTGTTGTTCATCATGCTTGCTGCACCTTTATTAAACAGAATTACCACCTACCTGTGAGGCTTTTTCTATCTGAGGGCAACCTTCTTTGTGGATATATATATATATATATATATATATCCAACACAAAAGGCGTCACAACCTGGTTCTGGAAAAAGAAGCTTTATTTCAATTGGCACAGGCAACAACGATGGTGAGGCACCTGACGCGTTTCAGCGAATTGCCTTCCTCAAAGGTGCATCACGTGTGCAGTGTCCCAGGTGTGATTGCTGATGGTGAAGTCACCTGCCTGACTGCTGCCGTACTGCAAATCCCATAATCCATCAGGAGCCTCAGTGGAGTACCCGTGCAGTCATGGTGATGTTTAGCCCCACTGTCAGCTTCAGAATGATGTTGCAGGTAAGTACGGTTCTTAGGCATATACTGGTGCACACAAACTCTTTGTTGCAGCCCCACAATGTCCATAAAGTGCTGTGTCCAGAACCCGCCAAGCGGAGGCATCAGCCTCACTCGGCTCCCTTTCTCGCCTATCACTGTAATAATCGCCGGTAATTCCTCAGGCTCACAGTGGGGCAAGCGGGTCATGCCCCCCATTTCAACATCCAAAACATCGCGTTGTCGTCGGGGGCCCCCAACCCTGCAGGGCGGTCATGACAAGCGGGAGACAGCATTCCCGTATTTTAACATCCAACACAAAAGGCGTCACAACCTGGTTCTGGAAAAAGAAGCTTTATTTCAATTGGCACAGGCAACAACGATGGTGAGGCACCTGACGCGTTTCAGCGAATTGCCTTCCTCAAAGGTGCATCACGTGTGCAGTGTCCCAGGTGTGATTGCTGATGGTGAAGTCACCTGCCTGACTGCTGCCGTACTGCAAATCCCATAATCCATCAGGAACCTCAGTGGAGTACCCGTGCAGTCATGGTGATGTTTAGCCCCACTGTCAGCTTCAGAATGATGTTGCAGGTAAGTACGGTTCTTAGGCATATACTGGTGCACACAAACTCTTTGTTGCAGCCCCACAATGTCCATAAAGTGCTGTGTCCAGAACCCGCCAAGCGGAGGCATCAGCCTCACTCGGCTCCCTTTCTCGCCTATCACTGTAATAATCGCCGGTAATTCCTCAGGCTCACAGTGGGGCAAGCGGGTCATGCCCCCATTTCAACATCCAAAACATCGCGCTGTCGTCGGGGCCCCCAACCCTGCAGGGCGGTCGTGACAAGCGGGAGACAGCATTCCCGTATTTTAACATCCAACACAAAAGGCGTCACAACCTGGTTCTGGAAAAGAAGCTTTATTTCAATTGGCACAGGCAACAACGATGGTGAGGCACCTGACGCGTTTCAGCGAATTGCCTTCCTCAAAGGTGCATCACGTGTGCAGTGTCCCAGGTGTGATTGCTGATGGTGAAGTCACCTGCCTGACTGCTGCCGTACTGCAAATCCCATAATCCATCAGGAACCTCAGTGGAGTACCCGTGCAGTCATGGTGATGTTTAGCCCCACTGTCAGCTTCAGAATGATGTTGCAGGTAAGTACGGTTCTTAGGCATATACTGGTGCACACAAACTCTTTGTTGCAGCCCCACAATGTCCATAAAGTGCTGTGTCCAGAACCCGCCAAGCGGAGGCATCAGCCTCACTCGGCTCCCTTTCTCGCCTATCACTGTAATAATCGCCGGTAATTCCTCAGGCTCACAGTGGGGCAAGCGGGTCATGCCCCCATTTCAACATCCAAAACATCGCGCTGTCGTCGGGGCCCCCAACCCTGCAGGGCGGTCGTGACAAGCGGGAGACAGCATTCCCGTATTTTAACATCCAACACAAAAGGCGTCACAACCTGGTTCTGGAAAAAGAAGCTTTATTTCAATTGGCACAGGCAACAACGATGGTGAGGCACCTGACGCGTTTCAGCGAATTGCCTTCCTCAAAGGTGCATCACGTGTGCAGTGTCCCAGGTGTGATTGCTGATGGTGAAGTCACCTGCCTGACTGCTGCCGTACTGCAAATCCCATAATCCATCAGGAGCCTCAGTGGAGTACCCGTGCAGTCATGGTGATGTTTAGCCCCACTGTCAGCTTCAGAATGATGTTGCAGGTAAGTACGGTTCTTAGGCATATACTGGTGCACACAAACTCTTTGTTGCAGCCCCACAATGTCCATAAAGTGCTGTGTCCAGAACCCGCCAAGCGGAGGCATCAGCCTCACTCGGCTCCCTTTCTCGCCTATCACTGTAATAATCGCCGGTAATTCCTCAGGCTCACAGTGGGGCAAGCGGGTCATGCCCCCATTTCAACATCCAAAACATCGCGCTGTCGTCGGGGCCCCCAACCCTGCAGGGCGGTCGTGACAAGCGGGAGACAGCATTCCCGTATTTTAACATCCAACACAAAAGGCGTCACAACCTGGTTCTGGAAAAAGAAGCTTTATTTCAATTGGCACAGGCAACAACGATGGTGAGGCACCTGACGCGTTTCAGCGAATTGCCTTCCTCAAAGGTGCATCACGTGTGCAGTGTCCCAGGTGTGATTGCTGATGGTGAAGTCACCTGCCTGACTGCTGCCGTACTGCAAATCCCATAATCCATCAGGAGCCTCAGTGGAGTACCCGTGCAGTCATGGTGATGTTTAGCCCCACTGTCAGCTTCAGAATGATGTTGCAGGTAAGTACGGTTCTTAGGCATATACTGGTGCACACAAACTCTTTGTTGCAGCCCCACAATGTCCATAAAGTGCTGTGTCCAGAACCCGCCAAGCGGAGGCATCAGCCTCACTCGGCTCCCTTTCTCGCCTATCACTGTAATAATCGCCGGTAATTCCTCAGGCTCACAGTGGGGCAAGCGGGTCATGCCCCCCATTTCAACATCCAAAACATCGCACTGTCGTCGGGGGCCCCCAACCCTGCAGGGCGGTCGTGACAAGCGGGAGACAGCATTCCCGTATTTTAACATCCAACACAAAAGACGTCACAACCTGGTTCTGGAAAAAGAAGCTTTATTTCAATTGGCACAGGCAACAACGATGGTGAGGCACCTGACGCGTTTCAGCGAATTGCCTTCCTCAAAGGTGCATCACGTGTGCAGTGTCCCAGGTGTGATTGCTGATGGTGAAGTCACCTGCCTGACTGCTGCCGTACTGCAAATCCCATAATCCATCAGGAGCCTCAGTGGAGTACCCGTGCAGTCATGGTGATGTTTAGCCCCACTGTCAGCTTCAGAATGATGTTGCAGGTAAGTACGGTTCTTAGGTATATACTGGTGCACACAAACTCTTTGTTGCAGCCCCACAATGTCCATAAAGTGCTGTGTCCAGAACCCGCCAGCGGAGGCATCAGCCTCACTCGGCTCCCTTTCTCGCCTATCACTGTAATAATCGCCGGTAATTCCTCAGGCTCACAGTGGGGCAAGCGGGTCATGCCCCCATTTCAACATCCAAAACATCGCGCTGTCGTCGGGGCCCCCAACCCTGCAGGGCGGTCGTGACAAGCGGGAGACAGCATTCCCGTATTTTAACATCCAACACAAAAGGCGTCACAACCTGGTTCTGGAAAAAGAAGCTTTATTTCAATTGGCACAGGCAACAACGATGGTGAGGCACCTGACGCGTTTCAGCGAATTGCCTTCCTCAAAGGTGCATCACGTGTGCAGTGTCCCAGGTGTGATTGCTGATGGTGAAGTCACCTGCCTGACTGCTGCCGTACTGCAAATCCCATAATCCATCAGGAGCCTCAGTGGAGTACCCGTGCAGTCATGGTGATGTTTAGCCCCACTGTCAGCTTCAGAATGATGTTGCAGGTAAGTACGGTTCTTAGGCATATACTGGTGCACACAAACTCTTTGTTGCAGCCCCACAATGTCCATAAAGTGCTGTGTCCAGAACCCGCCAAGCGGAGGCATCAGCCTCACTCGGCTCCCTTTCTCGCCTATCACTGTAATAATCGCCGGTAATTCCTCAGGCTCACAGTGGGGCAAGCGGGTCATGCCCCCCATTTCAACATCCAAAACATCGCGCTGTCGGGTACTCCACTGAGGCTCCTGATGGATTATGGGATTTGCAGTACGGCAGCAGTCAGGCAGGTGACTTCACCATCAGCAATCACACCTGGGACACTGCACACGTGATGCACCTTTGAGGAAGGCAATTCGCTGAAACGCGTCAGGTGCCTCACCATCGTTGTTGCCTGTGCCAATTGAAATAAAGCTTCTTTTTCCAGAACCAGGTTGTGACGCCTTTTGTGTTGGATGTTAAAATACGGGAATGCTGTCTCCCGCTTGTCACGACCGCCCTGCAGGGTTGGGGGCCCCCGACGACAGCGCGATGTTTTGGATGTTGAAATGGGGGGCATGACCCGCTTGCCCCACTGTGAGCCTGAGGAATTACCGGCGATTATTACAGTGATAGGCGAGAAAGGGAGCCGAGTGAGGCTGATGCCTCCGCTTGGCGGGTTCTGGACACAGCACTTTATGGACATTGTGGGGCTGCAACAAAGAGTTTGTGTGCACCAGTATATGCCTAAGAACCGTACTTACCTGCAACATCATTCTGAAGCTGACAGTGGGGCTAAACATCACCATGACTGCACGGGTACTCCACTGAGGCTCCTGATGGATTATGGGATTTGCAGTACGGCAGCAGTCAGGCAGGTGACTTCACCATCAGCAATCACACCTGGGACACTGCACACGTGATGCACCTTTGAGGAAGGCAATTCGCTGAAACGCGTCAGGTGCCTCACCATCGTTGTTGCCTGTGCCAATTGAAATAAAGCTTCTTTTCCAGAACCAGGTTGTGACGCCTTTTGTGTTGGATGTTAAAATACGGGAATGCTGTCTCCCGCTTGTCACGACCGCCCTGCAGGGTTGGGGGCCCCGACGACAGCGCGATGTTTTGGATGTTGAAATGGGGGCATGACCCGCTTGCCCCACTGTGAGCCTGAGGAATTACCGGCGATTATTACAGTGATAGGCGAGAAAGGGAGCCGAGTGAGGCTGATGCCTCCGCTTGGCGGGTTCTGGACACAGCACTTTATGGACATTGTGGGGCTGCAACAAAGAGTTTGTGTGCACCAGTATATGCCTAAGAACCGTGCTTACCTGCAACATCATTCTGAAGCTGACAGTGGGGCTAAACATCACCATGACTGCACGGGTACTCCACTGAGGCTCCTGATGGATTATGGGATTTGCAGTACGGCAGCAGTCAGGCAGGTGACTTCACCATCAGCAATCACACCTGGGACACTGCACACGTGATGCACCTTTGAGGAAGGCAATTCGCTGAAGCTGCGTCAGGTGCCTCACCATCGTTGTTGCCTGTGCCAATTGAAATAAAGCTTCTTTTTCCAGAACCAGGTTGTGACGCCTTTTGTGTTGGATGTTAAAATACGGGAATGCTGTCTCCCGCTTGTCACGACCGCCCTGCAGGATTAGGGGCCCCGACTGACAGCGATGTTTTGGATATATATATATATATATATATATATATATATATATATATATATATATATATATATATATATATATATATATATAGAGAGAGAGAGAGAGAGATAGATAGATAGATAGATAGATAGATAGATAGATAGATAGATATATATATATATATTTTAGCGCAGGAGGATTGCAAAACTACTACATTTGCTTCTGGGGCAGACCTAAAAAGGATTAATTTACATTTAAATGCACTCACAAACGGTATACATTTCATCAGAAAGAGGATACTCGATGTTTATCTTCATAAATCACAATTGCTCACAAGGGAGAGACTCTTTGTTGGTTAAGTGAAAGGGCCTTTAAAATAATACTCCAAGAAAGCAATGTCTTATATTTAAGTGTGTTCTTTATCTAGAGTCATTACCCCTGTGCAGCAATAATGCTACTAAGCATATTTTCCCAGGATTTAGAATGCTACTGCTAAAAATGAGAATTAACTTAAGATGACAATGCTAACAGTTGTTTTTCTTCATTTATGCACAGTTTTACCACCTGCTGTTGCGAACTATTTGAAGAATATCTGTGAGCTGATGCTGTATTACCATATCACTAAAACTCTTGGTCATTGGAAAAATGTGAAGTAATCAGGTTGCAACACATATTTTGACACTGACACAGCAATTCACAGGAAGGCAACTGTGTTAACCAGACAGCCAACACTATGTTTTATTTAAAAAAAGAATGAAAATAGTATTGGAATGTAAAATTACTTCAGCGCATTCTTGTGGCTATTTTTCCATCCTTCCTTGTGTCAATTCAATTATGAGGAATTTTACTGGATGTTATGATAGGTGCTCTGAATAAACCACTGGTGGCTTTTTTGGACATTAATCATCTCTTGCATTCGCTCAGTCAGGGTTTAGGAAGGGCTTCAGAATTGAAACCGCCCTGTCTAGGGCTACAAATGTCATTGTGCTATTTTGGACATGGCAATGCTGTGGCACTTATTCTCCTAGACCTGTCTGCCGCCTTTGATACCATTTCGCATTCCATCTTGTTGGAAAGGCTGGCCATCTAGGCATGACAGGTACTGTGTTTAAATGGTTTTCCTCTTTTCTGTGGGATATTACTTAGAAGCACTTCAGGGCAACTTCCAATAGCCAGATAGGTCAACTGCAGTGGTTGTCTCACAGGGCTCCGCTGTGAGTCAACCACCACTTAACCTATTGGGTAAATAACTTTTTTGCTTATGCGAATGACACTCAGTTGATCTTGAGTTTGAAAGGTGATATGGGCCTCTTCTCAGCATGAATGGCCAATATTTCAAACTGGATGAGAGTAAATCGTCTGACCCTGAACGGTGACAAAACCAAATGATTGTCTTTGCAAATCAGTCCTTGTGGACTGATAAATGATGGCCCAGAAATCTTGGCTCCCCTCCCATTCCAGTAACATCAGGCCAAAAGTTTGGTATCATCTTTGACTCTACATTATCTTTTCTGACACATATAAACAGAATGGTAACCACATGCATGCTATTTTTGAGAGTCATCTGTAAAATCATTTTGCTGCTCCTGGCGACTTCCAAAACTAGTATGTTCCACGCACAACTTCATTATGGGAACTCTGTGTCCTTATACCTTCCCAAAAATTCTTTTAGGAAGCTTAAAGTTGTCCTAAATTCTACAGCATGACTTGTCTTGGATGTCAAGCGTAATGACGTGGACTCAGATTAGCCCGCCAACTTTATTAGCTCCTGATAGGAAAGAGATGCTTGTTCAAGGGCCTATGTGTCTGTCATGCAGCGCTGTACTACTACAGGAAATTACTTTAGGAACTCTTTCTTAGATATACTTCAAATAGAACTTTAAGATCTTTGCACCATTTCCAAATTTCAAGGAAACTAGAATTGAGGGTTGGTTGTTGTCTGGTTGGCTGTTATTATTCCAAAAGTTTGGAATAGGATGCCTTTTCACCTTCACACCTAAATCATTCTGTGGTAGTTCAGAAAATACCTCAAAACCTATCTATTTGATCGTAACATTTAAAACAGCAGAGTTTGCTGTTAGACCTCTGCCCTTTGCTTGTGTTCAGTAGCTGTTATTGAGCACCGGGACACCTCTTCTTAAGGTTACCGCTGCTTTCTGTGCCTTATAAATGCACTACACCTACATGGACATAATTAAAAACAGCTAATGAATCTGGGATGTGTGGTGCATAAATCTAGTTTCCATTTTCATACACGCTGCTACACAGCCTTAGGGCCTACCAACAGAGGTCCTCACACTCCAAAGCCTTTGGACAAAAGCCCAGGCTCTAGAAGTACTTAAAGAGTGGAGAAACGTCTTCCCAGATCACTATTCTGTGCACCAGGGAGACTTAGGGTGGTACTTTCAATCACCCAAGATGAGGCACCTGCTTTTAAGGGGCACACTGTGGTCCCTAAGTGTAGGGGGGGGAAACACTCCCTAAGTAGCGCCACAGTTTCCCGGTCTCTTGGGTATTGCATGCCAAATTTGCTAATTAGTGTTACTAGGCACTATGAGGTGCGACTTAGTCTGAGGCGCTTTTTGTTTCAATTTTTTCCTTTTGTGAACTACAGCATTGCACAGCAACCAGAATGCCTCTCTTATTTCTCTTTTAAGGCCAGGTGCCCTTCCCCCTCCAAAAGGGCACTCAGCATGTGGTTGTTTCAGGGGCTGAGCAGGGAACCTGTTCAGTCTGGATACCTCTTCCCTCTAGAATTTGTTGTGTGCCAGTGCAAAGCCAGCATCCTTTTTTCCCTGTCCACGTCCAGGTTACTGCTGTGTGGCGCACTCCCTGCCCCCAACATACACGGGAACGGGGGTGGAGGAGACACACCACCTTGCTCCAGGGGCTTTGACCTGGCCTGGTTGCCTCCTGGCTCTCCCTTCATCGGCCCCCAGGATTAAGGGGGCATCTGGGGGCATATGCAATCAAAATGAGGCGGGACTATGCAAGCCCCACAGGCCATTCTGATACTCTTTGGTCCCATAGAGATGGGGGGGGCCTCAGGAAATCCTATGGAGCATTTTGGAGGACACCAAACGTGATTGATCCCACTGGGGGACAAGGCTTCTTTCTTTGTTTTCTCCAGCCCCACTTGGTCCATTTGAACGATTTTGGTCTGATCCTGGTGATCAGCTTTGGTCACCAGAACTGTTGGTTTTGGCCTCCTGGCATTTAAAATGTGTTATGCTTCTAGGAGCTAGATTTCACTGCTCTCATTTTCTCTCTTCTTGGGACCCGTCCTCTGTTCAGTGCCTAGTGTTTTCCTCAGCATGGAGTCACCTCCAGCAGCACCCCACTGTCCTTAAGGCCCCTCATGCCTGCACTCTTCAGGTCCCATCACCTCTATGGCCACTTGCAGGACACCTGTGTGATAGCTGAACTCAGGGGGCAGGCTCTGATGAGTGTTACCCATCGGAAGGCCAGGGTCCACAGAGGTTTAAGGGAACCCTTCTCATCCAGGACCCCAGTGGACTCATCCTTCTACTGTCCCTCAGAGGGCATACGTGGGCCAGTGTTTCTGGCCCTGGAAAGATGACTACACAGGGTCCTATCCAGGCTAATTTCAGAGCTCTCCAGCCCTCCAGACAGGGGTCAGGCCTTCGTCAGTGTCCTGTAAAATCAATCTTCTCTCTCTCTCTCTCTCTCTCTCTCTCTCTCTATCTCTCTCTCTCTCTCTCTCTATCTCTCTCTCTCTCACACACACACACCCATCATCATTCCCCCCCTCCCAACCTTCCTACTCAGCATTTTGGGGCATTTCAAAGTAATGACTTGAAGTGGTTTATTGAAAGACCTTCTCTGAAAGCCTAAGCACTTACCCTGACTGTAACATAATCCCTCCCCTCCCAAACTTCAAATGGGAGCCCCTCCTGTGATTGGCTCCAGAGTTCTGGTTGTCCTCCTTTGTTTCTGTGGGGTTGAGCATTCCCAGGCTAGGTGCAGTGTGAAAAGTAATCATCACATGCAGGTTCCGTCCACACCCTTTCCTTTTCCTGGAACAGGACAAAACACTGGTAAATGGCCCTGTTGCATATTACATTTCCTGCCCGACAGCAAGATGGTGTGGGAAACCGAGGAGAACTTTGTTCCCCAGTAATTCTTAAGTTTGTGGTTGCCTAATTTGGAGCGGCATTTGGTGAATCATTTGATCCTTTGGAATCTTGAGACGTCATTTGTGGTCTGTCCAGTGGTCGTTTGAAATGTTTATCTTATGGTTGCTCAAAAAGTAATTTACTGTCCTGATGATGATCTAATAAGTTGCAAGAGTTGAAACCACCATCAATGCACCTCTGGCAAATTGGGATAAAGCATTGACTGCGTTCTGTTTCTGCTGCATTGCAGGCAACTCTATTGATTTGGAAAACCTTTGACTGTTTTTGTTTACAATGTATATTGTTTGTATATGTCTATCTAGTGTAACATGGTGAGCACAAATGATTTGTCTTTGTACTGTATTGTATTTGCTACTTTAAAAAAACAATGTAATAATAATTTTTACTGTTTTGACAAATTCTTTTTGTGGGCACCTGTTTTTCTTTTTCTTGTCTAATTTTTATTCTTTGTCTAATTTTCTCTGGAACCCGTGTGGTTTTCTATTATTTAACTCCCCCAAGTTCTAGATCAATAGGGCCGCCCCTGTTAGGCATAACCTCTATTGGGTGGGGAGTCATTTGATCCTCCAGGTGGCCATCAGAGTAATTAACTTAGCCCAGCAGGGAGAACAAAAGCCGGAAATCTACTTAAGAGCTGAGTCCGAAGGGAACTACCTTTTGCTGAAATGAACCAGGACTTAGTCTTAACAATTCCTCTCTGCATATTACTCAAAGGCTACCCCTGCACCAGATCATTAAGACCCCCACATCCACACCAGTGCATATTGTTTTTTCCACTTAAGAGTTCACACACATTTTCAGGGTTATAGCCCACATTTGTGGATTCTTCCATCAATGTGAGGAGGAGCCGCATGATGAGGCTTGCCACCTCTGGATGAGTGAGGGCTTTCATTCTTTAACAAACTAATTTTCCAGGAGATATCACTCAAAGGTTTGCTATGTTTGATTTCCTGGGCCCCCTAAGCATATGTTGCCATTTTGAAGAGGAGGATGTACCCTTTTGTACTCTTTCCCTCCTAGTTTGTTATATATACATTAATTGTAGGGGTGGGTGGCACTTGCATAATTAGCTGTTGCATAATTATGCAAAATTATAGCAACATTATGCAAGATTGAGCAGAATTACGTGAGGAGTATAACCCAAGCTTTAGTGCTTTTGTCTTAGCGCAAGATGCACCCTTGCATTCAAAATGGACTTGAGGATGCAATTTGATCTAAGAAAATAGTGCTACCTGCAACAGAACACGAACAGCAGCAGCCATCAGCCACTTGCACTCACTAAGGGCATGATTTACAAAGGTAAACTTACACTTTCATATAAATTTACAATTGTTTTATATTCATAAAGGGAATTACAAGTAGTATCTTTACGAGTGCGGAATCTCCGCACATAAAAAGATCTGTCTTTTTATGTACGGAGACTCTGCACTCGTAAAGATACCACCTTTGTGAACCAGGCCCTAAGTTTTTTGTTCCTATTGTGGTATCATTTTTAAGCCAACTTACTGATAATTACACAAACTGGCGTAAAGTCATCATTTTCAGTAATTTCATGTCAAAAGAGTAACACTATATAGCTGAAATTACTCTGATTACTCTGGGGGAATTAAAATTTCACCCAGGCTTAATTATTTGGCCTTGCCATACTGTTAGAAATGGGATTTCTGGTTGGTTTCGGTATGCACCGAGGCCAGGCAGGAACCACCACTCTAGTCAGGGTAAGCTAGATACACACTAAAAGATAACCTGTGCTCACCTTCTTGTAGCTTGGCACAGAGCAGTCAGGCTTATCTAAAGAGGCAATGTGTTAAGTATTAGTGACACACACACACACATTCACACACACACACACACACACACACTACAACACAAAAAGACTCCACACAGGTTTTTAAAATAGATTATTATATTGTAAACAAATCAAGACCAAAGCAACAAAAATCCAGTGTATAGAAGTTGAGATATTGAATTTTAAAGGATTAAAGGCAGTAAAGCTCTTAGAAGAAAGTAGCGCTAAAAATATTACTTTAGGTCGCACTAGACCATGGCCAAAGTCAAAGTTCGGGCTGACCGCAATGGAGCGCTGGCTGGCTACAAGACCCAAGCAGGCCCCGGTGAACAAAGTACCTTTCCTGGTTGCAAACAGGGAGATGCGTCAACGCAGGGGCAGGATGCATCGTTCTTCTCTGCACAGTGAAGGTAATGCGCCAGTTCTGAAAATGGGTGCTGTAGTGGAGAGGCATTGAGCGATGAGCCAGATTCTGCCACGCAGTCAAGGGAATGCATCGATCTAACCAAGCTGCAGTGGTGGCGAAACGCTGTCTGATGCAGCGATCTCCAGAAGCAAAGCACTGGTTCCGATGCAATGCGACAATTTTACTCCTGCAACGAGGTCGATGTGCTGGTTCTGCTATACGCAGACAGGAGACGTGTCAAATCGGTGTTGCAAGTATCTGGGCCACGTCCAGTGAGCCAGGTACAGGAGCAGGGTTAGAGACTTTGATATCCCTGAGTCTCAAGCAACACGAGGCAAGCTAACAAGCCCTTAAAGATGACTTAGAGGGAAGGCAGAGTCCGGCAATCCTTCAGCAGAGTCAGAGGACAGCAGGCAGCAGGGTAACAAACAGAAAAGCAGGCCTTTCAGATCAGCAGTCCAGTTGAGTCCTTTATGCAGCACAGCCATTCTTCTGGCAGAGCTTCAGTCACACATCCAGTAGTGTCTGATTTTAGGGCGTCAGAGGCCCAGTACTTATACCCAAAAGTGCCTTGGATGTGGGGGTGAGTTCAAAGAAGCTATCTGATGTGCACAAGTATCCCTTTCTTCCCAGTCCTGTCTGCCAGGCTATCTGTGGCAGTTAATCAGTCCTTTGTATTGGGACAGGACACTACCTATTCTAGTGAAGTGTTACCTCCTCCCTTCCATCCTGCCCAGGCAAGGCCATCAGAATGCAGATGTATGTAGATGAGTACTCAGACACACCTATCCTTCCTGTGTTGCGGCTCTCTAGAGGGAATGCGCAAAGTGTAGCTGTCATCTAGCCCAGATGTGTATTGGAGACAGGCTGCAAAGCACACAGAGTTATAAGCACAGAGAAATCCACTTTCTTAAAGTGGCATTTCTAAAACAGTAATGGTAAATCCCACTTCGCCAGTTAGGAGGATGTGTCATTACCATTCCAAACATTTGCACCATAAAAAAGCTACTCTTCTCTGATTTGGAATTACAACTTAAAAGTGTATTAAGGAATTCCCAATGCTAACCTATGAGAGGAGCAGGCATCACAGTAGTGAACAATGAAATAGGCTGTTTGTCACTACCAGGACATGCAAAACATCACAGTACATGTCCTACCTTTCATTTGCACAGTACCCTGCTCCTAAGGCTACCTAGAGCCTATCTTAGGGATGACCTATGTGTAATAAAAGGGGAGTTTCATTTTGGCAATTAGTTTTAAATTCCAAGTACCAGTGGCAGTAAATTGCACACACAAGTCCTGCTGTGGCTGGCCTGAGACAGGTTTGAGGGGCTACTTCTGTGGGTGGCACAACCTGTGCTGCAGGCCTACTAGTAGCATTTAATTTACATGCCCTGAGTATATGGTGCACCACTTTACAAGGGACTTACAAGTAAATCAAATATGCCAAACAGGTGTACCAATTATACCATGTTTAGAGGAGAGAGCACATGAGCTTTAGCACTGGTCAGCAGTGGTAAAGTGTCCAGGGTCCTAAAGCCAACCAAAAGAAAGTCAGAAAAATAGGATGAGGATGGCAAAAAGTTTGGGGTCACCCTTCAGAGAGGGCCATTTTCTAACACATACAGATTAAGATTGAGGCCCAGATTTACTAAAAAGCAATGCAAACCTGCCGGACTGGTCGTGGTGGACATCAGGAGTGTCCCCGGGAGGCTGGAAGGGTGGCTTCTGTAGCGGTGGGGTCCGCTTTTGCTACTGGGGGCCGGTATTCCTGCAATATCGGCCCCCAGTAACAAAAGCAGCAGGGCTTCACACTTCAGCCCCCCCCCCTTTCCCAGGGCTGGTCCAACAAAATTGCCAGGGCTGCTTTGGGATCTCAGTCCAGCCCTGTTTGCAGTGGTCAGTGAAAATCATTGCTGCCATTTTAAATGAAGAAAAATGGCACACCTTTGCAATATGTAATATGGTGCCAAATAGCACATAGATGCAAATTTGCCCCATTCTGGAAGTTTATTTAAACCCTTCTGAGAAGGAACCAGAAGGTCTCCCACCTTACTGTCGCCATAAAATATGTAGACCTCGGAGTTGTTCAAAGTCCGCGTATTTTCTCTCAAGTGCCAGGTGCTCCTCCCAGCCACCCCTTTTTCCTGTTTTCCCTCTTATTAGTTGGTTGTTACCTTTTATTCTAATGTGCTCCTGTTTATTCTCTCATGGTTATGTGACCCGATCTGACGGTGTTATATACATTTCACAAATAAAATACTTACAAAATGCCTACAATAATTTTCATTTTACGTCCTTCTGGAACAATAACCAGCTCACGAACTAGAGAGGAACAAGACAACTGAGGAAAAGGTGAGATGACATAAATTAGAAAATAGCGAGGGTAAGAAATCTACAGTTCTGAAATTATCTTATGTGGTGTTGCTTATGTATTCTACGAGTTATGAGTTATGTATTCCTCTACGAGAAGTGGTTGATTTATTGTTCTATGAGGTGTGGTTGATTTATTCTTCTATGGGGTGTGGGTTATTTATTTTTCTGTGAGGGCTTGATCATTTCTTCTTTGAGGTCTGGCCTTTGTTTTCTTCTTTGAGGTAAGGAGACACTGTACAGTAGTCGGCATTATCTCAGTTTTAGACAGATAAATCAATATTGTCCATTGATTCTCCTAAATTGAAGAATAATCTTTTGACAAATAGCCAATATGTAATGCATTCACTTTCTATGCCATATCTTCCCTTAAAACTCGTTGATTTTCCAAAATAATTATAATTATTTACGCCCATAAAATCGTGCTTTATTACCCTTTTCCTTTCTGCACATGGTTTTCAAATTGCTGAAACTCTATTGATGTGAAGGGATGTACAGACCTCTGGAGTGTAAGAAGCACTTAAACATGTTTAAATAATTTAAATGTCCTCTACGCAGCACGATTGAACTTTATTTAATAAAGAAATACTCTATTATTGGCCTCGGAATTCTAGATAACATGCACATGTTGCTGCTGCCTGATGAGAATAAATATAAAATGTATTTTTCGGATTGTTTGAAACTACCTCCTTTCAACAAATCTTCCTTTAAGTAATCCCTTCAACCTGCTTCCCTCTGTTGCTTCTAACAGACCCAAAGACAGGTGTGTACTCATTCAGCAAGTTTTTATTTTTCCTAATAGCATCAGAAGACAGGTCCTAACAGGGCTCTGTTGGGCTTGGACCTCTCTTCAGGGCCATCCCCAAACTTTTTTCCTTAGCCTCCTGTTTCCTGAAAACATTTCTGTTGGCTTTTAGGACTCTGGGCACTTTACCACTGTTAACCAGTGCTAAAGTGCTTATGCTCTTTCTTCTAAAGATCTTGAAATTGGCATACACTTAATTGCCACATTTAATTTACTTGTAAATCCCTAGTGAAGTGGTACTACATGTATCCTGGGCCTGTAAATTAAATGTTACTACCGGGCCTGGAGCACTTATTGTGCCACACGTTTAAGTAACCTTTTAAGCATGTCACAGGCCTGATATTGCATCCTGTGTGTGCAGTTTTCAACTGCCATTTCAACTTGGCAAAATAAACGTTTTGCTAGGCTTAACCTTACTTTTTAATACATACAAGTAACCCCTAAAGTAGGCCTTAAACAGTCCATTGGGCAGGGTGCAGTGTATTTAAAAAGTTGGACACGTACTTGCCCTGGTAGTGAAAAAATCTTACATTTGTTTTTTACTACTACACGGCCTACCTCTCCCATAAGATACCATTTTGTTACCTAATTAAATTGTTTGTTTAAAGATCTGTTTATTCTTTTTAGTTTGGTATCACAGCAACTGCTAATGTGAGTCGTAACACAGGAACGCAACTATTCATAGAGTGCCTCTAGAGCCCAAGGTCCTGCAAACATGACTCAGTACCACATAATGCAGGATTGACAGCTGCTGCAGATCGCAGGATGTATCTCAACAAACAACCAATAAACTGGGTGACCAACCAAAATCCACCACTCCCTCCTGGTCTCTCCTCGATTGGGTACCACAGCCACAGTAAACATAACATTGACAATGGGGATCACACCTCATCAGTGGTCCCTCTCAGGGGTTGAGTCCGCACATAGTGTCTGTTCCGAGTGCTCGAATGCCTCCAGGCGCTCGCTCCAAGTCTCTGCAATGGGGTATTTATTACACCCTCTGCCGCCCTCCAGTTGCAGTGCCACTTGCTTACTCCTTGCCCATTGGACTACATCTCTCTTCTATTGTGCAATGGGTGGGGCCCTGTCAGTGCTAGTGCTAATGCAAGCAACAGAAACCTAGAGCTCACCTGTTGCTTTGTTGTCAACTGGGTAAGTCCCAATGGACACATTTCAGGCAGGCATGGTAACATCTACCCCAGCGCTTTGCCCATGTGTTTTAGTATCTCCCTCCAGTACTCCACTATCACCTCACACTCCCAGACCATTTGCATGAAGTCAGCTGCTTCTTGGTCGCATGTGGGACAGCTATGTATCATGGTAAAGTGTATCTCAGGGATTATGTTTGCGATTGATGCTAATGTTGTGTAAAAAGATTTGAAGATAATTTATTTCCTTTGCTTGGTGTTATAAGGGAAGAGGATGTGTTATACTCTTGCTTAGCCATACTGTATTCTGTGAAGGAATGTGGAACACGGTCTGTTCATGTGTTCCAGGTTCCAACTGAGATGTTAGTGCTCTAAGGAAATCAGTTGGAGATTGGCTGGCTGAGGGACAGCTACACTCATGTTGTAGGAGAAGACTCTAACAAACTGCATTGTTTACCTACCCTGAAGTCTTGTCAACTCTGTTTCCCGTTACAAGATAGAGACTATTTCTAATAGCCTCTTGGGTGTTAAATAAGCTGCGTGCAAGTAATTGAATTGGGTGTATTTGAGTCTTGCATTGCGGGAGGCCCTCTGTGTGCTTTCCAATGCTCTTGCCCATTGCTTGTTGGTGAGCTGTTTCTGGATCTGGGTTTCCCAACGGGGATTGTAGTGTATGCTATGGAGATGTAAACATGTGGAGGAGTGTCTTATAAAACCAAGATATCGGCCTGCCCTCTCCAACCATAGTGTACAACAGCTGCACTGCTTCATGTGTGGTGGGTTTGGTTAGCCCGGGCCCCTCTTGATCTCGCACCACCTCCACCAGTCTCCATTATAAGAGGAAGTGTGAGGCAGGAAGGCCTGTGTACTCCATTTTCTCCTGGCCTGTGAAGAGTTTCCCCTCTTTGTAGCAGTCCTCTATAGTGAGGGTGTCTAGTTCTGCCCACCCCCTCAGGGGAACCTCCGAGGCTTCAGGCCTGAATGGCAGCAGATCTCCAAATGGGATTTTAGGGACATAAAGGGCCACCCCTCTCATGCTATAGCAACACATGTTCCAACATCTCACTACAGTCACTCCAGCCATGGCAGGTCACTCAGGCCCATGTGCGTGTTAACAGACATGGAAGCAGGTCTCGGGATATTGCATTGCTCCTCAGCACCACCTGTCTGTCAGGTTCCGTAAGAAAACAGGTCATTAGTTGTGTGGCCTGCGCAAGTAATGGGTCCACATTTGTTCTCTACTGGGAACCAAACACCCCATTTTAGTGCTTGACTCTCAGTGTAGCGAAGCAGAGCAGTCCAAGCCCTACTCAATGGTGGTGGAGCGGGCTAGTAATCACCATTCGCTGGCACACAATATTGACACTGAATAAATGATTGTCCAGTCTGTGCTTTTTCTTTTGAAAAAAGAAAAGTACATTAATTACAAACACTCTACTCAGTACTATTCAGTAATTTACAAATAAGCATAAGACTGATGAAAATACCTTGTGATGACATTGGGTAATCAGCTCTGACCACCTAACGGGGTCCAGACCAACAGGATACATCTCAATCAATCAATCAATCACGCGTTTGTTAAGCGCTACTACTCACCCGTAAGGGTCTCAAGGCGCTGGGGGAGGGGGGTTTTGCAGGTTCCAGTTCATCAAGGAGGGGGTCTGTCGAAGAGCCAGGTTTTGAGGTTTCTTGTGAAGATGGGGAGAGATGTTGTCTGTCTGAGGTGGAGCGGGAGGGCATTCCAGGCTCTGGCTGTGAGGAAGGAGAAGGAGTGGCCACCTGATCTGGTCTTTCTGGTGCGGGGGACCACGGCGTAGGAGAGCTGGGCTGATCATAGGGTCCTTTGGGGTGCGTGGAATTTGAGTCGGCTGTTCAGGTATGCTGGCCCGGTGTCGTGGAGGGCCTTATAAGCGTGGGTGAGCATCTTGAAGGTGACTCTAGCTTCGATGGGGAGCCAGTGGAGTGTGCGCAGGTGCTGGGAGATGTGGCAGAGTCTTGGTAGGTTGAGGACCAGTCTTGCGGCGGCGTTCTGGATGTTCTGTAGCTTGCGTGTGAGGTTTTTGTTTATTCCGGCGTAGAGTGCGTTGCCATAGTCGAGTCTGCTGGTGACCAGGGCGTGAGTGACGGTCTTTCTGTGTTCGAGGGGGATCCATTTGAAGGTCTTAAGTAGGAGGCGGAGGGTGTGGAAGCAGGAGGACGAGACGGCATTGATCTGGCGGTCCATTTTGAGTTCGGAGTCCAGGATGATTCCCAGGTTCCGTGCGTGGTCCGTGGGGGTGGGCGGACTTCCGAGAGCGGGGGGCCACCAGGTGTCATTCCAGGCGTTGGGGTGTGGGCCCATGATAAGTACTTCTGTTTTGTTGGTGTTTAGTTGAAGGCAGCTGTTTTTCATCCATTTGGCGACGGCTTCCATGCCTTCTCGAAAGTTGTGTCTGGCGGTGTTGGGTTCGTTGGATAGGGAGAGGATGAGTTGGGTGTCGTCTGCGTATGACACAATGTTGAGTCCGTAGGTTCTGACGATGGGGGCGAGCGGAGCCATGTAGATGTTGAAGAGCATAGGGCTGAGGGATGACCCCTGGGGGACTCCGCAGGTGGTTGGTGTAGGGTCCGAGAGGAAAGGGGGGAGTCTGACCCGCTGTGTTCTGCCGGAGAGGAATGGATCCGTATCCAGTCGAGGGCCTTGTCTTGAATTCCTGCGTCCTGGAGTCTGCGTATTAGGGTTCGGTGAGAGACTGTGTCGAACGCCACTGAGAGGTCGAGGATGAGGGCTGCTGTTTCTCCTTTGTCCAGTAGGGTGAGGATGTCGTCTGTTGCGGCGAGGAGGGCGGTTTCCGTGCTGTGGTTTTTTCTGAAGCCGGATTGGGAGGAGTCGAGGATGTTGTGCTCTTCGATGAATGTGGCGAGTTGGCTGTTGATGGCTTTCTCGATGACTTTCACTGGGAAGGGGAGCAGGGAGATGGGTCTGTAGTTTTTGAGGTCGGTGGGGTCCGCCAAGGGTTTCTTGAGGAGGGGGTTGACCTTGGCGTGTTTCCAGTGGTCGGGGAACGATGCGGTTGCAAGGGAGCGGTTGATGGTGTGGCGGAGCATGGGTGCGATGGTGTCGGCGGCTCTGTTGAAAATGTGGTGGGGGCCGGGGTCCGTGAGGGCCCCGGAGTGGATTGAATTCATCGTCTTCAGTGTGTCTTCGGTGGTGAGGGCTGTCGAGTTGTCGATCGCTGGCTTCATGGTGTTGGGGGTGGTTGGTGAGGGTTCAGTGTGTTGGTTGTCTTCATTGAAGTTGTCGTAGATGCTCTTGATATTGTGGTGGAAAAAGGTGCTGAGTTTGTCGCAGAGGTCTTGTGAGGGGGGATGTCGGTGGACTCGCTGGTAGGTTGGGCGAACTCCTTGATGATGTTGAAGAATTCTTTGCTGTTGTGTGCGTGGGTGGAGATTCTGTCTTCGATCGCTTTTTTTCTCGTTTTTCTGATGAGTTGGTGGTGGACTTTGGTGGCGGCTCTGAAGTTGTTGTGGGCTTCTGTGGATTTGGTGTTCCTCCAGTCCCTTTCGAGGCGGCGGCAAGTGCGTCTGGACTCTCGAAGTTCGGTGGTAAACCATCTAGCTTTCTTGGCGTGGGTGTTGTTGTTTTTCTTGAGGGGGGCTAAGGTGTTGGCGCTGTCGGTGATCCATCTGTGCAGGGTTCGGGCTGCGGCGTTGGGGTCATCGTTTTCCGCGATGGTAGGGGTGGAGTTGCTGAGTGAATAACATCATTTTGGGAGAAAATGCAATAATAAAAAATAATCACATGTAAAAGCATTTATTACTGTTAATAAAGTATATATCTTTTGATCAATAATCAATGTTAACATTATTCTTTCAATAAAGCATTTAAAAATGATAATAAAACACATACCTTTTGGACAGTAATTACTGTCCAACTCATTATTTCAATAAAGCATTGACAACAAAATTAAATATGTGTTTCTCGTGGGTCTGTGGGCTTTTTATGTACTTGCAACATTGAAAGCGCAATCATAAAATTTGCCCTTAGAGGACATCACATTTTGGTCACAAGCACATGTAACCATAAACTTCGCCCCTAGAGGGCACTGTAGCACATGTACATTTCTTTCACCATCTTTAAATCAAAGTAACTGCAGCCATAGACTTGTCCTCTAGAGGGTGCTACACTTCCAGTTGAAGAGCACATGCTCCTGGCTAGAACATGCTTAAAAATGCTTGGAAAGCCTGGGGTAGTCATCTTTTTCTAGACCCTGCAGACTTAGCGTCAGTACATTTCAATACCCATCTTTGGGCCTGCAGAGGGAAGTTGCTGTGCTCCTGCAGCATCCTAGGATCGTTTTTGTATACTTGGGGTTGGCCCCCCTATCCTGGGGCCACCACAAGGGGAGAAAATGACTCAAATTGTAGAGCCCTGCAGAGCATAATGGGGCGCTCCCCGGAGCAGTGAAAATTTTATGAGCGGCTCTCTTGCTGCTTCGGGGAGAGCCATTGTCTTTATTTCCATTTGTTTTCTGCCATGCGACATCGCGCTACCATTTTCTTTTTTTTCATGGGTGAGGGGTCCCGGTCCCACCCTGGTACCCCAAAGGCAGACCTTCCTTGGAGAAGCCCTGGGAGCCCATCCCGGGCTGCTCCAGCAGGCTCCGCACACGGATTGCATTTCCGCATGCAACGGCAGGAGCTGGCAGACCTTTGTTACCTCCCCGCTCCTGCGGGCAGGGTTTGATGTTGTGTTGCTGCTGCCCGTTCCCCCCCACTACACGGGCATGGGGAGTTGAGACAGGCCTGCCACAGATGGAGGGAGTGTGGCGCCACTCCCCCTTCCTTCTGTCCAGGTCGGGGCCCGGAGTTGGGGATCCTGGGTCTCTGGGGGACTGCTTGGAGGTGCAACAATGCTGCCCCGTCTTTGTGGGCGGGGGGCTCAGTTGGGGATCCAGGGCCCTCATTGACAAAATCCAGCCTGGGGGTTGGGATCCTTGGGCCTGCTTAGCTCTAGAGGCGTGGGCCCACACATGGCCCCTCCCAGGAAAAATTCAGCCCTGTCTTCCCTGGCAACCATTGGGCATGGCTCACCCCGGGGTAGAGGCTCTCCCGGCAGCGGAGCTTGACACGCACAGAGGTCATGCTGGAGGTCAAAGGTCACATTGTTTTGCTCCTGGTGGCGAGCCCTAGTGACCTGGAGCACTTTCATTAGGCCTCCTGGCCTTAAAGGTGACAAACTTTGCAGGGATCTGGTTTCTGAGTCATCTGTGTAGAGAGAAATGGAGTGTACGCCGTCAGCCAGCTTCACTCCTCTCCAGGCATGTTCCGATCTGATTATAGCAGCAAATCGCTCTACCACCGACACAAAGAGCATCGGTGAGAGTGGGCATCCCTGCCTCGTGCCCCTACCGATAGAGTACCAGTCAGAGATAAGCCTCCTTGTGCACACTCAGGAAGTCGGTTGAGTGTACAGCAATGTTATCCATTTGTTTCCTGCTGCCCAGGTTTACTTTGCCCTGGACCGCCAGCTCAGCATATCAGACACCTTCTCCAGATTGATAGATAATGCCATCAATGACCTCCTATGTTCCGCCAGCATTTCTTCCATGACGTGAAAGAGACGCCTAATGTTGTCATATGTGCTGGCTCCGTGTTAAACCTGCATTGATCCGGAGGGATAAGCAGGGGTTTAAAAGGCAAAAGGTGGGTGTCTAGGGCCTTGTCATTATTTTGTAATCAAGATTGAGCATTGATAAAGGGCGATAAGACGCCACCTCCATAGGGTGCATGTGCTGTTTTTGAAGGGACACCACTAGGGCCTCTCTCAGGGTTGGCGGCAGGAGGCCTTCCTCCCTTGCCTTTGCGTGTACTCGGATGAGGTGGGGGGACCACGATGTCTACGTACATTTTATAGAATTCAGTTGGCAATCCTTCTAGGCCAGTGGTCTTGCCCACTGCCAAGTCATGTATGGCAGCCTTAATCTCCGCCTCTGTGACGCCTTTAGGGGGGTCTTCAGACAATCCTAAATTTTCAGCCACAGCAATGAGCTTGCTGGGATTACCTCGTCCATACTGGAAATTGAAGTAAAACTACAAGTCCATCCGTCCTTAGTACAGCTGATAAAAATGTATTGGGTTTATATCACTTTCATTAGATGCTAGGGAGCAATTGACAGCTACACCATAACATGTGCATTGGCTTATAAAGACAATTGGGTGTGGTCGTCCCATGCCAATCAGCGAAATAAACAGGATTACATGCAAGCTACGTGGAGCTTCAATTAATCCCTTAATCCATAATTAGCAACAGTTTAGTGTGGTATCTCTCAGCTCACATTTAGTCATTCTGAATTAGTGTTAGAGAGGCATTAGGAAAGGAATCCAGCTATGCAAACATTGCGCTTTGTCTGCCAAGAGTCTGAGAACTGTTAAAGCATTCCTTTAGAAAAGCTTGCATAGTGGAAACACATCCTTGTAGGAGGCAGAGACATGTTCTTTTCAGATTATTTATTCAGGCTTGACAGATTTGCTTGGTTATAGGAGGAGGTTGCACACCATTAAGTTCTCTTCAGAGGGGCAGTGATGTTAGATAGCTCAGGTAGAGCGATGGAGGTCTTTGAATTTTAAATTATTTTATAATATTCAGAAGCCAGATATCAAACACTCCAGGTTTGCTAAACATAAGCCCTTCAAAAACTTATTGAGAAAATGTTTGAATAGATCTTTCTCTCCACTCTTTTCCCTCAATTTACACTGCTTGTACTGGCGGCCAGTGCAGGTAAGCGCGGTAAGGTTGGGTGGGGCGGGGTGGGGGTTGGGGGATGGGGGTGGATGTGACAAACAATGGAATAGGGAAAATAAATAAATAAATAAATAAAATCACTTACCTTGTGCTCATCGCATCGCCGACTCGACGATGCAGTTAGCGCAAGGTAAATGGTCTTATTTGTTTTATTTTCCCTATTCCGTCATTTGTCACTATAACCCCTCCCCCCAGCCCTGCTCCTGCCCCCACCCCGCACCCGCCCTGCCTCACTGTGCTTACCTGCATGGGCCGCGACTGACTGCTTGGTGCAAATTCACCAACAATCTTCATTGCTGTCTTGCATAATGTAAGATTGGTGTCTCTAGTCCTGTTTTTAGATCTGGCTTGACAACACAGCTGTCTCCATGACCACCTGGTACCCATTATAAAATATTCGTAGTGTGGACTTTGGCTCCACCCACGGGGGTATTTCTATATCTCTCTCTCCTTATGCTACTGTCTGTGTGGTGTATCATTCCACCTCCTATTGCGTGCTTGCTTGCAGTGCAAGGAATAAGGAACTAGCGAGAGGATGTGGTGCAAGAGCCAGAGCTGCCGACTGTGGAACTAGGGAGCCACATTCGAGTCTCGGCGTCGGCTCAACATTATGTGATTGTGAGCAAATCACTTATTCTCTTCATGCCTAAAAAAACTAAAGTGAATGTGACCTTGTGTACTGTAACTGGTGCTCATGTAAAGCGATCGAATACTTTCAGGTCCTGTTCACGCGATAGCAAATTGGAAAAAAACAAAAACTGTTTAACCATCCCAAAAGTAACCTGAATCACCACTCATTAGGATCATATTCTCTTTAATGATTTGTAAACAGAAAGCAATCGTTTTTTTGTTTTTACACTGCCACAGGTTTTTAGGTCTCGCCTGAGCCAGCGCATGCGCTGTTCTGGCGAGAGTTTTAGTAAGCGGGTTTTGGAAGTGCAAACAGCACTGGCGACCAGCTTGCGTTCACGCGAGCGTGCACGCGTGATCAGGCGCCATATGGCTTCCCTCGCCATCTGGCTTCCCTCGCGATTACTTTCACTTTCGCGGCCGCGCGTCCGTGTCAGTTTCACGGCCACGCGGCCATTGCTTGTTTTTATGGGGACTTGAAGGGAAGCTTGCTTTACTTTGGCATTTCGTTCCAGGCGATGTTTTGTTTTCAGCTACAGCTCTTCCGCTGTAGCAACAGCTTTGCTTTCGGCGTGTTTTTGTTTTTGCTACGGCATTTGTCAGACCGCATTATTAGTGCTCCGTGCCTCTGCATCGACCCCTTAGCGTTTCTAGTAAGGCGATATTTTTTTTACTTTGCCATTTTGTTCGAGGCAATGTTTTCGTTTTAGCTACAGCTTTTCGCTACGTCATTTCTCACACCGCATTATTAGTGCTCCGTGCCTTTGCATCGACCCCATAGCGTTTCTTGTAAGGCAATGTTTTTTTTACTTTGCCATTTTGTTCGAGGCAATGTTTTCGTTTTAGCTACAGCTTTTCGCTACGGCATTTCTCACACCGCATTATTAGTGCTCCGTGCCTTTGCATCGACCCCTTAGCGTTTCTTGTAAGGCGATGTTTTTTTTACTTTGCCATTTTGTTCGAGGCACTGTTTTCGTTTTAGCTACAGCTTTTCGCTACAGCATTTCTCACACCGCATTATTAGTGCTCCGTGCCTTTGCATCGACCCCTTAACGTTTCTTGTAAGGCGATGTTTTATTTACTTTGCCATTTTGTTCGAGGCAATGTTTTCGTTTTAGCTACAGCTTTTCGCTACGGCATTTCTCACACCGCATTATTAGTGCTCCGTGCCTTTGCATCGACCCCTTAGCGTTTCTTGTAAGGCGATGTTTTTATTTTCATTTTAGCTACAGCCCTCCCCCCACCTCCGTTGTACAACCGCCTTATTAATACTATTATAAACTACTGTGTGTTTGCCGATATTATTTTTATAGTTATGGACCCAGCCAGCGGACTTACACAGAAGCTTGCTTTACTTTAGCATTTCGTTCGAGGCAATGCTTTGGTTTCAGCTACAGCTCCCGCCGTTTAGATTGGTGCTTGCTTATTAGCGGTGGCTTCATTTCTACGCGTTTCCTATTACAACAAGCATTGGCATAGCCAATAGGTCTCGCCTTTGGGACCTTATAAGTATTTAGTTTATGTTGTTGCACCAATGATATTGTGCTGCATAACTAAATACTTATAAGGTCCCAAAAGCGAGACCTATTGGCTATGCCAATGCTTGTTTAAATATTACAAAGAATTCAAAATGCAAGCTAGACCAATTGGCTTTGTAGGTGCTCATTTTCTTTGCACACTGATTCTTATTGTTCTGCCTATCCTAACATTACTAGGTCTATGCTGCCTGAGTGACCACTGAAGGTGACAATTTGATCACTCTCACTCAACAGCAAGTGGAATATCATGCATCTCATTTTTGACAAGATAACCCTGAATGATAAAAAGCCTCGCTTTCGTTCTGGGTTTTTATAAAGTATACAGCCTGCACCAATTAGAGAAAAATGTCAATAAAATATTTTGCAACTAGAAATCACGGGACTGAAAGATAGTGCCCCAATCATATTTAGCTACGTGGCAACAACACTGATTTTTAGTAATGAACTGTGGGTAGTGCAGACCTCACCACAGATCCACTCCACGTTTGTTAATAACACCTACAAATGGCATAGGCATTACCAGCAGGTGACACTACGGCTCGCTTTACCATTCAGTAAAATGTACATACCTCATCCTGACCTCAGTGGATGCGGCCAGACAAGCATAGCTCTCACTTTCCAGGTCCGTGCATCAATAGCTCATTCAGTCCACTTTCCTTTCTTTGCATTTTAATAATAATAGTGCTGACTTTACACAGGACTACATATCCCAGAATGCAAAGGAAAAGCACGTACTATGTGAGCTATTCACACATGCATCTGGGAAACATGAAAACTCTATTCATGTAGACATTATATCAAGAGTACTCTGGGGAAAGAATGAATTGAAAAGCAGGGGATGTTTGGAGTAAGGTCACTAGAGGGCCCCTTCTTACTAGGAATGATAGACTAATTCTGTTGTGTCCCAGGACCGCCAGATTCATGCAAGATCGCAAGGTTTGCCCCTGAATATGTAGATACAGTTCCATTTCAGGCCACTATATGAAAATGCAACTTATGTGGTTTCCCTCCTGGGTATCCTGAAAATGTGTCATGGATTTTATCTTCTTGGGCTTATATTGGACACGTTTACTGTAATTGTTTAAACGGAAGCAAGATAGGTCTGCAGCACCATGAACGCCATCATTTGTTAAATGAAAGCACTAGGGGTGGGTGGAACTTGCAGAGTTTCACTACATGGAATTCCGCAGAGTTACATAAAAACTCAGTGAAGTTGTGCGAGTGGGCGGAATTTGTCGTGTCGCTCATGCTGATTTTTAGCACCGGGAACTTTTTCCACGCTGTAAAGTCAGTACAAACGGCGCCACGTGACGTGCCCAAGAGCGTTGCTACTTTCTGCTCCTTGAGTAGATTTTCTACTCGAGTGGCAACTTTCTCAACCCAAACGATCACGACCTGCCGCGAATGCCTGCATTGGGAAAATCTCGCCGGGTGGCATTGTAGCACCTGAAAATCACACTAGGGGACGCAAATTCTCACTTGTGCTCGCCAACCTAACGTTGACGAGTTGCATGTGAGAAAAAACTCTGCCACGCAGTGGTTGGCGGAACTCCACGATACAAGCGTAACGCAGAGTAGACAAAACCCACAAACTCCGCAGGCAGAGCGGAGTTTATGTGACTGGAAAGCTGGTGGTCCATACAAGGAGTGGTGTGGCAAACCACGTTGCCAATGGAATTAAATAATTTTGTCAGCTTAGACCTGGAGCGGTCAGGCTACTGGACTTCTGACAAGCCAGTTATTTTCAAAGGACTGGTAGAGTTGAGGCAAAGTCAGTTTTGTATCAGACACACCTGCTATGTGACTGACTCTGTCCAGTACAAGCCATTCTCAGACACTAGCTGCCTGTGAAATGCTGGTGGTACAAAAAGACGATTTCCAAGGGACAGTAAAAAATGTTTTTAGCGAACAGCAGAGAGAGAAAATGTGATAGGAAGTTGCCTATGATGTCTATGAATGTTATCTGAAAAGACCATGGGCAGAATGTCCATCGAGGAACTGGATGATTTCGTGAGGTGATGGTGCCCCTGATAGACCGTTAGAGCTTGGAAAAAGTCAGTCAGTCTTAATCCACCTGCTATGTGACTGACTCCTGCAGACTTTACGGAAGCATACGCCTGGAAACCTCCCACAGTACCCATAGGCATGACACTGCTGAAGGGCACAGCACTTTAAATAACTCTGAAAATAAAAGTTGCAGGATCACCTTTGTCATTTACATGTATTGTTTATAATTTGCATATAGCTGTATGTACATGTCTGCCTTTTCATAACTATAAAGTAGAACTGTGAAGTGTTTTGTACTGAAAAAGGAGTTAGGAGTGAGCACCAATCTGTTTAACTTGTTTATGTTGAGATAGATCAGTGGGTAGCGTGGCTATGGCTGGGGTTAAGCTGTAAACTGCATGCTCTAGCTTTGGATCCTGTGATCTCAAATTCAGCCCACGGAGGAAGTAAGGATTCCCTTCGAGTTTGTTGGCCCACCTTTGGTAGCAAGCCTCAGAGAACACATGTTGCTTTCCAACTACCACTACCAATCCGCCTACCCTAGTCCACTTCAAAGTGATCCCAACACCAACGCTAAAACAATTGCAGGATATTTTGCTGACCAGTGAAGTCTCTTGGTCCTGGATGGCCCTCCTCATGAGAAGAACTAAGTGTGACTTACAAATATCCAAACAGTGTTTACAAGCAATCTTCACTTCCCTTTTCCTGGCGTTTGTATGTGCTCCCTTTGAAGCAGGGAAAGAGATGCCTTCCAAGAAGAAGACTGACAAGGAATGAGAGCTGAGACTGGATCTCCACTCGAGAGTGTGAAGGTGAATTCATCTCATTAGACCACTAGATGTCAACAGTCACAAAACAAGGTTAGGTGGCTCCAATGTGATGTGAGTACTTCTGCCAAATTACATCCAGGTTATAATGTTGATATCGATCAAACTTGAGATTCAAAATTACTGTGAGGATATGTTTCAATTCTGTTTAGACACTGGCTCTGTGTAGTAGAGCTCAGTGCAGCAGCCACCTGGCTGAAAGCGAAAGGCGATGACCAGGCATCATAGTAGTTTTCAGAGCAGCATCTCGTCAGTAGGATAGACTGCTGACATATGAGGAATGAAGTAGGAACAATTTGACATTTGTAAGTGGCAGCCTAATTCTCTACCTGCATCAGGGCAGTCTCACAGTAGTAATAGTAGTTGCACTGAGATGAACAAAGCACAGAGTATACCATTCTTACAGAGCTCCTATTCCTAGGGCCTGTGAGTCAGGCTTCAGTCCACAGCAGACGTCAAAATTCCGAATTTCACAATAAAATGAAGTGGAAACATGCACCTGGGTAGATGTGCTCAAATTACCAGTAAGACACCTCAACACTTTAATATTAATTTTTCATACTTGCAGAATCTGAGTGCACTTCAGGGAGTTAGGGGCATATATATGTAGGTTTTGCATTGCACTTGCGCCAGGCAAGGGGGCGCAAGGATGATGCAAAAACTACATTGGATTTATTAAGCCATGCAAAGCCACTGTGCCTGGCCCTGAGTGGCTTGAGAAATCCAGAATAACACAGTGCAATTGCTGCTTTGCGTTACTCTGCCCTGGGAAGATGTTCCATGGACGGAGTGTGGGTGTTCCCACGCATCCACCCATGGATTCTGAAGCATTCCCTGATTTACCAATACTGATAGACCTGGGAATGCGCCAGAATGCAACGCCTTCCCAAGTCAGGCGTAACAAGGATAAATATCTTTATTTCTCCTTGTTACTTCCTTTACTATGTTACTTCCTTTTTCTATGTGTGCTGCATTCTGCCGCACACATAGAAAGAGGCAAATGTCTCAGGGGACTGTTTTTGTGCAGGAAGGTGTCCCTTTCTGCACAAAAACAATCCTGCCTGCAACGCGGTGCAAGAGTGCCTGTGTTAGTGTTAGGCAGCACATTGTGCGCCAGCCCTGCAAAAAGGCAGGAATACACCATTTTATGTTAAATATGGCGCATCCCTGCCCTTTCTCTGTCACACAGCACAGCAAGGTGACTTGCTGCACTGCGTAACTTCTCCATAAATATGCATTTGAATGTGCTTCTGAACAGCGATGCATGTTTTCACAAGTTCCTATTCCAATAAGGTGGCTCTGGTGATGAATGCGCGCCCCTTGGAGAAATGTGTTTAAACTGCACATTATGGAGCATGTTTATCAAGGAGTTGCATCGCTTTTGCACCACGCAACGGAGTACGAAAGCGACGCAACCCTTAAATGTGGTTTATCAAGCCACGGAAAGCCCACTTGTGTGGCCCGGAGTGGCTTGATAAATCTTGAGTAATGCAACGCAGCTCAAATCACTGTGTTGTGTTACTCTGCCCCAGGGAGGCATTCCATGAGTGGTGCGTGGGTGTTCCCACGCAACACCCATGGATTTTAGCACATTACCAAATTTACCATAAGTGGTAGACCTGGGAATGTGTCTAAATGCTACACCTCCCCAGGTGAGGCATAACAAGGAAAAATACCTTTATTTCTCCTCGTCTTTTCCTCTTTCTATGTCTACAAACATAGAAAGAGGAAAATGCCTCAAGAGATTGCTTTTGTGTAGGAAAGTGCCCCTTCTTCCACAAAAACAATCCTGCTTACAAAGCAGGCACCCTTGCACCATTGAGCAAGAGTGCCTGCTTTAGCGCTAAGCAGAGCATTGTGTGCCTGCACTGGTAAAGGGCAGTAATGTTAAATACGGCGCATTCCTGCCCTTTACCAGTCACACAGCGCAGCAAGCCACCTTGATGCGCTGCGTGACATATTGATAAATATGGCCTTACACATTTTATTTTGAGTAAGCTCAGGAAACTGATGGGGCTTTTATAAATCTATGTAGCATACTCAATTCAAGGTTATAAAATGTGTATTATTGAGTTGGGTAAATATATTTTATGCCATGAATTTTGAACATATTCATACCTTGACCCTACTTGCAAAGCACCAAGCCACAATTTAATGATCTGCATTCTATACGTTTTATTATTGCTACACATAGCATGTATACCTGTAATCATTACTATCATTAATTTAATCATGATCATTGATGAGTGAGATAACAAACGGTAGGAAACCATGTCTCCATCCCCTAAACCTTATCTAAGATTTTCTTTTGAGATGTGTTATTGTAAACCATAAAATCATTAGTTTTAACAAGACTCCATGTTTCGGACCCAACCAAGCCCTGTACCAAGGCTGCCGGGTTTCTCATGAGATTCCCCTATATCTCTCACACCACCTCAAATGTGAACATAATGGGGTCACCTATTGAATGCAGGTTACTGGTCTGGAGCACAGCCAAGGTCTAGTAACCTCGAATTCTATCTAGATTCGTTTGTAACTCATAAATTGCTTCCTTTGCTATCTGCATCACCAAGTTTAATAAGGTTTCATAAGAGCCTTTGAAAAATTGGGCATCTCAATAAACACTGAATACCTCTATAATCTGTATGATTTAGATTTTTGCAAGTTCTCTTTGCCCTGATTTTACCAGATGCAGTTTCTGCTTTTTTCTGACTGAACCCGATCATTACCACTAGCGATAAATGCTGCCAGTGATTATCGTAGTAGTAAAACTATCACCTCAATAAAATGTTTTTTTAAATCTGCAATGACCATAAAGGGCAGCATCTCATAACAAACTCCCATAGAGCTATGCCTGGACACAGACTCCAGGGTTGGTCTTGCTTGAATTTTTCTTGCTCTACAATTATTTCTAAGTGTGAAGGTAGAAATCTTGACTGTGCCCAAATCTCAACTTCAGTCCACCCATGGACACCTGTGGTCAGCCACTTATGGTGCCTATGTCAAAGCCAAACCTTCAAAGGATTCTTTTTAAATAGTTTGTTCTTTTTCTCTTTGTTTTCTTTTTAAAAAAAATATTTTTTATTGAGCAAAATGGAAGATAATAACAAGGATATCATAACAATAAAATATAGCTAACAATCACAGGTTCACAGTCAGCTGATCCATTAAAAGAAAAAACACTTATATAATACATTATATTCCACAATAAAGTGCCTTCATGCCGCTAAAAGACAAACCACTTTTACAATTTATTATTGTTGGAAAACGAGGCAGTATCTGTGAGGCCTGCACAAATAACATGACTACATTCGTCCTTCACTGGGAACCAAACACCCAATTGTAGCGCCTGACTCTCAGAGGGTAGCGTTGCAGAGCAGTCTGAGACTTACTCAAGGGAGGTGGTGTGGGCTAGTAATCGCCATTACAGGTGCGCAGAAATAACACTCAATAATTGATTGTCCAGTCTGTACTTTGCTTTATAAAAGTAAGAGTACATTTATTAAACACACACACTACTCAATACTATGCACCAATTTACAAATATACATAAGCTGTTGGAATTACTTTGTGACATTGCATAACATTTCCACCCCTCCCCTAAGGGGGGTGGGGTCTAGTACCACCACTCCCATGTATGCACATCATCTTGCCCCCTAATGCAGTGTTTTGAACATAACCTGGAGCAAGGGCCCTGCGCACTGGCATCATCCCAGTGGCGACCCACCCCATTATCTCAACGAGCATTAAAAATAGGTACACCTGCCCTGGTGACACATAACCCTGACTGAGCATCTCATATTGTCCATACAGTATGCACCCTTACATCTTCAGGGCTAACAGTCTGGGTTGTTCTTCACTTAAGCGCAGCAGCAAGAATCCATGTTTAAGCAGCACTTTAGAATGACAGTACTCATCACATTTGTGGATCATTAGAATGCATTGCAATTACAGCCCCTAAAGGCATCACAGATGAAATCACAGGATTACGCATATACAGCCAGACACCCTAGCAGGAATATCTGACAACATAACCCCACTTTGCTTATGACATCACCTTACACAGGTACTTCACATTACACATGTGACTTTCAGTCCCTCTAAAAGAAATAACGTTAGTAAATGCATTTCTGGTGCAATTACACCTCTTCACCTCCAGGGGATGCCCTTCTCCAAACATTCCCAACTCAGCCCTTCACTCCTTGATGCACTTCTCCATACACCCCCAGCTGTAGAACAAAAGTTCCAGCCCAGGAGATGTTAAAATGCTGGCTGAGCCCTTGAGGGGTTATTCCTTTCAAGTCCCCATGAGACTTAGGGGGGGGACATCCATTTTCGTGCTGGGGGGAGACTGCGTTGCTCCTGCAGCTCCCCCTGCACCTGGGCACTCACTTGGTGGTGACCCCGTTCTCCTGGGGCCACCACAACCAGAGAAAAAGCGGGTTTTCCCTTTCAGGCCGGTCCAGGCCTGCAAGGCACTATGGGGCGATTCCTCTCATTGTCGTGCATATTAGAACAGCGGCTCTCCCGCTGTGCTGGGGAGAGCCGCGCAACCTGCATCACTTCGCGGGGGCCCGGTCCCACCCGGGCCCTCCCGCATCGCCAGGCTTGTTGGGGGGCCCGGACCCCCAGGTAAGCGCTTTTGGCTCGGGGAGCCCACCCCCGGCCGCTGCTCTCTGATTTTCGGGGCCCGGTCCCACCCGGGCCCCTGGCTCCTCCTCTTGGTGTTGGGGGCCCGGTCCCACCCGGGACCCCCGCCTGCCACTTTGTTGGAGGGCAGCCCGGGGAGCCCACCCCCGGCTGCCCCCGCCGGCTCCCCGATCGGCCAGCACTCTCGCGTGCTGCCACGGGAGCCGGCCTCTCCTGCCTGGTCTGCCCGCTCCCGCTGTTCGGGCAGGGCCGCGGGGGAGTGCGACGGCACTCCCCCCTCCTTCCTCTTCTTCGGGGCCCGGGGATGGGGTCCCGGGCCCCTGGGCCATAGTTCACGGGGAGCGCGACGGCGCTCCCCGACTTCTCCTTCTTCGGGGCCCGGGGATGGGGTCCCGGGCCCCTTTGGCACATTTTTCACGGGGAGCGCGACGGCGCTCCCCGACTTTCACCTTCGCGGGGGGCGCGATGGCGCACCCCCACCTCCTCCTCGCACGGGGCCCGGAGTTGGGATCCCGGGCCCCTCCCCCCTTTTTCACGGGGAGCGTGACGGCGCTCCCCGGCTTTGTTTTCGGCGGGGGCCAGGGTGGGCTCCTGGCACCCCGCGGGGGTACCTTCACGGGGTGCGCGACGGCGCACCCCGACTTTACTTCTCTTGGGGGCAGCCCCCTGGACTTGACCTACCCCAGGGGCACATTCAAGACCGGCGGCGGCGGAGCCCCACGCGCTTCGTCGTCGGTCTTCTTGGAGATCAAAGGTCGCCTACCTTCTGGGGGCATATCTCAGCCCCCAGGGTACCGATCTGCGCCATTTTCACCTCCTCTTGCTCCTGGCGGCGCTCCCCAGCCACTGGGAGCACTTTCCTTCGCCCTCCTGGTCTCAAGGAGGGTGCCTTCAGCAGGGAGCTATCTTCACTGGCTCCCTGCGCCAACCTTCCGCCTGGCTCTCCTCCTGGGCCTCTCTTCTCCCTGCGCAGAGGCCCCTGCTTCTGCGCACTGGTCCTGGTCTCTTCTCCTGGCGCTGTTCAGGATCCTGGGACAGTCAGGGGGTTGCTCCTTCCAATGCCTTGGGAGACCGTCCAGGGACCCACATGATCCCTGGATGGCCTGCACCACCCCTTCTGAAGAGCAGGGTCCCTTCACTTAAGATAGTCCCCACCTGCCTTCAGGGTAGTACTACCACACTCAGCCAGGGACCCTAAAGATCCCGGCTAGGCCTGCACCACCCCTTTGGGAAACACAGGGTCCCTTCACTTAAGATGGGCCCAACCTGTGTTCAGGGTGGTACTACCTGGCAGAAGTCCACCTCCTGCCGCGAGCTAGGGGAACACCCCCATGCTCCTGGTCCTGGGGTCCAAGCCCCACAGGACCTACCTGACTGGTCACCGGCTAGGCATCGCCCCAGCCACCACTTCAGGTTCACAACACCAGCTCCAGAATGACATCCTGTTGCTTCCTTGGGTAACCACTTACCCGACCCTGACACCCCAGGGTCCACCACTAACTCTTCACCTGGAATCTAGGGAGTACATCACCCCCTCTCAGATCTCCACTGGGTCAGTTACCTAGCCCACCTAGTGTACCTAGGGGCTACCACTACACACCCTCACTCAAGAACTACCCTCCTTTGGGGCCACCCACTACCATGGGCCACCCCTGGGTTGCTCACCTCCCCGCCAGTTAACCTGGGGGGCCTGCCGGACACACAACTCTACCACACCCTCCTCCCACCATGGGAAAAGTTTCTTGGGGTCCCCCACCATGGGAACCCCTGGGGTGTTACTACCCGGGGTAAAGAATCCTCCTGCCCCACCCTGCCAGTGGTTTTGGCCTGCGCCAATGGCAAGAAACTTTCAGCAGGGGAAGCGCGGGAATCTGCCAGGACCCCCTACCTCTCCTGTCCCCCTTCAAGGTCAATCCACCCCTACACCCCCACCTGTGATGTAGGTATCAGTTGCTGTCCCTATCTCTTGAGGAGACACCCTCCTCATGCAGGTGTAGTGCGTGTAGTGCATGTAGTGTTAGGGTTCAAAGGTGTACAATATGGCTTAGAACATTTGTATGCAATAATTTCCTGGAAAGCACCATCCCGCTAGCACATGATAATCAACTTAACGCAGTCATATCAATACAGTTTACATTTAAACCATAATATCTTCACATGACACATATGTGCGCGGGGCTTTCCTGTCCCATACTTTTTGTTCACATAACCAAAACTTTGTACCCTTCTCAGAGCCTTGCGCTCTTCCATTTGCTCATTACTGCATAGGTAATGTGTGGCAAAACTGGACTTATCAAATGCTATAAATGCGCACCAGAATGGGATACTATGTTTCCTGCCGCTAGACACCGAGGGGCATATTATCAAGAAACGGCGTTAAAATTATCGCCGCTTTAGCGGCAGAAAACTGTCGCTAAAGCGGCGATAATGGGCTTGATAATATGCCCTTGAGAATTCCAATAGAAGCCCATGTTCTGGTGTCAACATGGGCTTCTATTGGAATTCTCAAGGGCATATTATCAAGCCCATTATCGCCGCTTTAGCGGCAGTTTTCTGCCGCTAAAGCGGCGATAATTTTAACGCCGTTCTTGATAATATGCCCCCAAATGTTGGAAAGTGGATTATTGGTAGGGGCAAATGTAGGTCTGCCACTGGCAACAAGGTCACAAAAAATCCAACACCAATTTACATAAATAGGAAATATTTTTATCTTTAAAATGACACCAAAACGAAAAAAATCCAATGTAGGGAACCGGAGATATGAATTTTCAAAGATTTAATAAAATATAGCACTTAGAAGTTTATAGCACCATATTGGGATACCTGCTGCTTGACCCAGAGAATTTTGAATAAGTATCTGAGAGGGGCAGAGCCCTCCAGATCTGCTGCTTGAAACTTACTGAAGCAGGACATTGCCAAGCTGAGAAGATTTTGCTGTGCAAAGATTTCTAAGGCCTGACCTCTGAAAACTGCACCATCTGAAACTACAGGCCTGCGGATTATTTTGCTGAAAAAGAACTAAAGAGTGGACTCCCTGAAAGCTACAGGTTAAAAGAGCTCATCTGGAACATCACCAACTAAATCTGCACCTTGGGGAACTACCAGTGGATTTGTAAGGGTGACGTCCCAGAGGATTGTGGGAACTGAAGTCCTCAACTTTCAAGGACCATCTTGGAGCTTCCAGACCCTTGGAGTGAGTTTGAGACACTTTGGGACCCTTTGAGGAACTTCAGGAAGAAGTTCAATAAGTTTGGAGAACTTTGGAGGAACTTTGAAAAAAAGCTCCATAGAGGGACCGACTCAACCTGGTCAGCCAAGCCGCCTGCCTTCAACCGCGAGTCGGCCAAGCCATCCAGGTTTGTCCTGCTAAAATCTCCGTCGGTCCGACTTCCAGAGTTTGACCGGGAGTAGAAGAAATCTGAAGCCGGCGAACCCTCACCGGATCCGGCTACATGAAGAGCATCGAGGGACCCCGCGAGAAAAAGCTCCAGAAAAGCTTCTAAGTCCGCTCGTAGAAAAGGTGACTGGGAGCAACCGCGAACGCCAAGCCGCCTGCCTTCCATCGCGTGTCGGCCTGGGCTCCTGGGTTGCCCCGCTGAAGCGCTAAAGAAAAAGTTTCTAAGTCCGCTCCAGGGAAGTTGACCGGGAGCTCGTCGAAAGGCAAGCCGGCGAACCCTCACCGGATCCGGACTGGCTGGGAGCTTCGAGGGGCCTCGGGGAGAAAAGCTCCAGAAAAGTTTCTAAGTGTGAAGGTAGAAACTGAGACCGGGCCCGCCACAAGTTGTAGCCGCCCAGGGCTCCATCGCGGTCGGCCTGAAACTTTGACTTTGCCCCGGTCTATCGCGAGCAGGTCTCCCAATATGGTGCTATAAACTTCTAAGTTCTATATTTGATTAAATCTTTGAAAATTCATATCTCCGGTTCCCTACATTGGATGTTTGTTGTTTTGGTGTCATTTTAAAGATAAAAATATTTCCTATTTGTGTAAATTGGTGTTGGATTTTTATTATGTGTTGTGTCTTAGTTATTTACTGAATTGGTGGTTTTTAAATGCTTTACATACCTGTCTTTGAAGTTAAGCCTGTCTGCTCGCAGCCACATTACCAAGGGTTGAGCATGGGAATAATTTTCTAAGACCTATGCTGAGTCCTTCCAATGATTAGTGGCCTTATTGCCAGTGGCAGACCTACATTTGCCCCTACCAATAATCCACTTTCCAACAATTATATTCCGCAATAAAATGCCTTCATGCCCTATTAGATCTCCACCCCCGTCCCTTATTGATAAAATAGTAGGACAATTTATACAGTACAATTAAAATAGCAGCCATCAAAACAAAAGTGCCATTGTACCCTGTTTCCTGACAATACAATAACCTCCTACCCCCATCGAGAGCTGAAATAAATAAGCTTTACATTTGCACTAGTACTGCATCAGGGGCCGCCTTTTCTATTGCATCCATAAATTGCCACGAGGCATTAAATCTCTTTACACTCCCTACCCGTCATGGATACGCTTCTTCAAGCTTCTTTGTCCTAATCATTTTATTATACCACTCTTGGTATGTAGGAACCCTACATGTTTTACAGTTCTGTAAAATCAGTCAGCGGGCAATTAAAGAAGCTATCGCTATAAACACCTAAGCCCACTTGTCAATCCCGGAGCCCTGACTCTTCCTAATAAACCCAAACAGTGCCACACCTGCCTCTGGATCAATCTTAATCTGGAGACCAAGACTGATAGCAAAGAACACCGTTTCCCAAAACTGCACAACCCTATTGGCAGGTGAAAAACTTCCCATCTCCTGTTGCTGACAATGAAAACAGCGATCCCTCACAGAAAGAACAACTTGATTCGATCGCCACTTCTCACATGCAGTTCTTGTGATGTGATATATCTACCCCTCAACACGAAATGTCCTAGTTCTTTAAAACCACTAGCATTCCAGAATCTTAGCTGGTTTAAGGAATTCTCAGGCCAACAAACTTGCACTCCTGTAAAGTAAAATACTCATAGCCTACTGGAATGTGCTTAGAGAGATAAAGTGCTTGAATCTGGCGCCAAATTCCTGTGCAACCTTATATCTCGTTTTCTTTAGAAATTTAGCTGTCTTAAAAAGCGGGAGCTGGGATCCTGCTTCCTTGATCATTTTGTCTATAAAAAAGATTGACCTTCCTCTTGCCATCAATGGATCTTACTAATGCTTCTAAAAAAGATGCTTCATAGTCTGTCTGCACATGAGGTAATGCCAGCCCACCCTGGCAAATATCAAGTTGAAGTTTAGAGAGTGCTACCCTAAAAGCCTTCTTATTACATACAATGTGCCAAAAAAGTGTCTCCAGTCTGTAAAATAGCTCCTATTAACTCTTATAGGAACATTTGCAAAAAGAAATAGCGTCAACTGTAAAATAGACATTTTAATAAGGGTGACCCTGCAGACTAATTTAAGGGGAAGGACTGCCCATCCATCCAGAAGTTCCTTAATCTTCTTCATCATAGCCACATAATTTAATTGATAAAGCGGGGAGTAGCTATTTGTTACAAAAATCCACAAATAGCGAATCGGGCTTTGAGAGCCGGCCTGCTGCTGAAGAGAGGGATGGAGATTACTAACTGCAGTGTTAAAAAGAAGTAGTTCAGTTTTATTCTGATTAATTTTATATCCCCCAATCATTTTCAATTGCTTGAACTCATCTAGCACCTTTTGGATGATATGCTTATCTGGCCTAAGATACAGTATTATATCATCTGCAAACCTTTTTTAATTTGGCCATTCCGATTATGGGGGTCTCAATCCCTTCATTCTCATGAATCCGGACTGCCAGGGGCTCTATAAAGAAGGTAAATAAGATTGGAGACATTGGTCACCCCTAATGGGTTCCCCTGTTTATATCAACTACCCCTGCATGATAAGAATTTATGAACACCTTTGCTTGTGCCCCTTGATGCAGACTCTGGAGAATTATGATAAATAGGGCAGGAAAGCCAAACCTTGCCAAGCCGGAAAAAAGTGCATCCCAGTTTACCAGGTCAAATGCTTTCTCTGCATCGACCATTACTACAGCGGCAGGAGTCTGGTTAATCGTGAAAGAATCCAGTGCACATATTAAAAAGCCTGTATTCGCCAACATCACCCGGCCAGCCACAAACCTTGTCTGATAATTAAGTTTTACAGCCTAGGCTGCCGGAGTCATGTGACTAGCTCATACGTTCCTTAAAATTGTATAATCTACATTCAACTAGCTAATTAGTCGATATAAGTTAACATCCTTTGGGTTCTTATCCTTTTTTTTAAAAACGAACGACCGTAGACTCCTTGAAGGATGGGGGACCCTCCCCACCCTTCCCAACAAAGTTAAACAACTCTATCAAAAAGAGTGTAAGCTCACTTGAAAATGCTTTAAAAAAACTCTGCCGGAAATTCGTCATTACCACGTGCCTTCCCACTAGACACTGTGGCAAGAGCTTCCTTAATTTCTAAAACTGACATGCTAGAGACCATCCTTTCTACCTGGGAATTTGACAGCTGCGGCAGCTTGATAGACTGAAAATAATGGGATATACTGGCCACCAGAATCGTATATTTACTTTCATATAAGATCTTATAATGCTGCAGAATAATTTAGGACACCTTGGCCTTATCAGAAACAACCTCCCTAGTCCCTGACTTGTGTACCTCACTAACAAACACAGCATCCCGCTTTTCCCACATTGACCATGCAAGGAATTTTCCATTTCATCTGTTTTTCCTCATATACCTGCTGTTGAAAAGCGCTTGAGCTCTTAATTTGCTCCAAGCTAAAATACTCTCTCAAATCATGCTTGGCTTTACCCAATTTATTCTCTATGGGGGTTTTTGACCCTGCAAGCTGTTTTTGCCTGAAGGGCTGTAGCTACTGCCAATTGAAGCTCAGCTATCTGCTCCCCACAAATTTTAGACTGTTAAGACATATACGCAACAATCTGTCCCCTAACAGTAGCCTTTTAGGCTCCCCAGACTGAAAACAGAGATGCTGTAGCCCTATTCTGATTTTAAAAAATCTTGAATAAATATTTTCATATCTTTTAACCAAAGTTGGTTGGTAAGAAGGATCCGGTCCAGCTGCCACCTGGATCTTTCCCCTCTGATTATATCCAATTCTACAGTAATGGTGACCAGAAAATGAATTAGCCCAGATGTCTGAGCTTATCCATTTAAGTGAATGGGAAATTAAGAAATAATCAATATGGGAAGCTGTATGAAAACGGTACCGAAGCAAGTGTACTGTGACATACCCACATAATCTCTATGCCACGGATCTATTAGTTGAAAATCTTGCCTCAGCGCATCGATCACCTTTTTAGGTTAGTGGGCAGATCCATGATCCGCTGGTAGCAGTGGCCCCTCCCTTTCTCTTCACCCCGTACATCATTACTGGGACGCTTAATGCTGAAATGCTGCATAATGGCGCTGTCTGCAAAGTGCTGCAGGCTGTACGGCTAGAAGGCAAGCTGAAAAATAGCTGGTATCCTACAGCTACAGATTTATTGAAGCTCTGCGTTTCAGCGTGGAGTGGCTTGCCAAATGCAGGAACGGATCTTTTTTGGTGTGAGCAGTACAGGGGAAGCCGCCAGGTTTCACGCAGGGGGTAAGTGCGTCCACTATTTCATTAAGTACTAACATTTTACCCAGTTGTGGGTCGCTGGGCAAGTCTTTCCCCCAAAGCATCAGGACCAACTCGCCTGCGGCTAGGATCTTTATGAGGGAGGGTGCGGAACTGGGAAAGCCCCTCGGTTTCACGCCAGGGGCAAGCGCTTTGACTGTTCCACTAGGGACTTGCAATTTTTCCAGTTGTGGGTCGCTGGCAGGTCTTCTCCCCCAAATAAACATTAGGATTGAGCCCTACTTAATTAACGCTAATATCCTGATGGGCTTGTTACTTCCAACCTGAATGAGGAAAGAGAGGGAAGGCTGCTACAAATATGGGAAAACATCTTAAAACCGCCAATCTTGGTGGTAATTTGGACTCTGCCTGAACACTGGCCCAGTGAGAAAATGCACACACCGCACAAGTGAAACCTACATTGGTGAGGGTAATCTGCAGCTTGCAGTTTTGTCAGGGATGGCAACAAGTCCATTTAGCTCAGAAGAATACCTGACTACTGCCTATAAGGAAGGAGAAGTGGGGATTGTGGATGTCCCTAAGGACTTAGGGGTAGAAGGGGCAAATACCCCCACAGGGCTGGAAGCTGGCAAGCAACCAGGATAATGATTGAAATAAGATTAATAAAAACAATGAGAATAATGAGATAATTGATACATCGATGGCTTGTGCGATAGAGGCTAACCCTAGGCAAGCGAAATCTAAAGAGTATCCCTTGTTTGTAAAAGGAAAGTCAGCACCATCAGGCCATGCAGGGACATCTCAGCCCTCTGACATTCATGCACCAGCATATTCGCAGACCCTAGCACCATCCTCATCCTCGGAGCCATCACAGTTGAAAGCCACAAATTTCCAGGTCCCTCAGTCCGTAAGGAGCTCTGAGCCAAGTTTGCAATTGCAGATCCAGGCTGTAGTACCGTCTCGGTCTGAGGAAGCTCAGCACCAAAATACCCAGGAGGATGTAAGGGTCTCGGCACACTGTGATATAAAGACAATGCTCAAACTTATCTTAGATGAAATTAGAGACCTGAAAGTTTCACAAGCACTAGAAATCTCAGCTCTGCATCAGAGGTTATCCAAAATTGAAGAAACCATGACACACATTCTAGAAAGGATACAGGAAGCCGAATCCAGAATATCACATCTAGAAGTTCAAGTCGGATCAGTGCAGGAGGTAGTTTGCCAGTTTAATAATCAAAAGTCTATACTAAAATATAAAATTGAAGAGTTGGAGAACCGCTCACAGTGCTCTAATTTTTGGATAGTTGGAGTTCCAGAGGGTTATTAGGGCCCTCAGGTCATGGGTGGACTCTTTTATCAAGACTCATGTTCTGCCAGAACACTCAGACGATCTGACCATTACACAGGCCCCTCGGGTCCCGGAACAACCGTTTCCTAATTTAAAACTGCCACACACGATATTAGTAAATTTTGCTGACTATCGTGTTAAAGAGCGCATATTAACCAAAGCCATTGAGAAGAAACAGTTTTCAACATCAGACATACCCCATTGTCATATATTTTCAGGCATATCGGCAGCGGCAGCCCGCCGCCGAAAAGAGTTTGTAAAAATGCTGTATTTGTTAAAAGCACAGGGTGCTCAAGCAACAATTGTGCAACAATCAAAGCTAAAGGTCTTGGTTAAAGGGCAGTTTCTCATGTTTACTAATTTAGTAGAGGCTCCGGAACTCCTGCAAAAGATTTAGAATAGAGTATAAATGCGATCTCTGGAGTGTATACCATTCTAAATGTGGAGTCAGGTCTATGATGTTGATGATGCGGTTAGGTGATGGTTGAGGATAGGAGCTTGAGATTCTATATGTCTTCAGCAGGGTTTCAACTGTGGCATGGGAGGTTGGGAGGGTGGGACCCGTGTCCACTAGGGTGAAACAACATGGCACCCCTGGAGGATGGCTGCTGCTATGAGAGGGGTATTATGGGTTAGGGGCCTTTGGGGGTGGGGGGACGCACTGTGGGGCCTGGGGGGGATACATGGGTGGTGGGGAACACTTCTAGCAAAAATGAGCAGAATAATATTAGATCTGAAATTTTGTAGCAACAGATTGCATTGGGTGTTTAGCTAATGGGTCTTAAAGTTAAATGTATTTCTTGCAATGTCAATGGTGTGTCAAATAAGCAGAAGTATGGAGGGCTAATTAGATGCTTAACTTTTTTCCCCGGAGGCCTTGTTTTTACAGGAGACCCATCTTAAAAGCAATGATCCTAAACTCTTTATCCTGAAGTATTACTCAAAGGTTTATTTTGCCTCAGCTTGGCTGTCAGTAAGAGGAGTCACAGTGTACCTCGCTAGGGGAGTGGACTGATTGGTTTCTCAAGTCCTTACAGATCTCCGGGGAAGGTGGATTTGGCTTAAAGTCAGTATGGATGGGAACTTTTCTAAATTTGGTCAACTACTACACCCCAGTATTTAATGAACCAGAAACAATAAAACAGATTTACAATGTTGCCATGGGAGCTGTGGGTCCAACAATTTTAGGGGGTGATTTTAAGTTTATTCAGGAAGTAGTATGGGACACATCCATTAAAACTAAAAATCAATTAAAACCCAAACATTTTCTCTTCGTTTTCATTGCAACTTTGATCAGAATTTGTTTTGAATGGGACATTCATCCTTTTGGATTACCTTTTATTATATTGCCCACTTTTCTTCATTTAAAAAATGTTTTATTGTATTGTTAAATAATTGAGTTCTTCGCTTCATGCCATTCATTTTCCCTCAGGAATTCCCCTTTTCCTCAAACCAAGCTACCCTCCGTGAGCCAATGTTACCATTTGTGTAATTCACTTTTTCAGCAAAAAGTCCAGCTAACCTCAATCAGAGCTATGAAAACGTTCGTCCATAGCCTGGAGAGTATTGTACTTAAGTAGGACGGTCTTCCACACTCTTTATATGCATTATTTCATTTCATTGTTTCATCTTTTTCTGTTGTTTCTCTGTTTATTATCCTGTTGCCTATTAATTATTGGGCTGATATTTTAGCAATCTAATGTTTATCTTTTTTGCTTATGGGTGTTGTTGAGCAATCACAGTCTATTTGTTTCCTCTCAGTTTAATTTAGAATATATAATAACCACGGACTAGATTTAATTACTTGTTCAGTTAATTTTTAATTCAATGTTTTGAATTATTCCACATTTATCCGAAGCTTAGAAATTAAAAATTCATACATCTCACATAATCTTCTCTATGGGTTAATTTATTTGACATTGAGTCTCTATATGTATTATGTAATTTCATTTATTGCATTATATCAATTGTATTCTCTTAATGTATAAAATGTAATTCTATTGTGCCCCCCATGAGTGTTCCTTCACCTGTCCATGTGCTCCCTCGCCTTCCCTTTAGAGTTGGTATCTGCTAACATTCCAATGACAGTTGGAATGACAGTTGTAGTGTTTGTGAGAGAGATTTTCCGAACAGCTGTTGTGGCTGAGAGGCTGTCCCAGTATTCAAGAATAAAGTTCCTTTTTAGCTTCAAATTGAGTTATATTAACTTTGCAATATGAATCGTTCTGATTTTGCTTGTTGCTCTTCTTGATTTAAAGTCATTTTTCCAGGTTCTACTGTCATTCACTGTAATTGCTATTTGTTTAGCCCTTCATGGGTTGTGTGTGCAAATATATACCTATAGTTTTACCAATTTATTTAAAATCCTCTTGGTGTCCTCAACTTTGAGTTTACTCTTCCCTTGAATAGAGATTTTTTCCTGTTTGCTTTTCTTTATGAAGTTGTCGCTACCATTTGCCAAAGTTTCTGATTTCATATTGTTCAGTGATAGATGTACTTTTTGAACTAATTGCATATGCCTTTCCTGTACTGCACACTTCTGCAAACTGTTTTGGGCTGTCATGACCTCCATCAAAAGGAATCCTTTCAGAAAAATTGTATTAATCTATTTCAGTTTACACTTGGACTACACCTTTTACAGGGGATCGGGTCTCAAAAGTCATTCTTACCACCCTGTGAGCCTGAAAACTCTGGGATCCCTCTCGTATATTGTCTTTAGCTATCAACCTGCAAAAAAAAAAGATATTTTTTGGGTTCTCAAACAAATTCAGTGCAGCTTGGCATGCAGAAAATAATATGTAAAATATTTAAATATCCTACAGTCTGGCTTCCCAGAAATTAGAGCCAGTCACGTGTTAAAAAAAATACAATCTTTGCTTTTTCATCACATCTTCATTTCAATTTAGCCGTTTATATAGCGGGTTGCACATCAATGCAGTGATGCTTATGCCGTTCTCAGCCGTGTACTGCAGCAAGGCCAACCTAGCCTTAAATTCATCTGTGGTTAGTAAACTGGGTCCCAATGAGTCCAGGGCAGTCATAAAAGCTAGGATTAAAGTTAAAGAGGCAAGTCAGTTTGGGAGTGCACTGTTTTGGGGTGAATAAGTTAAATCTGGCTTCATATACCATTTCATTTCCTTACGCACACTGTGGTGCCTTCAATTATATGAAAATCCCTGTAAATGTTCTCATTCCTTCAAACTTGAATGACTACGTTAGGAAAATCAGGTTTATGTTTTCACTACACAAGTGACCTCTTTACCAGGTGATTACAGGTTTGACAATGGTATTTTTTATGCATTATGTCTCCATGCACAACGGAAATGAATTGAGGAGCCTCGTTTCCACATTGAAAACAATCTTCGCGCTCATTCACAGCACTAGCAGGAGGCACATACACCAACGAGGGCAGATGGCAAACAGCAGCGACTGAGCAGTGACTAACAGTCCTAGGACAGATGGGAGGAAGGAGGAAGTGGGAAATTAAGTATAATAAGCCAGTAGGAAGAACATAAGCAGAATCTAATCAGCCAAACAAACAACTACTGTTTCATGTTTTTTTCTCAAAATATCTTGCTTATAACAGTGTGAGAATTCAGCTTGCTCGGAAAACATTTTCATCCTTTTAAGTTCGGAGCACAGTATCGGAAGCTGAAAAGAAGAATTTGGTATCATGTCCGCCACAACCTTTGCATTTCAGGGCCTCATTTATGAAACGTATCTCATTGCTGCGGTAAAACAGCGATGCAACACTTTTCACTGCGCCCTCCTTGCTACCCAATGGATGCGCCCTATTTACTGTACGGCGCTCCATGTCGCAAGGATTGACAGATGCGTCAGGAATCCAGACGTATCTGTCGGCGCAAAACTCACCCATTGCTGGAGTTGGGTCGTAAGCATGATGCAACTCCAGCAATGCATGGGGGAGGCCTATACCTATTGCACTGCATCACCCTTACGCCTGCTATGATGCAGGCGTAAGGTTTTGATGGAGTGGCGTCCTAGAAGTGGAGCAGTGAAATCTAATAGATTTCACTGTGCCACTTCTACGAAGCTTTCTTGCGGGGGAACGCCCACCCTGCATACATTATACCTGACGCCGGTATAATGTGGCAAAGGGGTTTACAAAGTGACGCATCTGCCTAGATGCGTCACTTTGTAAATATGGCGCAACGTGGTGCATTATTTACGCTGCGTCACAAAAAGTGATGCAACAGTGGCGCAAAAGTGTCGCAAGGGACTCATAAATAAGCCCCTAAATGTGCAACTCTTTCTTGAACCAGTTGCTCCAATTTCCTTCTGTGTTACACGATGCTTGGCTCTTTTTCATTACGCACTCTAACGATTGCAGAAGGTTTTCACATTAATAGGTGAGTTTTTTCAATTATCAGTGAATCGTTAAAAAAAAAATGTATTTATCTATCAAACTGCAAAAGTTTGCTTTGCAAATCTTAAAATCTAAAGAAAAATGGAATTTAGGAATGGAGGGAAACCCTGCAATCTGAAAGCTGGATGGAGTTCCCATTACCTACTTATTTTGAAAGTTAAGATATGGGCACCAGATGAATTGAACCGTTCAAGTGGCAGCAATCTACTCTATTGCATCATATTATGCATTTGTAAGTTTGGTGAGGCAAATTGGTATCGGATCGGACGGGTATTGGGTGGACTTGTGTTAGAATTAAAGTCCTGGGTTGATGTTGAGTGGTTATTGGTCAGGAGATCATGTGGACAATAAGTCTGTTGACCAGCGATCTGACCAATTCCATTTTGATGTTTATTAATTGGTTGAGATCATGACTGAAAAAGTGCACTTATAAAGGTTTTTTGAATGCAAATATTGTTTTGATACGGAGGGGAGTAAGGTATTAAAAGCACCCAAGGTGGTAGCTGCTCTAGAAAACATTCTCTGAAGCATTTCAGCTTGTGCCTTGGAATTGTCGACATCACGTTTGTGGTGGTACTGATATAGAGGATGTAGTTAAGAGGGAAATGTTGTCAAAGGTCAGGTTTTTCTTGCAGGAGGTGTTCAGGTATGATGTAGAGATACTAGAACTGGTGCTAGGATTTTATTGGGGGGGTGGGAATGGAGTTTTCCTAACAAGATCAACATGTACTCCCAGCATGTGAGGCCATCTCCCTGTATGGGAGTACCATTTCCGTCTAAATGAACAACAAGCATGCTGGTGTTTCTCATTCTGAGGAATAGGGTGTTGCATTAGGGGCTTATTACGAGTCTGGCAGTCCACGGTAGAGTCTGGCGCGGCGGTAGAGTCTCCCGACTGTGCTATTATGACCAGGGCGGTCGGGCCACACTGGGACAACCGCCACCGCCAAGGATCAGAGATCCCTGGCGGTGGCGTGGCGGTCTTGAGGCTGCAAAATGCTCGGCAGGACATGGCGGCCCCACCAAGCATATTACGAGTTTTCTCACGGCCACACTTTTCATGGTGGTGTGACTTCCATGAAAAGTGGCAGTCGCCCCCTGGTGCCTCTGCGTCCTAGGGTGCATGCAAGGGGGCACATGCACCACCATGTTCCTGCAAGGAATGAAATGCGCAACATTGTGCTTTGACGTTCCCATTGCAGTGCTGATTTTAAAGGCACCTCTGTGGGAACGCCAAAGAACTTCCCGTCAGCAACTTAAAAAGTCGTAATCTGGTTGGCAGTCTGTTTTGGCTTTGGCGTTGTTTTTAAAATTTTAAGTAGGATGTATTTCAATTTGCAAAACAATTCCAGGATAGAAACGTCTGGCTAGTGATGTTTATGATTTCAGACATAAGTAACAAATTGGGGTCAAAAAGGAACATTGGACTTGTACGTTGACTTACTAAGGAGTGAGCAGTTGCTGAAGAGGAGATTGGATGTGGGCAATTTGCTGTCTCAAAAATTTGTTTTGCACTGTTGAGACAAAACTAGTTGGTGGATATATTTCTTATAGTGTGTTAAGACAGGTGGTACGTTTATCCATGTCCTGAGAGCATATAATTTGGAGGAATAACAGTGTGATATCTGCATACCTTATAGCTGAGACCTGCACAACTTGACCATTTCTCATAGGTAGGTGATGACACAAGACTGAAGTGATTCGTTATAACCATGCAGCTCAGGCGTGGTTTATATATTCTCAAGACTGTGGTTTGGGATACATTAGCAAGAAAGGATGTGACTCAGAGGAGTGTACAATTTGTCACACAAAGTCCTAAAAAATGGTAGTGCAAAACCAGATGTGCAAATATGTTAATCAGCAACCATATTCAAACAACAGGACGACCCCTTATTTCTCCTAATCAGAATGTTGATAATCCATCAGGATCAGAACTGTTAGGCATCTCGTCGTTGCTTCACCTATTTCTTTCACCCGAGTATGGTCAGTTTAAGCTGTGGACGTGATAAAATTAATTGTTCCATTAATATCCAGCTTTAACATGACTTGCAATCTTCTGACTGAGACCATGAGTGTGGTTTTAAACTCTGAAGGTTGTTTGGTTCCATCTTGATCTCTGAGATGGCTGGGATTTTCAGGCTAGCAGTAGGTGAGGAGCAGGACATTTAAGAAGGCAGGCATGCTAATGGTGTGGAAAAAGGAGAGAAAAGTGCATCTTCATCTAGTGAAGCAAAACAATTTCACCCATCATGAGTAGAAAAGGGTGGGACATTAGGGACTGCTACGGAATTATCCGCAGACTTGTGGTGGCCTGGGGCTTGTTGTGCTCCAGGAAGGGGACTATCACTTAGTGGATTTTTGCCTCGATGTTGCTGGCCTGCAGTGTATCGCCTCCTGACGTGGCCCAGGGGCCTAAGCACTCTCCAAGGGCCAGTTGGCTGTCCTCCTGTTCACGATATCCCAGGGACAGAAAGGATCTCCCCATTTCCATGAGATCGTAAGGACCACGCAGGGTGCGGCAGAAATGGGTGGAAGTTATCATCGGTTCGGACAAGGACCGTCCTAACATATGCAGTAATCACACTGTGCCGAGTCCGAGGGACCTGAGCTTGCAACCAGAAACCTGTGCTAGCTCGCACTTCGTAGCGTGTGGTGTCTGAGGGGTGTTGGGGGACTTTTGCCAAGTCTGTGAGACCCCAGTCGGAAACCTGGACTGTCTCCGACCTCTAGATCGGGAGGACAACAGCGCCTGACATCACGGCCTCTGTCCCAAGGTCACCGGTTCTCTCCCCTCAGACCCACTCCACAAGGTACTCTGTTGTTGGTGACAACGTCACTAAACCTGTGTGCACCCAAGGCTGGCAGCCTGGAGCAACTGCGGCTAGCACCTCCGCCTGGAGCTAAACATTTCTCCAAATTGGAAGTGCGCTAGCTTCCAGCCTCACAGTCTTTTGCCTATGGGGGCATCCCGCACTCATGAAGGTACCACGGGGTGCCTTCATGGCCTAATCTGGATGGACAAAACCAAGTAACCGTTTCCTTCCGCTTAGGTGGTCCTAACAATCTAATCAAAGTGTCACCAGCGGGCACAAGTGTATCATTGGCTGGTGTAGTTTGAGTGACTGCGAGGCTGGGTCACAAGGCATAGAGGAGAACTGAGACTTCTTGACCATTACAAGCTGTGAGGGGTATGCGATATTAGGATATGTCATGTTTTATGCTAATGTGATAGCAGGAAATTGGAATACCTCTGAACAAGCCTGCATATATGTTCTGTCGTTTTGATGTGGAAGGGATAGCTTGGATCGTGACTATCTCGGGAGAGTATGCACATAGGTTTATGTCGCTTTTGAGGCTGAGGGGATAACGAGGCAAGCGAATACCTATGACTGGTACATCTATGTTCATGCTGCTCTTCTGCTAATGGGAGAGTTCAACAATTGCACATAAGTGTAAAACATATATGAGATGTGTAAGACGTTTTAATTTCAATGTGTGTGTAATACAAAGACCAGTGTTTTATGCATATGGTGTGGTGTCTTTTGGTAGTGTACTCAGTTTGTTGCGAGGGCGGTGATGTGCCAATACTTTATACTTTGACCCTTAGGAGAAGCCTGATTGCTCTGCACCAAGCTACCAAAGGGTGAGCACAGGTTATCTTAAGAGTGTATCTTACTCATCCTATCTGGGACAGTGGATTCTCTCTGGCTTCGATGCGTCCCAGACAGCCAGAAACCACTGGGTTCTAACAGCAAGCCTAAAAGTTCCATTCCCCAGAAGTGCTCTGATCTGCTTGCGGGTTGGTTCTGCTCTCAGTTTGAGATCATTGCACAATCTGGGATCTCGGTCGTATCCTATCAGGGATCAGACTCCATGTTTCAGTGGCATGGAAGTTTGTTGTTTGGTCAAGTCTGCAGCCACTGATTATGGAATACTAGTTATGCCATAGTGAGATCACAATTTCTGCAGGTATTTGAGGCCTAGACCCAGTAGGCTTTGAAAAAGGTGAAGGGAATTTACTCCTTACATTGAGCTAGAGTTCAAAGTAAATTGGAATTCAAACAACAAGAAATGTTCTTATTCAGGCCTCCAGTGTATTAGTAATAGAGATATTTTACCATTTGAACATAAAAATACGTAGAACTATTTACTAATCAACACTGCAGGCAGCTGGGCTGCCAAGTAAAGGACGATGAGCGATTTACACTGTAGAGGATTGCTGTGTTGGAACATTCAGTTTCGGGTTGCTGAGCATGCAATGAACTGCATCACTTACTGTACATTATTCACTGTCTAATTCTTCTACCCATTACAGTGATCAAACACTCTGTTGCTTGCAAGACATTACAATCACAATATGCCTCCAAAACGCAGCTTCGCTGGAAAAAAAGACTAAGGGCCAGATGTAGGTAAAATCAGTTTAGCGAGTCCTTAATAGCGATTTTTAGGAATCGCTATTAAGGACTCGCAAAATGCTGTGTAGGTAGGAATCTCAATAATTTTAGCGATTCCTACACATTCCTTATTTGCGACTCGCAAATTGCGAGTCGCAAATAAGGAATGGCTTCCCATTCATTCCTATGGGCCAAGAGGCCCATAGGAATGAATGGGAATTGCGCACGCAATTTCAAGGGTGCAAGGGTTCCAAAAGGACACCCTGTTGCACCCCTGAATTGTGCATGTGTGCACTTGTGGCGCACATACATGCCCTAAGGGCATGTATGTGTGCCACATGGCACTTTGAAATAAGCAAAAAGTGCTTTTTAAAGGAAATCGCAACTTACCACCAACTTCAAGTTGGTGGTAATTTGCGATTCCTTAAGGCAATATCGCAATTTGCGATGCCTACTAGCATAGCATTTAGGGAATTGCAAATTGCGATTCTCTAAATGCTTAGTGCAAAATAAGGAATCGCAATTTTGCAATTCCTTATTTTGCAAGTAGGTATTTGCCTACCTACATAGCACACAGCTAAATTGCGATCGCAAACGCTGATATTCTGCGAATTTCAGCGTTTGCGATCGCTATTTCGCTTGCTACATCTGGCCCTTAATGAGATGAAAATAACATTCGACCTATAAAACACAGGCAAAAAACAATTTATGCTCACTCATCATGCAGACGAGCGGATATCGGATACAGAATAGATTAGGAAACCAGGAACAACCAGTAAAAGGGAAAAACTGGAAGCCAGAACTTCTCAGGGGACCAATTTGCACAGTCCGCTCGATTCGGCTATTGTAGAGCGAAGATAAAGCTAGGCACAATGTATGGAATGTGTGCTTTGAGAATGCATATGTCGAGCTGGAAAATCTCCTTGAGCAACAGGCTTTCTACATTTTATGCTTTCAATAACAAGTTAAAGGGAAGATGCAAACAAGTTGCGGTGTGAAACTGAGAGCAAACAACGGTCGATAGTTAAGATAAATGAAACCTTGCTGACTGATAGAATGGTTATTATCAGCGGGTTATTGACTGTTCCAGAGTTACGTGCTTCCAGCCGAAGGCAAGGGGGCATAACGAATGACATATCAATACCCGTCTTGCTTGTTACCATTTCTTCCATTTAGGAAGGTGATTAGCGAACTGCCGCAGACAATGCATTATCCACAAGGGTAAATGATCAATAGGAAATGACACTCTGGTCGCTCCGGAAATGCGTTTCCTTGATGGGCGATAGTTCCGTCCCATGTCTTGCCGGCTCTTTTCCCAGAAGTGCTTAGAAACGGCTTGATAAGCAACATGCTCCAAACATAACAACAAATAACATTCCACAGTGGCATAGAGCTCACCAACGCTAATCTGTATGTTAAATCCAGCTCTGCCTGTGATTGGTCTAAATAAATAGGGGCATTTGTATGAGAGCTTTGCGTCATGCTTGCACCACACAACATGGTACATGCGTGACACAAACCTCTAAGTCAGATTTATGAAGCAACTCCACTTTTCGTGGCTTTGAATAGCTTAAAAAATCTGGAGTAAGGCAACGCAGTGCAAATCGCTGCGTTGTCTTGCTCTGTTCTCAAGCAACTCCCATGGTTTTAGATGCATTCCCAGGAAATGCACCAAAAAGATATGCCTCCACAGGAGAGGCGTAATGAGGAGAAATATCTTTATTTCTACTTGTTTTTTCCTCTTTCTATGTCTGCTGCATTCTTCTTTCTATGTGTGCTGCATTCTGCAGCACACATAGAAAGGGGAAAACGCCTCTCAGGATTGTTTTTGTGCAGGAAGTTCCCCCTTCATGCACAAAAACAATCCTGCCTACAACACAGGCACCCTTGCCTCTTGCACCAAAATGGCGCCAGCGCAGGGGGAAAGGACAGGAATGTGCCACAGTGGATAAATATGGCATATTCCTGCCTTTTCCCTGTTGCCCAGGGCAGCGCAGCACAGCGACTTGTTGCACTGCACTACAAATTTCATAGTTTCTTAGGGGTTGTGCGATATTGCGAAGATTTACCTTCCTGGCCTTCATGATGTTTTTTGCAAGATCTTCATACTTTAGAATGGTTGAAAAAAAAGAAGAAAATACAAGAAAACAGTTAGGCCCACGAGGGATGTCCAGCTCTACACCAAGATGAACAGCCTGGCGGCGCTTATCCACAGGTAATGGGGAGTTAGACCACCAGGGCAGGGATTTGGCAGATCACCCACCCTAGGCAAGACTAGGTTAGGGAGCGCTAGGTAGGAGTACACTATACACAGGAATAATATACCCGCATATATTCACTGTCTTAGCACAATGGTGGAAATGTTAATCTTTTTCACTATTGTTACAATGCTAATTACCGTAATCTGTTTCATTCTATTTAGTATTGCAGCACACTTGTTTTATACAAGAATCACAATGCTTTAATAAATATTGAAACGCCTTGCTGAGTATTTCTTGTGTACTTCCTTGGGTATGCATGAGATTCCAGATGAAAGGGTTCTCGATCTGTTACCATGATTTCCTTGGGGTAACAGGGTTGTCATGTTCTGAGGTTGCGCACATATTTGTTACCGTATAAGGTTAGGGTGCAGATGGTGCACTGTGAGTTAGCAGGGATATAAGTCAACATATCCTGAGGGTTTGCGCGGAGTCAGTCTGGCACAATCCTGACGTTTATGTTGTCCAACAAACGCACAGCTTTACAGATGAATTACAAGCCACACAACACTCTGTTCGGTGTGATAATCGGTTTGACAAGAGAATTTGTTGTAAGGTAAGATCGAGCCCTATGAAGCTTAAGGATTATGACATGTTTTAGCCTGAACATTTGTAAATTTGGTCTCCATGTATCTTGAATTCATATTGTTTGCTTAGCTTTAAATCATTATGGTATTTTTGTTTTTCAAGTTTTGTGAAGGAAGGGGGGTGGTGTTAGGATATGTGCTAGGCTGGGGAGGCTTGGAATGCGGGGTTGGAATGTTCTATGTGCTCCTTGCGTGGAACTCAGGGTGGGCCCTCTTATAGGGTTCTGGTGGCAGTTGCTGCCAGGACATCGGAGTTGATAGAGGAAAAAAGTTGAGCTCCTACCAGCGTGTTGTGGGCCTCCTTTGAGCTTCCTTTCAATAACGTAAGGTAGCGTAACATAAGGTAACGTAACATAACTTAAAGTAACGCAAAATTACACTGCAAGTGCTGTTGTCTCCTTAGGGGAAAACAATCGCCCATGCAGAAATGAATGAAAAGCAAATGCCACTTTAAAGCTGGGGTTTGCTTTCACAGAGCAGTTTGACAAAAACACAAAGAAATGAAAATTAGTACAATTAAAATATATATTTTACTTTGTTTTCAGTGTACATTGAGGGTGGGTTAGTATTTATACTTCTGTTGTATTCCTCTTAGGGTGTTCATACGCGGGCTTTCCTGTATCATGTCCTTATATAGGCACAATTCGCCCTGCCCTTATATAGGCATAAAATCCAGTCCTTATTTAGGCATTAAACCGTGCACTCCAAATACAGACATGGTCTCCGACATCCGTCCACCCTAACGTCACAACGAGTTCTTGAAGAACAGACCCTTAGGCTTCGGGAGTTTCCCTAGCACAGGACTATTGATTTCTTCAAGGACTCATTTATTATGCATGAACCGTTATACCTTAGGGGTTCATTCATGACGTCTTCCGCTGTCCGATTCACGTCAATGCTAACATTCTGAGGTACCTCTCAGGTATAAATATACCTTCCCTAGCCCTTGAAAACTAGAGGAGACCTCGACTTCAGAGGAGCCCGTTTCCCGGCCTGACGCACTGAGAAGACGCTGTCATCCCTGCACGCAGAGAGTCCAGCTTCCAGTGATCTGACTTCCTTGCGGGGTGTTGGAGTTCGAATCTGGAAAGAGATTCCCACCTCTCTCATTCTTAAGGTATGGAGCTGACTAGAACCTAGAGGGACTCTTGGCATACTAGGCATACTAGGCTTAACATACTCTTAGTATACCATAGTAAGGAATACTTCACCTACTTCATACCTCTCCCTACACCTAGGTTAGGTTAGGTACATTGGGGTAGAACTAGCTTAGAAACGCATCGTATGAGTACTCGCATTTTTAGCTCATGTTATTTATGTATGTGAATATACGCTAAAAGATAATGCTAACGCAGTATTATTTATTTCTACTGCTTACGCTGTACATTATTTATCTTGCATACTGTCTTATGATCGTAACAGCACATTTTACTTACACGAGAAACAAGACTGTTCAATAAACCTTTTATTGAAACTCCCGTCTATTCTTTCTGTGTAACTTTGAGGAAAACTAAGTATGCACGATTGTGCTGAGTGAAATAGTTATCTATTGTTTCCACGACTCTGGGACACGTTCTGATTCTAAAGGGAAACAAAGTTGTCATGTTTTGCGGCTGCCAGAAACTACTCCCTTCTTGTTGTCAAGGAGTTTCTAGTGGCCTCTGAGCTAGCTGGCACAAGTAATTAAGTTTAATATACTCGATAGGGACATACTGACCTTAGTCCTATGTCAAACCTATAGGGGATATTATTCCAATGCGCAGAGCCTATTAGGGAAATAGGAGCTACACTACATGGCGCCCAACGTTTGGTAAGGCGGTAATTTAACGCTAGATACTGAGTAACTCAGCTGTGCTTTTTCTCTCAGAGACCCCTACCCATATACTCCAAAAGACGTCTGGAGTGGGCAGGGTTAAGTATCCACCACGGCTACATAGGGAAACACCCTATATATTAGCTGTTTGGTTTGTTCAACGTTGAAGGATACAGTGTTCCAAAATATTGTGCACCTTATCTTTGTTTCCTTGAAACTTGTTCTACATTTTTCAAAAAACAAATGTCCATACACTGGGACGATGCCACCGGAAACGGTGGAGCTGCGGCTGATCCAGCCCTAGCAACAGTTTTTAACATTACAGGTTTAATTGAAACCGAGGAGGGTGTTATAGACATCCCTCAAAACTTAAGAAGAGCCATCACTCTAAAACTCATAAAACACGGCCTGCCACCAAGAGGTGGTAGAGCAGTTTTCGTGATAGAGGCACACAAATCATTTCAGACAGAGGTATTCCATTCATGGGTAATATTTCCTGAATCCAATCCAGTAACACACATGTTTCACTTCTACAAAGAAGATGATCCACCAGAGGAATATATTCCTTTCGAGGATATTGAAATTCCACTAACATACCAAGAGCATCAACTCTGGTTTAAAGGCGCCCTAAAACATCACAAAAACATTACCAGGCTCGGTCCACTAGGTAGACCAGGAGCAACATGGCCGATTCTAGCCGGCTACACACCTCATCCTGACATTGAAGAGATGTCAGATGAGGAATTACTTACTCAACTTACAGAGTTAATAAAAATCTACAGACAATTGGTTCAATATGTCATGCGGACTTTCACAGTCCAACCACCATTAACCATTCCAAATCAAACCCCTCACCAGGGGAATACACTAAAAATTACACCACAGACTCTCTACGCAGTCATGGGTAAAATGCCCACAAAACGTGAGCAAATTCCATTCTGGATAGCTCAAAAAATTACTCAAATCGAAGCAGTATTTCCAAATACTAGCCCGTATGAGAAACACAGAATCCTAACAATCAGTTTACCGATGGGGATCACACCACAACTGGAAGACTGCACCACTTGGGGCTCAGTCTTTGCTGCCATCTATACTAAAACACATGGTATTCCGTCAATTGCGGTAATACCAGATGTCCTAAAACAAATTCAAAACGAATACGGGGCAGAGCCTGCTCTAAATTTAGGTATGAAACTACTGAAAAATTTCGACCAGGTCTCAACAATAATATTATCTAATATTAAAGGGGAGGCAGCAGCAGTGGCGATCTGCCAACGATTAAGGGAATTCGATGTTACAGAACATCAAACTGAACTACCCAGAATAATAGAACAATCTTATGCAGAATTAGGCAGAGATAGTTTGGGTGGAAGACCAGTAAAGCTGAAACTATCTGAAAGTCCTGAGAAGGACTCAATTAAACAAACTCCTACATCTTCTAAAAAGAAGTGGGAGACTAATAAACAAAATTCAAAAGAGAAAGGTTCTCAATCTCGAGGTAGGTCTCCTCAAAAGGAGCCCTCTGAAAGGAGGTATAACCTCAGGAATATGGATAATTTGAGAAAATCTGACAGGTATCAAGATACTGATACACGTTCCTCTCGTCCCTTTCAGATCTCATCACAGACTTCGGAAAGAAGAGGACGATCAGAACATAGAGAAGAACGCGTGAAATCCAAAGAAGATAAACACGCTACAAAAAACAAATCAAAACCTCAATTCTCCAAAAAGAAAGTAGCAGGTCTGAAGATCAGACATGCCGAGAATACTGAGAACACAACTCAAGAACGGAGAATGCGCTCAGACAATGCTGGACAGTGCAGCAGAAGTCACAATAGTTCGCCAGAACCTGAAGGAACTTCTGGAGATAGTGGACTTGAATGAGTACATTACAGTTGAGACTGTAGACACCAGGGTTAGTACTCCACAAAGGTTATATGAAATAACACTCCGGATGGAGGGAGACATACCTAGACAGGTGAAAGCACTCTTTTGGGAAAAACTTTCAAGGGGCTATGACATACTTCTAGCAGAAAAAGACTGGCCACCACAATTTGTCAGGAAGTGCCCACATGGCGAGGACATTATTATGCCTGCCTTCTCCAACCATATTCCAATTCATCTAAAATATACTTATGCCAGGAAATGGGCAGTAGCCCAGGCCCCAGCATTATACAAAAATCATGTAGGCTGGGATGAGGACTCACCTCACCATAAAATACATCTGAAACATGAACCAACTGCACAAAGGCAGTATCCAATAAAGCAAGAAGCTAAAAAACAGGTCAGGGAGATCTTAGATCAACTTGAATACCAAGGGGTGATTGAAACATGCACCTCCTCAATGAACAATCCTTTGTTTCCTGTCTCCAAACCAGACAATACCTATCGTCTAGTTTTGGATTATAGACACTTAAACACTAGTTGTAAAACATTTGCAGTGCAAAATGCACATAGCACAGCATTAATGAATAACATTGTGCGTAAAAAATATAAAACCACATTAGACATCTCAAATGGTTTCTTTTGTCAAAACATAGCACCTGAAAGCAGGTACTTAACAGCATTCTCCAAAATGGGGACCCAGCGTCACTTTTGTCGACTCCCACAAGGGTTCAAGAACAGCCCAGGTTTATTCTCAGCGAGGGTAACGGAGTTACTACAAATTTATGACAATGAGGCATTGTCCTATGTCGATGACATATATCTGACAGACGATGAGCTGGACAAACACTTGAACAGGGTAAGCACCATTATACTGGGCTTCGCCTCTGAGGGCTACAAATTCAACTTTAAAAAGTCCTGAATTGCCCATCTCAATGTCCTATTTCTAGGATATGAGCTTTCAAGTGAAGGCAAGAGCTTGGCAGCTAACTTTTTAGAAAAGTGTGCGCTGCTCCAACCTCCAAAAACGCTAAAAAACTTACAATCCATCCTGGGTTTCCTAAATTTTGGAAGAACATACATACTAAACTACGCAGAAAGGGTTAAGCCTCTCTACGCATTAATCAAACCTGATTTTTCAATCAAGAATTGGACACAAGAACACACGGAAATCTTGCGTTCATTACAGGCTAACATGTTAGCAACAAATCACTTACAAACACGTGTAAGTCAACGCAATTTGGTGATTCGAATAATTTCGGGTCAATGCGGATTCACCTACTTAACCTTCAATGAGGGTGAGAAAATACCAATTGCATACAAATCTCATTTGTACACACAAGCGGAAATGCGCTACAGTTCAACTGAAAAAATTCTGACAGCAGTTCAAACAGCTGTAGCAAAAGAAAGAGCCCTAGCCCAAGGGAAACGCATTATTGTGGTAACCCCTGTACCAGCTTTAGAAGCGGTAACAAAAGCAAGCATTCCAAATGCTAAAGCATTACATCCAAGATGGATACAATGGGTTAATTCTCTTGCTGCAACAGATGTTGAATATGTTTTTGATCCAGATTTAAAATCACGAGCATTCCTGCAATATGAACAAGAATGTCCTCTGCCCACTGAAATTCTGCCTCTCGATCAGTACGAATTCATAATTTACACTGACGGATCCGCACAGCCCGCAACAGGGGGTAAGCAAGCTTACAGTGCAGCGTGTGCAATCGTTAAAGGTCGCATGCAAGATGGTACCTTCAGAACTATGGTCACAAAAACTCAATCTCTAGGAGATTGTACAGCTCAGCGAGCTGAACTACAAGCATTTAAACTGGTACTTGAAAGTACAGATCGAGAATTCCCCACACTAATAGTGTGCAATTCCTTTTACTGTGTTCAGTCATATAATGAATATATACAAAACTTGTTTGAAAATGGTTTCAAGGATGCGAAAGGTGGCACAATAAAGCATAAAACGCTTTGAGAACTAGTAGTTCAGTTGAAAAACGAACTACCAAAGGCTCACGTGATCCACAGATTGAGTCATCAACGTGATGGCGTTCACGTTGCAGGGAATTCATTGGCTGACGAAGCCGCAAAGGGGGCTGTTCAGACGGCTTCCGTAGCTGCTATCACTCGTTCAAAAACAAAAATAGACGGTGAGATAATGTTGGCTGTCAATGCTTCAAGCAAGGGCAGCAGTGCAGCGTTACCAAAAAAGTTTCCACTCAAGTACTCATATGTAATTGATGCGAACAACATTCCTTTTGCTCGAATCCCTGGAGTGGGGGATAGGGTAATTCCAAACAAGGAACACAGATTAGGACTAATCCTAGCAGCACATGAAGGGATAGCTTCTGCCCATGCAGGTGTTTCTGCAACAGTATCTTTACTCAAGCAAAGATATTGGTGGCCTGGCATTCGGAAACAAACAAAGAACTATGTTTTAGAATGTGATATATGCCAACAGATGAAAGTCTCCACAGTGAAACGCCCTGCGCAGACACCCCTGTTAATTTCAGACAAACCATTAGCTTGTGTTTACCTGGACCACTGCGGTCCCTTGCAAAGGGACGGTAACTATAAATATATCATGGTTGCAGTGGATTCATGCTCTAGGTTCCTATGGATATGGTCTCAGCGCTCGGCTGACGCTCGAACTGTTATAAAAGATTTGCGAGTCTTTATCGGCACATACGCAATAGGCACGCTACATTCTGACCAGGGCCCTGCGTTTAGCTCTCGGGATTACAAAGAAGCCATGGCCAGTCTGGGCGTTGCATTGCGGTACTCCTCTCCATTCCATCCTGAGGGAAATTCGGTTGTGGAAAGGAAAAACCGGGACATAAAGCAGTCTATAACAGCTAGGGTATTAGGTTCGGGTGATGGGTGGGTCAAACATCTTTATGGGGTCCAACGCTCATTGAACAACCTGCCAAGAAGTTCTCTAGTGGGAGTCACTCCATATGAGGTCCTATTTGGGACAAGAATGTGGGTACCAGATCTCGATCACGTAGGCACAGTGGTGGAAAATAAAAAGTTTGATATCAAAGAAAGTTTGGCTGTTTTACAGGAACTGAATGAGTTAAGAACGAAACAAAGCAACGTATTCCTGCAGCCAACCACCACTGGGGAAAAACCGGCGGTCCCAGCAAGGCCTGTCTGGATTCCAAAAGTTGGGGATCTGGTCAGAGAAAAATTGCGGACAAGAAGGAATTTGGACCTTCTTACAGACAACCAGTACCTGTCCTAGCCGTTCAAGGAACAAGAACAGTACTTCTGCCGCCCCTTGCTGGAAGAAAGGAGAAAAGATTTGTGTCCATCGACCTCATCAAACCACAGTATGTGGCCAATACTAAATAGTAGGCCTCGTGGACTCCGACCTAGTAGCAGACGCACTCCTCTCGCTACTATCCAAGAGGTTCAGACTGAAAGACTGATAACGATCGAGAATTCAGCTGTAACAGATGAAGGACTGAGCAACAATGCAATGGAACTCATCCCTCTTGAAAACCAAGTAACAGTTCATCCAAATACACCTGTCTACACCAACGTAGCAAGTGATCAACTGGTTCCAGCGATTTCTACAAATCCTGATGCAATTCCAACAATTGACAGAACTGCTTCTGGATATTTCATTAACTTTGATACGTTCTCAGAAGATCTGAGTGAACCTGAAACGACTCCAGCATCATTGAAATTCAAGCAGCAAATACAAGACTTTCTTCACTTTCTGAAAAAGACTTATTTGGTTTCTCCATGGATTGAACTCTGGATTACATCTGGACTTTTTGTTTTCCTGCTCTGGCTAGCTTTGGTTACAACTGTGAGCATGCTTATAAGTGGCAGGTACATCCATGTGACTACTGAAGGAAAAGACGTGAACGTACTTTTGAAACCTCATAAATCTTCCCATCGTGAAACAAGAGACTTGTCAACAGTGAACATCACAGCCGTTCCTATACAGGATGGTATAGTGTGGGACAAAACTGATTTTGATATATTCGGTCCGACGGAACAATTGAACATTCCACATTTGTTTAAAATTTCACTAAGTGATCTAATTTCGTCCAGTACCTATTCTGATGATTGGGACTTTGAGACTGTTAATGACATAATGTTTGACCTAGAAAAATCTGCTGCATTTTCTAAAAATGAATATTTAGAGGGTTCTTCAGACTATGAAAAGCTGTATTGCTATAACCACTATGGTCATCATTATTTGCATAAATCTGCATACCCTAGAAATGTGTTTATGTTTAACCAATGGGAGCATTGTCCTACACCACCACACGGTAGTTCAAAAACATTTACTAACAAGTTTCCATATTTTTCAGGTTACAATACATCTGATCCAGAAACGTTTTACTATAAAAATGTAAACAAAACAGGACTGAAAATTATGTTAACAAATACAAAACAGATTTACTCTGCAGCATTTATTGCCCAACTGTCTAGACAGGGTTTTGACTTATGGAAAGACACAATAGACTCAAAAACTGTATGGGGTACTAAAGATTGGCAAGTGCAGGGGATGGAAGCTTTATTTAGAGCCTGCATCATCCCTGAACAAATAATGTTTTTGAATGAAACTGTCCAACAAACATCTTGTCTTGGACTAGCCAAGATCAAAGAGATGAAAAATCCTTCTGTACCAACACCTGCAAGTGATAATAATACACAAGCAGTGGTTACAGTTGACAATATACTACAACTCAACAGATCTAATCCTGATTGGAAAAAATGGTTGATCTGGCCCACAGACACGAACAACTGTCAGGAAAGATTCCTGAATAAAACTCAGGGCTTTTATATTCATAGGCCAGACCCAAGATACATCCAAAGACAGCATCCGGGGGTAGTAACAACATATAGTGTAGGAAAATTATGCCTCGATTGGCTTCAGAAATCTACACTACAGGATGTGAAACAACACTTAACCTTACTTAAAGAGGACGCAGACCTTAGGGAATTCTTGCTTGGACCAAGAAAACCGTGTCAAAAATGTTTCATATATGCCGGCATTTATGCTGCCTATAATGAAGCATGGAAAGTGTCACAGATGGAGGCTGCAGAACAAATACGTGAACTTGATCGTATTAATTTAGAGAAAACTCTCTCTGTGGTCGACAATGGGTTAACAACTTTGTCCTCCAGAATATATTCATTGGATGCCATTGTATCCTCTGCTATCGAAATACTAGAACAAGATTTGGCGATGTTACAACAAGGCCAATCTCAATTACGTTCTATTGTGTTATTAAGCAGGACGCTGCATTCTTTGCGAGCGGGCTATGTGCCTTGGCGTTTCATCAACACATCGGCTCTGTTTGCAGAATACAATCTAACTGGTAAACAGATCGAACTGGCACAAAGAGGAGCAAAGTATACAGTGCTGAGCATTGAAAAACTGGAAAAGTTACCATTCACAGTGGCAGAAAAACCAGCTACAGAATGGCTTATTCATGGCAAAATCACACTGCCTGTGACTACTTTTCAGTTTCAGTATTGCCTCAAACAAATGCAAGCAGGCAAATATGAAAGGTTGGGTAAGGAATACATTAAGACATCTTGGACTTTACCATATACATATAGATGTTGGAGTGGGGATCGTGAAATGTTTCTAAGCGGTACACACTGTTAAAAAGCACTGAGCGGTTCACTAATATGTCAGGACATTTCTTTACACGGGCTTGTAATGGTTCTGTGGCAAATTTGTCTTGCCATCAGCAGGGTACACGAGCTGCTGTGATTAATCCAACGTTTGGACAACTTTCTAATGGGAGTTACCTCATGTTGAATGATCAGAGTTGCTGCGGCATGTTGCCAGGCATCCCATATCTAGTAACGGTCAACTCCAGGGTCACTTGCTGTATGCAAGTATTGTTTGCCCCAATAGACACAGTCAGGGAGTCGCCTCTATGGCCTTCGCTGAACGTCTCTTTTATAAGATTTGATACTTTGAGCAGAATGAAAGCCATGCTTTTACAGCAAACAGTGCCTTTGACCTCGGCCAAAGAAACCTATGATCTACAAGTAGCAAGGACTTCGGCTGAGATACAAACTTTAATACGTACAAATTGCCCTATACATTTCGTAGAAATGATAGCACGTATCTTCAACATGTCTGATACAAGCGGAATTGTACATGTATTTAAGAGCATCTGTTCCGGACTGTTAGCACCTTTCCAGGCAGTCCTCAGAATAATCCCAAACTTTGCACATTCGGTGTTTGGTGGCATACCATTAATTCTAGCACTTGTTGCCGGAATTCTATTTCTCTTCCTGCTATTACGCTATGGCCAGCCTATTCGCAGACATCACTCCGAGCGAAATGGAGAAAGCTCTCCTTGAACGAAAGTGCAGTGAGCGAATAGTACAGCTTTTTGGCATGACTCGTCTACGGGACCTTAATACCACGTGGTTCCTGTCATTCAGACCAATCTGGCAAGATTGCATCTTACCTGTTCTACGATGCCTGCTATGCGGTGAAGAATGCGTGTTGGACACCTGTCTAACATTTCCATCAGCTACGCCAACGGATATCGATACTCTGCTGGACCCGATAACGGCCCATGCTCTGTGTTGTCCCCAGAGGCTGCCAATCCTGATGTCAGCATTCATTGAGATCTCACAGACGCTTCCGGCTGCTGCTGAGGTACAAGAAAGATCTACAGGCACACAGGTAACAACGGACGCGAACATTGCTGCGGCAACATATGCTGAAAGCGATGCTTCACATCTCTGTGCAGTTAATCTACTACGCGAGGTGTTCCAACTGACACCAACTTCAGTGGACGATGTTTTGTCTACGGAAATAGATGATCTCATGTTTACACCAGACCCGTAAACTGACTCTGATTCAGCCCACAGTGTTCCAGAGATGCAGTAACAATTTGGCCTTCATTCTTCAAAAACTTGGAACTCTTCCCAAAATTGAACTTTTTTCCATTTTTCGAAACAAAATGGCACTTCAATCTGCTTAAAGTAGAACTAGCCTTATAGTACAGACTTCGCGGTACTTCCACAGACACTTAGTCATCTTGTTTGTCTAAAAAGTTCATTAATTTCCATGACATGAAAAGACTTTAATCTTTGAACAACTTATCGATCATTTTCTGTCAAATGTAAATATTACTGCTAATTTCATTCATATTGTATTTTATTTTAAATATATGCCTGAAATGAAAAGCAATGCTTCAAATGTACAGTACCTTTTGCATTCTAATAGGTTTTTTAAATGCCTTTTAAATGGTTTTATGCAATATTTTAGCTATATGCGGTACTTCATTTAATGTTTAGCATTTTAAATGTTTAGCATTTTAGTATTATCGTACACACGAAAGTGGAGTGGGTGTTGTATTCCTCTTAGGGTGTCCATACGCGGGCTTTCCTGTATCATGTCCTTATATAGGCACAATTCGCCCTGCCCTTATATAGGCATAAAATCCAGTCCTTATTTAGGCATTAAACCGTGCACTCCAAATACAGGCATGGTCTCCGACATCCGTCCACCCTAACGTCACAACGAGTTCTTGAAGAACAGACCCTTAGGCTTCGGGAGTTTCCCTAGCACAGGACTATTGATTTCTTCAAGGACTCATTTATTATGCATGAACCGTTATACCTTAGGGGTTCATTCATGACGTCTTCCGCTGTCCGATTCACGTCAATGCTAACATTCTGAGGTACCTCTCAGGTATAAATATACCTTCCCTAGCCCTTGAAAACTAGAGGAGACCTCGACTTCAGAGGAGCCCGTTTCCCGGCCTGACGCACTGAGGAGACGCTGTCATCCCTGCACGCAGAGAGTCCAGCTTCCAGTGATCTGACTTCCCTTGCGGGGTGTTGGAGTTCGAATCTGGAAAGAGATTCCCACCTCTCTCATTCTTAAGGTATGGAGCTGACTAGAACCTAGAGGGACTCTTGGCATACTAGGCATACTAGACTTAACATACTCTTAGTATACCATAGTAAGGAATACTTCACCTACTTCATACCTCTCCCTACACCTAGGTTAGGTTAGGTACATTGGGTTAGAACTAGCTTAGAAATGCATCGTATGAGTACTCGCATTTTTAGCTCATGTTATTTATGTATGTGAATATACGCTAAAAGATAATGCTAACGCAGTATTATTTATTTCTACTGCTTACGCTGTACATTATTTATCTTGCATACTGTCTTATGATCGTAACAGCACATTTTACTTACACGAGAAACAAGACTGTTCAATAAACCTTTTATTGAAACGCCCGTCTATTCTTTCTGTGTAACTTTGAGGAAAACTAAGTATGCACGATTGAGCTGAGTGAAATAGTTATCTATTGTTTCCACGACTCTGGGACACGTTCTGATTCTAAAGGGAAACAAAGTTGTCATGTTTTGCGGCTGCCAGAAACTACTCCCTTCTTGTTGTCAAGGAGTTTCTAGTGGCCTCTGAGCTAGCTGGCACAAGTAATTAAGTTTAATATACTCGATAGGGACATACTGACCTTAGTCCTATGTCAAACCTATAGGGGATATTATTCCAATGCGCAGAGCCTATTAGGGAAATAGGAGCTACACTACACTTCCAAACAGTGAGATTGTAAGGGCACATTGACATATCTGCAGAACTAGCTGCACTTAATTTGAGCTGATGGGTGCTGGTATTTGGGGCTGGCACTCATTTTTTGGAGACAGGTAAAACAATTTCATCATCAGTAGTCTTGACCTGGAGCAAAAAAAGGGAAAGGCAGGAAAGGGAGGAAAAGAGAGGAACAGGTGGGAAAATAGAGAAAGCATGGTTCGAAAAGAGCTACAAGAGTGAGATCAAGAGACATGAAATGTAGAGTGGTAGTAGAAAGAAGCGAGAGGTGGATTAGTTGTCTTGGTGTTCGGCAGATATGTCATTCAGCAGGGCAGTGGTAGGCTCCTAAAAGAAATTCTAGGCACCTGCACTTACTTATTTTTTAACCAGTGAAGCAATGACAACAGAGGTCACAAAGATAAGTTCTAAAATTGGAGCTAACTGCTGGTGGGTGAGCATAGAAAGTGTTCCTTAGAAAAAAGACACGGGGTACTCAAGTGATATGTACCTTCAAAGAACATATTATCACCTCACCATGTATGGTTATTTTCTCACTGGATGTATGCAGGAAAATGTTCCAGAGATGTGGACCAGCCTTTAACTTGTATGAGTGTTCTTCAGAGCGTTGTAAATCTATAGGGAAGATAACTAAATACTTGGAGACAAAAATATATTGTCTAAATTTGAGGCACTATCAACATGCCTCTTACACTCTGAAAATTGGTATGCACTTGCAAAATGAGAGGGTAGGAATCAAAACTGCACAATTGCCATACAATTATATATTTACTCTAAATGAGATTTCTTCCTTCCAAAGCAAATGAGGAATAACTAAATTAACTTTCAGTAGGGCACAGCTGACTTGAGAAAAAACATATCAAATTAGTTTACAAGTCCAGGTTTTGCGAGTTCTCTAAGTATTTTCCGAATTGGGACATTTTGATTAGTGTTCTGGGCGCAGAAAAAGTTATCTGTTTAAATCAAGGTTCTCCAAAGTCAGTCCTGGAGGGCCGGATCCATGCCAAATTTTTAGCATATCCCCATTTAGATAAATGTAGTTATCTTAAAATCTGGCATGGATCCGGCCTCCAGGACCAAATCCATGTATAGTTCTCGCCTGCAAACTAACAACTTTTACTATCTTTTCTTGAAAACCTATTGTGAACAATGTAATCTACAGAATGGGCTTTAGGCCCGCCCCTTGCACATGCTTGGAAGACATTTTTTTTCTATCTCACTTTCCTGCACTTGAATCAGTGGCTTTCCTCTTTATTTCTGTGTTCGTCCTGCCCAAGGAACATTTAGGTCTCAGTGTTTTATTGGTTGGCATGTATTCTTCCACTCCAATAAAAACACTGCGTATCAAGGACGATTTTCTCTTTATTTCCTCTTTTCTCTTTACCTTTTCTTTCTCCACCTCTTTTCCCTGTCTCCATTCTTCATTGAAAACCAGCCCACCCTGCACCCAGTTGTCCCCAACCCCTCACACTCTGTGCACCACACGCTGCTGTATTTGCAAAATGGCCACATGTGCATGCTCAGCAACCATCTTTGAATGACCTTTTTTTTTATTGTTTAAGAAAATGCATTCAAAGATGGCCCATGTGGTTGTATATGCTTCGGCATCAACAATCAGTGAATAGATTTTCTTAAGGCATAACAATATTATTTCAAAGCTTGCTGCAGCAGATGCAGCTGCAGTGGCTATCATTGAAAGGATTTTCTTAAAGCATAAGACAATTCATTGAGAAGGGGTACCACAAATGCACTCATACATGCATGGTGGCCATCTAAAGATAAAGGCATTAGCAAAATCAATAGGTTTCACTGATGAGACCTATTGACTGTCAATGCTTTATTTTTTCATTGCAGCAGCACTGTAGGTATGTAAAGCTTTAGGTTTTATCCAGTCTACACAAGAAACAAACTCATTTTTACATAGCATCTCCATGAATAGCAACGTGCAACCTTCTTTCTCACAGTAGCTCCTACTATGGGATTGGAGGAAGTGTGAGAGGGTTGAATGAAGCATGTAATTTAACCAGAGCTGAACACATCGGGCCTCACTAGGATGTTGGTCCGACCGACATCCAGCAGAGCAGTCCGACTGCTGCATTATGATGTGGTCGGTCAGACCGCATTGTTCGGAGGGACCGACTAACGCTTCCAACGGGCTTATGGAGCCCGTTGGGCAGCCGGTTGGATCGTATTCCCTACAATAGGGGCGCTGCCTGCACAGGCACCGCCTTAGGGATTACGATGTCCCTTTCCGACAGCCTTTCCATGGCGGTCCGACCGCCATGGAAATGCTGTCGGAAAAGGGCTTTGGGTGCCCCTAAGCAAGGTCCCCGTCCCCCGTGGGCCTCTGTTATGAGGCCCCCCAAACATCCATACCCCGTGTGCCAGGCACCACATGTTGTCTGGCACAGGTTGCATGGATGTTTAAAAACATATCTCATTCCATTGAGGCTTGTGCTGCAACCCTCCTCGGGCCGCAGACCAAGCCGGAGTGGAAAAAGACATGATTCCAACCGCTTCACAGCGTCGCATCATAATTTGACAGGTGGGACCGCTGACTACTTGTCAGTCGGTCCCAATCCCACTACGATCCGACCGCCATCATAATCGGGCCCATAGAAGGGCAACCACTGGCTGCCACGGTTGCTGCAGTTTCCTTGACTTACATGGTAAGTACCGCTGCTAGCTCTGGTAGCATCAGCAGCATTTATTATTTACTTTGGTGGCAGTCACACATAGGGGATTTATGCAGTGAAACCATCTGGTCTTGATTCAGCAACGTCTTCCTCATCCTAACCATGGGAACATATGAATTGTGTATCTATGTCTAACTGATAAGAAGCAGCTGTAATGGTTGTTACTAATTATAAGAGCGAAGTATGTGAAGGACCAATAATCAGCTTAACAATCTCACCCAATGCATATCTTGGAGGGCATCCACCGAATTAAAGACAGTGGTCCAGAGCACAAGGGATGACAAAGCTACCTTGCATGATGCCTCAGGGGTCGATTTACTTGACCCTAGACATGTGGCAGGGCCCATGGACACAAAACATTTTGAATGGAGTCTTCATACAGGGTGTACTCATGTACAACTCTGGCCTTCTAATGAATGCTCATCTTGAAAGGCAGGGATTGAGAGTGGTAACACAAGGTTGGACTTCTCCCGGTCCCTCTCCTCTTCCAGGCTGGGCTTGAGCTTCATTCTGATTTCAGAGTCACTGCAGTGTCTTACCAGTATTCACAGTAGGCTGGCTGCCAAATACAGGTGAAGGTGCTTACTCCAGAACTCTGTACTGATGATCCTAAATCTGGCATATTTATGGTTTATGAGTATGACAAGTCAATCTATGGCATATAAACTTGAAAGATCATCCCTTAAGTCCAAAAGTATAGTGATTGCATTGCAAGGTATTGTGAATTGAGAACTACAGAGTTTTTGTTGTGGGGGAAGGGAGAGAGGCCCAAACCATCTATGATGAGTTCAACCCGAAGGGTGGAATCAAATTTGTTACTGAACTTGGGTGCGAGGAGGAGGAACTTTTAGCATTAGGAGCTTGTTTAATCTCCACTGTTGGAGTTTCACAGATGAGAGTGAGGATATATTTGATAGGTTATATCTTTCAGTAGAGTTGCATATCGTCTACACACTGGTTTATTGTTAAACCGGAGTCCATCAGCTGTGTGGTTCAATATACCAATTAAACATCATAGGAGCCAGATTAGAACACCTGCTTTGCTTAAGCCAGCATGCCCAGAAGCATCCACTGTATTGAAACTGGGGATGGGTGCAGGAAATTTGGAGACACAGAGCTATGTTCTGGTGTCATGGAGTCTGAAGGTGAGGGGATGGACTATGTATGGAGGAACCAAGCTCTAGAGCAAAGAGAAGGGTTATAAGGAGTGTGTTAGGCAAGAGGAGAAAAAGAGAAGAGAGCATGTCAGAGGAGTAAGTCAGGCAACAGAGAGGGACAGAAAAGGAAGCAGTGCTTTCTAAGTGAATGTTCCGAAGGGCAACAAGGAGTGCATTAATACTCTAAACAGCCATAATAAAAGGTGATTACAAAAATTAGAAAGAAATACTTAGCAGTGAGATGTGGGGGCAATTCTCATATATCAGGGTCCACCTACTAGTGGGTATTGGCATGAGTCCTTTTTTATACAGCTCTCAGAGACTGCGGCACCGTTCTCTCAAAACATTCTTCAAGACACTAGCAGTAAATACCTTCTTTCTGCAGTTGAAGTCATGATTGTCATCTACTTTATAGTCTCTTCACACAGGGAACTGTAATATGTTTTTAAAAAACTCTTGACTTACATTAGTGCATCACTCCTGGGTATCTGTGACATCTTTTGGGATTTGTTTTGCATGACACTGTCATGCTCTATTTGTGTTCCTTTATCCATTAAAATATTAAGTCAAAACAAGTTTAAACACAGAGGGCATGATTCACAAAGAGCCTCTGCACTCGTGTAGAAGGCATCGCAGTAGTGGGGGTGTCTCTGGGGCTGGAACTCCGAAATGAGAATTCACTTTGCGGAGATTCTGCCCCGAGGGAGGATGCTCCCCCATGACTGCAGGGCCTCTGCCACGAGTGCAGAGGCCCTTTGTGAATCAGGCCCAGAAATGGCAGTAGTCTTGGTTTAAGCTGTATTACAATTTGATCACTGTTCGACTTGGCCCTTCCTGCAGGGTCACCCTAGATTTTTGCCTTCACTTACTTAACCCATGTTTGTTGGATTCTTAGACTCTGTGCACTTTACCCCTGCTAATCAGTTGTAAAGTGCTTGTGCTCTCTCCCTTAAACATGGTAAAATTGGCCTACACCTGATTGACACATTTAGTTTACTTTTAAGTCCCTAGTAAATGGTACTACATGGACATACCCAGGGCCTTTAATTAGATGCTAGTAGTGGGCTGCAGTACTCCTTGTGCCACCCCCTGAAGTAACATTGTAAAACACGTCCCAAACCTGTCACATTTCGACCTTGCCAAATAAATCTTTTTCCAGTGTTAAACCTTCCTTTTAAATATATATAAGTCAACCTATGGTAGGTCCTAACCCTAGGGCAGGGTGCATTGTATTTAAAAAGTAGAACATGTGGGTATAAGTTTTACATGTCCTGACAGTGAAAACCTCCTAAAGTCGTTTTTCATTGTTGTAAGGTTGTCTCTCCCATATAATAACACTGGGTCACCTTCTTACACTTAATTAATAAGTTTGGGACCAGATAGAGAAATGCTGTTTCCACTCAAATGAATTGCAATTTAAAATACTCTTCAATTGTTACTATTCTGAAAGTACCATTAATAGAAAGTTGGCATTTTTCTACTTAAACCAAATATGCCTTTCTAGCAGTGTCCATGGCCACATGACTGTGAATGGCTCTTCGGTTGTAGGTTGTGTATTCTTTCCAGGCATTGGGATAAAAGAGGCCTTCGTGTGAGGGAAGTGGGTCTTTCTGACATGATGGCTGAGGAGGAGCTGTACCTTGCCCTGGTCACACTTGAAGGGGCCCTGCCTGCAACACACACAAAGGAACCTGACACCATGCCTGCCCACGCCTTTGTCACCCTAGACAGTTTGGAGTGAGGACCAAGGTAAGGGGAAGAATTGACCAGAAGCTGTTTTAGGGGTATGCCAAGGAATTCCCAGACAAAAAGGGTGGAACCAGGTACAAAGGTGGAACCTTCTGAACCTCTCATTAGAACACTCCTTCACCTGTGGAAGATTCAAAAGACAGAAGAAGGACTGCCCGCTGTCTGAAGAAGGAAGATTGCACCTGCTTGCCTTGAACCCAGGCTCTGCAGAAGTGACTGCAAAGGTCAGTTGGCAGACCCTTGGCTCTGTTTGAGCTACAGGGACACAGTAAACATCCAGAAGCCTCCCTGCAACTGCCCAGCTGAACAGCACCAATTGAACCTGCCTGCGTCCTGCTGCTGGCTTCTGATGGAGTGAGTAGTGACCCCCCCAAAAGGTGCCCCCCAGGTCCTGGACCCTAGGCTGGCATTCGAGGATACTTCTCTTTACCTCCAGGTGAAAAATCCAGAAGTTTGGGCTCCTTGCAACCGTGCCATGGACTCTTCGCACTGAATATTGACCACCCACGAAGACTGCCATCACAAAGCTCCGGCGAGACCTGCACATCACGCCAACAGCAACCACCCGCAATGACTGCCACTGCAAGGTTTCAGCAAAACCTTCACTTTGTGGCAACAACCCGTGATGACCACAAATGCGAAGCTCCAGCAATGACTAGCTCGTCACAACAAAATAGTGACTGTTCGCGACACCCGACCTGCTCCTTGCGACGACTTTCCGCGGCCCCTGGCAATGCAAATGGCAGTTCCTTGTGCTGACTTCAGAAGATAACTTTTCTGCGGGACAAACCTGGGCTCCATCACGGTCGGCCTGAACTTGTGACTTTATCCTGGTCCAGCACAAGATAACTTATTGGTTCTACTTATTGGATGTTTGTCATTTTAGTGTCATTTTATTTATTATATGTTGTTCTGTTTGTCTAAATTGATTTGAGATTTTTTTGTGTTTTGTTTTCACTTTATTATTGTTTGAGTGCTCCAAAAATACTTTGCACATTTCCTCTAAGTTAAGCCTGACTGCTTTTAAGCCGAGCTACCAGAGGGTTAAGGACAGGTTTATTTTGCACGACAGACCTACTAATCAGGTCAAAGTTTATTTGAGGTATTTTATGCATGATGGGCCTGATTTAGGGTGTGGTGTATGGTGCTTTTTTCCCAGAGCGTGCTGTTTCTGTCCATCACTACCAGGTTTTTCCTGGCGGTGAGAGGCAGAAAAAAAGGCTTTATACCGTTCACCTTAAACAGGGCAGGCAGTGTAAGGGCCTTTTTCTGATGATCCCTTCTCCATCAGGCCATTGGAGGAAGCTCCATTTCCATTGATGAAGCCAACGGAGGCTACATCGACAGAAAGGGTAAGGTCTGATCGTTTCTAAATGAGGTGGGAGAACATAGAGAGGTTTCATTACAAGCCTCTTGTGCCACCGGTACGTCACTTTTTCCCATATAAAAAGTGATGCACCTGCAGCGCAAGGGGCTTATAAATAAGCCCCAGAATTTGTTAGACCACATACTCTGTCACATTTTAAATCAGGCCCTGTATATCTTTCTGTATACTTGAAGTATTTCTATAGTGCTGGTCAGCAGAAAGCAAGTAGCAGTCTTTTTATAAAACAGCAGAAATTATAGAAGATATTAAGAATTAATTGCATGAGGCAGTTATGTAAATTTCAGTAACAATAGAATGCAAGACGATGAAAGTAAGCAACTGAATAAAAATTCATATCAACAAATCAGAAATTGTGACATAAAACCCAATTAAAGATTAATACAACAGGGGTATGCATCTGATTATCTCAGATGTGATCTAAAAAGATGGGGTATCGAATTTTCATGGAGGACATAAGGTTTGTCTCAGTTCTTAAAGCGCTTGCAAGAGTTTTGCAGAGGCTTGTTGCATCATCGGTGGAGGATCCATTCAATGCAAGATGCAAGTTGGATTCAGGGGGTTTTGAATGTAGCTTAACTAAGCTGACTGAATATTGGGGGACAAAAGACAAAATGCCATTTCCATATTCAAGTAGCAAACATTTTGGTATATGGCAGTTCTTTTAAGATGGTCAGAGCTGAGGGGATGCTAGATTTTATTATTCAAAGCAAAGAATTCTGGCTAATTGGGTAATCCTGTTGATAGGGGGTAACAATGGTGAGGGTTTGTCAATGGTGAGGCCCAATGGACTTACTGTGGGGGTAAAGAGAGGGGCCAAAGCCATCTATACTGAGTTGAATGAGAAAGCTGGGGTCAAATGTGTTTTTAATCTTGGTATGAGGAGGACGAACTGTGTTTTTTGCATTTTAACATTAATAAACTAGTTTGACTTCTACTGCTAATGGTTTAAAAGACAGACTCTGAGGATAAGAATGCCTTAAATGGATCATGTCTTTAAGTCGAGTTGTGTGTCATCTGCATACTGTTGAATAGTAACACCAAAGACCAACACCATTAGAGAGTTGAGGAGCTAAAGATGTAAATTAAACATTGTCTGAGACAGAATACAGCATCTGCTATGCTTAGACTGGCATGCACAGAGCCACTGTTGGCACTGAAACTGGGAATGAGTGCAGGAAAAGGTGAGACCCTGGAAATGTTTTGGTATAGGGAAGTATGAAGGGGGAAGTGCTGGGATTTGTTCAAAGGAAAGGCAAATAAAATAGTTGCAGGGATGTTAGAAATTGGGTCTCTAGTTGGCAGAGGTATGCACCATGTCTCAGCAGGGACAACAATCCTAGTCAGGGTAAGCTAGATACACACTAAGTGATAACCTGTGATCATCTTCTGGTAGCTTGGCACAGAGCAGTCAGGTTTATCTAAAAGAGGCAATTTATAATGTTTTTGTGCAACACACACACACACAGTAACACCACGAAAACACTCCACACAGGTTTAAAAAAGTGGAGAATAATATTATGAGTAAAACAAGAGCAAAACAATAAAAATCCAATGAGTAGAACTGGAATTATGCATTTTTAAAGAATAAATCAAAAAGTAGTGCATAGAAATCAATAGTGCTAAGCGGTTACTTGAGGTCGCGCTGGACCTGGGCAAATCCAAAGTTCAGGCAGATTGTGACGGAGGGCTGGCCAGCTTTAGGACTCAGACAAGTCCTGCTCAGAAAGTACCTTGGATGAAGCAAGCGTCGACATCAAAGACTCATCGATGCAAGGAGTCAAGGAGGAGCAGTGTTGTCGTTATCCCGTGGATGGATGTGAAGTGTCAGCAACGATCTGCACAGTCGATGAAGGCGTTGTCGGTGACCCCTTTATGATGCAGGTGCTGCATCATCATCGGGCCATGCTGCCTGCCATCGTCGTGCCGCGCAGTCCGGCAAGGCTATGTCGTCGATCGGCCCCTTCGTCGCCGCCGAAGGGCAATGGGTTGGCTCAGATCTGCACAAAGTCATCACTGTGTCGATTTTGATGGTTCTGGACAGAATAAATCACCTTTCAAGAGCCCAGGACTGGATTGGCACCACTTGGCATGCCAGGGCTTGCAGATGGCAGAGTCCAGGTGCTGTTGTAGAGCTGAAGGAAGTCTTTGATCGCCCTGAGAATTCAGAACATGGGGCAAGCCAGCAAGCCCTTGGAGTCACTCTGGGTTTAAGTGAGATGGGTCCAGTCCTTGTTCTCAGCAGGGCAGAGATCAGCAGGCAGCAGGGCAGCTCAGCAGAGCAGAAAGCAGTTTCTTTAGAGCAGCAGTCGGGCAAAGGGGCTTTCCTTGTGGCATATTAGACTTCACTCCTGGCAGAGATCTTCACAGGTCCAGTAGCGTACTGTCTGGGTAGGGACAGAGCCCCAGTACTTATACCCAAATGTGCCTTTGAAGTATGGGTGACTTCAAAGCATGCCCTTGAAGCTCACTGGTCCCTTTTCATCACAGTATTGTCTGCCAGCCTACCTTTGGGGGGTAATCAGCCCTTTGTGTGGAACACAGGACACTGCCTATTCAGGCATAAGTGTTAGCTCCCCCTCCCTCTTCCTGCCCAGGAAGAGCTATCAGAATTCAGATGAATGCAGATGAGTTCTCTGTCAAACCCACCCTTCCTGTGTTTGTGGCTGTCTAGAAGAATGCACAAAGTGTAGCTGCCACCCACCCCAGACGTGTATTGGAACCAGGCTGCAGGTACACAGAGCAAGAGCAGAGAAATGTCCACTTTCTAAAAGTGGCATTTCTAAAATGGTAATGTTAAATCCAACTTTACCAGTAAAGAGGATCTATCAATACCATTCCAAAGATATGAAACATGATGCAGCTACTCCTTTCTAATCAGGAATTACAGCTAAAAGTGTTTTAAGGATTTCCCAATGCTAGCCTATGAGAGGAGCAGGAATCACAGTAGTGAAAAACTAATTTAGCTGTTTGTCACTAAAAGGACATGTGAAACTTACCAGTACATATCCTACCTCTTAGTAACACAGTACCCTGCCGTTAGGCCTACCAAGGGCCTAACTTAGGGGTGACGAATGTGTAATAACAGGGGAGTTTAAGGCTTGGTAAGTGATTTAAAATGCAGTGTCGAAGAGTCAGTAAACTGCACACACAGGGCTTGCAATATCAAGCCTGAGAAAGGTTCAAAAGGTCACTTGTGTGGGAAGCACTACCAGAGCTGCAGACCCACCAGTAGCATTTAGATTACAGGTCCTGGGTATATTGTACACTTTACAAGGGACTTATAAGTAAACTAAATATGTCAATCAGGTATACACCAATGTCACCATGTTTAGGGGAGAAGCACATGCACTTTAGCACTGGTCAGCAGTGGTAAAGTGATCAGAGTCCTAAGGCCAACAAAAAGATACAACCAAAAGTGAAGGCAAGCAGGCAAAAGGTTTGGGGGAAGATCATCCTAAGGATAACAGGTCTAACAGGGGAGTTATGCAGGTAAGGGATAACACAGAGCAGGGCTCTCTAGGGAAGAAAGACAAGGAGTTCTGAGACAATGGGAAGGGATAGATAACAGCGACAGCGTACAAATAAACCAAAAAGGTAATGAATGCAAGCCCTAAGTTAAATTCATCTGGATCTCCCTCTGACTCTCCTTTGTCATAAGTAAAATGTGGAAGAAAAGTGAAGTGAAGGTGGCAAGGCATCAGGTATGACCTTGTTGAACATGCCATGTCTCTACTTCTTGCATTGGTCTAACAACTAGCAACCAGATAGATCTGGTTAACGAAAACCAACTTGACAACTCCATTTTTTATTGATCGCATTTTATTGAAACATTTTTAAAGAACATAGCCAGGCTTGAATGCAGCTACTACCACACCTGGGCACTAGATTGTAAAACACCATTTACAGGTTAACAGAAAAACCATGCACTCATGTTTTACATTTGGAAAATAATAAATTACAAATAACCCCCCTCCTCCCCATGGACAGCAGAGAATTTGCATTGTAAAACTGAAGTAAAGGTATACCCAGTTCCATCAATATAGGAATTCATCTATACATGGTCCACTTCTGGAGAACCCATGCCCGTTAAAAGCAGATCAATATTTTGAGTCCAGGGGTGTCAGCCCTAGTGGTCACATGAGTCATGTTCAGTTGTGGACGTGCTTAAATAAGGGGGACCATATCAAGGTAAAGCACTTGTGACACCCAGCTGAACCACAGGATCGTTTTCTAAAAGGCTAGCAGCTTTTTACAGTTTAGAATATAACCCAGAGTAGAAAGCTCCATATGACTTCAGGTGCTATACATTGTTTAATGCCATACGGGTATAACCCAAAAGAACTCTGTCTGCTACTCAAATGGCTTGGACTCAAGGGAAAGGCAGTCCCAGTAATTCTACATATGGTGTGTATGTAATTGGGTATCCTAACACTGTTTAATTATCCATAATACCATGGTCCAAAATGTCCTCACTTTTGGACAAGTCTATCATATATGTAAATGCATACACTATCCGAGATCTCCAACATACTTTTGACACTCCTGGGATACATAGCCTTCAAGTGTTGCAGTGTCAAATACCAACAAGTATACACTGTTCTGTATGGTGGGCACTCATAAACATATCAGCTCCATTTTATACTGTTTCCTGAAGCTTTGATGGTCAGGTGGCTAGCACTTTTTAATCATGCTTTTTAGACAGGTTTGCCTCACATAAATCTGCTTCCGCACAAACGTTATGCTCTTCTTCTCTAGTGGCTGTAAATTAATCAAGGTTCTTTGAAGCAACCTTACTATAGTAACAGGTGTCTAATAAAGAATGCAATATTCTGAAGCCTTTTATAACTTAACTAAATATTGTTTTCTTTCTGATTCCTTTCAGCGGTTTCGGTAATGAGATACAGCGCATCAGCCTTTGGATTTGCTGTAAGTTGTATGACTCCTAAATGAATTTATTACTTTATGTTTCTAAAGCACCCCTAAAAGGCATGCTGTCTATACATACATATATATAGTTATGTGAATATGTACTTAACATTTTGAACTAAAAAAACACAGAAATGTATAAGTTATAGTTAGCAGAGCTAATTATAACTTGTGCCCCTGCCATGCATTCTTATGACCTCACATATTACATCACTCATGACATGTTCTTCGTCATCATTTACGACATCACTGACGAAATTATTTACTTCAGGACAGGGGACTAAGTCCCTGAGTCCTGTAATGGCTGCCTGCAACATTTTTCTCATGTTGCTGGCAGCCAATCAGAACATTCGCTCCCGCGGGAGCCTAACTCCTACGGCAGTGAATTGGCCCAAGGAAAAAAAAGCTCTGTGGGCCAATCAGAATGCTCTATTTTTAAACTGGTGCTCCCGCAAGACTCTCGCAAGCTTCTAGTGGACCCAACCGTCCAGATGTACAAATATTTTTGAACCATAATTTCTCAAAAACTACAGAACGGATTTACACCAAATCACAAAAAGCTTCCAGTCAAATTTGTAATTCCGTTCAGCAGTTTTTGCGGTAGCGCTTCTTAAAGAAGTCTATGGAAAATGCATTTTGGGACACTCCTTTTTTCTCGACCCCCACTTGACGGATCACCTAGAAACTTTCCATGCACAAGCTAGGCAAAAAAGAGCACGTTTTTAAAAAAGCTTTGTGGAGATTTGTCAAATGGTGCCAAAGTTATTATATATATATATATATATATATATATATACATATATATATATATATATATATATATATACATATACATACATATAAATCCAGAACTCTTTTAGTCTAAAAACAGACAGCGCATCGCTTTCACGGAAATGCTCGCATTGCTTTCACGGAAATGCTCGATTCAAAAGTATTATTATCGTTAGGGACGGAAGACACCCAATGCATTTTGGCACAAAGTTTTGGTCACAGGACCCTTGACCAAGGCTTTGTGCCGAAACGCGTTGGGTGTCGCCCATCACTAATGATAATAAAACATTTGGATTGAGCATTATCGTGGGTGTGCTGCGTGGTCTGTTTTTAAACTAACAGAGTTCTGGATTTAAATTTGTTTGGCTTCCCCCACCAAATGGAGCGGCACCACTGCTGTGAAGGTCTCTATGATGATGTTTGGGAGGAGTACTGGTGTGTGTATATATATATATATACTATTTATTACCAGTGTTGAGTGTGGGGGACACCATTAGAGAGAGTGTCACAGTTTATGGGTAGTGGTGCACCTGTATAAATATATCTTTAGTTATACATTATATGACATAAATCATGAAATATTGTTTTGGCAAAATAATGTTTGGATATTTTTCTAAGATGAAATTGGAAGGTGTCAATATGCAATTAGAAAAAATGCAGGTTTTAAATCATTACAACTTTGCAGACTCATTGATTTGATGTAAATAAATCTTAATTTTATCATTGACTGTAGCTTTTATTTTTTACCTCTCGCAGTTTGATGCAGTTCTAGATGTGTTGTCATCAGTGATAGTACTGTGGCGTTACAGCAATGCGGCTGCAGTTCATTCTGCCCATCGGGAGTACATGTAAGTACCTTTTATACTGAGATATTCGATAAAATCTTGACTAAAAGTTGTGCAAACTGAACATCAGGACATAACCACCAAATATTTTAAAAATGTTATTCTGATTTTATTAACCTGCCAGCCTTTGGCCACTTCTGTATGCAAACCAATCATCAAGACAAATATTACTGTTTCTGCAGCAAAAATTCTAAATACTTTCAGATACTATTTACTTGACCTTGAAATTGAAACCATCACTTTGTGAGATGACTTGAAATTGAATGCTAGATCATCACATGACGACTTTTAAAAATCACAATATCCACATTGAAACTATCTTCGCAGCACTCCCTTGCTTCTTTTAAAGGTGAACTTTCTTTAATTGAAGTCTGAATGCCCCACAATGAAAACTCTGAAATCAAAGTACAAACCTAATTGACTATTTTGTCATCTCAAGCGTCGGCAAATACTTCAAGCAAATTTGAGCAGCTGGTGGATAATTATAGTTATAAATTACCTATAAAACAATTTGCATTTAATGATATATTTTAGTAAAGCAACATCATTTCTAATAACCAGTTCTAATTCTAAGTCTAAGTTAACTTGGACTACGTAAAAAAACGTCTAATTCATGTTGAAGTTATGTCTAAACATCTGTCTGTCAGTAGCTTCCATCATTCTTTAAACATTACTTACCATTTGTTGGTATTTACATTTTGTGCATTGTGCACAATGGTTGGAGGGAATTCAGCTGTCCATTATGAGTCATAACAGAGCCCAGTAGACTTTCATGTTCAATCAATGACATGCTAGAGGCAAGTCACTACCTGATAGCATTTTACAGGAGTGGGGTTGAGTGGCTAAGGAAGTTCCTTGGGTGTACCCCAAGGATCAGCAATAAGCCCACCTTTATTTAATATGTGTCTAAGACCGTTGGCAAAGCTGATCAATCATAGGTGGGCTATCTTTGTGAATTATGCTGAGGATACACAGCTTATAATATTGGTTGATCCAAAGGACTCATCCCCTTACAATAGTTTCTATCAGTGCATGAGGGATGTTGCATGTTGGCTAACAGTGAACCTTCTTAAATTCAATGAATACAAAACAGAGGTACTCTGTTGCTCAGCAAATGAGATGCCAGGACCATTGTCTAAATACTTCTGACCTCCACAATCAAATTTCCCACAGTCAGCATCCTCTGAAGTTCAGAACCTTGAAATTTTCTTTGAAAATGACTTATTTCTGACCTCAGATGTCAATAAGCTATCTTCTACATGTTTTGCTCTCCTTAAAACACTGAGGAAACTATTACCTTTCCTACTGGCGGAACACAGAGTTCTGATTGTTCAGGCTACCATCCTTAGTTGATTAGACTACAGTAATGTGATATTATTGGGTGCTTCTGACAAACTGATTAAAAGGCTCGGGCGTATCTAAAATGCAGCAACTTGGTTAGTATTATATCTCCCATGAAGGGGGTCCATATCCTGTGCTTTAAAAAAGCTGCATTGGCTACCAGTAGGAAAAAGGATCATTTTTAAAACATTGAGTATGGCGTACACGGCTGCACATAGGATGGGTCCTGTCTATTTAAGAAACAAGCTCAAGAACTATCAAACTGGTCACCAATTAAGGTCAACTGAAGCAGTTTTACTGGGCCAGTTAAATCTGAAACTCTCCCGGTTCGGAGTAAGAGCATTTTCAATACAAGCAGTATGCCTGTGGAATACCCTACCAAAGGCACTGCGGGAATAACCTGATCTTTGGCAGTTCTGGAAATCCTTTAAAAACTGGTTGTTTACTAGGTCGGAGTGGAGATTAGATTAACCAGCCGTTCGTAATGGCAAGTGCCAGGACACCTTACAGGCAATTGTGGACTTTAGAAATATAATAAATAATACTAATAATAATACTACTAATACTGCTACAAATAATAATTACTATTATTATTCTTATAAAGTTCTCCCCAAGGCATTGTTTTCCTTTTGTGAATCACCACCAAAACTATATTTTGTTTATTGGAGGATACATGAAAGGTATCTGTGCTGGCTTCTTTTTAGCATTCAGCCAACTGAGGTCATTTTTGCCTTTGTTCCTCAGGTAACATTGACACAGATATGTTGGCGCTATAGTAAAGACCTTCCGGGTCATCCCTAATGCAAAGTGATAACAAGCATTGGCAATGCTAATATGTCTGCTGTATAAATGAAAGTGCCTCTCCAATCACTAATGAGTTTAGGTGCTTAATAACTAACAATATATGCACTCTGTCAACCATCCTTTCACTTACATATCTATTTATCCACCCACTGACTCATTATTGCATTCACCTGCTCATCTACTCACAATGGAATGCACACACAGATTCAACCAGCATATGCAGAAAAAGGAAAAAAAGGAAAAAGAAGGTGCTACCATCTAAATATGGCAGATATAAGCTTGACATAAACATGAGTTTAAATTAAACATAGAATTGGATGGCAACTTGGAATGGTATTGTACAGAATCTAGCCACAGTGTAATATGAATCTCCCCTTAAAGGCCCATTGACTTTAATACATGCTTTTCACAATAAATATGTCATCCTTACTGTCTTTGTCAAAAGTTTTCATAATAAGCAGATCAAACAACAGGCACATGACATAAGCCATCAAGCATATAGTTATACAAATAAAAATATCTATACAATTACAGTTTGCAAAGCAATATACATCCACTCCTAAGAGGGCCTAAAAGGGTTAACCTAGTGCAAATGTTCTACACATACCTACTACTGTAATCTGTGTAGTAAAAATTTACTCATAAAGGCCTGTTGGCTTTGATATATGCATTTTGCAATAAATAATTCAGGCTTATTGCCTGTGTCGTATACATTTTCATTACAAAATAGAAATCAGGTCTCTGACACATGACATAACTTTTTCCACCAAACCAATCAGGCATACAACCGCTATCATTAGCTGTTACCATAACCAACTCAGGCCTACAGTATTAAGCATAAGTTTTTCCATGGGGCATCAATCAGGCATACCGTCATAAAATCATCAATATGTACAAAATTACATTTGGCAAAACAAAATGCAGTGCTACCGTGGGCAGCCTAACACTTTCCTTGCAGCAGACACTTTTTCATCAGTTGATTTTTGTTTTTGTGTCTTAGTGCCAGGATAGACATAATAAGTGGAGGCATGCGGTCTACAAAAGCCCCCCGCCTCCCCAAATAAATAAATATATTTTGAGGAAATTCAACATAACAAAATACCTGTCTAGAGGCTTTATCAATTTATAATAATAATCTACCTTTAAAGGCCTATTGGTTTTATCATATGATCTCTTTATTAGCCAAGCCTACTGCCTTTGTCATAACTTTCCATAATAAACAGATCAGACTTCATCATTAGCTCGTCATAAAATAACAATTAAAAATATGTACGCACCTTAATTTGACAAAACAATATTCAATCATAATTAGGATTTACACTGCGCAAACCATCTATCACCAGGGTTTGTCAAAGGGGTTAACCAACAACCACCCCATTGCCGAATACATTAATCTGTGATATTCCATATAATGGAAATATTTTTTATATGCTATTGAACAGTGTATTAACAATCCACCCTTAAAGGCCAACTGCTTTTAACATATGCCTTGCACAATAAAAATGTTAGGTCTGCTGCCTTTGATGTAGCATTTTACTATAAACAGATCAGTCGTGATCACTAGTTTGTCACCATAGCCAACTCGCGCCTAGTGTATTGAGTATAAGCTTTTCCACAAGGCAGACAGTGCAATACAAGTACACTTTTTCCATTGTAGCACACGCCTTCTGCCCAATCAAAACTTGTCGAGAAGATCAAGACGTAGGTGGGGCCTTTGCCCATCTATGAGTAATTCTTCTTAAATCTCTCTTTCTAGTGATCACATTACATCTAGGACAGCTATGCATTCGTACCAGGCCCAAAAATCAGCATGTGGGAACAAGTATTAATAGTTTGTAGTATGTGTGGGCCCATGCATACTAAAAACTATTAACACTGAGTGAAATTTAATAGCATTTTTAAACAAAAGTGCAGATAATTGCTGAATTTCATTTTATGCAAAATGTCTCCTGTATTTTAATTGCGTGCGTCCTAAAAACTTCACTTGATTTTACTATTTGATGAACAGACAAAAATGGAAATAGCTAGCTTTTTGGCATAACTTAAATTACGTGCTAGTCATCAGATATCGATTTTATGAAATATAAATTATAAATATTAGGTCAATGTCGTCACTTTTGAAAATGTCCCATTCCTTCCAGGAATTTGTTGCAGATTGTTTTTGTGGAAACAGTTTCCTTTCATTATTTTTTCATTTCGGTTCATTCAGTTTTCATTGTAAATCATACTTTGTTGTCCAACAAGCTGGGAAGATAATACTTTCCATGTAAGTTCCCAATTTCATTCTCTTGCATTTGGGGAAAAATGTTTCGAATTTTCAATATAAAAGCTGTCTGGCAGTGTTTTGAAGTGAATTGTCAATATAAAACGTATCTGGCAGTGTTTTGAAGCGAAAACTCGTTGTCATATGTGGGTTCTGTCTGTAATGAGCTTTGTCTGAGCTATGGTTCTAGCTGATAGATATACTATCCAAGGGGCAGTCAAGATGCAGCATATTGGCAGTGGCGGCTCGCAGAGGTAATGCTGTGGGGCGGTGAGGCGGGGCGGTGAGGCGGGGCTGGGTGGGTGTATAGTGGAGTCCGACATACGACGGCAAAGGTGAAAGTAAATAAATGAATAAATAAAACCACTTACCTTGCGCTCGCCGCATCCCCGACTCGGCGATGCGGCGAGTGCAAGGTAAGTGGTTTTATTTATTGATTTCTTTACTTTGATCTTTGCCGTCATATGTCGGACTCCACTACCCCCCCACCCGCCCCCGCCCCGCCTCAACACCCCACAGCATTACCTCTGTGAGCCACCACTGCATATTGGCATTGCATGTCTGCTTGATTTACAATGGGGGCCAAATTCTACAAAATAGACAAAACATCAACCTGTGTTTCCTTCTCTATGTAATAGTGAAGTGTATGTGTGATGAACCTCTGTTTCACCTCTTCTACGTGCAAACATAATTTAGTAATAATATTCCAAACCATCGTCTTAGAGTCTTTATAGAACGATTTCTTTTTTGAGAGCACAAGTGCAAAAAATAAAAATAATTATCACTTATCCTTATAATACATGATTGTATTCGTTTATTGGTGCAGTAAATGACATTATTTATTGCTGTGAAAGTGATTTATGAATTGATGCATTCATAAATATACAGTGTACACATTAGATAGCATTGTGCAGTGAAGAAAGAGCATAGAAGCGTATAGAATAGTGCATTTATACATACCTGATGTTTAACAGTTTAGGTTTATATTATTATTATTATTATTATAACATTTGTAGAGCGCTACTGTTACCCGTAGGTGTCCTGGCGCTATGTGAAATCTTACCCGAGGATCGAACCAGTGTCATTCTAATCAGTGAACAGCCAGGTTTTTAAAGCTTTTCGAAAGGCCAAAAGGCTCGACATACCTCTAAGATATAGGGGAAGCTTATTCCACGCTTTGGCTGCATTAGCTACAAAGCTTTTTCCACCCCAGGTGGCCTTTTTTACAAATGGCACATAAACCAGTTTGGCATCAGATGAGCGCAATAGTCTGTTTGGCGTATACCAATACAGCCGCTCTTTTAAATCGGCCGGCCCGTCTCCATAAAGTGCCTTGTGAACCAGACACATTGCCTTGAACATAGTACGCTTCCTTACAGGCAACCAGTGCAATTTCCGAATTTCTTTCGCTATTGAAGCGTATTTTGGGATGCCCGACACCAGTCTAGCAGCCGCATTCTGAAGGAGTTGCAACTTCTGCAGAGAGCCTTCCTGAATATTGAAATACAAACTATTACAGTAATCCAGTCTCGACATAGTGAGAGCTGTGATAACTGTTTTACGACATTCTGTAGGTAACAGTGGCAGAATTTTCTTGCATGACCTCAGAGCGAAAGACGTAGCAGAGACCACCGAGTTAAACTGGTCTTTAAAATTGAGCTTCTGGTCCACCCACACACCCAGGTTTTTAACCTTCCTGTTGGGTGCGGGAAGAGGGCCCAGGGAGTCTGGCCACCAATCTGGAGTCCAAAAATTAGGATCATTCCCAAAGCATACCACCTCCGTCTTACTGAAGTTTAGCTTAAGGCAGTTTTGGGCCATCCAGATCCCTACGGCATTCATGCACTCCTTAAAATGAGCTGCCGTGCTCTTTGACTCAGCTGGTAGAAGAGACACCACAATTTGAGTATCATCCGCATAAGTAGTTAGACTGAACCCAAATGACTGAATAAGGGGCGCCAAAGAGGACACATATATATTAAATAGTGTCGGACTCAGTGAGGAGCCTTGCGGGACCCCACATGGTAGTGAAAAAGGTTTAGACACAAATTCCCCCAACATTACCCGCTGACTCCGGTTTGACAAGAATGATCTTAGGAGTCTCCAGGCCGAACCCTGTACCCCAATCTCCTGCAGCCGGTCCATCAACAAAACGTGATGGACCGTGTCAAATGCTGCAGAAAGATCTAACAAGATCAGAGCAGCCTTGCCACCTTGATCTAGAATGGTCCGTATCTCTTCAGTAGATTTCAAGAGGGCAGCTTCGGTGCTGTGTCCCCCTCGAAAACCATACTGAGTTTGGTCCAATGCTTGTGTAAACTCGAGAAATTGGCTAAGTTGCGTATTTAAATTTCTCTCGATGATTTTAGCAGGTACCGGAAGTCTGGATATTGGTCTAAAATTGTTAGGGTCTTTTGTATCAAGATTCGGTTTCTTCAGAAGGGGGAGAATAGAGGTTTTTTACCAGTCTAACGGAAATTGTCCCTCTGAGTACATCAAATAAAAAATGGGTGTCAAAACTTGAGAGACTGGCTCTGCCGCTAACTTTAATATCGCTATCGGGCAAGGGTCCAAAGGGGACCCAGATTTCACCTGCATAATAAGATGACCAGTTTCTGTAACTGTAAGCTGGGCAAATTTGTCCAGTAGCACTTTCTTTTCCAGATGTGGGTCAGCAATTAGGCCCGCCGTATTCTTAGGGGTAACATTAGAGAAAGTGGAGAAAATGGCATCCACTTTCTCATAGAAGAAACTGGCCAATTTTTCGCAAAGATCTTGACTAGGCGTAGATGTACTCGCCACTGGATTGGCCAGCCTAGTGACTGTATTAAATAGTTCCCTAGCTGAATTATTTGCTCTGTTAATCTTCATGGAAAAAAATAAAAGCTTTGCCTGGTGAGTCTGCTGTTTGTATATGGCAAGACCCCGTTTATACTCCTCCTTATCAGTATCCTTGTACTCTGTTCTCCATCTTCTCTCCAAGTGTTTACAAATCAATTTTCTTTCTCTGAGTTCTTGTGAATACCAGGAAGCAGAGGGCAGCCGTCTGGTGGGATAGAACATTTTTCTAGGAGCAAGCATGTTCCCTGCTGTTTCTAGCCAGCTAGTGTAGGAACGTGTTGCCTCTTCTAAATTTGAGGGAGACATAACTGCAGTCTTATTGAGAATATCACACAAATCCTCCGCCACTAATTTATTCCACACCCTTTTCACCAGTTTTTTTTTTTACTGGCTTTTGAGATTGGCGCTTGGGAATGGTGAGATTAAATAAAACTGCTCTGTGGTCTGACCATGGAAGCGGAATGATATTGGTGACTAGTAACTGAAGATTATTAGAAAAAATACCATCCAGTATATGTCCTGCCTGATGAGTCACATCAGTCACCAGTTGCTCTAAATTACTACACTTCATTAAATCTAACAATTTGGCTGTGTCTGGGTCGAAGAAGGTTTCCAAGTGGAAATTAAAATCGCCTATATTGTTTGAGATTACTCCCCAGGCAGAATGAGTGGTATAAACTTGGGTATTTAATTTATAAAACATCTTTTATCACTTGTACAGAAATATCAATTCAATTCAATAATCTTTATTCGATCATACCAAGGTTGATCATAAAAGATAAACACATTACAAAATACACAGGTTAGAAAAAAACAACAAATATGTAAAATATTTAAAATATGTTAAAAAGTACATGCTACAATATAACACCTTTTAAACATTTTGCTAGTAAGACATAAAATACAATATTACATCGAGCAATTTATACAACAGACTATGTGAGCCACGGAATAAAGTGCAGTTTAGAATGAACGACAATTAGTTAGAATAACTTGGGGGCCGATTACGACTTTGGCGGTTTTACTCCCACACCGCCCTGGCAGCAGTTCAGAAAATGCCACCAAGCCAGCGGCATCCGCCCGCCGTATCATGACTTTACTGCGGGGCTGGCGGTGACTGGGTGGCAGAGTCATGGCGGTGGTACACTTTGGCTCTGATAATGAGCTTGAAGCCATTGCCAGCCATGCTACACTACCTCCAGTCAGTCTGGCACACTGCTTCCTTGCATTATGTTGTACAAGAGAAACAGTGGCCACACCCGACCCGAAAGCATTGGAGGTGAAAACATGAGCACAAGTGGAAAACATAAAAGCCAACACATCCCTAATCTAAACTGAGTCAATAAGGTATGTTCATACACGTTCTGCACAAAAAGTAAATAAGGAGCAATCCCCACTGCCATCTGAACCAAAGAATAGTCTCTTAAAGCTGGCTTCACCACCTCCACAGCCTCATAGTAGCCTGCCTGTGCTTAAAGAAGCAGTCCTGGACCCAGGCTTTGTCTTTTTTGATAATGGTATCTGGGTTTTCAAACAAGTATGCACAACTCAAGGCCGAAGTGTTGTACGTTATATACTTTAGCCACGGGATGATCTCATAAAAGACAGGCTCTAACAACAGCCCAATTAAGCTCTGCTTCCTAGTTCATCCAAATCGAACACCAGAGAACCGAAGGAGCCACCTTAATGAGAGCTTGAACGTACTCTAAGCCTAGTTCTTGATGCAGAGAAAAATGAAGGGTTATAGGAGGGACCCCCAGCAGGCGTCGGCAAAATCTGTTTTCCTCCACTTGAACAGACCCAACATCTCTGTAGCCCCATAACCCCATATCCCCATATCATCCGTCACAGTCGGGATGTGTTTCCTTTTATAGATTTCTAAGATCGGGGCGACAGATTTTCTACCAATACAGGCAGGAAGGGAAAAAAGTAGTTCCAACAGCACAAGAGAAATGAGTCAGTCTGCTTCTAAGGCAAGCAGACCACGTGCAAGCATCATCAAAATCCAATCCACGAAATGGAAAAAAGCTCATCCTATCCAATTTTTTCCCTCCTATTCTTAGAGTATGAGTTTTGGTGTTTCTAGTGCCACACACCATTATAAACGTTTTTGGGAAATTGGTATCCAAATTAAGCCCCTTCATAAATGCCATGAAATTGGAGATCAAATTCTTCAGGCCGTTAGCCATTCTTGTGAGAAGCGTCACGTCGTACACGTATAATAATGCGGGCACATCCATTTTCTCAACACGTGGTGCGTCCGCCCCGGCAGTCATCAGTGTCCTCTCCAGATCATTCATATAAAGTAAAAAGAGAATGGGGGCAAGTACAGAACCTTGACGTATTCTGCTATTGACTTTGCAAGGTGCAGTACACTCACCAGCCTTCGCGATTCACACTGCAGCCAAAAGATCCTGGTGGAGGAGTCTTAGGAAGGAGACCAGACCCACCTCGATGTCCATGGATACAAGTATAACCCATAGTTTAGACCTGTTGACACAATCAAATGCACTTGATAAGTCCATGAATGCAAGATGGATGGGGGTGCTCTTTGCATATTTATATTAGCCACGATAGGATGTAAATTAAGCCACTCTGTGATTGTCCCAAGGCCCTTCCTAAACCCATATTGCACCCAAGAGAGGATATTATTCTGACTTAGCAAGGAAAGAAGCCAATCCAATATAACTCTTCCAATTATTTTGGTTGTAGAATCAAGCAGGGATATCTGTCAGTAACACCTTGGGTCATGGGCATTACCCTTTTTAAAGATAGGTATGACAATTGACATACTCCAAGAAGGCAGGGTCCCCTCCCGACAAACTGAGTTAAAGACACTAGTAAGCACAGTGGTCCTAAACCGAGGTCCAAAACCCAGAATCCTCTTTAAATATATCCAGAGTCACCCCATGCGGGCCCGGCTCCTTTTTGCACGGACTATCATGGATGGCTTTAAGAACTTCCTCCTCCTTAAAAGATAGTCTGTTGCTTGAAGAACCCTTGATCAGTCCCTCTACATGAATATCTGTAGCTTTACATCTTGAGGAGATGGGCCATAAAACCATGTGTATCACTGTTGCTATGGCACATAAGCAACCCCAAGCTGGTTTCAGCTTATGTGGGCCTCAACAGTAGGATGCAGCTTGAATCCTATGGCCAGTAAGCACAAGATCCACATCTGGGAATACCTGTCATATCTACTGCGCTGCATTAAAGAAAACGAAAAAAGTGGTGGATTGATTGTTTGGCTTGAATTACTCTAAACTGCTAGTAATTACTCAAGTGTTTCCGCAGGACATGTGGAAATGCACTGATTGTATTTCAGACCATTGTTAAATTGTAAGTCAATGCTCTAATTTTATTTTAAACATCTCTAAGTCCGTTTTGGGAAATTCTCTATAAATCCCCAAACACATTTACCCATACTTATTAATAACTCAATTTGTCTCTTGTTAGTTTGTGAAATTACAACCTTTTCACCATACTCTGCCTTTTCGTTTTTAGTAAATACACACGTTTTGGCTCCAAATAACAGCTTATCCCTTTCACCAAGTACTGTATAGCTAACAGTGGTATCATACAGACAGATGCTGACTTATATTTGTATTTAATACCGAATATACCAGGGTTATTCTAACATGTTGACACACTTTCTCATATATCTGGCTTTTGTCTTGTAAGCCTAAGTAAATCTCTAATTTACCTCATATTGCCTTACGATTGCATGTTCTGCCATTATACATTGGGTATGGCGTTTGCAAACCAAGGATGGCCATCCAATGCAATAGATAATCAACACATATCAGAGGTTGTTATCACTTGTTAGAGATTGCCATAGCTTATAATAGATTGCTGTCATCTGCCAGATGCGATCATCACCCGACAGCATTGGATATAACATGCAAGGGGTTTACATCATATGTGAGCTATTACCAATAGATTTTAGTGCTTAGAATCATATGCCTGTTATTGCTAGCATTTGCCAACACATACCAATGGGTTCTTAGTGTATTTGAGAAAAACTAACTTGCTGAAACTAATCAGTTATACTGACATCTTTTCATGGAACCGGTTTCCACAAATTTTTCACTATGAATGACATCTGCAAGGTTGAAGTTTTCACCAATTAAATTTCTCCTCCTATACTTTTCTCTTTCCTTTTTCATGAGGGTTCCTCCCATGTAACCCATCCTCTCACTCCTACCCCTTTCTCCTTTGTGCCTTTCTTTTTTTTAAACAGGGGGCTACCACCTTGCCATTCCCACCCTTTATGGCTCTGCTTTAAATCACCTCACCCACACCAAATGGTGTTGCTGAGATGCCTGCCACTTCTCTCACTCCACTTCTGATATTTCATGCATGACCTTTCTCTCCTATCCTCTATTTATTTGCCTTTTTTCCTTTCTTCTGTGGTTGGCTTCTTTTGCATCTCACATTCCTGTCTTTTAATAAAAAAAACATTTCGTATTACAATTTCTCAATTGCTTTTATTTCAGGAATTGTTAGAAGGTCTTATGTTTTTTTGTATGCTGGATCTGGAATTCAAACCCAACTCTTGTATATTTTTTCACAAAAATTTCTGATTTTCTTGGAAACTGTTTTTGCTTATTTGGGATATTTCACAAAATTGAGTTTTGTCAGACTGATATCATCCAGGTAGCAATATTCCATTGATTGCCATTACATCCTAAAAAAGCCCCCACCCATATCAACTATTGCAATCATGTACCCACATTGCCTTCATGAGCCAGCTCCCTATATAGCATGTGAAGAAGTGCATCATCCTCTATTGCCCAGACAGTCTCAGAACACACAAATATACACAATCAGAAATACACATATATGTGGTTATAAACATACAGACGTGTCAAATACATCATGATTATCTATTCAAAATCAACAAATATTGTCCAAAGAATACTCTGCATTTCACATCTGGTGACCTTCTAATGGAATCCAAATTCTAGATGTACAGTAAATGAGGTTGCTGTTTTGCCTCTATGGGTCAAGTCATCTGCAGTATGTTGACTGACATCATTCAACAGGAATCAAGGAGCCTAAAACGTTGGAAATAGTGGGTGCAAATTGCACACTGTCTTTGCAAACTGTCCAGCATTTTGTGATGCAGCTGATTTACTAATCAGTTGCATTGAAAAACGTATGCTCATAAAGGGTTGAAAAACCTTCTGCTTCATAAATATTCTGAAGCAGGTCACATTTTGTGATCTTCTACTAATGTCTGAGAACCTAATGATAGATTATAGTAGACCATCATCCCTGCATTTGCCCTCCCAGCATGTCAGCATTTTTTTTAAAGCAGCTGTTGTCCTTTTAAGGGATTGGGGCTGCCTTTTAAAACATTTTTAACAAGCTTGTAAGATATCAGGGGAGCATGCAGTGATCTCCTCTACCACTATCTGCTCCCCCCAAAACAAATCACCACAATTTACAAAGGGAATGCTGTCCTATAGCGATAGCGTCCCATTTACAAATCAATTACCACCCCAATTAGTGAGCTGGTAACTGATCAATGGTTTGCGACTGCAATTATGGTCTGAAACCATTAACTTACAAACAGGAAAGGGATTCCCCTTCCAAGCTAACTACTATCTGCCATTTGGACCAGGTCGAATCCCATTTTTCAAGCTGCAGTGACTTTTCCGACTATCAAAAAGAGATTGGAGGATTTGAAAATGCTCCTTGGTGGGCAAAAGTCTGCATTTTTGTGATTTGTAAGATTTGCAAACACAAATTGTTTTGTTCTAGGGGTTCCTAATCATTGGATTGTGTTCTGCACTAAACCTCCATGATCACTCTAAGGCCTCTAATCTTCTGCCAACCCTTCCAGCAGATCTTCCTAGAGCAGGTTCAAATCAAAGGAAAGAGATAGCTAGTTTCTTGTGTTTGCTCTACACATACACATTAATTAGTTTATTCATAAATATTTCTAACTTGCTAATTATCCCCAAATCACTTCACTATCTATAACCATAAAGGTACTTGTTCTTTGATAAACTTGCATTCTGTCCATCATGTTCATGTCATGTAAAATTCTTTGGACAAAGTCACCGTCAAAAGCTGTGGTAGAAATGAACTGTCAAAGGTATTGCCATCACTTTTAGGTACCTGGCCCTGTAAGCTGTCTCTAAAATGATTCATCAGTACACTGTGAGTTAAATGTGGGAATGGATGTGGGAATTCATGAGCCAGTGGGGGCACTAAAAGCATCCCAGGATGTTAGGATATGATTTGGTTAACCGACATGAGATTTGGGCATTAATGTAAAGGTTAGGTGCCTTTGATGGTTCAAGATTGGTTCATTCTTTGTTAAGTAACCAAGTGACGGCTGGCTTTATTGGATTTGGTTAGGCTGAAGCTGGGCTGTCTTATGCCTAAAATAGACTAGCAAGGAGGAGAAGAGACATGTAAAGACATTTAGGGGCGGATTTATCATTGAGTTGCATTGCCTTTGTACAACACAAGGAGTGCAAGTGTGACGCAACTGCTAAGTCAGATTTATTGAACCACGCAAGGCCACCGTGCATGACCCAGTGTCGCTCGATAAATCTAGAGTAATGCAACGCACCACAAATCAATGTTCTGCGTTACTCTGACCCAGGGAGGAGTTCCATGGGTGAAGCGTGTGTGTTCTCACACATCCACCCATGGATTTTGGTGCATTGCCAGATTTACCATTACTAGTAGACCTGGGAATACATCAAAATGCTACGCCCCCCCAGGTGAGGCGTAACAAGGAGAAATATCTTTATTTCTACTTGTTGTTTCCTCTTTCTATGTGTGCTGCATTTTGCAGCACACATAGAAAGAGAAAAATGCCCCAGAAGATTTGTTTTTGCAGGAAGGTGTCCCTACCTGCTCAAACAACAATCCTGTCTGCAATGCAGGCACCCTTGCGCCAGCACAAGGAAAAGACAGAAATTCACCTTATCATGTTAAATACAGCACATTCCTGCCCTTTCCCTTTCACAAAGCGCAGCAAGGTGGCTTGCTGTGCTGTGCTGCGTGAAATAATGATAAATCTGCCCCTTAGTATTTGTTAGTTACTTGGGGACATGTTAGTTTAGTCTGCTTTTTTACCATTTAAATTATGACATTTTGCTTTGACCAGTGGCCAACAATTACATGTTTTCCCTTTGCTACATTGGAAGACATGGAAACCACCGAAATTTGCTACAGAAGGGATCAGAGCATGACAACGAATGTGTGTGATATTGGTTGTCACAGGGTTGGTGAGTAGGTGGTACAGGACCGGATGGAGTCAGCTAATGGGCATTTGCTAGACCCTCCGCTTACACATCCAACATAAAACAAGTGCAATCATACCCAAGAAATTCAGCTATGAAACGGTTGAAATACTGTACATTAAGAGTTATAAACAGAGCATTTGGAAACAATGTCATGATTGATGATGCATTGTACTAGATATGGTCTGGCAGCATGCAGAGGAATTGAAATTGATGCACTGGTTCATAAAAGTGCTCATTAGTTCCACGTATTGTCTAGACACAGTTTTCCTCTTATATTTGAACATTTTAATTCTTTTGGGACCTGTTCCAGTCACAAATGAAACTCATAGCATTTAATGCAGGTGAAAATAGACTTGAGAGAGCACCTATGTTGTACAAATATTCATCCATTCAGCATAAGATGACATCATAAGATGACTCCACCACTGTCACAGTCTTCTCCCTTGTAGAAAATTTATGAAAGTCTTGTAGTCACTCAGCCCTCAATGGGAGATGAGCACTGTTCATCCTTTTAATTTTCTCTGCTTAGCTCATACTAAGCAGAGGGCAGAGGTTTGTGAAACGTCTGCCTAGAAATTGTTTAATTTACATATCCCTGACTAATGTCAAAAAGACACTTTTTCCACTGCTCATCTTTTGACTTATTGGGGCGTTAAATGTATCAATTTTATGAGCAACAATAATAGTGACATATTGCCTTGCAATGACTGCTGTAGAATACCTTTAGGTATATAAACTAGGTCGGCCAATTTCAAAATCCTAATACTGTCCACCCCGTGTTTAATTTGAGCCGGTGGTTTCCAATGCTCAGCACTTAATCATCAACACGGGAGCTTTTCATAAGCACCATTCCCTATGAACCCCAGTACAGCTTAACTACCAGATTGACCAATAAAGCACTTCAATTAAAACACTGGTGTCTCATGAATGTAGTACAGCAGCCCAGTGTGCTTCACGCTCTTAAATGCTGCTCCTGTATTCATCAGTGCAAGAAAAATGCAAAGAGAAGAATCCCTCTGAAGGCACCGTCCCATCCAGGATTATCTCCACATTACAATGATATGTTTCATACAGCTCATTATGTAACAATATTGAGAGCACTCAGAATAGACCATGAGGTGCAAAGTCCTCAGGATGACCAGATGTAAACTTTTCTGAGAATATACCAATGTATTGGCCGAAATGAAGGTGAGCTTTAGGTTCTAGTACTAATCCTAAATCGGAAATGAACTCCTACATTTGTGGAAAAACTGCTTCTTAGTCCAGGAGCATGTCATTCGCATAATGTGCGTTGATGTGCGACACCCTACCTTGATGAAATTCCCTGTGTGAGAGATGTCTTCTAAAAATTGCATGTCCGAGCAAAAATTATTGTTAAAAACAGGCCGCCTTGTCTAGTTCAGCAGGTGCAACAGTTCCTTATAGAAGTGAAACACAGTGAATGAATTGCACACCCAAGTACATTTAAACCAAAATGGTGACTGAGTATGACCGATCCACCGCGTGAAACATCTTTTTGCTATCCAACCTTACATCAGCAACAAGGACATGTTGTGTGTTTTATTCCTCCAGTAGTAGGACAAATGTCTGCTCCTTGGACTGAGTGTTCCTCCATGGAATAAATCCAACCTGGTCCTTGTGTTCAATGCTACTGATAACCTTCATCACTCTACCTGCAAAATCTTATTGAGGACTTTATTGTTTATTTGAATAACCATTCTCCCTTTTCTTTACTGGGTGTAGGTAAAAACCCTGATGGATCATGACAGTGTCTAACATTCTAGAGCTTATTTTGACACAAGGGAAGTCAAGATGCTAAAGAATAAATACATTTCACACATTGAATTTGACCAGGGACGAGTCCACTCTCTAAAACAAATTTGCCTTAAGATATTTTTCATTTGGTCTATGCACTCCATCATCTGCTCGAAACATGTATGTTTAATTTCATCCTGGTAACACCTTCTATCTCCATTTTTCTTGTTTATTGCATGTTTATAGCATGGCTCATTTGCCTCCCCCTCTGGCTACATATGAAGTACTTAATAGAGCACTCCAACACATCCCACTCTTTGTGCCAAAGCAATCCAAGTTACAGATGTGTTAGCGTGAATTTTGCCACCTTCTCAAATGTGGCCGTGTTCTGCAAATAGCTACAATAATTGCACTGCTTAGTGTCTGCTCCCATGTCTACGTCTATTGATTTCATTTCTCTCTACAGTTTGCTGTCTCTCTTGATCATAATCTTTTCAACCCTCAACATATCGTTGCAGAATGCTCACAGAGAGTAATTAAACCTACACGCACCAGTTCCTTTGAGAACATATTCATATTTTAGAGTCACAATGTTTGTGGTTTATTTAGTGCCTTACTAATCACCTCAATAACAGTCCTTCCTGGAGCACGTCAAGTATGAGAGTGCATCGCTCACATTTAACCCTAATAGCCTTGTTTAGAGATGGGTGGTAATAAAAATTCCAACATAAAGAGGTATAACAGACAGTTGTATAGCACACTGTTGAGAAGTTGTACTAATTAAAATCTCATTGCCACATGTTTAAATTCATAGCTTTCAAGAATGGGAAACTTCACTCACATTTCGTGGCACGCTCCATCATGGGTGAGCTATCCAAACCATGCGGTTGATTGTCGGGGTGAGCTCAAACTCATCAGGGAGAGCTTAAGATTAATTAGAACATTGGAATGTGGAGCACTCCATTGAATACAATGGAGTGCTCCGAGCTTCTACGGGCAGGTAAAGGCCCGCAGAGCAACATTCCAATGTTGCTTTTGTTCACAGCTATTGCTGTGAACAAAGGCCTCTCGGAGCTCGAGGGGATTTAAACCCCCTCGGGCTCCGAGAGGCCTTTGTTTTATTTGTTAGAACATTCTGCCCTCTAGTGGCAGAATGTTCTAATAGCCTTATAGCCCTTCGTAGCTGGGCTATACCGGCTATTAAAGTCCTGCTCCCTTTAATTTTAATACTGGAGCGGGCCTTTATTAGCCGGTATAGCCCGCTACGGTGGGCTATAAGGCTATATTAGAACATTGAAATGATGGGAGCTCCATTGAAAACAATGGAGTGCTCTGGGCTTCTAATGGCCGGTAGAGGCTTGGAGCTCCAACATTCCAATATTTGTTTACAGCTGTTGCTGTGAACAAAAGGCCTCACGGAGCCCGAGGAGATTTCAATCCCCTCAGGCTACGTGAGGCCTTTGTTTTAAAAATTAGAACATTCTGCCCTCTAGGGGAGGAATGGTCTAATAGCCTTAGAGCCCTCTGCAGCGGGCTCTACCGGCCATTAAAGGCCCGTGCCCTAGTTAAAGACCCTCACCTTCAGCTAGGGCCTTTAACGTTTTAACCAACATAATGCCATAAAAGAACAACAACTTTCTGCAAGACTAGCATCCAGTCTATGAAGTCTGCCCTGTCTCAGTAGTGATCATTCATACAAAGACACTCATTCAAACAGCTGTCTGCTACAGCTCTTGGTGTTTAAGTCTGAGTCAAGGGAGATTGGTAGAACAAACACTAAATCCCTCTCCCTCCCTCCCTTTGAGTAAGAATTTGATAATAAAAATGTAATCAAAATGTGCAGATTTCTTGACTACTCACCTCTCCGTTTTCCTCCTTGATTGTGAGGTGGTTAACCCTCATAGTTTACAATAGTGGAGCCGCAGCATTAGAAACATGCCAGTGCCCAGATTACAGACAACTCCAATCACCACCACAGTCTAAGTGAGGCCTAATTACAACTGATGCAGCGTGTACAATAGAAACTATTCTCCTCCCAGGTTACTTATAGGTCATCCAGGGGCAAACTATATTTCTCATATCCACATGACGATGGGGCCCATAAACATCGCCTAACACACACACACTCACTCCTGGATTTCCTTTACACCTTTATGAAATTCTGTATTCCTAGGAGAAACATGAGAATTAAATGGAGAACACCATTTTATGTACCGCTGGAAAAAGCTAGGATATCTTATTACTTTATTTTGTCCCTTTCTTTTAGTTATTACTTAAGATATTCCTGCTCATTGTTTGTCGATGAATCATTCATTTAAGAAATTAGTTTATAGTGACTAAGACCAGCTGAATCACAATAACCAATTACTTATGTCACAATCATTTAGGAAAATAACCACTGAGTCATTTTGGGTTTAAAGAATCTTAAATTTTATATAATTTTAAAAGCATGGAAAGAATTTTAATACTTTATTCAATTATTCATTCTTAAATTTACAATTTTTATTAAGCATAATCAATTTATTGCAGAAAGGAAATTTTGTCATGAAGCCAAAACCCTAGTTACCTGCCTAGCTTCCTAATTTAGCCTAATGATTTCTAACCTAAGTTAGGGATTAGAAATAGCCTGTTTCTCATACTCAACTGTAAAGTTAAGACAGCAACAGCAACTTCAGCTCGTCAGCATCAGCTACCTGCGACCCGTCTCCTCTAACAGCCTTTCAGCATCTCCCACTCAGTAAGGGATCGATCAGGACCACCCAGCACTGGAAGCCACCAACACGACTCTTCAACTCCTCTCCTGACTGTGACTGCAACCACGACTGACATCAACTGCGACTGGAACTTGTGTACCCCTCCCACTAAGAGTAGGCCCTCTTATACCCTAATTCTAACTTTGCTAACTAACTGTTGCAACATTAATATCACGCTTTTCTTTCATTGGTCCATGCATGTCAGCTTATTCATTCTTTAATCAAGTTCTCTTGGATTCAAGGGTCCTTAGATCATTTCCTTTCCCATACGCTTAAACATTTCCATCCGATTCGATCAGTTCATTTGTAACTTCTTTCGACACATTAGAGAACTCCGCAGTCATTGTCCTTTCTCTTAGACTTGTTTCTCACGGGCTCTCCGCTGATCATCATGCCACACTATCAGTTCAATTAGGTCACACCAGCCTTGACCGTTTCTTGCATCCTAGCCTCTCAGAGACATCACGAGGTTCCAGATTTCTTCAATCTCATCCCGTACCACGTGTCCCCTTGCGCCTGCGCACATCTTCCCACTGGCGGCCATTTTATATCGCCACTCGGTTCTACTTTAGAAGCACTAATTTGAGGCAAATAAAACATAATTAAAATAGAGAAAAATATCCCTTTCGTTTCCCTCCCGTCTACGTACCCCAATTAGTTGTTACCTAGCAGAAAGCAACATTTAAGCTGTTCCTTACTTACCATCACTATTTGTTCTTGCAACGACACGTTTTATTTCTATGAAGCACTATAACATGCATTTATTTTTATTTAGTACGCATTTATTTTTACGTTATAATTAGACACACAGACATTTATTAATAGATTATTTAGCACATACATTGGCATATTACCATTCCCACACATACGGTGTTGATTAATACATTTAAACGAACATTTTATTTAATTAATTATATAATTTGTTAGGGGTTAAATTTTTTATTTTCTACTGCTCCATCAACTCCCCCTTTGGTGATTTTTAAATCACCACATAAAACCCAAGTCATACTTCTTTTCAGGCAGCATGTCTTTCATCCTTTACTTCCTGTTATTTATATCTCTGTTTCTTCTTCATCTTGCCTTTTAGTCTCTTTATACATGCTTTCTTTCATTTTCTCCAATTCAATTTCACCCATTTCTCTCTCTCTTTCTCTCATTATTCTGTTATTTCTTCTTATCTTATTCTGTCTTACTTTTCTCTTTATACATGTTATTACTATTTTCAATATCATGGCTAACAATATTACTATAGTTGCTACTATTATAACTTTCCCTATTACTAGTTTACTCATCCTAGTTAACCAATTCGCTACTGAGGAAAACCCTCTACCAAGTTTTCCCAAAACACTTTCAACCTCCAGTGGAACTAATTCTTTGTGCAAACTTGTAATATTTGTAATATACTTCTGTATATTTTCACTGTTATCAGGAATGTAAGTACAACAATGTTGGACTTTCAACATTCCACAGACTCCACCCTCTTTGCCAAAAGAATATCAAGGGCAAGCCGATTTTGCATCACCATAGCTCTCATGGCAACCATTTCGGTATTTACCATTAAGAACCCTCCCGCAGTATCTGTAGACAAACGATCTACTACTGTGGATAACTTCCGAATTTTAAATGCATTCAAAGATATTCCCACTGCTGGTATCAATGCTCCAAAAATATCACCTACAATTTCCGAAAAGCTTTCCCTCTTTCTACGTGTAAATCTATTAATCATCTTGTATGTTCCCTTTTCTTCTCTGTCCATGTGAAAATTTTTGGGAAAGACCAGGCCTACATAGCAAGTTCCATACCAATGGTCCGGTAACCTGTAATAAGCTCTATTCCCACAAATATAATAGATACCTGGAAATATTGGGTCCTTTCCACCTTTGAATCCCCATCCTCCCAAAATTTGATAATTGTCATGGCAGATACTGGAACCTACAAAGTAATTGTCATAGACTGTCTTATTTCTCCTAATGCACAACTTTCCTGTTTGCGGCCAGTCTAAAGTCATTGCTGCATTTATCTTTTTCCCTTCATGATTTCCTTCCTCAAACGTCCATAAACGTTTTCCTTCCTCTTTTATTGCTTCTTTTTGAAATGTCATCCTTCTTTCTTCAACCATATCTAAAAATACTTTTTCTTCTTTCTTTAACTCACAGGTAAGGTTGTTACTAACTATTTCTTCTAACGTTAATTTTCTATGTTCTAAAAGAATTCCCCTAAAACCCTTGCTGGTTTTACTTTGTTAAGTTCCGGTACTACTGGAATGTTTGCAAATATCTTATCTATATCAGTATAATAAGATTCTAATCTACCTGTTTTATAAAATAAACTTGCTATTACACTACATGTTATTCCATAAGTCAGAGGTAAGTGATGATAAGTCACACCTTCCGATACTGACGCAGGCAACTGCATACAAACATAACAATCTCTCACGTCCATTGTTTCTACGTACTCATACAATAATTTTGTAAAAACATTCTTTGAAAAATCTGTTACTGACTTATCCTTATGCAACTCTGCACTACTTCTTAAAATAACTGGTTCTTTAATACTAGTTTCTTTTTCTAGTTTAGTATCATTTTTTGCTTCTATCACAGCTACACTAATAGGAATTGTGATTGCTAAAACTATCCATATGGTCATTAATAACCCTGTACAAAAGCAGCACATTTTGCACCATCTCTTTATAAATTCACATTTATTTCTTCTATTCTCATTATTTTCCATTTTTTCTTTTTCTATTTGTTAAGTTTTCAGAAAATTGTGTCACTACACCTCAAAATGACTTAGATGCCACTCTGCTTTCAAAAAGTCTCTGCTTGGTACTTTCTTTAATTCTTTCCAGAATTCTTTCGTTGTCACATCCGGTGATTTGTCACATCCAGTAAAATTGTCACGTCCAGTAAATTGTCACGTCCGGCAGAAGCACTTTAAGTCTTCACTTCAGTTTTGTTGCATCTCACCTTTTCCCATCCGACTTCTCAGTCTCTGGTTTCCGTGAGTGTTTTCTTCTTCTTCTTTGTAATCAGTTAGTGCAATATACAGCCACTCAGGTGACTTAAACTTTGAATTCACTTTCTTTGTCCTTTTGGACTTTTGTAATCTTTTTCCACTTGGTTTTTCTTGTCCCTTTTGACTTGTTACTTCATTTACTTGCTCAGCACCTTCGTCTTCCGCTCTGATTATTCTATATCTTAATTTTCTTACATAGCTGTTGGGCCAATTATCTCCTTTTCTTGGCCTTTTGACCTCACCTTCTCTTTCTTCTCTTTCCGATTTCCAATTTCTTTTTCTTGTTTCAGTCTTTGCTTTTTCCTCTCCTCCACTTTCCTCTGTTTCTGTTTCAACTGTTTCACTATTGTCTCTTATTTTGAAACTTATAATCTCATCATCTCCTACTGGTGGATCTGTCTTCTCCTTCTCGTTTTCCCTTATTACTGTCCCTCCTCGGTGTTCTTCCGATTTGGTGTTTTTCTCCTTTTCTGCTTCTAAATTTCCCTGTTCTCCTGTTTCTCTATCTATCCCTATTGCTCCTCGGGGTTCTTCTCGATTTTCTAACTTTTGTGTACTTCTTTCCCTACTTCATCTATTAATATTGTTTCCGAAGGATTTCCACCATAACTTGTACCTGGCTGTTCATCTAACTCAATTTCTTGCTCAGTTTCTTCTCTAATTGGTTTATAACCCCAAGTTTTCTTTAGGAATTCTTTACGGTTTTCAATTGAATCCTCAGAGTCTGAAGTTGTGTCAGATATTTCCAGATGTCGACTTACAGGTCGATCTTCAAGTTCTGGAATTTCTGAACTTCTTCTTCTTCTTCTTCTTCTTCTTCTTCTTCTTCTTCTTCTCTAGAGGTACTTGCAGTTGGGGTTTCCAGATGTCGACTTTCAGGTCGATCTTCAAGTTCTGGCACCCTTTCTTTTATCTGGGTTGTCCCCGCCGTTAAGCTTTTATCCCACACTTCCAACCGCCGACTCACATGTCGATCTGTAGGTTCTGGAACTCTGATTGTGTGGCTGGCATGAACCCAGTTCTTCACTCCTGCACACTTGACAGCAGTCGTTGTCACTAGGATTACCTGTCTTGGTTCATCCCAACGCGGAACCAAACAGTTTCTTCTCCTGTGGACTTTTATGCGGACCCAGTCTCCTGGATTCAAGTCGTGGGCTGGTTTTCTTTCAAGAGTGGTCGCATCCGGTCCAACCTGATGAAACACAGAACGCACCACATCAGCCAGTCCTTTGCAATAATCCAGTATTAGATCATCAGTTATGGTTAATAACTTGTTGACTGGTACGTGGGCTTGTCTCATTGCTCGTCCCATGATCATCTCATGAGGACTGAGTCCCGTTTTCTTTTCAGGGATGCTTCTGATGGTCATCAGAACAAGAGGCAGTGCATCTGGCCATTTGAGTCCTGTAGCTTGACACATTTTTCCTAATCTGTTTTTAATTGTTCCATTTATCTGCTCTACTACCCCAGAAGCCTCGGGTCTGTAAGCACAATGTAGTTTTTGTTTAATACTCAATGCTTCACAAATCAATTGAATCAACTCATTTTGAAAATGTGTTCCTCTATCTGTCTCAACCGTGACTGGAAAACCATACCTCGGAATGAACTCTCGCAGCATAAGTTTTGCCACTGTTGTTCCATCATTCCTTCTTGTGGGGTATGCCTCCACCCAACGAGAGAACAAACAGACGACCACCAGAACATATCTTAATCTGTTACTAGGGGGCATCTCAATGAAATCCATCTGTATCCTTGTGAATGGACCTCCTTCTCGTCCTATTGTTCCTAGACTCACTACTGTTTTTCTTCCTGGGTTAAACTGTTGACAAATAAGACATCTTTGACAAAGACTTTCAGCAATGGCTCTGAATTTTGGGTTATACCAAGTTTGTCTAAAAAGTCTAATCATTGCATCTCTCCCAATATGAGCTTGTCCATGGTACATCCGTGCCATGTCTGCAATCATGCTATCAGGCATAACTGGTCTTTCATCTCTGTATACCCACACTCCATTATCTTCCTGTCTTCTACATCCTGCTTTAATCCAGTAATCTTTTTCCTCATCTCTTGCTGTTTCTTGTAACTGCCTTACTTCATCCCATGTTTCGACTGTATTAGTGAAAAGCAAAGGACAAGAGACATGCTCCCTTTCTCTATTTTTGTTCAGGGACGCCATGTTTTCCGCACAATATCTAGCGATCTCATCAGCATAGTTATTGCCGACCGCTATGTAGTCTTCGTTTTTCTTATGCGCCTTGCACTTCACTACAGCTATTTGTTTAGGCAACTGTATCGCCTCAAGCAGTTTTTTAACATATTCTCCATTTCTGATAGGTGTTCCTGCAGATGTCAAAAATCCTCTTTGTGACCAAATCTGGCCAAAATCATGTACGATGCCGAAACCATATTGGCTATCGGTCACAATCGTGATTCGTACATTTTTCCCCAATTTACATGCTTGAATCAAAGCAATTAGTTCCGCAACTTGGGCAGACCTAACTCCTTTCAGACAAGACGCTTCCATCACAGTTGCCACTGTGCATACTGCATAAGCTGCGCTTAACACTCCTTCCTTTGTGCGTAAACATGAACCATCTACAAACATGACATAATCGGATTCCTTTAACGGTTCATCTTTTATGTCAGCTCTTGGTTTTGTGCAATATTCCAACACATTCAGACAATCATGATCTACTTCATCTTGTTCAATTATACTCTCTTCATCTGGCAATGATGTAGAAGGATTTACATTTATGCATCTATCTATGGTCACATTTTCAGCACTCAAGATGACTTTTTCGTACTTAGTCAGCCGACTATGTGTCATGTACTGTGTTTTTGTTCTTGTCAAAAGAATTTCTACTGAATGGGGAACATATACTCTCAGTGGATACCCCATCACTATACCTTCACTTTGTTCCAGACTTACACAAGTAGCAGCAACTGCTTTCAAACATCCAGGCAATGCTTTTGCTATAGGATCTAAAACAGCTGAAAAGTAAGCTATCGGCCTCTTCATGGTCCCGTGTTTTTGTACCAGTACTGAAAATGCACATCCATCTCTTTCACTGCAGTATCAACTCAAAATCTTTCTCATAATCTGGCATGCCTAAAGCAGGGGCCTCACACAGTTTCCTTTTAATTCTTTGAAAGATTTCATTTCTTCTTTGTTTAACTCAAAAGGGTCTTTTACATCTTTCTTTGTCAGTTTTTGTAAGGGTTTTGCAATCAAAGAAAATCCACTTATCCATTGTCGACAATATCCAACCATTCCCAAAAACATTCTTACCTCTCTTTGAGTCATTGGTGCTCTCATTCCTTGAATCATTCTTACTCTTTCTATCGCTATTTTCCGCACTCCTTTCTCAATTTTATGCCCTAAATACTGGACTTCTTTCTGACAAAACTGTAATTTTGAAGGGGACACTTTATGTCCTCTTTTCTCCAAATGGTTCAGCAAAGCAATTGTGTCACTTACACATGCTTCTTTGGTTTTCGATGCCACCAATAGGTCATCGATATACTGCACCATCACTGATTTTTCTGGCATTTTTAAGTCTTCCAGAGATTTCTTTAGAATCTGATTAAAAATTGAGGGGCTTTCTGTATACCCCTGAGGAATTCGGCACCATGCCAAAATACGCTCTCCGAACCGGAACGCAAATAATGGCTGGCTATCTGGATGCAAAGGAATAGAGAAAAATGCGTGACACAAATCTATCACAGTGTACCACTCAGCTTCATGCGGGATTTGATATAGAATTACTGCAGGGTTTGGCACTATTGGACAACATGGTACCACTATTTTGTTGATCTTTCTCAAATCCTGTACTATTCTGTATGTTCCATTTGGCTTTTTCAGTCCCATAATAGGTGAATTACATGGACTGCTCATGATTTCTTTCAAAATTCCCTGTTCAATCATCTTATTTATCACAGGAGTTATTCCTTCAATTATTTCTGGAGTTAATTTGTACTGTGGCGTGTTTGGATAAATTATCCCTTCTTTCACTGTCACTTTTACGGGATCAACTTCTCTCATTAATCCAATGTCCTCTCCTGTAAAATCCCACACACTTTCTTTTACTGCACCTTTTAGCTCTTCTGGAAGTTTTTCTGCATCAAATGCAGGAAATAAACCATTCGTTTCAGGTTCTTGATTCATCAAAGTTACTTTATACAGAACATCTTCATCCGAAGTCTGGAAACCTATTCCTTCTGGCGTACAATAAATTGTGCAATTCATTTTACACAAAAGGTCACGACCTAGAAGATTTACAGGACTACAATCGCACACTACAAATTTATGCATTTTACTAAAAGAACCAATTTTTACTTCCACCAATTCAGTAAGTGGGGTTTTAATCTGCTGATTGGCTACTCCTACCACTTGGATGTATTCACCTGAGAGAGGAAGGTTCGGAATTTCCACTGATCTAACAGTAGAACGGGTAGCTCCAGTATCGACAAGGAATGTTACGTTTGCACCATTCACTTCTCCATCCACAAAGGGACCAGACTGATCTACCTCTAGAGTTGCGCCAAGCACGCACTCTTTCCCTCTCTTGCGCACCGTCAGAAACTTTCATCCGGGTCATCCTCACTCTGATGCAACCAATACTGAGAAATGTTAGCTGCTCGCGGCAACTGTGTTACCTGCTCTCCTCCGTAGAATCCTGTTTCTGTACTGTATCTTTGCTGGTTAACAGTGTTGGGAAGTGGTGGTTGTGGCACCTGACTTTGTTGAACAACTACCTCATTCTGCACCTGTGGAGTTAATGATTGATGTTCCGGATTAGGTTTAGGTGGGAACTTACACTCATTTCTCCAATGCCCTAATTTTCCGCAATTATGACATGGCCATTTCTTCTTTGCCTCTTCTAGACTCACTTGTCCTTTTCCTTTACCTATGTTTGGTCGCATCTTATTCTGTCCTGATTCGTTTCCATTATTATTGTCCAATTGGGCTTCTTGTTTTTCTGCCACTTTCACTTGTGCCCACATTGCCTTTTCTTTCAACTTACGCTGTTTACTCTCTATTTCATCACTACAATACTTAGCATACCTCAGCACCTCATCTACACTTGCATTCTGCCAGTTTATCATATGTTGCTTAATCATATCGCTTATTTCTTGTTTCAAGCCAAATACAAATCGGTATACAAAATGACTCATGTCCTTTTCACTTAATTCCTCATAACCACTATACTGTTTGAAAACCAACAACAAGCGCTCATAATATGCATGTACAGACTCCTTACTTTCCTGTGTAGTTCTATCAATCTTAACCCAATCTGTCTCTTTGGGAGGAATCTTATTTTTCAAAAAGGTAATCACCTTGTCGTATTTCTTCATCACATCTGGTCCTGGAGCTCCTGTCTTAGGATCTCTTGGATATTCTGTAGTTGGCCAATCAACTGTAATCTTACATTCTGACCACAGATCCGTTGGTACCACTATGTCAAACAATCCGTCCAAATCTATCCACAACACCTTCGAGACCTTTACAAACCTTTCTACCTGTCAGTACCACTCAACTGGCTTCTCTCTTAACTTTGGAAAGTCATTTGTAAATGACAGGATGTCCTGCCTAGTCCAGGGAACATGCACGTAACTACCACCTGGAGTTTCTCTCATAGGGTATTCTTTAACAACATGTTCTTTTTCTGTTATCATAAAAGCCAATGAACCTTTATCTATACTTTTCTCATTCTTCTTTGTCCATCTAACCTTCCATCTGTCCACATCACCCCATTTTCTCAACAAAACAATCAACTCTTTTATCTGTGTCAGCCTTCCTGCTGTATTCAAATTTTCAATATCTTTTTCACAAAAATCTACTCTGTAGGGTTTCTGCAACGTTTTTACTTTTGCAAAATCTATTCCAATCTCACTGGCCACTTCTTCTAATTTGTCATGTAAATTCTTTGCCCTCCATGTTATACTTTTGCACAGAAACATTATTTCATCATCCTGATAATTCTTTATCTTTTCTGTACCAATCGTTCCTAAAATTAATTCTTCCATGTCAATTTTCAATCTGATCACATCTAATGGTTTTTCTTCTGTTTCTTTTATTTTAAAAGCTTTTATCCACTCATTTAACTCATCAGGAGTCGGACCTATGGGAGTACTATTTATTTCTGTCCAATTTCCACTCTTTTCAGGTGTAACTGTTGCAGATTCAGTTACCATAGGTATTTTTCTACCGCTACACTCATTTACTGTCAAATTTTCAGGTGGACTTGGTCTGTATGCACTAGTCAAATTGCTTGTACCTGGACTTGTTTCCATTCTTTCCTTCTCTCTCTGGAATTGCGAACTCAAGGGAATCACCAAAGATCGTTCATCAATTTTCTGATTCTCAAAAACTGGTATTACTGGACCTATTGTTACGGGCACGGTAACTGCTTCCATATTCTTTGTTAATTCTCTAATTTTCTCAGTTAGTTCTTTTGTGGTCCTTGCCAATTCACTTGCATTGTCGTTTTCTATTCCCTCATTTTGAGAAGTTCTTATTTGTTCTTGCGACCTATTTACTTCTTTTCTTTTTCTGGACTTTTATTTTGCATAATTTCTATTGGTGGCGCATTTGGTGTCACCATTGTAGAACTCTGCTGATACGGAGGTGGATTTTTATTTAATATATCTTCCAGCAACTCGTCATCCGTTTCGCTCTCATGCATATACTTTTCTCTCTCTAAATGTTTCTTTTTCTCAGTCCGTTTTTTCTTAGTCCTTTCCTCAACTGTAAAAGCTGGAAACAAACCTCCTGTCATGTTAGCACATCTCCATCGTTTTATTCTGTCCTCATGATTCATTCCCCACAATCTTCCGGGCACGAACTCATAACCTTTCATACCTCTGAATCTTTCCCGCTCGTACATCTCATCTTCCCATTCTGTTAAAGCCTCAAACTGTGTCGGTCTAGGTCTAGGTTCCAATTTAAACATTTTTCTCTTAAATTCCGTAAAACCGCTACGTTAAAAGAACCATTTTCAGGAAAAGCCAATGCTCCATCATTCTTGGTATATTTTACCCAATTGTCCAACCATATGCACGTATGATATCCATATTTCAGCATCATATGTGAAGCTGCTGATTTCGGCGGAGGAATTACTTGTCCCTCTCTAGTCACAACCTTTTTGTCTTTGTTAAAGAAATTCTTTAATTTCGTCGTCCATGACGTTCTCTCCCTTTCATACTCGTAATACGGCATGTTTTCTATTCTTTTTCTCTCTACTCTAACGCTGTTTCTGTGTACGGAACTTCGACCAATTACAGCGCGACTCACACTAACGTACCAATCAGAATAATTTCCACCAACCGCGAACCAACCAATCCTAGCGCAGCACTTTTCTACGTCACTCCTGCTCTGTGTTCACGTGACTAGCGCACTATCCAATCCTAGCGCGGCACTTTTCCACGTCACTTCTACTCTGTGTTCACGTGACTAGCGCACTATCCAATCCTAGCGCGGCACTTTTCCACGTCACTTCTACTCTTTACCCCTCCTTTACAAAATTTATCGGCAATTTTTCTTTTCGCTGTTTTCTTCGTTAGTTACAACAAATAAACAATTCCATAGTCTGATTCGCTAAACAAAGTGACAGCTTTGTCCTTTTACACAAGAATCCTGTTTTTCCAGTAGGCAGCGCTTACCTCTACCCTACCACAGAATTATTTTACTCTCGCCAGTAAAGTAGCACTTCCCTCTACCTTACCCTTCTTTCAAACAAACAATTTACTCGTTTCTCTGGGGATAAGACACATGTGGAGACTAGGCTCCTGAGAATTAAGGCCAAAGTTTCACAAGTAAACGTGATTTGCTATTTCATTTACACACTTTTCACACCAAAATCCCTAACATAACACAACCTGTGTTATAACCAAAAATGAATTCAGACCATGTACCAAATTCCATGTGACTTCTCTTGCCACACGTGTTCCACTTCCTACATCCCAGAAGCGTGAAAACTTACATATAACATAACGCGACTCAACATATAGTGTTAGTCATAAAATAATCAATAATCAATAAACAATAATCACTAAACTAATCTATAGAAAACCATAACTCTGCTACCAAGAAATCTGATGCAGCGTGTACAATAGAAACTATTCTCCTCCCAGGTTACTTATAGGTCATCCAGGGGCAAACTATATTTCTCATATCCACATGACGATGGGGCCCATAAACATCGCCTAACACACACACACTCACTCCTGGATTTCCTTTACACCTTTATGAAATTCTGTATTCCTAGGAGAAACATGAGAATTAAATGGAGAACACCATTTTATGTACCGCTGGAAAAAGCTAGGATATCTTATTACTTTATTTTGTCCCTTTCTTTTAGTTATTACTTAAGATATTCCTGCTCATTGTTTGTCGATGAATCATTCATTTAAGAAATTAGTTTATAGTGACTAAGACCAGCTGAATCACAATAACCAATTACTTATGTCACAATCATTTAGGAAAATAACCACTGAGTCATTTTGGGTTTAAAGAATCTTAAATTTTATATAATTTTAAAAGCATGGAAAGAATTTTAATACTTTATTCAATTATTCATTCTTAAATTTACAATTTTTATTAAGCATAATCAATTTATTGCAGAAAGGAAATTTTGTCATGAAGCCAAAACCCTAGTTACCTGCCTAGCTTCCTAATTTAGCCTAATGATTTCTAACCTAAGTTAGGGATTAGAAATAGCCTGTTTCTCATACTCAACTGTAAAGTTAAGACAGCAACAGCAACTTCAGCTCGTCAGCATCAGCTACCTGCGACCCGTCTCCTCTAACAGCCTTTCAGCATCTCCCACTCAGTAAGGGATCGATCAGGACCACCCAGCACTGGAAGCCACCAACACGACTCTTCAACTCCTCTCCTGACTGTGACTGCAACCACGACTGACATCAACTGCGACTGGAACTTGTGTACCCCTCCCACTAAGAGTAGGCCCTCTTATACCCTAATTCTAACTTTGCTAACTAACTGTTGCAACATTAATATCACGCTTTTCTTTCATTGGTCCATGCATGTCAGCTTATTCATTCTTTAATCAGGTTCTCTTGGATTCAAGGGTCCTTGGATCATTTCCTTTCCCATACTCTTAAACATTTCCATCCGATTCGATCAGTTCATTTGTAACTTCTTTCGACACATTCGAGAACTCCGCAGTCATTGTCCTTTCTCTTAGACTTGTTTCTCACGGGCTCTCCGCTGATCATCATGCCACACTATCACTATCAGTATCAGTTCAATTAGGTCACACCAGCCTTGACCGTTTCTTGCATCCTAGCCTCTCAGAGACATCACGAGGTTCCAGATTTCTTCAATCTCATCCCGTACCACGTGTCCCCTTGCGCCTGCGCACATCTTCCCACTGGCGGCCATTTTATATCGCCACTCGGTTCTGCTTTAGAAGCACTAATTTGAGGCAAATAAAACATAATTAAAATAGAGAAAAATATCCCTTTCGTTTCCCTCCCGTCTACGTACCCCAATTAGTTGTTACCTAGCAGAAAGCAACATTTAAGCCGTTCCTTACTTACCATCACTATTGTTCTTGCAACGACACATTTTATTTCTATGAAGCCTAAACATGCATTTATTTTTATTTAGTACGCTTTTATTTTTACGTTACGATTAGACACACGGACATTCGTTAATAGATTATTTTGCACATACATTGGCATATTACCATTCCCACACATACAATGTTGATTAATACATTTAAACGAACATTTTAATTAATTAATTATATAATTTGTTAGGGGTTAAATTTGTTTATTTTCTCTGCTCCATCACAACCTATCTGACGATGAGTTTCTCGTCTGAATCCTTTAGAAAAGTAAGAGATTAATTGCCTTGTAAAATGGAAATGCAGATTCTGGACCTAAGTTGAAAGCTTCCTAAGAGACAAAGGCCTGTTTGCAGAAACATTTAGGGTATCGTAAAGGGTTAGGGACAACAAAATCACTAATTGACTAGCATGTCATTTAGGGGCCGATTCCGATTTCGGTCGGAGGCGCACCCAATACCATTCGGTTGGGAAAAAAGCCATGCGAATGCCTGTTTCCCGACCGATCCGTACAGCACACCGAACGAGTAAGTACGATGCGCACAACAGCACAGAATCCAGCCGAGTCGTACTCACCCAATCCAGGTCCTGTTCTCCGACCGAGGCGAATCCGGAAACGCAGAATCGAGTCGCACGGAAGGGAAAATGCAGCTCCGTCCGGCCGACCAAGTACGATGCGCTTCCCGTACGCCCCGAACCCGTCGCTACACACGGCACGTCAAAGCATCCGGGAGAGGCGCACATAAGCTCCGATTCGCGCCACAACACAATCCACGGCTACGAGACGAACACGCCATCGACGAGGACGACGCGAAGCGACGAGGACGACGCAAAGCAACGAGAAGGACGAACGACACGAACAAACCATGAATCCCTTCGTCCCGATCATACCAATATTCTACATTTACTACCGGAACAGGCACGGACGCGTACGGCGCAGAAGGTAAGTCAGACACCAACCACAAAACACATACAACACGTACACGACACATCACACACACACAGAGGGATGCAGAATTTACTTACACCAGCAACAGCAGCACCATAGGGGCGGGATGCCCATCACCAATGCCACATATGCACACAGGGGCCTGAATGCGCACCACCACCCCTACCCAGGGGGGGCCGGATGCCAACCACCACTACCACCCTTAGCCAGGTGGGTGCCAGATGCCCACCACCACTACCACCCTTACCCAGGGGGGCTGGATGCCTACCACTACTACCACCCTTAGCCAGGGGGGTGCCAGATGCCTACCACTACTACCACCCTCACCCAGGGGGACTGGATGCCTACCACTACTACCACCCTCACCCAGGGGGGGCTGGATGCCTACCACTACTACCACCCTTAGCCAGGGGGGTGCCGGATGCCCACCACCACTACCACCCTTAGCCAGGGGGGTGCCAGATGCCCACCACTACTACCACCCTCCCCCAGGGGGGGCTGGATGCCTACCACTACTACCACCCTTACCCAGGGGGGGCTGGATGCCTACCACTACTACCACCCTTAGCCAGGGTGGTGCCAGATGCCCACCACCACTACCACCCTTAGCCATGGGGGTGCCAGATGCCTACCACTACTACCACCCTTAGCCAGGGGGGGCTGGATGCCTACCACTACTACCACCCTCACCCAGGGGGGGCTGGATGCCTACCACTACTACCACCCTTAGCCAGGGGGGTGCCAGATGCCTACCACTACTACCACCCTCACCCAGGGGGGGCTGGATGCCTACCACTACTACCACCCTTAGCCAGGGGGGTGCCAGATGCCTACCACCACTACCACCCTTAGCCATGGGGGTGCCAGATGCCTACCACTACTACCACCCTTAGCCAGGGGGGGCTGGATGCCTACCACTACTACCACCCTTAGCCAGGGGGTGCCAGATGCCTACCACTACTACCACCCTCACCCAGGGGGCTGGATGCCTACCACTACTACCACCCTTAGCCAGGGGGTGCCAGATGCCTACCACCACTACCACCCTTAGCCATGGGGGTGCCAGATGCCTACCACTACTACCACCCTTAGCCAGGGGGTTGGATGCCTACCACTACTACCACCCTTAGCCAGGGGGTGCCAGATGCCTACCACTACTACCACCCTCACCCAGGGGGGCTGGATGCCTACCACTACTACCACCCTCACCCAGGGGGGCTGGATGCCTACCACTACTACCACCCTCACCCAGGGGGGCTGGATGCCAACCACCACTACCACCCTTAGCCAGGGGGTGCCAGATGCCCACCACCACTACCACCCTTAGCCAGGGGGTGCCAGATGCCCACCACTACTACCACCCTCACCCAGGGGGGCTGGATGCCTACCACTACTACCACCCTTACCCAGGGGGCTGGATGCCTACCACTACTACCACCCTTAGCCAGGGTGGTGCCAGATGCCCACCACCACTACCACCCTTAGCCATGGGGGTGCCAGATGCCTACCACTACTACCACCCTTAGCCAGGGGGGGCTGGATGCCTACCACTACTACCACCCTCACCCAGGGGGGCTGGATGCCTACCACTACTACCACCCTCACCCAGGGGGGGATGGATGCCTACCACTACTACCACCCTTAGCCAGGGTGGTGCCAGATGCCCACCACCACTACCACCCTTAGCCATGGGGGTGCCAGATGCCTACCACTACTACCACCCTTAGCCAGGGGGTGCCAGATGCCCACCACCACTACCACCCTTACCCAGGGGGCTGGATGCCTACCACTACTACCACCCTTAGCCAGGGGGTGCCAGATGCCTACCACTACTACCACCCTCACCCAGGGGGGCTGGATGCCTACCACTACTACCACCCTCACCCAGGGGGGCTGGATGCCTACCACTACTACCACCCTTAGCCAGGGGTGCCAGATGCCCACCACCACTACCACCCTTAGCCATGGGGGTGCCAGATGCCTACCACTACTACCACCCTCACCCAGGGGGGCTGGATGCCTACCACTACTACCACCCTTAGCCAGGGGGGTGCCAGATGCCTACCACCACTACCACCCTTAGCCATGGGGGTGCCAGATGCCTACCACTACTACCACCCTTAGCCAGGGGGGGCTGGATGTCTACCACTACTACCACCCTTAGCCAGGGGGGTGCCAGATGCCTACCACTACTACCACCCTTACCCAGGGGGGGCTGTATGCCTACCACTACTACCACCCTTAGCCACGGTGGTGCCAGATGCCCACCACCACTACCACCCTTAGCCATGGGGGTGCCAGATGCCTACCACTACTACCACCCTTAGCCAGGGGGCTGGATGCCTACCACTACTACCACCCTCACCCAGGGGGGCTGGATGCCTACCACTACTACCACCCTTAGCCAGGGGGTGCCAGATGCCTACCACCACTACCACCCTTAGCCAGGGGTGCCAGATGCCTACCACTACTACCACCCTCACCCAGGGGGGCTGGATGCCTACCACTACTACCACCCTTAGCCAGGGGGTGCCAGATGCCTACCACCACTACCACCCTTAGCCATGGGGGTGCCAGATGCCTACCACTACTACCACCCTTAGCCAGGGGGGGCTGGATGCCTACCACCACTACCACCCTTACCCAGGGGGGGCTGGATGCCTACCACTACTACCACCCTTACCCAGGGGGGCTGGATGCCTGTCACTACTACCACCTCCACCCATGGGGGGCTGGATGCCTACCACCAACACCACCCCACTCATAGGATGGACAATGCATGACACAATCAGCAGACCACAACCTAGGGAATGCAAGAAAAAGACATCCCCCAACACCATGACAAGCGTGTGTAGACTGTGTCAAATGCCTACAACACTGAACATGACTTTGAACATACAATGTGACCCCCTAGCACATGTGCCACACATATATGTGTGTGGCCCCCACAATGCAAGCAGGCCATGACCATTGTGGCAATGGGGTCCAAACCCCCATCATCACAGTGACCAAAAGGTAAGTGTGGGGTCCATAGCTGAAGCACATTTTGAACAGTGTGGCAATGGGGTCCAGACCCCATCATCACAGTGACCAAAATGTAAGTGTGGGGTCCATAGCTGAAGCACATTTTGAACATTGTGGCAATGGGGTCCAAACCCCCATCATCACAGTGACCAAAATGTAAGTGTGGGGTCCATAGCTGAAGCACATTTTGAACATTGTGGCAATGGGGTCTAACGCCCCATCACCACAGTGACCAAAATGTAAGTGTGGGGTCCATAGCTGAAGCACATTTTGAACATTGTGGCAATGGGGTCCAAACCCCCATCATCACAGTGACCAAAATGTAATGTGGGGTCCATAGCTGAAGCATATTTTGAACATTGTGGCAATGGGGTCTAACGCCCCATCACCACAGTGACCAAAATGTAAGTGTGGGGTCCATAGCTGAAGCACATTTTGAACATTGTGGCAATGGGGTCTAACGCCCCATCACCACAGTGACCAAAAGGTAAGTGTGGGGTCCATAGCTGAAGCACATTTTGAACATTGTGGCAATGGGGTCCAAACCCCCATCATCACAGTGACCAAAAGGTAAGTGTTGACAAAGAAAGAGCTGCAACTGCCAAACTGCATGGATGATTCCTGGTCACAGAACAAAAAACACATCAGTGGCAAAGTAGTGCATGTGTCCCATTGCAACATAAATTGGGGGAGCCAAATACTGCAGTGCAAATAAGACATACCTTTGGCCATGTGCAGACAAACAACACCCATGGGGGCTGACACTGTCAACATTCATCAATGACACAATGACAGAAGTGACCATCAGAATGCAGACCCACATATTTGCACCAATGGGCACACAAATGCAGATACCCTGTGGAGACTGTAGATGTGAGGTGAACAGATACCATACCATGGCAGCAATGGGACACACAAACCATGATCATTGTGCTGACCGATGACCTAGGAGTCCCAGGGACAGCAGGGGAAACCCACCAAACTACATACAGCCAATGGCACACCCAAGATATGCCAATGCAGTGGTGCAGATGCACAAACACAAACAGGCAGACCCACACTGCACATCATACACAACAGGTGATGGGGGTGCCAGTGTCCCCAGGCAACCACACAACACATGTGGAGACCTGAATACCAATCATACAGATGTGCATACAGTGCCACACAAAGGTAACTCATGGATCCAAATCCCTATGTGGGCAAGCAGGCATTGTCAGATGAGAGGGAGCACAAATCACACATGTCACACAGGCACGTAGGAACAGCAACTGACACAGCAAGACACAGACACACCACAGCACTACCCCCAGGGCCCCCACAATGTGGTGACCCTGGGCTGCATTACAATCCCACTGTGATGACAAAGCTAAATGTCGTTCACACTGTGAACCACAGTCATGTGTCCTGAGCAACAAACTACCATCACACCTACACAAGCACAAATCAATCAGCATGGCCAGTAAGCCAAGGCCAACATGGAGGCAGGGGCCTAGCCGGGCAACAACTCTCATCTGCACACACTCAACACCACACCCCTCGAACTCCAACAATGTGCAGCAGTGAAGCACACATGCACTGGTGACATTGCACATGCACCCATGACTATTCCAGGGTGGTGGGTGGGAACCAAGGTGCAGAAACACATCACACATGGCCACTCAACAAGACTCCTGAATGTCTGACACACTGCACACTACGCTGTACATGGACATGACGGCAATACCACACCAACCAATGGGATCCCAGCCACAGTCACACACCAATGAAGAAGCCAAGGTCACCCACAAAGAACACACATAGACAACAACCAACATTGCAGCCCGGACCCTGAGGAGTGCCAGCAGTCACACACACAACGTGTCACAATCACTGAAAGATAACACAAACTGGAAATCACATGACAGGGGCAAACAACAAGTGCCAAGGGGAAACCTGACTGTGACCCATCTGCGTCTGCACACAAACTCAGCCCTGACAGCAAACACACCTATGGGTGACACCCTGATGACCAGTAATGTGCCATGCACCCACATCACAGAGAACCCAGGGAGAAGACTTTGGGGGAACATAGGTCAACTCAGCAAGCATCACAAACAGGTACAACACTAGGGATCACAGCATGCACAGCTAAACGGAAGTGAACACACAGACATGCACATACAACACACACCTTGGGCGCAGGCAATGTCACAGGAGTACACACTGCCATGAGGGGACTCCACTCCTGTGTGAGGAAAGCTGTGCCATATGTTGCCTCAGTAGGGCCCCATCATGTCAGCTGAGCACTTGGTCACACAATCAACAATTAGCACCAAATGAGGGCTCCCGTCACATCAGCCTGGTCATGGAAGTGCCAACGTAATCATCAGCACAGATCCAACACACTTGTATAGCAATGTTGCACTGACAACACAGATGAGTCCTTCCCCATTGATGCCCAAACCTGCATGTCCAGTGGAGATGGCCACACGGTCAGGGAAGTAGACGAATTGAACAATGGCAGGCACAACAGATGTGCAGGGGTGGAAGCCACAGATGTGAAATAGCTAATCTAAGTAGGAAATCCCATTGCCAAATACTGAACACATGACACCCTCAGATGCTGCTATGGATGACATGGATACACCACAGGATAGGACACATTCCCCTGGACCACATGGGTTCCTGCACAGTAACACTTCATTATCATGAGACCAAATATCACCATCACTGCAGCAAGGGCATGGTTAGCATCATCAACAACATGTACATCAGAAGCATAAGCACTAGAGAACAGAAAGTTGCTTTATTCAGCATATGTGTGTAATGAAAACAAAGTCCAGAAAAAACACTAAGGCCAATGGCCAGTCCATTGTCAAAGTCCAAACAGGGTGACAGTGGCAGATGTCACCCTACGCTTGCCTGCACAAAACCAGGGACAATCCACTAGGAGGGGCAACCGGGGGGGCAGGCCAGGCACCGCAGGGACAGGATCTGGGCTCACCAGGAGGAAGCAGGGAAGGGGTGGTGGGTGCTGGAGAGCCACTGACAACTGCAGTGGAGGTGTCTGACATGGTGTGTGCCGGCACAACTGGGGGCATGACTCAGATGTTGTGTGTGCCGGCACGACTGCAGTGGACCCTGCAGATGGAGTGGACAGGTCCGCCACTGCAGTGCCCAAGTCAGACAGGGTGGTAGTGGACTCCACTGCAGTGCCTACCATGAGGGGAGGAGAATGGGGAACAGGCAAGGTGGGCTGGACAGAGGGGGAGGACACCCTCACCACATCAGTGGCACAGACAAGCGCAGCGGGGGTGTGGTGCCGGGAGAGCAAGTGGCAGGGGAGAAGGCCGGATCCTCTTGGGGATGGTATATCTGTGGGTGGGGGAACCTGGGGCAGGGTGTGGTGGGGGCACCTGTGGAGTGGGGGCCTGAGGGATGGAGGAAGGAGACCTGGTGCCTGAGCTGCAGGGCGGCGGCGGGGTCTTGCTCTTACGACTCCGGGGGACTTGCGGGTGGGGGCCTCAGTCTGTCTGCGCCTGGGGGAGGGTGTCCGGGGGCGAGGGGCACTCTGCTCCGTGTGGGTGGGCTTCCTCTTCCCCCTGAATGCTGTATCAGCTGGATCGGAGGGGAAGAGGCCGAGGTCACTGAGGAAGAGCCGCTGGGTCTTTGGGGTTGCAGGTGAGGCAAGGAGGGTGTTTTGGAGGGAGAGGCAACTGAGGACTGCGCAGTGCTCGTGGATGCGTGTGTGTGTGTGTTCCAGGGCCCCATCCCCTGTGAGTCTGGTTTCAGTCCCCTGACTGTGCGTGCGTGTGCGTTTAGTTTGTGGCGTGTGTGTCTGTGTGCTGGATGTGTGTGTGCTGGTGTGTGCCTGTGCCGGTGTGTGTGTGCTTGGGACGGGTAAGGTGCTGGGGAGTGTGGATGGAGCAGAGGCAGGAGGGGTGAGGGACTGTCTGAGGAGGGACACTGCTGCCGTCAGGGAGGAGTCCATGGACCTATTGCCCCTCTGTAGGTCAGACATGCCCGATGAGATGCCCTCCATGAACGACACCAGCTGAGTCAACAGAGCGGTGTGCGCATGGAGGACACTCAGCATGGCTGTCTGCCCTACATGGAGCTGGCGAAGGAGGTACACAGACTCCTCACTCAGGGCAGCAGGGGACACAGGGGCAGGGGGTGCGGTGCCTGGCCCAAAGGAGACACGCTCCCGAACATGGGAGCCTCCACGGACCTGGGGAATGGGAGCTGATGGGAGGGCGGTGGTGGTGCTGGTGGTGGCGGGGACAGCAACACTAGCTGGGGTGTGGTGGCTGCTGACACACGCCTCCATAAGGGAGTCATCCTCCGAGTTGCTCTGGTCCTCAGCTGAGGTGGATGGTGCTGAGGACTCCTCGGTGTGGCTCCCCTCGCCCTCCGTGCCACTGGGTCCCTCCGACCACTCCTCGGCTGCTGACCCAGTCTGGCTCTCCGGCTCCTCCTGGTCCGTGGAGCTGTTCCCTTCCGTGGCCGTGGATGTATCTGCAAACAATGGGGAAACAGACAGACATCAGTCACCTGCACCAAACGCACACACCACTGTGAGCACAGCACATTACAGAGCAAGCCCTGGCATCATTAGTTGTACATTGCTAAAAGTGCCCTAACTGAACAGGAGAAGCCAATTGTCAGTCTGATGCCAACCATGGCACTCACATCCCACATGGCCTTGCACCCATCTGTCTGTTGGATAGCAACACCCCAGTGTGGACACATGCACCAACTACACAGTAGTTGGACAGTGCAGAGGACACGGTGTAGCATGTGGACATGCACACATCACAACTCTTGCCACTGAGTCAGTACAGGTTTCCGGATGAAAGGGACGCCCAGAGTCAAATAGGATATGCATGTGATGCATACCAGCGACAGACACCATGATGCACCCATGTCCTGATAGCCATCGCCACAATGGTGTGCATGTAGCACATGTCACTCCCCTGCAGGATCACCAATAAGTGGACACATGCCATGGCGGAGGCATGACTGCTAAGTCATACATCACTGTCTCAGTGATGTATGACTTGGCAGCCAGACAACAACACTCTGCACTGTGTCACAATAGTAGGTCATGGGGAATGCAAGTCCTGGAGCTGCACAAGTGCACATGTACATCCCCCACACAACACATCATCTTAACCCTCATCTGTCCAGGTCATACCCATTGGACATATGGGAGACCTGTGACACTACCCTCTGAACCTGAGCCCCTCACAATCTGCTGTGAATGGGGAACAGCTGCCTGAACTTCACATTCGCATACCCCAGTCTGCACGGGCAGCTGATCAAACACCTATGTGACACACACGTATCGTCTCCTATGGTCACATCTCCAGTGGCATGCTGAGCCCCTACCGAGAAACACCCCAGCAGTCCTGGCAACAAATCCACAGCACACTGACACAGAGGCAGACACCTGAGGGGTCAAATCACTGCGCACAATGTGTCAGCTGATACACGGGAGTGGGAGTACAGAGTGCATTGCATGGCCTGGAGTAGGCATGACTGTCCTGCCCCACATGAATGAGGGATGAGCCCTGGACAGTGGATAGCTGGCTATGTATGTGTGACACACGTAATCTGCATACTCCTGGGGCCCAAACATTGTTCCCACCCGCTGCATGGGTGTGTGCCACATACCCCAGGCACATGTGGTGGCTCAGCTCAGCAAGTGGACCGCATATCAAAGCAACACGCAGATTACATGTCCGAACACAGGCGTTGTGTGAACAATGGACCCACCCATGATGCCCACAACAGAGTTAGGGAAACAGATGCTGTCCCCCACCTTTAGTGAAGCAAACTGCAAGGACACAGTCCCAAGTGACACAATTCCCTGAATGTAAGGGCCACACCTGGGTATCAGATGAGGAGTGGGCAGTGCACAATAGAGGGACAAGGCTCCTGGACAACATGACTGCTGTACTGTGGCAGTTGAACCAGGTCAGAGGAGGGCACATAGCATGTAATACAGAGTTCACAGTGCAGTCTTTGACTCACCCCCTCCTTGCTGCTGTCTGGCCTTCAGCTGCCCATCCAGGTCTGGAAACACCACCGCCAGGATCTGGAGCATGTGGGGGTCAGGGTCCGTGTTCCGCCCCTCCTGCGAGGAGGCGACAGCTTCAGCTGGACCCGTGCAATCCTCCGGGTCCAGCCCCGAAGGTCCTGCCACCTCTTCTGGCAGTTGCGGATCCGGCGCTTGTAGACCCCCACGGACCGGACAGCCTGGACGATGTCCTTCCAGATCTCCTGCTTCCGATGGGCATTAACCTGTCAGGATTACAAAGTGAAAAGGCCATTACTACACATGCAACATATACGTGCATGACACAGTTGTATATACATGTCTCATTCACAGGGGCACATGATGTACACAGGCAGTGCAACGCTGCCCATGGACAGTTTGCCAGACGTCACTACATGGTATCATTGCATGGGAAGTAAAACCTTGTTCAAATGCACTGTCACTGCACCATACCTGTCCAGTGCATGTCACTACACACTATGGGGGTGACAACTACTCAGTGAGCCTGCTAGCCAGTGGCGTGCAGACTTTCAGCCTTGCTAGTCAGACAAAATGCACATTCAGAAAGGCAGTGCACAGAACACTCACCTGCTCCCTGGTGTCCCATACAGCTTGCTGTACTGTGGAAGTAGGCTGTCCAGCAGGGCCTGGTTCTCCTCAAGGCTGAAGGCTGGGGCTCTCTCCACAGTACGTGCCATTGCAGGGTCCAGAGGGGCAGAGACAGCAGCAGTGCAGTGGCAGATGTCGTCCTGGAGCATGTAGTGCAGGCAAGTGAGCTCTCAGGGGAACAGCCAGCAATATATATGTGCTGGAGAGGCAGATACTGTCCCTTGTGTCCAAATTGATAGGTCCAAGTCGTTTGCATCTTCTGAATCTGGCCAATCCATGGAATAGCAGCACCAATACATGCCCACGGCATCCTTCAAATCTTCAACTTCATGACATACATGATTTTGCAACATTGTTGTGGGTGACCAACTGAATTTCCAGCAACCGACTCGTTCGAATTTCGAAACGCGTCCGTTGCCAGGCAAGGCCATTGTCAATGGGTGCGCACCGATCGGTCCATTGCGGTACAACGCGTACAGGGGTACAACGCGTACCCGCACACATTGAATGCAATGGGCCGGCCGGGGCACCGATCGGTCCATTGCGTTACAACGCGTACAGGGGTACAACGCGTACCCGCACACATTGAATGCAATGGGCCGGCCGGGGCACCGATCGGTCCATTGCGGTACAACGCGTACAGGGGTACAACGCGTACCCGCACACATTGAATGCAATGGGTCGGCCGGGGCACCGATCGGTCCATTGCTGTTCAAAGCATCCCTGTACAAGTGACTGGCATATGTCACCATGCCTGTCTCAGATGGACATATGCCAGCCACAGATAGCTCCCAGGGAGTGAGGGGCACACCTACAACATGACAGCCTGTCCAAACTGTATGATAAGGCATGTAAGGCTGCATTTCCTATTGTGTGTATGTTGGTGTACATGTTGTCCTGTGGGTGTCACCTGGGGGCAGCCACCCCCAGGCTGTGCACGTGTTCATGGGGACAGGATCCTGGGTGTTACGTGTACATGACCACTGTGATGTGCAACTGTTCATATCTGTGCATGTGCCATGGTCACATTTCACGGTGGTGTATGTGTATGTCATGTCACATACCCCGTGAGTCCCATGTGGGACGGTATGTTTGAGCCAGGGTGTCCCAGTGGCACAATAGTGATGGTCCTCCACAGTCTGTGTGCATGTAGTGTTTACAATGTCTCTGATTTCATGTGCACAATGGGAGACAGTCTCCACATCCACGTTGTGTGTGCATGGACTTTGATGTTGTGCGTGTGTGTGTCACAGACGTCCATGTCTGTCCTGCAGTGGCAAGTGGGACCACTACCTGTGGGGGTCATAGTTGTTTTGCTGTGGTGTATACATGATACTCCATGTAATGCCCGTGTCCATGTGGCAATACAGGGTCCCTGGGAATGTACCTGTCGTTGAGCTGTGATGCCTGGGGCACATCTGTCGTCACATGTCACTGTGGGGGTGATTGTGACACGGCAGCAGGAGATGGGAACTGTGACACGGCCTCATGATATCCAATGGGCCAACCTGGGACTTATTGATGCCACTTGTTGGACCGTGATGACAGATGTTGGCCATGTATGTACCATACATGTCCTTACAGAACTGCACACTTCATGTAGTTGTGCCTCATAATGATGTATGTTGGGATATTGAGTGTGTTCAATTCCGCATATGTGGGCTGACTGACAATCTTGCTTACTTCTCCTCTGCACTGCAGGGCTCCTGCTGTCCATCGACCAATCCCAGACCTGGCAACGATGGTGGAACGGGACAGCATCAGACGGTACCGCTTCACCAGGAAGCTGATTGAGGATTTGGCAGTGCAGTTGGCCCCACATTTGCAGCCTGGCCGGCCGTATCCTACAGCGCTGACCCCCAAGGTGAAGGTGATGGCAGCCCTACACTTCTTTGCCACCGGTACCTTCCAACATACTGTGGCGACTGCTGGTGGGATGTCACAGACCATGTTGAGCCGTGTGCTCTGCGATGTTTTGGTGGCAATGTTGCTATTCCTGAACCGGTACATCTATTTCCCTAGACTGCGACGACTCACTGATGTGAAGAGTGACTTCTATGCCCTGGGGAGGATGCCGCATGTCATTGGCTCCATTGATGGGACACATGTGGCTTTGGTACCACCACAGGCCCAGGAGCAGGCCTACCGTAACCGCAAGCACTACCACTCGGTCAATGCACTGGTGGTGTGTCTTGCAGATATGACCATCACACACGTGTGTGCCCGTTTCCCTGGTTCAGCACACGATGCCTTTGTGATGAGGAGTAGTCGCATCCCCAGGATGATGGCACAGATGCAGAACCAGCGTGCCTGGCTTGTCGGTGTGTACTGACTTTGTGCCATTGTGTGTGATCTGATCTGTAGTATTCCGCCCACTTTTCCAAGTCATCTAATGTGCACTTGTCTGTCCGTAGGTGACTCGGGATACCCCAACATGCCGTGGTTGCTGACACCCCTCAGGAACCCTGTGACACCAGCCCAGATGCGCTACAATGAGGCACATGGTCGGACCAGGAGAGTGATTGAGCGGACATTTGGTCTCCTGAAGAGCCGCTTCCGCTGCCTGGACAAGACCGGAGGGTCCCTCCCATATGCCCCTGCGAAAGTGTGCAAGATTATCATCGTCTGCTGCATGCTCCACAACCTGGCAGTGCGGAAGGAGTTGCCTCTCATCCAGGATGACAATGACCAACAACCGCCACCTGTGGAGGATCCTGGCCTGGACCACGATGCCAGTGATGATGATGATGATGATGAGGGTGATGTCCGCACACAGCTCATCACCAACTTCTTTAGCTGAATGTGAGTATCCTGAGGTGTCATGTCAATGATGTGAGTTGGCATGATATGTGTAGGTGGTGCTCTGGTGCTGTTGGAGTGTGTCCATGGGCTACTTGACTTGGTGTGTGTAGTGATGTGTGCTTACAGGTTGTCTGTACTCCCCAACAGTGTTGACATGCTAACTTGGTTCTGGGTGGGTATCTTGTAACATGTATTGTGCATGAGTTTTGCTGTTCTGTCCTGTTCTCCATTGCTTTTGACTGTGTGTCATTTCTGTCCTTCACAGGGTACTTTCAGATTCGTTTGGTCAACTGTGTCCACCGACGACGTGATTGCACTTCCAGGGTGGTAGCTGTTGTGTCCCTACAGGTGATGTGCGCCACACCCATGGACTTCCTTCCGTCTACAGTTGTTGACTGTGTGCCCGCTGCCAGGTGGGATTACCTTGCATCTGTAGTGGTTACGACATGTTGCAACTGTGTAATAAACCTGTGCTTCACTTTGTGATGTGCGTTGTCTGTAGTCACACATTTGACTGCCATTTGCTTACTGCACCTGTGGGCTACTTGACTACAACTGGGAATGGGTGTGGTGTCTGTGCATTGCACCGTCTTCCCTGGCAACATCAGTGTAGGCAATGAGTCAGATGGCCTAGGTGTGTATGTGTTGTGTAGCCCTGGTGGTGTGTCTCCCTCATATGTGTCACGTTGCCTTTACTCACATGCCTGTGTTGTACTTGCTGTTGCAGTTTGCATACACAGTGTAATTTTGCAGTTCATCATCCCCATAACAGCACCCACGTTGGAATCACAACAGAGGCAAGTATGGTGTATTGGTGTGTTTATTGTGATACATTTGTGTGAATAGTGCATAGGATGGGTAGTGCTGTACATAAATCTTGCAATCAGAAGTTCCTAGGTGAATTGAAAGTCCTGGTAGACAAAATCCCCAGGATCGGGGTCACAGTTGTCTGAGACATTGGTCCAACTTGTACTCCCCATGCAATGTGTGGGAGTAGTGTTGCTGTCAACAGGGTGAACAGTCTGTGCACAAAGGTGAACATCCAGAACAGGTTCAGGCTTCCTGGGAGTTGCGCTTGGCCATCGGCCTCTCACTTGCCCCTCCTCGGACGACCCCTCTTCTTTGGGGGGCCCCTCAAGTACAGGCTGCTGCGGTGCAGGGGACTCTCCGCCAGAGTCATCCTCCCTCCCTGTGGCAGTTGCAGTTTGTTCAGCACCAGATGTTGTTGGCACACAGGGAGGTGTGGACTGGTTGCTGTTCATCTGGCGGAGGCATTGTAAAATGTCCCTGTGCACCGCCGTCATCTCATGCAGTGCATCCCACTTGGACTCCACGCGGGACATGTGTGAGTCCACACGGGACATGTGTGACTCCACGTGGGACATGTGAGAGTCCAAGCGGGCATGATGGGCAGCCTGCTGCTGTTTCATGTCTCTGAGGAGCCCCACTACCTGGCTGAGATCTCCGGTGCTGGACTGGTACGCATCAGCTATGCGTACCAGTTGTGGGTCATCATGCACACCAGCAACCTTTGCAAGCAGCGATCTCTGTCTCCCACCCCTCCCACCACCCCTGCCGACATGTGCAGTGCGTGCAGTGGCACGCACAGATGACCCTGGTCCACCTTGGGGGTTGGTGGTGGTGGTGGTGTCCATGGCCCCACGTTGGTCCAGGGTCCCTGTGCTGGTGTTGCTCCTTGTTCTGTCCATGTCGGCAGGGATGGTATTTGTGGTGACAGTAGTTGGAGGGGTGGGTGCAGGGGTGCAGCTGGTGGTCCTGCTGGTGCTGCAGCTGGTGGTCCTGCTGGTGCTGCATGTAGACTTGCACCGGATGTGCCAGGTTGGTCTTCTTCGTCCGAGGAGGGCAGAGGCTGTATGACACCAGTGAGCTCCGCATCCTCTTGAGCCTGGGACTGGGACTCCTCAGCGTCTGCTGCTGTGTCCCCATCATCACCTGTTTTTGGGAGACACACACAATGTATGTTATGTTTCTGCAGGCATCAATGGTTGACACACCTGACAGTTGTGACTGTGCCTCTGGGTGCGGGCCTGTACATTGCATTGTCCTAAGTCGTCATAGTCAGGGTTTGATATTGGTGTGGCACATTGTCCTGCATTATTTGGGCATTTCTACGTATTTGTTGGGGTGTGAACATGGTCTGCATTGGTTGTATTTGGTTGACAGCCGGCCCTCCTTCCCACCCAGCCAGTCAGTTATCCCACCATGGACTGTGCTTGCATTGCAGGGAGTGGAAGTTGTCTCTCAGGATGTCAGTCAGTGGTGTCCTGCTGTTTGTTGGTGCACAGTTGCCAGCAGGGCCTTGTGCTCCCCACAGCAGTAGCCAGTGTCAGCCATCTTGTGAGTCCTTCTCCACTCCCTGTGATGTGAGCATGGTTCAGGGTGGTGTTGATGGGACAGTTGTGGGGGTGAGCTATGTCTGTGACTGTGACTCCCATCATGCTATTGCCTCCACCCCACTTCCCAGCATTCCCATACTTACTTGCTTTTGTGGGGAGTTCAGTGTGTGTGGGTGTGAGGGCAATGGCAAGATGGCTGACAGTGGTGTCCTGCTGTTGGTTGGTGTGCAGTTCCCAGCATGCCCTTGTGCTCCCCACAGCAGTAGCCAGTGTCAGCCATCTTGTGTGTCCTTATCCACTCCCTGTGATGTGAGCATGGTTCAGGGTGGTGTTGATGGGCCAGTTGTGAGGCTGAGCAATATCTGTGCCTACTACTCCCATCATGCTATTGCCTCCACCCCCTTCCCAGCATGCCCATGCTTCCTTCCTTTTGACTCTGCTTCCCTGTGGGGTGGGCTGGCTGTGCTGACAGGATGGCTGGGAGTGTTGTCCTGGCAGTTGTTTGGCTAAAAGTCCCAAGAGTGTCCCTGTGCTTCACACAACATAACCCAGGGTGGTGGTTCTTTGTGGGATCTTGAGTTAGGGTGGGAGGCATTGCATTCTACCAGGTGGGTTCTGTGGAGTTTGTGTTGAGGGGGGGTGTGAGGGGAGGTGCTTGTGACTATGGTCAGTGCTGCAAGTCCTCCTTCCCACCCAGCCAGCCAGATATCCCACCATGGAACGTGCTTCCATTGCAGGGAGTGGAAGTTGTCTCTCAGGATGTCAGTCAGTGGTGTCCTGCTGTTTGTTGGTGCCCAGTTCCCAGCAGGGACTTGTGCTCCCACAGCAGTAGCCAGTGTCAGCCATCTTGTGAGTCCTTCTCCACTCCCTGTGATGTGAGCATGGTTCAGGGTGGTGTTGATGGGACAGTTGTGGGGGTGAGCTATGTCTGTGACTGTGACTCCCATCATGCTATTGCCTCCACCCCACTTCCCAGCATTCCCATACTTACTTGCTTTTGTGGGGAGTTCAGTGTGTGTGGGTGTGAGGGCAATGGCAAGATGGCTGACAGTGGTGTCCTGCTGTTGGTTGGTGTGCAGTTCCCAGCATGCCCTTGTGCTCCCCACAGCAGTAGCCAGTGTCAGCCATCTTGTGTGTCCTTATCCACTCCCTGTGATGTGAACATGGTTCAGGGTGGTGTTGATGGGCCAGTTGTGAGGCTGAGCAATATCTGTGCCTACTACTCCCATCATGCTATTGCCTCCACCCCCCTTCCCAGCATGCCCATGCTTCCTTCCTTTTGACTCTGCTTCCCTGTGGGGTGGGCTGGCTGTGCTGACAGGATGGCTGGGAGTGTTGTCCTGGCAGTTGTTTGGCTAAAAGTCCCAAGAGTGTCCCTGTGCTTCACACAACATAACCCAGGGTGGTGGTTCTTTGTGGGATCTTGAGTTAGGATGGGAGGCATTGCATTCTACCAGGTGGGTTCTGTGGAGTTTGTGTTGAGGGGGGGTGTGAGGGGAGGTGCTTGTGACTATGGTCAGTGCTGCAAGTCCTCCTTCCCACCCAGCCAGCCAGATATCCCACCATGGAACGTGCTTCCATTGCAGGGAGTGGAAGTTGTCTCTCAGGATGTCAGTCAGTGGTGTCCTGCTGTTTGTTGGTGCACAGTTGCCAGCAGGGCCTTGTGCTCCCCACAGCAGTAGCCAGTGTCAGCCATCTTGTGAGTCCTTCTCCACTCCCTGTGATGTGCGCATGGTTCAGGGTGGTGTTGATGGGACAGTTGTGGGGGTGACCAATATCTGTGACTACCACTCCCATCATGCTATTGCCTCCACCCCACTTCCCAGCATGCCCATACTTACTTGCTTTTGGGTGGACTTCAGTGTGTGTGAGTGTGAGAGCAATGGCAAGATGGCTGGCAGTGGTGTCCTGCTGTTGGTTGTTGCACAGTTGCCAGCAGGGCCTTGTGCTCCCCACAGCAGTGCCCAGTGTCAGCCATCTTGTCAGTTGTTTTCCACTCCCTGTGATGTGCGCATGGTTCAGGGTGGTGTTGATGGGACAGTTGTGGGGGTGACCAATATCTGTGACTACCACTCCCATCATGCTATTGCCTCCACCCCACTTCCCAGCATGCCCATACTTACTTGCTTTTGGGTGGACTTCAGTGTGTGTGAGTGTGAGAGCAATGGCAAGATGGCTGGCAGTGGTGTCCTGCTGTTGGTTGTTGCACAGTTGCCAGCAGGGCCTTGTGCTCCCCACAGCAGTGCCCAGTGTCAGCCATCTTGTCAGTTGTTTTCCACTCCCTGTGATGTGCGCATGGTTCAGGGTGGTGTTGATGGGACAGTTGTGGGGGTGACCAATATCTGTGACTACCACTCCCATCATGCTATTGCCTCCACCCCACTTCCCAGCATTCCCATACTTACTTGCTTTTGTGGGGAGTTCAGTGTGTGTGGGTGTGAGAGCAATGGCAAGATGGCTGACAGTGGTGTCCTGCTGTTGGTTGGTGTGCAGTTCCCAGCATGCCCTTGTGCTCCCCACGACACAGCAACAGTGTCAGACATCTTTGATGGGCCTTTCCACTCTCTGTGGGATGCGCATGCGTGAGTGTGAGCTTGCTGGGCCATGTGGTGGGGGATGTAGAGCTGTGACTACGACTCCCATCATGCTATTGCCTCCACCCCCTTCCCAGCATGCCCATCCTTCCTTCCTTTTGACTCTGCTTCCCTGTGGGGTGGGCTGCCTGTGCTGACAGGATGGCTGGGAGTGTTGTCCTGGCAGTTGTTTGGCTGAAAGTCCCAAGAGTGTCCCTGTGCTTCACACGACATAACCCAGGGTGGAGGTTCTTTGTGGGATCTTGAGTTAGGATGTGTGGCATTGCATTCTCCCAGGTGGGTTATGTGGAGTATGTGTTGAGGGTGTGTGTGAGGGGAGGTGCTTGTGACTATGGTCAGTGGTGCGAGTCCTCCTTCCCACCCAGCCAGCCAGATATCCCACCATGGAACGTGCTTCCATTGCAGGGAGTGGAAGTTGTCTCTCAGGATGTCAGTCAGTGGTGTCCTGCTGTTTGTTGGTGCACAGTTGCCAGCAGGGCCTTGTGCTCCCCACAGCAGTAGCCAGTGTCAGCCATCTTGTAAGTCCTTCTCCACTCCCTGTGATGTGCGCATGGTTCATGGTGGTGTTGATGGGACAGTTGTGGGGGGCAATATGTGTGACTACGACTCCCATGATGCTATTGGCTACACTGACTTGGCCAGCATACACAGAATTCCTTTCTTTCAGTGGTCTTCACTGTGTGTTGGTGTTGTAGTGGTGGCTACATGTCTGGATGTGTTTGTTAGTTCTATTTGTGCCACTGCCTAGCTGTAGTTGTAGTTGTGTTTGTACATGTGATGGCACGGTTAAATGTAACTTTGAGATGGCATGTGTTGTGTTTATCTGACTGACATACACATTTTGGGATGATTCTGTTCTGGTTGCTGTGTAATTGCTATGAGTGCATGGTTTGACTCTCCCCTTGACAGTGATGTGTGTGTGTATTGTGGCAGAATATTGTGTACATTTGTTGTGTACTCACCAGGCTCTGGGATGTTCTCTAGTCCATAGACGCTCACTGGCGGAAGGATGGCCCGCACCTTCTCCTCCCAGGGCCTGAGGTATACTGGCTTGGCAGGAGGGCCACTGCCGGTGTATTGGCTCAGGAGGTACCTCCTGCGCACGTCATACCACCTGTTCTGGATGTCGGTCTTTGTGCGCAGACATGGTGATTGTGCGTTCACCCTGTTGATGATCCTCTCCCACATCTTGGTTTTCTGGGAGATGGGGGTCTGTTGGACCAGTGTGCCAAACAGCTGTGGCTCTACCCTGAGGATCTCGTCTACCAGGACTTCCAATTCACAATCTAGGAACTTGTGATTCTTCTTGGGGGGCATGGTGATGGGTGGTGATGGTGAGTGATGTGTGTGTTGGTGTGCAGGTGAGGGTGTGTGGGTGTGTGTTTTGCTGGGTGTATGTGAGGTAGGTATTTGTTGGTGTGCTGATGGTGTGTGGCTTGTGTGAGGGATGAGCTGTGGGTGTGTGGTTGCTGTCTGTTGGGTGCTGGCAGTAGAATGGCATTTGCAAAGGATCATGGTTGGGATTTGTGTCCTTTATATGGGTGGAGTTGTGGGTGTGTCTTTGTTCTCTGTCCCCACCCCCCAGTATTTATTGGCTTTGTAATTGCTTGTTTGGCCTTTTTTGTGTAATTTTTCCTTTGTACTGTCTGTGCATGTTGGAAACGTTCTTGTGACCGAGTCGGACCCTGCATTTGTCTAGTATGGTGTTCTCCGTTTCGTTCACGCTGTGTTTGTGCAGTTTTCTATGCTGCGTACGCGTCGGTCGCGGTGTTTTGTGTTACTTCGGCTCGGTTTTGTATGCGTGTCGGTCGTACGGCTTGTCCTCCGTACGACTCGGTCGTGGTTTTCGTGCCTTGCATCGTACTTTGCGGTTTGGAGTTCGCGTGTACGTTTCGGTCGGATTTGTTCCGGGTGCGTGTCGGTCGGTTTGATTCTGTGTGTTTTTCCGGCCGGATTGCTGTTTTCCGTGCGGCTCGGTCGTTCGGCTTGGGTTCGGTACGCGTCGGTCGGATTTTGCACGCTTTGCATCGTACTTGGCGTGTCGGGCGCCACAGGTACGTGTCGGTCGGAATAAATTCCGGCTCCGAGTCGGTCGGTACTTTTTCCGGCCCGAATCGGAATCGACCCCTTAGTCTTACACCCTCCCTCTCACCACACAAAGGTAATTCTTGTTTTTGGTCATAATATATACTTTAAACCATATTCCTAGTATTGTGATACATCATTATAGTTCTGCGGTGTATGTCGTTAAGGAGAGAATAACTTTCTAGAGGATCTGGGTACCAACAACCAGGGCAGGGTCTTCCTTCTTCTGACTATTGGGCACCACAGATGCTTTGCGGTGTTCCATAAAAATATTGAGTTATTAATGTGAATTTCTACCGACTCCACAATCTTGACTACTAACAGATCATTATGGTCAGTAAATGAAGTTTCGCCAACACTGAACCCCTCCTTAAACAATTACCTGCTTGCTTCTCTAAAACGACTGCCACTCTCTTCCTTTATCAAAAACCTGATTTCTCCAGACTCTCTTGTAAATGTGCACTGTTCAAAGTGCACATTAACTTGGCAACCCAAGCCTAATAAATGCCCTGATTGGGGGGGCAGGTCATACAATATGACTTTTATTTTAAGGAATGTTAAGAAATGTCTGTGCATTGTGGATCCCGTCAATGCAAATTTCTTAAATGGAGTAGCAGTCACAGAGGTCAAACAAGCATTGGCAAAGCAATAGATTTGACTTTAGCTACCTTCCATTTGGTTTTATCAATGCTAGTTTAGTTTTGTCATGGTTTTTGCTAACGTTTATTTTGGGGAAGGTTCCTGGGCTTCATCAACTTTGAAAAAACTGTGGCTAGAAGCAAAAATATTAATTGGTCTAAAAATGCACACATTAGCAGAGTAGTCCTTGGCACTGAAGGGAACTACTTTATGTGTGGATGTGCTCCTTGGGAAAGGCAGAATTCACCCACAGTGATTTTAATCAATGACTGAAGTGAGCTGACCCATTGCCCCATGCTGTATACTGTAGAGTTTGGAAGTAAAATGACAAAGACATAACACCATTGCAATGGATGAAGAGGACTGGCTGGAAGCCCCTATACATCAGTGTTCTATACATATACGTTTCGTAAAATCAAAAGGTATTGTCTAACGCCAGAATTAAAAATGTCAATCTTTTATAAGATGACTCGTACACACACTGCACAGCTAAGAAATTAATGCAGTGCACCTGTGAGCTGTACCCATTTTATACACCACTCCCAATGACAATGTTCAATATAGAGAGTGATTTGGGATTCAAAATTAACTCTAAAGTTTTGGAAACATTTAAAAAATGTTAGACTTCCTTAAGTGATTCGTGCACCTTATGACTTTCTTTGAAATTTCAGCTGCATTTTGTGTGTTCTATACAAAGCAAATGTAATGGTTCCATGATTTCGCCAGAGCTATTTCCTCAGAACATTCCATCAAAATATTATATTTTAACAGGGTGGACATTTTTATTTTGTGATGCTCTTTTATTTTATTTATTTATTTGCAGAGTTTTATATAGCGCTGGCTAGACCCGAAGGTATCAGAGCGCTTTACATGAGGATCAGCGTGTTACAAGTTACAAAAATTACGACAGTTACTAGAACATAGTGAAACATAGGAAAAATAAACAGTGATACACAGTAAAACATGGGTTACTAGAGCAAAGTAAAACAAAGATACTTCATAAGTTACTGGAGTATAGAATTACAAGGGCACATGTCCTAAGGGCATAGAAGGAGAGGGGGAGAGAAAAGGGGTAAGGAATGTAGATCAGAACAGGCAGACCAATAAGGGGGAAAGTACTTCAGGGGGACAAAGCAGAACAAAGTGAAAGATAGATAGACCGGCTGGGCAAAGGCAAGCTCAACAACCAGTGAATGGGAGACAGTAAAAGAAGAGAGGGGTGTAGGAGACTTAAGGGGGAAGGTCAAGCTGGTGGATAGGGAGCAGTCCAGCGCAGTAGCGGCTCCTCGAGGGAGTGCTGCGGGATGGTGAGGCGGGGTGGGGGAGGGGCAGGGTGGGGGGTAGTAAACTTGAGATCCTGCGGGGAGTGGCAACGGGTCCTTGTGGGTAGGCACAACAGCCGGTGAATAGCTCCACCAAATCGCGTTGAGAGCTTTTTACCACGACCCTGACTCCCATGAAGCACGAGAACATCGCGCTTTGAATTATTTTCCTTTTTCGAATTGAAGAAAAGGACACCTGACCGTGAGTACATGGTTAGGTCACAGCGACCAAGGGTAGGGTGCACCTTAGCGAGTGTATACCTCCCGGGTCACAGTCACTGGTCCTGAAGAAAACCTAGTACTACCATTCACAGGTTGAAACATGTTGACCTTTTATTGCACTTTTCACTGCACTATTTTTTAAGAGATACCTGACGGTCAATTTAACCTTCTTGGCATCCTAACAATTTTTTAACATTGTCCAGTTAACCCAGATTAAAGTTTTTTCAGATGGTTATATCCGGCCAATTTTTAAATCAACACTATTAGTCACTCACTTTTCACTTCACAAAACAACCAGCTCCACTGTAATCAGGTGTCGCAGCACACCCGGATAGCATTCGGCTATTCGGGTGGGACCCCAATGATGAAGCATGTCACCAACTAAGTTGGTGAGTGAGGTGTCTTTTTAGAAAAGGATAATCTCCTTTCCTGTGCTTTTGTCCCAACACCATATAGACAGTTTGCTGTCTTTAGGTTATACTCCTCTCTTTGTTTTGATTTTTGGGTAGTAAACTCCTGCATATGGCCGAACGGAGGTTAGTAAATAAATAAATAAATAAAACAAATTACATTGCGCGCACTGCATCGCCGTTTGGCGTTGCAGCGTGCGCAATGTAATTTGTTTTATTTATTTACTTACCTTCGTTCGGCCGTATGCCGGAGTTTACTACCCCCCACCCTGCCCCTCCCCCGCCCCACCGCCCCGCAGCACTCCCTCGAGGAGCCACTACTGGTCCAGCGTCAAAGAAGATAAGGTCGAAGCTACTAAGATGGAGGGCCCCGAACAACGGGGACCGATAGCAATATCAACAAAATGGCGGGAGACCAAAAATCCAATCAAGAGAAATAACAGGGGAACTGGCTCCATGGAGCGGGGTAAGAAGGGGGAGGCAGCCAACCGGTCAGGGAGGATGGAGGGCAAGGAGATCGCCGCTCTTGACCTTCTCTTGCCCATTTCCCTTGACCTCGTATTGGGATATGGCTGCATACGCTGTGGATGAAATTATATCTTTAGTATAGTAATTACCAGGGAAGCTTGCACAACTACACTTTTAACACTAAAGTGTGCTTTGTAAATTAATACAAAATATGATTCACCGCAAATGCCTTGTTCGTACGGATAAGAATAGAAGAACTGGCGTCACCTATGTCATGAGATACTTTCACTTCTGTACATTCACCAACACTGATTTATAGAGGCCGTGGCTTTGTATATGATTCATTTACATCCTCAGACATTCACATTAAGCATGCATAAAAATAAATTAAAATATCAGATTGTGCTTGCATGTCAGGAGGAACAGTCCTCAGATAAAATTACAGCGATTTCTGACATCCAGGCGCAGTATTAAAGACCGTCTGGCACCTGGGCTCTGTAGGATATAACAATGATATCTAACACTGCAATACAATATAGTTACATTTCCTGGATACTCTCAACCACACTGAGAGTTGAAATTTCTTTAGGTATCATTTAAACTATCAATCAATCAATCACGGCATTTATAGAGCGCGCTACTCACCCGGGAGGGTCTCAAGGCGCTGGGGGAGGGGGTAAGTTACTGCTCGAACAGCCAGGTCTTGAGCTGCTTCCTGAAGGAGAGATGGTCCTGGGTTCGCCGAAGGTGAGTGGGGAGGGAGTTCCAGGTCTTGGCTGCCAGGTAGGAGAAGGATCTTCCTCCGGCGGTGGCTCTGCGGATGCGTGGTACGGTGGCGAGGGCGTGGCTGGTTGATCGTAGCTGGCGGGTGGGCGTGTAGAAGGTCATGCGGTCGTTGAGGTACTTGGGGCCCAGGTCGTGGAGGGCCTTGTGTGCGTGGGTGAGGAGTCTGAACGTGATTCTCTTGCTGACGGGGAGCCAGTGCAGGTCTTTCAGGTGTCCGGTGATGTGGCTGTGTCGGGGGATGTCCAGGATGAGTCGTGCGGAGGCGTTCTGGATGCGCTGGAGTCTTTTTGAAGTTTGGCTGTGGTTCCGGCGTAGAGGGTGTTCCCATAGTCCAGTCGGCTGGTGACGAGTGCCTGGGTGACGGTCTTCCTGGTTTCAGTGGGGATCCATCTGAAGATCTTGCGGAGCATGCGCAGGGTGTTGAAGCACGAAGATGAGACGGCGTTGACTTGTCTGGTCATCGACAGGGAGGAGTCCAGGATGAAGCCCAGGTTGCGTGCGTGGTCCGTTGGCTTGGGCGCGGTGCCCAGGGCCACCAAGAGTCGTCCCAGGCGGAGGGTGATGAGCCCAGGATGAGGACTTCCGTCTTGTCTGAGTTCAGTTTAAGGTGGCTGTTCCTCATCCAGTCGGCGACGTCTCTCATCCCGTCGTGTAGGTTGGCTCTGGCGGTGGTGGGGTCGTTGGTGAGGGAGAGGATCAGCTGGGTGTCGTCGGCGTAGGAGATGATGTTGAGGTTGTGTTGGCGTGCGATGGCTGCGAGGGGCTCATGTAGACGTTGAAGAGGGTTGGACTGAGTGAAGATCCTTGTGGAACGCCGCAGATGACTTCGGTGGCCTCGGATCTGAACGGGGGAGGCGGACTCTCTGGGTTCTTCCGGCGAGGAACGAGATGATCCATTCCAGTGCTTTCTCTCGGATTCCGATGTTGCTGAGGCGCTTCACTAGGGTGCGGTGGCAGACGGTGTCGAACGCCGCGGAGAGGTCCAAGAGGATGAGGGCTGCTGTTTCCCGTTGTCGGTTAGGGTTCTGATGTCGTCGGTGGCTGCGATAAGGGCGGTCTCGGTGCTGTGGTTGGCCCGAAACCCGGACTGCGAGGGGTCGAGGATCCATTCGTCTCGAGGAAGGCGGCAAGCTGTCTGTTGACGGTCTTCTCGATGACTTTGGCCGGAAACGGAAGGAGCGAGATGGGACGGTAGTTCTTGAGGTCGGTGGGGTCCGCCGTTGGTTTCTTCAGGAGGGCGGTAAGCTCGGCGTGCTTCCAGCTCTCCGGGAAGGTGGCGGTGTGGAAGGAGGAGTTGATGATGTCCCGGAGATGGGGTGCGATGGTGGCGTCGGCTTTGTTGAAGACGTGGTGTGGGCAGGGGTCGGTTGGTGATCCGGAGTGGATGGAGTTCATCGTGCGGGTGGTGTCTTCGGTGCTGATCGGGGTCCAGTTGCAGAGGGTGGTGGTGGCGGGCGTTGGTTCGGCGGTAGGGTGCGTGGTCTGTGCGTCGAAGCTGTTATGTATGTCGGTGATCTTGCGGTGGAAGAACGCGGCGAGTGAGTTGCAGAGGTCTTGCGAGGGGGTGATGTCGTTGTTTCCGGCGCTGGGGTTGGAGAACTCTTTGACGATGCTGAAAAGTTCCTTGCTGTCGTGGGCGTGGACTATCCTGTCAAATATTCAAGCTTAAATGTTAAAATCAAGTATAAAACTAGCATTTTCTAAGAAAGGCAGTTACTATACCTAATCGGTATGAATGGGTAATGTAATTCATAAATATAGATGAATGAACCTGTTTTTTTTTTTTGCAGATTTATATAGCGCAAACTCGACCTGAAGGTATTGGAGCGCTTTACATGAGCACCAGTTAAGTTACTGAAGGACACATTCATTAAACACATTAAACACATTGAGACGAGGCACAATAAAACAGTTACATTTCTTACGCAGTGAGTTAATCAAGGTAGCACCTCCGTTCAATCACAGAAATCAGATTATTGGCATTAGAGATTAGGACAGCCCTTTCCCTAAGCATTGCACCTATAAAAGCATGTAGGATAGTGACATAGGTTGTCAGAAATTATTTAAGCAGGCACCATCCAGCAACCAGCTAGTAAAATAGCTCAGTGAATGAAGTGGTTGTTTCTGGGAAATGTATTCACCTGTAGGTCACAAATTTACATTCCTGTAGGGATGAATCTACCTTTTATTCTGCCAGCTGAGTTTGGTGATAGTAACAATGATATAATATTGTGCATGAGTAAACCTCACTGAAGGAGTGGGGAGTGAGGCTTCTTGGGACGGTGTACCTTTTAACTTTGGGCATTGGCAAACTCTTCTCCGACTGCTTGACACCTTACAAAGGATCACTGGCACAATTTCATGGTAAACAATATAGTTGAAAAGAGATTGTGTGAAGAATATCGTTTACTATAATATTGTGCTCCCATACTTATAATGGTAAGTACGAAAATAGCAAAAAATAAAGTTGCTACTAATATCGTCAAGAAATAGACAAAAATATTTTTTTTAAATATAGAGTTTAAAGTAGTAAATGTTATTTATTTTTTATATATACGTGTAATATAATGTAAATTAAATATATTCCACTAATATTTAATACAATATATAAATATAAACTTATATAAGCACACACACATATATGTATATATGTTTGTATTTTTATATGTATTTATAGTGTAACAATTAATAACAATATATTACATTATATTTTTATGTTTAAAATTTATCAACTTGAATATATATAAATATATATATATATATATATATATATATATATATATATTTCTTCAATACCCGTTGCATCTATCACCCCAAGGAGACATAGGGACGGACACAGGCCCAGAACTCTTGTGCAATTGTTTTATTTTATTATTCACTGTCCGCCATGATGCTTTTCAGGCAAGCCTGGCCTTGATCACAAATATATATATATATATATTTATTTATATATATATATATATATATATATATATATATATATATATATATATATATATATATATTATCTACTGGCGGTCGCCAGTAGATAGTTATAGTTAAAACCTATTATCCATAGGAAATCCGCGACATTCTATTTGAAATAACGTTGGCGCCGGTTGACGAATCTTCGCAAAAGTTTCCAACTTGTTGGGGCGCTCCGGTCCGCTCCTATCCTGAAAGTCTCGGGGTGATACGTCAAGCGGGGGCCGAGAAAAAGGGGGGTCCCAAAACGCGTTTTCCCCATTCATTTTTCCATAGGAACCTTTAGTCGCAGCTACAGCCCGAACTGCTGAACGGAATTACACCAAATTTGGCAAAGAGGTAGCCCTTGGTTCAGTGTCATGCCTTTTGCTTAAATGGTGTAAATCCGTTCAGTAGTTCCTGAGAAAATCAAAAGTAAAGTCACATATATATCTGGGCGGAGCCTAACCACACATGTCATTGTGAGATCTGATTGGCTGTCAGCACTTCATCCTGGAATTGCTGGCAGCCATCTTGGGACCAATATAAATGATAGTACCTCATTGAAATGCATTGTAGTGAATAGAAGATTTTGAGGGTCACCAAAAGGAGAACTATAAAGGGTGATAACAGGCTTTAGTTACATTAGAATTTATTTGTTGATGGTACCATACTAATTTTAGGAATTGTGGTGTATTCTAAGGTGATTTTACCATGTGAAAAACCTTCTGCTGGGATATCATGAATCATGTTTGAGAGAACACTATTTTCTCATGCTTGTCCCATGGAGGTTTGGAAGGTGCTCCAGAAGCTAAAATGAGAGCATATTTTCTGTAAATTCACATTATCTTTCTCACTCATGTGAGAATGAAGTCTGACATTCTCAGTAAAACATGTACATCCAACAAGGGCAGAGACTGTCAGTTGATTCCTTTGTGTTCTACTGCAGCTTCCCAGAGTGTTCTAAAGAACAACTAGAGTGCTAACAGCCTTACTTATGACAAAAGTATGGCACACCTGAAGCCATCTTGATTGGAATAAACTGGTAACACTTAAACAATTTAATTTAAAAAGGAACAAAATGATGGTGTTCATTTTGTCATAGAAATTATGGTTAGTGCTGTAGAAAGAAAAATTAGGACATGTTTCAAGTGTGATCTCAAATATCTTCCTGTTATATTTCAACAGGAGCAGCCTGCCAGTTGATGCCTTTGTGTTCTACTGCAGCTTCCCAGAGTGTTCTAAAGAACAACTAGAGTGCTAACAGCCTTACTTATGACAAAAGTATGGCACACCTGAAGCCATCTTGATTGGAATAAACTGGTAACACTTAAAACATTTAATTTAAAAAGGAACAAAATGATGGGGTTCATTTTGTCATAGAAATTATGGTTAGTGCTGTAGAAAGAAAAATTAGGACATATTTCAAGTGTGATCTCAAATATCTTCCTGTTATATTTCAACAGGAGCAGCCTGCCAGTTGATGCCTTTGTGTTCTACTGCAGCTTCCCAGAGTGTTCTAAAGAACATCTAGAGCGCTAACAGCCTTACTTATGACAAAAGTATGGCACACCTGAAGCCATCTTGATTGGAATAAACCGGTAACACTTAAAACATTTAATTTAAAAAGGAACAAAATGAGGGGTTCTTTTTGAAATAGAAATTATGGTTAGTGCTGCAGAAAGAAAAATTAGGGCATGTTTTAAGTGAGATCTCAAATCCTCTTCTATTTCATTAGAAAAGTCTGACATGCAGACTGAAACAATCACTTTCAATACCAGCAGCAGACTACCAGTTAACTCCCTGGTGAGCAGTAGCTTTACTCCAGTGATCTAATGAGCAACTAGAGTGCTAACATTCTGAATTTATGGCAGATGTGAGACACATCTGAATGCCTTCTTGATGGAATCAAAGTAAAAACTGAAAGCATTTCCTACTGAGGAGACTGCAGTAAATGAAGAAATTAGGAAACTTCATAACAAAGAAGTCTTCCAAGATGGCCACCAGTGAAAAAAGAGCCCAAATGTAGCACAAATATTACCCAGATGTAGCCCACATATAGCCCAATGACAAAAGTGTGCAAAACACTTTTATTTTTAGTTTTTTTGCAGTTTTATGTAGTGCAGACTGGTCAGGTATTGGAGCATTGCATCTTAAAACATGACCCCCTACACTACAAAAACACCACTGCACTACCTTAAACCCTAAAACACTACCCCCAGCACGACCCCCTACACTACACAAGCACCACTGCACTATCCTAAACCCTCAAACACTACCCCCAGCACGACCCCCTACACTACCCAAACACCACTGCACTAACCTAAATCCTAAAACACTACCACCAGCACGACCCCCTACACTACCCAAACACCACTGCACTACCCTAAAACATGACCCCTACACTACACAAACACCACTGCACTACCCTAAACCCTAATACACTACCCCCAGCACGACCCCCTACACTACACAAACACCACTGCACTACCCTAAACCCAAATACACTACCCCCAGCACGACCCCCTACACTACACAAACACCACTGCACTACCCTAAACCCTAAAACACTACCCCCAGCACGACCCCTACACTACCCAAACACCACTGCACTAACCTAAATACTAAAACACTACCCCCAGCACGACCCCCTACACTACCCAAACACTACTGCACTACCCTAAAACATGACCCCTACACTACACAAACACCACTGCACTACCCTAAACCCTAAAACACTACCCCCAGCATGACCCCCTACACTACACAAGCACCACTGCACTACCCTAAACCCTAAAACACTACCCCCAGCACGACCCCTACACTGCCCGAACACCACTGCACTGCCCTAAACCCTGAAACACCAGCCCCTGCATGACCCCCTACACTGCCCGAACACCACTGCACTGCCCTAAACCCTGAAACACCACCCCTAGCACGACCCCCTACACTGCCCGAACACCACTGCACTGCCCTAAACCCTGAAACACCACCCCTTCACGACCCCCTACACTGCCCGAACACCACTGCACTGCCCTAAACCCTGAAACACCACCCACAGCATGACCCCTACACTGCCCGAACACCACTGCACTGCCCTAAACCCTGAAACACTAACCCCAGCAAGACCCCTACACTGCCCGAACACCACTGCACTGCCCTAAACCCTGAAACATCACCCCCAGCAAGACCCCTACACTGCCCGAACACCACTGACCTAAACCCTGAAACACCACCCCCAGCACGACCCCCTACACTGCCCGAACACCACTGCACTGCCCTAAACCCTGAAACACTACCCCCAGCATGACCCCCTACACTGCCCGAACACCACTGCTCTGCCCAAAACCCTGAAACACCAGCCCCAACACGACCCCCTACACTGCCCGAACACCACTGCACTGCCCTAAACCTTGAAACACCAGCCCCTGCACGACCCCCTACACTGCCCGAACACCACTGCACTACCCTAAACCTTGAAACATCACCCCCAGCACGACCCCCTACACTGCCCGAGCACCACTGCACTGCCCTAAACCCTGAAACACCAGCCCCAGCACGACCCCTACACTGCCCGAACACCACTGCACTGCCCTAAACCCTGAAAGACCAGCCCCAGCACGACCGCCTACAGTGCCCGAACACCACTGCACTGCCCTAAACCCTGAAACACCAGCCCCAGCACGACCCCCTACACTGCCCGAACACCACTGCACTGCCCTAAACCGTGAAACACCAGCCTCAGCACGACCCCCTACACTGCCTGAACACCACTGCACTGCCCTGAACCACCAGCCCCAGCACAACACCCTACACTGCCCGAACACCACTGCACTGCCCTAAACCCTGAAACACCAGCCCCAGCACGACCCCCTACACTGCCCAAACACCACTGCACTGCCCTAAACCCTGAAACACCAGCCCCAGCCCCAGCACCACCCCCTACAATGCCCGAACACCACTGTACTGCCCTAAACCCTGAAACACCACCCCTGCACCGCCCCTACACTGCCCGAACACCACTGCACTGCCCTAAACCCTGAAACACCACCCCTGCATGACCCCCTACACTGCCCGAACACCACTACACTGCCCTAAACCCTGAAACACCACCCCCTGCACCACCCCCTACACTGCCCGAACACCACTGCACTGCCCTAAACCCTGAAACACCACCCCCTGCACCGCCCCCTACACTGCCCGAACACCACTGCACTGCCCTAAACCCTGAAACACCACCCCCAGCATGACCCCCTTTACTGCTCGAACACCACTGCACTGCCCCAAACCCTGAAACACCACCCCCAGCATGACCCCTACACTGCCCGAACACCACTGCACTGCCCTAAACCCTGAAACACCACCACTAGCATGACCCCCTACACTGCCCGAACACCACTGCACTGCCCTAAACCCTGAAACACCACCCCTTCACGACCCCCTACACTGCCCGAACACCACTGCACTGCCCTAAACCCTGAAACACCACCCCCAGCACGACCCCTACACTGCCCGAACACCACTGCACTGCCCTAAACCCTAAAACACCACCCCCAGCACGACCCCCTACACTGCCCGAACACCACTGCACTGCCCTAAACCCTAGAACACTACCCCCAGCATGACCCCCTACACTACCCGAACACCACTGCACTGCCCTAAACCCTAAAACACTCCCCCAGCACGACCCCCTACACTACCCGAACACCACTGCACTGCCCTAAACCCTAAAACACTCCCCCAGCACGACCCCCTACACTACCTAAACACCACTGCACTGCCCTAAACCCTAAAACACTACCCCCGTATGACCCCTACACTACCCAAATACCAATGCACTACCCTAATCCCTAAAACACTACCCCCGCACAACCCCTACACTACCCAAAGACCACTGCACTACCCTAAACTCTAAAACAATACCCCCGCATGACTCCCTACACTACCCAAAGACCACTGCACTACCCTAAACCCTAAAACACGACCTCCTACACTACACAAACACCACTGCACTACCCTAAACCCTAAAAACTACCCCCAGCACGAACCCCTACACTACCCAAACACCACTGCACTACCCTAAACCATAAAACACTACCCCCAGCAGTACCCCCTACGCTACCCAAACACCACTGCACTACCCTAAACCCTAAAACACTACCCCCAGCAGTACCCCTACACTACCCAAACACCATTGCACTACCCTAAACCCTAAAACAATACCCCCAGCAGTATCCCCTACACTACCCAAACACCACTGCACTACCCTAAACCCTAAAACCCTAAAACACTAACCCCAGCACGACCCCTACACTACCCAAACACCACTGTACTACCCTAAACCCTAAAACACTCCCCCAGCACGACTCCCTACACTACCCAAACACCACTGCACTACCCTAAACCCTAAATCTAGCCCCAGCATGACCCCCTACACTACACAAACACCACTGCACTACCCTAAACCCTAAAACACTACCCCTGCACGACCCTCTTCACTACCTAAACACAACTGCACAATTTGTTACAGGCGTTGCAACGCAGGCCTGTGGTGCTTACTGGAAGTACCTGGTGGGCTAGTTGGGCCCCAGGGACTCTCAGGATTCAAGGTGACCTAATCCCCCAACTTAAAAACGCGCCACGGGTCGCGTTTGCACAGTGGTGAAGGGAGGGGCGGGGCCTCAGGTGACATGTGCGCAAACACGCCCTATGGTGAGTTTTAAGTTGGGGAGTTAATTCCCTTTGAATCCTGGTGGCCAACTAGCCCACCAGGTACCTTCAGTAAGCATAACAGAGTTGCGTTGCAGAGAGGTGAAAAAGTGCGTGGCCTCGGAACGCCTCTCTGCAACTCAGCTCTGTGGTCCTAACTGTAGGTACCTGGGGGCTAGTTGGGCCCCAGGGACCCTCAGGATTCAAGGGGACTTAATCCCGCAACTTAAAACGCGCCACGGGGCGCGTTTGCACACATGTCACCTCAGGCCCCCTCCCTTCACCACTGTGCAAACGCGCACTGGCTCTGGTTAGTCAGAGTCAGTTACCACCAGTACCCGTCTGAAAAGTTGTGGGCACAGGATGATTTTGCAACAAGGCCTCTTTCTGCTCCTCTGTTGGTTCTTTCTGCACATCTTTTGCTTCTTTCTGTGCGTTTTTTCTTCTTTCTTCACATGTCCTACCTCTGTTGGCATAGTTAGAAACTAGCATTTAAAAAACCTTTGAATTTCACTTAAAAAATCATAGGTTTCAGGCACGTTATGGTTAGAAATTAGCATTTAAAAACCTTTGAAATTCACTGAAAAAACCATAGGGTTCAGGCAAGTTATAGTTAGAAATTAGCATTTAAAAAACCTTTGAAATTCACTGAAAAAACCATAGGTTTCAGGCACGTTATAGTTAGAAATTAGCATTTAAAAACCTTTGAAATTCACTGAAAAAACCATAGGTTTCAGACACGTTATAGTTAGAAATTAGCATTTAAAAAACCTTTGAAATTCACTGAAAAAACCATAGGTTTTAGGGACAGTTATAGTTAGTTGGACATTGCACTCGTACAAAACCCGTGAAATTCCCCTGTTATAGTTAGTTCAGCTAACTATAACTCGCGCCCCGCAATGCACTGCTGATGACGTCACATATTACATCACTCATGACATGGTCAGTGACATCACTGATGACATCACTGATGACATCTCAAATGACATCACTGATGACATCATCCATGTGATAATTTCATGCATCTTCTCAAACCCTAATATAACTTTTGATACACCCACTCTAAATTACAGACTGCCATTCTCAAAACCGTAGACACTCCAACACCAAAAACTACATACCCACTCACTGATTCTTAGGTCTACACACACATCCACTCACTCACCTGTACAGTCACTCATACTTACAGTCACTCAGTACAGGACTATCATATGCACTCATACACCTATATAAACACTCACACACCGCCACTCATCCATAGAGGTACTCACACACCTAGTCAGTCATGCAAAAATTAATCACACACCCATTTACTCACCTATACAGTTATACACACACCAGCTCACTTACTCATACAAATACTAGCACATTCTTACGCTCTTATACAATAACTGATACAAGCACACACGCATCCATACAGCCACTCTCACAATAACACACTCTCACTTATAGCCATTTAAATACTCTAACACACATATATACTGCCTTTTACATATGTAGTTACTCGCACATGTACCACTGAGATATACATTCACTCACTAACACACCCATACACACACTCACCCACCCAAGCAGTCCATCACAGATGCACTCTTGAAATCATGCACCCAGTGAATCACCCACTCACACATCTATGTATAGAGTCACACACACCCCACCCACACAAACACTCAGGCAGCCATACAGATACTCAGAGAACCAATCAATAACCCATATAGACACTCATGTAGCTATTCGCAAATCCATGCATCCACTTACACACCAACAAACAGACGGATACAGACATTCACACAGTTTAGTCACTAACCCATGCATTCAGTAAGATACGTTTAATCACTCACTTGTAGAGTCAGTCACTCACGTACTAAATCATCCATTCAGACACTTATACACCCACTCATTCTTCAATACGCCTTTCCCTATATATATTAAACATATTTAAACTTTACAGAAACACACAGTCACTGGATGATGTCATCAGTGATGTCATCAGTGATGTCATTTGAGATGTCATCAGTGATGTCACTGACCATGTCATGAGTGATGTAATATGTGACGTCATCAGCAGTGCATTGCGAGGCGCGAGTTATAGTTAGCTGAACTAACTATAACAGGGGAATTTCACGGGTTTTGTACGAGTGCAATGTCCAACTAACTATAACTGTCCCTAAAACCTATGGTTTTTTCAGTGAATATATATATATATATATATTTATATATATATATATATATATTTATATATATATATATTCATAGTAATACATTTAAAATATTAATGCAATTAATATATAATGTGAAAAAGTACTTTTATTAATTATGTCGAAAAATATATGTATGTGTGTGAGTGTGTATGTATATATATATATATATATATTTTTTCTTCCAAACGTGATGTGATGCCCGGGGCACCCAGTCATTCGGGTTGAGACCTGTTTGGTAGCATCAATGCCCATATATTCTAAACAAAAAACACGCACTTCACCTTTCGGCAACCTGAAGACAGGCCCACCAACCAAACTTTAACAGTACTTTAATTGTGGCAATGCATGCAGCATAACGTGTTTCGACTCCATATGAGTCTTAATCATATGCTAATCCAAGAGTGATCACTCATTTCGTATTTTAAAGCAGAATACATCACAGTGAGAAAGGATATATAGTGCAGTGAAATGCATCAACACTGAGAGAGGACTCATATACACACACACGCACACACACACACACATATATATATATATATACATACATTCACCATATTTGCACAATAAAACCATAAAAAGATAAATTATGAATAGGAAAAACTATAACAATTAATGTAGACAAATAAAAATATAAAAAATTGAAAAATCTAAAAACACATTAATGAACAAAACTATAGACATTAAAATAAATTTAAAAATAAAGACAGATAATATAAAATATAACAAAATAGACAATTAATGGTATAAAATCTATTCAACCAATATTATTAAAACTTTTGGAGTCTAAGGGGCCGATTCCGATCTCGGCCGGTAGGGCTCCGAATCGGATTCGGCATAACCGGATCCGATTCGGAGCCCTATTTCCCGACCGATTCGTACGCGCGTCCGGACGAGCGAGTACGATGCGAATTCGCCGACCGACTCGTTCGGGCGTCCCAACCGCTCCGACCGACTCGTTCCCGGGTCTAACCGCACCGACCGACTCGCTCAAACACGACTCAAACCGCGCAATGGAGACGTTCCCCGGCCGGGTAAGTACGATGCGCGCCGCGAGCAGTCCGACCGACACGCGCCGTACGGCTCGAAAGAGCAGTCAGAGCCGTACTTCGGGGGTCCGTGTTGGACCCCCCTGTACGCGTAGCCGCGCGAGTCGCACACAGGGGGGACCCATGGGTCCCCCCTACCTGTGCGTGTACGGCCTACCTGTGCGTGTACGGCACGAGTCGCTTCGCCGCGTACCCGCTGTAGGGGGCGCCCTTGTTCGCCTCGCACCCATTGAGGCAATGGGAGCCCGCGCACGCGTTAGTACGACCGGCTCCCATTGACTTCAATGGGAGTCCGACCGACTCGAGTACGATAGCATACGGACGCATCGTACTCGTTCGGTCAGGCTGCATGGGTCCGATTCGGTCAGAAATCTCTCTGGGTTCTGCTCGGTCGGAGAGATTTCCGGCCCGAATCGGAATCGGCCCCTAAGTATTTTAAAAATACTATTCTCATTCTAGTATATGCAACAGTAGGGAAAAGGTTGGACTTCGTTGGTGTTAGGTTTACTATTCCTACTCCAGTAACCACAATAATAAGGAAAGTGTTGGACTTTCGAGGAGTTAGATTTAATGTTCCTATTCCAGTCAACGCAACAGTAGGGAAAGCATTGGATTTGGAGGGGTGAAATGTATTATTCCCACTACAGTGTAAGTAACAGTATCTAAAGAGTTGGATTTCGGATGGGTGAAATCTACTATTCCCACTCCAGTCTACACAACTGTAGGGAAAGTGTTGGACTTTGGAGGAGTTAAATGTACTATTGCTACTCAAAACAATGCAACAGTAGGGTAAGTGTTGGATTTTGTAGGTGTAAAATGTACTATTCCCACTTCAAATAGCACAATAGTAGGGAAAGTGTTGGACTTTGGAGGGGTAAAATGTACTATTCCCATTCGAGTGTGCGCAACAATAGGAAAAGCGTTGAATTTCGGAAGGGTGAAAAGTATTATTCCCACTCCAAACAGTGAAATAGTAGGTAAAGTGTTGGACTTTGGGGGTATAAAATTTACTATTCCCACTCCACTCTGTGCAACAGTAGGGAAAGCATTGGATTTCAGAGTGGTGAAATTGACTATTCTCACTTCAGCGATGACAACAGTATGGAAAGTGTTGGACTTTGGAGGAATAAAATTTACTATTTCCACTCCAAACAGTGAAACAGTAGAGAAGGTTTTGAACTGCGAAGACATTCATTTTACAATTCCTATTGAAGTCTAAGCAAGAGTAAGGAAAATACTTCCCTTCAAACACATTATATATATGAGTAACTAGAGGAATGTACAAAAAATAATAGATGCTTAATAAAATAAATAATTAGGATAAAATATGTATATCTGTTTAAAAAACTGAAAACAATCAATTTACATAATTACTATAAAACAGAATGATCAATTAATAAATATTTTGCATTCAATTATCAATGAATTACCTTCCCACCATGTACCCCTACAAACCTAACAGTCTGCACCTAAAGCATAACACAAAAAAGAATATTCCATAGCTTACAATTTCAAATAATTTAAATAATTATTTAACAAATAATATTAAATTGTTAATTAATTAGTACTTAATTGACTCTCCACCCTAAACCCCTTCCATCCAGAATTCCACAAATACAACATAACTCAAATAAATAAGTATAGCACAATTTACATAATTGATAATTATTAAATAATGAATTACCAATTAATACTTAATTTTTAATTAGATATTACTTATTTAACTTCCGCCCCTACATACTTACATCCCAGCATCCCACAACTAAAATGTTACTTAAATAAGTAAATATTGCTCGAATTACATAATTGATAATCTATTAAATAATGAATGAATCATTAATAGTTCATTAATTATTACTAAATTAACTTACTACCCTATACCCCTACAAACCCAGCAGCCTACACCTAAAACATAGCACACGTATACAATTATTACACAATTTGCCTAATTAATAATCAATTAAATAATTATTTATAGAATAATAACTCATTGTTAATTCATTATTACTTAATTAACTTCCCACCCTATGCCCCTACAAACTTACAAACCCACACCTAAAATATAACTAAAATAAATCAGTATTAAATAATTTACATAATTAACACCAATCGCATAATTAAATAAAAATATTAATTAACAAATAGTTTGTTTTGCTTAATTAACTTTCTACCCTGTGCCCCTACAAACCCAACAACCAGCTACAACACTATAAATTACTATAAACAATTAAATTAAACATTTTAAATCACTTAAAATTACAAACTATATTTAAAAAGAATAATAACAATTACAGAAACAATAGTAGCACATACAATTAATGTATGAGCTAAAACACATTAAAATCATTAAAAAACGATATTTTTACAACTATATTATCGAAAACAGTATCAAAGACAACAATAGTCTTAAAAACGATATTACTTATCTAAAGAAATATGGGAACAAAAGAAGACATTTTTATGCCATTCAACAAAAGCAATGACATTTCATCATACCTGGTCATGCAACACATACAGTTATGATGACTAAATGCTACATACTGGTGGAAAACAGGAATTTACAAACATTTTCATTAAATATTCCTGAAAACATGCAACTGCTTCAGCTTTAAAGGCATACATCTGGAAGGTTATGTGAATTACCCAAAATCATCATAAATCTGCACAACTGTAAAGGGTGAAACTCTGTGGGTCCAAATTTAACTTGTTTTAAGATACAGGGCCAATGTCTTTATTCACACAATAATAGGTCTAAGGCCGGTGTCTATCCATCACTTAAGTTGTCAGTGTGGTTTACACATGAAAGAATGGTTAGCTATTCACACATGAGGACTTAGGCGGGTATGTGAGCCTTAGACCTCAGTGCAGGAACAAAATAAGTTGAAAAAAGGGAGAAAAAAGGTTAGGCGTTACCTATACGGATATACCATACCACCTGAATTTCAAGTTTTAAATATCATGCTGCCAAAATGCTGTAGCAGCGAAAGGAGAGTCTGGATAAACCCTCTCTAAGTGATGATTTCTGGATAAGCACAAAGCTATCAAATAATCAGTGAATATTGAATTTATCACATTTTTAAAATATTCAAAATGTGTTCCAAAGAAAAAGCATTGCGACGCAGTTCACGTGAGTTGTGAACAAAGGGACACACAGTGAATGACAACTCATATTGAATAACAATCTAATGGCTGACATATGCACTATCATATAGAATAATAATTGTGTTGCTCATTAGTCATCCCTGCTATGTACATTAAATATAAATAAAAAGCTGTCCAAAAGTGTCTAATTAGTTGACGTTTCGACTCTGGAACAATTAATTAGAAATGATGCAAATGTTATTTCCTAAAGGATGTTTTTGCACTTGTTGCTACCACGTGGATCTAAACGAGCTTGATTGTGGGCTAAATGCAAATATGGGATTAATTCATAAATGACGAACAAAACATTTCAAAGTGTTAATCTGTAGAAATGCTTTGCAAAAGCTCAAATTAAATTACCAAAAGATTCTAAACAAATAGATGGCATCAAAGCACAAAAATAGTCATGATTACTAAACGTATGCTTACCCAGTTCCTCCATGATTCTGCCAACTTTCATATGGACCGTGTAAGCAGATGTCTACTTTATAAAATAAAAAGCTTCTGATGTGGCAAAACTTCCGGAAATTGACTGCAGAATTGTATGCAGGGTGTAGGCGTGTGGGTACAAAAATCTAAGGAAATCAACATAATTTGTACAGACAATTTGCAGAACGAGTTCTCCTGCCATTGTTAATTTTAACAAATTGTCCATACATTTACATGAAAGCTCAGTGATTATGCTAACAAGTCTGAAGTAGACGTCTACAATTACGGTCGAAACAGTCATTAATAATAACCCAAACAATACTCTGCTAAACAAATTGCACATTTAGTCAGAGTGGTGGTACAGATTGTCTTTACATGCACCAGTAGTTCATTATCAACCAGCTTATTCCTTTACAGTAAAACTGAAAAGCGGCTGGGATTTATTTTGTAGCCATTAAGGGTTCCGTAATAAGGCTTGTCAGATTTCACTTAAATAGATTCCTTTTGTAGGTCCCTCTTTCATAGGTCTAACCACTTACCTCATAACGCCTCATAAAGCCTCATTACTAAATTAACTGATGGTGACCTCCACTTGATTCCACACACCTTGGTCATTTGTACGGTGATTTTGTATATCCCGCTACATGAATCCTAATGGATCAGATCATATGCTAGCCCCAAAGACTACAATATTTCAAAATACAATGAAGGACGAAATGCTTGTGAGAATATCTAAGTAGCATGGTAAATAAGACAGCAAAACTCGAAAGCGCATCTGACACGCATAACTACTAGTAGAAGTTTCACCTATTCAAACTGAACACTTAGATCCTGAATACTTATATAATTCAAAGTGAGTAAATCTATCTTTTAAAGAGCTCATCAGGACAAGTATATGATCATAAGTGTGTGTGTGTGGTGTATGAGAGAGAGGCCTGCAGGCCACCTTTTACATCCTGAAAAGATTACCAACCTTAATCTTTTTTAGAGCAATACAATGTGTATCACAGTGTTTAGAATTATAACCTGAGACTATGTTGGTAAATATCGGGTTCAGAACTCTCTAGTGGATATGTTAAAACATATTACAGGTGACTGACTAGTTCTAAGATTATGTGGAGGCACAGGGTTGAAGGATGAGGTCCTAAACATTGTCATTGAACGGTGAAGTGACTGGTAATATATTTTAACTTTGTGGTAGCAGTGTTTTATTACTTAGAAAATATGGCCACTCTCCGGTCCCACTGCAACTCTCTTGCTTCCTGTGATTTTCTCTCTTTTGCAAAAGATGCAAAAGATCTTACAGAGGACCACGGGTGGAATAATTGTGGAATTTATCATTTGAAAGTAAAATAAATCAATCTCCTCGCTGTTTTACGGCTGTCTTAATCCTTACCAGGACCCGGTCCCCTCACAGGTGCACACACAAGATACTTAATCTAGGCATACAAGCAAGAAAGAATAACCATAACCAGGTGCCCTATTGGAGGCTGCACAAACATTGACGAATGTTTGTTTTGTGCAGTACACAAAATTGCTAGTCATACCCTAAGCCATTTAGGCCCCTAAAGCAGCGCAGTGGATGGTTTGTTGTGAATTCTAGAATGTCTATCTGATGCATGGTGTGCTTCTTGTTAACCACATTCTACAGAAAGTTTCTCATTATTAACTAGTTATACAAAAATTTCCCAGAAGGAAATAAGAAGGGGGTACATATTTGTGTGAAGATGAGCAGGTGCCATTACAGAAAGTTCTGATGTATCTTTTTGAAGATAGTACTCTTCTGATTGCTTCGTTCATGACCACTTCCCTTAACACCTTCATCTTCTGTCTGTGCCAAAGGGTTATCTGACTATTGTCTGGGAATGACAGAATTGTCTTTGCACCAGATGCAAGCAACCTTTTCTGACCAGCTGTTCTCATTAATGCTCCACAGGCATGCCGGCTGCACAATTTGGCAATTACTGGGCCTCTGCTCCATTGTTACTTTTAGTAACTTTGGCCAACAGTCTGTATACTATCCTAACCAACAACATCAGCATGAGAAAAGCCATCTTAATCTCCTTTTATGGAAACATTTTTTTTCAAAACATAGATACAACCCGTCGCCTCCTGATCATAAGAATCCCAAAAGGTACACATTAGCAGCTCATCTAGAGTTCTCAAAGAATTTGAGCTGGGACTCCAATTGTGTCATGGCTGGGATACCACAGGATTACAAGTCTTGTAAAGACATCTCACCTTCCTGAAGGTTCTTCACCTAGTACACTGAGACCTTGACCTCTTTAAGGTCCTCTTCCTTGTCTAAAAGCCTACAGTCCATAGCTTCCACAGTCACCACAATAAAGGAGACTTGAAAAAGAATTGGAGCCATGGCAGTGGATGGAGGGCTACCAAAATTTTGAATTCTCCTTGTTGGCTCTCCTCCAGTTCCTCTCTTCGATCATCTACAACGGGCTAAGGGCCAGCCATTATGCCCAGTACTGATGCTATAGGAGGGAATAATTAGTGGCACTTCATAGCACATCATCTCCATTATACGTGACCATCCTGAACAATCCCTATGATCTTAATTTCATGGCATGTGCCCCAAAGGTAAACCCCAATCATTCACACTAGAAAACCACTTAGTATACAATCAGGTCACCTTTAAGTTTGCCTATTTAAATACTTGCTCACTTGTTCGACATGCAGGAGATAATAGAAGTACGTGAGAGTGAGGCAATTAATGTAGTTCTTTTAAATGAGAATTGGTTGGGGGAAAATTCAGCACCTGATTTAATAAAGCATTCTGTAAGGTCATAAAACTTTTATCTGATGACACCAAAGAGCCAGTGGAGGAGTGGCAGCTAGATTCAAAGATGAACTGCATGTGTCATGACAACAGGGCCCCTTTAAATAATCTGTGGATCATCTACTCCTTTATGTAGGTACTTTATGTTGTGTACCTGGTTTTAAAATCCTAATATTATTGACCACCTAACTCAAAGAGCAACTGAAATTGGGAAATGTTTTAATTAGTGAGCACAAAGTTTCCTACTTGTGCTTGTGTTTTTAGCAGTTGACGATTTCAGTTTATGGATATATTGACGGAAAGAGGACTATATGGTTACACAATAATTAGATCTCTTACCCTCTCTCATGTTAAAGGTCATACCTTGGGTCATTTGTGTTCTTTAGAAGTCTCTATTCATGATTGTCAGTGTGAGAAACTGGGTTGTTGGTTGAATGGAGGGTGATCCCTGATCAAGCAACAGTCACAATCCCTGTCAGGGTGAACCACAAAAGACAAAACATTTACTTGTGCTTAATACTTTGGTAGCTTAGCACAAAGCACTCAAATAGTAATAAAGTGAAAACACAATACAAGAAAAATCCCACACCAGTTTAGAAAAATAGTGTACTTTTTATAAATTATTTGACACCACAATGCCAAAAATCCAATCAGGAAAACCGGAGTTATCCATTTTTAAAGTTTAAGGTAAAAGATAGTGCCTAAAAGATCAAAGCGCCAACCGTGGACATCTAGTCGCTCGAGACAGGGTCAAAGCCGAAACATATGGCCCACCGCAATGGAATGCGAAGCGGATACAAGAAGTGGATTGGGCCCGGTCGATGCTTACCTTTGGACCTAGTAGAATTTCTGTGAAAAATTTTCTGAGAAGGGAAAATTCAGTGGGGTAAGGCTGCATGCGGTGTTCTAGGAGGAAGTGTCGTCGTCAGGGAGCGACAAAAAGGATTTGCTGCTGTGGCGAAGAACGTACGGGAGCTGCCATGCAGTCTGGCCATGAAGTCAGGCCAACTGGCGATGCACCTTGGGCAGATAGACGAGAAAGTTGGTCCCGATTTTCTCTCGGTTTTCAGAGCAGATTTTAGCCGAAAAACATTTTAAGTCCCAAGTTTTGGATTTTGGCTATATGGGCACCTTTTACACCACAACCAAGGGTCCAGAACTGGAGGGGCACCACATGGGGTTCAGGACTAACTCAGGCTCAGTCCAGATGTGGGTTCAAGATGGTTGAAGCCTTTTATGTCCCTGAAGTTCTGAACAGGAGGCCTGCCAACTATCCCTTGGAGTCGTTTTGGTAGTCCTGGGTTCAAGTGATGAAACAGGGTTCAAGCAGCAGGGCAGGCCTCTGAGGATACAAGACAGTCTCCACGCAGCAAAGCAGCCCTTCGAGGAGCAGCAAAGCAGTCTTGTGGAGTATACGACAGGCCATAGCAGCACGTCCAATGAGAGTCTTTCCGCAGGTCCAGACAGATTCACACAGTATATTCCTCCCAGTACGCTGCGCTGCGCTTCACTTCCGCTTCTCTTTTAGTTACTCCACACTTTAAGCGGATTCAAGGGGGCGGTAAGGCCTTTTCTTATTTGGCTGCCAAGGCCTGGAACGAGCTCCCCTGTGAGCTGAGACAGACTGTTTCTGAGCCTGTCTTCCGTAAAAAACCTAAGACTTGGTTTTTCTCTGGGGACAAGTAGTTCTTCCGGTTTGGGGCTGTACACCTGGGCTCTCCTGCTAGCGCCGGGACACTCCCCGGAGTAGCCGTGCGCTTTAAAAATCTATCATTCATTCATCATTCATTCATTCAGAAAGTGAACTGAAGAGTGGCTCTGAGTGTCCTATTTTCATACCTGGTGCCTTCTTTGAAGTAGGAGAAGAGTCTAGAAGTGCTTAAGTTTCCCCTGCCTTGGTTCCAAGCTAGCTACATGAACAATGCAGGGGTGACAAGTCCTCTGTGTGAAAGCAGAGCACAGCCTATTTAGTTGCAAGTGGGGCTGTGCCCAACTCCACCCCCCCTTCCTGCCAGTTGATGGCCCATCTAGGCAAACCTAATATCTCTATTGTCTGGCTGTCTGGGAGGAATAAACTAAGTCCAACTGCCAACTACAGCCAGTCATGCCACCTATGACAGGCTGCAGACACCAAATAGCTAGGGCAGGAAAATGCCAGCTTTCTAAAAGTGGCATTTTCAAAATTGTAACTTAAAATCTGACTTTACCATTAAAGAGTATTTTTAAGAACAATTTCTCAGACACCAAACATGAAATATTTACCTGTCCCCAATCAAAAGGTAGCACTTATTAAATGTTATAAGGCAGCCCAATGTTATAGTATGGGAGAGGTAGGCCTCATAGTAGTGAAAAACAAATTTTGGAGTTTTTCACTACCAGGACATGTAAAGCTTAAAAGTACAATGCCAACCTTTAGATAAAATGCACCCTGCCCTATGGGCTAGCTATGGCCTACTTTAGGGGTGACTTATATGCAATAAAAGGGGCGTTTAAGGCTTGGCAAGGAGGCTATATTGCCAAGTCGAATTGCAGTTGAAAACTGCATTCAGGTTGCAATGCCAGACCTGTAACAATAACTCCTGCAGGCCCACTAGTAGCATTTAATTTACAGGCCCTGGGTATATGGTATACCACTCTACCAGAGACTTATAAGTAAATTAAACATGCCAACCAGGTGTAAGACAATTTTACCGTATTTTAGAGAGTGAGTGCAAGCACTTTAGCACTGGCTTGCTGTGGTAAAGTGCACAGAGTCCAAAGGCCAGCAAAGACAAATTTCAGCAAAAAGTGGCGGGCAAAGGCAAAAAGTTTGGCGGAAGACCACCCTAGGGCTCACAGGTCTAACATTCAGAATATGCTGTATCCCTGGTCAGGCCACTTTTCAATTAATTGGTTGGTTTCAGTCTAGAGCAGGAAAGCTATATATGACTCACCTTTTAGATTACATAGTTGATGTTGGTCTAAGTTGAATATTACCAAATTCTCTAGCCCAAACTATATTCCCCTCTATCACGCTGGTGATGGTGGATGAATTTGCCACACTTTTAATATATGGCTTAGTGCTTCTTTAGATATCTGTTTCTTGCCATTACCAAGGCAATCAACCATGCAGGCACTATGCTCCCTCGTACAACACTGATTTAAAAATGGAAAACTCTAAATTACAATGAGCCTAGCAATCCTGGAAGGTTTCGTTATGACCAGCAAGGATGTTAACAAAACCACACTGCTTGCATACAAGTTATCTTTAAATGTAAACAGCAATACTTCTCAAACAAGATCCACTCAGTCACTAAACCCAGAAAGCCATTTCCATGTATTTATTCAGCTCAGTGATGCCTCCCAGTTATCCAGGTATGTCTCACTTTCATTACAGTTATGTGACCGATTCCATCAATATATTCATGATAAAGTCTGAGACCTAAGGGAGGAGACTGAGTTGCATAATTTCTTCCTGCAGAGACCTTGATCTCTAACACAGAAGTAAGGCTGATGGAATTTCCTACTCTCTCTAAGGAGGAGTTTACATCTACTTTAGAGATGGTTAGGTCAGGGTCTCCAAATTACCCTTTCCTGTTTGCTCTTTGTAAACATCTCAAGCAAACCAGGAGTCAAAACCCCCTGTTTCGACAGCTTCTGAATCTATCACTAGCTCATGGCATGGTCTTGGTGGCATTTAAGGATGCAATAGTAAGCCCACTCCTTACAAAATCTGGCACAGATCTTGCTAATCTAAGAAGCCTTAGCCCAATCTCACTACTCTTTCTTGAAGCAAAGTTACTGGAGAGCTTTGTGGCCAAACAACTGTGCAAGTTTCTCTAAATAAATGACTTCTTCTAAATACTCAAGCAAGATTTCACCTAGCATGCAGTACAGACTCAGCGTTTGTCTCTCTGATGGATGAATTCAAATGGAAAGTTGGGAACACAATGGGGCATGGAAGCTTTTTCTAAATGCACAATTTTGGGTGACAAATTATTTTTGAATACTAATGATTTTTAAGTTGAATCCAGCGGTAAGTGATAGATTATTATTAATGTTACACTTGAAACAGTTTTTTAACAGACATTCAGAAGTGTGTGTATTAATATCAGTTAATTGTGTCACATTTTTACAGAGACACCATCTAATTAATATGGGTGCTGGTTTGGTGCTTTGCTCCTCTTGCTCCTGCACATTGCCCCTCCCAATCAATGTCTTCGCAGAGCACAGGACACCGTGATGCAACTGGTTATTTTCCTTAGACAGCTTGTATTGCTAATGAAATTTTCTTTGTGTACTGAATGTTTCCATCCCAAGGAGATTTCCGCAGTAGCTTCCTAAGTGGGCCTGCTAGAATACACTGGCTATGGATCTTTACTTGAAAAATGCTTCATATTGTGTTGTGCATCTCTGGACAGCAGCAGCGCAGACTCTACTGGAGTTTTCCTTTCTTTAAAAATGGGTTAGTGTTATGAACTTATTTATGACGATCTGTATTCTGATTTGCTTGATATGTGTTAACACTAGTCTTGCCATGCTGAATTTGCAATTTTTGATAATTACCTATTCATAAAATGTGTATAAAAACCCCTTGATTTTGGGGGTGAGCCAGAGCCTTTCCTTTTCCCATAGTGTTGCTGTTGGTGTTCCTTGTGACTCTGACAGATTATTTGAGAGATTTGTCTTGTTCTACTTGGGATTCCGGCCATTTAGAGAGAGACTTATCCTTTCCATACAGAGACTCTCTCCGTTCCTCAATGATTTTTGCAGTTCATAGGGACTTAGAATAATTCCGATTTTTGACTACATACACTGTGCTTGAGCCTTAATAGCATATATTTTGCATTTCTCTGTAATGCTTAAATTGAGATTTTTGTAATAAAAGCCTTTAACTTTTCCTATAATCTAGAAGTCAGTTATTGAATGGTCCCAGTTCCTATTTTATTGCTCTGCTAATCTAATGTTGGGTTTGATGTTAAGGAAGGTGCTCTTTAACGCTAGATCAGTGTTATGCAAAGCAGATCTCTGAAGGAAATATTTCAGGGTATCTAAGATTTTGGGGGTCTGGGTTCTGTTCCCACAAGGGACATACTAATTCCCTGATCTTACCCGACCTTTCCCCCAGCTTCAACACTGTTGATCAATCCATCTGTAAACCATGTCAAATTGCTTGGCACAGGAGGACTGACATTGAAATGGCTTAAATCGTTCCTGACAGGATGCCCACAAACTATAAACTAGGAGATTTTATATCTAAGAGAGGGGGGAGTGTCAGAGCTTTCATGCAGGCAGATGACATTCAGATACTTCTGCATGTAAAGAATAACCCAACCACACCAGATGCATTTCAACAAACTACCAGGTCACTGCAAATTCAAAGTGATTAATTGCAATATACCTTATTATACTCTTTGTCAACCCCAATTCCTTATATTTAATGAGATCAGCATCCTATACTTAACTAGTTGTTCTTAACGGTTGGATTTAAAATGAAAAAAATCAGAGGCTTCTAAAGTCAGTAGGAAGTTTAATGGTGGCAATACCAAAGAGGTGTAAAGCAAGAGTGCACTGCCACCAAACAATTGTAAATTGGCACAGAGACCTCTTATATGTATCACTGAGGTTTAGCATTCTGTCCACTGCTACAGTTCTTTAATCTCCCCAGAAATGCAACAGAAAAAGAGAAACCTACTTGTGTTCAACCTAACATACTAGGTTTCTGAATCAGTGACTCTTAGGAACATAGTGAGATATTAGAAGTAGTCAAAGCCCATCTCTCAATCTTTTTCTTCCTCTCATTGTCTACCAATTCTTTGCCTCCAAGCTGTATTTAATTATTTATTTTTACTTTGGTTCAAGACATAATCCGTCAGGATCTGGCCGCAGGGTGGCAGAGCACAGTATGACATAGTACAATAATAAACAAGCATATACAGGTCTTTAAACATGAACTGTGGTCTTCCAGGAGACAGTGACATCTTTGTAATACAGGCATGCAGAGACTAAGTATGAGGGGTGAGTATTGATTATGTAAGCTCTTTTAGAAAGTGGTGTTTATATTCCCATTTGAAGGTGGAGATTGGAACTCGCTTGCCAGATGTGTACCCGGAGAGCATTCCCAATCCTTGGTGCATTGCAAGAGTGCAGTTGTTTAAGGATGGAGGATTTTCTAAATCTGGGAGTGCCCAACTGGAGCACAGATTCCCTTGTAAGGGCCCGATTCCGATCTCGTTCGGAAAGCATTGGGACCGAATCGTGTCCGGAATGCTTTCCGCCTGACTCGGGTCTGGGAAGTCCGACCGAACAAGTACGATGCATTTGATTGCATCCGGATACGATTCGGTCAGACTCCCATTGACTTCAATGGGAGCCTGTGTACTAACACGTACACAGGCTCGCATTGTCAAAAGAGGTGGATGGGGATAATCGTGCACCCTGTGGCGGGCACCCCATGGTGCCTGCCACACTGTGCATGGCTGGGAAGAGGGGACCCATGGGTACCCCCACGGGCCCGATTCGGAGGGCCAAGGGTGAAGGGGGGCCTGCTATGGGCCCCCAAAGACTGAATCCGGCAGCTTTTTTGATCCGGGCAAACTGACTCATCAAGGCTGTCGTTCATCGTACTTGCTCGCTTGGAAAACCTAGTCCATAGAGCTGTACGATTCGGCTCCGGAAGTCTCTATCGAATGCCTTGCGGAACCGATTCGGTCAGCACTAAGGCTTTCAAGGCATCGTACTTGGTCGTTCGGAACTGTGAACGATGCGGTCGGGAACAAGGGCTCTGGATCGGTTAAGGCAATTCCGCATATGATTCGGAGCCCTTCCGAACGAGATCGGAATTGGCCCCTTAGTGTTTTGTTTCCACCAAAGAGCTTAAGCTATTGTCATAGTTATTTGGGCTTACTCATGTGATTCACCTAGTGTGTAATACATGTAGTTGTATACATCAATCAGCAATCCATGGGAAGTTGACCGAGTGATGTAAGAACCAGGGGTAATTAAATCCTTGGATTGGAGACCAAAGTGACTGTCAAATGGAGGACTACTTTGAAAATGGTAATGTGGCATGACACTCAAGTGTATGGCTTAACTTATATTCATCAGTCTCTTGCACTCATTTGTCATTATAGTAAATGAATGCTAATTCTTCTAAAAATTTTTTTTGCTTCTAAGGTATTAACGATCTATTTCAAGCATACGAGGTATAAGACCCTACTGGTATTTCACCTCATCTGGTCTTATCTTTAAAAAATTCTGCTGGAAATTACCCTCTATAATGCCTATACATACTTTTTACAGTAGGGCAATTTTTTGAGGGAGGTGTTCTTCACTATTATGAGAGTTTGCAACAAAGGTTTTCTCTTCCCCAGGCAAACTGTTTCGGTATTTACATTTGCAACACTTTTTTAATAGTGTTAACCCAGCAGAATCTCACTGCACTCAGAATTACTTTGTTGATTACCTGATCAAGGGTCCTCTTAAGGGAACTATCACTCTGGCATATAAAATGATTTCCTCAGCAGATGCTTTGGTATGAGGTAGGATGGATTTCTTTCAGGTTGGAGCGGAAAAGTGGACCCAGCACCTCCTGTCAGAGATTACTGTGAATGATCTCTGGCATACTAATATGTTAGCACAGAGTGTCTTAAATGTCACAGTGTTCATTTTTAGTCCCACAGGATGGAATAAAGGTAAAATGCCATAATAGTTTGTAGATTTTCCACATTAGATATAGTAGTTCTAATACAAAATGGTGTGCCCCCTGAATATCGAAACCACAATACCAATGGGCCACTATATCATGGACAGAATATCGAAAATAAAATATTGACAGGTAAGTAAGTCTAGATTTTCTACACTTATATGTACATATATCTTTAGGGTACATAGATGTGGAGGTAGGAATAGTAAATCTATACTTCCCTCTATGCACTTCCCTTTCAGTATTTTCTCCCTCAATATTCTTGTACCACGATATTGTTGGTGTCGATTTTCAGTAGCACAGTCATACAAAATGCTGCCAGTTTTCTGACGTTAAGCTGTTTCACGTAAACAGTTTTGTGTGGCGTTATTTGAATTTGTCAAAAGTAAAAAATGTCTGCTGTAATTTAGTTTGGTACCAGATATTGTGCAATGCTTGCTTACCCACTCTATTGCCCCTCAGAAGGGTATTTTCATTGTTGTCAATGGCGGTTCAAAAGATTACATTTGACTAAATAAAATATGGCAAATAAATGTTGTTGCACCCAAATTCACAAGCCACAAACAAAATCTGTTTCTGCTATGCAGCCAATGCTATTGACGAGTTAAATTACCACGAATGCAAACCTATTTATGTGATAGGGCCTTACATCTTTCCAGTGCCCTTTCCGAATCTGTAGGCTTGTGATCTTGACCAGATGGCACATTGCATGCTGTTAAATCACCGAGTCATCAACAACTGCAAAGCCCAGCAATCTATGTAGGCTAAAAACATTTGCCGGTTTTAGTATTCACCTCCTGTTCCACTGTATTTTCCTGGCTTCAGTCTCCATTGCCCAATTTACAAATAAAATGAAGAGTAAAGGAAATTTTGCAGAAAACATGAATAACACTTTTCTCTCATGTGTCTTCTTTCTATGACTGACCCAAAGCTTAAAAACAAATGTAGCAGTTATGTGTATTTATTATCTGCTTATATTTTTTACACATATTTTCCGTGCATCCAGAGGCAAGGTTTTAAATCTATAGCTTCTGTGAGCATAATTCACCTCCTGGTGTCTGCAGCACACATCTTATTCATGACGCAGGCCGCCTGTTTATTGCTCCCATCTGAGGAAAGTTATGTGTGCTAAAAATACCAGAGAAGCCCCATCACTCCCTTGTGCTTGAGAGATTGCAAAACGCCAATGTATGGACGCTTTTTTTTAACAGAACTTCCTCATATGATAGTAATAAGTACCCTTACCACCAGAAGCAAAAAAATGTAAGAACATTTTAAAAAATCTGTATTCCCCTACATAGGACACCGTTTCTCCAAAGTGTTTTAAAAACATAAAAATCGCCTTCCTCTCGTTCGAAGGCCTAAGCCCCCTTCAGCTCATGGATTGTTCAATTAAAAGGTAATATCTCATTGTCCTACTGTAGTTGATAACGCCGATTCTTATCTAATTATCTATAAGAACCCTCTGGCCGCCAAGATCTTTTTACCTGTTGAATAGTGTAAAGGAGAGAATCTCATCAGGTTAGATATCAGCATTCATTTTGTCTGAAAGGACCACTGACTCCGAATTCAAGTTTGAGAATTTATTATCGCCAAAAATAACTGAACGTGCAAGCACCTCAACACGAGGTTAAAGAAATAGATGGGCACTAATACATATAATAATCTACGCAGGAATCTCATCCGACTCAGGATAAGAAGAATAGAAAGTTCTAGGAGGACCAACCAGACTATGATTGCTCCTATTTCTAAGTTACTCTTCATTGGCCTAAACAAGCTCAAAATCAATTGCTGTCCCTACACTAACGCTAAGTGACATCCCTGCATAGCGATGTTCCCAGGCAAGAAAGAATAAAAGGTGTCAGCTGTGAAGACTTCCTAAGAAGTGCAATCACCATATACCTAAGCTCAGCTCTGTCCTTCTCTCTGGTCTCCCCTACCGCTTCTCTGGCTTCCTCCCTCGGGGCACTATCCCTAATACAAAACCATACTACAAAGGTACACGCCTTGTTTACGCCCTCTTGGCCAGGTCTTCTTTCTTGTGCTTTTCCATTGAAACGGTGACTTCATCCTGGACAGTTTCGTTGACCTTGAGTCCCAGGCGCCTTCTCCGCTGAAAGTATCATCCCTAAATTCCATTGCACTCCCCGTACCATGCCTCCCATCTTTCTAACTTTTGAAAACAAAGAGTTAGTCTTTACTAACGAGACATGTGTCCTTGCACCTGCAACAAAAGATACGGTCAACAGAAACCTTCTACTGTGCTAATTAAATCTACCGTTTGTGCCCAGAGAGCCTTTCCAAGAGAAACCCTTTTCGGCCTACATTTATAAGCTAACATAAGAATATACCAGGCCTTCCTTGAGCATATATGTAGTCAGGCCCTTACATATAACTTTTAAACACACATCTTACTTTTCCCTATAAGCATATTCATTACGATTTATTATGCAACCAATGAATTACATGTGCAACTTTAATATGGTGCACGTTTAAACTACTGCAATTACATTACATACACAAACTAATTCCTCTAAGCATTATGTTCACACAATTCAAAAAGCATTACATTACATCATTATCCTAACACCATTATACTGCTGAGTTCACTTCGATTCAGTGAACTATTCATTCTTTGCTAAACATGCATGAGTATACAATGAATATAAACGAATATATGTCTGAATACATATGGGTGCGGCCTATCAGTGATTATGATGCACCCCTACAATTCACAAGAACATTTCGCTCTATCAGTTCCCCCTTTGATGACTCCTGTCATCACATCCCATTCTACTCCCTCGGAGAAGGAACCGACCTAAACAGAACTTGTTCCCATCTTCCCTGATCTGAAGTTCTCCATGCTCTTGAGCCTTTGATACTGATTGTCCTGCAGTCTTGCCAATCTCATGTCATTTTCCCTCAAAGCTCTCTTGACTCTGCCTGCTCGATACCATTTGTAGGCCTTGATCATAATCCACAAGCCAGCCACACAAACCACCAAGATAAGGAGTGGTCTCAGGAAGTACCCAAGGAATCCCTTTCCTAGGTTTGCAAACCAACCTCCCACTTGACCAAAACCCTTTCCGACCTTTTCCCAGGCCCCTTCTTCGGTCAAATCCGCTATCTTTGTGTGGATCATAGTGATGTTACTTATATATTTCTCCAGATCCTTGCTACGGTCTGGTATATAAGTGCAGCACTCTTGAACCTTCAGCATTTTACAGACTCCGCCCTCTTTTGCCAATAGGACATCCAAAGCAAGGCGATTCTGCAAAACCATTCCCCTTATCGACAACATCTCTCCTTCCACCAACACCAACGATTTTGCTGTGTTCATCGAAAATTCATCCACCACAGTCGCTAACCTCCGGATCTTCACATCATTCAAGACTACTCCTAGACTAGGTATCATAGCTCCAAAGATATCCCCCACAACGAGTCCTGCACTCGCAGCTCTTCTCGTTCTTGAATGCTCTCCACCCTCCAGAAGATTTAAGTCTTCTGTATGGTAAATCTTTGGAAATATTATTGACAAATAACATGTTCCATACCAATTTGCAGGCAACCTCACATAAGCATTCTTTCCACATACGTAATACACCGTAGGTATCACTTGTACAGGACCTTGGAGAAAATCTTTTGCCTCATCTGCCATGGTGAAAACGTGATCACAAGTACTCTGTCCCACTGGAACCTTTTCGTAGTAAGTCTGATAACGCCTTATACACAACTTACCCCTCTGCTCCTTATCCAACGCTATAGGACCATAGCTTCCCTTGGTCTTATGCAACCGTTCCTCCTCTGTCCAATCTGTCCTGTGATGCCCTAAATCTCGGGATTCAGTCAGCTTTCTATACCTATCTTCAACCTGATCTACAAACTTTCTCTCTACATCCGACATCAAGCAAGTCAGATTGTGTCTGTGTGCGAATGCTGTATCCAATTCCAAACTCGGTATGAAGTACTTCCTCAGTCTGTCCTCGGTTTTGTAATAATCATACTTATTCAAATGCTTGTAAGCTGGGACTTCAGGAAGCACTGCGTCGAAATTGGAAAAGAAATACTCGAACTGATCTCTCTCATAAAACAAACTAAGCAAAAGACTACATGAAATACCATAAGTCAGTGGAAGATGATGATACCTAATACCCTCATCCACTGAAGTAGGCAACTGCATACACACATAACAATCTTTCGCATCCATCACGTCAACATACTCATACAACAACTTAGCATACGCATTAAGCTTAAAATCACCCTTAGACAAATCTACATGTAATCTACGACTTTCTTCTAAAATCATAGCTCTATCAGCTGCCCTGTCTACCCCCTTCTGACTAGGTGTGATAGGTGTGGGTGTCCCTGTCACTGCTCTCTACTTCTGGCTCATGCGAACCAGTATATGAGACTACAACTACTATGATTATAGAAATTATCACACTACTTATAAGAATGCCTATAATCCACTTTGCTCTACGATTGGGATTTCCCGGCTCCATGATTTCGAAAGTTCTCAAAAAGTCTTGGTTATCGCAAAGAACTCAGAAAAGTCTCTGTCCTTTATTTATGACTTGCTTAACCAGTTCGAGCAACCATGAAATCTCCGGGCTTTCCCTTTCCGATCACAACTTATTTACACAGTCCAGAAAAAGATTTCCCTAGTTTTCGTTCCTCTTCTTGTGGAAAGTCCCTAAGTTTATTCTTCTTCCACTTGGACCTAGGTTATCTTCTTCTTTCAGACTTTTATTTACAGTTCATTACTGATCCATAATGAGATCCTCATTAAGCACGACCAGAACGTGATACAAAAGTTCAAGACGCAAAAGCAGCACTTCGTGTGAAAACGGCTCAGCTCCGAATGGCGGGAATTCGACCCGATGCAGAAGCAATTTTCGGACTTCACTCAGAAGTGGGGGATTCGGAATCGTGAGTGTCAGTGTTCCGTCTATCTCGAACCCTGGCATCCGCAGCACCACCTTCACCACCAGTTTCGGGCTCCGACTGAACACTTCCACTGACTTCAGTCTCCCTGTATTCACCACCCCTGCATCAAACACAGTGTAAGTCCACTCAGGGGTAGAGTATCTGCGACAAGGCACTCTTGTTCTCTTAGACCTTCGCCGACTGTCTTGTGCTTGGTCTTCGTCGCTTGCTTCGGTTTCAGATACTTCGGACACTGGAGCAAGGTCTCTCTCAGGTGCTAACCTCAGGTTCAGTCGCCTCTGTCTTTCAGGCCAACTTTCAACACTTCTGTTCGTTCGTCTGCCTTCTCCTTCTATGCCCAGTGCACTACTTCCTCTTTCTGTTGCCTTTGACTCTTCTCCGCCCACTGCACCTTCTCTTTCTTCAGTGCCTGAATCAGGGTTCGAACTGTGGAAACCCCCTTCAGCTTGCTCTAGTGCACCACCAGCTGTGTCAGCGACCCTTACAGCTTGGCTTGTCCTCTCATGTGGCCCTGCCACATCAGCTGGATTTTCATTTGCGAGAGGAGCTGTTTCTTCCAAGGGTGCTGGAACTCTGCGGGTATGGGAAGCATGCACCCAGTTCGGCAATCCTCCACACTTTACTGCTGTGTTCGTGATAAGTATCACCTGATACGGGCCACGCCAACGGGCATCCAAGCAACTCTTCCTCACGTGCTTCCGGACGAGCACCCAGTCACCGGGACACAAGTCGTGGCACAGATCACTCGAGGCTGGAACCACAGCTGCTTGCACCTGCTGGGATACAGAACGGACCACATCAGAGAGTCCTTTACAATAATCGAGAATCAAATCATCAGTGATGTTTATCAAGGCTGTAGTTGGTACTGCTGGCAGTCTCATTGCCCTCCCCATTATTATTTCATGGGGGACAACCCGGTCTTTCTGTCTGGGACACTTCGCATGCTCATGAGCACCAGTGGCAAGGCGTCGGGCCATTTCAGGGATGTTGAAGAACACATTTTTGCCATCCGGGCTTTCAAGGTTCCATTAACTTGTTCCACCATCCCAGAAGCCTCTGGTCGGTAGCTACAGTGGAGTCTCTGGTCAATGTTCAATGCTGCACAAAGTAACTTCATGATTTCGCTATGGAAGTGCCCACCTCTATCTGATTCCAAAGAGGTCGGGATCCCGAATCTAGGGATGAGCTCCCTCAACAGTAATTTAGCCACTGTCAGAGTGTCACACCTGCGTGTGGGGTATGCCTCCACCCACCGTGAGAATATACATACTATCACTAGAATGTACCTCAAGCCATTGCACCTAGGCATCTCCACGAAATCCAGCTGTAGTCTATTGAAAGGCCCTCCTGACCTTCCAATATGACTCAGTGTAACTACAGTTTTCTTTCCAGCATTCATCTGTTGACATGTAACACACCTCTGACATACCGTCTCAGCCATTGCTCGGAACCGTGGGTTATACCACGTCTGTCTGAACACTCTCATCATTGCGTCTCTACCCAGGTGTGCCTGACCATGTATCAATCTTGCCATCGGACTCAGCAATTCTTCCGGCAACACAGCTCTCCCATCGGTTGATACCCACACATCCACTTCTCCTCTCTCGCACCCAGCCTTGATCCAACCCTCTCTTTCCTTGGTTGAGACTTCATCTTGTAATCTCTTAAGCTCTTCCCAAGTGTCTGCCATGGCCAACATTATGCTGAGATCGGTTCCCTCTTGGCTCTCTTCTATCTCCCTGCCTGTGTATATGCATCCTTGTTCTGCGCAGAAGCGGGCTACCTCATCTGCGTAGTTATTACCCAAGGATACAAAGTCCTCCCCTTCCCATGGGCTGAACACTTTACAACAGCAATTTCTTTCGGATGCTGTAATGCTTCTAACAATTGTCTTACATATTCTCCATTACGAATGGGTGAGCCAGATGATGTCAAAAATCCCCTCTGAGACCATAACTGCCCGAAGTCATGCACCACGCCAAAGCCGTATTGGCTGTCTGTGTAAATCGTGATTCGAATTCGATCAGCGGCCAAACAGGCACGGGTCAAGGCAATGATCTCAGCTACCTGCGCGGAGCGTACTCCTTCTAGGCAAGCGGCGTCGACCACTCCTGAAATAGTACATACAGCAAACGCTGCTCTCAATTGCCCCACACTGTCTCTTAAGCATGAACCATCGACAAAGAAAATTTCATCTGGGTCATCCAATGGCTCATCGACAATGTCAGGTCTCGGTTTGGTGCAAAGTTCGGTCACATCGAGACAGTCATGGTCCTCACAATCTTCATCATCTGTGTTCGGTATAGGCATCAATGTCGCAGGGTTCAAGATGGAGCACCTTTTCAGAGTCACATTCTCTGCGGCAAGTATGACTTGCTCGTACCTTGTTAACCTATTGTTCGTTAGGTGCTGGGTCTTGGTCCTGGTCATTAATAACTCAACCGAATGTGGTACATGTACAGTCAATGGATGTCCCATTACAATGCTTTCACATCTTTCAATGCTGACACCTGTTGCAGCAACGGATCTTAGACATCCGGGCAACGCAGAAGCTACTGGATCTAAAGTAGCTGAAAAATAAGCAACTGGTCTACGGACACCTCCATGGTTCTGAGCTAACACTGCTAATGCACATCCTCCTCTCTCGTAACAAAACAATGAAAAGGCCTTGTTGTAATCAGGCATTCCCAGTGCGGGAGCCCTGCACAAATCATCTCTCAACTGCAGGAATGACATCAAGCACTCCTCGTCCCATGGTACCGGATCACTCACATCCTTGTGTGTGAGCCTCTGCAGAGGCTTTGCTCTCAAGGAGAAACTAGGAATCCACTGTCGACAATAGCCAACCATTCCCAGAAACATCCTAACTTCCCTCTGTGTAGTGGGTACCGCCATGCTCATTATTGCCTCAATTCGATCTGGTGACACCTTCCTCTTGCCTTTTTCTAATCTGTGTCCCAAGTACTGTACCTCATTCAAACAGTACTGCAGCTTGTTCGGGGACACCTTATGTCCATTCTCTGCTAAGTGGTTCAACAAGGCTACTGTGTCAATTCTGCAAGCATCTTCTGTTTCTGAGGCAATGAGCAAGTCATCTATGTACTGCACGAGAACTGAGTTCTGCGGCAACACAAGACTCTCAAGGTTCTTCTTCAGGATCTGGTTAAAGATCGATGGACTTTCCGTATACCCTTGAGGGATACGACACCATGTTAACACGCGATTCTCTAGCCTGAACGCAAAAAGAAATTGGCTTTCCTCGTGGAGCGGTATCGAAAAGAAGGCTTGACACAAATCGATAACCGTAAACCACTCGGCTTCACATGGGATCTGGAACAGTATTACTGAAGGATTCGGTACCACTGGACAACAAGGGACCACTATCATGTTGACCTTTCGCAGGTCTTGCACGATCCTGTATTTCCCGCTCGGTTTCTGTAGTCCCATTATGGGCGAATTACAGGGACTACCTCTGATCTCCTTCAAAATACCCTTCTCAATGAAAGTCTCGATCACAGGTTTTATTCCTGCAATCGTTTCTATCGATAAATTGTATTGAGGTGTTCTAGGGAAATCAACATTCTGTTTCACCTCAATCCGCACTGGTTCAACCCCTCTGATTAAACCTATTTCGTCTCCTGCGAAATCCCACACCACAGGTGACACTGCGTCTCTCAGATCATGTGGAAGTTCTTCCACAGTCACCATTGGGTACAGATCTATACACAGATGCTGATTGGCCATCTTAAAGTCAGCATCATCATCTCTCGTCTGGACCTCCACTCCTCGTGGTGTACAATAAATCGTGCAGTTCAATTTGCACAACAGATCTCTTCCCAAAAGACAAACTGGACTCGTGTCACATACTACAAACTGATGTCTAGTTTGGAAAGTACCTATCTTTACTAAGATCGGTTCTGTCAATGGGCTGCTCATCTTCTTGTTCGCTACTCCGACAACCTGGATTGATTGTCCCGAGAGGGGTAGGTTAGGGACTACTGCAGATCTTACAGTAGACCGGGTAGCTCCAGTATCAACCAAAAGTGTTGCAGGATTGCCCTCAATCTCTGCCTCTACAAAAGGTCCTCTCTGGTCCACCTCCAAGACCGCTCCAAGTGTGCAGTCTTCCTCCCCCTCAGGCACCGTCAGGATAAAGGGTCTAAGCTATCCTCAGCATATCGTTCGAACAGGGGCATCTGTTGATATGTTCGTGTTCCTTGTGAAAACCTTGGAGCTTGGGGAATCTGAGCTTGAGAATTGTAAACCCCCCTTTCATCGTTCTAGGTCTCGTTATTGTGTTAACCACCTCTTGCGCGGGTGCCTGAGCCCCCTCTTCCTCTTCCTGTACCTGATTAGCTGGGTTCAAAGGACACTCGCGTTTCCAATGTCCGACCTGGCGACAAAGATGACACGCAGTGGTCTTCTTTAGTGTGGCCACGTCCACTCCTGTCTTGGGGTCTACTGGTTTTCCCTTTCCCTGTACCTGCCCATTCTGGTTTCCCTGGAAATTTCCTTGCTTTCTCCCCAAGGTCCCTCCACTAGGCTGATTCTGTGCTGTCTGCATCTGGACAAGCATCAATTTGTCTTTTAGCTTTCGATGTTTTGAATCCACCTCATCACTACAGTATCTCGCGTACCGCAAAATTTCATCTAGTGGCTTGTTCTGCCAGCAGATCAAATGGTGCTGTATCATGAGGCTGATTTCCCCTCTCAGACCTGTTACAAACTTTGAGACAAACTGTCCCATATCCTTAGGGTCCAAAACATCTAACCCACTATACTGTTTAAAAACTTGCAGAAGTCTTTCATAGTATTCATGCACCGTTTCCTTGGGTTCTTGTACAGTCCGATCTATCTTAACCCAATCTATATCCTGAGGTGAAATCTTCGACTTCAACCATGTAATCACCTGCTCATACTTTTTCATGACATCAGGTGATGGACCATTTGTAACCGCCTCTCTTTTCGGTTCCGAAGTCGGCCACTCAATAGCGACTTTACATGCCGTCCACAAATCTCCTGGTACCACTATGTCAAACAAAGTGTTCAAATCAATCCACAATACTTTTGAAATTTTCACAAACCGCTCAACCTGCTTGTACCACTCCACCGGTTTTTCCCTCAGCCGAGGAAAATCATTTGTAAATGCAGTCAAATCACCTCTATTCCACGGCACATGCACGTACCCTCCATTCTGTACTTCCCGTAAAGGAAAATTTCCTACACCCGTCGCCCTCCTCCTGGCGGCGGCGTTTCCCCTTCTATCCTCTTTACTGGTTTCTTTTTGGACCACCTTTCTTCCCATTTGTCCAACAAAATCCATATTCTCATTCCTATGATCAGGTCTCTGGTGTGCGTCTTCAACCCTGTGATTCTTTTCTCCTCCAACTCCTGATCACTGTAATGCAATCTATGTGGTCCCTGTAACGCTTTAGTTTTATTCAGGTCCACCTCATATCTTTTGGCCAAATCCCTCAATCTATCATGTGCCATTCTAGCTTTTCGAGTCACATCTTTTGCTACAAACAGCAGCTCATCTGATCCATAGATTTCTATCCTTTCTAAAGGCAGACTCCCACTAATCATTTCGTCTACCTCTGCTTTCAGCCTCACTACGTCTAGCAACCTTGCCTGTACTGCACTCCTCAGTACGTCTCGACAACCTGAGCCGTCCCGCTCATCACAATCACTATTCTGTCCTTGTGACCTATTCCCTTCCATATTCCTGGAACCTGGTCTGTCTTCCGAGACATTTTGTGCCCTATCTCTTTGCATCCTATCCTCTTGGTTCGTTACTGTTGGTGTCCACTCCCTCAAAGCTGACTTAGATTCCCGTAAAGACCTCGGTCTTTCTGGTCCCTCCTCTTCTCTCCTGAAGGAAGAGTCTGCTGTAGCCGGTAACGGCGTACTCGACTCCATTGGTCTTGGGAAATGAACCACCCTTACTCCAAACCCATTCCCACTCTCACTGTTTCCTTCTTCCCTTCTCATCGGCACGGAGCTCCCTTCTCTCACTCGGTCTGGGTCATATACCGGTACTATAGGGCCAATGGTAACCGGTACTGTCAAGGAGTCCGGTAATCTTGTGTTCCCCGCAGGAGGCTGTGTTATCATAGACGCCGTAGCCCCCTCCGTTCCTGTGGAAATTCTTCCCACTACTCTCATGCTAGTCTGGTTCTGGCTTTCATCAACTATTGCCACTGCTGGGGTTCTCTTTCCCTCTTCTGACTCTGGGTTAAATGGTGGTGGCCTCTCTGCCAACATCCTATCCAACAAACTGTCATCTAAATCACTATCATCCTCATCAATTCTTGTAATCTTTCCATTTTGTATCAGCAGTGGGTATAACTTATCTCCTTCGATCGTGTCTGCTCTCCACCTTTTCTCCAAGGCGTCCCATTTTGCATCTTGAAATGCCCTGACCGATTTCTTCACCCTTTCTTGGCATCTGTCCTTCTTCCTATCATACGCTGCCCTTACCCACGCATGTAGTGCCTCAAACTGTGTTGGTCTAGGTAGTGGTCGTAATGAAGCCATTACACTCTTGAGCTGGTACAGCACCTCTAACCTGAAAGTACCATATCGAGGGAACGACAAATCTCCCTCTGTTTCTGTCATTTTATGCCAATTCTCGAGCCAAATTATAGTATGCAATCCTACATTCTTTGCCATATAATGTGCTGGTGTATCCTCGGGAGGAGCTTCCTCTCCCTCCCGAACAACCACATGTCTATCACCTCTACAAAGTTCTCTTAAAGCTTTAAAACATTTCATGATGAATCAACTTTGTATTTGCACTCAAAATGTCCGCTTTTACTTCCTGATTTCAATCCACCAATCCCAGCGCGGTTCACACCAACCGGCCTATCGCAGCGCGGCTCTTGTCTGACGTCACTTTTCCTCCGCTCGCAGCAGTTCCCCTCCTTTCTAATTCACTTGTTCTCACTCGCATCTATCCCAATCATACTCTGAAATAATGTCCGTCCTACCGAACAATTACCTCTCTGACCGTCGGTCTTACCAATGACCGACCAGCCTCTTGAGCTTGTTGACCTCAATCTGGCAATCGTCTGTCCGCGAAACGACCGGACAATCGCCTTTAGCACACTCGATAGGATTCAATCATTCGATGTTCTGCACACAATAACCTACGACCTGCGTTGGTTATTCACACACTCACTCATGTGTTCCCTATCTTCAGTGGGTCTGTCAATGACGTCTCGTGACCCCCACAACTCTGGTCAACGTTCTCAACTCTGGGTGTATTCTACACCACAATAAATCTCCCGGTCCCGCGCGCGCTCACGGTCCGTTTCTCAATCACACAACTTTCGTTCCAACTCCGCAAGACATCACACAACAATATAACACCGCAATCTATCAACCATCACTCTTTTCATACTCACTCTACTACGAACTGCTACTTCCGCCGCACCGTCACTCTCCGTCAGTTTTCCACGACCTCCGACATCCGTCTCTCGCGGTTCTCTGGATCTGCGTCACTCGGGCTCTATGGGGCAACCTAATCTCTTATCTTGCTCTAGATCTCCCCTTACCATCAAAGGTAACCATCCTCTCGCTACCAACTGATAACGCCGATTCTTATCTAATTATCTATAAGAACCCTCTGGCCGCCAAGATCTTTTTACCTGTTGAATAGTGTAAAGGAGAGAATCTCATCAGGTTAGATATCAGCATTCATTTTGTCTGAAAGGACCACTGACTCCGAATTCAAGTTTGAGAATTTATTATCGCCAAAAATAACTGAACGTGCAAGCACCTCAACACGAGGTTAAAGAAATAGATGGGCACTAATACATATAATAATCTACGCAGGAATCTCATCCGACTCAGGATAAGAAGAATAGAAAGTTCTAGGAGGACCAACCAGACTATGATTGCTCCTATTTCTAAGTTACTCTTCATTGGCCTAAACAAGCTCAAAATCAATTGCTGTCCCTACACTAACGCTAAGTGACATCCCTGCATAGCGATGTTCCCAGGCAAGAAAGAATAAAAGGTGTCAGCTGTGAAGACTTCCTAAGAAGTGCAATCACCATATACCTAAGCTCAGCTCTGTCCTTCTCTCTGGTCTCCCCTACCGCTTCTCTGGCTTCCTCCCTCGGGGCACTATCCCTAATACAAAACCATACTACAAAGGTACACGCCTTGTTTACGCCCTCTTGGCCAGGTCTTCTTTCTTGTGCTTTTCCATTGAAACGGTGACTTCATCCTGGACAGTTTCGTTGACCTTGAGTCCCAGGCGCCTTCTCCGCTGAAAGTATCATCCCTAAATTCCATTGCACTCCCCGTACCATGCCTCCCATCTTTCTAACTTTTGAAAACAAAGAGTTAGTCTTTACTAACGAGACATGTGTCCTTGCACCTGCAACAAAAGATACGGTCAACAGAAACCTTCTACTGTGCTAATTAAATCTACCGTTTGTGCCCAGAGAGCCTTTCCAAGAGAAACCCTTTTCGGCCTACATTTATAAGCTAACATAAGAATATACCAGGCCTTCCTTGAGCATATATGTAGTCAGGCCCTTACATATAACTTTTAAACACACATCTTACTTTTCCCTATAAGCATATTCATTACGATTTTTTATGCAACCAATGAATTACATGTGCAACTTTAATATGGTGCACGTTTAAACTACTGCAATTACATTACATACACAAACTAATTCCTCTAAGCATTATGTTCACACAATTCAAAAAACATTACATTACATCATTATCCTAACACCATTATACTGCTAGTTCACTTCGTTTCAGTGAACTATTCATTCTTTGCTAAACATGCATGAGTATACAATGAATATAAACGAATATATGTCTGAATACATGTGGGTGCGGCCTATCAGTGATTATGATGCACCCCTACAATTCACAAGAACATTTCGCTCTATCATAGTATGGTCTATCCTTTCAGCAGGGACCCCTGAATCCCACTCTACGTTTGTGGTGAGGGACTAGATGCCAATTGTACTAAGATTGTTTGCATCTTACCATTAGGACAACTTTTGAAATAGCTCATCCAAATCTGGTGTTAGGCCCCACAAAAATTACAAATATAAATGGGGCAAAACCGGACTTAGCATAGAGAAACACACATACAATAGATGAAAACTGACACATACATGTTCTACATCAAAGCTGCCTCTCTTACTTTATCTTTACCAAGCAATTACAAGTTTTTAGCCAGTAATGAGGAGTAACAAGTGGATTCAAAATAAACTCGTTTCTGCATGTTAAACCAAATACTGGTCATTTACCTTTTTTGCCAGCTACTTCTGGCACTTGGAAATGGGCCTGGGTGGTCGAAGTGGGGGAAAAAAGTAGGGGAACTGTGGGCGGAGAATCAGAGGGCGGGAATAACCCATGGATTCGGTCAGTGGGCGGAGTCAGAGGTGTGGCAGAAAGAGCAAAATATCCCAATTTTTAGTATTTGTTTACCATTTCACCAACCGGTTACAGCTTATTACGTTATTTAATTTAACCAATGGATACACATGTTTATTTAATGTTTAATATGAGTTATTGACATTAAAATACATTCACAAAGTGGGATACGTTTCCAATCACAGAATGTCCCAAATACGCTTAAAAGTGGAATCACAAGCCATTTGTCTCCCAGCCATAGAGTTTCTGTCCTCAGCACTTCTCCTCCCTTTTTCCACAAGAGCAATTCAAACATGAATGGCAAAATATCCTAGTTTGTAAATGTTTTCCACATAATTATGACTCTGCCATATTTGCCACATAATACATCATCTGCTGCATAATCTGACGATTTTAACAAAAAAATTGTTTATAGCGCAAACGGATCAAAAGTTACCAAAAAATGTGACTTGTGCTGCTGTGAAGTGGAGGGCCCTTTGCAAAGGTTGACTGGTCACCTTTCTCACTGCTGCAGTTGTATGTTCCACTGGTACTAATAAGGACAAATCTTTGCAGAGACTGTTAGCATGTGTAAAAATGTCAAAATAATAAAGTATCAGAAAATTTACAGTACCACTAATTCCAGTGTAGGGTGTCAGAGCACTTTACATCACACATATTACACAGAGACAATCAAACATACGTGTGTAAATCACTGTATAGGAAATGTTACATAAGACAAAGGACTACAAGGTGCAGAAGTCACATGACAACCATACTAGTAGGCAGCATAGTTTAATAGTGATTGGTCTGGAGAGAAACAAACTCAGAATTTAAAACGTAATACCATGGTTGGGGGTTCTCTTTAATAATCAGAATTGATTTCTACCCAAATGAACCCTTTTTTGCAACATTAAGATAATCAAAGACTGGGGAAAAAACCATAACGCTCTAATTTTTACCTTGCAGTTTGCATGCAGCTCTTACATGACAGTTAATAGCTCACTGTTCTATGTTAGGATTTTAACTTATTAACTGCAAGTAACAATAGGGTCTCTGTGACAAAAGCAATAACCCACTGACCTATTTAAATTATGTGCACTTTGTGATCTGCATGGTACATATTCTTAGCAGCAGGCACATTAACCCTTGGCGCTACCTTTCCATGAGTCAAAACGTCCACTAGACAAAACACCATCTCTCTCTACAAAGAACATTAATCACTGGAGTTATCATGACATTTTTATTGTTGCCGAAAATTGTTGAAGGCCAGGAAGGCGGCAGCAAGTGCTTTTAAAACCATATTATACTTGCAAACACGACGCCCCCACCTGAAGTCAGCGCCAGCCGCGGTCCGTGCAGGTAACAGTGGTGGGGCCGGGTAAGGGGGGATTCCGAGGGACGATGCAGAGGGAAAATTAATTATTTATTTAATTTTCCCTCCGCATCGTCCCTCGAAATCCCCCCTTACCCGGCCCCTCTGCTCCACCGCTGTTACCTGCACGGACCGCGGCTGGACAGCGCCTGGTGCAGTCGCACTGCCCTAGAGCCACCCTGCTCAAGGGTCCTGTGACCTCAGTGACAGAGTCACTTTCACTCTATGGTGTGCTGCTTCATAGGCCTGCCTGCAAGACTGGAGGTGAACTTCAGAATGAACAGCTAAGGTCCATCTGCTGGTGCTAAGACACCAGGGCTTTTAAGATCTTGCGGGGCCTTTTAAGGTCTAGCATGGGAATGTGCTCCCTCAGGGGGAGTGGTCTGGTGGACTGGTCATGAAGGCTGAACCTGGTTCCCCAGTTCCAAATTCAGCAGCTCTGACCATAGTGCCACATCCTCTCCTCCACTGAACACCATACTGCCCCACTGAGTGAAACTTGCACTGCACTGACCCGCTATAAACACCTGGATGTGACTCAATTCAAATTACGCACTAGACAAGAGCAATATGCTGCCTAAAAAAAAATTAACAACATCCTAGAAAAAGCAAACACTCATAGGGAATGCAAGATTAAGTAAAGCATGTGAAATGCAAGTAGGAACAACATGGTTCCCTTTTTCTTTTTACACTCATTATTCAGAAATTAGTGAGTGCTTTTGCCTGAAAAGTTAAGGACATGACTACAGGGCCCAGAAAAGACCCATTTCAATGTCCATTATATCCTTACAAAACGTAAGCAGTATGGTTTAAAAAGACCACATCACTGAACACAGAGCCGCTGTACACATTTTGTTTTCCAATTCACCCATCAAGCAGGTATTGCAGTACCTCCAGGAATAGTACACTTTCCCACCCAGGGAAAGCAATGTTGTTCAACGAGAGATGAGAAAACAAAAGTAGCGCTTCACTGGCAAACACTGTAAAGTGGCGCTAATGTGTTTAGGTGTGAATAAATCAATCTGGCCACCTTGCAACCACTCTGTCTTGCTTTAGTTAGTTATTTTTCATATTTTGAATGTTTTATTTCTCTCCACCCCGAGGCTGCACTTAGAAATTGAAAAATGTCAGAAAAAGACGACGTTTCCAGCAAAAGTGGGGGTTTTTTTTGGATCCATTTTACAGGGGAGCAAATAAACGAAAGGAGGAAAGAGAAGGTAACACCTGTTTCTTGAAGTCTTGGTTTTCACTAAATGAGGAGGAGCCAGACAGAAAGAGAGGGAAGAGGGGGAACAAAGAGGGGGGGGGGCAGCTGCCAGCCGCAGGAGAACTGGACACTGTCCTTGTCTTCTCTGGGCACGAAGGAAAAGACAGAGTCCTTTTCCTTCTCTGGACGTTCCGCCCGTCCTCAAAAGCCGAGCCTTAACTATCGGCCTCGGCGATTTCTGCCGTCCGAGAGGCATGCTAAAATAAGAAAGTAGGGGAACGGACTCTATGAAAATAAAGAAGTAGGGGCACGCCGTGCCCTGCCGATCCCGCCCACTTCGACCACTGGTTTTACCCAATCAAGACTGTATTATACAATGTGTTCTGGGTACAAAGGGTGCTTGTGCCACTGGGTCACTTTGGTAATATGGAAAGTGCCACAGATGCTTGTGTGGTCCTTTCTGAAATATGGATCTCACCAGTTCAAAATGTGCACCAGCAAGATTTCAAGGGGCCACTCCATCATTTGGATGGGGTGGTGGCCCCATGCAAAGGACTGAATCTTTTGCCTTTGTGCCCCAGCCCTAGCAAAGATGCAAGTGTAGAGGCATAGAGGCCATCAGCAGATTCACTAACATAGAGATGGCACACAGTCTTTGCTCCCCAAAAGGGGTGCCTTGGAATGGAGGCACGGGGTCCCAGGGCCCCCATGCATTACCTTGTAGTCGGGTGCAGACACTCACTACATCTTTATTCAGGGGCCTCTCTGCCCTCCTTTAAAAATGAGGCAGAACTGCTGTCTAGAGAGAAAGGCAGGCTGGCAACTTCAAACAGCTTGTCCACCTTTGTCATGTCGTTTAGGTTGGTCCTCTCATGTATACCCCCTTTTACATACATTGTCCCATCCACACGACAATAACAGTTCTGAAACAGGTGACCTTTTACCTAGTAGCTTGCCCCTGTCTCTTCGACACCAGGCTCTTAGTATTCTATCATAATCCCTGTACCTGACGTACATAAACATGCCATCAGGCAATGCATAATTATTCTGTACAAGGGTCACCACTTTTTTTCATCCTTGGCCAACAGCCCGCTGTGCATGATCGCATTGTTTTAGAAAACATTTAGGATTGTTTTCAAAACATATTGATTCTAGAAGAAACCCTGGAGTGACCACTCTAGTATATAAGACCCTTATTTCCCCCTGCAAATTAGAGAAGAATTCCTTCCACGCTGACACGGGGTCCTGCATGCTGAATCTTCGACACGCAGCGGTCTGACATCCCTTGCGGGGTGTCATCCACGGAGCAGAGACGGGGTCTTTCATTCTGTACCATCAGGTGAGGGTGTTGGTTCTTCCCTAGGGGATTCTTGGCTATATACATACATATATACCTATACACATATACATGCTACACCTACATATCCAGGCTAGGTACATTTAGGCAAATTACGTAGGGCGCGCATTATAGGAGTATGCAAATGCTACTGTTTTATCTGAACTGTGTATGTTCATCCTTTTAGCACTATGGTAGAAATGTATCTACTGTTTACCATATTAGTACTTGCGATATCTTTCGTATGCTTCTGTCTCCTGATTGTCGAAGCAAATATGTTTTACACAAGACTGATGCTGGACCAATAAATACTTATTGAAACGTCCTGATTGCCATCTTGTGTACTTTCTGAGAATAAGCAAGTACGAGTGACTGAGTGAAAAGTATTGTACTGTTTTCCACGATCCCTGAAGAATCAGGGTTGTCATGTTTAGTGGTTGCCAGAAACTACCTACACCACTGTAAGATACAGGGGGCTGGTAGTGGCACTGTAGAGCTAGCTGGTCTAACGGCTGACGTATCCTGTGGGGGTGCCCAGAATTGGTTTGGACACCGAGCCCTCAGTTTGGGTCATACAAAACGCGCAGGTCCTGGAGATTCCTAGGAACTACACAACACCTTCAATATGCCGATCATAGTGAAGGTGCGAGTTAGTGCCTGTTCTGTAAACTGTGCATTTGCTGTGATTTCATGCAATGTGTCAGTCTGTGCCCAGCAGACACACACTTAAAGGTGCGTCATGGTGCAGAGAGGGACAATTGTATGAAAATAAATTGTCATACCCAGAAGAGAAAAAATATACATATACTTTAAAAAGTTTTGTAAATCTCAGATTTACAAAAATGTTGTGAATAAAGTATATGTATATTTTTTCTATCCTGGGTATGACAATTTATTTTCATAGGACCTGATGACAATGTTGCCAAGAATGTTTTTTGTTCTCGTTGGTACAATATAATACTATGTATATTTGCAGAGGAATATCAAGAGAACAAGAAGTAATGCATGTCTGGGGAGCTTGGATAATTGATCCTTGTTGTATCTAATAGAAGTGCAGTGTACATCTATGATTTATTTTATTTTATTTTCTATATTACTATGAAACATACTTATGTATATATTTCTCTATGTTTGTAAAAGCCCTGAAGAAGCGCAATGTGCACGAAACACGTGTTGGCTGTTTAAAAATCAATTCCATGTATGAATAAATGAAGCTGTCATAAAAGACTCTGCTGTTGGACATTATCATTTCTTCTCAGTATAAATGTTTCTGTATTATACTTACCAACACTATGGGGGGGGAGTTTACCACTGCACTGAGAGTTAAGATTTGAGATGTCATCAGTGATGTCATGAGTGATGTCACTGACCATGTCATGAGTGAAGTAATATGGGAGGTCATAAGCAGTGCATTGCGGGGGCGTGAGTTATAGTTAACATAGGTAACTATAACGGCTGAATTTCTCTGGTTTTGTATGAGTAAAATCTGACCCTAACTATAACGTCCCTGTAACCTTTGTTTATATATATGTGTGTGTATATATATATACACATATACATACACACATATATATATATATATATATATATATATATATATATATATATATATATATCCGCTGATTTTGGTGACATGTCCTTGATGCAAAAGAATACGAAGACATCCCCACCAAACAAAGAAGCACTTACTTCATAAAGTGGAAATGCACTTGTTTGGTGAAGATTCCCTTCTTTATAGTCTCGTCGTCTTCTCTAGCAAGGATTCATGTTATGTACTTCGAGGAAAAGTCAAATTTCTGAAATTACATGCACACAAGATCACTGGAGACATTTCCTTATGGTCCATTACCCAGCTGTAGTGTAGATTGTGTACTAGACATTTACCCAACAAGATATCACTTACTAATTAGCCAATACAAAGCACTCCAGTTGGCTTGACATGTTGTGCAAAACTGTGGACTCTTGTTGGATAAAGGGGGAAATGAGGTTCCATTCTGGCACATTCACTTACACGCCTACTGACACACTCACACCGACACTCAGACATCCACTCACACACCCATTAAGCTACTCTCATGTATACTCACAGACCCACACAGCCACTCACACACCCTTACAGTCACTCACAGCCCCATACGGCCACTCACATGCCCACTCACACACCCATTCAGTCACTGATACATCCACTCAGAGACCCACAGAACCACTCACACACCTACACAGACACTTGGACACCCAGTCACACATCCATTCTACCACTCTCACATCTACTCACAGATCCACACAGCCACTCACACCCTCACTCACACAACCATACAGTCACACACACACTCACATATCCACAAAACCACTCACACACCCACTCACAGACCCACACAGCCACTTACATACCCACTCACTCACACACCCACTCCCAGACTTATACAGCCACTCACACACCACTCATAGACCCATATAGACACTCACAAACCCACCCACACATCCACACAGGCACTCCCACTCACCGACTCACAAATGCACTCACACACCCACTCACAAACCCTAAAAACTGCTCACACACCCACTCATACACCCATACAGACACTTAAACAGCCATTTGCATACCCATACAGCCACTTACACGCCAAGTCATTGACCCATACAACCACTCACACACCCACTCACATACCCACAAAGCCACTCACACACCCAAAACAGACCCATACAGCCACTCACACACCCATAAAGCCACTCACATACCCACTCACTCACAGATCCATACAGTCACTCACACCCACTCACAGACCCATACAGCCACTCAAATACCCACTCACTGACCCATACAGCCACTCACACACCCACCCACTCACAGGCCCATACAGACACTCAGACACACCCACTCTCAAAAGTTATAGTTAGGAAATAAAATGTAAAAAACCTTAGATATTCATTGAAAAAACCAAAGGTTGCAGGGACGTTATACTTAGACTCAAATTTCACTTGTACAAAACCAGTGAAATTCAGCAGTTATAGTAACCACACCTAGCTATAACTTATGCCCCTGCAATGCACTGCTTATGACCTCACATATTACATCACTTATGACAGGGTCAGTGAAATCACTAATGATATCATTGATGACATCTCAAATGACATCACTGATGACATCATCCACAGAACCACTCACATATCCACTCACATACTCACACAATCACTCATATACCCGCTTATACACCCATACAACTGCTCATACACCCACTCACTCATCCATAGAGCCACTCACACACTAATTCAGTCAGCCATACAGCCACTCACACAGCCACTCACTTACCAAAACACCTTCTCACACAGCCACTCACTCACCCATACAGTCACTCACACAGCCACTCACTCACCCATGCAGCTACTCACACACCCACTTATTCATCCATACAGGCACTCACAACCCCACTCATTCATCCATACAGCCTCTCAACAGAGCAACTCACTCAGCCACAGAACCACTCATGAATTCACTCTCACACCCTCACAACCACTTACATACCTATCCATACAAACACTCATATGAACACTCATTCACCCATACAGCCACTCACACAGACACTCTCTCTCCAATATAGCCACTCACACACCCACTCAGTTAGCCAAACACCCACTCAAACAGCCACTCGCTCACCCATACCTCTTTCACATCCAACCACTCACCCATACAGTCACTCACACAGCTACTCAGTCACCCATACAGCCACTCACACACCCACTCACTCACCCATATAGCACTCACACAGCCACTCTCTCACCCATACAGCCACTGACACACCCACTTACTCACCAATACAGCCACTCACTCACTCACTTATTCGCCAATTCAGCTGCTCGCACACCCACTTGTTCACCCATACAGCCACTCACACATGGATACAGACAGTCACTAAACCACTCGGATCACATATGATAGAAATAGTATCACTTATTAGTGGTACAGAAAGACTAGTCATTTAACTTATGCAGTAGCTTAGTATATATCTTTAAATCTCAAAAATGTTTACAAAATACTTACAATCACTGGATGATGTAATCAGTGATGTCATCAGTGATGTCACTGATCATGTCATGAGTGATGTAATATGTGAGGTCATAAGCAGTGCATTTCATGGTGTATGTTTTATTATTAGCTCAGTGTTGGAAAGTGGATTATTGGTAGGGGCAAATGTAGGTCTGCCACTGGCAATAAGGCCACTAACACAGTATAGGGCTCAGAATAGGTCTTAGAAAATTATTCCTATGCTCAACCCTTGGTAATATGGCTGCGAGCAGGCAGGCTTAACTTCAAAGACAGGTATGTAAAGCATTTAAAAACACCAATTCAGTAAATAATTAAGACACAACACAAAATAAAAATCCAACACCAATGTATAAAAATAGGACATATTTTTATCTTTTAAATGACACCAAAACAAAACAAATCCACTGTAGGGAACCAGAGATATGACTTTTTAAAGATTAGTCACTTTCTAGTGCTTAGAAACCAACAGTGCCCCTTTTAGTCATTTCGTTTTCTCTGACAGGGACACACCTTTAGAAATTGTTCTGGAGAATTTCTCACCACTCTGTGGCAGCCTTCTCCAGCAGGCTGGGTCCAGTTAGAACTCCTTCCTGAAGTTCTTCTTGCGGGTCCCAAAGTATCCAACACACAATCTAAGGTTCTGGAATCTCCAAGAGGGTCCTTAAAAGTTTGAAACTTCAATTCCGCAGTCCACTTGAACAAAACCCTTACAAATCCACTGGTACTCCAGGCTTGGGATTCTTTGTGGGGCTGTCCAGGTGAGCTCTGTTAACCTGTAGCTTGCAGGGAGTCCACTCTTTAGTTCTTTTGAAGCAGGTTTGATCCACAGGGCTGTAGTTTCAAATGGTGCAAAAGGCGCAATCTCAGAGTCCTGGCCTTTGGAAATGCACATCAGAAATCTTCAGCGCAGACCCTTCTGATTCTCTTAAGTTTCAAGCAGCAGATCTGGAGGGCTCTGCCCTCTCAGATACTTATTCCAAGTTCTCTGGGTCAGACAGGAGGTCACTCCTGACCAATGGGAGCAGGGTAACTCCTCAAATATATGACCACATCCTGTGGAGTGTGGCATTATTTTGTCCCAGAGTGCATCAAATCTTCCAAATCCATAATGGCTGATTTTCCAGCAAGGAGGTAAGAGCTGGCTAAACACACCCCTAGGATGGCTAATTTACTTAGACTCTCCCCCCTGCATCTGCTCATACCTTCCTTAATCCTACCATCTGCCTAAGGTGGAAAGTTTAGAGTTGTAAATGACACTGTTCTCTGCTCTCCTCTTTGAAGAACATAGTTTACGATTCCTCCCCCTGGCCTGGCATTCCTATGGAACAGCGCACTGCCCTACCAGCAGAGCTGGTTGACCCCAGGGGCTCTTTATCACCTCTTCAAGGCAGCCTGGCTAATCCACTTAACTCTGGCCAATCAGGGCAGACCACTGGAAGGCTGAATCTGGACTTACAAACAAGAAAGTCTTATAACTTCTTGTATGTACACTTTAGGAGAAATTCAACAATATCATATTGTTGAATTTATTAATACCATTCGGGGAAGTCTTTGAATGGCACTTCTAGCCCTCTCCTATCAAGAGTTATTAGTTAATAACTTCCTACCATGTTAACCTATGTAACAGGGGATTTGCAATGGGAAAAATGACTTGGGCCATTTTTCCAGCACCAGGACTTACAAAAACATATTTTATAAGTACTTTGCTTATATCTACAAGACCCCCACCCCATGGGACAACTAGGGAGACTATAGGGGTTCTGAATCTGTAAAAATATTGCAGATCCTCACTTCACAGTGCTCCTAGCATCAAAGTCGAATTTGGGCAGCACTTTATCACAATGTGGGAGTGAAATGTAAAATTTCACTTACCCCAGGGCATATAGAACTCATTTTACAAGGGTCTACCTTATAGATACCTGACCCCCCACCCCTGGGACACCTAGGGGAGACCCTGGGGGTCCCTAATATGCCATAACATTGTAAGTTATCCATTTTTAAGTGCCCCAAACACCAAAGTCAAGTTTGGGCACAATTTACTTTTTAAAAGCAGTCCTGGCACCCAGGGCTGCTTTTAAAACTGACCTCAGGCCTCAGCAGTGCACACATGCAAGTTCAGAAAGCTGCTGGCCTCTAAACTGCCATGCCCTATACTAGGGACTGTTAGGTAGTTTCAATTCCCCTGCCCTATTATATACTAGGGGCTTATAGGGTAGGTCATGCCAATCACAGGGGTACCCCAACCCATAGTGTAGGTGTAGGTGTTTTCACTGTATTCTAAGGGGCCGATTCCGATTCGGGCCGGAAAAAGCACCGACCGACTCGGATCCGGAAATAATACCGACCGACACGTACCTGTGGCGCCCGACACGCCAAGTACGATGCAAGGCGTGAAAAATCCGACCGACACGTACCGAAACCAAGTCGACCGACCGAGCCGCACGGAAAACAGCAATCCGGCCGGAAAAACACGCGAATCCAACCGACCGACACGCACCCGGAACAAATCCGACCGAAACGTACACGCGAACTCCAAACCGCAAAGTAGGATGCAAGGCGCGAAACCACGAGCGAGTCGGACGGAGGCCAAGCCGCACGACCGACACGCATACAAAACCGAGCCGAAGCAACACAAAACACCGCGACCGACGCGTACGCAGCATAGAAAACTGCACAAACACAGCGTGAACGAAACGGAGAACACCGTACGAGACAAATGCAGGGTCCGACTCGGACACAAGAACGTTTCCAACATACACAAACAGCACAAAGGAAAAATCACCCAAAAAAGGCCAAACAAGCAATTACCAAGCCAATAAATACTGGGGGGTGGGGACAGAGAACAAAGACACACCCACAACTCCACCTATATAAAGGACACAAATCACAACCATGAGCCTTTGCAAATGCCATTCCACTGCCAGCACCCAAGAGAAAGCAACCACACACCCACAGCTCATCCCTCACACAAGCCACACACCATCAGCACACCAACAAATACCTACCTCACATACACCCAGCAAAACACACACTCACACACCCTCACCTGCACACCAACACACACATCACTCACCATCACCACCCATCACCATGCCCCCAAGAAGAATCCCAAGTTCCTAGATAGTGAATTGGAAGTCATGGTAGACGAGATCCTCAGGGTAGAGCCACAGCTGTTTGGCACACTGGTCCAACAGACCCCCATCTCCCAGAAAACCAAGATGTGGGAGAGGATCATCAACAGGGTGAACGCACAATCACCATGTCGGCGCACAAAGAGCGACATCCAGAACAGGTGGTATGACGTGCGCAGGAGGGTACGGGACCTGCTGAAGAAAGACTACATCAACAGCCAACACACCGGCAGTGGCCCTCCTGCCAAGCCAATATACCTCAGGCCCTGGGAGGAGAAGGTGCGGGCCATCCTTCCGCCAGTGAGCGTATATGGACTAGAGGACATCCCAGAGCCTGGTGAGTACACAACAAATGTACACAATATACTGCCACAAAACACACACATCACTGTCAAGGGAGAATCAAACCATGCACTCATAGCAATTACACAGCAACCAGAACAGAATCATCCCAAAATGTGTATGTCAGTCAGATAAACACAACAGATGCCATCAAAAAAGTCACATCCAACTGTGCCAACACATGTACAAACACAACTACAACTACAGCTAGGCAGTGGCACAAATAGAACTAACAAACACATCCAGACATGTAGCCACCACAACAACACCAACACACAGTGAAGACCACTCAAAGAAAGGAATTCTGTGTATGCTGGCCAAGTCAGTGTAGCCAATAGCATCATGGGAGTTGCAGTCACACATATTGCCCCCCCCCACAACTGTCCCATCGACACCACCCTGAACCATGCTCACATCACAGGGAGTGGAGAAGGACTCACAAGATGGCTGACACTGGCTACTGCTGTGGGGAGCACAAGGCCCTGCTGCCAACTGTGCACCAACAAACAGCAGGACACCACTGACTGACATCCTGTGAGACAACTTCCACTCCCTGCAATGCAAGCACGTTCCATGGTGGGATATCTGGCTAGCTGGGTGGGAAGGAGGACTTGCAGCACTGACCATAGTCACAAGCACCTCCCCTCACACACACCCCAACACAAACTCCACAGAACCCACCTGGTAGAATGCAATGCCCCCATCCTAACACAAGATCCCACAAAGAACCACCACCCTGGGTTATGTTGTGTGAAGCACAGGGACACTCTTGGGACTTTTACCCAAACAACTGCCAGGACAACACTCCCAGCCATCCTGTCAGCACAGCCAGCCCACCCCACAGGGAAGCACAGTCAAAAGGAAGGAAGCATGGGCATGCTGGGAAGGGGGTGGAGGCAATAGCATGATGGGAGTCGTAGTCACTGATATTGGTCACCCCCACAACTGTCCCATCAACACCACCCTGAACCATGCTCACATCACAGGAAGTGGAGAAGGACTCACAAGATGGCTGACACTGGCTACTGCTGTGGGGAGCACAAGGCCCTGCTGGCAACTGTGCACCAACAAACAGCAGGACACCACTGACTGACATCCTGAGAGACAACTTACACTCCCTGCAATGCAAGCACGTTCCATGGTGGGATATCTGGCTAGCTGGGTGGGAAGGAGGACTTGCAGCACTGACCATAGTCACAAGCACCTCCCCTCACACACACCCCAACACAAACTCCACAGAACCCACCTGGTAGAATGCAATGCCCCCCATCCTAACACAAGATCCCACAAAGAACCACCACCCTGGGTTATGTTGTGTGAAGCACAGGGACACTCTTGGGACCTTTAGCCAAACAACTGCCAGGACAACACTCCCAGCCATCCTGTCAGCACAGCCAGCCCACCCCACAGGGAAGCAGAGTCAAAAGGAAGGAAGCATGGGCATGCTGGGAAGGGGGTGGAGGCAATAGCATGATGGGAGTCGTAGTCACTGATATTGGTCACCCCCACAACTGTCCCATCAACACCACCCTGAACCATGCTCACATCACAGGAAGTGGAGAAGGACTCACAAGATGGCTGACACTGGCTACTGCTGTGGGGAGCACAAGGCCCTGCTGGCAACTGTGCACCAACAAACAGCAGGACACCACTGACTGACATCCTGAGAGACAACTTACACTCCCTGCAATGCAAGCACGTTCCATGGTGGGATAACTGACTGGCTGGGTGGGTGGGAAGGAGGGCCGGCTGTCAACCAAACACAACCAATGCAGACCATGTTCACACCCCAGAAAATACATAGAAATGCCCAAATAATGCAGGACAATGTGCCACACCAATATCAACCCCTGACTGTGACGACTTAGGACAATGCAACGTACAGGCCCGCACCCAGAGGCACAGTCACAACTGTCATGTGTGTCAACCATTGATGCCTGCAGAAACATAACATACATTGTTTGTGTCTCCCAAAAACAGGTGATGATGGGGACACAGCAGCAGACGCTGAGGAGTCCCAGTCCCAGGCTCAAGAGGATGCGGAGCTCACTGGCGTCGTACAGCCTCTGTCCTCCTCGGACGATGAAGACCAACCTGGCACATCCGGTGCAAGTCAACATGCAGCACCAGCAGGACCACCAGCTGCAGCACCAGCAGGACCACCAGCTGCACCCCTGCACCCACCCCTCCAACGACTGTCACCACAAATACCATCCCTGCCAACATGGACAGAACAAGGAGCAACACCAGCACAGGGACCCTGGACCAACCTGGGGCCATGGACACCACCACCACCACCAACCCCCAAGGTGGACCAGGGTTATCTGTGCGTGCCACTGCACACACTGCACATGTCAGCAGGGGTGGTGGGAGGGGTGGGAGACAGAGGTCGCTGCTTGCAGACGTTGCTGGTGTGCATGATGACCCACAACTGGTACGCATAGCTGATGCGTACCAGTCCAGCACCGGAGAGCTCAGCCAGGTAGTGGGGCTCCTCAGAGACATGAAACAGCAGCAGGCTGCCCATCATGCCCGCTTGGACTCCCACATGTCCCACGTGGAGTCACACATGTCCCGCGTGGACTCACACATGTCCCGTGTGGAGTCCAAGTGGGATGCACTGCATGAGATGACGGCGGTGCACAGGGACATTTTACAATGCCTCCGCCAGATGAACAGCAACCAGTCCACACCTCCCTGTGTGCCAACAACATCTGGTGCCGAACAAACTGCAACTGCCACAGGGAGGGAGGAGGACTCTGGCGGAGAGTCCCCTGCACCGCAGCAGCCTGTACTTGAGGGCCCCCCCACCCCCAAGAAGAGGGGTCGTCCGAGGAGGGAAAAGTGAGAGGCCGATGGCCAAGCGCAACTCCCAGGAAGCCTGAACCTGTTCTGGATGTTTGCCTTTGTGCACAGACTGTTCACCCTGTTGACGGCAACATTACTCCCACACATTGCATGGGGAGTACAAGTTGGACGAATGTGTCAGACAACTGTGGCCCCGATACTGGGGATCCTGTCTACCAGGACTTTCAATTCACCTAGGAACTTGGGATTGCAAGATTTATGTACAGCACTACCCATCCTATGCACTATTAACACAAATGTATCACAATAAACACACTAATACACCATACTTGCCTCTGTCGTGATTCCAACGTGGGTGCTGTTATGGGGATGATGAACTGCAAAATTACACTGTGTATGCGAACTGCAACAGCAAGGACAACACTGGCATGTGAGTAAAGGCAACGTGACACATATGAGGGAGACACACCACCAGGGCTACACAACACATACACACCTAGGCCATCTGACTCATTGCCTACACTGATGTTGCCAGGGAAGACGGTGCAATGCACAGACACCACACCCATTCCCAGTTGTAGTCAAGTAGCCCACAGGTGCAGTAAGCAAATGGCAGTCAAATGTGTGACCACAGACAACGCACATCACAAAGTGAAGCACAGATTTATTACACAGTTGCAACATGTCGTAACCACTACAGATGCAAGGTAATCCCACCTGGCAGCGGGCACACAGTCAACAACTGTAGACGGAAGGAAGTCCATGGGTGTGGCGCACATCACCTGTAGGGACACAACAGCTACCAGCCTGGATGTGCAATCACGTCGTCGGTGGACACAGTTGACCAAACGAATCTGAAAGTACCCTGTGAAGGACAGAAATGACACACAGTCAAAAGCAATGGAGTACAGGACAGAACAGCAAAACTCATGCACAATACATGTTACAAGATACCCACCCAGAACCAAGTTAGCATGTCAACACTGTTGGGGAGTACAGCCCACCTGTTAGCACACATCGCAACACACATCCATAGCCCATGGACACACTCCAACAGCACCAGAGCACCACCCACACATCATGCCAACTCACATCATTGACATGACACCTCAGGATACTCACATTCAGCTAAAGAAGTTGGTGATGAGCTGTGTGCGGACATCACCATCATCATCATCATCATCATCGTCACTGGCATCGTGGTCCAGGCCAGGATCCTCCACAGGTGGCGGATGTTGGTCATTGTCATCCTGGATGAGAGGCAACTCCTTCCGCACTGCCAGGTTGTGGAGCATGCAGCAGACGATGATAATCTTGCACACTTTTGCAGGGGCATATGGGAGGGACCCTCCGGTCTTGTCCAGACAGCGGAAGCGGCTCTTCAGGAGACCAAATGTCCGCTCAATCACTCTCCTGGTCCGACCATGTGCCTCATTGTAGCGCATCTGGGCTGGTGTCACAGGGTTCCTGAGGGGTGTCAGCAACCACGGCATGTTGGGGTATCCCGAGTCACCTACGGACAGACAAGTGCACATTAGCTGACTTGGAAAAGTGGGCGGAATACTACAGATCAGATCACACACAATGGCACAAAGTGAGTACACACCGACAAGCCAGGCACGCTGGTTCTGCATCTCTTCCATCATCCTGGGGATGCGACTACTCCTCATCACAAAGGCATCGTGTGCTGAACCAGGGAAACGGGCACACACGTGTGTGATGGTCATGTCTGCAAGACACACCACCAGTGCATTGACCGAGTGGTAGTGCTTGCGGTTCCTGTAGGCCTGCTCCTGGGCCTGTGGTGGTACCAAAGCCACATGTGTCCCATCAATGGAGCCAATGACATGCAGCATCCTCCCCAGGGCATAAAAGTCACTCTTCACGTCAGTGAGTCGTCGCAGTCTAGGGCAATAGATGTACCGGTTCAGGAATAGCAACATTGCCGCCAAAACATCGCGGAGCACACGGCTCAACATGGTCTGTGACATCCCACCAGCAGTCGCCACAGTATGTTGGAAGGTACCGGTGGCAAAGAAGTGTAGGGCTGCCATCACCTTCACCTTGGGGGTCAGCGCTGTAGGATACGGCCGGCCAGGCTGCAAATGTGGGGACAACTGCCCTGCCAAATCCTCAATCAGCTGCCTGGTGAAGCGGTACCGTCGGATGCTGTCCCGTTCCACCATCGTTGCCAGGTCTGGGAATGGTCGATGGACAGCAGGAGCCCTGCAGTGCAGAGGAGAAGTAAGCAAGATTGTCAGTCACCCCACATATGCGGCATTGAACACACTCAAGATCCCAACATACATCATTATGAGGCACAACTACATGAAGTGTGCAGTTCCGGAAGGACATGTATGGCACATACATGGCCAACATCTGTCAACACGGTCCAACAGGTGGCATCAATTAGTCCCAGGTTGGCCCATTGGATATCATGAGGCCGTGTCACAGTTCCCATCTCCTGCTGCCGTGTCACAATAACCCCCACAGTGACATGTGAGGACAGATGTGCCCCAGGCACCACAGCTCAACGACAGGTACATTCCCAGGGACCCTGTATTGCCACATGGACACTGGCATTACATGGAGTATCATGTATACACCACAGCAAAACAACCATGACCCCCACAGGTAGTGGCCCCACTTGCCATGGCAGGACAGACATGGACGTCTGTGACACACACACGCACAACATCAAAGTCCATGCACACACAACCTGGATGTGGAGACTGTCTCCCATTGTGCACATGAAATCAGAGACATTGTAAACACTACATGCACAAAGACTGTGGAGGACCATCACTATTGTGCCACTGGGACACCCTGGCTCAAACATACCGTCCCACATGGGACTCACGGGGTATGTGACATGACATACACATACACCACCGTGAAATGTGACCATGGCACATGCACAGATATGAACAGTTGCACATCACAGTGGTCATGTACACGTAACACCCAGGATCCTGTCCCCATGAACACGTGCACAGCCTGGGGGTGGCTGCCCACAGGTGACACCCACAGGACAACATGTACACCAATACACACACAATAGGAAATGCAGCCTTACATGCCTTATGATAAAGTTTGGACAGGCTGTTGTGATGTAGGTGTGCCCCTCACTCCCTGGGAGCTATCTGTGGCTGGCATATGTCCATCTGAGACAGGCATGCTGACATATGCCAGTCACATGTACAGTGACGCGTTGAACTGCAATGGACCGATCGGTGCCCCCGGCCGGCCCATTGCATTCAATGTGTGCGGGTACGCGTTGTACCCCTGTACGCGTTGTACTGCAATGGACCGATCGGTGCCTCCGGCCGGCCCATTGCATTCAATGTGTGCGGGTACGCGTTGTACCCCTGTACGCGTTGAACTGCAATGGACCGATCGGTGCCCCGGCCGGCCCATTGCATTCAATGTGTGCGGGTACGCGTTGTACCCCTGTACGCGTTGAACTGCAATGGACCGATCGGTGCCCCCGGCCGGCCCATTGCATTCAATGTGTGCGGGTACGCGTTGTACCCCTGTACGCGTTGAACTGCAATGGACCGATCGGTGCCCCGGCCGGCCCATTGCATTCAATGTGTGCGGTGCACGCGTTGTACCCCTGTATGCGTTGAACTACAATGGACCGATCGGTGCCTCCGGCCGGCCCATTGCATTCAATGTGTGCGGGTACGCGTTGTACCCCTGTACGCGTTGTACCGCAATGGACCGATCGGTGCGCACCCATTGACAATGGGCTTGCCTGGCAACGGACGCGTTTTCGAATTTCGAACGAGTCAATTGCTGGAAAATCAGTTGGTCACCCACAACAATGTTGCAAAATCATGTATGTCATGAAGTTGAAGATTTGAAGGATGCTGTGGGCGTGTTTTGGTGCTGCTATTCCATGGATTGGCCAGATTCAGAAGATGCAAACGACTTGGACCTATCACTTTGGACACAAGGGACAGTATCTGCCTCTCCAGCACATATATATTGCTGGCTGTTCCCCTGAGAGCTCACTTGCCTGCACTACATGCTCCAGGACGACATCTGCCACTGCACTGCTGCTGTCTCTGCCCCTCTGGACCCTGCAATGGCACGTACTGTGGAGAGAGCCCCAGCCTTCAGCCTTGAAGAGAACCAGGCCCTGCTGGACAGTCTACTTCCACAGTACAGCAAGCTGTATGGGACACCAGGGGAGCAGGTGAGTGTTCTGTGCACTGCCTTTCTGAATGTGCATTTTGTCTGACTAGCAAGGCTGAAAGTCTGCACGCCACTGGCTAGCAGGCTCACTGAGTAGTTGTCACCCCCATAGTGTGTAGTGACATGCACTGGACAGGTATGGTGCAGTGACAGTGCATTTGAACATGGTTTTACTTCCCATGCAATGATACCATGTAGTGACGTCTGGCAAACTGTCCATGGGCAGCTTTGCACTGCCTGTGTACATCATGTGCCCCTGTGATTGAGACATGTATATACAACTGTGTCATGCACGGATATGTTGCATGTGTGGTAATGGCCTTTTCACTTTGTCATCCTGACAGGTTAATGCCCATCGGAAGCAGGAGATCTGGAAGGACATCGTCCGGGCCGTCCGGTCCGTGGGGGTCTACAAGCGCCGGATCCGCAACTGCCAGAAGAGGTGGCAGGACCTTCGGGGCTGGACCCGGAGGATTGCACGGGTCCAGCTGAAGCTGTCGCCTCCTCGCAGGAGGGGCGGAACACGGACCCTGACCCCCACATGCTCCAGATCCTGGCGGTGGTGTTTCCAGACCTGGATGGGCAGCTGAAGGCCAGACAGCAGCAAGGAGGGGGTGAGTCAAAGACTGCACTGTGAACTCTGTATTACATGCTTTGTGCCCTCCTCTGGCCTGGTTCAACTGCCACAGTGCAGCAGTCATGTTGTCCAGGAGCCATGTCCCTCTATTGTGCACTGCCCACTGCTCATCTGATACCCAGGTGTGGCCCTTACATTCAGGGAATTGTGTCACTTGGGACTGTGTCCTTGCAGTTTGCTTCACTAAAGGTGGGGGACAGCATCTGATTCCCTAACTCTGTTGTGGGCATCATGGGTGGGTCCATTGTTCACACAACGCCTGTGTTTGGACATGTGATCTGCGTGTTGCTTTGATATGCAGTCCACTTGCTGAGCTGAGCCACCACATGTGCCTGGGGTATGTGGCACACGCCCATGCAGTGGGTGGGAACAATGTTTGGGCCCCAGGAGTGTGCAGATTACGTGTGTCACACATACATAGCCAGCTATCCACTGTCCAGGGCACATCCCTCATTCATGTGGAGCAGGACAGTCATGCCTACTCCAGGCCATGCAATGCACTCTGTACTCCCACTCCCGTGGATCAGCTGCCACATTGTGCACAGTGATTTGACCCCTCAGGTGTCTGCCTCTGTGTCAGTGTGCTGTGGATTAGTTGCCAGGACTGCTGGGGTGTTTCTTGGTAGGGGCTCAGCATGCCCCTGGAGATGTGACCATAGGAGACAATACTTGTGTGTCACATAGGTGTTTGATCAGCTGCCCGTGCAGACTGGGGTATGCGAATGTGAAGTTCAGGCAGCTGTTCCCCATTCACAGCAAATTGTGAGGGGCTCAGGTTCAGAGGGTAGTGTCACAGGTCTCCCATATGTCCAATAGGTATGACCTGGACAGATGAGGGTTAAGATGATGTGTTGTGTGGGGGATGTACATGTGCACTTGTGCAGCTCCAGGACTTGCATTCCCCATGACCTACTATTGTGACACAGTGCATAGTGTTGTTGTCTGGCTGCCAAGTCATACATCACTGAGACAGTGATGTATGACTTAGCAGTCATGCCTCTGCCATGGCATGTGTCAACTTATTGGTGGTCCTGCAGGGGAGTTACATGTGCTACATGCACACCATTGTGGCGATGGCTATCAGGACATGGGTGCATCATGGTGTCTGTCGCTGGTATGCATCACATGCATTTCCTATTTGACTCTGGGCATCCCTTTCATCCGGAAACCTGTACTGACTCAGTGGCAAGAGCTGTGATGTGTGCATGTCCACATGCCACACCGTGTCCTCTGCACTGTCCAACTACTGTGTACTTGGTGCATGTGTCCACACTGGGGTGTTGCAATCCAACAGACACCAGACAGATGGGTGCAAGGCCATGTGGGATGTGAGTGCCATGCTTGGCATCAGACTGACAATTGGCTTCTCCTGTTCAGTTAGGGCGCTTTTAGCAATGTACAACTAATGATGCCAGGGCTTGCTCTGTAATGTGCTGTGCTCACAGTGGTGTGTGCGTTTGGTGCAGGTGACTGATGTCTGTCTGTTTCCCCATTGTTTGCAGATACATCCACGGCCACGGAAGGGGACAGCTCCACGGACCAGGAGGAGCCAGAGAGCCAGACTGGGTCAGCAGCCGAGGAGTGGTCGGAGGGACCCAGTGGCACGGAGGGCGAGGGGAGCCACACCGAGGAGTCCTCAGCACCATCCACCTCAGCTGAGGACCAGAGTAACTCGGAGGATGACTCCCTTGTGGAGGCGGGTGTCACCAGCCACCACACCCCAGCTAGTGTTGCTGTCCCCGCCACCACCAGCACCACCACAGCCCTCCCATCGGCTCCCATTCCCCAGGTCCGTGGAGGCTCCCATGCTCGGGAGCGTGTCTCCTTTGGGCCAGGCACCGCACCCCCTGCCCCTGTGTCCCCTGCTGCCCTGAGTGAGGAGTCTGTGTACCTCCTTCGCCAGCTCCATGTAGGGCAGACAGCCATGCAGAGTGTCCTCCATGCGCACACCGCACTGTTGACTCAGCTGGTGTCGTTCATGGAGGGCATCTCATCGGGCATGTCTGACCTACAGAGGGGCAATAGGTCCATGGACTCCTCCCTGACGGCAGCAGTGTCCCTCCTCAGACAGTCCCTCACCCCTCCTGCCTCTGCTCCATCCACACTCCCCAGCACCTTACCCGTCCCAAGCACACACACACCGGCACAGGCACACACCAGCACACACACGTCCAGCACACAGACACACACGCCACAAACAAAATGCACACGCACGCACAGTCAGGGGACTGAAACCAGACTCACAGGGGATGGGGCCCTGGTACACACACACACATCCACGGGCACTGTGCAGTCCTCAGTTGCCTCTCCCTCCAAAGCACCCTCCCTTGCCTCCCTTGCCTCACCTGCAACCCCAAAGACCCAGCGCCTCTTCCTCAGTGACCTCGGCCTCTTCCCCTCCGATCCAGCTGCTCCAGCATCCAGGGTGAAGAGGAAGCCCCCACACGGAGCAGAGTGCCCCTCGCCCCCGGACACCCTCCCCCAGGCGCAGACAGACTGAGGCCTCCACCCGCAAGTCCCCCCGGAGTGCTAAGAGCAAGACCCCGCCGCCGCCCTGCAGCTCAAGCACCAGGTCTCCTTCCTCCATCCCTCAGGCCCCCACTCCACAGGTGCCCCCACCGCACCCTGCCCCAGGTTCCCCCACCCACAGATATACCATCCCCAAGAGGCTCCGGCCTTCTCCCCCTGCCACTTGCTCTCCCGGCACCACACCCCGCTGCGCTTGTCTGTGCCACTGATGTGGTGAGGGTGTCCTCCCCTTCTGTCCAGCCCACCTTGCCTGTTCCCCATTCTCCTCCCCTGGTGGTAGGCACTGCAGTGGAGTCCACTACCACCCTGTCTGACTTGGGCACTGCAGTGGCGGACCTGTCCACTCCATCTGCAGGGTCCACTGCAGTCGTGCCGGCACCCACAACATCTGAGCCATGCCCCCAGTTGTGCCGGCACACACCATGTCAGACACCTCCACTGCAGTTGTCAGTGGCTCTCCAGCACCCACCACCCCTTCCCTGCTTCCTCCTGGTGAGCCCTGATCCTGTCCCTGCGGTGCCTGGCCTACTCCCCGGTTGCCCCTCCTAGTGGATTGTCCCTGGTTTTGTGCAGGCATGTGTATGGTGGCATCTGCCACTGTCACCCACTTGTGACTTTGTTGATGGACTGGCCATTGGCCTTTGTTTATGTTCTACCGGACTTCTACTTTTAATGCCACATATGCTGAATAAAGCAACTTTCTGTTCTCTAGTGCTTTTGCTTCTGATGTACATGATGTTGATGATGCTAACCATGCCCTTGCTGCAGTGATGGTGATATTTGGTCTCATGAAAATGAAGTGTTACTGTGCAGGAACCCATGTGGTCCAGGGGGAATGTGTCCTATCCTGTGGTGTATCCATGTCATCCATAGCAGCATCTGAGGGTGTCATGTGTTCAGTATTTGGCAATGGGATTTCCTACTTAGATTGGCTATTTCACATCTGTGGCTTCCACCCCTGCACATCTGTTGTGCCTGCCATTGTTCAATTCGTCTACTTCCCTGACCGTGTGGCCATCTCCAGTGGACATGCAGGTTTGGGCATCAATGGGGAAGGACTCATCTGTGTTGTCAGTGCAACATTGCTATACAAGTGTGTTGGATCTGTGCTGATGATTCCGTTGGCACTTCCATGACCAGGCTGATGTGACGGGAGCCCTCATTTGGTGCTAATTGTTGATTGTGTGACCAAGTGCTCAGCTGACATGATGGGGCCCTACTGAGGCAACATATGGCACAGCTTTCCTCACACAGGAGTGGAGTCCCCTCATGGCAGTGTGTACTCCTGTGACATTGCCTGCGCCCAAGGTGTGTGTTGTATGTGCATGTCTGTGTGTTCACTTCCGTTTAGCTGTGCTTGCTGTGATCCCTAGTGTTGTACCTGTTTGTGATGCTAGCTGAGTTGAGCTATGTTCCCCCAAAGTCTTCTCCCTGGGTTCTCTGTGATGTGGGTGCATGGCACATTACTGGTCATCAGGGTGTCACCCATAGGTGTGCTTGCTGTCAGGGCTGAGTTTGTGTGCAGACGCAGATGGGTCACAGTCAGGTTTCCCCTTGGCACTTGTTGTTTGCCCCTGTCATGTGATTTCCAGTTTGTGTTATCTTTCAGTGATTGTGACACGTTGTGTGTGTGACTGCTGGCACTCCTCAGGGTCCGGGCTGCAATGTTGGTTGTTGTCTATGTGTGTTCTTTGTGGGTGACCTTGGCTTCTTCATTGGTGTGTGACTGTGGCTGTGATCCCATTGGTTGGTGTGGTATTGCCGTCATGTCCATGTACAGCGTAGTGTGCAGTGTGTCAGACATTCAGGAGTCTTGTTGAGTGTCCATGTGTGATGTGTTTCTGCACCTTGGTTCCCACCCACCACCCTGGAATAGTCATGGGTGCATGTGCAATGTCACCAGTGCATGTGTGCTTCACTGCTGCACATTGTTGGAGGTCGAGGGGTGTGGTGTTGAGTGTGTGCAGATGAGAGTTGTTGCCCGGCTAGGCCCCTGCCTCCATGTTGGCCTTGGCTTACTGGCCATGCTGTTTGATTTGTGCTTGTGTAGGTGTGATGGTAGTTAGTTGCTCAGTACACATGACTGTGGTTCACAGTGTGAACCACATTTGGCTTTGTCATCACAGTGGGATTGTAATGCAGCCCAGGGTCACCACATTTTGGGGGCCCTGGGGGTGGTGCTGTGGTGTGTCTGTGTCTTGCTGTGTCAGTTGCTGTCCCTACGTGCCTGTGTGACATGTGTGATTTGTGCTCCCTCTCATCTGACAATGCCTGCTTGCCCACATAGGGGATTTGGATCCATGAGTTACCTTTGTGTGGAACTGTATGCACATCTGTATGATTGGTATTCAGGTCTCCTCATGTGTTGTGTGGTTGCCTGGGGACACTGGCACCCCCTCACCTGTTGTGTATGATGTGCAGTGTGGGTCTGCCTGTTTGTGTTTGTGCATCTGCACCACTGCATTGGCATATCTTGGGTGTGCCATTGGCTGTATGTAGTTTGGTGGGTTTCCCCTGCTGTCCCTGGGACTCCTAGGTCATCGGTCAGCACAATGATCATGGTTTGTGTGTCCCATTGCTGCCATGGTATGGTATCTGTTCACCTCACATCTGCAGTCTCCACAGGGTATCTGCATGTGTGTGCCCATTGGTGCAAATATGTGGGTCTGCATTCTGATGGTCACTTCTGTCATTGTGTCATTGATGATTGTTGACGGTGTCAGCCCCCATGGGTGTTGTTTGTCTGCACATGGCCAAAGGTATGTCTTATTTGCACTGCAGGATTTGGCTCCCCCAATTTATGTTGCAATGGGACACATACACTACTTTGCCACTGATGTGTTTGTTGTTCTGTGACCAGGAATCATCCATGCAGTTTGGCAGTTGCACCTCTTTCTTTGTCAACACTTACCTTTTGGTCACTGTGATGATGGGGGTTTGGACCCCATTGCCACAATGTTCAAAATGTGCTTCAGCTATGGACCCCACACTAACATTTTGGTCACTGTGATGATGGGGGTTTGGACCCCATTGCCACAATGTTCGAAATGTACTTCAGCTATGGACCCCACACTTACATTTTGGTCACTGTGATGATGGGGGTTTGGACCCCATTGCCACAATGTTCAAAATGTGCTTCAGCTATGGACCCCACACTTACCTTTTGGTCACTGTGATTATGGGGGTTTGGACCCCATTGCCACAATGTTCAAAATGTGCTTCAGCTATGGACCCCACACTTACCTTTTGGTCACTGTGATGATGGGGGTTTGGACCCCATTGCCACATTGTTCAAAGTGTGCTTCAGCTATGGACCCCACACTTACATTTTGGTCACTGTGATGATGGGGGTTTGGACCCCATTGCCACAATGGTCATGGCCTGCTTGCATTGTGGGTGCCACACACATATATGTGTGGCACATGTGCTAGGGGGTCACATTGTATGTTCAAAGTCATGTTCGGTGTTGTAGGCATTTGACACAGTCTACACACGCTTGTCATGGTGTTGGGGGGATGTCTTCTTCTTGCATTCCCTAGGTTGTGGTGTGCTGGTTGTGTCATGCATTGTCCATCCTATGAGTGGGGGTGGTAGTAGTGGTAGGCATCCAGCCCCCCCTGGGTGAGGGTGGTAGTAGTGGTAGACATCCTGCCCCCCCTGGGTGAGGGTGGTAGTGGTGGTAGGCATCCAGCCCACCCTGGCTAAGGGTGGTGGTAGGCATCCAGCCCCCCCTGGGTGAGGGTGGTAGTAGTGGTAGGCATCCAGCCCCCCCTGGCTAAGGGTGGTAGTAGTGGTAGGCATCCTTCCCCCCCTGGGTAAGGGTGGTAGTAGTGGTAGGCATCCTGCCCACCCTGGGTGAGGGTGGTAGTAGTGGTAGGCATCCTGCCCCCCTGGCTAAGGGTGGTAGTAGTGGTAGGCATCCTGCCCCCTGGGTAAGGGTGGTAGTAGTGGTAGGCATCCAGCCCCCCTGGGTGAGGGTGGTAGTAGTGGTAGGCATCCTGCCCCCCTGGCTAAGGGTGGTAGTAGTGGTAGGCATCCTGCCCCCTGGCTAAGGGTGGTAGTAGTGGTAGGCATCCTGCCCCCCTGGGTGAGGGTGGTAGTGGTGGTAGGCATCCAGCCCACCCTGGCTAAGGGTGGTGGTAGGCATCCAGCCCCCCTGGGTGAGGGTGGTAGTAGTGGTAGGCATCCAGCCCCCCTGGGTAAGGGTGGTAGTAGTGGTAGGCATCCTGCCCCCCTGGGTGAGGGTGGTAGTAGTGGTAGGCATCCTGCCCCCCTGGGTAAGGGTGGTAGTAGTGGTAGGCATCCTGCCCCCCTGGGTGAGGGTGGTAGTGGTGGTAGGCATCCAGCCCACCCTGGCTAAGGGTGGTGGTAGGCATCCAGCACCCCCTGGGTGAGGGTGGTAGTAGTGGTAGGCATCCTGCCCCCCCCAGGGTGAGGGTGGTAGTGGTGGTAGGCATCCAGCCCACCCTGGCTAAGGGTGGTGGTAGGCATCCAGCCCCCCCTGGGTGAGGGTGGTAGTAGTGGTAGGCATCCAGCCCCCCCTGGCTAAGGGTGGTGGTAGGCATCCTTCCCCCCCTGGGTAAGGGTGGTAGTAGTGGTAGGCATCCTGCCCCCCCTGGGTGAGGGTGGTAGTGGTGGTAGGCATCCAGCCCCCCCTGGCTAAGGGTGGTAGTAGTGGGAGGCATCCAGCCCCCTGGGTGAGGGTGGTAGTAGTGGTAGGCATCCTGCCACCCCTGGGTGAGGGTGGTAGTAGTGGTAGGCATCCTGCCCCCCTGGGTGAGGGTGGTAGTGGTGGTAGGCATCCAGCCCACCCTGGCTAAGGGTGGTGGTAGGCATCCAGCCCCCCTGGGTGAGGGTGGTAGTAGTGGTAGGCATCCAGCACCCCTGGGTAAGGGTGGTAGTAGTGGTAGGCATCCAGCCCCCCTGGCTGAGGGTGGTAGTAGTGGTAGGCATCCTGCCCCCTGGCTAAGGGTGGTAGTAGTGGTAGGCATCCTGCCCCCCCTGGCTAAGGGTGGTAGTAGTGGTAGGCATCCTGCCCACCCTGGGTGAGGGTGTTAGTAGTGGTAGGCATCCTGCCCCCCCTGGGTGAGGGTGGTAGTAGTGGTAGGCATCCTGCCCCCCTGGGTAAAGGTGGTAGTAGTGGTAGGCATCCTGCCCCCCCTGGGTGAGGGTGGTAGTAGTGGTAGGCATCCTGCCCACCCTGGGTGAGGGTGGTAGTAGTGGTAGGCATCCTGCCCCCCCTGGCTAAGGGTGGTAGTAGTGGTAGGCATCCAGCACCCCCTGGGTAGGGGTGGTGGTGCGCATTCAGGCCCCTGTGTGCATATGTGGCATTGGTGATGGGCATCCCGCCCCTATGGTGCTGCTGTTGCAAGTATATTCTGCATCCCTCTGTGTGTGTGTGATGTGTCGTGTACGTGTTGTATGTGTTTTGTGGTTGGTGTCTGGCTTACCTTCTGCGCCGTACGCGTCCGTGCCTGTTCCGGTAGTAGATGTAGAATATTGGTATGATCGGGACGAAGGGATTCATGGTTGGTTCGTGTCGTTCGTCCTTCTCGTTGCTTCGCATCGTCCTCGTCGCTTCGCCTCGTCCTCGTCGCTTCGCGTCGTCCTCATCGCTGCCGTGTTCGTCTCGGAGCCGTGGATCGTGTTGTGGCGCGAATCGGAGCTTTTGTGCGCCTCTCCCGGATGCTTTGACGTGCCGTGCGTAGCGACGGGTTCGGCGCGTACGGAAAGCGCATCGTACTCATTCGGCCGGACGGAGCTGCATTTTCCCTTCCGTGCGACTCGATTCAGCGTTTCTGGATTCGCCTCGGTCGGGGAACAGGACCTGGTTTGGGTGAGTACGGCTCGGCCGGATTCTTTGCTGTTGTGCGCATCGTACTTATTCGTTCGGTGTGCTGTACGGATCGGTCGGGAAACAGGCTTTCGCATGGCTTTTTTCCCGACCGAATGGTGTTGGGTGCGCCTCCGACCGAGATCGGAATCGGCCCCTCAGTGTTTTCAGCATAGCACTGGCCCTGGGCCTGGTTGGGTAAAGCCCAGGGTCAGTCAGAGTCAGTTACCACCCGTACCAGTCAGCAAAAAGTTGGGGTGTGCCCAGGGCACAGGATGACTTTGCAACATAGCCCCCCCCAAACGAAAGGTGATGGGTTACTAACCTACACCCTGGTAGTCCTCATCAGCTAAGTGGAAAAACCTGGAAAGTCCATCTGCATTTGCATGGGCAACCCCAGGTCTGTGTTCCACTGTAAAGTCCATTCCCTGTAGGGAAATGGACCACCTTAACAGCTTGGGATTCTCCCCTCTCATCTGCATGAGCCATCTGAGAGGCATGTGGTCAGTTTGAACACGAAAGTGAGTCCCAAACAAATATGGTCTCATCTGTTTCAGGGACCAAACCACAGCAAAAGCCTCTCTCTCAATGGCACTCCACCTCTGCTCTCTGGGAAGAAGCCTCCTGCTAATAAAGGCAACTGGCTGATCAAGGCCCTCTTCATTTAGCTGTGACAACACTGCCCCAATCCCTTGCTCTGAAGCATTTGTCTGAACCACAAATTCTTTTGTGTAGTCAGGGGCTAATAGCACTGGTGCTGAACACATAGCAGCTTTCAGAATGTCAAAAGCCTTCTGACACTCTGGTGTCCAATCCACCTTCTTGGGCCTCTTTTTAGAAGTGAGTTCTGTTAGGGGCCCCACAATGGTCCCATAATTTTGAACAAACCTTCTATAGTACCCTGTCAGTCCATGGAATGCCCTGACCTGAGTCTGGGTAACAGGAGCTGTCCAATCCAAAATAGTTTGGATTTTAGCTTGGAGAGGCTGTACATGGCCCCCACCTACCAGGTGGCCCAGGTACACCACAGAACTCTGCCCTATTTGGCACTTGCTTGCCTTAATAGTCAGGCCTGCCTGCTGCATGGCCTGAAGCACTTCCCTTAGGTGGCTTAGGTGATCCCCCCAGGTAGAACTGTATACAGCTATATCATCCAGGTAAGCTGCACTGAACTGTTCCAACCAAGACAAGACCCTGTTCACCAACCTTTGGAAGGTGGCAGGTGCCGTCTTTAAGCCAAAGGGCATTACCTTGAACTGATAATGTCCCTCTGGGGTGGAGAATGCTGACCTCTCCTTTGCTCCATCAGTGAGGGCAATCTGCCAGTAACCTGAAGTCAAATTAAAAGTACTCAGGTACTTAGCAGCCCCTAACCTATCAATGAGCTCATCAGCTCTAGGTATAGGGTGAGCGTCAGTCTTTGTGACTGCATTCAATCCTCTGTAGTCCACACAGAACCTTAACTCCTTGGGTCCCCCCTGAGGGTTAGGTTTAGGCACCAGTACCACTGGACTGGCCCATGGACTCTCAGACGGTTCAATTACCCCCACTTCCAGCATCTTAGCAACCTCAGCTTTAATGCTGGCTCTGACATGGTCAGACAACCTGTACAGTTTATTTTTGACAGGTAGGCTGTCACCAGTGTCAATGTGATGCCTGGGGTCAAAGAGAACAGGCCAGCAAGCTGCTCCAGCACTTGCTTACAGTCTCTGTGCTGCTGGTCTGTCAACTTGGGAGAGAGTATCACCCCCTCCACTCACCCATCTTGCACATTAGTGGAGAGGAGGTCGGGCACAGGCTCAGTTTCCTCCGCCACACCCTCATCACTGACCAGTAACATGGTCATGTCTGCCCTGTCATGGTGGGGTTTCAATCTATTCACACGCAGGACCCTATGAGGGTTCCTGGGGGTGCCAAGGTCAACCAAATAGGTAACCTCACCCTTCTTTTCTAAGATTGGATAGGGCCCACTCCACTTGTCATGAGGGCCCTGGGAGCCACAGGCTCCAACACCCACACCAATTGTCCTGGAGTATACTCAGGCATAGTAGCCTTTTGATCATACCAGTGCTTCATGAGCTCCTGGCTGGCCTCCAGTTTCCTGTTTGCCTTGTACATGTACTCTGCCATTCTAGATCTCAGGCCTAGCACATAGTCAAGCACATTGTCCTTTGCTTCATTAAGAGGATTCTCTAAAGACTCTCTCAGCAGGCTCAATGGCCCCCTCACAGGGTGTCCAAACAACAACTCAAAGGGACTGAAACCAACCCCTTTCTGTGGCACCTCCCTGTAGGCAAACAGTAAGCATGGGAGGAGAACATCCCATCTCCTCCTGAGTTTCTCTGACAACCCATTTATCATGCCCTTCAGAGTTTTGTTGAATCTCTCAACAAGACCATTTGCTTGTGGGTGATAGGGGGTGGTGAACTTGTAGTTGACACCACACTCATCCCACATAGCAGTCAGATAGCTGGACAGGAAGTTCGTGCCCCTATCTGATACCACCTCTTTGGAAAACCGACTCTGGTGAACACACCAAGCAGTGCTCTAGCCACTGCAGGAGCATCAATGGTTCTAAGAGGGATTGCTTCAGGGTACCTAGTATCATGGTCCACTACCACTAAGATATACCTATTCCCTGATGCAGTAGGTGGGTCCAGGGGGCCAACAATGTCCATCCCCACCCTTTCAAAAGGAACCCCAACCACTGGCATTGGTATTAGGGGAGCCTTTGTCTTGCCCCCTGCCTTGCCACTGGCCTGACAGGTGACACAGGAGCTGCAAAACTCCTTTACCTTTTCAGACATATGGGGCCAGTAGAAATGGTTCACCAACCGGTTCCATGTCTTTGTCTGTCCCAAATGTCCTGCCAAGGGGATATCATGACCCAAAGTCAGGATGAACTCTCTGTACCTCTGGGGCACCACCAACCTCCTGGTGGCCCCCTCCTTGAGGTTTCTGGCCTCAGTATAAAGCAGTCCATCTTCCCAGTAGAGTTTGTGAAACCCACTGTCATCCACTTCCTCTTGCTTAGAAGCAATCCGCCTCAAGCTCTCAAGGGTGGGACAGTCACGCTGTCCCTTACTGAACTCCTCTCTGGAGGGTCCACCTCCTCCTGTCAGTTCTGCCAAATCTGACAGCTCTCGCAGGGATGGAGTCCCTCCCTCAGAGGCCAGATCCTCCCCATCAGGGTTAGATTCTTCCTGCACCTCTGGAGTTTCCTGGGCTGGCTCACCAGGCCCAGTGCCCTTGTCCTTGGATGCTTGGCCCTTTGTTCCAGGGTCCAAGTGTCCAGCCCCTCTCTTCTGGCTAATCTGTGACCTAGTCACAGCACATACCCACTCAGGGAGCTCCAATATTTTCATATGGAGTTCTGTCTCCACCTCTGACCACACAGAGGCTTCAAGATCATTGCCCAGTAAACACTGGACTGGGAGCACCTTTGACACAGCTACCTTCATAGGGCCTGTCACACCTCCCCATTCCACATCCACCACAGCCATAGGATGGAGTTTGGTAGTGCTGTCTGCATAAGTCACCTGGTGAAACTCACCAGGTAACAACCTCTCTGGAGGCACCAGCTCATCCAGGACCATAGTTACACTAGCCCCAGTGTCTCTGATAGCCTCAACCTCAGTCCCATTCCCTTTAGGCCTCTGCCTGTACTTGTCCATGTTTGGAGGTAAGACAGCAAGGGTTGCAATATTCACCCCACCCAGGGACACTAAGGTTGCTTCCACCACCACACTCTCTGGGGCACCACTCTCCACCCCTATACTTACACTGGCAACCCCTGTGGATGGCCCCTTAGGGGGGAGCTCCTTGGCGCAGACAGCATCTCCCTGTTTGTGCCCTGGCTGGTTACAGTCAAAGCACTTACCCACTTTTGAGCGATCAAAGAACCTACCATTCTTTCCCTGATTCCACCTCCCTTTGGATTTGGGTTGGCTCGGGGCCCCCTCCATGTGCAGGTTTTTGTGGGTCTTTGGAGGACTCCTTCTGGTTTTGACCATCTTTCCCTTGGGCTTTCCCTGGGGAGGGACCTGTCCTCCTTTCTTCTGGTCACCCCCTGGTGCTGTATGGAAACCCGGGTTCTCACCCACTCATCAGCTGCTTCACCCAGCTCTCTGGGGTCTGTCAGCTTAGAGTCCACTAGATACTGGCGTAACTTCTCTTCTGCACAATGAGTCAAAATATGTTCTTTCAAAAACAAATTATACAATCCCTCATATGTGTCAACTTTGTTACCAACAATCCAGCCTTCCAGTGCCTTCACTGAAACGTCCACAAAGTCTACCCAAGAATTTGAACTCAATTTCTGGGTGCCTCTAAACTTCACTCTGTACTGCTCTGGAGTCAGGCCAAATCTCTTAACTAAGCATGCCTTCATCTGCTGGTATGATTCTGCATCCTCTCCCTTCAGGGTCAGGAGCCTATCCCTCCCAGCTACTGGAATCAACTCCCACAAGGAGTGCACCCCAATACTTAGAGTGGACCCTACTCATTCTAAGGGCCCTCTCAAAAGCTGCTAGCCTTTTGTCAATGTCATCCCCCTCAGTGTACTTGGGTACTTTACCCTTGGGAAGTTTGTGATCAAATGCACCACCCCTGGACATTTCAAAATCTTCATCATTTTCACTGCCACTATTTCTTTTCAACGCCTCCTCCCTCTCCCATCTCTTCTCAGCCAATTCCAGTTTCCTCTGCTCCAAAGCTATCAAAGCTAATTGAGCCTTAAGCTGTCTCTCTGCAAGGGACGGTGGTGGTCCCTGAGTAAGGGACCCTTCCCCACTCCCACCATCTGGATTCATATGGCTCACACTAGAGAAAATGGAAGCGGCATCATCCTCACCCTCCTCTTGGATGAGGTTGGGGGAGACACCCTCTATCCCCCCTTGACTCTCCTAAGCTGCCCCAGCCCAGGCCTTTAGGGACTCAAGCAACCCTGCCTTCTTAAGCTTCCTGAAAGCAGGCCGCCCCCTAAGCCTACACTGTTCCCTAAGATCAGCCATCTTAAACTGGGACAGTTTAGCCAGGTCCAGCTCCATGGTTCCCTAGTTTTGGGTCACAAAAACTAGGCACAACAGACTTAGAACAATTTGGAAAAATCAAAACAATGGATTAAAAACAGTTTAGTCCAAATTCCAAAAATCAAACTCAAAAGTTTTGTTCTAAGGCAATTTAGAGGATTTTTATAATCTTAATTCACTTTACTGAAAGGTGTACTTTTAAACACAAGTCCTCATCCCACCGCTGCCACCAAATGTTGGAAAGTGGATTATTGGTAGGGGCAAATGTAGGTCTGCCACTGGCAATAAGGCCACTAACACAGTATAGGGCTCAGAATAGGTCTTAGAAAATTATTTCTATGCTCAACCCTTGGTAACGTGGCTGTGAGCAGGCAGGCTTAACTTCAAAGACAGGTATCTAAAGCATTTAAAAACACCAATTCAGTAAATAATTAAGACACAACACTAAATAAAAATCCAACACCAATGTATAAAAATAGGAAATATTTTTATCTTTTAAATGACACCAAAACAAAACAAATCCACTGTAGGGAACCAGAGATATGAATTTTTAAAGATTAGTCACTTTCTAGTGCTTAGAAACCAACAGTGCCCCTTTTAGTCATTTCGTTTTCTCTGACAGGGACACACCTTTAGAAATTGTTCTGGAGAATTTCTCACCACTCTGGGGCAGCCTTCTCCAGCAGGCTGGGTCCAGTTAGAACTCCTTCCTGAAGTTCTTCTTGCGGGTCCCAAAGTATCCAACACACAATCCAAGGTTCTGGAATCTCCAAGAGGGTCCTTAAAAGTGTGAAACTTCAATTCCGCAGTCCACTTGAACAAAACCCTTACAAATCCACTGGTACTCCAGGCTTGGGATTCTTTGTGGGGCTGTCCAGGTGAGCTCTGTTAACCTGTAGCTTGCAGGGAGTCCACTCTTTAGTTCTTTTGAAGCAGGTTAGATCCACAGGGCTGTAGTTTCAAATGGTGCAAAAAGGCGCAATCTCAGAGTCCTGGCCTTTGGAAATGCACATCAGAAATCTTCAGCGCAGACCCTTCTGATTCTCTTAAGTTTCAAGCAGCAGATCTGGAGGGCTCTGCCCCTCTCAGATACTTATTCCAAGTTCTCTGGGTCAGGCAGGAGGTCACTCCTGACCAATGGGAGCAGGGTAACTCCTCAAATATATGACCACATCCTGTGGAGTGTGGCATTATTTTGTCCCAGAGTGCATCAAATCTTCCAAATCATAATGGCTGATTTTCCAGCAAGGAGGTAAGAGCTGGCTAAACACACCCCTAGGATGGCTAATTTACTTAGACTCTCCCCCCTGCATCTGCTCATACCTTCCTTAATCCTACCATCTGCCTAAGGTGGAAAGTTTAGAGTTGTAAATGATACTGTTCTCTGCTCTCCTCTTTGAAGAACATAGTCTACGGCTCCTCCCCCTAGCCTGGCATTCCTATGGAACAGCACACTGCCCTGCCAGCAGAGCTGGTTGACCCCAGGGGCTCTTTATCACCTCTTCAAGGAAGCCTGGCTAATCCACTTAACTCTGACCAATCAGGGCAGACCACTGGAAGGCTGAATCTGGACTTACAAACAAGAAAGTCTTATAACTTCTTGTATGTACACTTTAGGAGAAATTCAACAATATCATATTGTTGAATTTATTAATACCATTCGGGGAAGTCTTTGAATGGCACTTCTAGCCCTCTCCTATCAAGAGTTATTAGTTAATAACTTCCTACCATGTTAACCTATGTAACAGGGGATTTGCAATGGGAAAAATGACTTGGGCCATTTTTCCAGCACCAAGACTTACAAAAACATATTTTATAAGTACTTTGCTTATATCTACAGGACCCCCATCCCATGGGACAACTAGGGGAGACTATAGGGGTTCTGAATCTGTAAAAATATTGCAGATCCTCACTTCACAGTGCTCCTAGCATCAAAGTCGAATTTGGGCAGCACTTTATCACAATGTGGGGAGTGAAATGTAAAATTTCACTTACCCCAGGGCATATAGAACTCATTTTATAAGGGTCTACCTTATAGATACCTGACCCCCCACCCCTGGGACACCTAGGGGAGACCCTGGGGGTCCCTAATATGCCATAACATTGTAGGTTATCCATTTTTAAGTGCCCCAAACACCAAAGTCGAGTTTGGGCACAATTTACTTTTTAAAAGCCGTCCTGGCACCCATGGCTGCTTTTAAAACTGACCTCAGGCCTCAGCAGTGCACACATGCAAGTGCAGAAAGCTGCTGGCCTCTAAACTGCCATGCCCTGCTATATACTAGGGACTGATAGGTAATTTCAAATCCCCTGCCCTATTATATACTAGGGGCTTATAGGGTAGGTCATGCCAATCACAGGGGTACCCCAACCCATAGTGTACCCTAGTGTGTGTAGGTGTTTTCACTGTATTCTAAGTATTTTCAGCATAGCACTGGCCCTGGTTAGGTAAAGCCCAGGGTCAGTCAGAGTCAGTTACCACCAGTACCAGTCAGCAAAAAGTTGGGGGGTGCCCAGGGCACAGGATGACTTTGCAACACTCAGGTAGTTATAACTGCTGAATTTCACTGATTTTGTACAAGTGAAATCTGAGCCTAAGTATCAGTTGTTATCAGTTCTGTATAAATTGAGCTGTAATGGGCAAAAAGCAAAGTTCAGTTTATGTGAAAAAATTCATGATAATCGCTTCTTTATGTCACTTTAAACTTTAAGCAACACTAATCTCCACAATGAATACAATTAGCAACACATTCTGAACAAAAATATTCTTCTGAAAATGTTAAATAATGCTGCTGATTATTTCATCTAGTAACTCCACCTACTCGGCATCATATTCAGTTGACTAGACACAAAGGCAATATTTAGAGGCAAACACAAAAATGCTAATATAGAAAGCCAGCACCAAAGCATTTGCCTTTCCCAGCCAGAAATAAGGTGTTCACAGAAACAATAGCTAACTTTTTTTTCAAAAGTTAGGTTGCCCATAGCCAATCATGCATGGGCATTCACAGACTCTGATTCTAATATTTTTAACTCATACTTCTCCTGGTCACCACCTGGCTGGGAACCACTACCATGCTGCTCTATGAGAAGTCATATACAGAAAGTTAGATAAGTAAGCTACACCCACAACAAATAAGTTGAGGTAAAGAAATTATTCAAGAGAGGAGATTGGGATGGAAGAGGATAAGCAGAGGAAGTAGACAAGATATCTGGAAAATTTGAGGATTCATAGTCTTCTTTTGAGAAGATTATGATCACACTATTATTGTTCGGAAACCTATTAATTTTCCTGTGCCTAACTTGTTATTTCAGCTAAAATTGGCACTGCTAGAAAACATGATATCTTCCTGTATCATGTGATAGTTAAATTAGGCTGGACTTGCTTAGACGTAGAAGTTGAAGGAAGCCAGGAGAAGCAAAATAAAGTTACAATAGTCTAGCAGATATAGACATAGAAGAGAACACAAGCAAATGAATACAGAAATATGTCATCATTGAAAGTGAAGTAAATCTCAGAGGGTAATTTAATGATATCTGTGGTTTAGCTAGGAATGAGAAGAGAAGCAAAGTCAACATGGAATACTAGAAATTGATTATTTGGAGATTTGATGCAAAGATTGCTTTCCAGGTTTCTTTTTTAAGCTTAAACGTTTTATTAACCAATAAAACATGTTAAACAGAATTGCAAGAAAAAATGTTGTATAAAGTGAATAATGTCAATAAAAATAGAAATCAAATTTAGGAAAAATACAGCATGAATTAAAGTCATCAAGCACAATACAAGGGATTTAAATTTTCATCTTATGGGGAAGAGAGAGGAGGGAAAGTAGACAAACAAAGATGGGGAATGGAGAGTATCTTTAAAAAACCTAAACAATGATCATTGAAATGCCAAAGACCATGCAGACCAAACATTGGGCAGATAATTAATAGTAGTACATAACAATGAGAATGAGACGGTAGTGAAAACATAGACAGAGGTATATTTTGTTCATGGTAGCTTAAAACCTGTCAATAACACAATATGTTTATCTTAAACAATTGTATTAACATTATTAAGAAAATCTGTTAATGGTAACCAAAATGCATGTCTATTAGCTGTAAGAATAGAGGAACATATAAATGCTCTGTCCAATCTATTATGATGACAAACAGTATACCACCAAACTTTGAAGGAGGCATTTGAAGAACATTTCCGGTCAATAGTTACTTGTTGAAAGGCAATGGCCAACTAAAGGTCAAACAATTTATTATAGAACAGACTTATATTGCTAACTGCAATTAGACTTCCCAAAAAAAGGTTAGTAATATTAAACCGGCAAGTGGCTAGAATATTGCTCTAATCTGTTTCCAAACTTTGTGCCAAGAGGATAAAGTATGTGGACATCAAAATAACATGTGTATCAAATCACTACTGAAATGATCACATGACCAACATTTACTCCCAGAGTTATGAGAAAAGGTAGCTTATAGGAAAGTAGTTAAATATAGTCTGTTAACAAAATAAAAAACAATGTCTGATTTGTATTGGGTGTTCTGGAGGTTTTATGAATTTTAAGTCAAAGTTTATTCCAAAATGACACCGGCCAGGTAAGCCCCAAATCCTTTTCCCACACCAGCTTTACTTTGGATTTTGTTCGGAAGGGATTTGGAGCCGAAAGACAATTGAAAGAAAAATGCCAGAAGGCTTAGGTTTAGAAGCTAAAATCTGAGACAGGTCAAAGGTATTATATACTGTCACCTGGCCATCTCCCAAACTATAAAGGACTTCCAAAACAGTATTTATTAAGAGGGAAAACTGAAGAGGAAATTAATTGAAAAATCCCGAAGGCAGATTCCTCCTTCCTGTTTAGCTTTTTAAGTTTAGACAAAGAAATTCGAGATTTCTTTGTCTCTCCATAAAAACTTAGAAAGGAGTGAATCCTTAAAAAAAAGAACACTGATTATATACATTTTAATCTAATCCAAATATAGCCTCACCTAGAAAAAATAAGGGGTTCCAATTAGAAAATAAAGGGGCCCATTACGATGGCGGGCGGAAGCACTACCGCCGTGCTGGCGGATGCAAAAACCACCAGTTACCGCCCGCATGCCGCAGCCCACACGCCCGCCAAATTACGATGTGAAAAGGCAGCCAAACACCGCCGGCAAGCCAGCGACGCCGTCCGCCATCAAAGTGCGCCCGCTCACGTAGCGGCGCAGCCCAATGGAGACACACCGCCAGACGAAATCACGTACCGCCCGGCGTACAAATTACGATGCCGCAAACAAACAGCTCCCACGGCTAAGAGACACCGCACGTGAAAGTGAGGCGGAAACCCGAACGCCGAGCACAGACACCGAAGAGGCGAGCCCCCGAGCATGAATCCAGCACTGCAGGCCCTCCCCATGCTATACCTGATGCACCACCAAGGAGGCAACGCACCGCGGAGACGCAGGTAGGCACACACACAACAAGGGTACGCAAACAGCGCACACAGTGCAAGTGCGGAAAAGGAGGACATGGCACCCCCCAACACCCCTGCGTGGACAAGACACATCCACCACTGCACCCACAAATGCAACACAGGACAAATTGCAACATCTCGCAACTATCATGGGCACACCACCTGGGACCAGGAACCAACGACCCCGTCACGGCACCGCAGCACAGCGACGATGACGCAGCCACACATGCGCACAACTCAGCGCCCAACCATAACGCCATGTCTGCGTCGCACACAAACAACACAGGGACACAACCAAGCACCACACACACCAGCCACACCCAGAACGCACATGACACGTGACAGGCCTGCCACAGTCATGTCCCCAACGCCCAATTCACGGACAACACCCAACGTCACACAACCGACGCCCACATGTCAGTGAAGTCACGCAACATCAGGACACACCCCTGTGTGACAAACATGGCGAAGCACACAGCGGCGGCAACACCACCCAGCAGAACATGGGCCCCGTCGGGAAGAGGTACGCCAGTACCACACAGAAACACCCATACCACCCTGCACCCATGAACCAGACATACAAAACGGAACACCAAAGAGCCCGGGGACCGACAACAGGTGGACCCAAGAATGACACCCACACACAAGGCCCAACGCATAGCGGAAACACAGCCTGCCGCCCACACACGGGAGAGCAGACAGCACTGAATGACCTTCCATTCCAACTCCGAAACCACAACCCGACTAAACAAGCCGGAGAATACAGCCATTGTCCCAAAAAAAGAGCAACACAGGCATGCAGAGGAAACCGACCACAGGGCAGATAGCGCATATCACCTAAGAACATACCGAACGGGTAAGAAATAATTATAAAACTCCCCCATGCCGTTCCCATGCAAGTTATCTGGAAGGAGTCACACACCACTGACCTTGAACATTCAGAGAAGCACGTGGGATGAGGGCCCGTGTCCTCCACACAAGCTAACAGAACACAAGTCCTGCCCCCTACGACCATCACAGACCTCACAGCAACCTCGGAGCTTGCACACTGCAGACTGCACACACAGCCGGAGCACGCCACCACATCGCCCCGCAGCAAAATGGCACCTACAACACACCTACCCAACTACGCCAGACAGGTCAAGCTGTACAAACACAACCTGATACAGATGTTGGGATGCGAACCCCTATGCCTGCTGAACGTAAGTTACCGTCTGACTTACCGCATCGCATTGTTCAGCTGCGTCATACCCGTCTTCTACTGTCGGAGGTGTCCCTTCCACCATCCTGTGGAGTTGTGCCTCTCCAACCGGGCATGTCCAAGGGCGGACCTGCTACCACTATTCCACCCTCTGGACGCACACGACAGGGTCTGTTCAGCCTATGCGGGCATGATGTATGTGGCGATCATCGGGCCCAGACTACAATGGGACCACTGTGCCTCCACACGACGGATCATGGATCACAGCTACATCGAATGTCACCCAGCATGCCCCATCATGCTCCTACAAGGGACAACTTACGAACAACACCGTGACAGCCACCATCCGCTACATTGGCTGGCAAACATGTTTACCACCAATGAAATGGAAGCCCTGCAGGAAGCCATCGCATACCTGTCAACCTGTCAATACGTAGGACCCCGACGCAATCCCCCAAGTGAGCCATGATGTCCGACACCGTACCCATGCTAAGCTTCCGCACGGACTGGCCAGTAACCACCACAACAGCCATACCAAACGACCTGCAACTGATACCACACCATCAACGACAATGCCATGACATCGGATGTGTCCGGGACATGCACACTGTTCCCCATCACATCCAGGAACTCTGCATGTATCGGGGGAGGCAGTGGCATGGGATATGTGCATCGCACCCACATGGACAGAACTGCACGTACAACTATGCCATGACATGGATCCTGCGCCCATGGACATATGCACCGCACAGTGGACAGGAATCGCCCGGCTGGAGAATGTGAGAGCTGCACCCCTTCTCCCCCTCCCCGGAAATCCCGTAACAGGACCTTTGCATGGACGACAAGTGCATACAACAACAACACGACCCCAGTGACTGTGACATGTCCAGGAGCCACCATATGGCAACAACAAGTGGGACGCCGTTGCATGCACGTAAGCCCATGCCCTGATGTCAACTCACACGCACGCGTGCATGAGTAACAACAGCAGCACACCTGTCACATGGAACTGAGATGGACTGTGCCCATGATGCCAAGCGGTCTGGTAGGCTAAATGTATACCGTCTGTGTCAAAGTCCGCAGCACCGCAGCTATTTACAAATGAACATTAGCACTGCAACGGCCAAGCAGATGTAACTCTGAAGCCCACATCCCACATGCAACAGCTAATCACATGTACCCCTACACCCTTAGCTATGTGTAATCATGCTCAGTATATCCTCCACATGCATTCCGCTGCCAGTAGTGTCCACTATACTGCATCACAGAGGACATAAGTCACAATACATGGTTTGAAGAAAGAAACTGTCTCTGCTGATTCCTTTCACAAGTACGAATGGGAGATGATGAGAGTGTGTGATGTACACGGCAGTCGTGACATGACTATGTAGTCCACTGTCATTGGATGTCAACGCAAATGAGTAGCATAACTGTGGAAGACACACATGTGTCGTGTGAAGCGGGAGTGACGCTTCGCTCAGGTGGGTGGGTGTGACGGGTAGATGCGCACATGCAAAGTCGAAACACGCTGTGTCGGGAGGGGTCCGGAACTGCACATTAACGCTTCCCTGGGCAATGTCAAAGGCCACCTGTCGGGGGGGGGGATGTGAACACGTGTGTGCACAGCAGCCGGGCACACGAATAATGCGGTATCAGGCGTACACGTCAGCCCACCCTCTGTGGACAAGCTGGAACCTGTTGTGCGGCCGCCAGGCCCTTGACAAGGCACACACAGCCCCTGCCGACCAGCTGTATCCCCAACATTGTCAACCTGCACAGGCAATCCAGGGCACGGGATGGCAGTGGAGCATGGTGGGGGAGAGGACTCGGCGCGCTCCTCCGGGACACATCACGCATGCAAAACATCCTCAATGTGTAGCATGGCTCAAGTCATATGGAAGTATTGGGGGACGCACACGTCACGAGCAGGAGTGACGTCACGGAAGGTGGCTCGCACCATCCCACTCATTGCCTACATCTCCACACACGTCACATGCCGTTGCAACAGAGAAGCCAGCGCGTGCGCAAGCACCTCCGAGCCCGCCCCAGTGAGGCAAAAGAGTGAATGTGTGGGTCCATCAGCCCCAGATGGACGCGGCATGGGCCGCTAGGGCAGCTACAGCCTCTGTGTGTCGCAGGTGGTGTATCCGGACTGCGGAGACTGCTATGCATTGTCTATGTTGCCCGGGTCTCGAGTCGGGGCACCACGCAGGTGGACAGCGTCCCGCCACACATCATGCCGTGAGACAGACCACTCGTTCAACTGGACCCACACATACACTCCTTGGCCTCTCCGGGGCGAGCTTGGGGCTGCATCTGCATGCGCTAGCCCCACAGGTGTAAATGCATATTGGGGGGAGCGAGGGGAGGCCATGAGGACAGGGACAAAGACGACTGTAGTACTGTCAGTGAGTGCAAGGAATGACCCTGATGTGGACAGGAAAAGACGTGCCCCGTGTGTATTGCAACTAGTCGCCAATCCGATCACCCTCCCATGTCCTGCATGTAAGCCCGCACCTAGCCCCGCCCACCCGCCACACTGAAATTAGCACCAGCACAACATCATTCACATTCGAAGCACTGACTGGGGGTGACAACCATTGGACACACTTGTTGAGGCCACCCACGCGTACATGTGGGCCCTCCATGATCCATATCACCTGCGGCAAAGTGATGACATGCGCAATGACGGAAGTGAGGAGAGCTGTCCGCCCCACGCACAGATGGTGCATCAGCTCCACAGACCCAGCAGCGAGTGCAGCAGGGGTCACATGTGCAGGGGCAGCTGTGCCTGGTGTGAAGGCACATTCAAATTGACAGCACATCGACCAATGTGTAGTTTGCCCACATCTACAGTCCATTACCATGCGGACATAGAAAATGGACATAGGGCAACACATCTGTGTGGGTGCACCCACTGTGACCAACACTGCGCAATCATCGACGTACTCGCCCTGTGCATGGCCCACCACGCAACGGAGGTCACATTCAGTGCCACCATCCCAGACACACATCCCTATCACGAGACATGGTGTGTCCAATAGTCAGTACTGAGTTAGCGCCCATCTGGAGGGTCCTGAACAGGAGACACATGCAACCCACTAGGCAGTCGGTGCTGTCATCTACTGGCATTGTGCAGTCAATGTGCAGGCCAGGCCTGCTGGGACTGAGAGGGGCAGCATGGCCCAGCCTGACATTCACACGAGCAACAAGTGCACTGAGACCTGCATTGGCAATTGCAGACGTCGGCCTGCTCCCAGCTGGCCCGGGACGCCTACCTCCATAGTGGAACACGCAGGGTGCAACCGCGCGGGTCATCGGAGTTGGCTGTAATGGCCTGGCCCATGTTGGTGACAGTCCGCTGAAGCAATGTGCACCACACAGTATGATGTGCGCACTGCATCTGCAGGTGTGGCCATGATGTGCGTGTGGGTGCAGGTGCACAATGGACGGGGCCACAACATGCCGTGTGCATAGGCAGGGACGGCCAGTGGCCGGCCCCCACATGTCTGTTAGCATGTCACCATCTGCACATTGGCATGGGTGCATGGTATACGCATATGCACACGCATGCCATCTCTCACTATGTACATCTGCCACTTGGCACGTGCAAGGTTACGTGTCACATGTGATGTGTATTTGCAAGCACACAGCCGTGTTGGCATGGGGCTGTCAATGTGTACACCTGTCAATGCTTCTGGAGGTGTGATCCGTACAGTGCTGCACATAGGGTGCAGTGGTGACACCAATGACTGTCACATATCCCCTCGTGCCACAGGTCCCACTTTTCTTGGCCGCTCAGCCTGTGCCCACATCGTCGTTGGTGTGTGCCATACTCATCCAGCCTCGGAAGCAGTGTGATGCACAGCAGCCAGTCATGTTGCCGTGGTGTTGCCGCTTGCCGAATATGCAGTCAGTCCCCATCAGCACGCCTCACAGGTCATTGAGGCCTGGATCCCCATGTGCATGCACATAGCAATGGTTTGTGTCACTGCCCATTGCTATTGCTGGGAGACCTGTGTAAGTGTATTGTGGCTGTGCTGTCCCTGCATGACAGCTGTTCTGTGACTCATGTTCTTGCTCTGACATATCAGTTATGTGTATGTGAAAATGCCATGTGGCGTGTTGCTTTGACATGTGTCCACTTCCATCTTTCCTAGGCGGAGACCAAACATTTACCGCCCTTACCAATTGTTGGCGGACATGGAGGATTCTGAGGTCATCCGGAAATTTCGTCTGGACCGACCAACCCTGCATCGACTATGTGCCATGTTGGAACCCCACCTCCGTCCTCGCAGGGTGTATCCGACAGCATTCACCCCCACGGCTAAGGTGATGGCTGCACTGCATTTTCTCGCCACTGGGTCATTCCAGCACACAGTGGGCAGTGGAGGTGGGATGTCCCAGCCCATGTTCAGCATGGTGCTGAGGGATGTACTGGCAGCCATGATGCTGTACAGGAACAGGTACATCCGATTCCCCAGGGCACGTGAGTTGGCGGCAGTGAAGGGTGCATTCTATGCCCTTGGACGGATCCCACACGTCGTTGGTGCCATAGATTGCACCCATGTTGGCCTTGTCCCACCACAGGCCACTGAGCAGCTCTTCCGCAACCGGAAGCACACGCACTCCCTGAATGTGCAAGTGGTGTGCCTTGCGGACATGGTCATTTCCCACGTGTGTGCGAAGTTCCCAGGCTCGGCCCATGACGCGCACATCATGCGCAACAGCATATTACCACGACTGATGAACAATCTGCAACAGGACCGTGGCTGGATTGTCGGTGAGTATGTGGAGTTGTGTAGCGTGCTGGCTTAAGGATGCTGTCTACTGTCCTGTTTGAATTGCAACGGTTCTCTGTGTCCCTCACGCCCAGGTGACTCGGCTTACCCGAATGGGCCCTGGCTGCTCAGTCCATTACGAAATCCTCGGACCCCAGCAGATGACCGCTACAATGAGGCACATGGGAGGACCAGACGTGTGGTCGAGCGTACCTTTGGCCTCCTCAAGTCCAGGTTCAGATGCCTGGACCGCACCGGGGGTGCGCTGGCGTACTCCCCACAGAAGGTGTGCCAGATAGTGGTGGCTTGCTGCATGCTGCACAATCTGGCTATTCGGAAGCAGATCCCCCTAATTGTGGATGATGGAGATCAACCAGGGCCCCAGCCTGCAGACCAGGACAGCTCGAGTGAGGAAGACAGCGGAGAGGAGGAAGCTGTGAATGTCCGTCAGCAGCTCATCGCCCGCTACTTCACTTGACGGTGAGTGTCCATGTACGACGGATGATGTGGCTGTAGTTGTGCAGGTGTCTGTGTGCTGTGTCACGGAGGCCTTATGTTCACTGTGTGCTGTGTGTCAATGGTCCATGTCCAGGTTTGTATGCCACTGACGGTGGCTGTGGCATTGTGCCCTATTGCTCTGTGCGATGTGTGTACATTGCTTGTAGTTGTTGACATGTACTGTGTGATGGGTGTGTGACACACTCATTGAATGTGCTCCTGTTCTGTCTTCCCCCCTAGGTCCCTACAGCCCCTCCTGTCCCATCGCCATGCCACACATCCGATGCTTCTCTGCTCAAGGTGGCGGTTGATCATCGTTCAATAAACACAGTGCACAGACAGCAGTTTGTGTAAAAGGTGCATTTATTTTCAACTGTGACATGTCATTGTGTGCAAGGTGATGACATGAGTGTTGCGTGCAGTGACAATGAGCTGTCGGCCATGGCTGCGTGATGCTCAGGGTGTACCCACTAGTTCTATGTCCCTAGTCCAACAGACACATGCCATTCTGATGGTTGTGTGGGGTGGGATCGTAGTCCAAGTCAATGCAGTGGGTGGTCAAGGATGGCTGGCTGCCTCACTTGCGTCTGGAGCGTGCGAAGTCCTCCCGGGACATCTGTTTCAACTTCGGACGGCCCCTTCCACGTTTGGGAGGGGGGTGTGTGGTGGCGACCTGCTGGTGGTGGGTGAGGTGTGCTCACTGGCTGTGGACGCAGGGGAAGTGGACACTGCTGCCCGACCCTGCGCCCTAGCAGGTGGTGGCGGAGGTGGTGTTGCTGGCCTTGCCTGTGACCCCACCGCCACCACCAGCTGGCCCATGAGGTCCACGAGTTGGTCCATACGGGACACGAATTGGCCCATATGGGCGTCCATGGACCTCAACACCCCCAGGACCTCCCGCGTGTCGGAAGCAGACCTGGCCCATTGTCCTTGGGCCTCTTCATAGGCCCCAAGTACTCTGGCCATTTGAGGCAGGGCATGGCTCCCAGGGGAGGCTGGCGTTGGCCTGACCCTGCTCCTCCTACCAGTACTGCTGCCACCGACCTTCCCACTTGCCACATTGCTCACCACGGTCCTCGCTGTGGCTCCCAGGGTGGACCCAGTCGGCCGGACCACCACTTGCGCTGGGGCTGGGGCCAGTGATGACGTGGTGGTGGTCGCGGCGGTGGTGGGGGTTGCGGCAGTGGGAGTGGCCGCAACGACCGTGGGAGTGGCCGCCACAACAGTGGGAGTGGCCGCAACGACAGTGGCAGCAGGGGGCTGTGAGTGGTCATCAGCCCTGGAGGATGGGTTGGTGGGTAGGAGGGTGCCTGGGGTGCGGTTGGGCCCTGCCACACCAGATGGGCCTGCTGGGTGGTCCGTGTCCGAATCGGAGGACAGATCCTCCACATCCGTGAGTCCTTGTTGGGGGCTTGCAGGCTGGCTGTGCTGGCTGCTGTCTCCATCTCCAGCATCCAGCAGTTCGTCACCTGTGGGGGAATCAGATATGTTATTGTGTTGCACATGACAAAGTATGTATAGATTGTCTGACATCCACAGTTCGTGCACAGTCGTGCACAGGTTTCCCGGAGCCGTGTGTGTGGCTGTGCTATTTGTTGTTGTGTGGGCATGCCAATGGGACTGTGTGCTGTGGACATGTGGCATGGGACGGATTGGCAATGCCGATGGGTGTGTTGCTGTGCTCCTGCTTTTTGTGGCTCTGGTGTATGCGGACTCCAGACCCATCGTGGAGGTTGGTTTGTACTATGCTCTTGGGGTTCAAATTTAACGCTTAGAAATGCAGATGGCATAATGGGGGTCAGCCCCCTGAAACGCATTTGAGATGAACTATGCTTTGGGGGTACATACTGTGAGCCATGGGTGCAGAACGTGACATGTGTTGTGGCAACATGACAGTGCATGGTCTGAGGTGTGTGTATGTCTGACATACCCTGCATATTTGCTGTCTGTTGTGATTTCTGGCCATGTAATTGGACGCATTGTTATGAGTGAGTGATGGTTGTGTGCCACACGACGTATTGCAGATGGTCCAATTCCTTGGTGTGCGTGCTGCCCTGTGCCATGTGCATCAATGCAGTGCTCGGGGGGTGTGGCCCATGTTATGTGTGTTGTTGCTCACAGTGTGACGTGCGCTTCATTCACTTCTGGCACATGATTTGTCATGGGCATGTTTCTTTGCGTGACTACTGTATGTGGACAAGCTGTTCGGATGACATACCTTTCATGTGACTGGGGCTGACGGATGAGATGGATGGTATGTTGTATGTGCATTGTGTGTCTGTGTGTTTGATGGGTCCAGTGGTGTTCGTGTGCATTTATGTTGTTCCACGCTGTTGCGTCTAGTGTGGTATGTCTTACATGGGCGTAGTTGTGGGATGTGTGGTTGACAGGCAGTAGGGGCTACATGGACAGGACTTCGATGGTGTTGCAGTTGTGTGTGATGGGTTGCACTGTGCCTGCCGTGTGGTTCTGTAATCAGTGTGACTTGTGCATGCAGACGTGGCTCCTTGGGTGTTGCTGTGTCTGTGATGGGTCATGTGGGGTGTGACTCTGTGGTTCATGTCCGTGTGCACATTGTTCACATGGTTGTGACAGGGAGCAGTGCTGCGTGTTCCTCTGCTACTTGACATGTCCCATGTGTTAGTCGTAATTCAGTCCTCATGCCTCCAGTCACCCCGCCCTGTCCAGTTTCCCACCTGCAGGTTGTTTTTGAGCGTGCACTGGACAGGATGCAACATGGTTATGGGCGGGGGTGCTCCATGTTGCAGGTCTGTGGGGGTGGGGGCGGTGTTATGGGTCGTGGTGATGGCTGGATGCCCACTGACACCGTTTTTCCTGGGGCGGGATGTCTACCTGTCGGCTGCCGGTGTGCACTGCAGTGGCTGCTACGTGGGTGTGGGGTGTGGGCCGTGCTCCTCCTTGCTGTGCTGTGGGACTATGGGCCTGGTGGGTGTTGTACTTCAGCTGTCCCCCTCCCACCCACTGCCTTTGTGTTGCGGCTACTTACCTGTTACTTGTCGGTTAGTGCAGCTATGGCTGCCACATGGGTGTGGGGGTGCTCCGCCTTGCTGTGCTGTAGGACTAGGGGCCTGGTGGGTGTTGTACTTCAGCTGTCCCCCTCCCACCCACTGCCTTTGTGTTGCGGCTACTTACCTGTTACTTGTCGGTTAGTGCAGCTACGGCTGCCACATGGGTGTGGGGGTGCTCCGCCTTGCTGTGCTGTAGGACTAGGGGCCTGGTGGGTGTTGTACTTCAGCTGTCCCCCTCCCACCCACTGCCTTTGTGTTGCGGCTACTTACCTGTTACTTGTCGGTTAGTGCATCTACGGCTGCCACATGGGTGTGGGGGTGCTCCGCCTTGCTGTGCTGTAGGACTAGGGGCCTGGTGGGTGTTGTACTTCAGCTGTCCCCCTCCCACCCACTGCCTTTGTGTTGCGGCTACTTACCTGTTACTTGTCGGTTGGTGCAGCTACGGCTGCCACATGGGTGTGGGGGGTGCTCGTTGTGGCGCTTCTGGAGTACTAGGGGACCTGTTGGTGGTTACGTGGCTGGCTGGGTGTACACATGCCCCCATGGTTTTGTTAGTTGATATGTTTGGGCTGTGTGTGTGGTGGTGCCTGTTGCATGTGTGAGTGATGTGTTGTGTATTGTGTACTGGACATGGGGGTGTTTGTCCCTCGGAGCTATGGCATGGTGGTAGTGCATGTGAGTACATAGCGGTGTGCTGGCATACATTTGTTTGTACTTACCAGCCTCCACTCCCCCTGGTAATCCGGTGAGGATCTCCGGATGGATGATGACTCACACCTTCTCCTCCCACGCTTTGAAGCTCTTGTAATGCGCGGGATTCCCTCCGCCAGTCGTGGCAGCCAGCTCTCGATTTTTGCTCTCCTTCTTCTTGACCAGGCTTTTGATGTCGTTCCACCGTTTGTTTATTTCTCCTCTGTTTCTGGGTATGGTCCCGACTGCATTGACCTGGTCTACAATTCTGTTCCACATTCTGTTTCTGGTGGCTAGTGGTGTGTGCTGGACCTGGTTGCCATAGATTTGTGTGTGCACCTTGACGATCTCGTCGACCATGACCGTCAGCTCAGTGGAAGTGAACTTGGGCATTCTGTGTGATGCCATGGTGTTTGTGGTGCTGGTGCGGTGTGTGATGTGTGATGTGCAGGGGGTTTGTGGTGCCGGTGTTTGGTGGTGGTGGTGGTGGTGGGTGTGATGTGTGCGTATCTGTGGTGTGCTGCTGTCCTTGCTGTGTCACTGTGTCCTCTCCTCTCCTCTCTGCTTTGCAATGTTGCAAGGGGTTGTGGTCTGTGGAGGGGCTGCTTTTGTACTTACCTGTTTGGGTGTGTCCTGATGGTCTGTTGTTTTCAGGTGTGTTGTGGCTGGTGTTCTGGGCTTTGTAGTTTATTTGTTTGTCCAGGGGTGGTGTGTATTCGGGATGTGTACTTTGTCTGTGTATTTGTGCGTGGGTTGCTGTGTGGACTTGTTTGCCATGTTGTGTGTGTTTGTTTGAGTCCGCGGCTGTTTCTGTGCAGGGACGTGGCCGCCATGGCTTCTGCCGTGTCCATTTTCTCCGGTGTTGTTTACGCTGGCGGGCGGTGTATTTGTTGTTTTTCCGCGCTCATGTCGGTGCGATCGTAATTTCACGTGCGGTGTCTCGACCGTGAGGGCGGGCGGTTTTCTGTTGTCGTGCGTCTTTCCGTCCGTGGCGGGCGGTTTGACTCCGACTCGGGCAAGGGCGGGCGGTGTTTGTGTTTTTTTTCCGCCGCTGGCGGTTTTCGGTTCGGGACATCATGATTGCTGGGTCGGTATTCAGACGGTGTAGGCGGGCGGATTTTTGCCGCTTTCATGGATGGCGGATTTTTTTACGCCCGGTATCGTAATGGGCCTTAAAGTCTCCACTTTAGACAAAACCTTCTGAAGGTTAATGTTGACTGGTTCTTTAATGGAATCAGCAAACCTAAGACCCAGATATTTTATTTTAGAGGAATTCCAGAAAGAACCAGAGGATTTGAATGATTGTTTGATGCATGCAAAATTTGTTTAATGGAAGTATTTTTGTTTTGTCAGAATTCATTTTGTAACCTGATATGGATGAAAAAGAAGTGATCTGAACAAGTATGGCTGGTAAATTAAACGTCGGAATTGGAAATAAGAAAGAGAATATCATCAGCATATACTGATAACTTTAAATGATTCACCCCATATTGAAAATCTCAAATTAATGGATTATTTTAAGCCCTTGAAAGGAAAGGTCCCAATCCTAAAATATTTTAAAGGGGATAAAGGACAGCCTTGCTGAACAATGGGAAAACAAGGGGAAATGTTCTTGATGAACAAAGGCCAAAACAAGGGAAAAAGTTCTTGTTAACCATAACAGAGGCACTGGGAGAGATATATAATAGGGAGATTAAAGAAATGATTTTAGGGCCAAGGCATTTTTAGGGAGTTGAGCATAAAATTCCAATCAAAGCCTATCAAAGGCCTTTTTAGCATCAACCGTTATTGCTGCTAAAGGATATTTAAGAGGGGAGCTTTGCTGAAGACATCAAAATATAAAGTCTAGTATTATCAGATTCCTTTTATATAACCCAACTGTTCTTTGTGAATTAATTTAGGTAAAAAGAAGAGTGTAAACGTAAAGCTAACACTTTGGCAAAAATCTTATAATCCACATTAACAAGTGATATCGATCTATAGTTTTTACAGTGGATAGGATCTTTGCCATCGTTATGTGTATGGAAAACTCTAGAATCTTAGAATGTACCATTAGTACAATTGGAGGATGAGAAAAAGTTTAATAATTGTTCTAATTTTGGTATTAAAATATCAGAAAAATTGAGAAAAAACATAACAGTAAAACCATCAGGGCCAGGTGTTTTCCCTTTTTTGAGCAAATGAACTGCATGAAGAACTTCTTATAGTGATATATCTCTTCATAAAGAAGAGAAATCAATACTACTAGCAGCAGAGTACTTGATGGACTTGAAATAGGAGTCACTGTGTGATTGTTGTCTAATGACACCCGGAGTATACAGATTTGTATAGAAATTTTGAAATTCACTCAATAACCATCATCTTTGAAAATGTGAGGACAATGATAATGCTGCAGAAATTCTATATAAGGATGCTATTTTCTAATCTTAAAATATTCCCACTTTAGTATGACCTCCATTATAATGGGCACTACTTTTAAGTAGAATTGACGAAGGACTATTTGTAGAGATTTCATTGAAATTTATTTTGCCCTCAATTAGTTCTTGTAGTGCAGTGTCCAATTTATTGGAACATAATTGATGTTCTCCCTTCTTAATAGTAGCAAGCAGCATGTTATGCTATTTGTCATTTTTTCCTTATTTCTAAATACATACTCAATTAGATAACGCTGAGCAGTTGTTTAAATGTATCCCATAATAATTGAGCTGACATACCTGGATCACTGTGCAGGCCCAAAAAAACCAGAAACAAAGGATATAAAAGATTAAGAAAAGTCAGTATGTTTTAATAAGCAATTAATAGATTTCCACCTACCCATCTTATCCTAAACTAGCACGAATTCCAAATCAGTAATAACTGAAGTCTGATCAGAAATCAGGATGGACCCAATCTTAGCATCAACTATGTTTTGAGATAACTGCTTACTTATCAAATATGTTCTATTCTAGATAGTGACCCATGGCTCCCAGAATCAATCAAAGCCCTAGGGAGATAATAGAGCAACATTGTTTTTGCATTCTATTAGCACTAAATTTGGCTAAATATTGAAGATCAAGAAAAGGGTCCACAATCTGATTACAATCATCTCCCAATATTATGTAATTAACCTCATACTGAAACATGTTTTTGCCAGTATCAGACCAAAGGTTATATTCATTCTGTGTGGGACCATGAGCATTAAACACTGTCAGTGGAATATTATTAATGGTAAATTGAACAATAATGCATCTTCCTTCATTATCGGCATCTTGGTTGATAACCTTGATATTACGTTTTTTTGCATAAGACAACTACCACAATTTTCTAATTAGGCGTTGGGAAACCAGAAACAAACCCAGCCAAACACGTTTAAGTTTCAATGCCTCAGGTTCCATTAGTTCATTCTCTTGTAGCAACCCCAAATTAGCATTGTATTTAGCCAAATGAAAAATGAGTCTTTTTATAGGATTATTAAAACCTTTAACTTTCCAGGAAAGGCCTCTGAATAGTGGGTAAAATAAAGAAAATACAACCAAAATGGTCTTCAATAAAAACATAATAAAACAGCACAACAGGCAAAATACAGATAAAAGGTAACCTGATAAAAGAGAGAAGAGGCAGGAGAAGATTATAAATAGGGAAATACAGGAAGGAAGGTTATAGAGAAGGGAGAAAACAAGGGAATTAAGATAGAAGGAAAAAGGCAATACATGAAAAACAAATGACGACTGGAACAACGTACCTTATGCTGATGAAAAGGAAGTAGGGGTAGGAAGACACAGAAATAATGGGGTAAATTAGCACAAACGTGAAAGAAATTAAGGTGGTATAAATGGTATAAACTTACATGATTGAGGAAATGTGGGAGAAGTGCGTTCTGAGGCCAAATCTCATGGTCTCCTTTTAGCAACATACAGAACCTTGCATTTTTTGTGACTTTGCAAAGGGTGGGGGCAATGGCGGCCGCCACATACAAAAGGTTGTGGGGCGGGGGAGGGGAGGCAGCAGGGGAGGGGGAGCACGGGGTGGGAGAATAAAAATAAAATAAAAAACTTACCTTCAGTTGATGGCTGCGTTGTGCGTCGCACCGGCTGCTTCTTCTTCCATGTCCCAACAGGCACTGGGGCTGCATCAGACTCCCTGTCCAATCCCCGCACTGCAGAGTAGCACGGGGATTGGCCTGCGCAGGTTAGAAAGATGCCTTGCTCAGACCAGAGAGTCTGTGGGGTTTCTGGAGCCCGGCTGCTCAATGCAGCCGGGCTGGAGAAACCTAAGTTTGCAATGTGCACTTAGCACTCCTCCTACCCCCTCCCATGGCCTGCCCCACCCCTCCCTGCACACACTGTGTATCATTTTATTTTTTAGCTGCTGGATCTGCCAGTGGGGTGATGCTCCTCCGCCATTGCACAGGGAGCCGCCCATAGGTGGGGGTTGTAACTAAGCCACTGCTAAAAGGAGGACTATTGATGGCTCAGTCAACAGTGCCTGCTGTGCCTGCTGTTCTTTTTAGGGAATCCCACAGAAATGGATAATAGTGGTTGCCAGTGGGGAAACGAGCTTCATGAAAGTGAGGCCGTTGGATGAAAAGAGGGATACAGAAGTGCTGCTTCTTCCACTGTTGCCTTTTATGTTTAGAGGGTATAGAACCCTATGACTTCAAAAATCCTTACTACAGCCTCGAAAGCCATTGAATGAATGAGGGACGTGGAAATCCTGAGACTGGGCATCACCATAAGTGGTACCAATTTCCAAATCATCATTTCTACATAGGTTAGGGACACTTGATAGTTATCTGGCCATTGCTCACACTGTCTCACTGGTGTGTCATTTGTCTCTTAAATGGACTATTCAGCTAATTGCTAAAATGTACACCATTTGGCATGACCATGATTCTGTCCTATTGCAATACTTATGCATAGTCATGCATTGCCTAACAAAGTCATACTAGTCATGCCTAGTAGCAGTGGCATAAGGTGAAAATTATGAGACCTTCAACAAGATTTAATGAGGTGCCCCTACAATTTTACTTGGACTGACTGCCTTGGGTAGGGTGAGGCCACTGAGTGGCAGGGGGCACTTGCATCACAGGGGCTGATGGAGCTTACACGATGCATCTGCCTACCAAGAATATTGCTAGTATAAGTAAAGTTCAAAAGGATGTATAAACCCTTCAACGTATGAATGAATAAAACAACAACAGCAAACAATACCTCACCCGCAAACTATACCACTGATGCTACAGTTCAAAAAATGAATTATTAGACTTTGGTCTGTGATAAAAATCCTTAGGATCAGTGCATCCTTTCAGATGAGTGACTGTTGGGTAGCAATTTCCATTTTAGATGGACACACTCCGTAACTTATGGGGCACAGAGAAAGGGGCCTGTTAAACTCAATAATCATTCCTCTTGAAGCTCTGGGAGAAGCCATGCCAAAACCTATGGCATTGTGAAAATGAGCAACGATATTGGTGGAAATGATGTAGTAAAAAAAGAGTTACTTTGCCTTTTGTCCCTGCCTGCCTTTGACAGGACACATGAACCCTTGTAAGAATATTGTGATGTTGTCAAATTGGCAGAGTTAAAATTAGAGGGAAAGCATCAAAATAATGGCACTTCAAAAAACACAAAGGATGCGACCTACTTGGAGGTGACTTATTCCAAGGTAAGGCTTTTCATTCACAATGACAGATTGATAAAAGACTAGACACTGATGTCTCCTAAATGACTTGAAACATCATTTGTTCTGAAGAAGACCGTATAATGAGTCCCGGAGTGTATTGAAATGGCGTAGATGCCATTTTTTCATAAATTGCACAATCTTTGTATTTTATTAAAGGTGTTTTTGTAAGCCATATAACAACCAGTCATAGCACTGGTGCTCAAAAACACAGTTCTTGTTAGAAGTACTCCATGTAACTATATTAGTCTTTTATAGTTCTTGTGTGTCCCCCTGGATAGAAGTTCACTGGTGTTTTTATATTTGATGAATGATAATTTAGTACTTAAATTAAATGATTTTTGTGTGTTGATTAGGTATTAAGTGTGTCCTATTATTTAGAGGTATGTATTATAAAACATTTGAAGGACAGAGGTTTTTGATATAAACAAAAAGCAAAATATTCTTTTGGTTTCCAAATGGTCCATGGTGTTTAAAGAGGCATAAATATATGAGTGCTAGAAAAACAAAAAATCAAAATAGCAGGTGTCATCACATTTGATTCAGTGCAGGTTTTTATAATAGAAGAATAACATAGTGGGGTATTTCACTGTCAATGTGAATGTGTGGTATAAAAAGAGTAACATAAAATAGCATATGCATCTTTCCATAGAAACGCACAATACCTGGTATTTCTAAAGCACTACTTGCATTCTGGTCTGGTACCAGCATGAGATGAGTAGATTTTTAAATGCAACTACAATTAATAAATCTTAATTCGGATAAAAATATCCATAAAAGATTTGCACAGATAAAATTGAAAAAAATCTTGATAAAAACATTCACATTTAAAACTCATTCAAGATAATCTCATGACATGAATAAGTTAAATATACAAGACACAGAACCTCAGATACCCCAACTCAATAGCTAACGGTTATAAAAACATTATCAGAAGCAATTGATAGGAGATAGTTAATTGAAACATATTATCATAATTAAGAGCATAGTATCCTTGGCTATTCGTTTTCGTATCTTCAAATGTCCAGGTATAGTAACTGTGTCCTTCTTTGGATGGCATGAGAAACATAAACAAAGACTCAATAGAATCGGTTCACATTATCAAGATTTCGGATAAAATTGAAAGCATCTTTGTGACAAATAATTTTATCTTTGAAAAACAATGGCCACAAAATGTGTCTCCTCATGTCCCTATAAAAGTTACAAAAGAGTATAAATTACATTCTGGACTGGTTAAACTTGCCATCGCATGGGCATTTGGGTAACTTTTGAGAACTAAAACCTGTCTCGGGAAAAGCAACCAAAAAGTGCAGTGCCTATTCGCAATCTTGCAAGATAAAATCTATGTTGGATGTTCGATACTAGGGTAAGGTAGCTCCTGGCACTTGGCTGTATGGGACCTGAGAGGTACATTGACACAGTTGATTTAAAACACTCTCTATCATCCCTATGAGCCATCCTTTTCTCAATCAAAACCATTTTTAAATCTTTATTACTAAACTACACTCCCTCCGGATCCTCAATGTTCACTTTCCCATCCACCTTCCTTTAACAAGCTGTTTACATAAGCCAGCAATGGTATTCTTGCTTCATATTACAAAGTAAGACAGTCTGTTATCATATCTTTAGTGAAATTGGTGCATCTTTAGTCCATATATTATGACAGAATGTGATGGGTCTCATCTGCAAGCCGTCTTCTGAACAGGGGACCGCTAATTCCTTATGAGCTATATAAGAGGAGGTAGAGCAAGGCACTGCTAATTGTCCACATAGGAAAATATTTTCCTGTGTCTGCAACAAATTATAGTTTGCCAGGCCCCACAGGGAGGCTCCGTAATTGACATAAGGAATACATTTACTTCTGTATATGTTGAGCAGCTCTCTAAAGGGCTTATTCCCAATTTTCGATGCAAACCTAACAAGCATTGGCATAGCCAATAGGTCTCGCCTTTTGGACATTATTTGTGTGTAGCCGTGCAGCACATTATCCTGGGTGTTGTGCCGCAGGGATTGAAGAACTATACAATTACTATACACAGATTTTTACAGTGTACGTGGCCTATGCCTGACCGTACTAAGAGCACCCTATGAATAATGCATTGTTTACAGACTGTGTCTGGCTGAACTGAGCTCACGATACACTATTTACACTGTGTGTTTTGTGCATGCGGTGTGCACGATACCAATTGTGCAGGAGTAATTATCCCTGCAGCTACACCGAGCTGACAATGCATATCATCATCATGAATACAGAGAGATATCTATTGGCTTTGCCAGTGACTAGCCTCTCAGTGCAAACATAAACATAGTGAAGGATCCAGTTTAGTAATTTGGTGAAATGATTATAGTCACATATTCAGGGGATTGGGGGCGTCTTGCTAAAGTGATACAAGGAAGTTGTGAGTTGTGTCTGTGAGAGCAAAGATGGGAGAGTCAGGAGGAGCATTTCCTATTTAATGTGCCTTGAAATACCAAGATGGGCACAGCTGGGCACTGAAATGGACATACTACATGAGCGTGGGAGCCAAATATGTCTTCAGTGTCTGCATCCAGTGCCATAAAACAATGCCAAAAGCAGATGGAGAGTGGGCATTGTCAGATTTGTGGTCGTAGTCCCAACACCCTATGTGACTAGCGTTGCACAGGATAAGGAAACCAATGTTGGCAGCATGGAATCAGTAGGGGACCGTGGCCACTTACTGCTTCTTGGTGCCACGAAATGCATTTAGAGCATGCAGGCTCTTAGGGAAAGATAGTTCGCTGGGTCAATACTTCCACTGCAGAGACTAATGTATAGTGCCATCGATTTTTCTGTGTCATGCATTGCACAATACGGGGGTGAGAGAGGTGGAGAAACACACTTGAAACGTGTACTTTAGCCTGGGTGTCAATTGATTTTGTAATATTTTCCAATAGCAGAGCTGCGCCCCTAGGTTCAAAATGAGTTTGGATAGCGTTCTGTAAGTAGTCACACTCTTGCGACAGGTATATGTGACACCTTTGAACAGTCCTGGCTTTATAGCCAAAATAACATTTTGATTCTGGGACTTGTAGTTTTGGTCTCCTCTTCCTAGGTATGCCCCTCTTAAATCCCAGTATGCTGAGAGTTAGCTATAAATACTGACTGGGTTGGCCCATGTGACAGCTTGGCAGCTATACTGCCTCAGAGGGGTTACGATCGAGCACCCCTTGTTTCTGCAAGCGCTATGAAGCAGCCGATCTGTGGCAGCAAGAGCTATGAATAACAAATAGGAGCAGGAGATTTTTAAACATTGTACCAGCACAACGCTTCACCAATGCCATAAAGCACATCCAGCTGTACTCCGGTGAGGTCACTATGAGTATGAGATTTATTCGGGATCCCCGCCAGTTCTGTAATTTGCAGAAGAGTTTATTTCCGTGTGTGTCACTGAAGTGGCCTCATGTACAGTCAACTTCCTCCTACTGCTCACGAGTCAAAGAGGGATGTTATCGTCTGGGAGGAGGAGCTGCATGATGGGAAGGGGGGAAAGGGTCGATGTGATGGTGCCAAGCACATGGGGAGAATAGAAAAACAAGAAGCATAATTCTCCAATGCCAGGGGGCAGGCAGCACAGGATCCAGGATCAGCAGAAGGTTGGGGTGTGTCGCATTACTCCAGGATGAGCCGGCCATTAGATGTAAATCAAGCCCTGCCAGTTCCTGCCTGTGAGGGAGCCGCTGCTGGGGAAAGGGAAGAAAGCCAGCCAGATATGCTGGCCCTGAAATGTCTGCCACTTGCCAAGGAGGAGGGCAAGAAAAGGGCACGAGTGGATAGGGGGAGAAAAAACAGACACGAGGGCGGGTGGAAAAGGGACAGGGTGGGAGATGACACAGGGATTGGGGGGGGGGCGGTGAAGGCAGCTTCACAGAGATGGTGATCGATAGGAAACAGCTTTTTTAAAACGCTTTGCAAACATACGCTCACATTATGATGTAACAAAAAAAAAAACTACAAAGGATATTCATGATGCCTTTAAGCTAAGGAAGTTTCACGGAGATAGTGATCGATAGGAAACAAAGCATTTTTAAAATGCTTTGCTAACACAAGCTCACATTACGACATAACAAAAAAAAAACAAGACGCGTGGCCAAGAAACGCGCTCTCTGGTGAGGGAGGGGGAGGAGGGGTGATGGAGGGGGAGGAAAGGCAGATGGCGCCAGCGATGTGAGGAATGGATGGCGCGTGCACGCCATCGTGAACGCAAGCTGGTCGCCAGACAAAAGCCAGTGGGTTTGCACTTCCAAAACCCGCTTACTAAAACTCTCGGCCAGACCAGCGCAAGCGCTGGTGCAGGCCGAGACCTAAAAAGGGCTTCTGAAGCTCTAATAAATTTCCGTTTCGCTGCTTCCACATGTGTCCCCCATTGGCCATTACTAAAAAAGTTCACACCTAGATATGTAAAACTTTCTGTTGCAGCAAGTGCTACTCCCTTGAAATCGTGAGTTTTCTTCTTAGGTCTCCCTTTCCCACACGTCATAGTGAAGGTTTGTTTTTAATTACTTTTCATGCCTTTATCCTCCACGTACGTGGTGAAACCATCATTTAAGACCTGGAGGCCATTACTAGTTCTAGAGATCAAGACGGCATCATCTGCGGATAGGAGTACCGGTGTTGGACGCTGGCCAACTTTAGGAGCATCTGCATTGATCTTTTGCAACAACTCATCTATCCCATTGATATATAACAAAAATAAATGGGAGCAATAAGGACACAGCCTTGCAGGATTCCTTGAGTGATATTAAAATGTGGTGTGACTTCTCCCCTTGACCTATAGATTTCCCTTGATGCTAGCTGTGTATAGAGCTGTGACAGAAAATTTACAATTTCAGTGGGAGCACCCATCTTTTTTTTTTTTAAATATGTTTTATTGTTTTTCTTTTTTTCATTGGCAATAGCAACAAATAGCACTACATGTTTAAACATTCGATGGCATCAGCCTTGTTACATCATACATTAGTAGTGATGACAACATTGCGATTATTTGTTCGATAGACATGGTGGCATGGCAGCTCCGGTGAGTTGTGTTTGTTCAGCCTCATCATTTATTGTCCAATACGGCTAGACTGTCTACAAACTTGGCCTGTGGTGAGTAACATGCTAAGGCCAGAGCTACTTGGATGACCATGATGAGCAGTGCATTTAACAACCAGGGGGTAGGACATAAAACTTGGAGTTGAGTTGGAGTGTCCCCACATATCTGCATATGTGTGTGCATATGTCATCTGTTGCGCCTACGCCTATTGCTTTGTCGATAGGCCTCCCGTGAATGCGCGCATCGGAGCGCCGGTGCGCTGTTGGTGTCTGCAGGTCGGGTGTCTTTGGGTGGCTCGGGGGCACGGTTCGCATGTGCGGCACTACACAAGACAGATGTCTGTGAGGACTGATCCAGCGGGTCTGCGCGCTGCTGCAGTGTTATTAGGATCGCCTCCCAGTGTGCAGATATAGTTTTTTTCCTGAGGCCTATAGTTTCTTCGCGCTGGATTGCTATGCCTTCTGCTCTGGCCCATGCGAGTGTGGAGTGCCTCCTAGCCTGAAAGCGTGGGGGGTCGGGCGCCTTCCACTTTTTCGTGATTAGCCTCTTGGCCGCCACTATGCCCAGAGCAAAGAACCTGGAGGTGACCTTAGTATTTCGTGTCCTATGGAATTTGTGCAGTAGGTACACCGGCCAGTCAAAGGGTATCTCTCTCTCGGTGCAGATGTGCAGCGCTTCTGCTACTTCTCTCCAGTATGCACTGAGGCTGGTGCAGCTGCATAGCATGTGTACCAGATCTGCATCAGGGGCGGCACATCTAGGACAGGCGGAGTCGGTGCAGTGAAAATATCTGTTAATTTTAGCTAGCGTGACGTACGCTCTTTGTGTAATGTAATACTGTATTTGTCTGAATCTCATGTTCCTAGGGATCTGAACTGGGCTGGACAGCACTTGTCCCCATTCTTTGTCCATGAATTGTCGACCCAGATCGTGCTCCCACTTGTGCCTGAGAGGGTCTAAATTTATCGCCGTGTGTTATCGCAGTGAGGCTGCGAACCACCGCGTCAGGTGTCTACCTTATCCCATGACGTGTAAGTATTGTATAGTGAGGTGCATGGGTTCGGTGGCAAGGTCCCCCCACCGTACTGTGAGCGTAGCTACCAATGACTGATGTAGGAGGAATTGCCCCGCAGGGAGCCCCTCATCTTCTATCAATGCGCATAGGGGACAAGCATGCCTTCGCGATAAAGGTCTCCTAGCGTCTGTACTCCTGCATCGTGCCACTGTTGCAACTTGGCAGTTGTGAGTACTCCCTGGCCTCCAGGAGCGCCCTCTAAGGGGAGCGCAGGGGCGTAGGGCGTTGTGTTTCGGGTTATGCAGAGGCTCCTTCGGTAGCATCTGTATGCCACGTTCAACATCAAGGGCTCCGGAGGTCGTGTTCGTGCACCGGGGTGGAAGAGTTTGAGGATCTGGGATAGTGTGAGCGGTGGGCGTGTAGTCGCCGTATCTTTGCGCTGGCAATCTGCCATCCATCTGGCGACCAACTGGAGTTGAGCTGCCAGGAAGTAGTGCTCGAGACAGGGCGCTTGCAGACCCCCCTGGTCAGTGGGCAAATATAATTTCTTTATCACCACTCTGTGCCGACTGGGGCCCCATATGAAGTTTCTGACCATCTTCTCCATGTGGCGAAGAAGGAGGCTGGTATATAGATAGGCAGCTTGGCAAAGTAGTACAAAAACCTTGGTAGAGCCACCATCTTCACCAACGCCACTCTGCCTGTCACTGCGAGGGGGAGTGTGCTCCAGAATTGCATCTGGGATTTGATGGCCGTTAGTGTCCTGCCTAGGTTGCCGTCAAAGAGATCTAGCGGCTGGTGATATATTCGTATTCCAAGGTAGCAGAATGTGTCTGCACTCCACTGCACCCTTTTGCCATTGAGCACAAGACCTGGGTCAGGGTTTCCTGCGCCAAAGGCATAGACCTTTGATTTGCCGACGTTTACTTTCAGCCCTGATACGGCCACAAATTCACGTTGGATTTGGGCCAGACGTTCCGCCACACTGTTGAAATCCTGGAGATAGACTAACAGGTCATCGGCGTATAGCGATACTTGGGAGCACCCATCTTAGCTAGTGACTGCCAAAACTTGGTGTGGTTAACCAGATCAAACGCACTGCTCGAATCCGCAAAGCATAAATGAATGTGGCCCTCTTTCGCCAAATCGTATTTGCTGATGAGCAGATGAAGATTTATACATTGTTCCATGGTGCTCACATCCCTTCTAAAACCATATTGGGTGTCTGTTGGGATCTGATTATCCATCACCCAGGATTCCAACCTTTCTAGTAGGACTCTGCCCATTAATTTAGCAGAGGACAATATTGGGCGCTAACACCTGGCATCCCCCCTGTCCACTTTTTTAAAGATCAGGACTATAATACTTCCTGTCCAGGATAGAGGCAAATATCCTCTTGCTGCTGTGTTGCATACCTGCATCAATATGGGGGCCCATAAATGAATGCATTATTCAAATGTATTGATTGGGACCCAATCAGGGCCGGGTGCCTTCGCCGCAGTGAACTTTTCCAAGGAGGTGGTAACCTCTTCCAAACTAATGAGTTTTAGATGTGTTAGTCTTACATAGCATATTGGTCGGGGGTAACGTCATGGCCATGATTGTCTGGGTTGAAAATTCCACCATAGTGACTCAGCCGGTCGGCCTGTTTTACTACCGCCCAGCTGCGGCTCCTCCAGTGGGGCGTGGGGGCGTCGCCCCACTGCTTTCTCGCAGTGCGAGAAGCAGAAACATAAAATGGTAAAACTACCATTTTATGTTTCTGCTTTTCGCACTGCGAGAAAGCAGAAATGCCTGGTTGAGGGCGGGCGGGCGGGTGGGCGTCCTGCTCGAGGGCAGGGGGGGAGTGGCTTGCCCACTGTTGTGGGTACTGACTGTTTGGTCGGCCCCAGGGCCAATCAAAGCAGTCATGCGCACTCTACATTTTCTCTATGTAGGCTGCATGCAGCCTACATAGAGAAAATGGCCTCCCAACAGGTGCCCGGCTGGGGCGTTGTCCGCTGCACCGCACCAATGACAATGCTGCCATTGCAGCATTGTGATTGGCTTAGGGGAGGGGAGGGAGGCTGCTTAGGTAAAATGCGGCCAGGAGCAGCAGGAGCAGAGGCGGCGGCGGGTGATCCGTAGGAAAGTAAGTTTTTTATTTTAATTACCGCCCCCCCCGCGCGTGACCCCCCACCCGCCCGTCTTTGCGGCCGCGACTGTATGTTATGTTATGTTGTATGGTATGTACTTTAAGGTATTGTTATAGCTCGGTAATGTTTTAGTTGTAGTATTGTGTTGATTGCGTGGTATTTACACCAGGATGCTGGTTCCGTTTTTGTTATGGTTATGTTACACTGAAGATTCCTGAAAGCTCCAATAATTAGCTTTGGTTTACAACATCGACCCTACTGAGCTCGTATGATAAAGGATGCAATCAAGGAGTGCCCGTGGGGGTCTTGCAGTCCCAGAGGGCAGTGCTGCAACAATGCGCGCATTGTGAGGGGGTGGGAATGCGGTGGGAGCTCGGCAGAGTGTGGTCGGCTGCGCCTGAGGTATGCAGTGAAGGTGGATGGGAGGTGCGGAAGAAAGCTCGCTGGTGGTGTGTGAAAGACGAGGCAGCAGGGGGGGTGAGGCTGAGGCAGAGCGCGGGCAGATGAAAGGCCCTTCCACGAATCACACAAGTAGCTGTAATTATAATATAATCAATATGTATCGAAGCATCTCAAAAAATCATATCCGCTTATCATTTTAAAAATCTGTCCAGATGTTTTACGGGCACCGTATAATCCACATTATTTTTTAAAGTACAAGCCTGCAGGCAGTACGGAAATATGAGCACGTCGATGTACACACAGGTGCATACCAAAAGTGTGGAATGTCTGTTCATTCGGATTGTTTTTATAGCACTATAGGTTATCAGACCGAGGATATATTACAGGCTGTAGGTTCATTTTATAACTGTTGTTATATATGTGTCTAAGGGCATTCAGACCCGCGCAGGCTCACTGAAGCCCTGAAACGTGTACCGTGCACATTGTTCTTGTAGCCCTACTTAGTTTGCAACGCAACACTGCACAATGTGTCTCATTTCCACAAATAGTATGACGGAGACCTGCTCGAAGCCCATAACGGTTTACACTGTACAACAGCTCTGAACAGAATCTCGTTTTTCCCAGAGTGACCCTACTCTGGGAAAAACGAGATTCTGTTCAGAGCTGTTGTACAGTGTAAAGCGTTATAACTGCAATAGTTAGCCAATGACCCTACATTGGCTAACTATTGCAGTTCTCGCTATCAGGCAGCACGTTATCAGATTTGTTGAAGCAAGCAGCGAAAATAAAGGCGCGCGACTCTCTTGGAATGCACCACTTCTAGGCACCAGATGTGAGGCCATGCGGGCCAGTGGATTAGAAACTCACTCACTCGTCGACATAGTGTACTCCTTGGCAAATCTTATCTTGTCTCACTGTTTCAGTATACCTGTCACTCAGCACTGCATGCGCTTAGAAACAAACTATGCACCGGAATTAGTGGCACCAGAAACGAATCCCAAAATTGGACAAATGAACTGACCTTCGTAGTGCCTAGAGGTGTTTTATTTTGCAGTATTGTGCTATAGAATTCTCCCAAACTGTACGGCCTGCCCACAAGGCTGCTTGAATTGGGGTTCAATGAAGCGCACATTTTATGTACTGTTTACTGTCAAATAATACGCTAAAGAAAAAAGACGACATCATTCCAGAGACGCCCGTAGCGCCTTCTGCTGCCTTCTGATTCCTGCCTTAATTGCCTCTCACCGTTGGTTGCCAGCTTGCTACTTGCCTGCAGCTTTATGAAGATGGCCGTTCAGCATTTTCCTATTTTCTAGCTTTTTTTCTGTGTGGTTTGAGTCCTTCCAAATTGCACAACTGTTGTTTGTAGAACTTGTCTAGGAGTCTATATTTAGCTGTGAAGTGTTTCGGGCTGCTCACTTAGCACTTGTACCAATTGCTCCTATTGATGCGGCAGGGCCTCTTCTCAGGGCGGCCATTACCCACCCAGGCAGCTGTTCTGAAGTAGACATGTCGAGTTGGCACCATTCACAAAACCGAGAGACGCCGTAGCAGGGAACTGCACAGGTAGTTAAACCATGGCATTGAACACTGGGGCATGGCAAATGGCCCACCTCACCCCGCTCTCCCCTCCCCTGTCTCTCACCACTTCCGGCTCCACAGTCACAAATCAGCCTATCGCATGCCTGGGAAGAAATGTCCGTGTGCGTGCTTTGCCGCAAACACACCTCATGCATCTACACATCAAGAAATAGTCACTTTCGTAGTTTGCTGGGAAAGCTTCATCCTCCAGTTCTGGTTATTTATCAACTGTCCTCCGGTTCTTGATATTTACCCTCCGTCCTCTGGCTCTGGTTATTTAACCATTGTCCTCTGGTTATTTAACCTCCATCCCCTGGCTGTGGTTATTTATCCTCTTTCCTCTGATTATTTGACCTCCGTCCTCTGGTTATTTAACCTTTTTTCTCTGACTGTGGTAATTTAACCTCTTTCCTCTGACTGTGGTCATTTAACCTCTTTCCTCTGACTCTTTCTCAAATTTGCTTGAAAATGCACCATTTGCCCACTCTTTTTTCAAAATCTTTTTGGGGGGAGAACCCCCCCAACCCCACCGTAGGTGGTTCGGGCTCGCTCGCTACGCTCGCTCGCTACAGTGCAGTACGATAATTGTTTTACGCCTCACCACTTTCAGATGTCACCAGCCGCCACTGCTACCGCCTCTACCCGAGGGGGCTGATGGATGTTTTAAAAAGGGCTGGTTTATTGTTCTCCAGAAAAGGATAACATTCCTTTTTTTCCGCTGTCAGTTGAAAATTTGCCCACACTTCCTCCTGTAATTCCGCCCTTCTTTTCCTTATCGCTTGCCTATAGGCAAGCCTCAGGGTTAAAATCTCCTCCCTATTTCTGGGGTGGTTATGGAGGGCTTTCTTCAGGTTCCAGTTTGCCTTCGAGCAATCCTGGTTAAACTACCTAATGGATTTATTATCAGGCCTCTTTCTTTATTGATCTCAGGTTACCCGCAATAGCTGTTAACATTTTTCTAAAAGCATCTATAGTTTGGTGGGACAAAGAGTTTTGGTCAATACAAGTGGAAAATCAATGGGGTGGTCCTTAGACACTTTATCCAATAGGACAACTCCATTGACATTTGTCCATTTGAGGCTAATGCCATTTGTGCCATGGGTTTCTACATGTTCTGCCAATTGTGGTCCCTTAGTCCACTGTGTTTTAATATTGAGTGACATTAACAATGGGTGATGATTGCTAAAATGGCTTGGGATCATTTTAAAAGAATCCACCCACCCCAGTCCAACTTCAGAATATGGTCAATAGTAGAACCAGAATGGTTCCCCTAGAAGAAAGCATTTTCATTTTCACTCACTATCCAAAGTGCTCAATGACCTCTAAATTATATCTGACAATCAGTTCATTAAGGGCCTCACCATATGGGTTGTGTGGAAAGTGTGTTTGATTACCCCATGGATGTTTGTGTGCCCACACATCTTACTAGAGGGCTTGTTGCAAGTTTCTATATTGAAATCGCCAACCCATATGTAAGTGCAACTATCTGAGACACGTGTCGCAAAAAATTCCACTTATCTCCCCAGGTCATTGATAACCCTATTCCTTGTGTTGTCAAAAACATTATTATAAAAATGTATCTGAATAAAATTGGCTTTCTTGATGGTCTGGAGATGAAATATCTGGAAAAAGGGTGAGCTAGAGAGACACTTTTTCACCGTTAGAGTGGAGGTGGTGGAAATTAGTAAAGGTAAAGCCCTGTTGGCTCGTCCGTGGCTGGAGGGGATGTCAGGGGTACCAAAGGTCCTATGTCCATTTAGATGGAAGTCCCCCGTATGCTAGGTTTCCTGCAAACAGATCAGCTGGATGACTTAATTACGTCTACCCAATCTTTATTTTCTAATTTGTTTTTAATACCTGCTATATTCCAAGTCCTGATTTGTACTTTGGTACTCACACTATGCAGGTTTGGGTATTCCCGCCCACCCACATTGGTTGGCTCAGCCAAAATCTCACGGGTTATAGCCAGGCCAGCGGTGTTCTGATTATTATAGATAGACTGCTCCACAGGAGGGTAAAGGAGACCCTTCTGGCCTTCGGGAGATTGACGCTGAGCTTTTAAGGCCTTCGTTCCTTTTCCCTTTCATAATCATCCATATCATCCAATCAGTCACAATCGTCAAGGAAAGTCAAAGGGGCATACCTGTTATAGAAATCCAAATCCCTCAGAGCTGGGTGGAAGCCACCTCTGGCTGGGGCTGGGCACCTAGGTAACTGCCACTGGTTTAGTTGGGGGTCCTATACCATGGGCGGAGCTCCATAAAAGAAGCCCAACGGGAGAGCCCGAATGCCGTGGGGAAATTAGTTAACATCTGGGTACCTAAGGGAAGGGAGGATTCTCCCCACCACTGATGGCATATAAAAATTTATAATAACACAGTCTTCATCCAAGGATTTTGCTTCTTTGCCTATCCAGCTTACTCTTTGTACCATATGGATCAAGTCTCTGACATGAACCCCTAGCGTAGAATTAAAATACAACCAGTGCATAGCCTTGTTCTTCAGTTAGCTAAAGCTTTCAGTGCAGCTGGCCTTGAGAGGAGGGACATTTCCCAACACTATAACATAAGGGGTAACTTCTGGTGGCAAATTGGGTGTACTAGGGCTTGATGAGTGAAAACTTGCCACTTGTCTTAAGGGCATAGTAGTTTGGGCCACTTTGGGTGGACTTTTCTGGGCGATGTGTGACTGATTACCCCCCACTTTCCCCCCCACCCTATTTGAGATGCCCAGGGCTGGTGTTACTCCTGAGTCATGTGTGACCCTCTCAGTAGAGGCCTGTCGAGTGTGGGGTATAATTGGCAGATTACTCACCTGTTCACTTACTATCTTAGTGGCTCTCCCATCTAACTAATTGCTACCAACATATGATATAATGGTGTTCGGAGGGGTGGTAAGTTTGGTGTTGACGCTTGCTTGTACTCCTGTGGTAGGACCCGGCTTGTTAAGGTTTATCAGTTCTAATTCTACTGGAATAAAACAAGCACAAATTGGTTCTAATTTAGCATCCAAAACACTAATAAATTTATCATACAATCAGTCCATTAAACTCTCCAATTTGCCCTTCTCCCTAGGCATAATATCATTGGGTGTTATAGAAGCTGTGGGGTGGGTGGTATTTCCCTGGTATTTACCCAGGCGCATTTGGTTTTGAAATTGCTGCCCATCTCAAGTCTCTTTTTCCTGACACCCCCGGCCCTTACTTGTACCCACTATAACGTTAGGCTCCAGGGGATGCGCGCCTTCTGAGGCCCAGGTAGCAATGAGGGTTCCTCCATAGATGCAACATGTAAAGTCGATGAGCGCCTCTCCATATCCTCCACAATTAAAGAGGGTGACACATCCCTAAACCCCTGGGCCTAGGTGGTAAAATTCCCCAAAGAAGGTGAAAAGGCAGATGAGAGGGATAAGCGATGCTCCGCCAGTTCAATCTTTTTATTAATGACACCCAAGGCATGTTGCAGGAATGCATCCACAGTGGTGTTGGTATGGGGTGCAGGCGCACCAGCCTTAACTTATTTTTCCCCGTAGCTCTCGTTTCCATGTAATGTGGTAGGAGGACAATTAGAGAGTGCTATGGGACCATAGAAAAATCCAAATCCAAGTAAGTGCCCCTTCAACGCCCTCCCTCTCAAGTGCAGACAATAAAAAAGTAGTGGACGATAGGGGGTGAGGTCGTCTCTCCAGCCTCTGTCCTGACCACGGAGGGCCTGATATTCTAATGCTTCAAGGGAATAAACACTGAGACAGTCACACAATCTCCATGGTGGTATGGGAAACTGAACCCTGTAGCCTGTGTTGTGCAGCAGCAGACGGCTAGCAACCAAGCAGCTATTGAGGGTTATGAAAAAATCCACATACCTCCTCCTCCCTGGTCTTGCGAGCCGCTGCCTCCACCACACACACACACACACACAGGTCCGTGGGTCTGTGGCTATCAAACAGTCAATAATTGATCTACTACATCTGCAGGAACTCAGGAACTGCCTAGGCTCAAGAATTGAAAAATTTAAGATAAGGGCTGGGGACAGGGGGGAAGAAGAGGGCTGAGAGCCCAGCTCCACCATCAGCTGATGCTCCAACACCCCCACAACAAGCCCCCCGCTGCTACAAAACGCAACACAAAGGTGCCGACCAAGACCAAGATGCCCAAAGGCGCTGTGCCAACACACACCAGCACCACGCTGCAGCCGCTGCGCACCACCAGACCCACCCTGCCGTACACCCGTGCCTGCCCATCTCCAAAAGCTGGCCGGGCACAGTGACGGGGTGGGAGCAGCAGAACTGCAGCAGCAGCACTAATGTCAGCTGGTTAGCTGGTTGCGGTATCGCGGTCTCGCCATCTCGTGGCATCCTTGAGCAACGGCTGGGGGTCAAGACAGCATAAGAAGCATGCCCACCCTGCAGCAAAAACCTCTGCCTGACAGTTGTGTGTTTCTTGGGCTCGGTTTGTGGCTTCACCTGTCCAGTCTCTCTCCAACCTTCCTGTGCGACGGTGCGGCGGTGTGTGGTGGCACGAGCACGGCGTCAGGTGGAGGATGCATTTTCCTTTCCCTGGTGTGATGGCCACCCTGTGGACGGAAGAAAGACTTGCAGTCCTGGGAAGGCCGCCATCTTTGTCAGTTTAACTGGTGGCTGTCAATGAACAGCTGAGCACCAAGCATCTTGCAGCCAATTCAGTGAGAGGCCGGCGGTGTAGCATTCGTGTTGTAGCCCCTCCACTCGCTCATACACCAGGCATGTGTGTATTTGAAAAAGCCAGGTTAACCTGACTCACCTTTGTGCTTAAAAGGATCAGACTAATGAAATTTATAATCGTTTTATTTAAATGTGGACACCTGAAGAGATGATCAAAAATATGAATCTATTTAGATTTCTCGAGACATCAGATTAAATTCATTTTAAAACTATATAATGTTATGAAATATTTGGTTGAATGTTGTTAAAACCAGTTTTTATGAGTGTAGTGAAATTACCTTTTATTTTTTTGTGCAACATATCCAGCGTCTGCTATAAACTTCCCTAGTTCAGATGTCATGTCCCAACTTCATATAGCTCTAATTTGTCCAGTATAAATCAAATGAAAACCTGTCATCTTAGCCTAAATTTAACTAATGATAATAATGATGATACAAATAACCTGGGTAAATAAATGTTTGGAAAGCGGTGCACGGTTAATTAGTCCAACAGACTTCCCATTCACCTGCACAGCTGCACAGCGGGGCTTGTTTCTCCAGGTCCTGCTGTCAGCGGTGAGCAGAGATGCAATTGTGGTGCTGAAGCTTAGATGCCCAGATGGCCTTTCTAATTGCAGTGGAGTTTATTAGCGCGAAAAAAAGAATTCATCATTGTGACCTGATAAAACAACAGAATGGAGCATAGCAAGGTGCAGGAAGTGGTACACTCGAGTAGAACAAGGCTAACAGCAGGAAGAATAGAACAAGGAGAGTCGGAAGCTCCAATTTTTAGCAGCTTCTTGAGAATGCACAGAATGTGTAAAAACCTTTCCAAATACAGCCGCCCACGGCACTTATGGCTGCTGCAAGACTCCGAGCGGCTGCTGCATCTTTTCCATTCTGCCCCATAGTGTGCACTTCCCATACGTGTGGATCGCCCATGTATCATTGTTTAAACAGCATAGGAGAAATAAATTATACTGGAATACTATTCTCATGAAGCTAAATGTGGCCCTCATGCTTTCCACCAGAGTAGAATGAGACGCCGAATCTACGCTTCTGTGGCAATTGGACAAAAAGGCCCAGATTTACTATGATTTTTGCGTCAGGGTTGTGTCACTTTTGTGGCGTAGCCCAATGCTAAATCCTTTTGGGCATTTATTAAGCCACACAAAGCCACTTCGTGTGGCTTTGGGTGATCTAATAAACACAAAGTAAGGCAAATCAGGGCATTGCACTGCCTTGCCTTACTTTGCAATGAGTAGGCATTACATGGGTGGACATCGGCGTTCCCAGGCATCCACGCAAGTCTTTTGACGCAAACCTAGATTTACAAAGACCTATGTACCTGGGTTTGATCCAAAAGGGCACACCTATCCGACAGATGCGTAACGAGCAGAAATATCTTCATTTCTCCTCGTTACTTCCTCTTTCTATGCCTGATGCATTCTGCAGCATACATAGAGAGACCAATATGCCGCTAAGGTTCGAATTATGTGCAAGAAGGTCTCCTTCCTACACAAAAACAATGCTGCTCGTAACGCAGGCCCCCTTGCTCAATGGTGCAAGGGTGCTTACGTTGGAGTTAGGCACCACACAGTGTGTCAGGACAAGGAGAGAGCAAAAATGCTTTCTATCTTTGTAAATATGGACCATCTCTGCTCTCTGCCTTTCATGAAAAGCAGCACAGTAAATTCCATTTCTGTACCACGTTGTGTGAATTGTGCTTCTCAAGTTTTTCAATATGCACTCTCCCCTGCACAAGGTGCAGTACCCAGGTAACACTCTGTTAGACCTGTCAGCCCTAGGGTGGTCTTACCCCGTTTTTTTGCTCTTGCGCCTCATTTTTGCCACTACACTTTTGTTGGACCTAGGTCTCTGGGCGCCTTACCACTGCCAAACAGTGCTGAGGTGCAGGTGTTCTCTCCTAATAAGATGGCTGCCACAGGCCCCTGCTACTGCGGAGTGGCCATTGCGCACGCACATACTAGTAGTCAGGATCAGGCGGGGACATAATGATACAGTATCCATGCCGTTCCCGCCTCTGGGCCTCATAGCCAGACATGAGGGGAGCTTCTAGAACCTTCCAGCTAGGGGAGGAGTTAGGTTTTGCCGCCTTTCAGGAGGGTCACCTGACCTAGGGGTATAAGAGGTTTGGAGGGAAACCTTTCTAGTCAGTTGGGGCACCACTGGACCTGGGGGAACCTCCGTCGGAGTATAGGCTGTCAGGCCTAGGGGGGAGGCCTACACTACTGGTACTGACTGGGCTGAGGCACTGCTGTGCTAAGATAGCTGAGGAACACCTTCCACCTACTGACCTTGCCCAGCATGAGGGGACCCAGGGAACCACCTCCAGTGTGCCTGCAGGGAACCATCCTGCTCTTGTGCCCACCAACTCAACCCCCTTTCCCCCCAAGTAACTGTATTCAAGTAACAGCAACCAAGAAACTACAAGCCAGAAACTGCGTTAAAGGAACCACCACGAAGAAGCTACAACCTCCTGTGCTGGGGATCACCAGGTAAAGCGCTGTATGCTGTGCCCTGAAGACGCGCTGTGACCGTGGGGCGCTGTGGCTGTAAAGCGCTGTTCAACCCCAGCGCTGTGCTCTATAGAAGGGCTGGCGCTGACCCCCCAAGTACTGTGTTGCCTGCTGGAGCGCCGTGCCTGAGAAGCGCTCCAGCGCTAAATCAAGCCCCTGGCCCCCAAGCACCGCGTGCTCCCTGACGCTACCTGGCCCACAACTGTGGTGGTTGAAAATCACAGCCGCAGCCCCTGTGCGCGTTGCCCAAGAAGCGCTGGGAGGGAAACTCACCGCCGCGGCCCCCGCGCTGCCTGGAGAAGAAGCGCTGGGCCCAGGATCACCGCCGCCGCCCGGGCGCTGAGGAGAAGCGAAGGCCGCGCTGGGCCTGAGAGGAGGGCGGGAGGCGTTGCCTAGCAACGGCCGCGTCAGAGGCCGCGCCCCCGAAAAGCCACGACATCATTGGCCCCCGGCTCCGGAGGCCGACGGAGGCCCGGAGCCCGGAGCGGGACGACGTCCGGGGGCTGCCCTGTCTGCGGGAGCCCCTGCAGCTGGTCCACAGCCCCTCAGAGAGCACCGGGGCCCCGAGTGGAAGCGCCGCCTTCCCCGGTCGAGGCCCCACGAGTAACGAGGAGCGGGCTGACCGGGGAGGAGGCGCCTGGCCCCACCGAGGCCCACACGCATAGCAGGACAACCAGGTGAGCCCGGGAGGCCCTGGGAGGGATTCTGAGCCGCCAGGAGAGCTCAGGGAAGAAGCGCTAACCCCGCCTACCGCCCAGAGTGGATTGAGAGGGACCGGGGCCCTCAGGCTGCCATGTTGACTGCCTCCCCTGCGCATGAGGCTGGGCCCGGTCGTAGTATTTAGGCCTGGCCTGCTCACCCCCTTACTCATGATCGGCCCTGCCCACAAATCAGGTCCTTACCACAAGGGCCTCAGAAACAGGGCCTGAATTGAATAGGAGCATAGGCCAAGCTGCTCATATGACGTACATGCATTAAGTCCCTTAATGAGGGAAATGTTTACAATGTTGTGTGATTTATCTACATCAAGGCCTTTACTGAATTTAATAGGAGCCTAAGCAAAACTGATGTATGACATACATGCCTTATGTCTCCTAATGAGGGAGATGGTTTTAGTGTTGTGTGATTTACCTACGTTAGGCCCTTAATGAATGGAATATATCTACATGAATTGAGCCTGTGTTCACCTGCCAAGAGTTAAAGTGTTCCTATGTTGTAGGCCTACCTGCTTTGCAACACCCACTGTACTGAATGTGGTTGCGCCTAGGTTGGTACAGGTTCTTCCTCATCTATAGTGTTATGTGCATCTAAATTCTTGCTAAGTGAATGTCGCTAAGTGCATTGAAGTCTATGTTTTGACCTGCAACCTATGACCTACAGTGTTACCTACTTGTCAATGAGGTTAATGCTACTGCCTTTTAATGTCATAACGTTTTACTGTTATAATGTGCTTGAATGAATTTACGCACTGGTTTTGAGAAGCTAAATGAATTGCAATGTTGCCTAAGATTATCTGCCTCATCTATTGCTGATCTAAAATTAGATAAAGGATCTTGTTTTTATACAAAAGCCTGGTGTGGTGTCTCCCTTATTGTGTGCGCATTACTGAGTCAGTGTGAGTGTGTGCTGCACAAGTGCTTAACACATTGCCTTCGGGTGCCTTCCTGCCTCGCGCCAAGCTACCGTGTCGGAATCGGTGAACCCGCTTCTAACACACTCCTACTAGATAAATTACTCATCACGCAGAAGGGGGAGCGTGGAAGCAGAGACGTTTTAAGGCATGGGCAAAGTGGGCTCTGGCCCAGGGCCCCAACCTTTCAAGGGGCCCCTGATAGAGCCAGCTCTGTTCTGCAGAGAATCTTTCCCTGATGACCCTGAATAATTCTTAAACAGATACTGTTTTCCTTTAATTTGTTTTTAATGTGGGTGATGTGTGAGAGTCTATTACAGACATTTTGCGGAGAAATGTTGTGTTTATGTTTCATGCAACATCCAGTAAAAAATATTAGATGTAAACACATTTAGAATTTGGATGAGGGTGCCTGTGCACTCTCAGTGACCTGCCACAGAGGGCTTGAGAGAGCTGAAATTGGATCATAAATTCAAATCTATTCCGAACTGGGGTCCCCAAAATACGTTTGTCCCAGGGCCCCAAAATCCTTAAGATGTACCTGTGTGGAAGTCATTCGCGGGTTTCCAATGCCGCCTTTGCCCCCATTTGTGTTCTGATGTCCAGTGAACATCAACCACTGTGGTCCAGACTTCAGCATCGCCTGAGGCACACTGAATCTCATTCCACCCAAAACTGATATGAAGTCATTTTTGGAATTAGAATGAAAATTGGGCTTTGGGGGTTATGGAAGCCGAGTGAAACAAGAGTGGAAAACGAGAACTCCTAGAAATAGGCAGGAGAAACAAGCGAAAAGAGATATGTAAAGTTATTGAATGGGGTGGATACGATGTACATAGGAAATGAGGGGGTGAGCTGTAATGTATTTATTTATTGATATATAACATATGTAACCAAATGCCTCCTCTCTGCGTCACATTGAGGGGGAAGATATCTGCAGTTAACGGGAGATGGTAACTGACAGGAGACAGTGAGTGGCTGAAACGATCTCACGGTTGGAAGAAAAGCTCGCGATTGTAAGCATGAGGAGCCCTATTGCTAAAAGCCTATGCGAGTTACACATTTTAATAAGCATTGAACATCAAACACCCACATAACTCCTGACTGTTTCACTACTCGCAGCAGCTGGTGTTACATATGTCACATTGTTTAATTGCTGTGAAAGGCAACATGGCCTGGGTTTGAACTACTGTGTTACATAACTCAAAGCCCACGGGAAACGAGAAACATCATTTCTTGTCTGGCAAGACCAAAGCGAGCCACCGCCTGCCTCCAGTGCGGCGCTGATGCCCCAGATATATTATTTGATCATGGACTGTTACTTTCAAGGTGCAGAGCTCAGCCGAATTCCTTTGCACTAAGTGGCCAGCTCCTGCCGGGATAACAGCAGTGCCATGAAACCAGGCCAGCAACAGAGCCAGACAGCCTTTTAAAATCATTCACTACACATCAGAATAGGCATCAATGGTTTTACGCAGGGATTAAGTGGGCCGGGTCCTGCCGTTCATAAAAGCAGGTGCTGAGACGGGTCCCTGTCGGGCTCTCCGTTTTTGCCCTCACCCTCGGGGTGAAAACAAAATCTTAACTCTGCAGCAGCACCACCCTTCACTCCCTTTGATGTAACTTCAAAGAGGCTCGTTTTAGTTCTTTCACAGTCTCTTCATTTCAGAATGGAAGCATTTTCAATATTATATACAACAAATCCATAGTTATTGCTTATTTATTCTATGCAACTAACAACCATTGACAAAGCAAATAGTCCTGGCTTGTTGTAGGCATAATGTTACTTTTTGTATTATATATCAGGATGCAGTGACAGAGCGCGCAAAATACCAGTCGAGCGGCACACTATGCTAAGAATTTTTAGCTTACTTGTTTCAAGCCACGCCCTTAACTACATCGGCCACGCCCCTTTGGTAGCCCCCCCACCAGTTTTTTTATCCCACTGAAAGCCCTGGTCTTAATCCTGGTTGTTGAGAGGACCCCAGTCAATATTTCCTGGTATTGAAAAACGTGTCCCAGAACCAGCCCCCCTTTCTACCAGACACCAACCTCTGCTTGCTCACCTCTCCTGAGACAAAACAACTCCCTCCCCACAACGAGCAAGCTGCCCCAATGACAGCCACAGCTGCAGGCAGGCCTGCATTTCCATTCTCTCCCTGGGTTGTGGAGGGTGTCCCATCTCACTAGGAGGGCAGGCTCAGGGGGTGTTTGAGATGCTACATATCCTATTAAATAAATGTATTTGTTGGTGGAGAGCAAGGGCTCTCAATTGTGTATGGAAATTTACTTGGGACCAGCAACATTGGAGACACAGAAGTTGCTTCCCCTGAATCTTTCCAGTGCTTTTTTCAGAACAGCCACTTACTCTTTCCGCTGGTGACTATATGGTTTGGTAGTGTCTCAGCACGACGCCATGCTTAATTTCTTCATAAATGTTCTTTGTGGTAATCTGGTTTCAAATTTCCCCCATGTACACATCCCACTTAGCAGCGCCTTGAGCATGAGATGCTACTACTGACAGAAAAATGTTCTCTCTAAAGGCCTCCACTGTTCTTTGGATTTGCGTTTATGCAATATACACAACACAAAACTAAAACCATCTTGAAGTTACTCACACACACAAACACATTTGTGCAACAGATGCATTAACCTACCAAGCAATTGAGGGAGCTTTTGTGTGTTTAACTAAAATGTGCACTAATATTAGCTGCTCTACTCTTGAATTCACACGTGTGTATTGACATAGAGCTATTGCACTTTAAATAAATTACTGTGATGTGTTTAAATGTGTTTTCTGCCTTAGACTAAAACTAGACCTCAGTTACACCTCAATGCCATATTTGTTTAAAATAGATGTCGCATCATGATGTTTATTCGCTGCTTATATTTTCTCTGCTGACACTACATGCAGCAAGATGTGCGCTGTTTATTTGCCTGGTATATTGTTCTTGATGAACTTGCGGAAGGAAACCTTTTTGCTACAGTCCAAGGCTTTTCCTGCTTGTACACTGTATTGCATTCATTCTCAATAGTTTTGTGTTGTTTATGTAACTAGTTGCATAATATTGTACTACAATCTTTATATAGCTCGTACTACCCCTATGTGGGGCACTGAAGTGCTTGCTTACTTGGGGAGCACGCTACACCTTGTAGGGTGTGGTAGGAAGCGTGTTGTCTTTGTTTTGATCCTGTGTGGGAAGTGTTTCCATATCCTGCCTGAGGACCATAAAGGTGCGATTATCGTGTAATGGGACTCAGCATGTAACAGCATGATGGATGAAGACATGTGAGAGAAGGGCCCGCAGGTTATGTTTTTTGGTAAACTGGCAGCTTTGAGCAGCTCAGAAAATCTCTTTATGGTATTTCCTTTGTTCTTAGTCCACTTAGCTGGTTACTGCACATGGTTGTCCATTCTCAGATATTTTGTTTAAAGTTTATGATCTTGAGCATGCATACGTTAAAAGGAAAAATGGCGGAGACATCTGGTGGGATGGACTTTGTCAAAATCATCCCATATCTGATTGTCTTTGTCAGGCGTCAGGAAGCGGCCATAATATGTAGCTAGTTGGGACCTGCAATGGTGGACTAAATTACAATCCTGCATTGGACAGCAACATGTGTCAGATCTCCTTAGGAATTTCATGCCTGTGCAGTTGGTGATGGGAGGTTTATTTGCTGTGGATTGGTACAGTAGTGGTTATTCTAACACTTCTGGAAGGCATTAGCTAAGAAGGGACCAATCAATATACATGTACTGGGATAGTACAAAGATGGCAGGGTTATATAATGTTTAAAAAAATAAGAAATATGATTTGTTTTTTTAAAATGCTCAAACCATGCTGACTTTGCAGTTTTTGTCATTTTCTATGCTGAATTTAGCTATATGAACCCTCAAATTTGGGAGTAAGCCAGACTCTTTCCTGATCCTCCAGAGATGCCGCTCGATTTCTATTGATTTGCTGCATATTGGGACTTAGTCTATTTTTCATGATTTTGCTCGTTGTATTTTTCTACAACTGAGAGCTTTTATGGCAAATACCTTTTGAGTACTGTGATTGGATTAATGCTACATCTGCATTTTTCAAATTTTTGTATTGTATTTTTTAATTTTATAGCAAACCTTCACAGTTTTTCCTAAATTTCTGATCTTGAACTCCCTTTTTGAGTGTCCTTTCTTATTGACTTTATTTTTTAAATGAATGATTGAATCTTGTCTCTGGGACACATTACATCATAGAATTTGAGGTTAACACTATCCCCGACCCCGCAAACTTCGCCGCACCACTGTTGTGCAGATTTTCTAGGGCATAGCATGCCCAAATCATCATAATGTTATTGGAACCTGTGACCTGCAAGGAACACAGAGAGCCCTGCTGCAGGCACTTGACCCACTAAGCTATGTATTTGGGCATGGAGCCTATAAGTTAGAGTTGACAAAAGCCTCTGGGCAGAGGCATCACCCTGCCATTTCCACGCCATGGCCACTGGGAGTGATTGTCCTTGAGTATAACGGCAGCTAGGCCAAGATGGGGGAATGTCAGGAAAGGGCAGACATCACCACAGTGTTGCTGTCCCTATTCTACATGACTTTCCTGTGAGCCACCTGGAGTAAGCAGTACCCGGCAAAGATTCCTGAAACCTGGGAAATCTTCGGAAAGCATTGCAGTACATGGGTGAACACTAGCGCAGCTGGGGGCAAATAGAAGTGAATCACAGGTTCCAGAAGATCCCCAGCCACCATGTTAACACCAAAGATTACCTTTCATAGGTGCACAAGCTCCCCCTAAGAAAAGGGGTATCTTGTTATTAGTACCGCATGTGTGTGTGGTATTGGCCAGGGAATCCCAAGAATTCCCATTTTGTCACTGCGTTTCTGCACACTCTAGCGAAGGTAAGGTAAGTCAGTATGCCAGAACAGTAAGGAATTCTAGAGAAGGAGAATGTGTGGGTCTTTCACCAACTTTGAGATGGGGGTTCCATGACCAACCTTACAATCTGTCAAACCATGAAAAAAACAGTTAGCTAATACTACAACCCAGTTCTTTCTTGGAGGGGGTTCGGTGGGCAACTGGAGGTGGTGGAGACAGGGATGCCACCCTCTATTTGGTTCTGTCCCTGACTCAGCCTTGTAATTGGCTATCACCACTCTCTGTAACCATAGTTGCCAAATTTCCCAGGTCCATGCGTGATCTGCCGCTCCTGTCCAGGTGTTATCTTTTGAATTCTGGGGCTTGGAGTCCTGTCTTATCCTGGAATAAACAAGACCACAAGTCCCAGAATTCAAAGAAAAAACTGGACTGGAGTCGCACATCACGCATGGACCTGGGAAACTTGGCAAGGATGTGTAATTGTCTGAAGTGGGGGTCAGAGTTTCAGCTGCAGATTTTCTCATTTCTGAATCACACAAAAATACCTTAGTGCCTGGATAGATTTGAAGATATTAGAAAATGTTTATTTTTCAAAATATCAAAATATCCCATTGATACTTCAAACATTCTCTTTCTTCAACCCACGAAGTACACCTTAACACCCCCATATGCCATGCTTGTCACACCATATTTTCTCAGTTCCAAACAAAATGGTGATTGTTTGGAATTATCAGGCTCACACCACCCCCAATTTTGCTGACCAAGATATGCTCCTATCTGTCTTCAGCACTGCGGATATGAGAGACCAATGTTGGCAGATTTACTAATGGGATTTCAAGTACTGTATGCCACTGTTGCTGGATAACCTTTACTAGCTCCCAAAATGGAGTAAAGATCTTGTCAGACTCTGTTATTGTTCAACAAATTCACCTCTGAGGAGACCACAAGATTGTTTCATAGATATGTTTCATGATAATATTCCACCCTCAATACAAACACATACTCAGACGTGGTTGTTAGTTCTCAGTACTTGGATACTTTTCTTTGTAATACCCTATCTAAGCTTCTCTGTAAACAAAGTAGTGTTATACACTTGGTGAATGACAAGAAACCAGCTTGCTTAACCACTGGATTCTAAAATCTCTGGGCCCGATTCACAAAGGTAAACTGAGATGAAAGTCTAACTTTAAGAAATTCGGAGTTCTCAAAGGGCCTTTACGAGTAGTTTAGACTTTTGTCTCAGTTTTGGTCTCAGTTTAACTTAAGACCAAAACTTAAGTTTAACTGGGACAAAAGTCTAAATTTACTACTCGTAAATGCCCTTTGTGAATACCGAAAGTCGTAAAGATAGACTTTTGCCTCAGTTTACCTTTGTGAATCGGGCCCCAAATTTAGAGACATGTGGCTACAGTCAATTATCTCGGCAATGATCTCTATGGCAACAGCTCACTTAAAATAGTTCTCTTTTGCTGAAGTTCAAAAAGTCTTGGAATGATCAGCTGCCACTCTACAGATGACTCATTTTTTAAACCATGAATAGGTCCTTTTAGAAATAGAATCTGCTTATTTTTAGGGCCAGACATACTGGCCAGCCACTCTTTCATTTTTCTCATACCGTAGAGGGACTGCTTCCAGGGTTGGATGGGCTGTCATGATCCAACCAGGATAAAACTAGCCACTGCCTATTGTAGCTGCACCACTCTGTCAGTGATCCCTCACAGTTTGTTTTTGAGGCGCTCATAAACAAGTGATCCATAAAATGGTGCTACAGTGCATAAAGTTTAAATCCGAGACTGGACTGGAGTGGAGTAGTGAAGTGGGAGGCAGCGAGGAAAGCCCAGTTCTACATAAGCAGATGGGGAAGTATCTTGATGACGGATGCACAGACATCTGCCTCAGCAGCAGTATAAGGAACAGTTGGCATTGGAACCAGACTTTTGTGGGCAGCCCTGCAAGTTCCACCCACTCAAGCCTAGCAACTCCAGGTCACTTTTACAGCCCTAGCCCCTGTAATTAGGAGGATGAGGAGTGGAATGACACATGTCGGCAATCGTAATTGCATTAAAATAGGGATTTACAAAGCTAGGCAATGTGGATTCCAGAATGGCAGTTGAGCGTTAGATACTTGCCTGATGGAGTTTCTGTCATGATAACCTTGTGATTAGTTTCTAGAACACAAGCACTAGGGACAAGATGTTTCTGGCATGAGAGTAGCACTTTACCCACAATGTGGTTTTCATGCACGGAAGTGGCCTTTTACATAAAGAAGCAATGTAAAAACTGGAATGGTAGTTTGTAGTTTCCATACTAGCAATGTAGGCACTGGCATCATGATAATACTAGTAAACTAATGGATAACTGCAATGGTTGGGGCCTGAGCTGGGGTAAAAAGTGCCTTCACCAGTCCTAGAACCCCGATCACCTCTCCTGGTACCTGCAGCAGCCTTCCTGGCATAGCAAGTTTTCTCCAGTCACAAAAAAGCAGCAATGACATTTGTCAACATCTGTCATCACTCAGGTTAGGATAGTACTTTGAGAAGTCTGAAGTGGCTTTTGAGCATCCTCCCTTGCAGGGGATGATGTTTAGCATCATATTGTTAGCAGCACAAACGTTTTGATTGGCTCTTAAATGGCATAGGAACAGTGGCAGACATTATGTCCTAACACAGATTCCTAAACTGGTGTTCTTGCTCTCAACATTGGATTTTGTGGCACAATTTATTCAGCAAGCCAAATGTATCAGATGGACACCCAATCCCCTGTGGCACACACATTTTCTATCATTGCAGCTATTGTTTTGCACTTGACGCATAGTTTCTTTATAAGCACTTATTACATTTTTTTCACTGGAGACATTGTGGTCTAGGTCAGGTAGATCCCGAAGTATTGGAATATTAAATTAACTACCCTTTAGAATGGCATTTGAATCAATGCATTTAAAAATGGTCTGCATTATACGACATTTGAACCATTTCATTGTAAGATTGTTTTGGGGGAGAGACCCCTTCAAAATTTGCATGGAGAGAATCGGTCTATCTTGCTACACTCGCTTGCATGTTGGAAATTTTATGTAAGGGGTGATTTCAATAATACTGCCTGGGCTGATATTAGTTCACAGTTCTGCGCTGCTTATGTTCTTTTGACAAAATTCTTTTCAACTCTCTTTGGATGTGGCAGGTTTGTCCAGCTCCATGCAAGACTTGGTGAGTACTCAGGAAGCCCTTAAGATCTGAATCGTGGGGAGGTTCTTTCCTTTGCTGGGAATGGAAGAGGAAACTTTGGACCATGGTTAAAAGTCTTGAAACTGGGAATATCAGGGTAAAACTTGTGTGGGCTATTCAAATTATCATCTTCTCTTTGGCTTATCATTTCACCTCCTGCCAAATCTCTTATCTTCAGGAAGTGAATCTGCTTCTGGTGCCTTGTTGCTCCCCTATGCTGTGATGCATACTTCTTCCCTCAAAAGAGCTCTTGGCTTGGTGAGTCTGTGTAAGAAATTGGATTATTAATTTGGATGGGCGACTACCCACCTCAAGGAATAATTACAACCCTTGTCAGGGTGCGCCACTAAAGTGACTTTGGGCTTGATTTAGATCTTAGCTGACGGATTATTGTGTCACCTTTATGACGGATATCTCGTCCAACAAAATATAAAGCCCATTATATCCTATGGGATTTATATTTCAGGGGCCGGGATATCCGTCACTGTTGTGACGGAGTAACCCATCCACTGAGATCTAAATCAGGCCCTAAATAAACCTAAGCTCAACACCCTGACAGCAATACCACAGAGCAGACAGTATTAACTAAGAGGTATTGTGTAAAGTATTTATGTAGTGTCAAATCAGTAATAAAATCTAAAGGCAAAACAATAAAAACATCAAACCAATTTAGAAAAATAGAGTAAAATTTAATAAACAACATGACACCAAAATGACAAATATCCACTGAGTGGAACCAGAGATATGAATTTTTAAACTTTTAAGTAGGAGAACTGAGAACAAAGAAGTACAAAGTACAAAGTGCAAACGATAGTCAATGGTCACGGTAGATGTGGACCTAGGCACAATTTGATCCCGACCGCAATGGAGGGCAGGTTGTATACACCAGCCAGGATCATCCTGGTCAAAGATTTTACCTTCTGACTGTAGTATTTTAGGTCCCAATCCACCACAGGAGTACACTTCTAAAGCCCACCTCAACCTCAGTGGAGGCACCTAGAGACTCATAGGGTGTCAGGAAGAGGCCATAACAGGATACTGTCTAGATCCAGTTACAACTGGTCAGCTGGGCAGTTGCAGGAAAGGCCTCTTATACCTTGTTGTGTTCCTGTGGCTTGAAAAAGGAGGTCATACTTATGGCTCTTAGAATCTGCTTCTTTGTCCTGAGTACAAGAGGTCCAGTCCTTCAGGGCTCCTCTTGTGTCACAGACAGCAGATCCAGTTCTCTTCTGTTCTTCCTCAGGTTCAAGAGTGTTCTGAAGTCGGTGCCTTGACTTGTCACATTCATGCCTGACATGAGGTAGTGGGTGGGAATGACTCCTGGGTTCATTCTAACCATTGGAGTAAAAGTTCCCTGAGCCAACCATACCCACTTTGACCTTTTCTAAATGGCGAAGGTCTTTTGCCACAGTAAACTTGGGCTTCAATACCTTGTAGTGTGTGATGGAATTGTACTGCTGTAATCCTAGTATCCTTCTTCATCTAACACTAATATCCAGTTTGGGGCAGCTATGGTGCCTACAATAAATCCAGAAACAAAAGTCTGGTAAACATTTGGTAAAGGGCCCACATATCTATCTTCAAAGCTCACTCGCTATTCCCCCCCAAGAATCCTAAGATCTTGCGACAAAGCTCTGCTCACGGTCCCTAGATTCAGAAAGTCCCGGTCAGGGGGCAGGTCCTTTTCTTTCCTTGCCCCTTTCTATTGGAGTATGTTGCTTCTTCAAACACAAATCTGGGAGGATCATCTCCAATTCAGGAAATTGCTTAAGACTAACCTATTCTAAAAGTAGTACTCTCCGCCTGTTATCCTAGTATTCGCGCCGAGATACCCTTACGGGGTGATTCACGCGTGTAATAAATTACAATAACTTAACATAACAACAAAGTAAGGTTTTCCCGCAACCAGACAGTGGATACACAAGAATTTTTCCGGCATCCTGTTTCCCTCCTTTCACATGTGCCGTCAGTGCTACATGAAAAACCCAGAGACAGAAATCTGGTAGAACAAAAGTAGGATTTTCCAGCAACCAGACAGTGGATTCACAAGAATTGTTTTGTCATCCTGTTTCTCTTCTTTTAAAATGTGCCTGGAGGTGTTATATGAAAACCTAGCAGACCTGTCAAGCAGGATTGGACATTTAAGCAGGATTTGACACTATAATGTCAAAAAAGAGGCCCACAGCCCCCAACCTGCATATTCTGAGAGGCTCAAATGAGTCATCTCTGCCCATTCAGGTCAGCCTATTGTTTACGCTTGTGAGGTAATTCACACCTTTTTCACACATATTCAAATGCTAATTACCGGCTGGCAGAAGGGAGAGAGCAAATGCACATTTAGGCTCCAGGGACTTCAGAATGGGAAAAATACATTTTCTAAAAGTTATTTTTTCCTAATAAGTGCTACATATCTGAGTTTACTATTGAATTGGATTTTAATGACTATTAAATATAGTTGCTTAATTTTTCTAGCTAGTCCCATTCCCGAGGTACAGTATTAGGATTTGTACTCTGGTTTTCAACATAGGAAAGCTAGGACTTCCATAGTGAAAAATAGCTTTTGGGTGCTAATCAGTGTAAGAACATGTTAACATTGAATTTCTACATATTCTACTTTTAAATATCATGCATCCTGCCTTGTGGCCTCAAGGCCTATGTAGGGGTGCCTTATTAATATTTAAAAGAGAGGTATTGACCTGTTTAAAAGCATTATTTTGTCAGTTCGAATAGCAGAGCTTAAACTACCACAGTCAGGCTACAATGACAGGCCTGAAGCCATGTTTTACACTGTCACTGCAGTGGATGACACAATAGGTGCTGCAGTCCACAAGTGACATTTAACTTGCAGGCCTGTGGTATACTTTTGTACCATATACTAAGGGATTATAGGTAAGGTAAATATACCAATTAGGAATATAACAATTCGACTATGTCTAAATTGGGAGCACAAGTGCTTTACTACAGGTTAGCGCGAATAAGGTGCCCAGAGTTCTAAAATCAGCAAATATAAAGGGCCCAGCGAAAGACAAAAAATCTGGGGTGACCATGCAGAAAAGGCAGATTTGAATTGTAAATTATATTATATATTTTGTTCTGTTTAGAGATTTGGCTAATTTAAATGTTTATAAGGTTAGAAATGTCTTTCAATTGTAAAGTCTTTGCATGATTTCACATAGTAGGTATGAACAGTAGGCTAATTTCTGTCCATGATGTGGGTGTGGTGCGTTCTTATACTACTGTTCATGGGTGGGAGAATTCCAGACCAAACCTCACAAGTCCGTACCATAAGTTGTTTGCAAGGAGGGGGATTGAAGGTCTGATGTCCTCCAACTGAACAACCCTTTCAACTGTGAGAGGTACATACTCTTGCTATTACTATAAGTGTTTTTGCTTGCTACAACATTTTTACGACAGGAAACACTTACACTCCCTGAGTGGTATTATTGCAGAGGTAAGTAGGTGTACCAAAGACTGTGCATTCTGATGTCACAAAGTTCATTGAGGTGCTCAATATTTTTAAAGTTTTCAAATTCTGCACATTAATGAAAGCGATCCACATTCTAAAGATTTGAATTGTGTGTACTTTTTGTTTTCAATAATCTGTTGTATTTAGTTTCAGCATTTTCCACCAGTGTCTCAGAGCAGAAATAAACATAGGGCTCACCATTTATCCTGCAACTACTGTATTAATCAACCATATTTAAATGATCTAAATATATAAATTAAACTTTTACAGTGATAGAATGGGCAAAGAAGGCCAATATGTGGAAACTACAGGGAGTAAACATGTCACTTCATTGACGGAAAGTCTATAAACATACATGTTCAGTTTTAAGAATGTGATTTCAATGAGAAAATGCAGGTTACTATTTTGTTGCGACCAATCCTTACTTTTTGTGTAGAGGAAACGCTTCAAGAAAAATGCATTTTGCCTGGAGGACTGAAAGTCTTTGCATCATTCCTAATTGGGAGCTGCAGCTTTAATACCTTGAGGTGACCTGTTAATCGCACACACCTCCCGGCTCTCACAGACAGATGTAAACATGAATAACTGCATTTTAAAGCCAGTAATTCCCTGTTATGACTTAGCAATAGTGGACTACAGAAGTATTACCCACTGTTTCTATATCATAAAGGATTCCAGGCAGCTGTGGCTGGGCTCTTTGAGAAGGCACAGAGAGTGGTGGGGAGAGAGTCTGCCTTCCAGGTATTGTGTTTTCATTTGGGAAAGGGTGTAGAGGTCATGTTATGTATGGCTGCCCATTACTACTCTGCCCCTCCTGGGCTCACTAAGCATCCTGGCTAAAATGCTCAAACTAGCCCGCTCCTTTCATCTCCTTGTGCAATCTCTCTTTTTCCATGTATCCATTCTCTGTCCACCTCTCTCTCTCTCTCTCTCTCTTCTGCCTTTCTGATTGCTTCCTATTTCCCCCTCCCATCTCGTTCTCTCCCCCTTTAAGCTTCCCCATGCCTGCTGCAGTTAACCTTGAGGAGCTGGGGAAAATGATAGAGGCACCAGGAGCGGCTTTTAAAACCGATCTCCAAGGGCTGCAGCCAACAGGGGAAATACCCAGTGGAATAAAAGGCCTGTCCATCCCTTCTGCCCTTGTGTATGAGGGGCAGTTGATTTTAGGGGACGTACATAACATAAAATTATAAATGGGTAAGAAGTAAATAACGGGGATGTTTTTGACCTCAGGATTCTGAGGGACACCATATAAAATCCGAGCTGCACTCTCGTCCATTTGATGTAACTCAGAACCGCTTGATGAAAAAACATCCCTGCTCATTACACATCTATAACTCCATAGGTCTGTGGAAGCCTACTGCTCTCCGATTAGTCTTGCAATGACAGAAAGTGCAAAATAGTTATTCCACAAAATCTCTGTGGTGTGCCGAGTACTGAAGTATTGGACTTATGACTGCCTGTAATGTTAATAATAACCCGTTCATTTGTGCAATATTTCACAGACAAATTCTACATCCGAGCCTAAGGTCCATGGCAGACACACATTCAAGCCCCGCCACCAGCCAACCCTACAAGGACCAATTACAATGGAAAATGAAGCGGTTGCGCTCACATGTTCGAAAACAGACTCTGCGCCTCGCCTTTACATAATGTAAATTTGTTAACAGATGCAGCTCATGTCAAAAGGAGAATGGCGTATTGCATATTAGATTAGCGAACAAAAATAGGAATGCTATTCCCTGTGTGCCTGCCAAATGGGCTCGAGGGAAAGCTAAGAAGACGGGCCTCTTTTCTCGCCTGGCATGGGGGTTAGTGTAAAAATTCCACGCTCTAATTGGGTAGTGCAGAAAGCATTTTATTGCTCTCAGAGACAACGTCATGATCTGATTTTTTTTTTAAATGGAGATATATTTTACAGCTTTGCCACTGTGTCCTCAGTGAGATAATCCAACATTTTTCAACTCGTGAAGAATTTTGAGAGTAATCAAATTGAAATATTTATCATGCACAGATTAAGCTCAATAGCAGATGGTGTCGTTCCGTCTGCGCAGCAGCTTCTCGAATCTTCTTTATTTATGCCGGGAAAGCCTCCCATTATTGACTTTGTATTTTCTTGTGCGTTTGCCGAGCCCCGCTGCCTTGGTAACGTCTCGAGAAATAATTGGGAGCAGTGTGTGCCTAGGCACAGGGGGGTCCTGTGAAAACGCACTAATGAGCCAAGCGCTAGGTTTGCAATTTCCGTTTTTCCCAAAATGGAGCAACGTGTAAATCTCACGTGCAGACCTAAAATACGGATTTTGACCGACAGCCAGTTAGTTCCATATTTTTAAATTGCGGTCCGAAAATGTCAAGCGTAATTAGCAACATACTCCGATCTGTGGCAATGGTGTCTTTCCAAATGAATCAACAATAGCGAAAGACGGGTGTTTGTTTATACGTCTTATTGGGCTTTGGCAAGGTCACAACCATTCTGGAAACTCCTGACAATGGATCTGGTGGCATATGTGTTTCTGAACATCTAGCCGACTGTTATGGGGAACTCTAGTTGACTGAAAACTACGCACCAAATCCTTGGGTCTATTATAAATCTGAATAATACAGAAAAGGGTTTTTATTTTTTAAGAAAAAGAATAATTTGAAGCAAGCTCTTTTATAAAAAACACAGCCTATAACACACAGATCTAACCGTGGAAAATTCCCTTTTCAGGACTGAAATCCCTCACTCACCAAAGGTGACATGCTTCATCATATGGGATTCTCCTCTCAAGAGAAAAACCTAGTTCTCTTGAGGGCTACAACCCCTCTCTGAGAGGGAGGAGCTCAGGGATGTTTTCAAATTCTAATTTATTGCAAATATTCTTAATCCACATGTGATGAGCAAAATAGTGTGAGTGAGGGCGCAGCGCAAAAGAAATAAACAATGTGCAAGAAAGTGAAAATAAAACTAGCTAGGGGGCGCAAAAAATATATATTTTATTCTGGAGCACCCTCTGCCAGGATTAAAAACAATGCACCAGCGAAATGGATCTAAGTCGCGATTGTATGGTGGACAATAATGGTCAACATGTTTCAGCCAACAAATGACCCTAACTCGGGCGAGGCTTTCTTCAGGACCTATAAAGTTGCTGCTGCTTTAGTGCTCAAGTGAATAAACAAAAAAAGGATATAAGAACGAGATACGTTCATGTTACATCTGCTCCGGACGGTAAATTTGCCTATTGGAAACAAAATCATTTATTCAGAACTGTGTCTCTTATATAAAGATGATGCAACTGTGAGTTTAAATAGAAAGGAAAGGGGAAAACCCTTACCTGCTCTTGCTAGGCAAAGAACTGTACCTCAACCTGGCAACAGCTCGGGATGGGGGCACCGCTCTGTAAAGAAGAAAGTGGTGCAACTATCAAAAAATGCATGATATCCTCTTCTGAATCATGTGACAGTATAACTAGACTACAGTAGTCAAAAGATGCTAAGAGCATAAAATGTAGGAAAACCTGATGGAATCAAGGGACTGACCCAGGTATCCAGCCTAAACAATATCTCAGTAATTAAATGATCGTGGATGCACACGGTTGGAACATGCATATGACATGCAGGATCAACACCCCTTGGTTAGTACTGTTCTCAAGAAAAACAACGATACTGATCTCTCTGATATACATGATAAAAGGTAACGCTCTATAAGCAGTGCTAGATAGATTAACATATATCATCACTTAATCACTTGGTTCTTACAACGTAAGGAAAAAGGATCCTTTCATTTTAACAAGTTTAACTCAGCCCACTATTCAAAGCTACAAAATGAGATCCTATCCTTAACTCTACACCGCTTCCTAATAGAATGCGTGCACAGCCCACGGTAAATATATTAAACCCTCTGGACACAACCATAGAGCCTAAAGGGCCATGCCCCGCCACTCGACTCACCTCTCCGTCGATACCCCGAGCTCTAAATGAGCCTGCAACCGGAGGTGAGCATCTGTGGCCAGGGTGCTCGTTTATATACTAGTCTGTTCACGATCTGCTACAGCTGTGGAAACCGCAATCCCCTGTACTAACGCGCAGGCGCTCATTAACTAATGCTAGCTTTCACGCATGCGCAGTTTTATTCTTCATCAACGGGGGTTTATACATTGAAAACCAAAACTGATTCATAAGCATTTGACTGTTATAAACTACAGACATCGTTAAGATAAAAACCGCGGTAAGCACCATGCGGTTTCTAATATATTTAACGACACTACTAAGGGCGGAAATACTACGCGCATGCGCTCTACAGATCATGCCCGCTGGGATATGTAGTTTCGAAAGCCTGAGACCACACAATCTTAATCTAAGGAAAAAGAAAGGAGAGGCTACCCCAGCGTTACCATCATGATTTTGCTTGTATGATTGTGGCATATTCCATAGTCCTTAAGATCTTAAAAGACATAATTAAAATAGAATACATTGAGCTTTGAAAACAATACTGATGCCTCTCATTCATTCAACACACTGAATGGACACATAGACCCTCTCTATAGACTAACACCAATTACGAAAATGCCTATGTCTAATCAGTATATCGTGGACTCAAGAGACATAAAACCTCTGTTACAACTATGTTAGTGCAGCATCCATTCACTCGCTAAGATCAGTACGTGCATGTTTGTTATCAAAAGGCAGAAAAAACCTAAAGGGGGCAGCACAGTTCATCTTTTTTCATATATATTAGTGTTAGTGGTCCAAAGTGTTAAACCATAGAGGCATAGTTACTCTTTATAACGATACCCAAGGAATATCGTCATTCAACCCTATGCTATCACTGTTCAATCTGTGCACCCAACGTTGCTCTCGTCTGAATAGATAGGTATGGATGTCGGTGACGTGATTTGGAATGGATGGTTTCTCAAGAACCGTCCACCTTAGATCTTGAGGGGAATGATTAGTTTCAAGAAAATCATTGGTCAATTTTGTTGATGATTTTCTGCAACGAATTGTACTCTTGTGTTCTAAGATACAGGTTTTGACTTTACGTGTAGTCATACCCACGTATCTTAATTTGCAGGGGCAAGTAATCAAATAAATTAGTTGTTCACTATTACAATTCGTGTGATTGCCTAATACCCAGGGTCTAGATGACCCAATGTCTATTTCAGTAGTGTGAGTAGTTTGAGGACAAGCTGCACATGAACCACAAGGGAAATGTCCTTTCACTGGCGGCATACCCCAAAGCAAATCCTGTTGACCCTTCTTCTTGCATCTAGGTCTTGTATGTACTAACCGATCTTTAATGTTCGTACTACGTTTGAATGCAAAAAGTGGGCGTGGCAATGGCATAGTGCCAATGTTCAATATTTTCCAGTTGGAAAGAATACTCTTCTTGATTTTGTTGGATAAGTTGCAAAACGTATTCACACAGGTCAGTCTATTATTCGCTTCTTTGGGTTCTCCAAGTTCTATAAGTGCTGCTCTGTTGTTGTTAGCAGCCCGTTTTAAAGATTTCTTCACAAGTTTCTTCGGATAGTGCCTCGCTTGTAATTGGACTGCCAAATTCTGTGCATGTTCTTGATATTTGATGGTTGACGAGCAATTCCTTCTAATGCGTAAGAATTATCCAAACGGCAAATTCTCACGCAGAGCTTTGGGATGGAAACTCTTGTATGACAAAAATGAGTTCCTTGACATCGGTTTCTTATACAACTCAGTGCTAAGGCCGCCGTCAACAGGGAAAATTCTGATATCCAAGAAGGGTAGGCCGGTGTTACTATACTCACAGGTAAAGTTTAGGTCATCATTCCTGCCATTTAGCCATACCTGAAATTCTACAATGGTTGATGGTGCCCCTCTCCAGATTACTAACACATCATCGATGTATCGTTTCCATAACCGTATATGATCTTTATACAGATTCTCACTGCTGAAGATATGATCCTGTTCAACAGCATGACAGAGGCTCAAGCGGGATCGAGCAACGAAACGATCTAGTTATCAACCTGAGTAGTCGTACTCTGAATACGGATGAACAAGCCCTGTTGAATAAAGGTTTGGGCTTTGTTCCCTCACATCGAGGTGACTCTTTTGTGATAAAACAAGAACTTGCCCGGTTCTTTCGCAAGATTTGTCTTAATTTCTTTTTTAGAGACAGGGTGCAGAATATGGATGATGAGGTCGATACCAACACAGGCCTGAAGATGAGATCAACATTTAACCCTCTTCCACACCAAGTACCATCACAGGTTTTGACTTTTGAAAAAGCGGTAATGACTCAAGTTACAAACATCTGTGCCAGCAAGGATAGGCAGTATCAAAATTTGACGTACAAAGAACGTAAAGCAGTACAGACTTTGGAGAATGACGATACTATAACCATCAAGCCCGCGGATAAAGGGGGAGCCATAGTCATAATGGATACCTCCTCCTACAGGGCAGAGTGTCTCAGACAATTGGAAGATACCCGCTTCTACAAACCATTAAGAGATGATCCGACTAAGAGACTGGAGATTGAAATTAAAACTCTAGTGGAAGAAGCAAGCACGAATGGATGGATTACTACACAAGAAGCTCTTTTCCTGACTAAAGCCCATCCGGTCATTCCATATTTTTATGCACTACCTAAAGTGCACAAGAATCGTATACCACCTCCAGGTCGTCCCATTGTTTCAGGGATAGGCTCCTTGCTTGAACCTCTTTCCACTTTTGTGGATTATTTTCTGAGGCCTTTGGTAAGCGAAATGCCAACATATTTGAAAGACACAAAGGATGTTTTGCGCTTGGTAGAAGATATACAATTTGACATTGAACGTGATTTCCTTGTGACCTTCGACGTGGAATCTTTGTACACGTGCATTCCTCAAGACGAAACCTTATCCACCATTGAGACTCTCCTGATGCAAAAAGCTCTAGATACCATCACCCCAGTACCTTTTATCACTGCTTGTGCCCGGCTAGTTATGAAAGAGAACTTCTTTAAATTTGAGGACCAACTCTTCCTTTAAATCTCAGGGACTTCTATGGGGAGTGTTTGTGCCCCCAGTTTGGCAAACCTCTATGTTCATGTGTTTGAACAGGATCATATCTTCAGCAGTGAGAATCTGTATAAAGATCATATACAGTTATGGAAACGATGATGTGTTAGTAATCTGGAGAGGGGCACCATCAACCATTGTAGAATTTCAGGTATGGCTAAATGGCAGGAATGATTACCTAAACTTTACCTGTGAGTATAGTAACACCGGCCTACCCTTCTTGGATATCAGAATTTTCCCTGTTGACGGCGGCCTTAGCACTGAGTTGTATAAGAAACCGATGTCAAGGAACTCATTTTTGTCATACAAGAGTTTCCATCCCAAAGCTCTGCGTGAGAATTTGCCGTTTGGACAATTCTTACGCATTAGAAGGAATTGCTCGTCAACCATCAAATATCAAGAACATGCACAGAATTTGGCAGTCTAATTACAAGCGAGGCACTATCCGAAGAAACTTGTGAAGAAATCTTTAAAACGGGCTGCTAACAACAACAGAGCAGCACTTATAGAACTTGGAGAACCCAAAGAAGCGAATAATAGACTGACCTGTGTGAATACGTTTTGCAACTTTTCCAACAAAATCAAGAAGAGTATTCTTTCCAACTGGAAAATATTGAACATTGGCACTATGCCATTGCCACGCCCACTTTTTCCATTCAAACGTAGTACGAACATTAAAGATCAGTTAGTACATACAAGACCTAGATGCAAGAAGAAGGGTCAACAGGATTTGCTTTGGGGTATGCCTCCAGTGAAAGGACATTTCCCTTGTGGTTCGTGTGCAGCTTGTCCTCAAACTACTCACACTACTGAAATAGACATTGGGTCATCTAGACCCTGGGTATTAGGCAATCACACGAATTGTAATAGTGAACAACTAATTTATTTGATTACTTGCCCCTGCAAATTAAGATACGTGGGTATGACTACACGTAAAGTCAAAACCCGTATCTTAGAACACAAGAGTACAATTCGTTGCAGAAAATCATCAACAAAATTGACCAATCATTTTCTTGAAACTAACCATTCCCCTCAAGATCTAAGGTGGACGGTTCTTGAGAAACCATCCATTCCAAATCACGTCACCGACATCCATACCTATCTTTTCAGACGAAAGCAACGTTGGGTGCACAGATTGAACAGTGATAGCATAGGGTTGAATGACGATATTCCTTGGGTATCTTTATAAAGAGTAACTATGCCTCTATGGTTTAACACTCTGGACCACTAACACTAATTTATATGAAAAAAGATTAACTGTGCTGCCCCCTTTAGGTTTTTTCTACCTTTTGATAACAAACATGCACGTACTGATCTTAGCGAGTGAATGGACGCTGCACTAACATAGTTGTAACACAGGTTTTATGTCTCTTGAGTCCACGATATACTGATTAGACATAGGCATTTTCGTAATTGGTGTTAGTCTATAGAGAGGGTCTATGTGTCCATTCAGTGTGTTGAATGAATGAGAGGCATCAGTATTGTTTTCAAAGCTCAATGTATTCAATTTTTATTATGTCTTTTAAGATCTTAAGGACTATGGAATATGCCACAATCATACGAGCAAAATCATGATGGTAACGCTGGGGTAGCCTCTCCTTTCTTATTCCTTAGATTAAGATTGTGTGGTCTCCGGCTTTCGAAACTACATATCCCAGCGGGCATGATCTGTAGAGCGCATGCACGTAGTATTTCCGCGCTTAGTAGTGTCGTTAAATATATTAGAAACCGCATGGTGCTTACCGCGGTTTTTATCTTAACGATGTCTGTAGTTTATAACAGTCAAATGCTTATGAATCAGTTTTGGTTTTCAATGTTTAAACCCCCGTTGATGAAGAATAAAACTGCGCATGCGTGAAAGCTAGCATTAGTTAATGAGCGCCTGCGCGTTAGTACAGGGGATTGCGGTTTCCACAGCTGTAGCAGATCGTGAACAGACTAGTATATAAACGAGCACCCTGGCCACAGATGCTCACCTCCGGTTGCAGGCTCATTTAGAGCTCGGGGTATCGACGGAAAGGTGAGTCGAGTGGCGGGGCATGGCCCTTTAGGCTCTATGGTTGTGTCCAGAGGGTTTAATATATTTACCGTGGGCTGTGCACGCATTCTATTAGGAAGCGGTGTAGAGTTAAGGATAGGATCTCATTTTGTAGCTTTGAATAGTGGGCTGAGTTAAACTTGTTAAAATGAAAGGATCCTTTTTCCTTACGTTGTAAGAACCAAGTGATTAAGTGATGATATATGTTAATCTATCTAGCACTGCTTATAGAGCGTTACCTTTTATCATGTATATCAGAGAGATCAGTATCGTTGTTTTTCTTGAGAACAGTACTAACCAAGGGGTGTTGATCCTGCATGTCATATGCATGTTCCAACCGTGTGCATCCACGATCATTTAATTACTGAGATATTGTTTAGGCTGGATACCTGGGTCAGTCCCTTGATTCCATCAGGTTTTCCTACATTTTATGCTCTTAGCATCTTTTGACTACTGTAGTCTAGTTATACTGTCACATGATTCAGAAGAGGATATCATGCATTTTTTGATAGTTGCACCACTTTCTTCTTTACAGAGCGGTGCCCCCATCCCGAGCTGTTGCCAGGTTGAGGTACAGTTCTTTGCCTAGCAAGAGCGGGTAAGGGTTTTCCCCTTTCCTTTCTATTTAAACTCACAGTTGCATCATCTTTATATAAGAGACACAGTTCTGAATAAATGATTTTGTTTCCAATAGGCAAATTTACCGTCCGGAGCAGATGTAACATGAACGTATCTCGTTCTTATATCCTTTTTTTGTTTATTCACTTGAGCACTAAAGCAGCAGCATCTTTATAGGTCCTGAAGAAAGCCTCGCCCGAGTTAGGGTCATTTGTTGGCTGAAACATGTTGACCATTATTGTCCACCATACAATCGCGACTTAGATCCATGTCGCTGGTGCATTGTTTTTAATCCTGGCAGAGGGTGCTCCAGAATAAAATATATATTTTTGCGCCCCTAGCTAGTTTTATTTTCACTTTCTTGCACATTGTTTATTTCTTTTGCGCTGCGCCCTCACTCACACTATTTTGCTCATCACATGTGGATTAAGAATATTTGCAATAAATTAGAATTTGAAAACATCCCTGAGCTCCTCCCTCTCAGAGAGGGGTTGTAGCCCTCAAGAGAACTAGGTTTTTCTCTTGAGAGGAGAATCCCATATGATGAAGCATGTCACCTTTGGTGAGTGAGGGATTTCGTCCTGAAAAGGGAATTTTCCACGGTTAGATCTGTGTGTTATAGGCTGTGTTTTTTATAAAAGAGCTTGCTTCAAATTATTCTTTTTCTTAAAAAATAAAAACCCTTTTCTGTATTATTCAGATTTATAATAGACCCAAGGATTTGGTGCGTAGTTTTCAGTTCGTGATTATTTGGGGATATAATCCTGTGCAGGTCTTTAAACTTCCCTAGGACCCTCCTGCTTGAATGAGTTGGTGTGTAATGGAACTCTAGTTGACGCCATGGGTGCCTTGGAACTAGATGTTTGTGACTAATGATGGCTATTGTTTTCAGCTAATAATTTTCTTAAACCAGTAGTTTCACTTATTTTTTCCACTGGACCTATATAGCTTAAAGTGCACCAATTCAAATGCCACAACTGAATATAACAGAAACCACCAGAAATTTGAATAACTGGAACTTCCACCAGATTGGTACCAAAATATTGCTTTGAAAATATCGCACCACAACAATATTGACTCCAAAACTTGGACTAAGACAATATACTAGAGGAGGAATTAGAATATAAAAGCTTGGCGTACAATCAAATCAGACAATTACACAGTGGTGGAAATATTTATGCCAGCTGTGTTTGGAGGACACCTGGCAGAAGTAAATGAAACCATTTAGTTCACAGCTGAAAATGTCTCTCTGAATCAGGCTCATTATGAATATTTTGCTTTTGATGGAACTTCTAATTATGAAATCAGATTATCAAGATCATACATCTAAATGATTATTTTAGTTCATCCTGATCAAACGCTGATGGACATATCTGAGTTATACATGAATAGAGATATCCACATCACAGTGATTTTTTACAGGTAGCTAGAGTGTACAATAATTAGGGGCTTATTTACAAGTCCCTTGCGCCACCAGTACGTCAGTTTTTTCCATATTAAAAGTGACACACCGGCGACGCAAGGGGCTTGTAAATAAACCCCTTAGTACCATATATATGTACTCTCTCTTTGACTCATTAATCGCTAATCAGGTAGAACAAATTACAGTAGTAAAAAGGTACCATCAGAAATACACCATTATATTCCTCTTCTTGTTTTGGGGGTTTACTAAGCCCTTGTTTACAGTATTGTAGGCATTTTATCATATTGCTTGGTTTCTTCAGCTTCAGAACTTTGGGTTACAACCAACACATATTTTGTCCTTTTGTGGCATGCAAGCCTAGGTCTTTCTAAGGCTTATAATGATGCTATTGTATATGATGGGATTTTTATCCTTGTGTTTCTGTTTTATTAAAACTGTGTGATGAAATGGAGTCTGTCAGGAACATCATGAGGTTTGCTCGTGAGGCTGGGTTCTGGCATTGGCTCACATCTTATACAATTGTGTAACACTTGATATTTTAATCACTTGCCTTGGAAAGGGCTCATCTTTTCACGTCAAATATAAGTCACCACTTTCTTAATTAGCAAAGTGTTTTCATAACAGACCGGGAAAGGCTTCTAGCTACAAACTCAACATTCTGCCCTTCCCTCTGTTTTGAATCACAATCTACATCCCTTTCACAGTAGTGAGAAAGTGACACGAAGTAAAAGCACAGTCTTTGGATCTAAGCAGATATCTATGCTTTTTTGGAATCTAAGAGAAGTCGTTCTTGAGATATGGTCAGCCTGAAAACAACTCAAACAAAGTCATCCAGAATGTGTCTCGCTGTAGGAAATGCAGGTGTAAGACAACCTTGGGAAAGCACCTAATTGATATGTTCTAGGATTAGTATTTACATCATTAGGATCAACGTTTTTCCCTATTTGTTGTTAGCAGAGGTTAATTAGTATTTGTATAAGTTTAAATATGAAGAATGAAGACTATCATGGCTTGACCTACAAGTAACATGACTAATGCCAAATGCCTTTGGAATCCCTCTGGCCTTCTGCTGTGCCACGCGTGCCTTCTGTATGGATGCATGTGCATCCAGACCTCTGTGCTGTCACCCGGCCTTTATCTTGGATACAGAGATGCCAGAATTCTTCAAAGCCTGGGAAGCCAAGGGCTGTATTTTTTAAAGGTCAACTTTTAGAAACCATCAAGCTATCCATATCAAAATTAAAGTCATTCAGAAAAACCCATCCGTTTAGAAAAGTTCCCAGAGTTTAGTGGTATCTTCATCAGCAAAAGAAGAAAGACCAAAGGCCACTCTTTACCTGGTAGGGGTTGAAGAGTGGCCCGATGAAGGTTGATCCATTTCAGTAAAGGCCCTTTCATGATGCTCCTTCCAGACAAGGAGCTGCTATAATGAGTTGCCACTCTTGACATCATTTCTCCAGTGAGAGGTGCACATGCTCTCTGTGTATTCTGCACCACTCAGAGATTCCAGACTCTTCCATCTGATTCTGTGTGGAAACTCCAATCCAACATGGATAGCAGGAATGTTTACTGGATCATGGGTCGGCGAAATGTGATGGCTGTCAGACTTGACAAAGTATAAAAGTCAAGAAAGACTGAGGGGATCATAACGATGTCAGTCGGAAAGCCTCTGACCGACACCGTCTCGGGTTCGGGACCGACCGATAGGCGGTTGGCGGTTCCAACCTCCAGAGTACGATGCAACCAAACACTGTTGGGTCGGATTCCCATTGTTCCCTATGGGAGTTGTGTTACGGCCATAAACTGGCTGTAACACAAGCTCCTATGGGGAAATGGGGGAGGGAGGGTGCAAAACCCAGCATCCAGTCGCAGGTGGTGCCTGCCACACAGTGAAGAATTTTACAGGGGGGAACCTTAGGTACCCCCTCAGCCAGCAACCGTAGGCCGGGGGGCAAGGGAGCCCTGCCAGGGGCCCCCAAAGTCACTATCCGACAGCCTTTCCGTGTCGGAAAGGCCGGCATGGAAAGGCTGTCGGAATCCGACATCGTAATCCCGACGGCGGAAACACCGTCCATAGGGAGTTACGGTGCAGTTCTGACTGACAGGAATACTCCGAGAGCCAGTCAGAACCAAGTCAGAATGACCGGCCAGTGTACATTCCGACCGCAAACATCGTTATTGAGCGCTGGGACCATAAACCGACCAAGTCGGTCGGAAGAGCTCCGACATGGTCACAAAGCTTCCGACTGTGCCTCCTCTAATCCAATTGTTGTGCTGGTTACCCCTGTAGGTTACAAGCTCTGTCGAGTGGACCGCCCAGTTGGCAGGGGGGGTGGTTTAGCCATCTTACACAAGGATAACTGGGTCCTCCAAAGCGAAGCCTCTAGCCTATGGGGCGAGTGCGAGGCTTTGGACTTTAGTATCCATCTTTCTGCTCACTTTACATTAGGCGGATCCCTCATTTATCGTCCCCCCGGTCCGGCTAGCGCTTTTCTTAAATCTTGTGGGGATGCCGTAGTTGAGAGGGCTCTGCGTTTCTCCCACTACATGGTTTTGGGAGACGTGAACCTTCACCTTGATCAATGTGAGGCTAGGGACTCTATCGACTTTCTTGACTCCCTTCAACTGGCTCAACTTTCCCAATGGGTCAATCACCCTACACATCAAGGGGGCCACATCTTAGATCCCATTTGCTCCAACTTTCCTATTCAGGTGGTCGAGCCCTCTCCCGTCTCTTGGTCGGATCATTCTCTTATCTGCTTTTCCTGGGAAGTCACCCAGCCCGCCCGGCTGGCTCGATGCCACCGCCCTCCGACATTTAGGAAAATTGACCCTCTTCAATTCAATAGCATCTTGGCTGCTTCTAGGCCCTCCCCTCAGCAAGATCTTGAAGGGAGTGTGACTGGGTTTTCCGAATGGATTTCTGATTCAGTGGCTGCACTATCCTCACCGCGCTTGCCCAAGCTTGTGAGGGAATCCCCTTCTAAACTTTGGTTTTCGCCGGAGCTTAAAGTCCTGAAACACGAGTGTAAGATATTGGAGAGGGCGAGGCGCTCTAGTAGCTACTGCCCCTTGGCGAAACATACACTCAGAATCAAACAAAAAAGCTATTATGCCGCTATAGCTGTAGCCAAAGGCCGATACTTTACTTTGCTTATCGACCGGGCTAACAACAATTCGAAGGAAATTTTTTCCATCGTTCAAAGTTTTATGTCTCCCAGTGCTCAGGCACGGTCTGCTCCAGTTTCGGAGCTTTGGTGCAATACTCTTGCCAAGTTTTTTCTGGACAAGATCTGCAACATTCAAGCTACTTTTTCCTCCTGTGCTACTCCACCCACGGCTCCTCCATCTACCAGGCCTTTAGCTGGCCCTACTCCTACTCTGTCAACTTTTTTGCCAGTAGATTTGTCCAGCACCCTTAAAATTCTTAAAGGTTTGAAATCGGGTTCTCCTTCTGACCCTTGTGCTGCCAGACTCTTGGCCTCAGCTGCTGACATTTTCAATCCTGAAGTTAATAAGATCATTAACATGTCTCTGCGTGATGCTTTTGTTCCGACGACCTGGAAGCAGGCTAAAATCCTCCCCCTCCTTAAAAAGCCGTCTTTGGACCCGTCGACTCCCGGAAACTACCGTCCTATTTCGCTCCTGCCAAGCTTGGCTAAGGTATGCGAGAAGGTGGTTACAAATCAACTTACCGGGTATGTCGAGGCTACGGGTTTGCTCCACCCGGCTCAATCTGGTTTCTGGGCTTCGTATAGCACGGAGTCAGCATTGTTGGAGGTGTCAGAGGCGATCCGTGAGTGTCTGGATGCCGACATGAAAGTGGCGCTGGTTATGCTGGACCTCTCGGCGGCATTCGATACGGTGCCCCACTCCTTGCTTCTTGATCGTCTCTCGGCGATTGGTCTATCTGGGTCTGTCTGGGGCTGGATCAGGTCCTTCCTAGAAGGCCGTTCGCAGCAGCTCTGGCTTCCACCTTGTGCCTCTGCACCTCAGCCAGTGGCTACGGGTGTCCCGCAGGGGTCATCCCTTAGCCCCCTTCTTTTTAACATCTACGTCACCCCGCTGGTTTATTTAGCGGAGACATTAGGGGCTAGGGTGATGGCCTATGCTGATGACACCCAGCTTCTGTTTCCATGGGGAAGGGACGATGATTCAGTTCTTTCTGCTCAACATTGTTTGTCCTCTGTCTTTCACTGGCTCGCTCAGGCGCAGCTTAAGTGCAATGAGGAGAAATCCGAGATCCTTTTGTATGGCAAATTTCCTGCCAACTTCAGAGAGAAGCTGTGGCCCCGGGTTTCCCCCTGCCCAGCTCGAAGGGAAACTCCGCTAAGAATCTGGGGGTTTGGTTCAATGAGAACTTGACTTTTTTAACCCAGGTCAAGAAGCTGGCTGGGACCTGCTTCGGCATTTTGAAAACTCTGAGAAAGTTTCTTCCTCTTCTTCCAAGATCGGCAAAGGAAACGGTTGTCCGCGCTCTGATCCTTTCCCGTCCAGATTACGCCAATGCACTGTACACTGGCATCCCGGGCTACCTCTTGAACAAACTGCAGGTAGTCCAAAACTCGGCCGCCAGACTCCTGCTAGGTCTTTCCAGCAGGCGCAGTGTGCGCTCTCATTTGTGCTCTCTGCATTGGCGGAGGCTCGAATAAAATTCAAAATTCTGACTATTGCCCATAGTGCTCTCCATGGCCTGGGACCCATCTACCTTCAGAAGAGGTTTGTCTTTTACGTCCCTGTGAGACAGCTGCGTTCTTCCTCTCAGCTTCTAGCTCAGATCCCTCGGTTCAACCGCCAAAGACTTGGCGGGAGCTCTCTTGCCCGAAAAGCTGCTCTGGCATGGAACGCATTGCCGCTGGCTCTGCGCGGCATGCAAGATCCTGCGACTTTTAAGAAAAAGTTAAAAACCTTTCTCTTTTAGCTCTGCCTTTTGACTTTGACCCCTTTTCAGGTTCGCGCCGGGACACTCCACGGAGTATCTGTGCGCGGTATAAATTTATATAACATAACGACATAACTGTCGGTTGGAGGCTTTCCAACCAACATCGTTATGAGCCCCTAATTGTTCAAGCAACTACACTTGTGAAAAGTTAATAAGACATCGTTGCTATCTCTTATTTTGATGTCATTTGTTATGCTCCAGTTCTATTGATGCTTCGTCTATGTTATAGTATGGGTGCTAGGTTCTTATGCTTCAAACTTAACCTCTTTCTTAGCCAGTTTGTTCGCTAACTTCCATATGTTTCTTTAGAGAAGTGAAGATTTTAGTTTTTAGATTGTTAGTACTTTGTTATTTGTTGCCCTTTTTGATGGCTTCCACACATGTGATGGGTGCATCTTATCAGATTGTCATGTTTGCTAGGTTTATCCTGTTCCCTATCAGGGAAGGGCACCTACCTCTTGAGATTGAAAATTGCCTCTTCATACTTAAGGAAAATTCAAGTCCTCATCCTGTCTTTGATCTATGTTGGTGAGACCTAGTCAGGATTACTAAACCAGTAACAACTACTGAGCTGCTTCTGGCACTAGAGAATCCTGTAAAGAATTGGCATGAGGTTTTTATTTTTGTAATATGGTGTATGGTAGTTACATCGATCATTGGTCAAACAAAGACATATCACTCAGCCTGGAGCTTTTAGCTTCAAGTTTTGTTTTTCTCAGCATCTGTCCATCAAAAGCATCTAGAGCTGTGGAATTTGTTTAAGTTATTGCCTGCAACATCTCTCGCAGGCTGCCTGGTGCCATGTACCAGAAAAATTGCAAAAGTAAGTATCCTGACCAGGCCCAACTCCAAACCCTAGTTTAACCGCTTCGCCGCGATCGGAATTCCGCCCAGGTGCTGGACATTCCGATCGCGGGTGTGGTCGTGACGAGCTCAGCTCGTCATGCGCACAGCGCGACCGCGCAGCATGACGAGCTGAGCTCGTCATGAGCATCGAAGGGGTTAACAATAGTCACTTCTGACTTGACCTTCCATAGCGATAGAGTTGTAATGTTGGACTTAGCTCTCTCTGCAGGGTCACCCCCAGACTTTTTGGCATCACCCCTCCTGTTTTATGAATTTTGTTTTTGTTGGCATTAGGAGTCTGTGCACTTTACTACTGCTAGCCAGTGCTAAAGCACTTGTGCTTACTCCTGTAAAATTGGCTTATACCTAATTGGTATATTCGAATTACCTAGAAGTCCCTAGTAAAGGGGTATACCATATGCCAAAGGCCGGTAAATTAAATGCTACTAGTGGGCCTGCAGCACATAAGAAGCGTCTCAAAACATGTCCCAGGTCTGCCATTGCAGCTAGTGTGCAGTTTTAAACTGCCAATTAAAACTGGCAAAATAAACCCCTTGCCAGGTATAAACCTCACTTTTTAATACATAAAAGTCAGCACTAAAGAAGTCCCTACCTAGGGTGCATTTACTTAAAAAGTTGGAAATTTACTTTTAAGTAGGGGTGGGCAGAACTCACAAAGTTTTACTCCACGAGATTCCGCGGAGTTCCGCCCACTCATTTAAAACTCATTTAAAACTTGAAGGAATCGATTGAGTGCTTTACAAATTTACAATGGTGGTAATACAAAGATATATACAAATGACGTAAGGCATTTTTTGACCAGAGGATGTGCATTAATATGAGATGTCACACTGGGGTCAGTGGCATGGAGCTTTGGGGACTTGCGGAGCTGCAAATGATTTCTGCACACGGGCCTCGTCTAATGGTACTGCATGCTGCGAGAGGGTGACTGGTGTTAAGGACACTGTGTGCTGTGTGCTGCGTTGTCAACCGACTGTGGCTGCCAAACTGCAGAGGTAGCAAGGTCACTGCTTCCAATCCAGTTCAGTCTATCCTAGTGTGTTCATACAGTACAGGCAGCAGCCGGAACTCTGGACTGACCAAATGTAAATAAAAGAGGTAGTAGGCACAGCAAGTGTTTCTGTCTATTGGCCCATGCACAGTAGCTGTGACAGAATGCTTTCCTGCTTGTTCCCCTCATCATCCAGGGAACCCGCAGGTAGCTTTGAGGACCCGGAGTAAGGAGGCAGCTGTTTCATATGCTTCAGGCCCCTTATATAGTCTGTAAAACTTTAGCGCACCTGGGCAGCACAACAGCCAATCCCAAGATTGAACATATTCTGGGCAGCATCTTTGAAATTAATGTGTAAGGTAACCTTGGATTGGAGCATTGTGGGCACCTCAGCCAATCACTGTCACAGTGTGCAGCACAGAACTCTGAAGTGTTGATTGGCTATGAAGTGCCCTCATGCCTCTGTTCTAACCATCCTCCGAAGGTCGGCGGGTACCGCCCAGCTTGGAGCAGGCTGGGATTGGCTGGCAGACCACTGAGATTGCACACAGTTACACCAAAGCTCCTAACCCTCCCCAACATTCTCACCCCTCATTCCCTTGCTTACTTCTCACAGACACACTGAAGTAGACATTGCTCGTACGTGGAGGAAGTACAAAGTGCAACCTGCGGTGGCCGCAAGGTCAATGGGGAAGACTTTTCATCAAGCACTATTTTCTGTGCAGCCATCTAAGCACCCAAAACAGGTCTAAGGCTGTTTAACACCAGCAACAGTGATCCAGCGGTATACTAACAACAGATACTCCGCTACCATATACTCACCTGGGCCCATAAATACACACAATCGAGTAGACCGCTGGGGTTTAGTTTATAATTTAATATTTCTCAAGATTAGTTATTTAATATTCCTAACTAACCTTTCACTGATCAAAAAGTTCTTTCCTCTGGTCGATGGACCATTAGTTGAACTAATTGATGGTGATAATGTACATAACCCTTAACTATTCTTTAATTCAAAGTAAATGATCACAGACTCGGGAAGTTTTAAAATCTTTATCAAATTTAAATGCATGTGAACCGTCTCAAAATTACAGTGCATTCACCATCATTTTAGAAGAGAAAAATTCAATTGATTAAACATCAAGCATATATTTCGGAGTCATACAATGACAAATGCACAGAAAAGGAGAGGACAGAGAGAAAAGAACATCTACAAATTAACATGAAATTATAATTACCAAGGATGGTGTGAAGACCAACCCCCTGGCCAAAGGGCTTGTAAGGGTCCCCCGGGATAGATCAGGAGACAAAGACTTCAGGACAGGATTCAGGACAGGATAGTTAACCTCTCTAAAAACCGACGATTGCGTCGCACCCCTCTCTGACACTCTCTTCCTCCTCGAGATTCTTCCGCGATCTTCTTATCTAACCCAATTAAATTAGGATAGAAGGTTCTGCATTCGGCTTCTTTATCAGCATCTCACAGCATCTCTCCCAGCATCAACACCTCCCACAGCACCGACAGCATCCCGAGCACTCGACTCTCTCTAACTAACTAAAGCTACCTCAATTATACCTTTCGTTCATCATGTACCACCCACTAAAGTTTCAATATCGTAAAAATACGAAATCTAATTGGTCAGGCAAGGGGGATGATCATCACACCATGCTTACATATTACTTTATTCTGTTAAACCATTGTTCGCAAAACCATCCCCTTAAATTTTATTCATTTCTTTTGTTCCCATACATGTCCAAACTTTATTTGCAACAATTTATTAAAAAGCATGAATAAGAATCTTCTTTGTTGAACTCTTCACCCTCCGTTCTCAGGGCACATCATTCTTGTCCTTGGCTTGTATTCAAAACTTCTGTCATCCTTCCGGGTTAACTTTCTTTGGACATGCGCAGATTCTGAATTACTCAGCTCAATTCGGCTATACTTGAAAGGCCCAAATGCGCACTAATAATAAAGTCAAAAAGACAAATATTAATTTCACAAATAGATGGTCACACTGTATACCTCCCACCTCTACTCTAATCCCCTTTACTTATTAATACTTTCCCCGCATTAGCATTAGTAAAATAGCTTGTTTTCATTTCGGCTAAGCAGATGCCATGCACGTGAGTCTTCAAGACTCCATTTTAATGCCTTCTGCACATGGGCTAGAATTTCCCTCCAAGGATTACTTTCGTCATACTGCGTAGATGCAGTTGACGCATGCGCACAACAGTTTCCCCGTTTAAAGCGGTATTAGTCCGTTTTCATTGTTATCCCCATTAGTACACACATAAGCAAGCTTCACTAACCCACGTGGTTCTGTGGTGCGTGTTATTATTTACGAGACATGGTTAGTAATTCGTTAATAAGTTAAACAAGAGGATTGCCTCCGAGCAAGTCTCTTTCTTACGAGACCTTGCTCCATCAATCCCCTCTCTGATGGCATTTTGAGCCATCACAAAATTACCCATCCCTTCCCAGATGCCAACTTTAGCACATCTCAGTTTTCTCCTTCTCCTCTCTTTATGTCATCATTTACTTCTTTCCCTTCCAAATCTTTCATCTATTTGTACAGTTTTCCTTTCATTTCTTCTAACTGAATTTCTTCATATTCCCTCTCTCGTTTCTTTCCTTTTCCTTCCCTTTCTACATGTATCCTTCTCGTTCCCTTACTTCTGTAACATTTACATGTAATAATTACTATCATAACGATTGTCATTATTATAACTACTGGCAATATTATTTGACCTAGAAAACTCTTCCCAAAATCAGTAAACCAATTCCCTATTGATGTTATACTCTTTGTTAGTTTTCCCCATACACTGTCAACCTCCAGTTGGGTCAAGTCATTATGCATTCGCGTAATATTTCCAATATACCCCTTAATTTCCTTGCTTTTGTCCGGAATATAGGTGCAGCAATGTTGAATTTTCAACATACCACAGACTCCGCCCTCTTTTGCCAATAATATATCAAGAGCAAGACGATTTTGTAAAACCATAGACCTTATTGCAACCATCTCTGTGTTAATCATTAGGAATCCTCCTGCAGTATCTGTAGAAAGATGATCAACTATGGTTGATAATTTGCAAATTTTCCGCGAATTTAGAATGACTCCAACTGAGGGGATCAATGCACTAAATATATCACCTACTATTTCAGAAAAACTAGCTCTTCTTCTACGTGTTAGTCCATTAGATTTTCCATTGATTCTGTCCACATGATACATTTTTGGAAAGACTATTCCAAAATAACAGCTCCCGTACCATCTTGCAGGTAACCTATAATAGGCATTGTTCCCACAAACATAATAGATTCCTGGAAATACAGGATCAGTTCCCCTTTTAGTCCCCACCTTCCTAGAATTAGGAAGTTGTGTTCACATTCACTGGAACCAATGAAATTGTTATTGTAATCTGTCTTTAATCTATGGAGGCAAAATTTTCCCTTTTTCACAAAGTCTAGGGACATCGCAGCATGAGCTTTGCCCTTTGCATAAATTCCCTCTTTCTCAGCCCATGGAGGTACATGGGTTTTCTGTTCAGCAGCTTTCTTTATTAAATCCTGTCTCCTTTCTTCCACTAAATTCAAAAACTCTTTTTCTTCTTCACGTAATGTACAAGTTAAGTTATTCTTGTGTGCTTGAACTAGATCGATCGAACTCATTGTTAAGAAAAATTCACCCATAAACTGTGCATTCTTACTACTAACTACTGGATTCATACTCTTTCTTATAGGTAATTCTGAAAATACTACATCTAGATTTTAATAAAAATATTGAAGTCTCCCTGTTGCATAAAATAAACTTGATAAAACACTACATGATACACCATATGTTAGAGGTATATGGTGATACGTCACCCCTTCTGACACTGATGAGGGTAACTTCATACAAACATAACAATTACTAATCTCCATTGTATTAACGTACTGAAATAACAATTTAGTAAACACATTTAAAGACGAATCATTGTTTGATTCATTATGATAATTTGTTTCATCTTCTACCCCTATTTCTATTCTAGTTTCTTTTATTCCATCTACTTTCACCGTAGTAATCGTATTATTTTTGTTACTTATTTCCATCAACAAAGGTACTCCTATTGTTAAGAATAACCATACTAATACTACTAATGACATACTACATAAGCAAAATCTTAAACATTTTCTTTTCAAATTTCGTTTTGGTCTTTCAATGTCTCCAACTTCTGCCATTTTAATCTGAGAAAATTTCTTTTCTCTTTTTCTTTCTTTGGCTGTTTAATTCTTTCTTTTATTTTAAGGAGGTCTTAATTTGCTTTCATCAATCTGTGCAACATGAACTCTTTCTGATTCTTCACTTAAATCTAAGTTTTCAAATTCTTCTAGTATAACATAGGTCCACTCAGGGGCCTTGTATCTTCTGTTCAGATTTCTCAATCTTGGGCTTCTTCGTGTAACTTTTATTAAGGTTTGTTTAGATTGCGTCTGACTCGTAACTTCATTCACTTGCTCTGGTTTCATTTCTGATTTTCTTAGATAATACCTTAATTTCTTCACTCCTTCTGGCCAATTGTCTCCTTTTCTAACTCTTTTGACCTGAACTGCACTTTCACCTTCTCTGTCTCTTTCTAAAGTTCTTTTATTTTCACTTAATCTAGGCACAATCTGTCCTTGTTCTCTATTTTCTGTGTTTGGACCTTCCTCTACTTGCACCTGTTCAGGTCTTATTATAATTTGTTCTTCTTCTTCATCTGCCTGAACTTGTTCTTCTAGTTCTACCTGATCCTGTTCAGGTCTTATTTCAGTTTGTTCTTCTTCTGCCTGAACTTGTTCTTCTAGATCTGTCTTTCCCTGCTCAGGTTCCTGAATGTCTTTGTTTATTACTACCTGAGTGTGTTCTTCTTTCCCTGTCTTTTCCTCTCTACCATCCTGTCTCTTCAATTTAGTTATTCTTCTTGTTTCGACAGTATCATCAGGTATTTCAATTACTGGTATCCACTCTTCCTGACTTGTACTTGGCTGTTCGTCATATAGTTGTCTTTCAGAATCTATCACTCTAGATTCTTCAATTTCACAGCTTTCAACTTCTGACGTTTCAGCCTGCTCAGTCAGTGGCTGCTCTTGCTGTTCAGATGGGCTCAGAACTCTTCTGGTATGGCTAGCATGAATCCAATTGGGTAAACCTGCACATTTCACTGCTGTGGTAGTGACTAGTATGACTTGACGTGGTTTATCCCACCTGAGTGCTAGGCACGATTTCCTTGCGTGTTTCTTCACTAACACCCAATCTCCAGGATTCAAATCATGTGCTTGGTCTGGCTGTCTTTCAACTGCGTCTTCTCCAACCTGGTGAGAGACAGAACGCACCATTTCAGCCAATCCTTTGCAATAGTCCAATACCAGATCATCAGTTATATTCATTAATTTATTTCCAGGAACAAATGCTTGTCTCATTGCCTTTCCCATGAGTACCTCATGAGGACTCATTCCTGTCTTTCTGACAGGAATACTTCTGAGACCCATCAGTACAAGAGGTAATGCATCTGGCCATTTCAGCATTGTGGATGCACACACTTTCCCTAATCTTGACTTGATTGTGCCATTTAGCTGTTCAACTATTCCAGAAGCCTCTGGACGATAAGCACAGTGCAGTTTTTGTTCAATGTTAAATGCAGCACAGATTAATCGAATTATCTCATTATTAAAATGAGGTCCTCTATCTGATTCCAAAGTGACTGGAAAACCAAAACGAGGTATCAACTCCCTCAATAATAGTTTAGCTACAGTAAGACTGTCATTTCTTCTAGTAGGGTATGCCTCTACCCATCTTGAGAATAGGCACACTATGACAAGTACATATTTTAATCCATTGCAAGGAGGTAACTCAATGAAATCTAACTGCAGTCTGGTGAAGGGTCCTTCTGCCTTTCCAATCTTTCCCCAACTGACCACTGTCTTCCTGCCTGGATTTTGCTGCTGACAGATTAAGCATCTTTGGCAAAGGCTCTCTGCGACTACCCTAAACTTTGGATTGTACCAACTTTGTCTAAATAATGCGATCATCGAATCCCTGCCTATGTGAGTTGTCCCATGGTATACTCTTGCCATTTGAGAGAGTAGACAATCTGGCATGACTGGTCTGCCATCTAAATACACCCACACTTCATCTTCTGTTCTTTTTGTACAAGCTGATTTTATCCAAATTTCTTTTTCTTTTTCCTCAACTTCTTCCTGCAACTGTCTGACCTCATCCCATGTTTCTGGAACTGAGAAAAACATAAGTTGGCAGCTGGTTTCACCCGTTTCAATTTTTCTGTTAATTGACATTGTATTTCTTACACAGTATCGAGCAATTTGGTCAGCATATCTGTTACCAGCCGCCACATAGTCATTTCCTGACTGATGTGCAGCACATTTAACAACTGCTACTTCTTTTGGCAATTGTAATGCTTCCAACAAATCTTTTACATTTTTACTGTTTCTGATAGAAGATCCTGAAGAAGTCAGAAATCCCCTTTGCATCCAGAGTTGGCCAAAATCATGCACAACCCCGAAACCATATTGACTGTCCGTAAATATGGTTATTCTCCAATTTTTCCCCTTTTTGCATGCCTTTGTTAAGGCCACCAATTCGGCTACTTGTGCAGATTTGACTCCTGGTAAACAGGATGCTTCAACTACCCCTGTTATTTTACATACAGCATATGCAGCACTTAATCCTCCTCCTTCAGTTCTCAGGCAAGACCCATCCACAAATAATTCATGATCAGCTTCCTTCAATGGTGTTTCTCTTATGTCAGGGCGGGATTTAGTGCACAATTCAGTCACATCCAGACAATCATGATCAATTTCATCTTTCACTTCTTCATTACATGGGTCTGGTAATAGTGTGGCAGGATTTATTATCGTACATCTTATCACTGTCACATTTTCTGCTCCCAAAATCACTCTTTCATACTTAGTCAGCCGACTAGGAGTGAGATGTTGCGTTCTTGTTCTTGTCAAAAGAATTTAAACTGAGTGTGGAACATAAACCTTTACAGAATGTCCCATCACTATTGACTCACTTTGCTCCAGACTCATACAAGTAGCAGCTACTGCTTTTAAGCAGCCAGGTAAAGCTGAAGCCACTGGATCCAAGGTGGCAGAAAAATACGCCACTGGACGTCGGCTCAGTCCATGTCTCTGTGTTAAAACTGAAAGTGCACAATTTTCTCTCTCACAGCAAAACTACGCAAATTCTTTTGAACAATCAGGCATGCCTAAGGCAGGGGCCTCACACAGACAATTTTGTAATTTCACAAAGGCTTCCAAACATTCATCATTCCAATCGATTGGGTCTTTCGCTCTTTTCCAAGTTAATTGTATTAATGGCTTCGCTAGCATGGAGAAACCATTAATCCACTGCCTACAATACCCAACCACTCCCAGAAACATTCTCATCTTCTTTTGTGTCTGAGGTAGCTGCATCTCTTTGATTATTTTTATTCTTTCCGGTGTCACTTTTCTAACTCCTCTTTCTATTTTATGCCCTAAATATTTAACTTCTTGTTGACAGAATTGCAATTTTTCTGGAGACACTTTGTGTCCTCCTTCTGCCAAATGGTTCAGTAATGCAATTGTATCAGTGACACAATCTTCTCGTGTTTTTGATGCCACCAATAGGTCATCAATGTACTGAACCAGAACTGATTTCTTAGGCATGACTAATGACTCCAGACACTTTTTCAGTATCTTATTGAAAATTGAGGGACTTTCTGTGTACCCTTGAGGAACTCGGCACCATGCCAAAATACGATCCTCAAACTTGAAGGCGAAAAGATACTGGCTGTCCGGGTGCAAAGAAATAGAGAAAAATGCTTGGCATAAATCAATTACTGTAAACCAACCTGCATTCCAAGGTATCTGATAAAGGATCACTGCTGGATTTGGCACTACTGGGCAACAAGGCACTACAATTTTGTTAATCTTTCTCAAATCCTGTACTATTCTGTATTTTCCGCTATGCTTTTTAAGTCCCATTATTGGCGAATTACAAGGACTACTCATTATTTCTTTTAAAATGCCTTTTTTAATCATTCGATCAATTTCTGGAGTAATTCCTGCTTTTACTTCTGGACTCATTTTGTACTGTCGTGTGTTTGGATAAACTGCACCTTCTTTCACCGTCACTTTAACTGGATCTACATTTGACATTAGTCCAATATCCTTTCCTGTAAAATCCCACACTTCTGGGTTCACTGTGTTTCTCAACTCTTCCGGCAATTCACTTTCAGTCACCAATGAAAACATCACATCTACTTCTGTACGTTGCTTGGCTAGCATCATTTTGTATATAACATCTTCATCAGGGGTTTGGAAAGCGACACCATCTGGTGTACAGTAGATCGTGCAATTCATTTTGCACAGTAGATCTCTTCCCAACAGGTTTACTGGACTGGAATCACAAACTACAAACCGATGCATTTCTTTAAAGTTTTCAATGTGCACCTCCATCAGTTTTGTGATTGGGGTTCTAATCTATTGATTTGACACTCCTACAACTTGGATGATTTCTCCTGTGAGGGGTAGGTTTGGGATGTCTGCTGTTCTCACAGTAGACCTGGTAGCACCAGTATCCAATAGAAAAGTGATGTCTTTACCTTCCACTTTCCCATCAACAAATGGACCTGACTGATCTACCAGCAAGGATGCGCCAAGCACGCACTCCTCTTCCTTCCCCCTCAGGCACCGTCATTGCACGCTGTCTGAATTTTCATCATTATTTTGTAAAAAATATTGTGTAACCACTCTGTTATTCTTACCACTTTCTCCGTGAAATCCGGTGTTCGCACTCTACTTTTGAACGTTCACAAAGTTTGGCATAGGAGCTGGTGGCACCTGATACTGTGGAGTAACTTAGCAAAACCAAAGGGGATGATGGACGGAGTGTTGAACATTGCAAGCACTCACCCCCAGTCAACTGATCTGGGTTTAATCCATCATCATTCTTTAGCTCACTCCGCCACCCCAGTTCAGACATGGCCATATGCAAATCAGTCTGACCCTGTGCCTCATGGGAACAGTCCAGCCCGAACTGCCAAGCCATGTCTTCCCCGGACCGGAAACGAGCATCCTGGGACCGGTTTCTGGCTTACAGCCATCATCAGCCAGGCTTTCTTGAATCCAGTGGCAAAGTTAGCAAGGGACCCACGTCTGGGCATACCCAGGATGCTTGTTTCCGGTCCAGGGAAGACATGGCTTGGCAGTTCGGGCTGGACTGTTCCCATGAGGCACAGGGTCAGACTGATTTGCATATGGCCATGTCTGAACTGGGGTGGCGGAGTGAGCTAAAGAATGATGATGGATTAAACCCAGATCAGTTGACTGGGGTGAGTGCTTGCAATGTTCAACACTCCGTCCATCATCTCCTTTGGTTTTGCTATGTTCGCCCTAAGTTGGCAGGGTATGCCCAGACGTGGGTCCCTTGCTCACTTTGCCACTGGATTCAAGATAGCCTGGCTGATGATGGCTGTTAGCCAGAAACCGGTCCCAGGATGCTTGTTTCCGGTCCAGGGAAGACATGGCTTGGCAGTTCAGGCTGGACTGTTCCCATGAGGCACAGGGTCAGACTGATTTGCATATGGCCATGTCTGAACTGGGGTGGCGGAGTGAGCTAAAGAATGATGATGGATTAAACCCAGATCAGTTGACTGGGAGTGAGTGCTCCGTCCATCATCTCCTTTGGTTTTGCACTGTGGAGTAACTACCTGCTGCGGCTGATCCATAAATACTTAATTCTGCATCTGTGGAATTAAATTTTGGTTTGGCCCATTATTATTCTGAATACTCTTACACTCGTTCTTCCAATGTCCAAGCTTTCCGCACGCATGACAAGGAAACTTCTTCTTCGCTTCTTCTCTATTCATTCGTCCTCTTAATTTGCTACCATTCGCCACTTGATCATTCTGACTCTGCTCTTTCACTTGATTATCAGTTTGGGTATTTGATTTATTCTCCTGCTGTTCTGCCAATTTTACTTGTGCCCACATGTTGGAAAGTGGGTTATTGGTAGGGGCAAATGTAGGTCTGCCACTGGCAATAAGGCCACTAACACATGATAGGACTCAGCATAGGTCTTAGAAAATTATTCCTATGCTCAACCCTTGGTAACGTGGCTGCGACCAGACAGGCTTAACTTCAAAGACAGGTATGTAAAGCATTTAAAAACACAATTTTAGTAAATAATTAAGACACCACACAAAATAAAAATCCAACACCAATTTATAACAATAGGAAATATTTGTATCTTTAAAATGACACCAAAACGACAAAATTCTAAAGTAGGGAACCGGAGATATGAATTTTCAAAGATTTAATAAAATATAGCACTTAGAAGTTTATGGCACCATATTGGGATACCTGCTTGCGATAGACCGGGGCAAAGTCAAAGTTTCAGGCCGACCGCGATGGAGCCCTGGGCGGCAACAGCTTGCGGCAGGTCCCGGTCTCAGTTTCTACCTTCACACTTAGAAACTTTTCTGGAGCTTTTCTCGCGAGGTCCCTCGAAGCTCCCAGCCAGTCCGGATCCGGTGAGGGTTCGCCGGCTTGCCTTTTGACGAACTCCCGGTCAACTTCCCTGGAGCGGACTTAGAAACTTTTTCGTTAGCGCTTCAGCGGGGCAACCCAGGAGCCCAGGCCGACACGCGATGGAAGACAGGCGGCTTGGCTCTTGCGGTTGCTCCCGGTCGACTTTTCTACGAGCGGACTTAGAAACTTTTCTGGAGCTTTTTCTTGCGGGGTCTCTCGTTGCTCCTCATGTAGCCGGATCCGGTGAGGGTTCGCCGGTTTCAGATTTCTTCTACTCCCGGTCAAACTCTGGAAGTTGGACCGACGGAGCTTTTAGCGGGACGAACCTGGATGGCTTGTTCGACTCGCGGTTGAAGGCAGGCGGCTTGGCTGACCAGGTTGAGTCTGTCCCTCTATGGAGCTTTTTTCCAAAGTTCCTCCAAAGTTCTCCAAACTTCTTGAACTTCTTCCTGAAGTTCCTCAAAGGGTCCCAAAGTGTCTCAAACTCACTCCAAGGGTCTGGAAGCTCCAAGATGGTCCTTGAAAGTTGAGGACTTCAGTTCCCACAATCCACTGGGACGTCGCCCTTACAAATCCACTGGTAGTTCCCCAAGGTGCAGATTTAGTTGGTGATGTTCCAGATGAGCTCTTTTAACCTGTTGCTTTCAGGGAGTCCACTCTTTAGTTCTTTTTCAGCAAAATAATCCACAGGGCTGTAGTGTCAGATGGTGCAGTTTTCAGAGGTCAGGCCTTAGAAATCTTTGCACAGCAAAATCTTCTCAGCTTGGCAATGTCTTGCTTCAGTAAGTTTCCAGCAGCAGATCTGGAGGGCTCTGCCCCTCTCAGATACTTATTCAAAATTCTCTGGGTCAAGCAGCAGGTCACTCCTGACCAATGGGAGCAGGGTAACTCCTCATAGTTGTGACCACATCCTGTAGAGTGTGGCATTATTTTGTCCCAGAGTGCATTAAATCTTCCAAATCCATAATGGCAGAATTTCCAGCAAGGAGGCAAGAGCTGGCTAAACACACCCCTAGGATGGCTAATTTACTTAGACTCTCCCTCCTGCATCTTCTCATACCTTCCTTAATCCCCCCATCTGCCTGAGGGATAAAGTTCAGAGTTGTAAACTGACACTGGGTTCTGCTTTTCCCTTTGAAGCCCATGGTTTACGACCCCTCCCCCTGGCCTGGCATTCCTGTGGACCAGCACACTGCCCTCCCAGCCCAGCTGCATAACCCCAGGAGCTCTTTATCACCTCTCCAGGCAGGCTGGCTAATCCACTTAACTCTGACCAATCAGGGCAGACCACTGGAAGGCTGAATCTGGACTTACAAACAAGAAAGACTTATAACTTCTTGTATGTACACTTTAGGAGAAATTCAACACTATGATATTGTTGGATTTAGCATTACTATTCTGAGAAGTCTTTGAAGGGTAGCTCTATCTCCTTCCTATCAGGAGTTATTATTTAATAACGTATTTCAATGTTAACCTATGTAACTGGGGATTTGCAATGGGAAAAATGACTTGGGCCATTTTTCCAGCACCAGGACTTACAAAAACACATTTTATAAGCATTTGCCTTATATCTACAGGAACCCCACCCCATGTGCAACTAGGGGAGACTTTAGGGGTTCTGAATATGCAAAAATATTGCAGATCCTCACTTCACACTGCTCCTGGCATCAAAGTCGAATTTGGGCAGCACTTTACCACAATGTGGGAGTGAAATGTGAAATTTCACTTTACCCAGGCATATAAAAACTCATTTTATGAGGGTGTACCTTATAAATATCTGACCCCCCTCCCCTGGGATACCTAGGGGAGACCCTGGGGGTCCCTAATATGCCAAAACATTGTAGGTTATCCATTTTTAAGTGCCCCTACCACCTAAGTCAAGTTTGGGCACAATTTACTTTTTAAAAGCAGTCCTGGCACCCAGTGCTGCTTTTAAACTGACCTCAGGCTTCAGCAGTGCACACATGCAAGTGCAGAAAAAGGCTGCTGGCCTCTAAACTGCCCTGCCCCAGGGTACTGGGGACTTCTAGGTAGTTTCAATCCCCAGCCCTATTATATACTAGGGGCTTATGGGGTAGGTCATGCCAATTACAGGGGTACCCCACCATACCATAGTGTACCCTAGTGTATGTTAGGTGTTTTAACTGTATTCTAATGTGTTACTTTCAGCTTGGCACTGGCCCTGGGCCTGGTTAGGCAGAGCCCAGGGTCAGTCAGAGTCAGTTACCACCAGTACCAGTCAGCAAAAGTTGGGGGGTGCCCAGGGCACAGGATGACTTTGCAACATAGCCCCCCCCCAAACGAAAGGTGATGGGTTACTAACCTACACCCTGGTAGTCCTCATCAGCTAAGTGGAAAAACCTGGAAAGTCCATCTGCATTGGCAAGGGCAACCCCAGGTCTGTGTTCCACTGTAAAGTCCATTCCCTGTAGGGAAATGGACTACCTTAACAGCTTGGGATTCTCCCCTCTCATCTGCATGAGCCATCTGAGAGGCCTGTGGTCAGTGTGAACACGAAAGTGAGTCCCAAGCAAATATGGTCTCAACTTTTTCAGGGACCAAACCACAGCAAAAACCTCTCTCTCAATGGCACGCCACCTCTGCTCTCTGGGAAGAAGCCTCCTGCTAATAAAGGCAACTGGCTGATCAAGGCCCTCTTCATTTAGCTGTGACAACACTGCCCCAATCCCTTGCTCTGAAGCATCTGTCTGAACCACAAATTCTTTTGTGTAGTCAGGGGCTAGTAGCACTGGTGCTGAACACATAGCAGCTTTCAGAGTGTCAAAAGCCTTCTGACACTCTGGGGTCCAAATCACCTTCTTGGGCCTCTTTTTAGAAGTGAGTTCTGTTAGGGGCCCCACAATGGTCCCATAATTTTGAACAAACCTTCTATAGTACCCTGTCAGTCCAAGGAATGCCCTGACCTGAGTCTGGGTAACAGGAGCTGTCCAATCCAAAATAGTTTGAATTTTAGCTTGGAGAGGCTGTACATGGCCCCCACCTACCAGGTGGCCCAGGTACACCACATAACTCTGCCCTATTTGGCACTTGCTTGCCTTAATAGTCAGGCCTGCCTGCTGCATGGCCTGCAGCACTTCCCTTAGGTGGCTTAAGTGATCCCCCAGGTAGAACTGTATACAGCTATATCATCCAGGTAAGCTGCACTGAACTGTTCCAACCCAGACAAGACCCTGTTCACCAACCTTTGGAAGGTGGCAGGTGCATCCTTTAATCCAAAGGACATTACCTTGAACTGATAATGTCCCTCTGGTGTGGAGAATGCTAGCCTCTCCTTTGCTCCATTAGTGAGGGCAATCTGCCAGTAACCTGAAGTCAAATCAAAAGTACTCAGGTACTTAGCAGCCCCTAACCTGTCAATGAGCTCATCAGCTCTAGGTATAGGGTGAGCGTCAGTCTTTGTGACTGCATTCAATCCTCTGTAGTCCACACAGAACCTTAACTCCTTGGGTCCCCCCTGAGGATTAGGTTTAGGCACCAGCACCACTGGACTGGCCCATGGACTCTCACACGGTTCAATTACCCACAATTGCAGCATCTTAGCAACCTCAGCTTTAATGCTGGCTCTGAGATGGTCAGACAACCTGTACAGTTTATTTTTGACAGGTAGGCTGTCACCAGTGTCAATGTGGTGCACACACCACTCAGTGATGCCTGGGGTCAAAGAGAACAGGCCAGCAAACTGCTCCAGCACTTGCTTACAGTCTCTGTGCTGCTGGTCTGCCAACTTGGGAGAGAGTATCACCCCCTCCACTGACCCATCTTGCACATTAGTGGAGAGGAGGTCGGGCACAGGCTCAGTTTCCTCCTCCACACCCTCATCAGTGACCAGTAACATGGTCATGTCTGCCCTGTCATGGTGGGGTTTCAATCTATTCACATGCAGGACCCTATGAGGGTTCCTGGGGGTGCCAAGGTCAACCAAATAGGTAACCTCATCCTTCTTTTCTAAGATTGGGTAGGGCCCACTCCACTTTTTTTTTTTTTGTCATTTATGCGATTTTTATGGTTATGTTGGACAAGGTCCCTTGTCTTGATTCCGATTGGTATGGCTGGAGACCGCCCTTTATTAATGTGCCGAGGATTAGATCTTATCCTAGAACCTTTAGATTCGTTAAAGTCAGTCACAGAAACCCCATGCTGACCATTTGAATCTGAAAGATCGCATTTTATGTAATCATTGGACATTCCTCCCTACCCTACCTCATGTTTTTATCCCATAGATCCCAAAACCTTGTTTTGTTACTGTTCCCTCTTTGTTTATCCAATAGCCTGACTTTCCTTACTGAGCCAGTCCACTCTATTGCCCTGGGACGGCTGGTAAGGATCCAATTCACGCATATCTCCCGCCTAGCTAATATTATTAGAGTAAACAATAGACACTTTTGACTTTTACTTAGTACAGTAGTAGAAAGATTACTATCGAAAATACCAAATATAACAATTAGTGGGCTTACCTCTATATTTGTTTCTAGAACTTTATCAATGGCCTTACCCACTTCTTCCCAAAAAATTCCCAGGTGTGGACACTGGTGGAACATGTGGATATCATTTGCCTTGGGATCCCCGCATTTTGGACATTTTCTTACCAACTGGTTGTTCAGTTTGGAGAGTCTTTCCGGCGTCCAGTATGACCTATGTAAAGTGAAGAGATGATTTCTCCTAAGTGGTGCAGAAACTATAGTTTGCCATAAAAGAGTGCAGGATACTTGCCAAAGATGTTGCAAGTCTTGAGTAGGGAAGGTCTTTCTCCATACTTCATCCGGGACTGTGAATTCATCGTCAGGGGTTTGTATCAAGTGCCAATACCATTTCGATATTTCTTTTTTCCGTACGTCGCTTAAAAGTTCGTTCTCCAGATTCGCTGTGATTTTTAAGCTTTTTTCCTGATTTTTCAACCAATTCTGTAGCTGATAGTATTTAAACCTGGAGATCTTGCCCTGTGTTACTTCCGATAATGAGTCCCAACTTATTAATGATCCAGAGTCAATTAATTGTCCCCATCTTGTTATTCCTGCTTCCCTAATTGGGGTTGCTAATGTATCTTTTAGGCACTCTGGGGTTCCTGGAGACCTCCGAATGGGTGTTAACTGGCTGTAGTACGGAATCTTCCAAATTCTTCTAATATCGTACCATAACTTATATGCAGTGTTAAGTACCTTTAGTTTGATCTTTTTAAAGTATTTTGGATGTCCAAACTTGTATAAACAATGATCTTCCTCTGTTACGGCTTTCCAGTAAGAAGAATAGTCTGCATGAGGTCTGAGAAGATTTCTTATATGTTCAAAATGAAAGGCTCTATAATAAGAAAGCAGGTCAGGGCTAGCAATGCCCCTCGATATTTCCTCTGAGACAGTTTTCTCCATGATATCCTCACTCCCTTTGAGGCCCAAATAAAACTATTAATTTCACTCTGTATCTTTTTTAGCCAAGGGATCTTGAATTCTAACGGTATAGCGTTAAATAAGAAGGTAAACTTTGGCAAAATAGACATTTTAATTACATTTGAACGCCCCAAAAAGGACAGGGATAGACAACTCCATGATTTTAATAATTTCCTCATTTCCTTAATCTTTGAGTTTAGGTTAGCCTGAGCAACTTCCTCAATGTTTTTCGTAACCTCTATTCCCAGATACTTGATGCTATTTTTTGATTCAACTAACGGTGTTACTATGTTCCAGTGCATTATTTCCGTTTTCTGAATATTTACTTGGTAGCCCGTGACTTCACCAAAGTCAGCTAGCAGCTTCGTAATAAAGGGGAGAGTTTTATTAAGATCGCTCGTATAGACCATTAAATCATCGGCATACAATGCCACTTTGTTTACCTAGCCGTTGAATTGGAATGGGATAATTTCCTCGGCTCTCCTTATCATATTGGCCAGCGGTTCTATATACAAATTAAAAAGATGAGGAGACAAGGGACACCCCTGTCTCGTCCCCCTTCCAATCTGAATTCGTTTAGACAAGCTACCATTTATAAGTACTTTTGCAACTGGCACAGTATATATATTTCTTATTACTCTTAAAAAATTTGTTCCTAAACCAAAGTATTTTATAGCTTCATGCAAGTATATCCAATTTACACGATCAAATGCTTTAGCTGCATCAAAGGTTAAAACTGCTAATGGTAACTTTGCTTCAGTGGCTTTATCAATGGACCGGATTAGTTGATGAGTAAGATCATGTAGTTGTCTCCCTCTTATAAACCCTTTTTGATCAGTATGTATGAGTTTACCGGTGATATTCCCTATCCGTACAGCTAGTATTTGGGTAAAAATTTTGTAATCACAATTTAAAACTGAAATGGGTCTGTAAGACTCACATCTGAGGGGATCTTTTCCTGATTTTAAAATTAAGCTGATGGTGGCATCATTCCACGATTTAGGGAGCTCAAGACATTTCAAGTAAATGTTATTGAAGAGGTCCGTCAATCTTGGGATTAGTATTTCCCTTAAGGCTACATATAATTCCACTGGGATAGCGTCTGGGCCTGCGGCTTTCCCTTTTTAGATTTTTTAGAACCTCTAAAACTTCTTCGCAGGTAATTTCCGCATTTAACACTTCACTAAGCCCTTCTCCCAGAATTGGTAACTTTGATTCCCTCAGGTATAAATCTACCACATTGACTGAGGGGGTCTGATCCTCCTTATACAATGTTTGAAAAAAATCTTCGAATGCCTCTTCTATTTCTGTCCTGCTCTCTACCTTTGCATCTACCAAGTCGCTATGTATTGCATTTATTCTATTCCTGCTGTTGTCAATTTTAGTTTTCCATGCTAAAAGTTCCCGCTATTCTCTCCATATTCATAATTTGACAATCGACTAGCCTCCCATCTTCTCATTATCCTTCCTTCCAAATAGCTAGACAATTCAATTTTCTTTTTAAGAATTTCCTCTTTTACTTTTTCTTGTTCTGTTACAGAGGTTGCTGCTTCATAATTCCTATGTTGGTCTAGAATATCTGATTCTAATTGAATTATAATATGTCTAGTTTCCTTATTTCTTTCTGCAGCTAGTCCAATCAGAGCTCCTCTAACTACGGCTTTGTATGCGTCCCACACTCCTTGCAATGAAACTTCACCGTTAGCGTTAATTTGAAAGTATTCCTCTGTTATAAGTTTTAACTTCTCTATAATTTGCTCATGTAATAAGAGTGTGCGGTCTAAGGTCCACCTAACCTCACTAACCCCACCTCACCTAACCTCACTGTGTATAGCTTTGGTTGAATTCGATTTGGACTAGGGAGTGATCGGATAGATGGGCTGGTACATGATTTACTTTGATAACATGTTTGCTTAATGATGTATCTATCAAAAAATAGTCAATTCTTGATGAGTGCCCATACTTGTGGTTTATATATGTAAATATGTTATTTTGATCCCCTTTCCTCTTCCATATATCTACTAGTCCCAAGTCTTCTTTAAACCTATTAATCCATTCCCTCATTTTGGGGAGATTCAAGGCTCTCCCTGGGGGGTGTCTGTCTTTTCTTGGGTCTAATAACAGATTAAAATCTCCCCTATAATTATTGGGACCGATATATTAATTAGCTGAGCATACAGGGATTGTAGGGGGCTGGGTCATCCGTATTTGGGCCGTAGTATCCAACTACAAAAAAAATGTGCCCTCTATGTTGATCTTAGCTGCCGCCCATCTGCCATTTGAATCAGCAAACTCTTCTACAATGTTTATCTTTGAGGATTTTTTAATAATTATTGCGACACCTTTAACACAGCAGGACTGATTAGTACAGATTAATTTTTCCACCCATTTTTCGTGTTTCATAATTTCAAACCACTCCGATTTTAACAGGTGAGTTTCCTCAAAAAATAAGCTATCCCTTACGCAACAGAAGATTAGCCGCTGCGCCCCCTGAAAGTTTAGGTCATACTGTACTTAAAGGGGAACTGGAAAACTCCCCAGAAATTAATAAAATAAAACTCACTAACAGAAAACAAAAAGCTCACAAAACAAAGAGAGGGGCCCTAGCGGTGGTATCTACCAGAGCTATTAAGGCGGCCAAAAGTGAATATTCTAGGAACGGAGCTAATCCAAATATAACGCCATCTCTCCGTACCTTCTTTAAAGTGCAAGAAAAACCGGTGAAGGAGGGGACCCCTTTAAACGAAGGGAATTCAATCGCTGCTATCTATAAGATGCAAGAAACAACATCTCCTTCAAAAACTGGAATAGCGGAGTCCCCAAACCGCTTTCAAATATTGATGACAAAGGGGGCGGAAGATGATTGTTTGGTAGATGTAGGTGATGGCCCGCAGTCAGATAAAAATTCAATACACGACATGGCTTTAAATTATCAAGACGAAGATTCGGAATCGCTCTCACAAGGGGAGATAGGCAGACTGACAGCTTCCTTGCTGTTGAAAGAAATGAAACTGGGCTTTGCTAAGTCGGAAAGAAACCAAGAAAAAATACAAGCGTCTTGTGAAGTGTTGGAGTCCAAGGTTAATGCTCTGTTTGATAGGGTTTCCGATATGGAGACATTTGTGGACAGAACAAGGGAAGAAGTAAAAATATGCCAGGCTGATATCAGCAAACTTAGAACCAGTGAGAAAGAACTGAGGGACAAGATTGAAATCTTAGAGAATAACTCTCGAAGGAACAATTTACGAATTTTAAATATCCTGGAGGGCTCAGTGGGACAGAATATTAAAAGTTTTTTGGTATCCCTGTTGAAGGATTGTTTTCCGGAACTAGAGACGAAAGCACTGGATGAAGATATCCAAAGAGCGCACAGAGATCCTTTTAGACGAAGTGCACAAAGGAAAAATCCTCGGAAAATACTTGTAAATTTCAGAACCAATTCCCTCAAAGAAAACATACTTACTATCGCATTGAAAGCAGGTACCATCAATACGAAGGATTACAATTTCAAAATTCGATCCGATATATCGAAAACCACATTAGATCGACAATGGGCACTTGGGTCCTATATGCAAGAACTAAGAGCGGCAGGTGCTACAGTTCAGAAGAAATTCCCAGCATTACTGAGAATAATGTGGGATAACAAAACTTACAATATTAAAGAACCAAAAGAAGTCAAGACATTACTTGAGCAAATTAAAGTAAAAAAATAAGGGCCAGCTATGTTAAACGGATGACCTCATGAAGACGGAACTCAAATAGGGCTATAATATTTGCCCAAAGACAGAAGGGAGGGTTCTCCAGGGGTGGGTGACGGGGGTTAGTTTAGGTTATTTTATTTTTGTGAGCACAAGTTTTTGGTTTATCGGGTGGGGAGCATTAGGGAAAAAACGAAAAACAAAATGTCCGATATGAAAGAGACAGGGAAGACAAGGTCCTGAAAGCAGAACCTTTTATCTAACACAATCAGAGCCTGGGGAGAGAGCGAGAAAGGAAGTGAGCAGAAAATATAGATGGTAGCATTAGAGGGTAAAATTAAAATTATAACATGGAACGTAAATGGCCTGAGGGTGAGGAGAAGGCGATAAAAAATCTTTGAATACCTGAAGCTTTATAAATGTGACCTTATAATTTTACAGGACACTCACCTGTTAAAATAGGGCCCACTCCACTTGTCATGGAGGGCCCTGGGAGCCACAGGCTCCAACACCCACACCAATTGTCCTGGAGTATACTCAGGCATAGTAGCCTTTTGATCATACCAGTGCTTCATGAGCTCCTGGCTGGCCTCCAGTTTCCTGTTTGCCTTGTACATGTACTCTGCCATTCTAGATCTCAGGCCTAGCACATAGTCAAGCACATTGTCCTTTGCTTCTTTAAGAGGCTTCTCTAAAGACTCTCTCAGCAGGCTCAATGGCCCCCTCACAGGGTGTCCAAACAACAACTCAAAGGGACTGAAACCAACCCCTTTCTGTGGCACCTCCTTGTAGGCAAACAGTAAGCATGGGAGGAGAACATCCCATCTCCTCCTGAGTTTCTCTGACAACCCATTTATCATGCCCTTCAGGGTTTTGTTGAATCTCTCAACAAGACCATTTGCTTGTGGGTGATAGGGGGTGGTGAACTTGTAGTTGACACCACACTCATCCCACATAGCAGTCAGATAGCTAGACAGGAAGTTCGTGCCCCTATCTGACACCACCTCTTTTGGAAAACCCACTCTGGTGAACACACCAAGCAGTGCTCTAGCCACCGCAGGAGCATCAATGGGTCTAAGAGGTATGGCTTCAGGGTACCTAGTGGCATGGTCAACTACCACTAAGATATACCTATTCCCTGATGCAGTAGGTGGGTCCAGGGGACCAACAATGTCCATCCCCACCCTTTCAAAAGGAACCCCAACCACTGGCAGTGGTATTAGGGGAGCCTTTGTCTTGCCCCCTGCCTTGCCACTGGCATGACAGGTGACACAGGAGCTGTAAAATTCCTTTACCTTTTCAGACATATGGGGCCAGTAGAAATGGTTCACCAACCGGTTCCATGTCTTTGTCTGTCCCAAATGTCCTGCCAAGGGGATATCATGACCCAAAGTCAGGAAGAACTCTCTGTACCTCTGGGGCACCACCAGCCTCCTGGTGGCCCCCTCCTTGAGGTTTCTGGCCTCAGTATAAAGCAGTCCATCTTCCCAGTAGATTCTATGAAACCCACTGTCATCCCCTTCCTCTTGCTTGGAAGCAATCCGCCTCAAGCTCGCAAGGGTGGGACAGTCACGCTGTCCCTTACTGAACTCCTCTCTGGAGGGTCCACCTGCTCCTGTCAGTTCTGCCAAATCTGACAGCTCTGGCAGGGATGGAGTCCCTCCCTCAGAGGCCAGATCCTCCCCATCAGAGTTAGATTCTGCCTGCACCTCTGGAGTTCCCTGGGCTGGCTCACCAGGCCCAGTACCCTTGTCCTTAGATGCTTGGCCATTTGTTCCAGGGTCCAAGTGTCCAGCCCCTCCCTTCTGGCTAGTCTGTGACCTAGTCACAGCACATACCCACTCGGAGCTCCAATATTTTCATATGGAGTCCTCTCTCCACCTCTGACCACATAGAGGCTTTAAGATCATTGCCCAGTAAACACTGGACTGGGAGCACCTTTGACACAGCTACCTTCATAGGGCCTGTCACACCTCCCCATTCCAAATCCACCACAGCCATAGGATGGAGTTTGGTAGTGCTGTCTGCATAAGTCACCTGGTGAAACTCACCTGGTAACAACCTCTCTGGAGGCACCAGCTCATCCAGGACCATAGTTACACTAGCCCCAGTGTCTCTGATAGCCTCAACCTCAGTCCCATTCACTTTAGGCCTCTGCCTGTACTTGTCCATGTTTGGAGGTAAGGCAGCAAGGGTTGCAATATTCACCCCACCCAGGAACACTAAGGTTGCTTCCACCACCTGACTACTCCTCACTGGGGCACCACTCTCCACCCCTACACTGACACTGGCAATCCCTGTGGATGGCCCCTTAGGGGGGAGCTTCTTGGCGCAGACAGCATCTCCCTGCTTGTGCCCTGGCTGGTTACAGTCAAAGCACTTACCTACTTTTGAGGGATCAAAGAACCTACCATTCTTTCCCTGAATCCACCTCCCTTTGGATTTGGGTTGGCTAGGGGCCCCCCCTCCTTGTGCAGGTTTTTGTGGGTCTTTGGAGGACTCCTTCTGGTTTTGACCTTCTTTCCCTTGGGCTTTCCCCTGGGGAGGGACCTGTCCTCCTTTCTTCTGGTCACCCCCTGGTGCTGTATGGAAACCCGGGTTCTCACCCACTCATCAGCTGCTTCACCCAGCTCTCTGGGGTCTGTCAGCTTAGAGTCCACTAGATACTGGCGTAACTTCTCTTCTGCACAATGAGTCAAAATATGTTTTTTCAAAAACAAATTATACAATCCCTCATATGTGTCCACTTTGTTACCAACAATCCAGCCTTCCAGTGCCTTCACTGAAACGTCCACAAAGTCTACCCAAGACTTTGAACTCAATTTCTGGGTGCCTCTAAACTTCACCCTGTACTGCTCTGGAGTCAGACCAAACCTCTTGACTAAGCATGCCTTCATCTGCTGGTATGATTCTGCATCCTCTCCCTTCAGGGTCAGGAGCCTAACCCTCCCAGCTACTGGAATCAACTCCCACAGGAGTGCACCCCAATACCTAGAGTGGACCCTACTCATTCTAAGGGCCCTCTCAAAAGCTGCTAGCCACTTGTCAATGTCATCCCCCTCAGTGTACTTGGGTACTATACCCTTGGGAAGTTTAGGTTCAAATGCACCACCCCTGGACATCTCAAAATCTTCATCATTTTCACTGCCACCATTTCTTCTCAACTCCTCCTTCTCCCATCTCTTCTTAGCCAATTCAAATTTCTCCTGCTCTAAAGCTATCAAAGCTAATTGAGCCTGAAGCTGTCTCTCTGCAAGGGACGGTAGTGGTTCCTGAGTAAGGGACACTTCCCCACTCCCACCATCTGGATTCAATTGGCTAACACTAGTTAAAATGGAAGAGGCATCATCCTCAACTTCCCCTTGGAGGAGGTGGGGGGACACCCTCTATCCCCCCTTGACTCTCCTCAGCTGCCCTAGCCCAGGCTTTTAGGGACTCAAGCAACCCTACCTTCCTAAGCTTCCTGCAAGCAGGCAGCCCCCTAAGCCTACACTGTTCCCTAAGATCAGCCATCTTAAACTGGGACAGTTTAGCCAGGTCCAGCTCCATGGTTCCCTAGTTTTGGGTCAGAAAAACTAGGCACAACAGACTTAGAACAATTTGGAAAAATCAAAACAATGGATTAAAAACAGTTTAGTCCAAATTCCAAAAATCAAACTCAAAAGTTTTGTTCTAAGGCAATTTAGAGGATTTTTATAATCTTAATTCACTTTACTGAAAGGTGTACTTTTAAACACAAGTCCTCATCCCACCGCAGCCACCAAATGTTGGAAAGTGGGTTATTGGTAGGGGCAAATGTAGGTCTGCCACTGGCAATAAGGCCACTAACACATGATAGGACTCAGCATAGGTCTTAGAAAATTATTCCTATGCTCAACCCTTGGTAACGTGGCTGCGAGCAGACAGGCTTAACTTCAAAGACAGGTATGTAAAGCATTTAAAAACACAATTTCAGTAAATAATTAAGACACCACACAAAATAAAAATCCAACACCAATTTATAAAAATAGGAAATATTTTTATCTTTAAAATGACACCAAAACGACAAAAATCTAATGTAGGGAACCGGAGATATGAATTTCCAAAGATTTAATAAAATATAGCATTTAGAAGTTTATAGCACCATATTGGGATACCTGCTCACGATAGACCGGGGCAAAGTCAAAGTTTCAGGCTGACCGCGATGGAGCCCTGGGCGGCAACAGCTTGCGGCAGGTCCCGGTCTCAGTTTCTACCTTCACACTTAGAAACTTTTCTGGAGCTTTTTCTCGCGAGGTCCCTCGAAGCTCCCAGCCAGTCCGGATCCGGTGAGGGTTTGCCGGCTTGCCTTTTGACGAACTCCCGGTCAACTTCCCTGGAGCGGACTTAGAAACTTTTTCGTTAGCACTTCAACGGGGCAACCCAGGAGCCCAGGCTGACACGCAATGGAAGACAGGTGGCTTGGCTCTCGCGGTTGCTCCCGGTCGACTTTTCTACGAGCGGACTTAGAAACTTTTCTGGAGCTTTTTCTCGCGGGGTCTCTCGTTGCTCCTCATGTAGCCGGATCCGGTGAGGGTTCCCGGCTTCAGATTTCTTCTACTCCCGGTCAAACTCTGGAAGTCGGACCGACGGAGCTTTCAGCGGGACGAACCTGGATGGCTTGGCCGACTCGCGGTTGAAGGCAGGCGGCTTGGCTGACCAGGTTGAGTCGGTCCCTCTATGGAGCTTTTTTCCAAAGTTCCTCCAAAGTTCTCCAAACTTCTTAAACTTCTTCCTGAAGTTCCTCAAAGGGTCCCAAAGTGTCTCAAACTCACTCCAAGGGTCTGGAAGCTCCAAGATGGTCCTTGAAAGTTGAGGACTTCAGTTCCCACAATCCACTGGGACGTCACCCTTACAAATCCACTGGTAGTTCCCCAAGGTGCAGATTTAGTTGGTGATGTTCCAGATGAGCTCTTTTAACCTGTAGCTTTCAGGGAGTCCACTCTTTAGTTCTTTTTCAGCAAAATAATCCACAGGGCTGTAGTGTCAGATGGTGCAGTTTTCAAAGGTCAGGCCTTAGAAATCTTTGCACAGCAAAATCGTCTCAGCTTGGCAATGTCTTGCTTCAGTAAGTTTCCAGCAGCAGATCTGAAGGGCTCTGCCCCTCTCAGATACTTATAAAAAATTCTCTGGGTCAAGCAGCAGGTCACTCCTGACCAATGGGAGCAGGGTAACTCCTCATAGTTGTGACCACATCCTGTAGAGTGTGGCATTATTTTGTCCCAGAGTGCATCAAATCTTCCAAATCCATAATGGCAGAATTTCCAGCAAGGGGGCAAGAGCTGGCTAAACACACCCCTAGGATGGCTAATTTACTTAGACTCTCCCTCCTGCATCTGCTCATACCTTCCTTAATCCCCCCCATCTGCCTGAGGGATAAAGTTCAGAGTTGTACACTGACACTGGGTTCTGCTTTTCCCTTTGAAGCCCATGGTTTACGACCCCTCCCCCTGGCCTGGCATTCCTGTGGACCAGCACACTGCCCTCCCAGCCCAGCTGCATAACCCCAGGGGCTCTTTATCACCTCTCTAGGCAGGCTGGCTAATCCACTTAACTGACCAATCAGGGCAGACCACTGGAAGGCTGAATCTGGACTTACAAACAAGAAAGTCTTATAACTTCTTGTATGTACACTTTAGGAGAAATTCAACACTATGATACTGTTGGATTTAGCATTACTATTCTGAGAAGTCTTTGAACGGTAGCTCTATCTCCTTCCTATCAGGAGTTATTATTTAATAACTTCCTGCAATGTTAACCTATGTAACTGGGGATTTGCAATGGGAAAAATAACTTGGGCCATTTTTCCAGCACCAGGACTTACAAAAACACATTTTTATAAGTACTTGCCTTATATCTACAGGAACCCCACCCCATGTACAACTAGGGGAGACTTTAGGGGTTCTGAATATGCAAAAATATTGCAGATCCTCACTTCACACTGCTCCTGGCATCAAAGCCGAATTTGGGCAGCACTTTACCACAATGTGGGAGTGAAATGTGAAATTTCACTTTACCCAGGCATATAAAAACTCATTTTATAAGGGTGTACCTTATAAATATCTGACCCCCCACCCCTGGGATACCTAGGGGAGACCCTGGGGGTCCCTAATATGCCAAAACATTGTAGGTTATCCATTTTTAAGTGCCCCTAGCACCAAAGTCGAGTTTGGGCACAATTTACTTTTTAAAAGCAGTCCTGGCACCCAGTGCTGCTTTTAAACTGACCTCAGGCTTCAGCAGTGCACACATGCAAGTGCAGAAAAAGGCTGCTGGCCTCTAAACTGCCCTGCCCCAGGGTACTGGGGACTTCTAGGTAGTTTCATTCCCCTGCCCTATTATATACTAGGGGCTTATGGGGTAGGTCATGCCAATTACAGGGGTACCCCACCATACCATAGTGTACCCTAGTGTTTTAACTGTATTCTAATGTGTTCCTTTCAGCTTGGCACTGGCCCTGGGCCTGGTTAGGCAGAGCCCAGGGTCAGTCAGAGTCAGTTACCACCAGTACCAGTCAGCAAAAAGTTGGGGGGTGCCCAGGGCACAGGATGACTTTGCAAAATAGCCCTCCCCCAAACGAAAGGTGATGGGTTACTAACCTACACCCTGGTAGTCCTCATCACCTAAGTGGAAAAACCTGGAAAGTCCATCTGCATTGGCAAGGGCAACCCCAGGTCTGTGTTCCACTGTAAAGTCCATTCCCTGTAGGGAAATGGACCACCTTAACAGCTTGGGATTCTCCCCTCTCATCTGCATGAGCCATCTGAGAGGCCTGTGGTCAGTTTGAACACGAAAGTGAGTCCAAAACAAATATGGTCTCAGCTTTTTCAGGGACCAAACCACAGCAAAAGCCTCTCTCTCAATGGCACTCCACCTCTGCTCTCTGGGAAGAAGCCTCCTGCTAATAAAGGCAACTGGCTGATCAAGGCCCTCTTCATTTAGCTGTGACAACACTGCCCCAATCCCTTGCTCTGAAGCATCTGTCTGAACCACAAATTCTTTTGTGTAGTCAGGGGCTAGTAGCACTGGTGCTGAACACATAGCAGCTTTCAGAGTGTCAAAAGCCTTCTGACACTCTGGGGTCCAAATCACCTTCTTGGGCCTCTTTTTAGAAGTGAGTTCTGTTAGGGGCCCCACAATGGTCCCATAATTTTGAACAAACCTTCTATAGTACCCTGTCAGTCCAAGGAATGCCCTGACCTGAGTCTGGGTAACAGGAGCTGTCCAATCCAAAATAGTTTGAATTTTAGCTTGGAGAGGCTGTACATGGCCCCCACCTACCAGGTGGCCCAGGTACACCACATAACTCTGCCCTATTTGGCACTTGCTTGCCTTAATAGTCAGGCCTGCCTGCTGCATGGCCTGAAGCACTTCCCTTAGGTGGCTTAAGTGATCCCCCAGGTAGAACTGTATACAGCTATATCATCCAGGTAAGCTGCACTGAACTGTTCCAACCCAGACAAGACCCTGTTCACCAACCTTTGGAAGGTGGCAGGTGCATTCTTTAATCCAAAGGGCATTACCTTGAACTGATAATGTCCCTCTGGTGTGGAGAATGCTGACCTCTCCTTTGCTCCATTAGTGAGGGCAATCTGCCAGTAACCTGAAGTCAAATCAAAAGTACTCAGGTACTTAGCAGCCCCTAACCTGTCAATGAGCTCATCAGCTCTAGGTATAGGGTGAGCGTCAGTCTTTGTGACTGCATTCAATCCTCTGTAGTCCACACAGAACCTTAACTCCTTGGGTCCCCCCTGAGGATTAGGTTTAGGCACCAGCACCACTGGACTGGCCCATGGACTCTCACACGGTTCAATTTCCCCCAATTCCAGCATCTTAGCAACCTCAGCTTTAATGCTGGCTCTGACATGGTCAGACAACCTGTACAGTTTATTTTTGACAGGTAGGCTGTCACCAGTGTCAATGTGGTGCACACACCACTCAGTGATGCCTGGGGTCAAAGAGAACAGGCCAGCAAACTGCTCCAGCACTTGCTTACAGTCTCTGTGCTGTTGGTCTGTCAACTTGGGAGAGAGTATCACCCCCTCCACTGACCCATCTTGCACATTAGTGGAGAGGAGGTCGGGCACAGGCTCAGTTTCCTCCTCCACACCCTCATCAGTGACCAGTAACATGGTCATGTCTGCCCTGTCATGGTGGGGTTTCAATCTATTCACATGCAGGACCCTAAGAGGGTTCCTGGGGGTGCCAAGGTCAACCAAATAGGTAACCTCACCCTTCTTTTCTAAGATTGGATAGGGCCCACTCCACTTGTCATGGAGGGTCCTGGGAGCCACAGGCTCCAACACCCACACCAATTGTCCTGGAGTATACTCAGGCATAGTAGCCTTTGATCATACCAGTGCTTCATGAGCTCCTGGCTGGCCTCCAGTTTCCTGTTTGCCTTGTACATGTACTCTGCCATTCTAGATCTCAGGCCTAGCACATAGTCAAGCACATTGTCCTTTGCTTCTTTAAGAGGCTTCTCTAAAGACTCTCTCAGCAGGCTCAATGGCCCCCTCACAGGGTGTCCAAACAACAACTCAAAGGGACTGAAACCAACCCCTTTCTGTGGCACCTCCCTGTAGGCAAACAGTAAGCATGGGAGGAGAACATCCCATCTCCTCCTGAGTTTCTCTGACAACGCATTTATCATGCCCTTCAGGGTTTTGTTGAATCTTTCAACAAGACCATTTGTTTGTGGGTGATAGCGGGTGGTGAACTTGTAGTTGGCACCACACTCATCCCACATAGCAGTCAGATAGCTGGACAGGAAGTTCGTGCCCCTATCTGACACCACCTCTTTTGGAAAACCCACTCTGGTGAACACACCAAGCAGTTCTCTAGCCACCGCAGGAGCATCAATGGTTCTAAGAGGTATGGCTTCAGGGTACCTAGTGGCATGGTCAACTACCACTAAGATATACCTATTCCCTGATGCAGTAGGTGGGTCCAGGGGACCAACAATGTCCATCCCCACCCTTTCAAAAGGAACCCCAACCACTGGCAGTGGTATTAGGGGAGCCTTTGTCTTGCCCCCTGCCTTGCCACTGGCCTGACAGGTGACACAGGAGCTGTAAAACTCCTTTACCTTTTCAGACATATGGGGCCAGTAGAAATGGTTCACCAACCGGTTCCATGTCTTTGTCTGTCCCAAATGTCCTGCCAAGGGGATATCATGACCCAAAGTCAGGATGAACTCTCTGTACCTCTGGGGCACCACCAACCTCCTGGTGGCCCCCTCCTTGAGGTTTCTGGCCTCAGTATAAAGCAGTCCATCTTCCCAGTAGATTCTATGAAACCCACTGTCATCCCCTTCCTTGCTTGGAAGCAATCCGCCTCAAGCTCTCAAGGGTGGGACAGTCACACTGTCCCTTACTGAACTCCTCTCTGGAGGGTCCACCTGCTCCTGTCAGTTCTGCCAAATCTGACAGCTCTGGCAGGGATGGAGTCCCTCCCTCAGAGGCCAGATCGTCCCCATCAGGGTTAGATTCTGCCTGCACCTCTGGAGTTCCCTGGGCTGGCTCACCAGGCCCAGTACCCTTGTCCTTGGATGCTTGGCCCTTTGTTCCAGGGTCCAAGTGTCCAGCCCCTCCCTTCTGGCTAGTCTGTGACCTAGTCACAGCACATACCCACTCAGGGAGCTCCAATATTTTCATATGGAGTCCTCTCTCCACCTCTGACCACACAGAGGCTTCAAGATCATTGCCCAGTAAACACTGGACTGGGAGCACCTTTGACACAGCTACCTTCATAGGGCCTGTCACACCTCCCCATTCCAAATCCACCACAGCCATAGGATGGAGTTTGGTAGTGCTGTCTGCATAAGTCACCTGGTGAAACTCACCTGGTAACAACCTCTCTGGAGGCACCAGCTCATCCAGGACCATAGTTACACTAGCCCCAGTGTCTCTGATAGCCTCAACCTCAGTCCCATTCACTTTAGGCCTCTGCCTGTACTTGTCCATGTTTGGAGGTAAGGCAGCAAGGGTTGCAATATTCACCCCACCCAGGGACACTAAGGTTGCTTCCACCGCCTGACTTCTCCTCACTGGAGCACCACTCTCCAGCCCTACACTGACACTGGCAATCCCTGTGGATGGCCCCTTAGGGGGGGGCTTCTTGGTGCAGACAGCGTCTCCCTGCTTGTGCCCTGGCTGGTTACAGTCAAAGCACTTACCTACTTTTGAGGGATCAAAGAACCTACCATTCTTTCCCTGAATCCACCTCCCTTTGGATTTGGGTTGGCTCGGGCCCCCCTCCTTGTGCAGGTTTTTGTGGGTCTTTGGAGGACTCCTTCTGGTTTTGACCTTCTTTCCCTTGGGCTTTCCCCTGGGGAGGGACCTGTCCTCCTTTCTTCTGGTCACCCCCCTGGTGCTGTATGGAAACCCGGATTCTCACCCACTCATTAGCTGCTTCACCCAGCTCTCTGGGGTCTGTCAGCTTAGAGTCCACTAGATACTGGCGTAACTTCTCTTCTGCACAATGAGTCAAAATATGTTCTTTCAAAAACAAATTATACAATCCCTCATATGTGTCCACTTTGTTACCAACAATCCAGCCTTCCAGTGCCTTCACTGAAACGTCCACAAAGTCTACCCAAGACTTTGAACTCAATTTCTGGGTGCCTCTAAACTTCACCCTGTACTGCTCTGGAGTCAGACCAAACCTCTTGACTAAGCATGCCTTCATCTGCTGGTATGATTTTGCATCCTCTCCCTTCAGGGTCAGGAGCCTATCCCTCCCAGCTACTGGAATCAACTCCCACAGGAGTGCACCCCAATACCTAGAGTGGACCCTACTCATTCTAAGGGCCCTCTCAAAAGCTGCTAGCCACTTGTCAATGTCATCCCCCTCAGTGTACTTGGGTACTATACCCTTGGGAAGTTTAGATTCAAATGCACCACCCCTGGACATCTCAAAATCTTCCTCATTTTCACTGCCACCATTTCTTCTCAACTCCTCCTCCCATCTCTTCTTAGCCAATTCAAATTTCTCCTGCTCTAAAGCTATCAAAGCTAATTGAGCCTGAAGCTGTCTCTCTGCAAGGGACGGTAGTGGTTCCTGAGTAAGGGACACTTCCCCACTCCCACCATCTGGATTCAATTGGCTAACACTAGTTAAAATGGAAGAGGCATCATACTCAACCTCCCCTTGGAGGAGGTTGGGGGGACACCCTCTATCCCCCCTTGACTCTCCTCAGCTGCCCTAGCCCAGGCTTTTAGGGACTCAAGCAACCCTACCTTCCTAAGCTTCCTGCAAGCAGGCAGCCCCCTAAGCCTACACTGTTCCCTAAGATCAGCCATCTTAAACTGGGACAGTTTAGCCAGGTCCAGCTCCATGGTTCCCTAGTTTTGGGTCACAAAAACTAGGCACAACAGACTTAGAACAATTTGGAAAAATCAAAACAATGGATTAAAAACAGTTTAGTCCAAATTCCAAAAATCAAACTCAAAAGTTTTGTTCTAAGGCAATTTAGAGGATTTTTATATTCTTAATTCACTTTACTGAAAGGTGTACTTTTAAACACAAGTCCTCATCCCACCGCAGCCACCAAATGTTGGAAAGTGGGTTATTGGTAGGGGCAAATGTAGGTCTGCCACTGGCAATAAGGCCACTAACACATGATAGGACTCAGCATAGGTCTTAGAAAATTATTCCTATGCTCAACCCTTGGTAACGTGGCTGCGAGCAGACAGGCTTAACGTCAAAGGCAGGTATATAAATCATTTAAAAACACCATTTCAGTAAATAATTAAGACACCACACAAAATAAAAATCCAACACCAATTTATAACAATAGGAAATATTTTTATCTTTAAAATGACACCAAAACGACAAAAATCTAATGTAGGGAACCGGAGATATGTATTTTCAAAGATTTAATAAAATATAGCACTTAGAAGTTTATAGCACCCCCAGAAACATCCACACCATCTTCCATGGACGATATGCCCCCCAACCAAGATTGGAGCCCTAACTTTCTCACTAATCAATTGGACACATGGCCTCTGCTAAACATCACCACCCTAAAAAAACTTTTGGGTAATATAAAATCAGGATCGCCAAGGGATCCCTTGCCCATTTCCGTGCTCCAGCAGCTGGAACCACCATCGCTGCAGGTAATCATGGATCTTTTAAATGCCTCCCTGCTGGAGGCAATCGTCCCGCCTGATTGGAAACATGCCATGGTAATGCCTCTTCTTAAAAAGGCAAATGCTGACCCTGAACTACTCTCTAACTATCGTCCCATTTCACTCTTACCGGCCTTCTCTAAAATCTTAGAAAAACATGTCCATGCACAGCTTTCACTGTTTGTCGATGCGCAAAGTTTTCTCCATCCTTCTCAGTCGGGCTTCAGAGCCGGATTTTCAACAGAAACCACCCTGCTGGGGGTAAACGAAAGACTACGCCACCCTCTTGATGCTGGAGACACCGTGGCCCTCATTTTGTTGGATCTGAGCGCAGCTTTTGACACGGTGTCCCACGCTGTGTTAATTAAAACCCTAAGTTTGTTGGGCATATGTGGGCCGGCTCTGAAATGGCTCACTTCCTTCCTCACAAATCGTACTTTCCAAGTTTTCTCTCCCACAACCAGCTCTGATATCCACTCTCTAACTCATGGGGTACCTCAAGGCTCTATCCTTAGCCCCCTACTTTTTAACTTATATGTAAGACCCCTGGCGGATATTGCAGAGAAATCTGGGCTGACCCTCTTCTCCTATGCGGATGATTCGCAAATTATTTTTTCTCTATCTATGAAGAGTACGACAGGGATTTCTCCCCTTCAGCTGGGGTTGAGGAATATTGCATCATGGATGCAATCTAATTACCTCAAACTGAATGGAGGAAAAACCGAGGTTCTTATATTTGGGAAAAATAGGGAACTTTGGGGTCCTCAACATTGGCCCTGCGAGATGGGTGCTCTTCCTATACCGGTCCGCCAAGCTCGAAATTTGGGTATAATTATGGATGATACACTAAGTATGCACAACCAAGTCGTTAAAGTAGCTGCTACCTGCTTCACTATCCTGAAGTGGCTAAAAAAAGTTATCTGGATGCTACCAGAACCCACTCAGAAGACTGTTGTTCATGCCTTGATTACTTCAAGACTTGATTACGGCAATGTTCTGTACTTGGGATCTAACAAAGAGGTGACACGCAGGCTGCAACTGGTTCAAAACTCTGCAGCTAGGCTTCTATGCCGGATCCCCAGAACTTCCTCTGTTTCCGGCCATCTTCGTGATTTGCACTGGCTCAGGGTGGAGAACCGAGTTAAGTTCAAAGCCCTGAGCTACATGTTTAAAATCAAAAGTGGAACGGCCCCCAATTACCTTCAATCACTGGTTCATCCCTATGTCCCTCTTCGTGACCTTCGCTCATCTACGCAGGGGAGGTTTTTTGTCCCAAAAATCAAACTAGCGAGGATGGGCGGTAGGTCTTTCTCATATCTTGGCCCCTCACTCTGGAATGCTATGCCCTTAGCTCTTCGTACCGAAACCAATTACATCCAATTCCGTAAATCCTTGAAGACATGGCTTTTTAATCATTAGCCTGCTGCCTTTGCTTTGTCATCAGCCTCTGATTCTGCGTTTGCGCCGGGAAACCCTTTTTGGGTAGCTGTTGCGCATTATAAGTTCAATTAATAAATAAAAATAAAAAATAAATATTGGGATACCTGCTCGCGATAGACCAGGGCAAAGTCAAAGTTTCAGGCCGACCGCGATGGAGCCCTGGGTGGCTACAGCTTGCGGCAGGTCCCGGTCTCAGTTTCTACCTTCACACTTAGAAACTTTTCTGGAGCTTTTTCTCGCGAGGTCCCTCGAAGCTCCCAGCCAGTCCGGATCCGATGAGGGTTTGCCGGCTTGCCTTTTGACGAACTCCCGGTCAACTTCCCTGGAGCGGACTTAGAAACATTTTCGTTAGTGCTTCAGCGGGGCAACCCAAGAGCCCAGGCCGACACGCGATGGAAGACAGGCGGCTTGGCTCTCGTGGTTGCTCCCGTTCGACTTTTCTACGAGCGGACTTAGAAACTTTTCTGGAGCTTTTTCTCGCGGGGTCTCTCGATGCTCCTCATGTAGCCGGATCCGGTGAAGGGTTCGCCGGCTTCAGATTTCTTCTACTCCCGGTCAAACTCTGGAAGTCGGACCGACTGAGCTTTTAGCTGGACGAACCTGGATGGCTTGGCCGACTCGAGGTTGAAGGCAGGCGGCTTGGCTGACCAGGTTGAGTCGGTCCCTCTATGGAGCTTTTTTCCAAAGTTCTCCAAACTTCTTGAACCTCTTCCTGAAGTTCCTCAAAGGGTCCCAAAGTGTCTCAAACTCACTCCAAGGGTCTGAAAGCTCCAAGATGGTCCTTGAAAGTTGAGGACTTCAGTTCCCACAATGCACTGGGACGTCACCCTTACAAATCCACTGGTAGTTCCCCAAGGTGCAGATTTAGTTGGTGATGTTCCAGATGAGCTCTTTTAACCTGTGGCTTTCAGGGAGTCCACTCTTTAGTTCTTTTTCAGCAAAATAATCCACAGGGCTGTAGTGTCAGATGGTGCAGTTTTCAGAGGTCAGGCCTTAGAAATCTTTGCACAGCAAAATCTTCTCAGCTTGGCAATGTCTTGCTTCAGTAAGTTTCCAGCAGCAGATCTGGAGGGCTCTGCCCCTCTCAGATACTTATTCAAAATTCTCTGGGTCAAGCAGCAGGTCACTCCCGACCAATGGGAGCAGGGTAACTCCTCATAGTTGAGACCACATCCTGTAGAGTGTGGCATTATTTTGTCCCAGAATGCATCAAATCTTCCAAATCCAGAATGGCAGAATTTCCAGCAAGGAGGCAAGAGCTGGCTAAACACACCCCTAGGATGGCTAATTTACTTAGACTCTCCCTCCTGCATCTGCTCATACCTTCCTTAATCCCCCCATCTGCCTGAGGGATAAAGTTCAGAGTTGTAAACTGACACTGGGTTCTGCTTTTCCCTTTGAAGCCCATGGTTTACGACCCCTCCCCTGGCCTGGCATTCCTGTGGACCAGCACACTGCCCTCCCAGCCCAGCTGCATAACCCCAGGAGCTCTTTATCACCTCTCCAGGCAGGCTGGCTAATCCACTTAACTCTGACCAATCAGGGCAGACCACTGGAAGGCTGAATCTGGATTTACAAACAAGAAAGTCTTATAACTTCTTGTATGTACACTTTAGGAGAAATTCAACACTATGATATTGTTGGATTTAGCATTACTATTCTGAGAAGTCTTTGAACGGTAGCTCTATCTCCTTCCTATCAGGAGTTATTATTTAATAACTTCCTGCAATGTTAACCTATGTAACTGGGGATTTGCAATGGGAAAAATGACTTGGGCCATTTTTCCAGCACCAGGACTTACAAAAACACATTTTATAAGTACTTGCCTTATATCTACAGGAACCCTACCCCATGTGCAACTAGGGGAGACTTTAGGGGTTCTGAATATGCAAAAATATTGCAGATCCTCACTTCACACTGCTCCTGGCATCAAAGTCGAATTTGGGCAGCACTTTACCACAATGTGGGATTGAAATGTGAAATTTCACTTTACCCACGCATATAAAAACTCATTTTTATAAGGGTGTACCTTATAAATATCTGACCCCCACCCCTGGGATACCTAGGGAGACCCTGGGGGTCCCTAATATGCCAAAACATTGTAGGTTATCCATTTTTAAGTGCCCCTACCACCAAAGTCGAGTTTGGGCACAATTTACTTTTTAAAAGCAGTCCTGGCACCCAGTGCTGCTTTTAAACTGACCTCAGGCTTCAGCAGTGCACACATGCAAGTGCAGAAAAAGGCTGCTGGCCTCTAAACTGCCCTGCCCCAGGGTACTGGGGACTTCTAGGTAGTTTCATTCCCCTGCCCTATTATATACTAGGGGCTTATGGGGTAGGTCATGCCAATTACAGGGGTACCCCACCATACCATAATGTACCCTAGTGTATGTTAGGTGTTTTAACTGTATAATAATGTGTTCCTTTCAGCTTGGCACTGGCCCTGGGCCTGGTTAGGCAGAGCCCAGGGTCAGTCAGAGTCAGTTACCACCAGTACCAGTCAGCAAAACGTTGGGGGTGCCCAGGGCACAGGATGACTTTGCAACACCACATCATTTTCTCTTTTAGCTTTCTACGCCTCGCCTCAATGTCGTCTCCACAATATTTTGCATATTTCAAAATTTCATCAACTGTCTTGCTTCGCCAGCACAACATGTGCTGCTGAATAGTCTGACTAAACTCCGGTTTCAAACCATAAACAAACCGATACACAAAATGTCCCATATCCTTATCACCAATGTACTCAAAGCCACTATACTGCTTAAACACCTGTAGCAACCGTTCATAATATGCATGTACTGACTCATTTGGCTCTTGAGTTGTCCTATCTATCTTTACCCAATCTGTTTCTTTAGGAGTAATTTTCCCTTTCAGGAAAGTAATTACTTGATGATATTTCTTCATCACCTCCTCTGAGGGTGCTCCTATCTTCGAGTCTCTGGCATACTCTTCACTTGGCCAATCAATTGTGATCTTACACTCTGTCCATAAATCGGCAGGTACTACAATGTCAAATAAACCATCCAAATCTTTCAATAAAACCTTTGAAACCTTTACAAATCTTTCCACTTGTTTATACCATTCAACTGGTTTCTCTCTCAATCTGGGGAAATTATTCGTAAATGACAAAATATCCTGTCTACTCCAAGGGACATGAACATATCCACCACCAGGAACTTCTCTCATTGGGCAGATTTTCTCAACCTTATCTGGTTCTCTCACTGGGAATGCAGCCGATGCTTCTCTTGCTTGCACCTCTTCTTTCTTTCTTATCCATCTAATTCTCCATTTGTCAATGTCTCCCCATTTCCTCAAAATATTCATCAACTCTTTTATCTGTAGTCTCTTACCAGACGCATTAACACTTTCTAAATCGTTGTCAGTAAAATCCACTCAATATGGTTTCTGTAATAATTTCGATTTCCCTATATCTATTCCAATCTCTGAAGCAACTTCTGTTAGTCTCTCATGAAATACTCTTGCTCTTCTGGTTATACTCTTACATAAAAATAACAACTCATCATTATAAACGCTCAGTCTTTCTATGCTCACATTTCCAGTTATCATTTCTCCCAACTCTACTTTCAATCTACTGATATCTAGAATCTTTGGTTGTGGGTTCCGATTGTCTATTTCCTGTGCCCATCTCTCTAAATCTTCAGGAGTAACTGCTGTTGAACCTCCAGTTCCTATAGGAACCAAAGATCTCTTTTCTCTCAAATTTGGTGGTATTATTCTCTTCGGAGTTTCATTTAATTGTTCTACATTTGGGAGATCCATTAATGAAATAACTGATTCACTGACCTGATCATCCGTAATTATTACTTCTTTTCTGGGACTGTTTAACGGAATTGTCACAGTTTGTGGTTTCTGGCAAGTCTTTTTATCTCCATATAATAGGATTACAGGACCAATGGTCACTGGTACTGTCAAAGCTTCAGCATTTAAATTTAATTTACTTACTTTGTGAACAAGTTCTTCTCTTGTTTTATACAAAACATCTCTCTCATTATCCTGCAACACCCTATTAAATGACGTATCATGTAAAATTTGTGGGGTCAAAGGCATTCCTATCACTGGTGCACTTGGGGTAACCTTACTAGAGGCTTCTTGATACGGTGGAGGGTTTTTAATCAAAATATCCTCTAGTAGCTCATCATCTGATTCACCATACCCTGTTGTATTCATGTGTTTCGTTTTCTCTTTACACTTTCCTCCTAACTGTTCTTCAGCCACTGGATATAAACCCTCGGTCACTACAGCTCTTCTACAACGCTTCATTTGATCTCCACTTTACTCAAATGGATATCTAGGCAAAAATCCTCTAAATCTCCGACCACTCCTGAATTTTTCACGATCAAATGCCTCAATTTCCCATTCTTCCAAAGCTTCATACTGTGTCATTCTAGGATTTGGTTCTAGCATATTCATTCGATCTCTCAAATTCTGAAGTATCTTTAAATTGAAAGTACCATGCTCCGGAAAAGCCAAAACTCCATCACCTTTAGTATACTCTACCCAATTATCCAACCATACACACGTGTGATATCCTTTTTCCATCATCATAAAGGAAGCTGGTGTTTTGGGTGGCGGAATAGGAATTCCCTCTCTAGTCATTACAGGCTTGTCTTTCTTAAAGAAATTTTGAATTTTCTTCATTAACGTCATTTTCTTTGGTCTTCTGAACATTTCAGATGTCCGATATATGAAAGAGTCTTGCGTATATCTTCTAGCTCTATTACCTACGTCGTGTCCTATGTCAGCACGACTCACACCCGCAGTCAAATCAGAACTCAACATACAACTCTTTTTCGACCAATCCTAACGCGGTTTCTATCAACCAATCAGACTCAGGCTCACGCTCGTAGTCTGACCAATGCTTGCGCGGCCTTTTGTGACGTCAGTATTGCTCCTTACTACTGACCCCTCCTTTACAATCTGCTTCTTGTCACACGCCCGCTGTTTCAACCAATCCCAGCGCGGCTCTCTATGACGTCAGTACAACTCCGGCGACTGACCCTCCCTTCACAAGGTAATACGAAAACGTATTTCTTAATACTTTTCATTAAGTTCTTTGTTAATAACAACATAAAAACATTCGCTACTCTGTCTGTTCCACTAAACAAAGGATAGATTTCAACTTATTCTTGAGTTTCAGCTACTGCGAGTAAAACCCCTGTTTACTCTTCATTCAAGCTCAGGAGAACCCGTTACTTCTCCAGTGTCACCCGTATTGGGAAATGAGACCAAAGTTTCACCAGCGAACCCCTTTTGCTATCATTCGCACTCTACTTTTATACGAAATATTCCCTAGTTTAACACTGCCAGCCCTGCGTAGCTTCTCAGTGTTATTCCAACAGACGAGTAACCTCACTGCAGTATGGCTTCTGTCACCCCTTCTATTCATTTCCCGGGATTCTGGACAACATAAAACAAGACGCTAACTCTTTTGTTAAAACATAAATCAATAATCAATAATCTATACTTATCACCAAACTAGTCAATAATAACCATAACTCTGCTACCAGAAAACTGATCCAGCGGTATACTAACAACAGATACTTCGCTACCATATACTCACCTGGGCCCATAAATACACACAATCGAGTAGACCGCTGGGGTTTAGTTTATAATTTCATATTTCTCAAGATTAGTTATTTAATATTCCTAACTAACCTTTCACTGATCAAAAGTTCTTTCCTCTGGTCGATGGACCATTAGTTGAACTAATTGATGGTGATAATGAACATAACCCATAACTATTCTTTAATTCAAAGTAAATGATCACAGACTCTGGAAGTTTTAAAATCTTTATCTAAATTAAATGCATGTGAACCGTCTCAAAATTACAGTGCATTCACCATCATTTTAGAAGAGAAAAATTCAATTGATTAAACATCAAGCATATATTTCGGACTCATACAATGACAAATGCACAGAAACGGAGAGGACAGAGAGAAAAGAACATCTACAAATTAACATGAAATTATAATTACCAAGGATGGTGTGAAGACCAACCCCCTGGCCAAAGGGCTGGTAAGGGTCCCCGGGATAGATCAGGAGACAAAGACTTCAGGACAGGATAGTTGACCTCTCTAAATACCGACGATTGCGTCGCACCCTCTCTGACACTCTCTTCCTCCTTGAGATTCTTCCGCGATCTTCTTATCTAACCCAATTAAATTAGGATAGAAGGTTCTGCATTCGGCTTCTTCATCAGCATCTCACAGCATCTCTCCCAGCATCAGCACCTCCCACAGCACCGACAGCATCCCGAGCTCTCGACTCTCTCTAACTAACTAAAGCTACCTCAATTATACCTTTCATTCATCATGTACCACCCACTAAAGTTTCAATATCGTAAAAATACGAAATCTAATTGGTCAGGCAAGGGAGATGATCATCACACCATGCTTGCATATTACTTTATTCTGTTAAATCATTGTTCGCAAAACCATCCCCATAAATTTTATTCATTTCTTTAATTCCCATACATGTCCAAACTTTATTTGCAACAATTTATTAAAAAGCATGAATAAGAATCTTCTTTGTTGAACTCTTCACCCTCCGTTCTCAGGGCACATCATTCTCGTCCTTGGCTTGTATTCAAAACTTCTGTCATCCTTCCGGGTTAACTTTCTTTGGACATGCGCAGATTCTGAATTACTCAGCTCAATTCGGCTATATGTGAAAGGCCCAAATGCGCACTAATAATAAAGTCAAAAAGACAAATATTAATTTCACAAATAGATGGTCACACTGTATACCTCCCACCTCTACTCTAATCCCCTTTACTTATTAATACTTTCCCCGCATTAGCATTAGTAAAATAGCTTGTTTTCATTTCGGCTAAGCAGATGCCATGCACGTGAGTCTTCAAGACTCCATTTTAATGCCTTCTGCACATGCGCTAGAATTTCCCTCCAAGCATTACTTTCATCATACTGCGTAGATGCAGTGGAGAAGTGTGGTGCAGCGGCCAGGGCAGCTGACTTCGAAGCACAGGGCTCACACAGTTCGATCTCCGGCGGCAGCTCAGCTCAGCACCATGTGACTCTGGGCAATAGCTCACTTAATTTCCACAACGGCCCCCAGCGCCTTGAGACCCGTAAGGGTGAGTAGTTCGCGCTTTACAAATACGGATTTACATTTTTTTTACAGTTGACACATGCGCACAACAGTTTCCCCGTTTAAAGCGGTATTAGTCCGTTTTCATTGTTATCCGCATTAATACACACATAAGCAAGCTTCACTAACCCACGTGTTTCTGTGGTGCGTGTTATTATTTACGAGACATGGTTAGTAATTCGTTAATAAGTTAAACGAGAGGATTGCCTCCGAGCAAGTCTCTTTCTTACGAGACCTTGCTCCATCAACAGCACCCTGCATGCATTAACAGACATCATCTTACTAGGGTTGGGTGCTGGCAGACTTCGCCATGTGGTGGTTGGCAGAATTTTTGCCAAACTCTGTGCTCCAAGCAGGGTCCCCTGGGGATCTCTTCCCATTTACGAATGGGTTATCACCAACTCTAAGTTAGTGGTAAAATGCAAATGTTTTGTGACCACATTTCGGTTGCAAAACATTCTTACATACCACTGCGAGTCGCTATTAGGAAGGCACACAATTAACACGCCCCTTCCTAATACCTAATCGCGAACCCATTGTGCGATTCGATACTAGGTTACCAAATTGCAAAATGGGCCTTTGTACATAGAAAAATGCTTTTTTTCTGGTCGCAAACGGCCTGATTCGCATGTCATTTGCAACATGAACAAAGCTACGTACATGTGGACCTTAGTTTCCACATTGGCTGAAGGGCTAGTAATCTTCCTAATGCATTGGGCCAGTATTCCAAGATCCATAGTGCTTTGCCAGCAAATATGAGAAACTCCGTTTTGCTACCACTTAGTTTCAAGTTGGTGCTTTTCATATATTCATTGACTGCAGAGAATCAAGATCTTACAGAAATAGGAGCAGCTGGACTAGTCACATGACACAAAGAAACATTTGTTCCTTAGCTGTGCATGTAATAAAGTGCAGTCCAATCCTTCTGATAAGTTGGGCCAAGGGAGTAACAAATGGTAAACAAGAGTTGACAGAGCCAATAGGTTTGACCCTGTCACTCGAGTTCTGAGAAAACAATATAAAATGCCTGATGCAGTGTAAAGTAAAAAAAAAAGGATTGTCCTATGTTTACAAGGCATCGTTTAGATAAAGAACTGAATTGTGATGATGTGGTATGTAATAAAAAGAACCCTCATGCATTTCAACGGAGGAGGAAGGATATACACAAACAGCCAGTGGAAAGAAGATGAGACTAAAATATTCCAGAGGGATAATCCGAGATGTGATTGACAATGTCTTAAGCCAAATGGTGAAGATTCCTGAGCCAAAGAAGCCAGTAGCTGAAGGAGGCTAAACCAAGGCCCTTATAGTATGCACTTATTACATTTGCCATGAATGATGCAAGCGCCATTACATTAATCCTAAAAGGGCAAGCCAAGACATTTGTCAGAGCACCAAACATGTCTGCTACTAATATCATGATGTATTTCCTATTTGCATTCTAATGGTAGCCAAGTAATAGCTCGCTGCATTCAGAAAGGTTTCACAGTTAGGAAGTCACTGTAACTTCCAATTCAATTCTCTTTTTTTATTTTCCCATGCCTGGTTCAAACATTCACAAATAAATTGTATATTTCTGATCAGCAAGGCAAACACAACAATCCAAACACATTTGAAGATAGCTAGAGCACTTTCTAAAATATAAGCAAAACTGGGAATTTATTTTTTAACAAGAAACAGATAAAACAAATCTGAACTAGCTAGACCCAATTCTGTTAGTGTTACAGAAACTGGCATCCTATGTGTGCTGTTCTGTATGTGGCCTCAAAACATTATTAATTTTAAATACTCGTGTGTATAATATATGTAATTATAGTGTGTACTGGGGATGTTTTTCACCAAGAGGGGTCTGAGTGAATTGAACTAAATGAGAGCGAAGCTCGCGTTATCTGCAATGTCACTTAGAACCCTAAAGGATGCTTGCGGAAAACTAACAACAAAACTATAGAGATGCACCTCTCCTCATCCCACTAATCATTATCAAAATAATAAATAAATAATAATAATTCCAGATTTGTAAAGAACGAATTTATCATCCTTAAAGGGCGGGGACCGTTGGGGAGATTAGGTGAGGTATTGCCCAGAGTCGCATGATGCTAAGCTCAGCTGCCGCCGGCGATGGAACCTTGGGCCCCGCGCTCCGGAGTCAGCCACTCTGGCCGCTGCGCCACACCTCTCCCTCCAATAGGGAGTGCAAAGGTTTTTCTTCCACCTGTGAGGATTTAAGACGTTCAGAATTTTTGCTCTTTGAGCTGATTTGTGAAGTTGTATGGTTTAACGTCGCCTTCACCTATGGAAACTTTTTTTTCACATGGCGAAAAAAATGGCACCATGTAGAGAAATAATTTTCAATCAAATACAGCCCAGCTTGAAAATATATGCAAGTTTTACCTTTTCCAGGGTTATTAATAAGCAGAATGGCATTCCACAGGAAAATACCATAAGCTATTTTCTGACAAATATATCATATAAAAAAGTATTATATTAATCCTGTTAAAAATAATTTTCGCATGAGCTGTTAGCTCAGATAGCAAAATATCATTAAGTGTGTTTTTCATGTAGCAAAGCAAAAAAAGTTGTAACCTTTGCGAAGAATTCATTAGAACTCCCCGAAATTGGGAAAAACGCGCAACTCCGGGCAGCTCTTGATAGAGCGAAATGTTCTTGTGAATTGTAGGGGTGCATCATAATCATTGATAGGCCGCACCCACTTGTTTTCAGACATATATTCGTATATTCAGTTTCATATTCATGTATGTTTAGTAAAGAATGAATAGTTTGCTGAGACAAAGCGAATCAGCAGTATAATGATGTTAGGATAATGATGTGATGTAATGCTTATAGAATTGTGTGAAAATAATGCATAGAGGAATTAGTTCGTGTGTGTAATGTAATTGCAGTAGTTTAAACGTGCACCATATTAAAGTTGCACATGAAATTCATTGTTTGCATATGAATCGTAATGAAAATGCTTATAGGGAAAAGTAAGATGTGTGATTAAAAGTTATATGTAAAGGCCTGACTATATATATATGCTTAGGGAAGGCCTGGTATATTCTTATGTTAGCTTATATTGTAGGCCGAGAAAAGTTTCTCTTGGTAAGGCTCTCTGGGCACAAACGGTAGATTTAATTTGCACAGTAGAAGGTTTCTGTTGAAAGTATCTTTTGTTGCAGGTGCAAGGACACATGTCTCGTTAGCAAGACTAACTCTTTGTTTTCGAAAGCTAGAGAGAGGGGAGGCATGGTACGGGGAGTGAAATGGAATGTAGGGATGATACTTTCGGCGGAGAAGGTGCCTGGGACTCAAGGTCATCGCAACCGTCCAGGATGAAGTAACCGTTTCGATGGAAAAGCACAAGAAAGAAGACCTGGCCAAGGAGGCGTGACAAAGGCGTGTACAATTGTATTGTGGTTTTGTATTAGGGATAGTGCCCTGAGGGAGGAGGCCAGAGAAGAGGTAGGGGAGACCTGAGAGAAGGACAGAGCTGAGCTTAGGTACTATGTGATTGCACTTCTTAGGAAGTCTTCACAGCTGACACTTTTATTCACTCTTGCCTGGGAAAATCGTTATGCAGGGATGTCACTTAGCGTTAGTGTAGGGACAGCAATTGATTTTAAGCTTGTTTAGGCCAATGAAGAGTAACTTAGAAATAGGAGCAATCATAGTCTGGTTGATCCTTCTAGAACTTTCTATTCTCCTTATCCTGAGTCGGATGAGATTTCTGCGTAGATTATTATTTGTATTAGTGCCCATCTATTTCTTTAACCTCGTGTTGAGGTGCTTGCACGTTCAGTTATTTTTGGCGATAATAAATTCTCAAACTTGAATTCGGAGTCAGTGGTCCTTTCATTCAAAATGAATGCTGATATATAACCAGATGAGATTCTCTCCTTTACACTATTCAACAGGTAAAAAGATCTTGGCGACCAGAAGGTTCTTATAGATAATTAGATAAGAATCGGCGTTATCAGTTGGTAGCAGAGTAGGATGGTTACCTTTGATGGTAAGGGGAGATCTAGAGCAAGATAGGAGATTAAGTTGCCCCATAGAGCCCGAGTGACGCAGATCCAGAGGACCGTGGGAGAAGGATGTCGGAGGTCGTGGAAAACTGACGGAGAGTGACGGTGCGGCGGAAGTAGCAGTTCGTAGTAGAGTGAGTATGAAAAGAGTGATGTTTGGTAGATTGCGGTGTTTTATTGTTGTGTGATGTCTTGCGGAGTTGGAACGAGAGTTGTGTGATTGAGAAACGGACCGTGAGCGCGCGCGGGACCGGGAGATTTATTGTGGTGTAGAATACACCCAGAGTTGAGAACGTTGACCAGAGTTGTGGGGGTCACGAGACGTCATTGACAGACCCACTGAAGATAGGGAACACATGAGTGAGTGCGTGAATAACCAACGCAGGTCGTAGGTTATTGTGTGCAGAACATCGAGTGATTGAATCCTATCGAGTGTGCTAAAGGCGATTGTCCGGTCGTTTCGCGGACAGACGATTGCCAGATTGAGGTCAACAAGCTCAAGAGGCTGATCGGTCATTGGTAAGACTGACGGTCAGAGAGGTAATTGTTCGGTAGGACGGACATTATTTCAGAGTATGATTGGGACAGATGCGAGTGAGAACAAGTGAATTAGAAAGGAGGGGAACTGCTGCGAGCGGAGGAAAAGTGACGTCAGACAAGTGCCGCGCTGCGATAGGCCGGTTGGTGTGAGCCGCGCTGGTATTGGTGGATTGAAATCAGGAAGTAAAAGCGGACATTTTGAGTGTAAACAAAAAGTTGATTCATCATGAAATGTTTTAAAGCTTTACGGGAACTTTGTAGAGGTGATAGACATGTGGTTGTTCGGGAGGGAGAGGAAGCTCCTCCCGAGGATACACCAGCACATTATATGGCAAAGAATGTAGGATTGCATACTATAATTTGGCTTGAGAATTGGCATAAAATGACAGAAGCAGAAGGAGAATTGTCGTTCCCTCGATATGGTACTTTCAGGTTAGAGGTGCTGTACCAGCTAAAAAGTGTAATGGCTTCATTACGACCACTACCTAGACCAACACAGTTTGAGGCACTACATGCGTGGATAAGAGCAGCGTATGATAGGAAGAAGGACAGATGTCAAGAAAGGGTGAAGAAATCGGTCAGGGCATTTCAAGATGCAAGGTGGGATGCATTGGAGAAAAGGTGGAGAGTGGAAACGATCGAAGGAGATAAGTTATACCCATTGTTAGTACAAAATGGGAAAATAATAAGAATCGATGAGGACGACAGTGATCTAGATGACAGCTTGTTGGATAGGATGTTGGCAGAGAGGCCACCACCATTTAATCCAGATTCAGAAGAGGGAAAGACGACCCCAGCAGTGGCAATAGTTGATGAGAGCCAGAACCAGACTAGCATGAGAGTAGTGGGAAGGATTTCCACAGGAACGGAGGGGGCAACGGCGTCTATGATAACACAGCCTCCTGCGGGGAGCACAAGATTACCGGACTCCTTGACAGTACCGGTTACCATTGGCCCTATAGTACCGGTATACGACCCAGACCGAGTGAGAGAAGGGAGTTCCGTACCGATGAGAAGGGAGGAAGGAAACAGTGAGAGTGGGAATGGGTTTGGAGTGAGGGTGGTTCATTTCCCAAGACCAATGGAGACAAGTACGCCGTTACCGGCTACTGCGGACTCTTCCTTCAGGAGAGAAGAGGAAAGACCAGAAAGACCGAGGTCTTTGCGGGAATCTAAGTCAGCTTTGAGGGAGTGGACACCAACAGTAACGAACCAAGAGGATAGGATGCAAGGGGATAGGGCACAGAACGTCTCGGAAGACAGACCAAGTTCCAGGAATATGACGGAAGGGAATAGGTCACAAGGACAGAATAGTGACTGTAATGAGCGAGATGGCTCGGGTTGTCGAGAAGTACTGAGGAGTGCAGTACAGGCAAGGTTGCTAGACGTAGTGAGGTTGAAAGCAGAGGTAGACGAAATGATCAGTGGGGGTCTGCCTTTGGAAAGGATAGAAATTTATGGATCAGATGAGCTGCTGTTTGTAGCAAAAGATGTGACTCGAAAAGCTAGAATGGCACATGATAGATTGAAGGAATTGGCTAAAAGATATGAAGTGGACCTGAACAAAACTAAAGCGTTACAGGGACCACATAGATTACAGTACAGTGATCAGGAGCTGGAGGAGAAAAGAATAACAGGATTAAGAACACACACCAGAGACCTGATTATAGGAATGAGAATATGGATTTTGTTGGACAAATGGGAAGAAAGGTGGTCCAAAAAGAAACCAGTAAAGAGAGCAGAAGGGAAACGCCGCCGCCAGGAGAGGGGCGACGGGTGTTGGAAATTTTCCTTTACGAGAAGTACAGAATGGAGGGTACGTGAAGGTGCCGTGGAATAGAGGTGATTTGGCTGCATTTACAAATGATTTTCCTCGGCTGAGGGAAAAACCGGTGGAGTGGTACAAACAGGTTGAGCGGTTTGTGAAAATTTCAAAAGTATTGTGGATTGATTTGAACACTTTGTTTGACATAGTGGTACCGGGAGATTTGTGGACAGCTTGTAAAGTCGCTATTGAGTGGCCGACTTCGGAACCGGATAGAGAGGCGGTTACAAACGGTCCATCACCACTAGTCATGAAAAAGTATGAGCAGGTGATTACATGGTTGAAATTGAAGATTTCACCTCAGGATATAGATTGGGTTAAGATAGATCGGACTGTACAGGAACCCAAGGAAACGGTGCATGAATATTATGAAAGACTTTTGCAAGCTTTTAAACAGTATAGTGGGTTGGATATCTTGGACCCCAAGGATATGGGACAGTTTGTCTCAAAGTTTGTACTGGGTCTGAGAGTGGAAATCAGCCTCATGATACAGCACCATTTGATCTGCTGGCAGAACAAGCCACTAGATGAAATATTGCGGTATGCGAGATACTGTAGTGATGAGGTGGAATCGAAACATCGAAAGCTAAAAGACAAATTGATGCTTGTCCAGATGCAGACAGCACAGAGTCAGCCTAGTGGAGGGACCTTAGGAAGAAAGCAAGGAAATTTCCAGGGAAACCAGAATGGGCAGGTACAGGGAAAGGGAAAACCAGTAGACCCCAAGACAGGAGTGGACGTGGCCACATTGAAGAAGACCACTGCGTGTCATCTTTGTCGCCAGGTCGGACATTGGAAACGCGAGTGTCCTTTGAACCCGGCTAATCAGTTGCAGGAAGAGGAAGAGGGGGCTCAGGCACCCGCGCAAGAGGTAGTTAACACAATAACGAGGCCTAGAACGATGAAAGGGGGGGTTTACAATTCTCACGCCCAGGTTCCCCAAGCTCCAAGGATTTCACAAGGAACACGAACGTACCAACAGATGCCCCTGTTCGAAGGTTACGATGAGGATAGCTTAGACCCTTTATCCTGACGGTGCCTGAGGGGGAGGAAGACTGCACACTTGGAGCGGTCTTGGAGGTAGACCAGAGAGGACCTTTTGTGGAGGCAGAGATTGAGGGCAATCCTGCAACACTTTTGGTTGATACTGGTGCTACCCGGTCTACTGTAAGATCAGCAGTAGTCCCTAACCTACCCCTCTCGGGACAATCAATCCAGGTTGTTGGAGTAGCGAACAAGAAAATAAGCAGCCCATTGACAGAACCGATCTTAGTAAAGATAGGTACTTTCCAAACTAGACATCAGTTTGTAGTGTGTGATACGAGTCCAGTTTGTCTTTTGGGAAGAGATCTGTTGTGCAAGTTGAACTGCACGATTTATTGTTCGCCCAATGGAGTAGAGGTCCAGACGAGAGATGACGATGCTGACTTTAAGATTACCAATCAGCATTTATGTATAGATCTGTACCCAATGGTGACTGTGGAAGAACTTCCACATGATCTGAGAGACGCAGTGTCGCCTGTGGTGTGGGATTTCGCAGGCGATGAAATAGGTCTAATCAGAGGGGTTGAACCAGTGAGGATAGAGGTGAAACAGAATGTTGATTTCCCCAGGACACCTCAATACAACCTGTCGCCAGAAACGATTGCAGGGATAAGACCTGTGATCAAGACCTTTATTGAGAAAGGCATTCTGAAAGAGATTAGAGGTAGCCCCTGTAATTCACCCATTATGGGACTACAGAAACCGAGCGGGAAGTACAGGATCGTGCAAGACCTGCGAAAGGTCAACACGATAGTTGTCCCTTGTTGTCCAGTGGTACCGAATCCTTCAGTAATACTGTTCCAGATCCCATGTGAAGCCGAGTGGTTTACGGTTATCGATTTGTGTCAAGCCTTCTTTTCGATACCGCTCCACGAGGAAAGCCAATTTCTTTTTGCGTTCAGGCTAGAAAATCGCGTGTTAACATGGTGTCGTATCCCTCAAGGGTATACGGAAAGTCCATCGATCTTTAACCAGATCCTGAAGAAGAACCTTGAGAGTCTTGTGTTGCCGCAGAACTCAGTTCTCGTGCAGTACATAGATGACTTGCTCATTGCCTCAGAAACAGAAGATGCTTGCAGAATTGACACAGTAGCCTTGTTGAACCACTTAGCAGAGAACGGACATAAGGTGTCCCCGAACAAGCTGCAGTACTGTCTGAATGAGGTACAGTACTTGGGACACAGATTGGAGAAAGGCAAGAGGAAGGTGTCACCAGATCGAATTGAGGCAATAATGAGCATGGCAGTACCCACTACACAGAGAGAAGTTAGGATGTTTCTGGGAATGGTTGGCTATTGTCGACAGTGGATTCCTAGTTTCTCCTTGAGAGCAAAGCCTTTGCAGAGGCTTACGCACAAGGATGTGAGTGATCCGGTACCATGGGACGAGGAGTGCTTGGTGTCATTCCTGAAACTGAGAGAGGATTTGTGCAGGGCTCCGGCACTGGGGATGCCTGATTACAACAAGGCCTTTTCATTGTTTTGTTACGAGAGGGAAGGATGTGCATTAGCAGTGTTAGCTCAGAACCATGGAGGTGTCCGTAGACCAGTTGCCTATTTTTCAGCTACTTTAGATCCAGTAGCTTCTGCGTTGCCCGGATGTCTAAGATCCGTTGCTGCAACAGGTGTCAGCATTGAAAGATGTGAAAGCATTGTAATGGGACATCCATTGACTGTACATGTGCCACATTCGGTTGAGTTATTGATGACCAGGACCAAGACCCAGCACCTAACGAACAATAGGTTAACGAGGTACGAGCAGGTCATACTTGCCGCAGAGAATGTGACTCTGAAAAGGTGCTCCGTCTTGAACCCTGCGACATTAATGCCTATACCGAACACAGATGATGAAGATTGTGAGGACCATGATTGTCTCGATGTGACCGAACTTTGCACCAAACCGAGACCTGACATTGTCGATGAACCACTGACTGACCCAGATGAAATTTTCTTTGTCGATGGTTCATGCTTAAGAGACAGTGTGGGGCAATTGAAAGCAGCATTTGCTGTATGTACCATTTCAGGAGTGGTTGAGGCTGCTTGCCTAGAAGGAGTACGCTCCGCGCAGGTAGCTGAAATCATTGCCTTGACCCGTGCCTGTTTGGCCGCTGATCGAATTCGAATCACGATTTACACAGACAGCCAATATGGCTTTGGCGTGGTGCATGACTTCGGGCAGTTATGGTCTCAGAGGGGATTTTTGACATCATCTGGCTCACCCATTCGTAATGGAGAATATGTAAGACAATTGTTAGATGCATTACAGCATCCGAAAGAAATTGCTGTGGTAAAATGCTCAGCCCATGGGAAGGGGGAGGACTTTGTATCCTTGGGTAATAACTATGCGGATGAAGTAGCCCGCTTCTGTGCAGAACAAGGATGCATATTCACAGGAAGAGAGATAGAAGAGAGCCAAGAAGGAACCGATCTCAGCATAATGTTGGCCATGGCAGACACTTGGGAAGAGCTTAAGAGATTGCAGGATGACGTTTCAGTCCAGGAGAGAGAGGGATGGATCAAAGCTGGGTGCGAGAGAGGAGATGTGGATGTGTGGGTATCCAACGATGGGAGAGCCGTGTTGCCTGAGGAATTGCTGAGTCCGATGGCAAGACTGATACATGGACAGGCACACCTTGGTAGAGACGCAATGGTGAGAGTGTTTAGACAGACGTGGTATAACCCACGGTTCCGAGCAATGGCTGAGATGGTATGCCAGAGGTGTGTTACGTGTCAACAGATGAATGCTGGAAAGAAAACTGTAGTTACATTGAGTCACATTGGAAGGTCGGGAGGGCCCTTCAATAGGATACAGTTGGACTTCGTGGAGATGCCTAGGTGCAATGGATTGAGGTACATTTTAGTGCTAGTATGTGTATTCTCACGGTGGGTGGAGGCTTACCCCACACGCAGGTGTGACACTCTCACAGTGGCTAAATTACTGTTGAGGGAGCTCATCCCTAGATTCGGGATCCCGACCTCTTTGGAATCAGATAGAGGAGGGCACTTCCATAGCGAAATCATGAAGTTGCTTTGTGCTGCATTGAACATAGACCAGAGACTTCATTGTAGTTACAGACCAGAAGCTTCTGGGATGGTGGAACAAGTTAATGGAACTTTGAAAGCCCGGATGGCAAAAATGTGTTCTTCGACATCCCTGCAATGGCCCGACGCCTTGCCTTTGGTGCTAATGAGCATGCGAAGTGTCCCAGACAGAAAGACCGGGTTGTCCCCCCATGAAATACTAATGGGGAGGGCAATGAGACTGCCAGCAGTACCAGCTACAGCCTTGATAAACATCACTGATGATTTGATTCTTGATTATTGTAAAGGACTCTCTGATGTGGTCCGTTCTGTATCCCAGCAGGTGCAAGCAGCAGTGGTCCCAGCCTCGAGTGATCTATGCCACGACTTGTGTCCCGGTGACTGGGTACTCGTCCGAAAGCACGTGAGGAAGAGTTGCTTGGATGCCCGCTGGCGTGGCCCGTATCAGGTGATACTTATCACGAACACAGCAGTGAAGTGTGGAGGATTGCCGAACTGGGTGCATGCTTCCCATACCCGCAGAGTTTCAGCACCCTTGGAAGAAACAGCTCCTCTCGTAAATGAAAATCCAGCTGATGTGGCAAGGCCACATGGGAGGACAAGTCAAGCTGTAAGGGTCGCTGACACAGCTGGTGGTGCACTAGAGCAAGCTGAAGGGGGTTTCCACAGTTCGAACCCTGACTCAGACACCGAGGACAGAAACGGTGCAGTGGGCGGAGAAGAGTCAGATTCAGCAGAAAGAGGAAGTAGTGCACTGGGTATAGAAGGGGAAGGCAGACGAACGAACAGAAGTGCTGAAAGTTGGCCTGAAAGACAGAGGCGACTGAACCTGAGGTTAGCACCTGAAAGAGACCTTGCTCCAGTGTCTGAAGTATCTGAAACAGAAGCAAGTGACGAAGACCAAGCACAAGACAGTCGGCGAAGGTCAAAGAGAACAAGAGTGCCTTGTCGCAGATACTCTACCCCTGAGTGGACTTACACTGTGTTTGATGCAGGGGGTGGTGAGTACGGGAAGACTGAGGTCAGTGCAAGTGGTCAGTCGGAGCCCGAATGTGGTGGTGAAGGTGGTGCTGCGGATGCCAGGGCTCGAGATAGAAGGAACACTGACACTCACGGTTCCGAATCCCCGCTTCTGAGTGAAGTCCGAAACTTGCTTTTGCATCGACTCGAATTTCCGCCTTTTGGAGTTGAGCCGTTTTCACATGAAGTGCTGATTTTGCGTCTTGAACTTTTGTATCACGTTCTGGTCTTGCTCAATGAGGATCTCATTGTGGATCAGTTATGAACTGTAAATAAAAGTCTAAAAGAAGAAGATAACCTAGGTCCGAGTGGAAGAAGAATAAACTTAGGGACTTTCCACAGAAGAGGAACGAAAACTCAGGGAAGTCTTTTTCTGGACTGTGTAAATAAGTTTGTGATCGGAAAGGGAAAGTCCGGAGATTTCATGGTTGCTCGAGCTGGTTAAGCAAGTCACAAATAAAGGACAGAGACTTTTTCAGAGTTCTTTGCGATAACCAAGACTTTTTGAGAACTTTCGAAACCATGGAGCCGGGAGATCCCAATCGTAGATCAAAGTGGATTGTAGGCATCCTTATAAGTAGTGTAATAATCTCTATAATCATAGTAGTTATAGTCTCATACACTGGTTCGCATGAGCAAGAAGTAGAGGAGGTGACAGGGACACCTACACCTATCACACCTAGTCAGAAGGGAGTAGACAGGGCAGCTGATAGAGCTTTGCTATTAGAAGAAAGTCGTAGATTACATGTAGATTTATCTAAAGGGGATTTTAAGTTGAATGCATATGCTAAGTTGTTGTATGAGTATGTTGACGTGATGGATGCGAAAGATTGTTATGTGTGTATGCAGTTGCCTACTTCAGTGGATGAGGGTATTAGGTATCACCATCTTCCACTGACTTATGGTATTTCATGTAGTCTTTTGCTTAGTTTGTTTTATGAGAGAGATCAGTTTGAGTATTTCTTTTCCAATTTCGACGCAGTGCTTCCTGAAGTCCCAGCTTACAAGCATTTGAATAAGTATGACTATTATAAGACCGAGGACAGACTGAGGAAGTACTTCATACCGAGTTTGGAATTGGATACAGCATTTGCACACAGACACAACCTGACTTGTTTGATGTCGGATGTAGAGAGAAAGTTCGTAGATCAAGTTGAAGATAGGTATAGAAAGCTGACTGAATCCCGAGATTTAGGGCATCACAGGACAGATTGGACAGAGGAAGAACGGTTGCATAAGACCAGGGGAAGCTATGGTCCTATAGCGTTAGATAAGGAGCAGAGGGGTAAGTTGTGTATAAGGCGTTATCAGACTTACTACGAAAAGGTTCCAGTGGGACAAAGTACTTGTGATCACGTTTTCACCATGGCAGATGTGGCAAAAGATTTTCTCCAAGGTCCTGTACAAGTGATACCAACCGTGTATTACGTATGTGGGAAGAATGCTTATGTGAGGTTGCCTGCAAATTGGTATGGAACATGTTATTTGTCAATAATATTTCCAAAGATTTACCATACAGAGGATTTAAATCTTCTAGAGGGTGGAGAGCATTCAAGAACGAGAAGAGCTGCAAGTGCAGGGATCGTAGTGGGGGATATCTTTGGAGCTATGATACCTAGTCTAGGGGTAGTCTTGAATGACGTGAAGATCCGGAGGTTAGCGACTGTGGTGGATGAATTTTCGATGAACACAGCAAAGTCGTTGGTGTTGGTGGAAGGAGAGATGTTGTCGATAAGGGGAATGGTTTTGCAGAATCGCCTTGCTTTGGATGTCCTATTGGCAAAAGAGGGCGGAGTCTGTAAAATGTTGAAGGTTCAAGAGTGCTGCACTTATATACCAGACCGTAGCAAGGATCTGGAGAAATATATAAGTAACATCACTATGATCCACACAAAGATAGCGGATTTGACCGAAGAAGGGGCCTGGGAAAAGGTCGGAAAGGGTTTTGGTCAAGTGGGAGGTTGGTTTGCGAACCTAGGAAAGGGTTTCCTTGGGTACTTCCTGAGACCACTCCTTATTTTGGTGGTTTGTGTGGCTGGCTTGTGGATTGTGATCAAGGCCTACAAGTGGTATCGAGCAGGCCGAGTCAAGAGAGCTTTGAGGGAAAATGACATGAAGTTGGCAAGACTGCAGGACAATCAGTATCAAAGGCTCAAGAGCATGGAGAAATTTAGATCAGGGAAGATGGCAACAAGTTCTGTTTAGGTCGGTTCTTTCTCCAAGGGAGTAGAGTGAAATGTGATGACAGGAGTCATCAAAGGGGGAACTGATAGAGCGAAATGTTCTTGTGAATTGTAGGGGTGCATCATAATCATTGATAGGCCGCACCCACTTGTATTCAGACATATATTCGTATATTCAGTTTCATATTCATGTATGTTTAGTAAAGAATGAATAGTTTGCTGAGACAAAGCGAATCAGCAGTATAATGATGTTAGGATAATGATGTGATGTAATGCTTATAGAATTGTGTGAAAATAATGCATAGAGGAATTAGTTCGTGTGTGTAATGTAATTGCAGTAGTTTAAACGTGCACCATATTAAAGTTGCACATGAAATTCATTGTTTGCATATGAATCGTAATGAAAATGCTTATAGGGAAAAGTAAGATGTGTGATTAAAAGTTATATGTAAAGGCCTGACTATATATATATGCTTAGGGAAGGCCTGGTATATTCTTATGTTAGCTTATATTGTAGGCCGAGAAAAGTTTCTCTTGGTAAGGCTCTCTGGGCACAAACGGTAGATTTAATTTGCACAGTAGAAGGTTTCTGTTGAAAGTATCTTTTGTTGCAGGTGCAAGGACACATGTCTCGTTAGCAAGACTAACTCTTTGTTTTCGAAAGCTAGAGAGAGGGGAGGCATGGTACGGGGAGTGAAATGGAATGTAGGGATGATACTTTCGGCGGAGAAGGTGCCTGGGACTCAAGGTCATCGCAACCGTCCAGGATGAAGTAACCGTTTCGATGGAAAAGCACAAGAAAGAAGACCTGGCCAAGGAGGCGTGACAAAGGCGTGTACAATTGTATTGTGGTTTTGTATTAGGGATAGTGCCCTGAGGGAGGAGGCCAGAGAAGAGGTAGGGGAGACCTGAGAGAAGGACAGAGCTGAGCTTAGGTACTATGTGATTGCACTTCTTAGGAAGTCTTCACAGCTGACACTTTTATTCACTCTTGCCTGGGAAAATCGTTATGCAGGGATGTCACTTAGCGTTAGTGTAGGGACAGCAATTGATTTTAAGCTTGTTTAGGCCAATGAAGAGTAACTTAGAAATAGGAGCAATCATAGTCTGGTTGATCCTTCTAGAACTTTCTATTCTCCTTATCCTGAGTCGGATGAGATTTCTGCGTAGATTATTATTTGTATTAGTGCCCATCTATTTCTTTAACCTCGTGTTGAGGTGCTTGCACGTTCAGTTATTTTTGGCGATAATAAATTCTCAAACTTGAATTCGGAGTCAGTGGTCCTTTCAGACAAAATGAATGCTGATATATAACCAGATGAGATTCTCTCCTTTACACTATTCAACAGGTAAAAAGATCTTGGCGACCAGAAGGTTCTTATAGATAATTAGATAAGAATCGGCGTTATCAGTCTCTCTAACAATCAAATCAACAGACAATACAGCTGCTGCACAAATGCTGATAGACAAATAGGATATATTTCACGAGTAAAGTTATGCATCACATGCAACAGAAAGTATAACATGGACAAGCACCTCACAAAATGACATACAGAATGAGTTTATTCAAGAACAACAGGGCTTAGCAGCACAACTGCAGGGCAGTGCAAATGAGAGGGCAAGGACCGTATTAAACATAGATGGAAAAGTATGAAAATCTTCATCACTGGCGGGGCACAATACAGCATAGATACACGAAAACGCTGAGACTGTCACGAAGGAAATAGGATGGAGCAAGGTAAAATGAGGAATATGGGAGTAGTAGCTCACTAAGGGATTGTGAAATGCTGCAACTGGCAAATGAAGACAATAATTGGTGGAGCCTATTTCAGTGCCTACTGGCACAGTGGAAAGGCGTTAATCACTCCAGCAAATTTTAATTTTCATTCACAGCAGGACAGAGAGCAACACGAATCATAATAAAGACCCAAAGGAAAGTCTGCCAAAAAATGGCCTGTTCATTATTCATGGCCCAACAAAGTATCATGGATGCCCCAAAGGTCCCAAATCACACAAAAGTCATACATTCACTAATATTTTGACTGCATGACTATTTTTGTAACTGGAAATGTATGTGTGTACATTTTTGCATGTGCAAATGTCATCCTGTTGGACCTGGCCCTCTCTGCATGGTCACCCCTAAACATTTTGCCTCTACCCTCCTCTTTTTTTGCAGAATTTGTTTTTGATGGCCTTAGGACTCTGTGCACTTTACACTGCTAACCAGTGCTAAACGGCTTGTGCTCTCTCCTCAAAACATGGTTTGATTGGTTTACACCTGATTGACATATTTAATTTGCTTGTAAGTTCCTTGTAGTGTGTATGCCATTTGCCTGGGCCTGTAAATTAAATGCTACCAGTGGGCCTGCCGCACTTTTCGTACCACCCACATAAGTAGCACCTTAAAGCTTGTCCCAGGTCTGGCATGTCAGCATGAATGCAGTTTTAAACTGCCATGTCAGCTTGGCATTAAAACCCCTTTGCCAGGCCTTAAACCCCCCTTTTATTACATATAAGACACTCCTAAGGTAGGCCCTAGGTCACACATAGGGCAGGGTGCTGTGTAATTAAAAGGTTGGACATGTACTTATATGTTTTACAGGTCCTGGTAGTGAAAAACTCCTAAATTCGTTTTTCACTACTGTGACACATACCCCTTGCATAGGATAACATTGGAGATTCTTTTTAAATTTAATAAGCTGTAATTTCCAATTGGGAGCAAGTAGCCATATCATGATTTGTGTCTTTGGAATTGTAATGAAAACCCCTATTTAATGGTTGAGTCGGGGTTTTGATTACAATTTTGAAAATGCCACTTTTAGAAAGTTGCCATTTTTCCGCCCTTGACCCTTTTGTGCCTGTAGCCTGTCCTGGGTCACATAACTGCGTGCAACTGACAGTTTGACTTTGGAAATTCCTTCCAGACTGTCACACAATAGAGGGATTAGGTGTGCAAGGATGGGCTATCTGCTGGCATGATGAGAGGGTGGAGCTGAGCACAGCCCCACTTGTAATTGAATAGGGAGTGCTCTGCCCTCACACAATGGACCTAACACCTACACATTGACACTGCAGCCAGCTTGAAGCCAAGGCAGGGAAGTCAGGAAATTCCATGCACTTCAAAGCCACTGTCTAGAAGCTTCTCCCATCTTCCAGAAGGAGGTCACTAGGGCATAAAAAGGGGACCTCAGACTCCAACTCTTGAGTACATTTCTGGACCTGTGGATACTCTGCCAGGAAGAAGGACTGCTGTGCTGCTAAAAGGACTGCCACTCTGCTGGACTGCTGACCTAATGCTGCCTTGCTGAAGTGCTGCCTTTCTGCCCTGCTTCCCTTTTGCCTGGTGAACAAGGGCTGGAATTGCAACTTAAACACAGGACCACCAGAGTGACTTAAAAGTGCGAGTTTGCTGGCCTCCTGATCTGAGCCTCAGGGACACAAAAGGCTCCCTTCCACCTTCAGCCCTGCATATGAACCCAGCCTGAGTGAGTCCTGACCCTCTAAGTGGTGCCCCACCAGTCATGGACCCTTGGAAGTGGTTCTGAAGATGACAAGATAGCCAAAACCCAAAAGTCTGAACTTAGAATTGTTTTGGGGCTAAATACTGCTCTAAGAACTCGGAGGAGACCGGGGCCAACCTGCTCGCCTATCCACCTGAGGTGTATCACCGGGCAGATTGAATTTGCTGCTTTTGTCACTATGTTCTTCTCCGAAGCAGCAAATCCTTTTCAGAGGTCCTTCACCAAAGGGATATTTGGCCTCATTGAACTGTTGTCGGCTACAGCCCTCTGCCTCGTCCTACTGGAGATTTTCGACTTCCATTTCAGAGACTAAGTTTAAACATAGAAATCTTCACCGTGGCTTCGGCCCAGGGCTATCCAGAGATGAAACTCCCTCCTCGGACACCACCTGCAGCCTTGCTCCACTGAACTTTACCTTCTCAGAACATTTTTCTCAGAACATTTTCAAAGTCCGAAAATAAGCACTGACCGGGCCCAATCCACTTTTTGTACCCGAACCGCGCTCCATCGCGGCCAGCCATATTTTTAGACTTTTACCCAGTCTCGCGCAGCTAGATGTCCGCAGCTGGCACTTTGATCTTTTAGGCGCTAGTCTTGATTAAAAAAATTGAAAATTCATAACTCCAGTTCTACTGATTGGAGTTTCATCATATTGGTGTCAAATAATTTATAAAAATTTACTCTATTTCTTTTGTGTTGTGTTTTCACTTTAGCACTGTTTTTGGGCTGCATAAATACTTTACACATTACCCCTAAGTAAGGCTTGACTGCTTTAGACATGGCTTGGCAGTTCGGGCTGGACTGTTCCCATGAGGCACAGGGTCAGACTGATTTGCATATGGCCATGTCTGAACTGGGGTGGTGGAGTGAGCTAAAGAATGATGATGGATTAAAACCAGATCAGTTGACTGGGGGTGAGTGTTTGATTAGCTCAAACGCTCCGTCCATCATCCCCTTTGGTATCGCTTTGTTCGCCCTAAGTTGGCAGGGTATGCCCAGACGTGGGTCCCTTGCTCACTTTGCCACTGGATTCAAGCTAGCCTGGCTGATGACGGCTGAATGGCCAGAAACCGGTCCCAGGATGTTTGTTTCCGGTCCAGGGAAGACATGGCTTGGCAGTTCGGGCTGGACTGTTCCCATGAGGCACAGGGTCAGACTGATTTGCATATGGCCATGTCTGAACTGGGGTGGTGGAGTGAGCTAAAGAATGATGATGGATTAAACCCAGATCAGTTGACTGGGGGTGAGTGTTTGATTAGCTCAAACGCTCCGTCCATCATCCCCTTTGGTATCGCTTTGTTCGCCCTAAGCTGGCAGGGTATGCCCAGACGTGGGTCCCTTGCTCACTTTGCCACTGGATTCAAGCTAGCCTGGCTGATGACGGCTGAATGGCCAGAAACCGGTCCCAGGATGCTTGTTTCCGGTCCAGGGAAGACATGGCTTGGCATTTCGGGCTGGACTGTTCCCATGAGGCACAGGGTCAGACTGATTTGCATATGGCCATGTCTGAACTGGGGTGGTGGAGTGAGCTAAAGAATGATGATGGATTAAACCCAGATCAGTTGACTGGGGGTGAGTGTTTGATTAGCTCAAACGCTCCGTCCATCATCCCCTTTGCTATCGCTTTGTTCGCCCTAAGTTGGCAGGGTATGCCCAGACGTGGGTCCCTTGCTCACTTTGCCACTGGATTCAAGCTAGCCTGGCTGATGACGGCTGAATGGCCAGAAACCGGTCCCAGGATGCTTCTTTCCGGTCCAGGGAAGACATGGCTTGGCAGTTCGGGCTGGACTGTTCCCATGAGGCACAGGGTCAGACTGATTTGCATATGGCCATGTCTGAACTGGGGTGGTGGAGTGAGCTAAAGAATGATGATGGATTAAACCCAGATCAGTTGACTGGGGGTGAGTGTTTGATTAGCTCAAACGCTCCGTCCATCATCCCCTTTGGTATCGCTTTGTTCGCCCTAAGTTGGCAGGGTATGCCCAGACGTGGGTCCCTTGCTCACTTTGCCACTGGATTCAAGCTAGCCTGGCTGATGACGGCTGAATGGCCAGAAACCGGTCCCAGGATGCTTGTTTCCGGTCCAGGGAAGACATGGCTTGGCAGTTCGGGCTGGACTGTTCCCATGAGGCACAGGGTCAGACTGATTTGCATATGGCCATGTCTGAACTGGGGTGGTGGAGTGAGCTAAAGAATGATGATGGATTAAACCCAGATCAGTTGACTGGGGGTGAGTGTTTGATTAGCTCAAACGCTCCGTCCATCATCCCCTTTGGTATCGCTTTGTTCGCCCTAAGTTGGCAGGGTATGCCCAGACGTGGGTCCCTTGCTCACTTTGCCACTGGATTCAAGCTAGCCTGGCTGATGACGGCTGAATGGCCAGAAACCGGTCCCAGGATGATTGTTTCCGGTCCAGGGAAGACATGGCTTGGCAGTTCGGGCTGGACTGTTCCCATGAGGCACAGGGTCAGACTGAGTTGCATATGGCCATGTCTGAACTGGGGTGGTGGAGTGAGCTAAAGAATGATGATGGATTAAACCCAGATCAGTTGACTGGGGGTGAGTGTTTGATTAGCTCAAACGCTCCGTCCATCATCCCCTTTGGTATCGCTTTGTTCGCCCTAAGTTGGCAGGGTATGCCCAGACGTGGGTCCCTTGCTCACTTTGCCACTGGATTCAAGCTAGCCTGGCTGATGACGGCTGAATGGCCAGAAACCGGTCCCAGGATGCTTCTTTCCGGTCCAGGGAAGACATGGCTTGGCAGTTCGGGCTGGACTGTTCCCATGAGGCACAGGGTCAGACTGATTTGCATATGGCCATGTCTGAACTGGGGTGGTGGAGTGAGCTAAAGAATGATGATGGATTAAACCCAGATCAGTTGACTGGGGGTGAGTGTTTGATTAGCTCAAACGCTCCGTCCATCATCCCCTTTGGTATCGCTTTGTTCGCCCTAAGTTGGCAGGGTATGCCCAGACGTGGGTCCCTTGCTCACTTTGCCACTGGATTCAAGCTAGCCTGGCTGATGACGGCTGAATGGCCAGAAACCGGTCCCAGGATGCTTCTTTCCGGTCCAGGGAAGACATGGCTTGGCAGTTCGGGCTGGACTGTTCCCATGAGGCACAGGGTCAGACTGATTTGCATATGGCCATGTCTGAACTGGGGTGGTGGAGTGAGCTAAAGAATGATGATGGATTAAACCCAGATCAGTTGACTGGGGGTGAGTGTTTGATTAGCTCAAACGCTCCGTCCATCATCCCCTTTGGTATCGCTTTGTTCGCCCTAAGTTGGCAGGGTATGCCCAGACGTGGGTCCCTTGCTCACTTTGCCACTGGATTCAAGCTAGCCTGGCTGATGACGGCTGAATGGCCAGAAACCGGTCCCAGGATGCTTGTTTCCGGTCCAGGGAAGACATGGCTTGGCAGTTCGGGCTGGACTGTTCCCATGAGGCACAGGGTCAGACTGATTTGCATATGGCCATGTCTGAACTGGGGTGGTGGAGTGAGCTAAAGAATGATGATGGATTAAACCCAGATCAGTTGACTGGGGGTGAGTGTTTGATTAGCTCAAACGCTCCGTCCATCATCCCCTTTGGTATCGCTTTGTTCGCACTAAGTTGGCAGGGTATGCCCAGACGTGGGTCCCTTGCTCACTTTGCCACTGGATTCAAGCTAGCCTGGCTGATGACGGCTGAATGGCCAGAAACCGGTCCCAGGATGTTTGTTTCCGGTCCAGGGAAGACATGGCTTGGCAGTTCGGGCTGGACTGTTCCCATGAGGCACAGGGTCAGACTGAGTTGCATATGGCCATGTCTGAACTGGGGTGGTGGAGTGAGCTAAAGAATGATGATGGATTAAACCCAGATCAGTTGACTGGGGTGAGTGTTTGATTAGCTCAAACGCTCCGTCCATCATCCCTTTGGTATCGCTTTGTTCGCCCTAAGTTGGCAGGGTATGCCCAGACGTGGGTCCCTTGCTCACTTTGCCACTGGATTCAAGCTAGCCTGGCTGATGACGGCTGAATGGCCAGAAACCGGTCCCAGGATGCTTGTTTCCGGTCCAGGGAAGACATGGCTTGGCAGTTCGGGCTGGACTGTTCCCATGAGGCACAGGGTCAGACTGATTTGCATATGGCCATGTCTGAACTGGGGTGGTGGAGTGAGCTAAAGAATGATGATGGATTAAACCCAGATCAGTTGACTGGGGGTGAGTGTTTGATTAGCTCAAACGCTCCGTCCATCATCCCCTTTGGTATCGCTTTGTTCGCCCTAAGTTGGCAGGGTATGCCCAGACGTGGGTCCCTTGCTCACTTTGCCACTGGATTCAAGCTAGCCTGGCTGATGACGGCTGAATGGCCAGAAACCGGTCCCAGGATGCTTGTTTCCGGTCCAGGGAAGACATGGCTTGGCAGTTCGGGCTGGACTGTTCCCATGAGGCACAGGGTCAGACTGAGTTGCATATGGCCATGTCTGAACTGGGGTGGTGGAGTGAGCTAAAGAATGATGATGGATTAAACCCAGATCAGTTGACTGGGGGTGAGTGTTTGATTAGCTCAAACGCTCCGTCCATCATCCCCTTTGGTATCGCGTTGACTGCTTTATGTGCCAAGCTACCCAGGGTTAAGCACAGGTAACTTTAGTGATTTTTTTTGCGGTTCACCCTGCAAAGGATTGTGGCTTTTGCTTGACCAGGGCTCACATCCCAGTACCAGGAACCCAATTTCCCACACATGTTGTAGATGTGTTTTAGTTTCTGAAATATTTTCCCTGTGGAGACCCTCCTTCCACAGGGCCCCCATGAATTGGGTGGATGTTCTCCTCATTCGCATCGTAAAATACAGGGTCACTTTTGTCCTTGACAGTAGTAAATCTTGGAAAGTTGCAGGGTCCTTTTAGCTCTGAAAGGTTTTTGAATACCCACTAAGATAATGTTTGTTGGTCTTCACACCCTAAACACCCACAATACGTCATGAGAGAAGTTTTTCTCACTATTAGAAATTGGGTCTCTAGTTGCAGTGGTTTGTACCCTGTCCACGTAGGGACCCTCACTCTAGTCAGGGTAAGGGAGTCACACAGCTAAGATAGCACCTGCTCACCCCCTTGGTAGTTTGGCACGAGTAGTCAGGCTTATCTCTGAGGCAATGTGTAAAGTATTTGTACACACACACACACACACACACACACAAAAAGAAAGACCAGATTACCACTATGCACAATCACACAACAGTAGGAACGTAACACAATTCTAAATGAAGTTCTAACATATGAGTTGCCTTGTGAAGAGGACATTTATTTTGCAGTGACAGGACGTATTTTGCATTTGTCAGGCAATGTGTATCAAAGGAAAATGTAAAAACAATCGGCCTCATGCCAACAAAACACCCACACAAGCCTCTATACAGGCACCAGTGTTGAAATGAATTAACTGAAAATGGTTCATAGATCTGAGACAATTTTGAGTGGGAAGCCGGTCGGGGTGGGGAGGTTTAAAGAGGAAGAGAGGTTTAAAGAGGAAGAGAGCCATCAGTATAGGGGTCATACATCAACCAGGGGAGAAATGCAGGTGGCACGCAGCTCACCCACAGCGACACAGTTAATCCATTTTTGTGATGTGAACACTCTCTGAGAGTATAAATGAAATTCAGAACGAAAGGTGTGGCCACGTTGAATTTACATATATGTTTATGTCTCAAGACAATTCATCTGCATATGTGCAAGTATATGAAGAAAGAATGCACACAGGTATGAAGTTAGAAATCTGCTTAACTGCTGCTGGGGGAGAGTTGTGTATGCTAAGGTCTAGACTTTCTCTTAGAAAGTATTTTGTAGTACAAGGATACAAAACATCAAAGAAAACTATACAATTAAACAATAAAGGTATTATGGTCCAACCTAAGCTCATGGAAATCTAGGGAAATTAATTAGCTTCTAACCACAAAAGTATAAGCTAATAACTATGTAGGGAAAGTGAATAAAAATAGGGTTAGCAGTTTAAATGAAGGTCAGCAGGAGTGACAATTAACAGAAACACATGGAGTTCAATGCAAGAGAGTAGTAAGGATAAAGGTAAATTATGATTTGTCTTTTTCGACGTTTTTGTTAGATGTTGTTCAAAAATAGTCCAATTCATGTATGCACATGGTTGCACTCATGGACTGGTATGTTGTATTGTTATGCGGCAATATAGAGATCCTGAATTACACCTGGTAGACAAAGTAATGGATTTTAGTGTGCGCACAACGTGACATTCACTCCCCGCCATTTCCTTTAATTTCCACCCCGCTATGCCCAAGAACTCTCAGAAACAGAGTATATTGTCCAGGGCGTAGCCTTTTTATTCACATCAAACCAGGTAATTCATCTCAGACCAGTAGGAGAAACCATCCTGTTTGGATATATAAAATTATTCACAACATCATGCTTTAGCCGCATCAACCTGTCACAGGCATTAAGTAAATTAGGCACGACATTACACTTGCATTTCAGTTTGGCCATACACTTTAGCGGCAACAACATGTCAAAAGCAGTAAGAAAATTATGCACAACATTACACCTGCAGTTGGGCTTGGCCGCACAGTTGAACTTGGCCGACTCGGCCCGCCAAGCTCCCCACTCAGCTGCGCACATTGTGCCGGGAGGCCCCAACGCGCTACAGCAAACAGTTGCATTTCTTGCAATCCAGGGCACCGCATAACGCACCGGCCCTCCGGGGGTACCTGAACACAGGCAGCCTCCCCAAGATTCATCTCCGTCCATAAGTGGCGGGTTAGGACAGTAGAGTCGAGGACCACCAGGAGGCCGGTCCCCCCTCCCCGCCAACCCTCTGCACACGTGGATCCTACCCCCTCCCGGGGTCAATCCAATCGCTGAACTTCCATTGTTGTCTTCCCCATTGTTGTTAACTATCAGTGCTCCGCCCACTGCCGACGCCTCGCTCTTCTGCCGGGTGGGTGGGTGGTCAACGACGCGCCTCTGCAGCTTGCCGGAGGTCTGAAGGGACAAAGAGGCGGAATACTCCAGGGCGCAGCCTTAAATAACTTGTCCAGGAATTCCTGCGCACCCCTCATGACATCACCACCACTCCTCATTAATTCCACCCCCTTCTTAGCCTGGAGGAGGCTCAGTCTCGTGGCTCAACTAAGGGCGCCCCTCCTCTAGGCGCGGGGGGCGCCGGTTCATAGTGTGCGCACAACGTGACATTCACTCCCCGCCATTTCCTTTAATTTCCACCCCGCTATGCCCAAGAACTCTCAGAAACAGAGTATATTGTCCAGGGCGTAGCCTTTTTATTCACATCAAACCAGGTAATTCATCTCAGACCAATAGGAGAAACCATCCTGTTTGGATATATAAAATTATTCACAACATCATGCTTTAGCCGCATCAACCTGTCACAGGCATTAAGTAAATTAGGCACGACATTACACTTGCATTTCAGTTTGGCCGTACACTTTAGCGGCAACAACATGTCAAAAGCAGTAAGAAAATTATGCACAACGTTACACCTGCAGTTGGGGCTTGGCCGCACAGTTGAACTTGGCCGACTCGGCCCGCCAAGCTCCCCACTCAGCTGCGCACATTGTGCCGGGAGGCCCCAACGCGCTACAGCAAACAGTTGCATTACTTGCAATCCAGGGCACCGCATAACGCACCGGCCCTCCGGGGGTGCCTGAACACAGGCAGCCTCCCCAAGATTCATCTCCGTCCATAAGTGGCGGGTTAGGCCAGTAGAGTCGAGGACCACCGGGAGACTCCAGGGCGCAGCCTTAAATAACTTGTCCAGGAATTCCTGCGCACCCCTCATGACATCACCACCACTCCTCATTAATTCCACCCCCTTCTTAGCCTGGAGGAGGCTCAGTCTCGTGGCACAACTAAGGGCGCCCCTCCTCTAGGCGCGGGGGGCGCCGGTTCATTTTCCCCGGGGGAAATATTTTTCTCAGTGAGAAATGTCCAAGGCTGTATTGGATTAAAACTCTGTGCTGTAATATATATTCTGTTCAGTTCACTGTAGAGGGGAAGAAAGCCAAATTCAAAGAAACTTGAGGAGGAGGAATGTACCTTTCAATGTCCAATGCTCGAGGAAATACATTTGCTGTGCTGTGTGACTTCCAATGGCCGCTTTTTGTCTTGCAGAAATGTGCTCTTTCCAGCAGCAAGGTAGGATGGGTCAGGCCCAGGAACTCCACAGCCTCGGGTAGGACGTTCCAAATATTGGAGATAGAAAGGTTTTTGAGTGTTTAAAGGAGTATGGTTGGAGATTTCAATAAAGCAGGCCAGCAACCTTGTGTCATTGTTAGATTAATGCAGGTATTTTATTGCTGTCTTCTGGGGCCGTATAATGAATATGGTGCACTGTCCTCCTCTGCAGAACAGCATACACTTAAGTCAGTACACAGGGTGTTGACTGGGACAGTGTAATATATCACAAAAAATGCACTGTTCCTAGTGCAGATTTGAGACCATGCATACACTGGGAACAGCGCATTCGTGAAAGATGGGTCAGCTATTTTAATCCATCGGTCTGCCTTTCCCCATGGTGGGAACATGTGGCTTGCATTTGAAAGGGGGCAGTGATGACCCTGCAGGGGGGTGCAGTGAGTGACTACACCCAACTACAGGGGGATGTCTGGGGAAGTCCATGGGGCCCCTTCCTCCCTCTTATGGTATGCTCTCAAGGGCACACTGAGTGTATGCCCTCTCAATGTGCACAAAGTTAGCGCACCTCCTGACAACTCCATTGCCTCTGCACGCATGTCTATAATGTAGCGCAGACGTAGAGGCAAAGTGCTTCATCATTTGCATGGGACCATGCCCCCATGTAAATGAGGGAATGCTCATTGAGATGAACCGGAACACGTAGTGCTAGCTCCTTCTGCCTTACAGACGAGCCTGCACAAGCAGCTGCTGCCCCTATCGTAATACCAAAGTGCACCTAAGGTGCAAAAAGTGGGCACACATGCCCAGTGGACCCCCAGGTCACTTTGTATCATGCGGTCCATGGTGGCAGGGGGTGATTTGTTGCGCTATATTAAGTTTGGATAACATAACATAAACCTTTTGAATTTCTATAGCTGTTAGGTTTTAGTGTCCAGTACTACTCTAAGCCACCTAAGGAAATCTGCGGATGGAGCGGTGACCCCTTAAAATCCTGTTACAGCTGGTTGGAATTTACAGGCACAAGTCTCTCTCTTATTACTAAATAAAGCTAAGGAGAGAGAGACTCACACATGTCCTACGGCTACAGAAATACCCACTGTAGACAATAATGTCTCTATTCACCTTGACTCCCACAACTTCCAAGTCACTGAGGTCTGTTTGCGTATGAGCCCAATAGTAGGCATGTTGGGTAAACCAGCAGGTAAACTACCTTAAAGATCCAAGGGATGCATAGTTGATCTGGTGGTCCAACCCATCTAGACATTTTCAGTCCAAAAGGGTCTCTACTACATTAGAAAAGGCTTCTTCCTCTCCACTCAGAAACAGTCTCTCGGTACATATGCATAGCAGCTGTCAAATCTTTGAGCCCCAACATGGAACAATATTGGAAAGATCTGTGTATGTGCTGATGCATTTTTAGTTTTAATGTTCAAATGTTAAGCTGCCTCTAAACAAAGAGAAAGTCACTTATACAGCAAAGTTATTTCTTCAAAAACCAGAGTGAATTTCCTGTTAATTCCAAGATGGGAAAGGTCTTGGCTTTTGAGCTTTCTGTGGGAACAAACCATTTCTCTCCTGCATAATCACTGTGAAGTAGCTTTCTTTTGATTGGATAAGTGTAGGAAGGCTCATTACCATACAGATAGCTCTACGCCTTCCATTGAGAAAGGCTGAACCCGACCTAAACTGCTGTTCATATTTAATCTGAGGGCTGGCTGTCATTTTAGGCCGCATTCAGATTTAGAAGCCTAACCCTGCCAAACAAATAACAAATGTGCTACTTTTACTAAGATGGTCAAATGCTTCTTAAATGTCATCAAGCTGCTGGCTACAATTCTGAATTAATATATATGTATATTTTCTAGTCGCGATATTTTCTGTCTCTGTCTTGTCAGCGTCCTGTGCACTGCGGTGACAAGAATCGACACAAGCACAGAAAGTGCGTAAGCAGTAGAGACATTAGCATGTGCTATTAGTTCTCGAGGCTCAAATGTGTTGATTAAGTGTTCTTTAGCAATCTAGAGCCTGATGTTCTATTATTCACTAACAAAATTTATGCACCGACTTTTTGCAAATAGAATAGTATTTTGCATAACGATCTATGTACTAATTGGCTGGTTCACAAACTACTGAATCGCAGGGAGATGCAGAAGGACTTGTCTAATTAATATTCATTTAGCATTTCACAATTTATGACCCCCTGTGATTGGCTGCAATCACAGGGATGGTGGCCTGCAAGAGACAGCAGACTACTATCCTTATGATTGTATTTCAAAATGGAACACTTTGTTTCTTAAAGTAGCCAGTGTTGCTTAAAGGAACTGATACTGCTTTTAAAAAAAAAAAAAAAAAATCTGTTTTGTCAAACTTCAGGGGGAGGAGGCAGTGGTCTGCTGGACCACTCTCTACACTGCCTCCTCCCACCGAGGCTTCCATCGCAATTTCCAAAGGGAAAGGTCCTTAAGAAGCCCCTTCCCCTTTGCGAATCAGTTACCACCCCAACTCGTGGGTTGGTAGCTCACCAATCCAGCCGCGGCCCGTGCAGGTAAGAGCGGTGGGGCCAGGTGCAGGGGGATTTCGACAGACGACGACGAGGGAAAATTAATTATATATTTAATTTTCCCTCGTGGTCGTCTGTCGAATCCCCCACCCAACCTGGCCGCTCAACCGCTCTTACCTGCACGGGCCGCGACTGCACCAATCGTTGCAGTTGTAAGCCATTGATACATTCCCTTCCGAATCGAACCAGAAATACGAGGGAGACGCCCCTTTCAAGCTCCCTCCTATTTGTGAACTAGAAATGAATTACAGAAGTCCTTGTGCGAGCAAGAAAAACATTTCTCACTTTTAAAAGAACCTTTGTACATAAAGAAAAGCCCTTTTGCTGTGATTTTGTACTTATAAGGTTTACAGTCTCAAAAAGGCCTAATATATTAGGCCCAAAATTAAGTCTTCTTGCGTGTATGTGTAGGCCTTCCCTGTGACATGTCTCACTCTTTTCAACACTGGGATGTGGCGTGTAAACAGAAGTACATGAGATGTTATTTATTTCGACTTCTGGCCCCAGTGAAGTGAAAAGTCAAGGACCACGGAAAGCAGATAGAATTTCCTACACATATACACACAGATGTACCCCGAGTATCAGGGCTAAACAATGGAGTCACACCCTTTCCTGCACATGTAATGTCAGGCAGGGCACAGGAATATGTCCGCCTAAATGTACAGTCAGCCCTGACATTATGTGATGTGTAAAGGAGTAATGCACAAAAGAACAGGTAAGTCAAACAAAGAGCAAAATTCATGTTTATTTACTTGCCGAAATGGTCTTTTCGTGCATTGCAAGTTGCTTACCTACACAAATTAGTAGTGTACAGTTCATGCAACCTGAGGCATCTGTTGGTGGGGTTTACACTCGGGTCTTGAACCAGTGTAAAGGGCCAGTAGCCGCTCATTATGGCTGAATGACCGACAACATGCAGTAGAAGAGAGTAGGCCTGATTAGAAGCACCTGCAATGTTGTACTAAGGAGCAATATATAGATACCTGTTTCCTGAGGCAGATGCCCATGAAAATTATAAGAAAACCGTTCGAAATTACAGCAATCATTATCCTCAAGAATGTGCGCTATAAACTGAAGAGGACGCACAGAAATAAATGCTAGGAAAAAATAAAGGAATAAACTCACGAAGGAATGTGGCATACTAAGCGTACCACGCATTGCCTAGAAGGATATTTAACGGTCTACATGTACCAAACAATTTGAATGGTCGAAGTATTGAAAAGGGGAAAACTATATTTACTAAGGAAAACAATGAAAGCAATAATTCAGTCCAATACAGCTGAATTAATAACTAATAAAACTACTGACAACCAAACTTACCCAACTGCTACCTTGTAAGTTAGGAAATGAGCCTTTTAAAAAAAAATGTTGATGACCTAATCAAGCTACAATGAATAGGGCTTCCAGATTGCAATACATTTGAGAAAATTAAAATACTGTCTGGGTACCAAAATGTATACAATTAAAGAAGATTTGAAGAGCAGAACAGTCGCGGCTCCTGGAGGGAGTGCTGCGGGGCGGTGGGGCGGGGCGGGGGAGGGGCAGGGTGGGGGTTAGTAAACTCCGGCATACGGCCGGACAGAGTTAAGTACATAAATAAATAAATAAAACAAATTACATTGCCAATGGCGATGCAGCGCGCGCAATGTAATTCGTTTTATTTATTTATTTATGTACTTAACTCTGTCCGGCCGTATGCCGGAGTTTACTACCCCCACCCTGCCCTCCCCCGCCCGCCCCACCGCCCACAACACTCCCTCCAGGAGCCGCGATTGGAGCAGAAGTGTGAAATTATGTATTATCACGACTAGAAAAGTCAATGGTTTTAATCTCTAGTAATGATTGGACCAGCTCAGAATAATGTGTTATATTCTCTAGCCTATTTAGAGGTCAATTTTTAAGATAGTTGTCTGATCTGCCTGTGTAGTGTGGAAGAAAATTCCGACTGCAAATTTGGAAGGGCTTGCAAAGTATTTATTGCAAAACTTTTGTAACCCACTGCTCCTATTAATCTTGGGATACTTGATGATTTTAGTGACTATTTGGCACTCCCTTGCTGGTGTTGTCAAGGGTGACTGCCTAGCATTGCATTGGTCTTCTGGGCGCTATGCTTTGGAAATGTGCTTTGTTGCAATTACTTATTCAAGGTGTATTTAACTCTGAACGAAAAATTGTGACGGGAGTTTTTGTTTTGCAATGAGGTAGTATTCTTTGTTCAGTTGCAGTTGCTGATGAACTGTTAGTTGCCATCTCACATTTAGTTCTCAATCGGAGAGGATACAGTTGTCCCTTAACACTGCAGTGATACTCAAAGTACGGCCCGGGGGCCACATGCGGCCCTCCTGACCTTTACAGGAGGCCCCTGGTGTACATCTGTTTACTAGAGGGATGCTAATAATAAAAAAGATGTTATTTAGGAGCATCTTCATTTTAAAGTCATCTTGCAGCGAAAGTGTAAAAATATGATAAAGTCTCTTCAAAATTCAAAAAGCATATTTAATTAACTTGCAGGAGCCTTTCACTTTAGTACATCAGATAATATCAGTGCATTGAGAAGTATTGTTTTTAAAGTGATAGTTTTCAAACTTGAATTTAGAAACATTAATTCTTCCCTTCACCCTGATAACAATACCAATAGTGATCTAAAGAGAGTAAGTTAGTTGTTATGTGCACTATTTAGATGGCCTGGGTTCCTAGTGTACAAGTAAAACATTATAGTTTATTAATTCAAACACAGGAGAAGGTTTTGTACAGCAAGCATCCTGAAGTCATGTATTTCGAGTCCTCGTATATGTGACAATGAAGGAAAAGGAGGGAAAGTGAAGTAAGACTATTGCCTAGGATCACACAATTTGGTAAAGTGGGGAAGCCGGGGTTAATCCCAGGTTTTCTGGTTTCACATTGTGCAATTCAGCAACCAGATGTATGTGCTTTGCTTTCCCTACACCCACCTTATGGCCAATGCACACCCCTACCTCTGGCCCGACCGCACTCCGCTGGCATCAATGCGGCCCTCGGACATATCACAGAGCATACCTTTTGGCCACTGGGAAAATGTTAGCGAGTATCCATGCTTTACAGCAATCACTCTGATGTCATAGTTATGCTCTTTTGGCAATTACCAGTAGTTTACCTTCTAAGTCCCAATTACTGAAAATCCAACGACAGAACTCTCTCAAAACTATCCCAATACTTACCCCTTCAACCCCTCAAGAGTCTGACATCACAGGTGTGTGTTGTGACAATTTTGAGTTACAAGGGATGAGCCAACCAGTTAGCATGCAGTGGTGGGGGGCTCCTACTAGTCTGCTCGGTGTCCGGCATTGCCCCAAATGATATCAGGACAAGCAGAGATCGGGGGATACGGGTCATTATTTCTGTTATTCTTGCATGGTAGTGCCCTTTTAAAACTAGTAAATGTGGTTACTACCCCTATACCTGATTAACGTCATAGAAGTTGACGACTGAGAAGGAGTACAATGACCATCAAATCTACCCATACATTTTCCTCGAAGTGATTCAGGTTGTGTTTTGAAACGAGTGCAGTCTCAGAGAAGAGAGGCGTGATCTGCAGGCTCCTCAGGTACCCTGGTTAGGGCTGCTCATGGATTTTACAGTACTGTAAATGTGCACAGTCAGCATGTACAAGAGATGCTTACCTTGCTAAATGAGATGATGAGATGCAGGTAGCCGCCTGCATTGATTAATGCTGCAGAGATTTCCAGTACTTGTTTATCCTACTCCACTGTAATGATGGTTTTGGATAATATTTTCTGTTCTCCTGGCTTTAAAGAAGCCGGCACAAAAAGGAAGATGTGCCTTTTCTGCCATTTCTTGAAACCACCAGGAATCTGCAATAGTTGTGTCTAAAGGCAGGGGGGCATATTTACAAGGGGATATGACCACCAGAACATCACTTTTAGTGATGTTCTGGTGGCGATATCCCCTTCTCCTTATTTACAAAGCGCCATTAAGCCACTTAAGTTGGCTTAACAGCACCTTGTAAATAAGGCCCCTTTTCATGCTTCACTCAGCATGAAAGAGACGTGCAATGGGTGTTGCAGTGGGCATTCCACCGCAACACCCATTGCTTTTTTAGGCTGCCCCCATATATACAAGGATAGGGCAGCACCAAAAACCAAGTCCAGGTAAAACCTGGGGGGATATTTACAATAAAATGTCGGAGCGTGGTGCTACGCCAAAATTGGTAACGCCACACTCCGACATTTTTTAAAAGCAGGTATGCGCTGTATTTACAAAAATACGGCCCACCCCTGTATTTCCTCTAGTGCTGGTGCTAAAAAAGCTGCCTCACGCCAGCGCAGGCCCCCTTGCGCCATTTTGCAAGGGTTCCTCCGCTGCAGGGGTGATTGTTTATGTGCAGGAAGGAACAACATCCTGCACATAATCTTTAAATTTCTTGAAACCACCAGGAATCTGCAATAGTTGTGTCTAAAGGCAGGGGGGCATATTTACAAGTGGATATGACCACCAGAACGTCACTTTTAGTGATGTTCTGGTGGCGATATCCCCTTCTCCTTATTTACAAAGCGCCATTAAGCCACTTAAGGTGGCTTAACAGCACCTTGTAAATAAGGCCCCTTTTCATGCTTCACTCAGCATGAAAGAGACGTGCAATGGGTGTTGCAGTGGGCATTCCACCACAACACCCATTGCTTTTTGAGCCTGCCCCCATATTTACAAGGATAGGGCAGCACCAAAAACCTGGGGGGATATTTACAATAAAATGTTGGAGCGTGGTGCTACGCCAAAATTGGTAACGCCACACTCCGACATTTTTTAAAAGCAGGTATGCGCTGTATTTACAAAAATACGGCCCACCCCTGTGTTTCCTCTAGTGCTGGCGCTAAAAAAGCTGCCTCGCGCCAGCGCAGGCCCCCTTGCGCCATTTTGCAAGGGTTCCTCCACTGCAGGGGTGATTGTTTATGTGCAGAAAGGAACAACTTCCCGCACATAATCTTTAAAGGCGATTTACTGTTTCAATGTTGCTGCAGATCGCAACACACCTAGAAAGAGCAAAATACAAGGAGAAATAATAATTTCTCCTCGTATCGCCATCCTAAGACCAGGTTTTACCTGGCCTTAGCTTTTGGCGCTGGCCCATCCTTGTAATTATGGGGCAGTGTCAAAAAGCAATGGGTTTTGCGGCAGAATGCCCACTGCAATACCCACTGCACGCCCCTTTCACTCTAAGGGGCATATTCACAAGGACTCATCACCGATTTATCGCCACCTCAACGCAACAAAAGTGGAGATAGATCTATCTCTATATATTACCAGGTAAAGGGAGGGTCCAAGGGAAAATTTATAGACCTGCGTGGATAAGTCCCCTGACCATATATGACAACAACAAAAAATCCGCGGGTCTCAAAGAGGAATATATAGAGACAAGCGTTTCAGCAGTACATGCAACAGGAGAGTAAAAAAAAGAGAGGGGGGATCTCAATTACGAGGACGGATTCCCATCACCCACCGAAGTGGCATGCTTCATCATTTGGGGATCTCCTCTCGGCTGCACACTAGTGCAACCGAGGAGCTACAACTCCTTGCTAGTGTAAAGGAGGAGCTCGCGGATGATTTAAATGTAATCCGGGACTAGATCACCTAAGATCAATGAAGCATAAGGCAGTGTGGTGAGTATGTGGTGCAGTGTGAAGGAAAAAGTGAAATGAAATTGACTACCAGGAGAGAATAAATTTATTAGGTATCCCGTGGTGTCAATAGTTAAAAAGCAGTGAAAGCGCGATCTGAATATATTTGCGAGCGCGCTAGTGAAGAGGTCTACATGTTTCAGCCAATACCGATCTTACTATGATCATGGCTTTCTTCAGGACCTAGTTATAACTACTGCACTATAAATGTGAGAAAAATTTACATAAACTGTAAGGAACGATACAACCATATACCTGTGTACGTCAATATGTTGGCACTATAGGCATTGGTGTAATACTCCTGTTGAAAGAAATGAAAAGTTTAAATTTGTATGTACATGCTGATAGTAGGTCTGTCTCAATATATAAAAAACACATTATATTATAATGTGGACATGCTAAAAGTCCTCAAAATAGTTCAATGAGAACTCTGTACCGGAACGCCTTACCCGTGTCAAATCGGGAGGGAAACCCACCGCTCCTGGCAACCGCTCAGGGCGTGAGGCAACGCTCTGTGAATTGGAAAAAAGGGAGAAAAACTAAGCCCACAGGAGATGGGGTTTTGATGTAAAAAGTGGTAGGCCAACAATGCACCACCACTGTAAATACATTTAAAATCATGCAGGTTTATCAAGATTTATCGGAAGCACCATCATAATTATAATGCCAGTTACTGTTAGATGTTATGAGAGATAAGCAGTCAGATATGCACTGCCCTACTCTTCAAAGAAAACAAAACAAATTCATTCAGATTAAAGATCTATAGGTAACGCAAACTGCCATAAAAAGTTTTGGGACAAGCCCTGCGAATAGTTCAAGGAAAACTATACAGACTAGAGACGCCTCTGTCATAGGGAAATGCTCCCTCTAATAGCCTCCTCCACTCATGGCAGTGTGTAAGAAAGTCGGAACAAGACAAGAAGGCAGCAGTACAGCAGGAATCGCTCTTACCTGCTCCGTCGTTACCCCGGGCCGGATCCTGAGAGTCACAGCCGGTGACGTCCGGCCGGGGCAAGGGCTTAAATACAAGTGTCGGGTGTTAAAAAATGCCCGCACCTGTGAGGGGTAAAGTGGAGTGATGTAATCCGCGTCGCAGATGAATGATGCATGACACAGTCGTTAAGAACTACAAAAAATTCGGAAAGAACTGGGAATTGTAGTTTCAACAGAGCAGCTAGCGTTTGCGAGTGTTGTCATCAGCTAGAGACCTACGGTATCTAGAACGTGACAAAGCCTTTATCACGCGTCACATGGAGCGCTGCAATTGGTAAATAATTGTAACCCAGAACTGGACATCAGTGTGAGAACCATGTTAGATTACTACTCAATTAAATAAACGGCAACACATCTATATTAATACTCAAGAACAGTGTTGGTACTAAGTCCCAAGAGGATGCGAAAATCTTCAATAGCGAAGATTGCAAAAATATAATTTTATCACATGCAGTGCCATATCTGTATACACAACAAAAAAATCGGCTGTTCATATAGTGCACCGCAAGCATGAAAAGGACTACATGATTCCTAACTTGAAAAAAGGCGCAAACATTACTGAGGCACACTCGACCCTCATGACTCATATGTACATCTAGGCTGCACAAGAGACCGTAAAATTAAAGGGGAGTTTAGTGTGGAACCCGTGATGGTGACACTCAGTCTACTCAACTAGTACTATATAAAATAGCATCCCCACCCTGGAGGAAACAAGTCAGAGTATAACACAATCTACCCACTAGGGGTACTGTGAGTGTCACTGAATTTAGGGGTTCAAGAGCTAGATTAGGGTCCAAGGGATTGCGTCATTTAACCCCTCCACATCACTGCGTAACTTAAACACCCAGCGTTGCTCTTTCCTAAATAGAAATGTAGTGATGTCAGTGATCTGTCTTGGTATATATGGCTGTTCAAGAATAGTCCAGCTCATATCCTCAGGTCTATGATTTTGTTCGAGGAAGTGGCTGGTCAGTCGAGTAGATTGTTTTTTGCACCTAATGGTGCTCTTATACTCCATTATCCTTTGCTTGATCTTACGTGTCGTCATGCCAACATATTTCTTAGAGCAAGGGCATGTTATTAGATAAATAGCTTTTTCACTGTTGCAGTTGGTATGCTTCATTTGCCTCCATGGTCTCTGAGTTCCGATGTCCACCTCGGTGGTATGCCTAGTTTGTGGACAAGCGGTGCATGTGCCACACGGATAGTGTCCCTGGACTGCTGGCATATTCCAGAGTGTAGTAGGTCCAGGTTCCAGGGCACCTCTCGGTCGTGTATGCATGAATTTGTTTTCTTTGAAGAGTAGGGCAGTGCATATCTGACTGCTTATCTCTCATAACATCTAACAGTAACTGGCATTATACTTATGATGGTGCTTCCGATAAATCTTGATAAACCTGCATGATTTTAAATGTATTTACAGTGGTGGTGCATTGTTGGCCTACCACTTTTTACATCAAAACCCCATCTCCTGTGGGCTTAGTTTTTTCTCCCTTTTTTTCCAATTCACAGAGCGTTGCCTCACGCCCTGAGCGGTTGCCAGGAGCGGTGGGTTTCCCTCCCGATTTGACACGGGTAAGGCGTTCCGGTACAGAGTTCTCATTGAACTATTTTGAGGACTTTTAGCATGTCCACATTGTAATATAATGTGTTTTTTATATATTAAGACAGACCTACTATCAGCATGTACATACAAATTTAAACTTTTCATTTCTTTCAACAGGAGTATTACACCAATGCCTATAGTGCAACATATTGACGTACACAGGTATATGGTTGTATCGTTCCTTACAGTTTATGTAAATTTTTCTCACATTTATAGTGCAGTAGTTATAACTAGGTCCTGAAGAAAGCCATGATCATAGTAAGATCGGTATTGGCTGAAACATGTAGACCTCTTCACTAGCGCGCTCGCAAATTTATTCAGATCGCGCTTTCACTGCTTTTTAACTATTGACACCACGGGATACCTAATAAATTTATTCTCTCCTGGTAGTCAATTTTATTTCACTTTTTCCTTCACACTGCACCACATACTCACCACACTGCCTTATGCTTCATTGATCTTAGGTGATCTAGTCCCGGATTACATTTAAAACATCCGCGAGCTCCTCCTTTACACTAGCAAGGAGTTGTAGCTCCTCGGTTGCACTAGTGTGCAGCCGAGAGGAGATCCCCAAATGATGAAGCATGCCACTTCGGTGGGTGATGGGAATCCGTCCTCGTAATTGAGATCCCCCCTCTCTTTTTTTTACTCTCCTGTTGCATGTACTGCTGAAACGCTTGTCTCTATATATTCCTCTTTGAGACCCGCGGATTTTTTGTTGTTGTGATAGATTTACCTCCCCATTCACAAGCGTGTGCAAACTGCAGACATCGTCAGTATTCCTGCGATAACTTCACCCAAATTTATCTCCACAGGTGACACCACCAACTAACCCTAATGAGATGCAGAGTAGGCGTTCCCGTGCAAAAAAACACGAAAACACCACTACACCACTTTCACAACGAACTGCCAGATCTGCGATGCGAGTCAAAACCACGCGATAAGCCACGGTAGCAGCAGGTATTTAACACCTGCCTCTTGCTGGTGTAAAGCAGGATGACTACCTGCAGCAGGCGACGGAGCCCCGCACACAGCCACACCCGAAGAACAACCGACGCCATGGAGCTACTCATCATGCAGCTCGGAGCCCCAACAGGGCCACAACACCCACCGCCACCACCCCCCGGACCGCCACCACCACCAGGACCCCGACCCGCACCCCCCCCTGACCACCACAGAGGCAGCGCAGAGTAAGACAGCGGACCTACCGAAAACGCACCAGTCTCACAGACCTAACGCCCGAGGAAGTCATTGCCCACTACAGGCTCAAAAGGACCACCATCCTCCGCATCATGACCCACATCATCCACAGGTTGACGTCCCAACACAGCGGACCACCAACATCCCTCCGCAGACAAAGCTGCTGGCTGTGCTGCACCTGTTGGCCTCTGGTACCTTCCAACCAACAACTGCCAGAGTCGGAGGAGTCTCACAGCCAGCCCTATCAAAGTTCATCACACCTGTCCTGGATGCCATCATCAGCTTCATACCCCAGTACCTTCACTTCCCCCACACTGCGCAGGAACAGCTGGAGACCAAGCAAGGCTTCTACGCCATTGCTAGCTTCCCACACGTGTTGGGGGCCATTGACTGCACACATGTCCCACTTGTGCCTCCTGCGGATACTGCACACCACTACCGCAACAGAAAGCACACGCATTCCATCAATGTGCAGGCAATAGTGGACCACCGGGGAATGTTCACCAATGTCGTCGCAAACTACCTAGGCAGTGTGCACGATTCCTACATCTTCCGACAGTCCATCATCAACCAGCGCTTCCAGGATGGCACATATGGAACTGGACTGCTCGTTGGTAAATACCAAATCTACACACCACACACCTCAAAGCCACCATCACACAACGCACAACTGTGGAAATGCACACGTGACCAAACCACATACAACATGTCAATCAACATGCCCACCTACCAGACACGACAACACAACTCCATTGGGATCCTGGGCTTCCCATGTACACAATCCAGCTATATCATGGCACCACAGCCACACAACAGCTGAACGTGTGGAGATGTGGAAAGCAGGCATGTGCGAAGGATGCAAGTGACCCATGAATGGGAATGTACACAACGACAAGTGAGGCGTGAATGTGCTGGACAGACCTGGGTATGCAAACCACAGATATGTCCATGCAGACATCAACTGCTGGTGTCTGGAGAGTAGTGAACAGTGGACGCAACCATGTCACCCCAGGCCATGGGTCAGATCGCGGAAATGTCGCTCGCTGCGTCCCCCCCTGTGTGCGTGAGCGTAGTGGGTTGGCCCGGATTACGCCAGGCCTGCGCAGGGGTGTGGACAAAAACCCCGTGGCGCATAGCGTGGTGCTCTCCCGGAAAGGCCAACGTCACTGCCAGGGCGGCGCCTCTCAGTCCGCCACGAGGCCTCCGTGAGCAGCGGGGCCTGCGAGCCTGTGCGCCTGCTGCACCCCAAGACGCTGATACCCAGACCAGGCCTGCCCGCCCCAGCGCTCCAAGGCCGCACTGCTCACTTGCCGACACCGTTGTGTGTCAAAGAGAGCCCACCACGTGCCGGTGCTAGCTCCAAGACCCATGCCCGCGACCTTGGCAGCCTCCTCAGGCCATCGCTGTCCTCCGTGACACAGGCCCCCAGGAGTCCTCATTCGTTGACATACTCCACCGCTGCAGCCGGGCTACACTGCAGTCCAGTATGTCCCACATCTTGAACTGAGTCATCATTAATCAATGGCAGAGTCCATGCCAGTGTACGCAGGGTGAGGAGTGAGAGGAAGATGCGTCTCAGTCCGGTGGAAACACGGATCACCGTTACGGAGGAGGTCAACCAGTAGCAAGGACTGACCTGGTGCCACTAACCCTGTGCTCCGTGAGTGACCGTCAGCCTCCGGCCGAACATCGTTGGTGTCTGAGCCTGTGGCCTGGGGGTTGTCATCAGCAACGGGCAGGTACGGACTTGGTGTTTGGCATGAGTCTGTGGCATTCATATCCGCCATGTTGCCGAACACAGCTGGCATGTGCCCTCTGCATCATGCCCTGGGGGTACACCTCCCATTCTCCCCCGAGACACTCCGTGGAAACCACCTCTGATACATACGAGACCCTGCTCTGCCCTCATGACCCTAGCCCAGTCTCCCGCAAGTCAGCGTCCCGTGGCGGTAGGCCGTGTCGGCCGCTGTGCATCCGGGGCCACTAACTCTGTGCGACTCAAGTCATGCTCCCTTGTTGTTCGGACATTGCATTTCTGAGTGCCTGATGACTGTTGGAGTTATTGCCAGCACCAGCTACTCCCTGAGGGCTGGCTTACACTCACCCCACACACAGCCAGCACATGCGTCACTGGACTAGTGGGCCTGCCATCACATCATCCCAAACCAAGTATTGACTCTTTTCTCTCTGCACTGTCACAGGTGATCAAGGATATGCACTCTGCCCTTGGATGATGACACCCCTCCGAGACCCGAACACACCCGCCCAGAGGCAGTACAATGCGGCCCACATACGCACCAGGGGCATCGTTAAACGCACATTTGGCGTGTTGAAGTCACGTTTCAGGTGCCTGGACGGCACAGGTGGAAAGCTCCTGTACAGCCCAGACATCGTGTGCAAGATGATCGTTGCATGTTGTGTGTTGCACAACATCTGTGTACGCACCAATGCCCCATGGATCCAAGTTCCAGAAGTACCGGACGATGATGAGGACGATGGGGCAGGTGGCCCACATCCCACTGCAGCTGCGGCAGGAATGGCCCGTAGGAACACCATCATTAACAATTTCTTCTCATGAGCACGTCACATTGTGGCCGTCCTTGGCAATCATGGGACAGTACAAAATGTCCACAAGCACAGCATGTCTGAATAAATATTATTTGCAGGTTTCAGGTTGTACTTGTACATTGTCATGTCACAGTTTCCTGCTGTGCCAGATGTGATTGGCCATGTTGTGCACATATGCGGCACCAGTTGTGTCCTTAGTTCTGTTGTGGAGGTGTTGCTGTATGTCCCAGGATGTTGTCAATGTCGAGGTGCACTTATTCTTATGTGCGTATGCTGCACGGTGGGTGAGTCGCTCCTGCGGCTCTGATTTGGCTGCCACTTATCCCTTTCATGGGGTGTGCCTTTCAGTTCTGTGCTTCCACAGTGATAAGATGTTGCAGACTTGGGTAACTTGTGCTCTTTGTCGAGTTGTGGCTCTTGGGCATGGTTTGTCCGCAGATGTGTCGTTGACGTCAGGGTTTGTTTGTGCAGGTGGTTGTGTCCGAGTGTGACCTGCTCCTTTTCGGTTGTGGTCCGCACTCAGCCACCTCAGTGTCGTGCCGTGTACATTGTCATGATGATTGGCCTGCAGCCAAGCTACTCGTCATGTGGTGTCTCTTGCATTGTCAGTGTGGCTGACGTATGTGCATGTTTGCTGTGTTTCGCACCTGTGGATGTGTTGGTTGTGTGATTGTTGATGTGTTGGGTGGGTGACCCTTTGGGCACATGGTGTATGTGGGACTACTTGGTGTTTGTGTGTGTGCTGAGGTGTTCCGGTGGGATCAGGGACATGGTCCTGAGTCATTGTGGGTGTGCAGTGTGCTCTGCTGGATTGTGCATGTGTGTCATTGTGCCCATCTCCCCCCGTCCCCCCACTCCCTGGTCGGTACGCCCCCTGTTGATGTGGTGTCGGGTCATGTTGGGCAGTGTCCAGATCCCCAACTCCTGTAACCGTCTCCCGACTGGTGACTGTGGCCACCATCTTCTCGATGTCATTCAGCTCCTGGTGTTCTGCTGGCCCCCCTCCTCCGAGGTGCGTTGCTGCTTTCGTGTTGGCAGCGAGTCTCTGCTTAGTTTTGCCATTCACATCAGTCCTGCGCCTCTTGTCCTCTTCCATTGTCCTCCTCGGTGCTACGACGGCATTCACATGGTCCGAGAGGGTGTGCCATCTTTGCCTCTTTGTTGCCAATGACACGTTGGAGGTGACGTACAGTTGGTGGTGGTGTTCTATCTCATCCGTGGCGATAATCGGGTTTTCCTGGGGACTGTACCCCGTCTTCCTCTTCCTCTTCTCATTGCCCTTCCACGGGCCCTGGATTCCTGGGTGTTCCTCCATGGGGATTGTGGGGTTCATGTTGTCCTCTGCAGTCGGTCGGGTGCATCCGTGGTACTCCGCAGTTGATTTCCTTTTTAGTGGCATTTTCCGTATGCTGTTCTTGTGCTTTTTCCCGCATTACGCGTGGGTATTGCTGGCCTCTCGCTGGTTATCACTGTTTTCTTATCGCGTTTGGGCACATCGCGTCTTTTTACGCGTTGGGGTTTGTGTTTTTATAGCCGTCGCGGTGGTTGTATCGCGGACTTTGGCCGCGGTTTTGGGAGGCTATCGCATGGTACCGCTGTGTTGTGAATTCCACGTTAACACAGGGTTATTTTCCCGCGATAGACTGCGATGTGTAAAGTTGCGTTAACATTTTTTGGAGATGTTTAGCGCACGTTCTTGTGAATATACCCCTAAGTGAAGCGTGAAAAGGGGCCTTATTTACAAGGCAGCGTTAAGCCACGTTAAGTGGCTTAATGGCGCTTTGTGATTAAGAAGAAGGGGCTATGGCAACCAGAACGTCACTAAAAGTGATATTCTGGTGGCAATATCCCCTTGTAAATATGCCCCCTGGTCTTAGGATGGTGATACGAGGAGAAATTATTAATTTCTCCTCGTATTTTGCTGTTTCTATATGTGCTGCGTTCTGTAGCACACATAGAAACAGCAAATCGCCTTTAAAGATTATCTATGTGCATGAAGGTGTCCCTTCCTGCACATAAGCAGTCGCCCCTGCAGCGCCGGCACCCTTGCAAAATGGGGCAGGGATGCCTGCGCTGGTGCTAGGCAGCATTTTAAGCGCCAGCGCTGGGGAAACGCATGGGCACACCGTATTTTTGAAAATATGGCACATCCGAGCTTTTAAAAAATGTCAGAGTGCAGCATTACCAATTGTGGCATAACACTGTGCTCCGACATTTTATTGTAAATATCCCCCAGGGTTCTAAAACTCTCCAAAAAGAAGTAGCATAAAGAATGTGCATCAGAATAGAGAATAATTTGAAAATGTGACTCATTTGAAGATCTGTTTTGGGGTCTGTTTTTGTTCATTTTGCTTGTATCGCCCACATTGCAGAACTCAATTGCTTTTAGGCATTGGACCATGAAGTCTGCATACTTACTGATAGAGGATTCATTTATTAGAGCAGAATCTTCTGTTTTGGTTACATTGACCATATTCGGTCTGCATTGGCATGGCAAGTCACAAAGTGCATGGGGCAGATTGTTGTTACAGATTGTTGCGTCTGGAACCATTCCTGGGCCGTCTTCGTTGCATTGACCCAGCCCAGAGTTAGAAATAGTGTTAAGTGTCAGTGAACACTACACATTTACTCTCTAAGCATGTTTTCTTTCAAAGCCTTTTACTTTCAAAGAGTGCATAGCGACCTAGTGTTGTCGTACTCTGCTAGCAAATCTGTCACCTTGCAAAAAGCACTCGGCCATTTAATAAACACAGGTTTTGGATTACTCATAGTAGCATCAGGTTTTGTTGCTGAAAGCCATAGACGGAATGTGATAACTGTGCTTTCCTTCACAACTCCAGGACATGCCACACACATAAGGCATTTCAGAATAATGTTGTGTACAATTGGTGGGAGGACAGTAGAGTCTTTTAAGCATCCAATATACAATCCATATTTTATAGATTTATGATTCCTCTATCTTTGGGGTATTAGCTCTGGCTCCTGGTGTGGAAGCACTGTTGGACTTTAGCAAGGCACTAAAAATAAGTGGCCCCATACTAAAAAACAGTGGCACTCATTTAGGAAATCGTAGTCGCTTGAAACTTTGTGACATGTCGAATTGATGGTCTTTGAGGGTTGTGGTAACATGCATTTCTGGTTGCTGCTGGCATTGTTTGTGGATTTTAAATGTAATTATTCATGTTGATACCACCCGTGTTTTAGTGGCCCCACCAACCCCGAAATTGATGCGGCTGAGCCAGTGGTGTCCATCCTGGCTCAGCTGCAGCGTATCACTGCTTCCCGGTTGTATGACAGAGGCACACATGGCTGTACCACGCGTGCCTCTACAACGAGGTCCTAACCACAATGCTTCTAAACCATGCATTCCTTTACCACGCATGCCTTTACCACACAATTTCATGGTAAAGGAATGATTGGTAAAGACATATGCGTGGTAAAGATTACCACTACCCCAACCCCCCTCCCCATCCTAAGCCCTAAAATCCTAACCCCCCTATCTTGCCCCCCGCCCTTAGACCAAAAACCTGCCCCGCCCTGCCCTTAAAACTACCCCTTCCCCTCCCTCTGATGCCTAAAACCCTGCCCCCTACCAAAAACTTCCCCGACCCCAGCCCCCTGCCCTGAACCCTAATACGTCTCCCACGCTGTCCTTAAAACTACCCCTACCTCTTCCACTGCCCTGAGGCCTAAAACCCTGCCACACATTAATTGAACTACCCCGACCCCCGTCCTGAGCCCTAAAACCACCCTACCCCTAAAAAATCCCCCCAAACCCAGCCCCTAAAATTACCCCAACCATTTCCCCTCACCCTGAGCCCTAAAACCCTGTACCCTTCCAAAAACTACCCCTTTGCCACACCGCCCTGAGCCTTAAAACCGAACCCACCCCTAAAAACTCCCCCCAAACCGCACCCAGCCCTTAAACCTACCCCAACCCCCTATCCCCAGCCTGAGCCTTAAAACCCTGCCCCTTCCAAAAACGACCCCAACACCCCGCACTGAGCCCCAAAACCGACCTCACCCCTAAAAACTACCCCCCCCAAACTAGGCCCCAACCCCAGTCCGGAGCTTCCTGTTCTGATGCTTCCTTTTCTTCTCCCTGCCCATCTGAACACCAAACCGCTATCTGCCTTAACCACGCATATGCATGGTTAAGGCAGATGCGTGGTTCAGGCAAGCGTGGTTACGCTTACGGGGAAACGGCATGAGTGGCTCAGCCGCATTGTAAAGGCCATTTCCCCATCTTCCCTACCTGCTGACTGTGCAGTAACATGCAGTTTGGGTGCTGCCAAAACCAGCCCTCAGGACAAACAAACAGCAAGCACACACTGGCACGTCTGAAATATTTTTATTAAAACAAAGCAACACTGTTTGGAGAACATTTACCTACTCTCATATTTAAAACCACAGTGAAAACTTTCAGATTCCCCACCTTGAAGGAATACCCAGAAATCTTCTGTGTAGATCACATACTTTCTTTAACTAAGGTATGGCTAGGACTGACACAGTATTTTTCATACTATGGCCAAAAGCTTGATGGTTGAAAAGAGTATGTTAACTGTCAGACATCATGTGCACTGGTGATGACCAAGGCAGATGCAGATGGTGGCTATAGGAGTCACACGTCTGGTCTTCACTCCATTGGTGATACTAGACACAGAAAGCCCTACTGAACTAGAGGTTATGGGATGGACTGTGCCAAGCAAACCAGAGCATCTACTGAAAATAATGCCAGGCATTGGAGGATGCCTGTGAGCCTCCTTGGGAGTTGGTAGCAGATTGTGTGAGAAAAAAGGTCCTATCACAGATTTTGCTCTAGATTGTGAACTGTATATGCCTGCAGACAGTTCCTAATGCTGCTGTTTCATCATTGGTATCTCTTCACCTGTTACCCTGCAAAAGAGTTCAGGAGGATGCCAGGGTGATGCTGTCCATACTGCCATTGGCGCAGGAGGAGGTGGACGTGTACGTTAGAATATCACTTTCAGAAATATCATCTGACATTAATATTGTGTCTGAAATATTGTTTGCGAATGTATTGTCCCATTGGGTGTAGATGTTCTATCATGAACTCCTAATGGACAATATCTTTGTAAATGATATTTAGAACATTCTATATATGTCAGATGATACTCTGGCTGTACATTTTTGGTACTGCACTAGGGTTCCTTGTCCTGTCCATCATTACTCAACGTGATTACTAAGACTTTTCCACTAAGGTGAATGAGTGCTGGCCACTGCATTACTTAAAGTAGCACCCTAAATATACTTTTTTATGCAACATAGATGTTGGTCCTTCCAATGAACCCAACGATGCTACTGAATGTTTTCCATGAAGTTTTAATCTTGTGAAGTAAGGCAGCCTATCCCTAATGGTCCTAATAGCCCATAAGCCTAGTCTAGCACTTCTGCCGCCATCTAAAGGAGTATCTTGCCCTCTCTAACCTACTATTGGATGGTGCCGCCTATGTCAATTAACCCAGCTAAATCTCAAAAGAGGGGCCCATGGAGGAAAACATAAATCAAGAAATCATGAATGTAAGTGCAAATGATGCTTTTTCTGCAATTACCTCTAGCCTGTTATAGTTGTAGGACATTTCACTGCTGGCTGTTCAATGGTACATGCTTTGCACTAGTGTCTGCCTGCAGTGATTTCCCTGTGTCGACATTGCCTACCCCCACACTTTTCTCTCTGTATCGCCTCTACACCCTTCCACTCTTTTAAAGAAGAGCGACACAGACAGGTGGTCTGAGGCCCAGATTTATTTCTTTTTTCAGCCTTTGCAGCCTTCAATTGTGGTGCTTTTTATGTAGAATTGCCCACCACCCATATCACAACTTCTTCTTTGTTTTATTTTATGTCCCTAATGCTCACTTTCACTCTATTTTAACCACCGTTGAGGTATATAAGGGAAAAATGGTCCACAGACCACCAGTCACAACCCAAAGATGATCAGCAGGGGAAAATCACAGAACTGATGAGCCACAAGCAGCTCACCAGCCCCTCTCCATTCTTAGTGCATCCAACTGCAATTCTTCCCTGAGCTTGAAGTCTAAGTCCTATTGTAAAAACAAAATCAAGAATGCAAGTCAGAGCCTTTTGATCATCGTAAACATCTACATAATGGCATTAGTCTTAGAGAAAACCTCAGCCTCCCTATGTACTTGTTTACAGAACTGTTGTCCCTCCAACTAGAGTTTTGAGCCCCACCAATACAGATGCCCAAAGTGGTAAGCTCAGGGATGTAGCCAATGCACATAGCATTGCAATAAGGGAGGACTTACCCAGCAGCATCAATTCTGATCGTAGTATCCAATCGAAAAAGAGGTTACAGTTTATTTATCATTTGTTTTGTTGCCATTTTTGACACCTTTTTTAATGGGATGAAACAGCCCTTATTAGAGTTTGAGTCTACCACTGTCACTGTGTTAGAACTTTTCTCTGTTGGGGGGGAGGTGTTATATAAACTATAATGTGAGATTTCCAAGGAAAGAGGAATGGGTTGTATGTAACAACATTGCCAGCCATTATATCACCCATTCCTCTAAATCTCCTCCATTATGGAATCTACCATGATATCATCCAGGTAAGGTTATATGCACTTTACCACTATAACAACTCTAACTAGATCAGGCCTTTGCCTTTGCTATTTTTCGCATCATCTTTCTTTATTTTTGTTATATCTTATTGCACCCCTTTCTTTTTTGTGTCTTTCCATGTTTTATTTTATTTTATAAAATATATTTTTCTCTTTTCTGCTTTCCATGTTTTGTTTTATTTTACAATCAATCAATCAAAGTAAGCTTTATTCGAAATCACGAAGTGAATCATAAAAGCTACATATTTCATCCATAAAAAAAAACTTTAAAAAGACCAAACTACAGTTTTAAAACAAAGTACAAAATTCTTCCGTATAAAAAGCAAGAAGCTCAAAATATTTAAAAAACTGACATCACAGCACAATCATGTTTACTATTTACAGCTGCTTCCTATAGGTGATGACAGCCAGCAGGAAACGTGACATTACAGTACAAGTACAAATATTTGGTAACATTTGCAGATACATATACGCCGGGCGACAAAGTCTGAAACCCAACTCTAATAGCAAGGGTTTAATGAATTTCTGTCTCAACCTTGAGAAGTGTTTACAGAAAAGCACGGTATGCATGGTGTTCTGAGGTGAGATGACATCACACGTGCAATTCCCAATGTCAAGTGACCAGTTGTTAGCGGTAGGAAAGCTAATTAAATGGTGGAAGATATGCAGCCTGAAACGGGTAAGCACAAACCTATGACGAGGATTATAGACATTGGCTAGATATGGTTGCATATGAAAGCAAGTCAAGATCATTTGATTCCTCAACACGGTTGGTTTACAGATTTCAGATGCTAATCTGATTTCTTCCAATAATGAAATACATTTCAGTTTCAAGGCTTTCCTCTGCACATTGGCCAGGCTCTCGGGGAGAGTAAAATATTCAGGATAACCAAGATTTATTAAAAAATTATACACATATTTGAGCCACAGGATATTAAAAACATTTGGGGATTTATGGCAATCGGCGATTATGGCTCGATTAAAAGTAGTATGTGCAGATGACCATATTTTGTGCCATAACAGAACTGGCTGGATTCTAATCAGGTCTGCTATGTAGGGGGCACCTAGTTCGGAATGACACACATACGTTGGGCTACTTTTCGGGAGGGCAAGGAGAGACCTGAGAAAGACATTTTCTTCAAGCTGTAATGTGTCAATCTCTCCATGCCTCCATAGCTCAGCCCCATACATCGCAGAGGATCTACACTTAGCATTGTAAATTGTCATCATCTCCTTTGGGTGTTTAAAGCCAAGCTTTCTGGCAAAACCTAAAAGGGCCATTGTAGTTTTCATAAAATGAAGTCGCCTTGATTTAATTGCCCCTTGCCAATACCCTGATTGATTAAAAACAATGCCCAAATATGAAAAAGACTCTGTAAACTGAATGGTGGAACCCTCAATAATAATGTCATGGCAACGCGTGGCCTTCTTCCCGATCTTCATGGCAAAGGTTTTGCCTATGTTGATTTTTAGCCCAAGGTTTCGCATGTACTGAGCGAATTCATCCACCAGACGCTGCAGAGCGATGGGAGTACGGGCCATCAACACCGCATCGTCGACGTAAAATAATGCTGGTATAGGCCGATGTCCCACCTGGGGTAAATTCGCACATTTACTTGCCAAAGTATCCCCTACGTTGTTGATGTAGAGGTTAAATAAGAAGGGGGCCATTACGCATCCCTGGCGCACCCCTCTTCCTATTTTAAATGGCTCAGTACAAGTACCATTGAGGCCATAACGTACTCTGCCTCTGCCTTGGGCATACAGATCTCTAAGGAAGTTCACAATTGTGTCATCCACGCCCATATTGGCCATGATTTCCCATAACTTATCGTGCGCTACCAAATCAAAAGCGGAGGATAAATCAACAAAAACTAAAAACAAATTGCCACCTTTCATGTGTACATATTTGCCGATTAATAGATCTAAATTTATTGCCTGCTCTACAGTTCCCATCCCTGCCCTAAACCCGTACTGTAGGTCAGAGAGAATATTATTTGTTTCTGCCCAATCCTGTAGGCGTCCTAAAAGCATGCGGCCAGCAACCTTAACCAGGCAATCCAAAAGAGAAATGGGCCTGTAATGCGCTGGGTTGTTGCGGTCACCCTTTTTAAAAATCGGGACAATAAGCGACTCAGGCCAGGTAGGTAAAAAGCCCTGGGCTTGGCAAGCTTTAAAAAGCAAGGTGAGTATAGGGCCCCAGAGCTCGATCTTAAATTTAAACAGATCAATAGGGATCCCGTCGGGCCCTGGGGCTTTTCCCCCCCTTACTTTCTTTCAGTGCCAGAACAACTTCGTCCAAGGAAAACTCTGGATATCTAGAGGCCTTTAAAGGACCAATAGGCTTTGGTGCATTAACAGAACATATAAGCCCGTGATGGGCCAAGGCGCTGGTGGTAGAAGTATCAGAGTCTTCACTAGGGGAGTACAGATTAGAAAAATGAGCTATCCAGGCTTCCTCTGTGATCGCTATCTCTGCACGTGGAGAGTCTGGGAGGGTGTGAGAAGGTGAATTAATAATGCGCCAAAAAGTGGTATTGTCATTGGATAGACTAGCCTCCAGTAACTCGTTCCATGTCTCCTCCTTCAAATTTCTTTTCCGTTGTTTAATGGCTGCTTTGTAAGCCAGTCTACACTCCCGGACTTTCCTTACGGATCTAGGTTGTTCAGCTAGAGCTAATTTCAGATTTCTATGAGCTTTTGTACATGCTGAGTCAAACCAGCCACACACACCCGCCTTTTGAGTTTTCTGTTTAGCAAAAAGGCCCTCCCCCACGCCCTTTTTTATTTGATTAAATGCTAAAATAAAATGATGCGCCTCTGTGGTTTCATCTAAGCAGACTTCAAAGGCCTCCCTCTCTTTTCGGATCAATTTTTCGAGGAAATTAGGTGGATCTACTAGGGACCACCTCAACGCATACCCATTGCGGCGAGAGAGCACAATTTCCTCTAATGCAGTAACTTTAGATGTGCCGCATGACTGTCCGGCAAGATCAAAGTTCAATGAGACACTTTGAGGAAAATGATCACTGAGCACTATGTCGTGCACAGTAAATTCCAAAATCAATGTGGAGTAACGCTGGGGGAACAGTAGGAAATCTATCACACTATTGTCCCCCCTTCCATTGAAAGTACACCTCACTGTAACCGGTGTGCAGATTAAATCATTACAAAACCCCAAATTATGCTTAAAGATTAGCTCGTTTAAAGTATCCCCGTACTCCGAATGGGTAAAGTGAGTTGTCTCACAAAGGTCAGGAGATGTCATACCACATGCCTTATTAGTTGTCACAGGGCATGTGCGTATGTTAAAATCACCGCCCCACAGGATAATGGGATCACAACAGTTAGGAGGAAAGGCCTTCTCTAGGTCATGATCTAATAGATGAAGAACTGTAATAATGTCCGATGAACAAGCGTTGTTGTAAAAATTGACAATAACTAAAGTAACATGTGCAGAAATTACCAGAGACACAATTTGATAAAAAACTCTTGTTACAGTCGCTATGGAACATAGGGGAGCCAACATGTTTGAGACATATATACATAAACCCCCTTTAGGTCGCTCATGCTTGGACTCTATTGCTGGACTGTGAAATGTTTTAAAACCATTGAGATGTATGGGCCCGGCTGTCCACGTCTCCTGTAAACAAAGAATATTAAATTTGGACGTGAAGACTACCCACTCGTTCATGGTGTATTTGTGGCGTAAGCCGGCAACATTCCAATAAAGTACATTTAGGGGTGTGGCAGGAGTTCTAGCCTCAGTGTCTACTAACAACACAGGTGATGGATAACCCACAGGACCACACTCGGAGATTTCTAGATACACCGTCGCCTCGTTTGTCTCCGCTTGTGACCCTTTCTCATGCGGTATGACAATCTCAGGGCCAAACTGATTCTCCCTGTTTGTTTCCACTGGATTCTTTAGTCAATCGACACCATTTAATGTGGAGAGGCAGTCAAATCTATTTTGGGTTTCAATTGGGTGTTGGAGCTCTAGCTGAAGCCCCTGATGGTGTGGGCCTACTGGGAGTGACAGCTGTTCATAATGGGCCTGGGGTTGATTAAAAAAACCAAAGTGGTAAAACCATAATCTGCTTAAGTGCGAGAGAGGGGAGACTGGCTCTCTGGAAAATAAGATTCACCAAATTGGGGGAAGTAAATGAAAGCACAACGCAGTCACCCTCTAACGTTTTGCTTCCTGTTCCGACCCATCTAACCCTCCTAATCATTTTCAAATCAGCAAAAAGTGCCCCCCCAAGCCCTACCCTTGCGTTCAACCAGTTTAGGGATTTATTCCTAAGGGATTCCCATGACTCAAGTACAGGGTTAGTGAGTGCCGGGACGTTTGCTAATATTACTACATAGGGTGTGGCTGCGGGTGGTAGCTCTAAACAATCCATTTTTGTTACCGTGAAAGTGCGCCTGGAGTCAGCGGTAGATAGATCTGTACGAGTAGGAATGTGTGGGGGCTTATATGGAATGGAGGGGCCATCGCTAGGCCCAAGTCAAGAAGATGAGGGTTTAGGAGGGAGAGGGGGACCACCCTGTGACAAGTTGGTGTTTAAGTCAGCATTAATCATATCCCCTGGCCTGCCACCCACAGTACGATAGGATTGATTTGTACCTCGGGTGTTAGGGATGGAATTAGTACAAGAAGAGGATTGAGCACAGGCACTGTTATCTGTGATTTGCTGAGGGTGCTGGTGGTTTGCCGGCATTGGCTGATTATTTAGGCGCAGGTCTAATTGGGAGAGGATGTTCTTCTCTGTCCCTTTTAGTTGGTCAGTCAGTAAACTAAAAGCGACCCTTACTGATTCAGATAAGGATTGAACTAGGGCAAACAGGGCTACATAATCTGCATGCTTCTGTTCTACCCCTGGTTTCTTTGTTTTTTTGGTAGAGGGTTGCTTATGGGTGTTCTTAGAACGTTGATTACTCCCACCTGCTCTACCTGCTCTTCCATCTTCGCTAAGTACAGATAGCGAGACTGACGGAGCAGTAGACGGGGTTTTAAATTGTTTGCTAGGGGGTTGGTTAGCTAGTTGAGTATCTGAAAGGACAGTACTAGACGATTTTTCAGGGCGCTTTCTATCTACCCTCTGCCCCGCCGCCTGCAAACTAACAGCGCAGTCAGAACTAGGGCTAGTAGCGGGATGATCACTGATATTTGTAGCTATGCCAGTAGGGGTTAAGCCCAATATGTTATTAGTGCAGGATGTTAAGGACTCCTCCACACTCATAATTTGTTTCTCCAAAACCCCCATTGCACCTGTGATATAATTTAGAATGGAAGAGGGAGGGTGTGCAGAACTCTGTGATTTAGCAGCCCCGCTTGGATGTTTCCTCTTACCCATGCCCAGGGATAAAGATAGAACCAAGTTGGGAAAAATAGCAACAGATCGGCTGCAGAAGACCACCACAAACCCCCGATTGTTCCCCCGATGTCAGTATATCAAAGTCAATGACAAAAGTCCCAGGTAAATCTTCAACAAGTTCAGGTGAAATAGAACAGCCAAGCAAAACTTACTGCTGGGCGGGATAGACTCAGTTCGCTTCAGCTCCTCATATTATGTCGAGTGCAAGGGCCAGGGGGGGTGGCCCTGCCCTGCCTCTTCCTGTCGCTGACGGGCACGGGACGCGCGCGTCCCGCGCTGCGGGGGTCAAGGCAGCGCTTTATAGCACTATGGTCACGCCTCCCCCCACGGCAGCTGTGGATGATTAGGGCAATGCGATGCACCCTGGGACTCCGAGTCCCACCAGGGCGTTAAAGCAGCAGGGTCCCACACAACAGCAGAACAGGAGAGCAAAAAAGACGGCAAAACAGCCCGTGCCCCTCACAGGAGGTGTCCCAGCAGGAAGAAATGCGCAGGTTCAGAAAGAATCACCAGAGCGTCCCCTGTTAATATTTAATTATTTTGATGTAGTCTTATATAATTTACATAAATGCAAATAAGTTCACATGTATTGCATCAATTGCGTCAAAACCAAATCTATTTATCTCTAACCTTTGCATTTATGTTCTTAACTTTGAATTATTTTTGTTAATTACCTATGTTCCACTATTATATATATTGTACTTACTTATTCTAAGGGTAATTTATTACAGTTATCTTATTCTTCTAGATTTGCTTAGATTTTTTTATTTTGTTTAATTTAATGTAAGTATTTTTATAAGTATTTGTATTTAATCCATTTCTGAGGGCACACCCCTTGAAACTCTTTTTATTCATTATTTCATAAAATGCATTTTATTTAACTGTTATTCTAATATATAACCTTGTCCCAGAAAGGTTTTTAATTCAGATTCAAATTGATTTAATGGTTTAATATATGTATATGTTATTACTATATCTCTGCCCCTACTCCCTTCCTTTACTATTTCAATTAACATATTCTATTTTCATCAAATTAATTTAATTTCCTTTAGTAGTACGAAACTCAAAATTATTTATTCATATTTTCATTTATTTGATGTAATTTTTATTGCAAACCCAGACTGCAAAATGAATTATTTTACTTCCCTGGTTTGATGTAATCATTAGGGGATATTAAGGGTCAGGGTGATGTAGTGTGTTCTGTAGGGCGGAATGCGGGTGGTTTGATTATGTGGGGAAGCGGTTGGTTCCAAAGGCCGTGTAGTTTGTTGTACCGGCCAAGGGAGGAATTCGCTCTTACCTATGTTTTGAAAATAAATCCATGTACTCAAACCATATCGTTGTCCAGCGTCCTCCATTTCATAACATAGTGCTTGAATGCGATGTAGTGGCACTGATGTTTCCAACAGCATATGATACCCTTGAAGGCCCATCACTGGAAACATAGGGGCTCCTTTACAAGCCCCTTGCACCGCTGGTGCGTCACTTTTAACATGGGAAAAGTGACGTACCGGCGGCACAAGGGGCTTGCCAATAAGCCCCTTAGTTTGGATGCAGAGCCAATGCCCAAGAATATTCATTCATATTGTGAGTGATTCTGCACCATAAGAAATGTTGTCCTGAGAACATTGTGACTTTGATGACTCAAACATAAGCGGTCCTGGCATCAAGCCAGTGTCGGGCGCCAGTTGCCAAGCATGGATGATAATTAATAAGGAAATCATAGCTCATAGTGAACAACTATGAGAACATTTGACAAGCAGCCAGCCCTTTTATGAATTTTAGGCATTATTGGTGTGGTTTGCACTGCAGATGTAGCATCTACATTTCTCTAAAATGGCTATGACTGCCAGCAAATCCTTGTCAGAGAAAATGTAATTGTTCTGCTGTAGAGTGATTTTTCGAGAATGGCAGTTTGAAGCTGTCCACTCTTACTAGTTCTTTGGCATGGGGGGTAGGTGGGAGTGATGTCGTCTTTGGGGTGCATTGGGTGGCAGCTCTCTGCCCAAGCTCTATGTTCTGGTTGAGGAGAGTCCTGGAACATCCGAGAATAATGCTGTCTTTACCACTATGCAACCAGAAGAAAAGTGGCAAGAAAAGTGGCAGAGTAAAGAATCAGAACTACAGGTTGAGGGAGCTAAAAGCAAAGCCAGAACCAGCCCTCTGAGGCCAACTCTCAAAAGGCGAAGCCGCTCTACAGCTTCTCACAACCAAGAGGGAAAGAGTCTCTAAAGCTTCTGTAAAGTCCTTCTATGATCATCAGACACATTAAGAGTAAGTGAACAAGCTTTCTGTGAATCTCAACATCATAGGAGAGCAGAAGGTGCCCAAATAATATACCCCTACACTAATAGCTTATCGTGGAATAATGGCAAGGAGGGCAATATATGGGCAAAAGAAGGAAATATAAAAATGCATTACCCTCGCTCCATTATACATACAAATGTATATATGGTCCTTAGCACAGACTGTTCTGCAACGCAAAGGACCCGCTCCTCTTGTTTTGGGATCCTAGGGAAGTCAGGGACAAATTGTAGAATATCAAAAAAGGTATTTGGATGTTCGCCTATGAATTCATTAATAAAAAATTTGGAAGGTGGCTATGCGGCTGAAAATATGAAAGTCAATACTTAGTACTCAAAAGAGCACAGAGCAGGGTTCTTCAGACTGAGATGGGCCCTCCCCCCCACAATGGGCCTTATTTGATCTCGGAGGCAGAAGGCACCATACTTAGGAGCATTTATGGCCCTCCATATCTAAAACAACCAGTCTCCCTTGTCAAAAAAAGACAACTGGTATGGTTGAGATGCAGACTAATACCTCTAAAGGCATACCACTATGGGAGATTGAGTGGAAATCCTGATTAACTTTGCAGACTGTGCAGGCTAGCAATAGAGAAGTGCTCGCATTGGCAGAGACATTCAACACCGTATCCCTCCACACACTGATCACAAGGCTGCCCCACATCGGAATCCAAAGGAACTCACTCAGATGGATCGCCTGCTTCCTCGCCAAAGAAGGTCTCCCATCACCATTCACCTTCGAACCCAAGGACCTCATCTCCGGTGTCTCACAAGGCTCATCCCCACTCGCTTCAACACCTACCTGACCTCCTTGGCCAACATCGTCAGATCCCATGGACTAAACATATTATCTTATGCAGATGACACCCAACTCATCCTCTCCCTCTTCGAAGAGCCTACCGCTACCAGAACCAACTTTCACAGGTGCGTGATGAGCGTCGCCAATTTGGACAACTGCCTGAAGCTTAGCACAGACAAAGTGGAAGTACTGATCTTCAAAAAACAACACCACTTCCCGGGAACAACTCCTGGTGGCCCTTGGAACTAGCACCATCACCCACACTAACCGACCACACCAGAAACCTCAGCATCATCCGGGACAGCAAGCTGGCCATGAAGGCCCAGATGAACGCAGTCTCCTCTGCCTGGTTCCTCACACTGCGCATGTTACAAAATATCTTCAAATGGCTTACCCAGGACACAAGACGCACCATCACACAGCACCTATTCACTGGGTGACTGGAGTATGGCAGCGCTCTTTATGCAGGGATCACAACACACCTCCTGCAGAGACTTCATATCATACAGAATGCCACAGACAGGCTCATCCTCAACCTCCCTTGATGGACCCACATCACCCCTCACCTCAGAAAACTCCACTGGCTCCCTATACAGAAAAAATGTCAATTCAAGCTGATGATCCACAAGTACAAGGCACTACACAACCAAGGACCCACCCTACATCCACCACCACTTACGCTTCACCAACCATCCAGCCAGCTACGCTACGTGACCTTCTCACTCACCCACAACCCCGCTTCCACCAAAGCACAAGCAGAGTACACTCCTTCTCCTACCTTGCGGCGGAGATGTGGATTAACCTCCCCCTGCAGCTACAGGCTTCTGCCTCTCTTTTGGAATTCCAAAAAGCACTCAAGACCTGGCTGTTTGACTGAGCCCCTCGGGCCCTGCAAGCACCTGGATACCCTCCAGGGTGATTAGCTGTGCTATAGTAGAAATGTATTGATTGATTCATTTATTCATGTCACATGTGTCTGCCGTCAAGTGATAAAGTAAAGAGGACAATGGTTGCTCCCAATATTCCGAAGTTCAAATATATGAAACTGGTGATAGAAAGCTGCCTGAAGGGGGAATTCGATCACTTGACTCACAGAATTTTTGAAAACTATTAGTTGTGCAATAAAAGAAATGAACAAAGATAAGAAAAGTCTGGAGGGGAAAATTGCAAGGGACTCATAAGGAATGTCTATAGCAAGCCAAAAGCAATATAGGGTTATTATTAAGCAAGAAACACACGGACTTAATCATCTGCAGCGAAAGATACCAGGACGCTTCTTTTATTGTTTTGAAAGTACTATGCGCTTTGTCTTTTTCTATCACCTTTAACTTTTTGTAACCCCTTTGATACTTTTATTTGAAATTTGTAATGATTCTAATTAATCGTACAATAAACATATTGACTCTGTCTATCTTTGGAGCATTTAATTTGTCCCTGGGGAACAGAACCAAAGTTCATGCTGAACACAGTGCTATGTTTTTAGTGAGTCACTCTAATATTCCATCCATCACATCTTCTGTCACTCATATTCTGGTTGGGAGTAGGCGTCAAAGTGGGATGGGGGCCTCCAAATAACGTTCAGGCCCTTCCCCATATTTCTGATAAAGGATCTCACTGTGGATACTTTTACACATTTTTAGACAGTCCTGACTGCCGATAAAATGTTGGCATTCATGTATTTGATTGCATTTTTAAGAGAGACCTGAATATAACCTAGATGAGTGACATATTAAATATGTTAAGAGCTATATTTTACATTCTGGGGACTATGGTGTTTTTTTACACTGGAGGGGTGCAGCATTAAAATGTTTAGAGACTATTGACATAGAGCGTTCTGAAGGTCAGTCTTTAATTTTACTCATCTCACTCCCTGACAGGAATGAGATGCTGCACTCCATTAAATCAAGTTTAGGGTAGATTTGAAACACATTAACATGGTAAAAGAGTACAGAAATGAAGGCAAAGGGTATTTATTCTTCAGTCAGTTTTATTCTAGGTTAATAAGCAATTTGTTTTTGGAACAAGAAATGCTGTGAAAATTCTGGGATCTTATGATGGTGTATGAAACTGTATGCAAGGCGGTGATGTAGGTATTGTTTTATGTATTTGCAAGTGCATAAATTCAATTAGTGGTGTAACGCAAAATTAAGGGTGTTCCTGCAGAATCCAAAGAGTCTTAAATATCTTACACATGTTCCTTAGCCTGAATGGGAGCCACTTGAAGGGTCACAGCGATCCCTGACAGGGTGGGGGCTGCCCTACACCACAGGGGCTGTAGGGGCCGTTGTTACGCCCCTGAATTCAACTGCATGGATGGAGTGACAGTGCATGGTTCAATGACTGATTTATATTCTGATATACAAGGAAACTGAAAGGTATTGTATTGGACTTGATGACTAAATACATATTGATCACAATTCACTGCTTACATCCATTATATTCGGTACTGTGATATTAAATAACGTGTCAGCTTCTGGTCGACGAGTAACTCCTGAGAGGAGTACCATCTATACGTCAAATGACTGAGCCAGAAACTGTTAAGGGAATGCAGAACTCTCTGGGCCTCTGTAATTATGTGAGATAATGGGCATTTGATTACAGCACTTTAATTGTGCCCTTGCTGACTCCTATTAAACAGGCAAAAGACAGAAATGATAAGATAGCATGGACACTCGAAATGAGGGATGCTTTTCAAAACTTGAAGACTGAGATAATGAACGCCCCAGTTTTGGGACTCCTGAGTACACCAAGGAGTTTTATCTCTTCCGTCATTGCAATGGTCAAGTGATGATGGCTGTCCTTACGAAAAATATCCCTTAGGACACAAATTTATTGCATACTTTAGTGGACAGTTGGGTTCAGTGATGAAAGGACATTATCCTTGCAAGCAAGCCCTCACCACTACAGCTTTTGCAGTACAGAAGAGCACCCCTACTGTCATGGGGGCACCTTTAACACTCTATGCAGAACATGCAGTGTTTCCTATTATTCAGAAGTCTAAAACTACTTTAACCACACAAAGAGTGTCAGGATATTGTCACTACCATCTTTGAAGGTTTTGAAGTGTCATACAGTGAAGTGAATACATTTTTGCTCATCCTATATTAGACTCTGAGGATGATGCACATGACTGTGCAACGTATATTTCTAATGAATCTAGTCAAGCAACAGAGTATCCTATTCCCAGTAGCATTGTCTATTTTGTTGACTGTTCCTGTACCATTGAACAGCACACAGTAGTAAGACACACAGGTGCGGCAGTAGTCGGACCACAACAGCATGATTCTTCAGACACACTCCACATAGTAGACCAGTTAACACTACCAGCTCATTATTCTGCACAAGCAGCAGAATTGACAGCCTTAATAGTGCCTCTTAAACAAGGAATAGGAAAAGTCATCATGATCTATTCATATATGGCTTATGTAACTATTACTGTACATTCTAGCATTACGAGATGGAGCAGGAGAGGCTTCCTTAAGTCTTACGGGAGTCCTGTCTTGCATAGGAATCTTTTAGAGGCTTTAATAGAAACACTTGCTTTACCACAGGCAGTGGCAGTTGTGAAGTGTGCGGCACATACAAATAGACAGGATTTTGAGTCACAGGGTAATGCATTAGCAGATTGGGCAGCTAAAGACGCTGCTACGCCCACCCCCATCTGTGCCATCAGGTTCACAACTTGTACCTGTTTTAGTAGGCCTAGAGGGCCTCGCCGCCTGAATCAAGCATTACCACAGATAATGTTACACCTCATTATGCTGACTCAGCGTGTTTACATCTTCGAGAGTTACAGGAAGCTGCATCATTGCATGAGAAGCAGTTATTGGAGACTAGAGTGTGCCCCAGTCAGGTGATGATTTGATCTATAGACAACTATCTACAGGTAACCAGTGATGCCTCAGGCTTTACTTATAATAGCTCTTGATCAACTGCATTTACAGCCCATATCGCGAGAAATTATTTTTCTATGTAAATACAACAAGATTGGTTTGTTCCCAATTTGCATGATATGCTTAACATGTACCTTCATAACTGTACTGTTTGTTAATTTTCTCAAAATCCCACATTGAAGGTGATAAATTCTACCATACCATGACCACAAGGTCCTTCTAAAGCTCTCCATCTTGACTTTGTTGATATGTGCAACAACTATTGGTTTTTCATAGTTGTGGTTTGTCCTTTTTCTGGAAGGGTTGAAGCAGCGCTGTGCATCCATTGTGATGCTAAGTCAGCTAGTGTGTTTCTGATCCATGCGGTGATCCCCTCTGGGGAATTCCAGAAGGGATAAGATCTGATAACGGCACACACTTTGTTAATGCAGTTTTAACATATCACAAGACAATGTTAGGGATAAATCATAAACTATCTTCTGTTTATCATCCCCAGAGCAATAGCATAGTTGAGCGCCTAAATGGCTTACTGAAGAATAAGATCAGCAACCTATGCACCACATTGCATAAAAAATTGTTGTAGTGCTTACCATTCGCATTATTCTCCCTTAAGAACACACCTAATTTTGATCATTCATTTGAATACCTCATCAGATAGTGACAGCGAGACTCATGAATACGCAAATACCTACCACTAGAAGTAAGGTACATGAAGAAAGTACAGCTCAAATTTTGATGAAATGCATGTCTATCTCTCTGAACTAACAAAAGATGCAAAGTTCATTTCTAAACATGTAACCAAAGGTAAGGAAAAGCACGCCACCACTGAAGTCGACCTCCCAATTATGCACATAGGTGACAAGGTGTGTGTGAGGAACTTTGTGCGAAAATGGAAAGACCCGAAGTTCAGTGGTCCTTTTACTGTAATGATGGTCACCCCCACTGCCCTCAAGGTAGATGGCAGGAAGCCATGGATCCATCTATCGGATGTTCAGAGGAACTCTGCATCGCGTCTGTAGGACTTGGCCCTTTTTGCCTAAAGTTCCCTAAACTTTTTGCTTTCCCCTTGACCTTTTTTCTGACATTGTGTTGCCAACTTAGATGCTTTGGACACTTTGCCACTGCTAAACAGTGTCAAAGTGCAAGTGCTCCCTGTGTAAAGTGTAATGGTAATTGGTTGTCCATGAATGGTATGTTTGCCTTACTAGTAAAGTCCCTAGTAAAGTGCACTATGTGTGCCAGGGCTGGTAATGCAAATGCTACTAGTGGGCCTGCAGCACTATTTGTGCCACCCACACAAGTAGCTTTAAAAAGGGAACTCAGGCCTGCCATTGCAGGGCCTGCGCGCAGTTTGTTAAACTGCCATGTTGTCTGACAAGTGCACCCACTTGCCAGACCTTACCCTTCCCTTTCTATGCACATCAGACACGCCTATGGTAGGTCCAAGGTACCCCCTGGGCAGGGTGCAGTACATGTGAAAGGTAGGACATGTACTAAGGTGTGTACCATGTCCTGACAGTGAAATAATCTCCATTTCGTTTTTTACTGTTGAAAGGCCATCTTGCCCATAGGACAGAATGGGGAGGCTGTGTAATATGTTTTCCAGCCTATCTTCCCAAAGGCTTAAGATGGAGAGGTGAAGTTTAGTATGCCTGAACTCACAATGTAATAACACATCTTTTTATGAAGGTGGTTTTTGCATTGTGTGCTTAGAAGCCACTCTTTTAGAAGTGGCTGGGTTTTTGTGCTCTAACATTTCTGTGTGTCTCTGCCTGGTTGTGGATTGACTGTCTGGATTTGAAAGCGATAGGATCTGGGGAATGTCTGGACCCAGGGGAGGAGGTGAGACAGCAACAGGCTGACCTGCATCTGGAATGTAGGGGGAGGAGTAGCCCCTAGAGGTGAAGAGGCCTGGGCTACAGTCATAAATCAATGGGTCCGGCCCCTGCTGAGTGATTGAGGATCCAGACCCCCACTATCAAAGGAATAAAGGTGTCACTGGCAGGGAGGCACCCAGAACTGGTTTGAACAGGGGTCAGTGCCCCCTGAACACAAAGACTTCAAAGCCATTGAGGGGTATAACTATGAGAGCTGAAGCCCCTGAACTGTGGAGAATGGCTTGATCAAGATTGAACAAGACTGTAGCTACTTCGTGGTCAAGAGGAACCTTTGCCAAGGAAGAAACAACTGAAGAGACTGAAGGATAGGACTGACCCTTGCTGTGTGTTCTGGGGCTGGCCTGCAGTTTGCTGTTTTAACCAAGGAAAGGCTAAAGGGACTTTGCTGTGTGCTGTATCCCCCTGCTTGAAAGGACTTTGCTGTGCTGTGTCCTGAAGTAACTAATCCCCAAGGGCCCGAGGTGAGCTGGCTCCCTGTTGCGGAAACCCAGGAACACAAAAGTTTCCAGGAGAGTCTCAGTGACGCTGTGTGCGTGTGCTTGTTGCAGCCTGAGACTCTCGTAAGAAGTGCCCTGTGATCGTGGGCAGCTGGAGTCCAAGCGAGGATCAGCGACGCTGTGTGCGTGTGCTTTTTGCAGCCTGAACCTTTTGTGAGGATTGTCCAGTTATCGTGTGCACCGGAATCCAAGTGAGTCTCATTGACACTGTGTGCATGTGCTTTGTGCAGCGTGAGACCTTCGTGAGGATTGCCTTGTTATCGTGCACACCCGGAATCCAAGTGAGTCTCATCGACGCTGTGTGCGTGTGCTTTGTGCAGCGTGAGACCTTCGTGAGGATTGCCTAGTTAACGTGCACCCAGAGTTAAAGTGAGTCTCAGCGACGCTGTGCGCGTGATCTTCGTGCAGCCTGAGACCTTCGTGTGGAGTGCCTGGTGATCGTGCACCCGAAGCTCAAGGGAGTCTCAGCAACGCTGTGTGCGTGTGCCCTGTGGCAGCCTGAGATCTTCGTAGCAGTAGCGGCCCGGACCGGCAGCCTCGGAGGAGCTGAGCCGCCGGTCCGAGTCCGCCGTTGCCAATTCACAAAGATTGCATCGGAGGCCCAAGTCGTTGGATGAGGAGAGGAGAGTGAGTTCGCGCCCCCCAGGTAACGTGTGTCGACTCCTGGGGCGGGGTGCGGGCTCGGAGGGAGACGCTCTCGGCCTCTCTCTCAGTCCAGCAGCGCGAGCCTCTGCTTCGGCTCGTATCGCGGCCCGTATTGCCAAGGGAGTGGCAGTACCGTGGCCGGAGTGCGGAGCTGCACTTTTTGTTACACCATACCCGTGTTGGGGGCAACTGTTGACAGAGGCTGACTGCGAGTCAGAAGGAGAGGCGGAGAGACCGCCTAAGGCACCGTGATCGGTGCCGGAGTGTATTACGCATTATCTTATTTCTGCATAATGAACTACCTGATTGTCGTATTACACATTGCATCATTTCTGCATAACGAACTACCTGATTGTTGTTTGACACATTGCATTGTTTCTGCATACCGAACTACCTGATTAGCATATTACGCATTGCATTATTCCTGCATAACGAACTACCTGATTCGTGTATTACGCATTGCCTTATTTCTGCATAACGACGTACCTGGCAGTAGCGGTCGGTGGTGGGAGTGCTGCCGGGCGGTGACGTGGGGCGGGGGGAGGGGCAGGGTAGGGGGTAGTAAAATACGGAATTCGGCCGAATACAGGTAAGTAAACACATAAATAAATAAAACGAATTTCGTTCCGCGCGCTGCATCGCATTTGGCGATGCAGCGCGCGCAACGAAATTCGTTTTATTTATTTATGTGTTTACTTACCTGTATTCGCCCGAATTCCGTATTTTACTACCCCCCACCCTGCCCCTCCCCCGCCCCATGTCACCGCCCCGCAGCACTCCCACCACCGACCGCTACTGGTACCTGGTGGTTGTATTACGCATTGCATTCTTTTTACATTGCATAGTGCCTGATTGTTGCGTTACGCATTGCATTATTTTTACATTGCACAAGTGCCTGATTCTAGCATTACAAACTGCATAACATGGTATTAGGATTTCAGTGGAATGTCTAGAAGTGCTCATTAATATCGTCAGAACTTACAAGGGCTGGCTGGCCTAACTACCAGCCAGGAGAAATATTACACATACTCATATGTTGGATTTATATTGTGTGGTCTTATCGTATATCTTTTTATATAAAATGTATACTCGTTTTTATAAAACTCGTGTGGAGTCTATTTGTGGTGTCATCATTGGGTTGCTGTGAGCGTGGTTGCAAATACTTTACACATTTGCCTTGAAGATAAGCCTGGCTGCTCGTGCCAAGCTACCGAGGGGGTGAGCGGGGGCTATCTCAGAAGGTGACCTTCCTTTCCCTGACGTTGGAACGCGGGTCTCTATTTGGCCTAAGGTACCTACCTCAGCCAACCAGGGATTCCGCGTCTAACAGCGTCAAATACTGCCAGCGATGTAAATGGAACAATATGGGAGAAGAAGATTGTGACTGTAAAAATACCCCCTCCACCTCTTTTTTGAACCTGCAAAACAAAAGTTATATATTTTTGTTTTCCTTTTCCTTTTTTGTTTTTTGATGCTATCATTTCTACTATTGTGTCTTTATAGCAATGCATATTTTATTTCTAATAGCACACACCTGCGAACTGTCTACTCATGCCAATGTGTCCCATAGTACCCAAACAAGATTATTAGATAATATGTGGAATCCACATGTCAGACATAGGATTGGAAAACACTAATGAGCCGTGCTTCGTTTGCTCTTTAATTCCAGGATCTAATAGGTTACACTCAACCAAAGAAGTACCCCCAAGCACAGTTTTATTTCTTTTACACCTTTAGGGGTTTTAGGAGTAACACGCACGCTTACCGAGTGTAATACTTTTTTAGTAAATCCTTTACCCCAGATTGTGTTCGTAGGTCAGTATTTAGAGTTCCTGGATTAGCTTATGCCCATGATCAATGGCATTCTGATATTGAATTCTCTTGTAGGGCCATGTCTTTATGGAATGATACTGATATTACGACTAATATTAGCCAGGATGCAGTAAAAAAGTGTGCATGTATCTGGGATGATAATGGATGGATAGTACAGTAAGTCCTCAGACAGTCAGTGAGGTTACCGTATGTTTCTTTATATTTCAGAGGAAATGACACCATTAATGTAGGACAGAATATCAACAGCAGTGCCACAATAGATACCGTCACATGCAGGAGGGCACCTCCAGCCTCATGGAATATTATTGGCAGTGTGGAGAACTATTGTAAACTCAGTTACCGCTGAACTGGAGAGGTCTCTGCTCACTAGTGACTTTGACCACCCCTGTCTTGGTAATTTTGGCAGTAAACTTGTCAATCTTACATGAATACCCCATGAGGCGCCCAACAACTTTGTTACATCATCACCGAAGGAGAAGAGCTGCAGAATATTATGGCACTTCCACTTGGAATGATGTTCCCCAAGAGTACTGGTTGTTTAATGATGCTCAATTATTCTTTGGAAGTATTCTGGGTTCGTTCAAGCAAAGGCAAGTGCTCTATGGTTACAAATAACTAGATGGGAACTTCTGAAGATGATTAATACCACAAAAGAAGGATTTAATGCCATAAAAGAAGAGCTCTGTGTCATGAGAATGATGATTATGCAGCATTGGCATGCACTTGACTGTATGACGGCCATAGAAGGAGGGGTAGGTACCAAGATAGGAACTGCTTGTTGTACTTATGTCCCAGCAGATGATGCGGACAATGGGACTTTGTCAGAGGCTATACAAACTTTGCATAATCTACAGAAAAAAATGGTAGATGAAGGAGGTGCCCCAGTTAATTGGTTTAGTGGGTGGTTTGCTTTACTACCATCCTGGATGTCGGGACTTTTAAAAGCTTTATTGCCAGCCCTTGTGACACTGTTGTTGATATGTTGTGATAATTAATCATAGCATGTTGTAGACGGATCAGTACAAAAGCAGGAGGGATGTTTTCAGTTAGGACAACTACACGAGTAGTAGATGCTCAGGGTAATACATATCATATAATTCCAGGCTAAGGACAGACCCAGGATTAGAGCCAGTCATTGAAATATCAACTAGAGGGGGGGATGCTAGAGAGGAAATTAAATATGAAGAAATTGTGCTACTGCAGACATCAGTAGAGAGTGCCACAGAGTTATACGTGGAGAAAGAGCAGGCCTAAAATCCACAATGATGCAAGACAGGTGAAGAGTTCACTAGGAAATAGAGTGGATGATCAGCAAGGTCTTGTTTAAAGGAAACCCTGTGTTTGTAAGCATAAACAAATTGATGGTCACAGCACAACAAGCATTTATTTTGTTTTCTCAGTGATTGAAAACGTGACTTGAAGAATAAGGTCAAGCGGCAGAGTTAGCCAGGCATACACAGAATCTGAGAAGAAGCCTTGGAAGCAGAACAATAAAACACACATGCACACACATGCATACGAAAGAAGTAAATAAATGGTTTGTTAAGCATTGTTAGACTTACAATAAAGAATGTGAAGAGAAAAGGTCAGGAGTTTGAAGACAAAGGTGATGTGATGTTTTTGTGATGTTTTTGTAACAAATAGGTGACTATTGAGTAACTTATTATTTGACCTTTTTGTAAGACACATTGTTCGTGTGACTATTTAAGTGGCAGCCTGAGAGCAGCAATTTGAGACCAGCTGTTTACCTGTGTGGAGATAGCTACTCTTCCTGCCGCGACAGTAAATCTGTTTTTGCCTTGCCAGGAGGCGTCTTTGTCTTTTTATTACAGTTTCCCCGCAAACCATTTCTAATGCATCTATTCCTCACCCCAGCCATGAACTATTTCTCCTTCCTTAGTAAGTTCACCCATGCTTCACATTACAATGCAATATTTTGACCTCAGATATCTATAATGACTTAGCCCAAACCCCTACTAGGAACACACTACAAACAAGAGTCACACTATTGCTCTCTGGGCACTCCACCTCAGGTACAAATCTCACAAACTTGTCCAAATCCCTGTTTAATGTCATCAGATATAGGACCCTCCCCAGATATGTATAATAGCTTGTGACATCAGACAGTCAAACGGGTATGCATCAGAACAAAGCAAAGAATGCTTACCTCTGTGGTTCACATGCAGGGCTTCATAGTCACCAATGTCAGGCCAAATAGGGCCAGAGAAACCTTTACCTCCTAGACCTATCTATCTATTGCCAAGCTCCCCTTTGGACCTGTTACTGTCCACCAGCCAGGCTGTTTCAGAAAGACCAGGGAATCTCAGGGCAAGTATTTTGATTACCGTTTGAGAGGTTCATTATTCATGGCCTTTCAGTATTTCCACTGTCTGACGTAAAGGTCTTTAAGTGGCTACCCATTTCTTTTGTCTTGTTTTTCAGGGACCTTGCCATAGATGCTAAATCTCTAGGCCTCTCAAATTTAATGTCAGGAAATGACTCTTGTTTAAGGACTACTGCCGAAGAATCATTAGCTATCTGTTGCTCTCCAAGATCCCTTAATGAGATATTGGCAGACCCAGCTATCTTGCAAGCCATTGCTTCTCTGCTCTGTAGGTGCCAGAAATACAACACAGGACTTTTCATTTCTTAGTATAGCACTTCCACAAGTAAAAACAAGAGGCCCTTGCTGAGCCTAACATTTTAGGGCAAACTAACCTTAACAATTACATTAGATTGCCACGGTCATAAACAGTGATAAACTGTCCCTTTATTAACACTAGATATGATACACTCCTGCTAGAAACAGGTTTTCTGCAGAAGTATGTCTGTGAATGGATCTCCCATGAGAAATCCACTGCATTGGTCAGAAGCAACATATCCTACTTCAGCCTCTAACAGCACATCCTCTTGTCTGGAGATTTTCCATCTCCTTAAAACTACATCATCATGAGCTCTTGTAGAGCTGCCTTTAAGCTGTAGAAAGAGCTCTAGATACCACCTGTGACTACTCTGGCTTAGGTGAACTGAGTTACATACTTTCTTCCAAGCACAAAGGGAACAGCTGTAACATCAAGAGACCCTCACCCAGTGCTTAATTTGTAAAAGAATAAGTGCCAGGGCCCTGGTCAGGAGGACACTGCAGCTGCCACCATCCATTAACCCTGTCAGCTCTTCCAGTGACAGTACCAACACAATTACTAACTGTCACACTCTTGCAAGTGTGATAATTCATATTATTCTAGGCCCCCCAAAGCTATGGTATATCAGTCATAGTTAATGTATATTGAATTAATGAACAGCTGTTGTTGTGCTCATACCTAAATTAGGCACACAGCGCCACCATGTGGCAGACTGTCATAAGTGCCAGAGCTGACAGTTAAGTGCTGGTGCAAGCACCGGAAGCCACCAGCTCAAATTAAGTACTACCCTCACCATATGCTGACTCATTCACTTGTTCTACAGACTGGCTGTTGACCTGGTCGCTCTAAAATACAGAGGCACAAAGAGACCATTGTAGGATTTTTAACCATGAAAGACTTGGAATGGACCATGTAATTGATCTTTATAATATGATTCTGCTGCTAAACCGTATTCCGTAAGGACATATTTCTGCTGATTGTTCTTTTTCACTCATAATCTTAGATCTTATTTAGCTGGCACATTTACTATGTCAAATGTCAATCAATCAGGGGTTTGTTAAAGCGTGACTACTCACCCGTAAGGGTCTCAAGGCGCTAGGGGAGGGGGGGGCAGGTTCCATCCATCAAGGAGGGGGTCTGTCGAAGAGCCAGGTTTTGAGGTTTCTTGCGAAGATGGGGAGCGATGTTGTCTGTCTGAGGTGGAGCGGAAGGGCGTTCCATGCTTTGGCCGTGAGGAAGGAGAAGGAGCGGCCTCCCGATCTGGTCTTTCTGGTGCGGGGGACCACGGCGTAGGAGAGCTGGGCTGATCGTAGGGTCCTTTGGGGTGCGTGGAATTTGAGTCGGCTGTTCAGGTATGCTGGTCCGGTGCCGTGGAGGGCCTTGTGTGCGTGGGTGAGCATCTTGAAGGTGATTCTCGCCTCGACAGGGAGCCAGTGGAGTGTGCGCAGGTGCTGGGAGATGTGGCAGTGTTTTGGCAGGTTGAGGACCAGTCTTGTGGCGGCGTTCTGGATGTTCTGTAGCTTGCGGGTGAGGTTTTTGTTATTCCGGCGTAGAGTGCGTTGCCGTAGTCGAGTCTGCTGGTGACCAGGGCGTGAGTGACGGTCTTTCGGTGTTCGAGGGGGATCCATTTGAAGGTCTTACGAAGGAGGCGGAGGGTGTGGAAGCAGGAAGACGAGACAGAGTTGATCTGGCGGTCCATTTTGAGCTCGGAGTCAGGATGATTCCCAGGTTGCGTGCGTGGTCCGTGGGGGTTGGCGGGTTTCCGAGGGCGGGGGGCCACCAGGTGTCGCTCCAGGCATCGGGGTTTGGGCCCATGATGAGTACTTCTGTTTTGTTGGTGTTTAGTTGTAGGCAGCTGTTTTTCATCCATTTGGCGACGGCTTCCATGCTTTCTCGAAAGTTGCGTCTGGCGGTGTTGGGCTTGTTGGATAGGGAGAGGATGAGCTGGGTGTCGTCTGCGTATGACACGATGTTGAGTCCGTAGGTTCTGACGATGGGGGCGAGTGGAGCCATGTAGACGTTGAAGAGCGTCGGGCTGAGGGAGGAGCCCTGGGGGACTCCGCAGGTGGTAGGTGTGGGGTCCGAGAGGAAAGGGGGGAGTCTGACCCGCTGCGTCCTGCCGGAGAGGAAGGAGCGGATCCAGTCGAGGGCCTTGTTGTAGAGTCTGCGTATTAGGGTGCGGTGGGAGACTGTGTCGAACGCCGCTGATAGGTCGAGGAGGATGAGGGCTACTGTTTCTCCTTTGTCCAGTAGGGTGCGGATGTCGTCTGTTGCAGCGAGGAGGGCGGTTTCCGTATTTGGGCGTTTTGTATTTGATTAAATAATGCATATTAAATACCCACTTTTTTTCTATAGTGCTCTTTGTTGAATAGGTCATTTGTGCTTGGACGGTTTGTTTGTCCTTGGAAGTTAGGTTTGATGTATCTTAACCAGGGCTCGAAAAATCCACTCGACCGCTCGCATATGCGAGCTAAATTTAACGAGGGCGAGCTGTTTTTAGGTCCTACTCGCCCTTTCTGGCGAGTAGGAAGACAAACTAACTTTTGTCCTCTGTCTCTGAAAACGGAGCAAATGTGACAAGATAACAAGATTTAAAGGCATTTTTATTGCTCACAAAGTTAATGAGCAATAAAGATGCCTTTAAATTTTGTTATCTTGTCACATTTTCTCCGCTTTCAGAGACGGAGGTCAAGTAGGTTGCAGTTAGGTCGAGGAGATTTTTCAAGGTACTAGACCTGCAGGACTAGTACCATTTTTGGGATTTTTCGAGCCCTGTTAACAGTTTAGCTGGTTGTTACCATTTTCATACTGGTTTCAGCACCCTGTCAAGAGTTTATTCTTTCTTTCATAACTTGTTTTTCTTGCTGTTGTGTGCTTCTTCCCCCCAAGGACTCATTTCAGGGTTAGACTTTGAGCTTGGTTCAGCTACTGAAGTCAATCAATCAATCAATCAAGGGTTAGTAAAGTGCAACTACTCACCTGTGAGGGTCTCAAGGTGCTGGGGGAGGTGGGGAGCAGATCCGTCTAAGTGCTGGGGTCATTGAAAGAGCCAGGTCTTGAGGTCCCTCCTGAACTGGGGTAGCATGGAGATAGTCTGGGGTGGAGGGGGTAGGGTATTCCAGGTCTTGGCAGCGAGGAAGGAGAACAACTTTCCTCTGGTTCTGGTCTTGCAGATCTGTGGGGCGGTGGCCATTGCGAGCTGGGTGTAGAGGAGGTGTCTTGGGTGCGTGGAAGGAGAGGCAGCTGTTCAGGTATGCTGGTCCGGCGTTGTGGAGGGCCTTGTAAGCGTGGGTGAGGAGTTTTTAAGTTATTCTTCTGTCTGCCGGGAGCCAGTGGAGTTCGCAGAGGTGTTGAGTGATGTGGCTGTGCCGGGTGAGGTCGAGGACCAGTCTGGCTGCCGTGTTCTGGACATTCTGGAGCTTGCAGAGGTTGTTCTGGGTAACGCCGGCGTAGAGTGCGTTGCCGTAGTCGAGTCTGCTGCTGATGAGCGCGTGAGTGACTGTCAATCTGGATTCGGTGGGGATCCATCTCAAGGTCTTTAGCAGCAGGCGGAGGGTATTGAAACAGGCCGAGGATACTGAGTTGATCTGGCGGTCCATAGTGAGCGATGCGTCTAGTATGATGCCGAGGTTTTGTGCGTGGTCCGTCAGTGTGGGGTAGTTCCTAGCGCAGAGGGCCACCAGGTATCGTTCCATGTAGAGGGGGTGGATCCCAGGATGAGGACTTCTGTCTTGAAGTGAGAGTAAAAGAGAGTAAAAGAAAAAAAGTAGAGAGTCTATGGTTGTAAAAAGCTGGGTTCTGGTGCGAGGGAACTCTCTTCTATCTTTCTTCGACAGGTGACATGCTCATAAATATCCATGATGTTTCCCTCTATTATATAAGTTATTTAAATGCAAAATGATTTGCGTACGTGGTATTTCAAAATGCTGCAACAAGCTACTGCCCTCGCACCAAGAACGTTCACTGCTCATCATTTCAAGATCTGTATAAGTGGGTTATATTAATTTCCCCTTATATAGTAAAGAGTGGGGCATATTTATGAGAGCTTTGCATCATGCACCACGCAATGTGGTACATGCGTGATACAAACCTCTAAGTCAGATTTATGAAGCCATGCAAAGCCACTTTAAGTGGCTTTCAATGGCTTAAAAAATCGGGAGTAAGGAAACACAGCGCAAATCGCTGCGTTGCCTTACTCTGCGCAAGGGAGACATTCCATGGGGGTTGTGGTGGGTATTCCAACATAACTCTCATGGTTTTTGATGCATTCTCAGATTTACAAGGACTTGTAAACCTAGGAAAGCACCAAATAGATATGCCGCCCCAAGAGAGGCGTAACAAGGAGAAATAGAAAGAGGAAAAAGCCTCTTGGGATTGTTTTTGTGCAGGAGGGTGCACTTCCTTCAGAAAAGCATTCCTGCCTACAACACAGGCACTCTTGCACCATGGTGCTAGGCTGCCAACATGGTACCAGTGCAGGTGAAAAGGATAGGAATGCACTATATTGGATAAATACAGCGCGTTCCTGTCCTTTCCCTGTGACACAGGGCAGCACAGCAAGGTGACTTGCTGCTCTGCCCTGTGCCACAAATTTCATAGATATGGCCCATAGTAGCTGCATTTTTCTGTAACTGTACTGGGAAATAAAAGAGAAACCATTTTGTTGGATGATTTTATATTTTGACATATGCTGTTCATTATTTATATTCTGCCTACTGCATGACTTAGTTGCAGTCGCAGCCTGTGCGGCGAGCGCAAGGTAAGTGGTTTTATTTAGTTATTTATTCTATTTTCACTATCCGTCGTATGACGACTTCCACCCCCCCACCCCTGCCAGGTCCCACCGCCCCACTGTGCTTACCTGCACGGACTGCCACTGCTTAGTGGTATGCAGGGTTAAACGCATTGCTTGGAAAGATTAGAGTTCATTTTATGATATTTCTGTAGTAATTCCAGTGTGAAGAGGTGGTGGGAGGTTAGATTTTGGTGGGTTTACATTAAGTCTGTGGTAATTCCACCATAGAGGGTGGTGTCAGTTTGGATCCTAATTATTATATGTTATTTCCGTGGTTTCCTGTAAGAAGGAGGTTGCCTGTTGCACTTCCCCAATATTTCTGCATAATTCAATAATAGAGGTAATACCAGTTTGGACTTCCCACTTCCTGTGTGATTCCATCAAAATAGGTAGTAGCATGTTTGATGTTTCTAGATGTTTCTTATATACTGTTGCAACTGCACTTTGATTGGGGTGGTGGCATGGAAGCCCTCAGTAGGCCATCATGATTAACATATGATGGGGTTCATTAGAGTTAATGTTCAGTTGAGCTTAGTGGTCTTATTTTTTGTTGTGAGTATGTCTGTCTGGAACATTGCTGGTGATATCAGTGATATTATGTGTTTGCCGGTGTAAGGAGTGGTGTTGGCCTTACTCATGTCTGAGGTGCCACTCTTTTATATTAACTTTCATAAGGATGAGTTGTTATTTAGTTTTATGTTAATCTTAGATTGTGTGGGTTGTTTTGGCGCTTTGCTATGTTTAGGGTGACATTGAGTTTTTATTTTAGTGCTTGATGCGTTAACAGTGTTTGGGTGTGAAGTTGTGGATGGATGCATGAACTTTTCTGTTGTTTGTTTATGTTAAGAAGGGAGGTGGGTTACATCCTGTCTTCTATAGACCTGTGCTTTGTCCTATAATCTTGCTATGAAGTTTCTCTGGAGTGTGTGATGCCCTTGCATTTGGTTGCCCGGTTGGAGGCAGCTCTGAGTCTAAAGACATACAATCACATCAGATCTGCACCTTTGACACAGTGTGAGCTTTTAATATATAGACTTCCTCTGTGCCATATTTCGGTAGAGGAGCACCTCTTCTGCTGAGATTATCCTGGAATGCTGTACACTGTGATTGAGATGCAGCCCTGCTGAATCTAACTTTCATCCTGCAAAGGACGGTAGCCTTCTCTACACCAGATCAGCTTCCTGAGACATCATACACAGGTATGTGGGGTGGGGTTGTCCCAAGAGATTGGGCAGAGGGTACTCTCACTATGCTCTGGATAGAGTAGATAAAATTAGGTAGGAGTATAAGTATGAATCTGATTATATAATCATATAATCATACAGTAATGAAATAATGATTGAACTGTTTATCTTATTCACCATTCTTGTAATGCTGATTACAATGCTCTGTTTCATCCTACTAATAATTGCAGCTCACGCTTTTTACACAAGAATACAGTTGCTTCAATCAATGTTTGAAAAGCAAATCTGTATCTTCCGTGTGTCTCCCTTGGGCATGCCTGAGTAACAGCGAAAGGGTAGATCAGTTTCCATGATTTCCTTGGGGTATTAGAGTGGTCATGTTCAGAGGTTGCAGATACCATCTGGTGCCCTGGTCAGGTTAGGGGTTCCGATGGGGCAAAAGAACTTCTACTATTCATGAAGATTGGCACATATGCACTTTTATGCGCAGACAAGTATTCGTGCACCATGGGTCTTCTATCGCTATTTCTTTTGATACACGGTTTGGATGTGATTTACCTCATACTTTTCTGTACTGCACATCTTCTCATTGACCTATATTTTACTATAGGGTTGGGTCTAATGTTTGATTATACATGCTTACATTGAATATTTTTGTCATGTTAGCGTCACTTCTACTCTCTCTGAACAGAGTATTATCTGGGTAATTCTTTGGAGGCTTGTCTCTCTCTCTCTTTTATAAATTATCTTCTCTTTTTTCTAATGTACAATTCTGTTTACAAATGTTACACTGCCTTGAAAAAGTCACTGCATGACAAAACATGTGTCTGCTGTTATCCAGTATTGAGGACTGAAGAATATGAATTTGTGAAACATGAATGTACCGAAGAACACTTAACTGCTTTTTTCCACAATAAAGAAAACATTTCGCTCAACACAAGTCCTTACTCTTTGGACCTTACATGTTTTTTCTTGGATTAGTTATCGAGTACCATGGTTTTCCTCTTCTATAACATTTTCACATTGGATCTCTAGGTCTAACTGAGCTCACACCTTGGGTAGAAGGGTGTGGGACAACCTTAGAAGTACCATGCCAAAAATGTTGTGCGTAATTACTTTTTACCTACTAAAAATTGTGTACTACAACGAGGTGCAATTATTAGCTGTAGGAAAGTAGGATCTGCTTTTATGGTTACCCCCACTTTTTGCCTGGTGCTATGATGTTTCTGACTAGTCTGAATGGGATCCTGCTAATCAGGACCCCAGTCTCTCTGCTTTCTCCCTTAAATTGTTATGGTAAGTACTTAGGTACATCCCAGATTGGATACTGGGGTACCCTTATAAGTCCCTGGTATATGGTACTAAGGTACACAGGGCAGAGGTACCCCAGGGGTCCCTCATAGGCTGAAGCATGCATTATGCCACCTATGGGAGACCATTCAAACTGTCACTACGAGCCTGCCATTGCAGCCTGTGTAAGCTGGTGCTAACACCACTTACGACAGATGTAGGTTCCCTATATCTAGGATCACTGCACTTCAAACCTATAAGTCACCCCTACAGCAGGCCTTTTCAATCCTGAAGTCAGGGTGCTCGGTTCAAAGTGTGAGGGTGCCCCTGCATGAGCAGGACACCCCTACAGCCTTCAGAGTCCATTCTCCTGGGTTGTAAGTGAGACAGCCATAGAACATATAGAGGGGCACCGCGTCATTAAGCTATGACCATCTCGAAACTGGCTGCAACGAACCCTGTCATGTTTGGTATCAAACATGTTGGAATCATACCCCCACATCATAAACGGTATGGGAGGTATGATTCCAAGCACTGTAAAGACCCTCCGTTAGGCCTTCAGTGCTCCCGGTACCAGTCTTCTAGACCCGGATAGCACAACATGGCTGCTGCCGACAGGAGACACGATTCTGCCCTCCTGCTGCTGAGCCAAGCTCGAACAGGAGAAGGCAGAACAATAGGTATCCTGTCACAGGGAGGTGTGACCACCTCCCAGACAGGGTTTAGTGTATTGGGGCCGGGTGGGAGCGCTTGCCAGCGCCACTCAGTCTGCTTGAAGGGCACATTTGTTGCCCTCCTTGCTTAGTCCAGTTCAAACCAGCTCAGGGAGCCATTGGCTCCCGCTATGGCGCGAAACTGGACAAAGGACATGGGAGTATCCTCCCCACTGTCCAACCCCTCCCCTGGGAGGGAACCCTGAATCATCCCAACCCTTTCCTTAGGGTACTTAAGGGCTTACCTGAGGGTGGGTCCCTAGATTCGTCATGGGACATGATTCAATTCAGACACCACTTCAACTTCGACCATCTGGGCACTCTGGACTTCGCTGGACTTCGCTCTGGGCATCAAGGCTGCAACTGGGAAGACTCCTGCTGCCCCTGATCTCTTTGCCCTGCTCATCTGCTGCGATGTCCGTGCCTGTGCTCCATACAGGAAATCTTCCAAGGCCTGTGGGCATCCAAGACACCTGAAGAAATCTCCCTTGAAGTGAAGGAGTCACTTCCCTGCATCTGCTGGCACCGCAACTAAGCTGACCGGCCTGCTGATCCTGAGCTCCCACAGACTCCGAAAGGCTCAGCAACACAGGTGGTTCTTCACATCCCTCGAGGCCTGCCATGTCCTCTCACCAAGTTTGAGTATCCCTCGTCAGAAGCGCAGGAACTGAACCCCTGTGCACCGCGTCGACTTGGAGTTGCAAAGGCCTGCTTGCTTTCTTCCACCAAGATCTTCGGGCTCCAAGTAGCCCTAACCTCAAGCATCTCCAGTGACCAAGAGCTTCATCCTCACCACATTACTTGCATCGTGGGCCTGCTTCTTTGGTGAGCTGCTCGAGGTCCTCTTGCAACTCCAGTGCCTCTGGCCTGAGGGACCCATTGAGGGTCACTTTTGAATTCTTTCAGCTACCCTGATTGCTCAGGGTCTGCCTTGACTCCCCTAATTGTGGTGAGTCTCCTGGACCTTGCTGGTCCCGACACTGTACCTTCTTCGCTTTCCACATTGTTTGCAGTTGCCAAGGACCAGCTCCCGACCGACACTGACCCCTCAGCTCTCGACGTCCGACGTGGGACAGCTCGTGAATAGTTCCTGGTCTTCCACAGCGTTGCCTGGTCCTCACAGCTGCAGCTCCAAGGTCACCATCAACTCTCCTACAGCACCCGACATCGGTGGGCATTCGTCTTCCGTGTCTCCTGGTCACTTCCAAGTGGCAAAGACTCTGTCCCCTTTGGTTTCAGGTACTTCTCGACTTGAATCCACCTTTGGGTTCCACTGGACACTTTCTCCTTCTCCAGCAGCGGCATCTTCCTGAAGTCCTCCATTGGGTTCGACGGTGGTTTCCAACGCCACTTCACACCTATGCACCCGGCTTCCCTGGTGTATCCTGGTTCCTAAGGTATCCATTGGTGGGGTGGCTCTCCAACCTTCTGTTTTCCATGGGGTTTCTTCAGGGCCCACTTGGAACGGTCCTTCTTTAAAATTGCCACCGCGACTTACACTGCAATTTGTACGGAGAATGCGGTAGTGTTCCTACACTGCACACGACCTCCGTGGGGCTCCTAGATACTCACCTTGGGTGGTTCCTTGGGTCTCCGGCACGTCTACGTCCTCTGAGTATTGTCTTGACTCGAGCCGTGGTTTGCATACCACTATTTTAGTGTATGGTTTGGTCTCCCCCTGGGGACCACTGTGAATTCTGTGCTTCTTACCTGTTTCTATTACAAAGTATTGTGTGCATTGTGTATATCTCCAACTAGGAGATATTTGTATGTGTTAGTGAGTGTCTTATAATAAATACATCTTTTTATAAATACACTGTGTGGTTCTTTTTCATTTAATCTATACCTAAAACATTATGTTCTAGTAAAACAAGCTGCTTTACACTCCTTCTGGACTAAGCCTGAAGGCTGCTCTCCACAGCTACCACTTAGAGAGCTTTCTAAGGTTGTCTAAGACCACTAAAATCACTATAAGGGTTGTCTGGATCAGTGCAAGGTGCCCACTTACACAAGTGTACATCGTATACTGAGCCAGTCTCTCAATCAATCAATCAATCAATCATGTCACTTATAAAGCGCACTACATACCCGCGAGGGTCTCAAGGCGCTGGGGGAAGAGGGGGGTGGTGCTGCTACTGATCGAAGAGCCAGGTCTTGACGAGTCTTCTGAAGGCCAGTAGGTCTTGGGTCTGTCGGAGGTTGGTGGGGAGGGTGTTTCAGGTCTTGGCGGCGAGGTGGGAGAAGGATCTGCCGCCGGCGGTCGTTTTCCGGATGCGGGAGGCTGTGGCGAGGGCGAGGCTGGTCGAGCGGAGCTGGCGGGTGGGGGTGTAGAAGCTGAGTCGTCTGTTGAGGTAGGCTGGTCCGGAGTTGTGGAGTGCTTTGTGTGCGTGGGTGAGGAGCTTGAAGGTTATCCTCTTGTTGACAGGGAGCCAGTGCAGGTCTCTCAGGTGGGGTGTGATGTGGCTGCGTCGGGGGATGTCGAGGATAAGACGTGCAGAGGCGTTCTGGATGCGTTGCAGCCGTCTCAGGAGCTTAGCCGTCGTTCCTGCTCAACTACTACCTCCTTTGCATAAGCACTACTTAGGCTGCTAAACTTTTTTTGGTGCCCTAGAGATGATAGTCCATCTAACATTTTTTTGACTTACACAAAACATACTCTGATCTGATCTGGGGCAGGGGACGGAAGAAGGTGTCACTAGAGAAAATATAACGCTCAATCAAGTTGTGGTGTCTGGGGGCTCCTACTTTTGAATGTATTACCTTGTGGCCCATCTGCAGGGCTCATTGAATTATTCTGAGAGTGTGGAGACTTGGAGGGTGTGAAGATCTAGTGACTGAGATGGCTGTTTGCTCAATATATGAGGCTGTACTAAATGACTGTGAAATGATTGCTGCCTACTCTAAGCTGCTGGCTACTGCAAAACACTGCTGGTGGAGGTGAATGAAGTGTGTTGCCATCATTTGAGTGTACGCCTGGAATTACCACTGATATCTGCTGCGGTTCTGTGAGGTGGTCTGGATGTAGAATATGCACCTGTGGACCATCACTGGTATCAGGTCTGTGGGTAACATGTTCAAGGGAGGACTTTTCTGCTCCTTTGATGTTGTAAGAGACAATTTGGGCATTGTCACCAGGCAATTCACGGCCGACTATGCCCTCAAGCTAGACACATCATAGTCATGAGGAAGAAACAGGCAAATGACACATTGCATGGGAGGGAGTCTGCTGTATCCCTTACCTATGGCATCCAAATGGCCAATCACTACCCAACCATCACCACACAGAGAGAATGGTGGGATTTGAATATGGGCTGAGCTGTGTATGACAAGGAATGGGTGAGAGCCCTGGAACACATGAAGAGGGTATCAAGGAACAAATTCACTCAATTTAATTAGTCTTGGGACTGATGCCAGAGCCAGGAAGCATAGGGATATGTAGAGACTCATTGACCGCGCACTGGTAATAGGAGGTTAGCAATGCAGTGGAAGGCATCATCGGCACTCCCTGCAGATTATGGTTTAAAGACCAGAAGAAATGGGCTAACGCTGAGAATGAGATACTGGAACGGTGTGGGACACAGTCTTGCTAGCCTTGGCCGACAAACCAGATCAGAGGCCGCCTTGAAGGAGCAGATGGTTCTAGGTGGTGTCGACCCCTTTTAGAGATGCAGGGTAGCAGAATCAGTACCACTGACACATGGAAAGGAAAAAGGAAAGGTGGAACATGCTCTGTAGTGATTATCAGACCAGGTTTCTTTTGTTCCATTCAAATAACAATGTTTGACATTATGTTTCGCTCTACACGGGGATTGGCTGAAAAGTTAGATGATATTACTGGATATGTCTACGTAATGTTTGTCAAAATATAAGAAAACAATAAAAAACTATTTAAGAAAAAAGCTCATGGAATAAATAATCTCGAAGCAACTTCCTCTGCATGCCTATTTATGTTCATTTAACATTATTAGCCAAATTAATGGCACTGTGGGTGAGGCAATAGACCTGGGATCCTGGGCTGAGGCGGTGCGAGTATCGTCGGAGGGCCTTAAATACTTAGGAGTCTTTCTATCAGACTCGCCCAACACTGCGTGGGATAGGAACATAGCTCCAATTTGGGCGCGAACGAGGGAGGAGATGGAAACTTGGTCGCATATGCCCCTTTCTATATATGGCAGATCTGCTATTTTTCAAATGGTGTCCTTGCCTCGACTGCTGTATCAACTACAGAACCATCCATATCCGGTGCTCCCCTCGTGGTTTCGACAAGTCAACGCGGCACTGGGACAGTTTCTATGGGCCGGGGGGGGGGCGTCCAGGGTGGCGCTACGGACCTGCTTTCAGTCTACTTATTGCGGGGGGCTGGCCACTTCGGATATCCACTCGTATTATATGGCCTCACAGCTACTGGTTCTAACTGAGTGGTGGTATGGGGGTCGAGAGGACCCAGCATACGCAGTTGAACGGAGACTTATGGGCGATTTCACAGTACATAACATTCTGTATTCTACACCGCTGCGCAAGTCCCTACCATCTGCCACACAGGTGATTTTTCAAGTTTGGAAACAATCCCTTCGTAAGATGGGATGGTGGAACAAGCTTACTAGAGAGACCTCGCTGTGGAACAATGGTCGGCTACCACAACTGGCGGCGCTAGCTGGCTTTAAAGGCTGGGACAACATTGGGATCTCCACACTAGGAGACGTAATGCATGGCGTAGTCCTTAAGTCATTCCAAGAGCTCCAACAAGAATATCACAGCTTCGACATGCTATCTCACAGAGTATTCTGGGTTTAGAGGCGCTCCCTGAGTTTAGTCCAGATGAAGCCAAAGTTTTTATGGGGGACCTACAGGACCATAAGATTTCGAAGATTTATCAATCCCTAGTGACACATAGCTCCACTACACTACATAAACTCAGGGAGACCTGGTAGGGGGATGTGGGCCAGTTGGACGGGGACGACTGGATGGATGCGCTAGCTTCTCCTAGGGCAGCAGTGATCTCCATGAGACTACGCCTCATTCAATTCAAGTACCTTCATCGGGTCTATTACACAAGGCTTAGATTGTGGAGGGCTGGTCTGGTGGCGTCCCCGTTGTGTTTGAGATGTGGACGTGAAGAAGGGTCCCTCATGCATACCATCTGGCATTGTACAGCACTTGCGAAATTCTGGAGAGGAGTGTTATCCTGTTTGGCGGAGGTACTGGGGTGGGAACTCCCATCCTCACCAAAACTGACGATCCTACACATTATGGAGGATATAGGCGGTAACATTTACAAGAGACATCTACTACTGTTAGGATTGACACTAGCCAAGAGAGATATAGCACGGTTGTGGAAAGCAACTACCCCACCTTCTCTTTCGGCCTGGAAGAATGGATTGGACTTTAACATGGGTTTGGAGATCCCGATATTGAAAGCCAGGGGTTGTCCGCAAAAACATCCCAAAATCTGGAAGAGATGGGCGGACTACCGGGGCCTGGAACTAGACCCAGTACCTCCAGTGGACGCATCTGTATCTGCCTTGATATGTAGTCATTAGGACAGGAGATTGGAAATGTAATGAGGGACAATGCCATTGAAGAAGGGATACGCGGCGATAACTGCAATGTAGTTGTGTGTGGGTGCCATTGGGGGGAAAGGTTTTACCGTATTCATGTTCTATTGTTTCTTTTTTTTTCTTCTTTTTTTTCTCTTTGATGTTGATGATAAACTATGTAATCTAATAGTCAAACATAATGACTTGCAATGCTTGCAATGGCGGTTGTTTCCTGGTTTAAGGCGCACTGCACCTGATATGACTTTTGACATAATAAAATGTGTTTTCAAAAAAAAAATAATGGCACTGTATCTGTATTTTTATATTGCCCTGAGCTATCCCTAATGAGAGCCAGAGTGCATTAATTTATCGATCTTGGAAGATTGGAGGGCCGCGCTGGCATTGCTCACGTGTGCCCTGGTGACCTATAGGTTACAAGCGACCTCATCGAGATATTGTGAGCCATATAAGCAAGCTCTGCAGGTTCCCCATTACTGCTATATGGAATCTGCGAAATGGATTCTGTGAGAAATGTTAAAAGACGAATTCTGCACGGTTAGACCAGCCAGTGTCAGGCAGCCTGGTAGTTTATATTTAGCCTTTTATATTCTATTTTTAAATATGTTCTAGTTTTGAGCGTGGCTGCTTCCCACACTGTATGTAATTCTCCCTGAGGGAAATGTATCCAGGATAAATTAAGCAAACCGGTGACTCGGAGCGACAGAAATAGCACAGCATCCGTTCCCACCTTTCTGTCTATTTTATGATTTAAAAGTTATTTTAAGCTTCCATTACAGCTGCAGCTTGTGTTTTGACCTCCGGCCCCGATTAGTGACAAAATCTCAAGTGCTGCCTCCAGAGTGATTGCTATATTAAATTTAAATGTCACTTTTCTGACACCTGCAATACCCAAGCGAATCAAACCAGAAGCCCACATGCTTCAAATAACAAATCACAGCTAAAACAAGAAATGCACAAAAACATAAAAGTACAGGAAGTTAAACTAGCACTGGGATTCCTCAAGCTTTTACTACAAAGTATGAACTCTAAGGAGGGCGACTGGAATTATGTAATACTGTGGCCGTGGCGTTATCCGCATAATTATGAATGTGTCGCATTTGCCAGATAATCCATCATATGCTTCGTAATTTACAGATTGTACCTCAAGCGGATCAAAATTTAGTAAAAACATGGAGACACTTGTTGCCGCACCTTTCTTCTGCTTACTGCTGTGCTTGAGTGTTAAACTGTTACTAAAGAGGTGGACCCTTGGCCAGAGTTTACATGTGTAAAAAAAAAGACAAATTAATGCAGCAATACTGTCACAAAATGTGCCACATTACGCTACATACTTTGGCTTTTCTTGCAGGATAATTTAGTCAACCCTGCTGCATAACTTGATCCTTCTCTGACCCATAATTTCAGTGGCCATGAGACTAAACAATACAATTAAGGTTGTTTGTGTCAAGGATATGAAGCAGGCATCCAGCTAATCAAATATACTGGGGATTGTTTTCTGTAGACATGTTGTTTGCCTTTTCTAATTTTTCAGATTCTACTTCGTGTTGCAATTAAATGAATAAATGAAAATTCACATTTATCCTTTATGATGCATAATGCCCAGTGTTTGTCAGGCTGATTAAGTTTTGCTCAAAGAGCAACATTGTGAATCCAGCGAACGGCACAAATGTCATTTCAAAAATATTGTGAGACATGAATCGTGTCTAAAATATAGTCACTACAAAAATATCATCAACAGAATTTCTAAAGTAAAAATATCGTTTTTTAAAATGTTATAATTTTTAAGAGTATCATTGTATTTAATAGTAGTCACTTTATTATAGTTGCAATCAATATCGTTTTTATATAATAATATATATGTTATCTGTAATATATATGTTGGAATTTTATTTTCAGGGATAGTGTTGTTTGTTATTAATATTTCTAAATGTAGTTTGTCATTGTAAATACGTATTTTGTAATTTAATTAGTAATTTATAATGTAGCAGTGGATGGTTGGATTTGTAGGGGAATAGGATAGAAAATAATTAAATATGCTAATTAATAGTTTGCCGTACATTGAATATTAAACTGATTATTAATTATGTGAATTTTTAATTGTCATTTTATTTATTTACATTTAATTTGTTAATTTATATTTTAATTTTGATAGTTTAATTAGTAATTTATAATGTAGTAGTGGGCTTTTGGGTTAGTAGGTGACTATGGAGGGAATTTATTTAAGTTATAATTTTTTTAATAAATTTTTAATAAAGGATAAAAATGGACTTCGGAGGGTTAGATTTGTTTTCCACTCAAACCCATGCAATGGTAGGAAAAGTGTTGGACTTCTGAGAGGTTAGATTTATTATTCACACTCCAATTTAAGAGATTGTTGCGAAAGTATTGAACTTCAGAGGGGTTAAACTTATTGTTTCAACTCCTATCTAAGCAGCAGTAGAGAAGGTTTGGGTTTTGGAAAGTTTAGATTTACTATTCCGATTCCAATCTTAGCAATAGTAGCAAAAATGTATGACTTCAGGGGAATTAGATTTACTATTTCTACTCCAATCGAAGCGACTCATAATCATTTTTCAGAAAACATATAGATATTTAACATAACATTATGAAACCATATTTTAAATTGAAAATATGCGATATAAAAGTAAAAAAATAATATTTAAATTAAAAGCTAAATAAGTTTCAATTAAATTAAATATTTAAATAAAATTCACTTCCTTCCTAAGTACCAAAAAATAAATAAACACCCAAAAATTATATTAATAATAGTAATAATAATAATAATAATAATAATAATCATACATCCTAAAAATAAAAAATACTACTTAAATAAAGCAAATAAAATGTAAAACAAGGTTAAACATAAAATACATTTTACAAATATTATTATTAAATACACTTATCAATAAATTATTCAAAAAACAAATAAAACCAATAATATACATAATAATTAATCGATTATAATTAACATCATTAATTTCCAATTGAATGCTTAAATTATATTATATCTAGACTCAAGCCATTGGAGCACTGTTTCACTATTCCCTTGTCAGATCGACAAGAGGAGAGGATGGGGAAACAGAGCTCTGAAAGCTTGAATCAAGATATATAATATTGCTTGATTCAAGGGAACCAAATGATTTAAACACAAGTGATGAATTTTATGTACATTTGTAAGCTGTGCTGTAGAGACGTCTCGCGTTAGAGCTGCATGAAGCTGTTTAAGATGTTTTTAAATCTATTTCTGTCATTAGAAATGTTTTTTCTTTTCTGTAATTGTCTTCTCCTAATTTCAGATTTTTTTACATAATGATTGATTGATTGGTGTTGGATTTATTGATTTATTTATTTTAGAGTTTTGTATAGTGCGAACATGACCCGAAGGTATCAGAGCATTGTTATTGTTAATTGTTATTGTTAATAGTATTTCTAGAGCGCATGGCTACCCGAAGGCCTCCTAGCGCTAGCAGCGACTACAGACTGACAGAGTGAAGCCTAGTGGGTGGAGTTTTGGAAAAGCCAGGTTTTGAGGCGATTCCGAAAAGCAAAATGATTCACCTCTAAGCGGAGATGAGAGGGAAGAGCGTTCCAGAGTTTAGCAACTTTATAAGAGAAGGAACGTCCTCCCCCTCTCACTCGTTGAATTCTGGGAACTGAGGCAAGGCCAAGGGGAGTTGATTGTAAGCATCTATTAGGACAGTATGGAGTGATGATATCCCGACTGATTGGGGGCCCGCTCCCCCGAAAAGACTTGTGGGCTATAAAAAGAGATTTGAATTTTATTCTCTCTATGATTGGCAGCCAGTGTAGGGCATTCAGCACAGGTGAAGCAGATGGCTGTTGGGGATTTTGAATAACAGACGTGCTGCACAGTTTTGGATAATTTGTAGCTTCTTAGTGGTGGATCGAGGAACCCCTAAATACAGGGCATTTCCATAGTCCAGGCGAGAGAGGATCAAGGCCTGGACTATGAGTCTCCTTGCTAAGAGGGGAAGGAGAGGGAGGACTTTCCGAAGCATCCTAAGGATGCCATAACAGGTGGCAGCCAGCTTCATTGCATGATGATCGAATTTGAGGGACTTGTCCAACCACATGCCTAGGCTTTTGATCTGGGTTTTGGGGGCAGGAGCAGGACCAAAACAATTTGGCCAAGCTGATCCAAGATTGGTGATGGAAGGGTTACCCAGAAAAATAAGCTCCGTCTTCTCTCCATTGAGTTTGAGACAGGAGAGTTCCATCCATTTAGCCACTTTTTCTAAACATGGTCCCAAACAGGTTGCCGAATTCTCAGAGTGATTAATGCCGCCACTAGTTGCGTATCATCGGCATACGTACCTATCTTGATACCATGTGGGAGAACTAGGTCTGCAAGGGGACTCATGTAAACATTAAACAATGCTGAGCTGAGGGAAGATCCCTGGGGTACCCAGCAGCTGAGTGGCATACTCTTAGAGGTGATGCTGCCTTCGAAGACCTGAAAGGTCCTGTCTTCCAAGAAGGACTGCAGCCAGGAGGTAGCGCCCCCTGAGACTCCAACATTCCTCAATCTGTTAATTAGAATAGCGTAATCAACAGTGTCGAATGCGGCACTGAGATCCAAAAGGATAATAGCCGCTGTACCTCCCTGGTCTAGAATTTTTGTGGATTCTTCGACCACAGTTAGAAGGGTGGTTTCTGTTCTGTGTTTGGGTCGGAATCCTGTTTGGGAGGAGTGCAAAAGATTGTTGGTCTCTAAAAACGAGGAGAGGGTCAAATTAATGTACTTCTCAAGGATCTTGCTAATCCCAGGAAGAAGGGAAATAGGATGATAATTTCCCATAACGTCAGGGTGTAAGGTAGGCTTCTTAAGCAGAGCCCTCACCATAGCGTGTTTCCACTGTGGTGGCACTGAACTGGTGGAAATAGAAGAGTTTATCAACTTGAGAATGGCTGGAAAGACTACATCTGCAGCCAGGTTCAAAACGTGGGGGGCTGCTGAGTCACGGGGGAGCCAGTTTTTACAAGTGATAAAATGTTTTTAGAGTATTCATATTCATCAAGGGAATTTCATCGAGCAAAGGCTCAGAAAGAAGGGGGTCCGTGTCCCTAGAAGGATAAATACTGGGACAGGAAGAATGGGGAAAGGTTTTAGATATATCCTGAACTTTTTTATGGAATAACTCTGCCAGTTCATCACATCTAGCGGGGGAAATATCCTGGGACCTGTCTGGGGAGGACTGCTTGAGAAGACTCTTAGCAATGCAAAAAATCTCCTGAGGGGAATTGGATGCTAGGTTAATTTTTTCCTCGTAGTAACGAGCTTGTGCTTTTTTGACTTCAAATTGATACACATTAATGGAGTCCCTATAATTCTGCTTATTTAGTGCATTGTAATCCCTTCTCCATTTCCTTTCTAGTCTTTTACAAACTTGTTTATATTCCCGGAGCTGAGGGGAGTACCAAAGGGAAGAGATTTCTCTAACTTTTTTATGACTAATTTTCTTCGGGATAACTTGGTCCAGGGATGCCTCAATCCAGTGATTAAATTTTTCGTTTGAAGACGTAGAGTTGGAATCAAGCATGGGTGTAGTGTCTTTAAGAGCTGAGATCCAGGGTGCTAGGGGGAGCTTAGACCACGGATGATCCCACCTACTAACAGTCCCAGTGGGTGGAGATTGTCTTGGGATATCCCATGATAGAGGTATCACGAAGTGGTCTGACCAAGGCAGGGGAATGGGATCTCCCACTGTGAGGTCGGTATTATTCGTAAAAATTGGGTCTAGAAGAGGACCTTTGGAGTGGGTGGGGCCAGGGACTATCTGTTTAAACTGGATGGCTAGTAAATATTGGACTAGAGCAGAGGCAACTGAATTGGAGGGGTCATCCAGATGTAAATTCAAATCGCCTAAAAGAGTGAAGTTAGAGGGGGAGCTAGCCAAGTTAGCGGTAATTTCTGGTAGCTGTTTAAAAAGTCGACCATAGGTTCCTGGCGGGCGGTATGTCAAAATGCCCGAAAAGGTGTGGATAGATGAGAAGGTAATTGTGAATGAAAAATTTTCATATTCAGGTAAAGGGTTGGGTTCGATCCGACATTTGAACAAATTTTTAAGTATGATAGCAATACCACCCCATCCCCTTTTCGCGGTCTTTCCGCTGGATATAATAACCAGGTGGAAGAGTTTGTACTAAGTCGGGTTCGGAATCCTTATTGAGCCATGTTTCGGTTAAGAACAGGGCATCGGGGGGATTCCTCTTCTAGAAGAATGAAGAGTTCAGAGGAGTGTTTAGGTAGGGATCTACAATTTACTAAAAACATTTTGTAGGGTACACTCTGTGAGACAGGCCTGGCTTTAGGGACAGACCATAGCTTAAAGAAGCAACCAACACATGTAGAATCCCCCTTACCTAGATGCATAGAGTGTAAACATTCTTCCTTAACTGATCCCCGCAAGCGTAAAAGTTGATCGGAGGAATAAGTGTGGAACGTAGCAGAGAAATGGACAGGGGAAGTGGCCCCTGGCCCCGGTTGGACACGGACGGTCGCAGACAGGCTTGCCTTAGGCGCGCCTTTGGCGCACCAGCGGCGCGTCCGCTGCGCGTTCGCCCAGCTGGTCCCATTAGTAGTGAAGGGGGTCGTGAACACTAGAGCGCTAACAAAGATGGCGTCTCTAAGTGTCACTGCGGGCTGAAAAGTGCAAGTGTAAATAGCCCAATGAAAAGTAAAAACAGATTCCCCACAATTAAAAATAATTCAGATTCAATTTTAACAGTTCACGTAATGCACAGTAAAAAGCCCCAATGTCAGCGAGAAGCGTGCTGTGAGCAAAATTCCCCCCTGTCACCAGCAGTCTGAGGCGACGCATCAGAGCGGTTTACACTGTGAGCACAGCAAACAACAACATAAGGTACCTGGAGATTAATACAAAGAATATATATATACGCACACATATATATACATACACACATACATACATATATAAGCATATATACACACACCTATATACACACACACGTATATATATATATATATATATATATATATGTGATCAAGGTGGCTGTGTCCACCGAAACGCGTCGTCCTTCGAGTGTTTTTGCCCAATAAACACTTCTTCCACATTCCATGTTGCCGGTGCCTGCTTTGAGGATTGAAGGAGAGCGGGTTTAAATGGAATATATATATATATATATATCTCCAGCTCCAGAACACCAGCCAGTTGCACTCATGAACGGGTGCACGACAAGCGGGGGTGTTCCCGCCTTTAACATTTTGCTCCCAATTCCATCGGGTAATCGTACCCGTAACAGATGACAGCACTCGCGAGTGCTGTCATCTGTTACGGGTACGATTACCCGATGGAATTGGGAGCAAATATATATATATATATATATATATATATATATATATATATATATATATATCCAGAAAACTCCGCTGGAGCTTGATTCTTTCAAAGACGGAGCACGGACCACGTTATCTTTGCAGTGTCTTTTTATTATTCCCCAAACACCTCTACAGCCATGACGCGTTTCAGCCCTGCCTCGGGCCTTGATCACATGACGGGTTTAAATGGAATATATATATATATATATATATATATATATATATATATATATATATATATATATACACACACACACATATAGAGTAGTAAACGGTGTACAGTGGGATATGTAAACACAATAGCAACAGATAACCGAGTTACACAGTGCATAAACAAAGATACAAAGCAACATTATAAAAAGAAGAGTCCGATAGACAGTAGGACATTTGAACGTGACAGGTCTGAGGTAGTTGAGGTAGGGAGATGTGAGGGAGGGGAGAGTTGATGCATAGTTTTCCACCGAGGTAGAGAGCAAATATGGCATCTTAGCGCTTATGTTCATGACAACTTAGTGCTTTAAATAGTAAGCACAACAGCAATAGCATGCGGTACATAGAGAGTAGGTAAAAATAAATGATAATGGTAAAAAAAAAAAAGAGTAAACGAAATACGGGGGATATGTAAACAGAATAGCAGCAAGAACTTGAGTTACATAAAGTGTCAATAAAAATACATAGCAACAATAAATCAAAGAAGAATACGATAGACAGTGTACACAAAGGTTCGGAGGTAGTTGTGGTGGAGCACGGGTGCGGAGAGTAGATGCACAGGTAGTGATGCATAGATTTACGTGAGGGGTGTAGTGTAACATAGGCCCAAGACAGGCATGTTATGGAGTGCCAAGAGGCGGCGGACAAAAGGAGGTCGGGTCTAGACAGGGAACGGGGGCATGGGCAAGACCTCAGTAAGAGAGGAATTTGTTGGATAGAAACTTTTTTATTTCTTTCCTGAAGAGGGATGTGGATGGGTTGCATCTGATCTCCGAAGGGAGAGAGTTCCAAATATTTGGGCCCATACCAGAGAAGGATAGGTAGTAGGTTTTCTTTTTCTTGACTTTTTGTGGCTTGAGAAGTAAGGAGCTTGTACGTCTGGAGGGTCTGTTTCCACCCGAAAGGGTCAGTTTCTGGGAGGGTAGGAAGGGGTATTATGGTGAAGCGCGTTATGAGTCACGCAAGCAATTTTGAAGTGCATCCTGGCCTCGAATGGTAGCCAATTCACAGCTCAAAGGTCAGGGGTGATGTGATCACTTTTTTTAGGTCCTGTGATGAGCCTAGCTGCTGCATTAAGTGCAGCCTTCAGAGGAGCAAGTGAGGTTTTCGGGAGGCCCACAAGGGTAGCGCTACCGTAGTCCAGTTTCCACAGCACAAGTGCATGAATCACAGCTATTAGGTCAGCCGCGGGGAGGAAAGGTTTTAGTTTCCTAAGGATATGCAGCTGTTATGTTATGTTAATAAAAATTTCTATAGCGCACGTACACCCAGAGGTTTCATGGCGCTTAACTTGATCAGAGTCACGGCAGAAGCGGATTATGCATAAGCCTGCTCGAACAACCATGTCTTGAGCATTTTTCTGAAACCCAATAAGTTATTGCAAGATCTAATCGCCAGTGGAAGAGAATTCCAGAATCTGGGGGCCAGATAAGAGAACCTGCACCCTCCCTGGCATTTGAGCTTATAGGTAGGGATAGTTAGCAGCTGGAGATGTGCCGATCGCAGATTACGGTTGGGAACATGTTTTGATATCATGCATCTGATGAATTTAGGGCTCCTACAGTGAAGGGCCTTGAAAATTAAACACCCTGTCTTAACCCCTTTGCTGCTAGGCCTTTTCCCCTCCTGTGCTAAGCCTTTTTTTGGCTATTTGGGGTAGTGCGCGCTTAGGCCCCTGTAACTTTTTGACCACATAAGGTATCCATGCCAAATTTGCGTCCTTTTTTTCTAACATCATGGGGATTGTAAAGGTACCCAGGGTTTGTGGATTCCCCTGGAGGGGACCCAGAAATTAGTCAAAATACAGCTAAATTTGGGTTTTTTGGGGAAAAATGCAAAAAAAGGGCAACAGATGAAAGCGTCTTGATTTTTCCCTGCAAATGGCATCAAAAAAGGGGTTGTGGTGCTGAAATCACCATCTTCCCAGCTTTCAGGGACAAGCAGACTTTTGTCAGAAAACCAACTTTTTTTACACAGTTTTGGCATTTTTCTGGGACATAGCCTATTTTTGCTATTTTTTGTGCTTTCAACCTCCTTCCAGTTAATGGTAGAAATGGGTATGAAACCAATAATGGATCCTGGATAGCCATACATTTCTGAAAAGTAGACAAAATTCTGAATTCAGCAAGGGGTCATTTGTGTAGATCCTTAAAGTTTTCCTTATAGAAACTAACAGTTAAATAAAGGAAAAATTGAAAATTAGTTGAAAAAAACAGCCATTTGTGTCAACGTTTTCACCTGTAACTTCTTCTAATTATGACAGCTATTTGAAGGCAATATACCGTTATATCCGCTGGACCTTTCTGGTTGTGGGGATATATAGGACTTGTAGGTTCACCAAGAACCCGACGAACCCAGAGCCAATAATTGAGCAGCATCTTGCAATGGTTTTTTATTATGTACCGGGTATATAGCAATTATTTTGGGAAAATGTATACATGGAAAAATTGTTATGAAAGACACCTATGTATTTCTGAAATGGGAACAAAATGTAGATTTTAGAAACAGTAGATATTTGCACATTTCCGAAATTGGGAGTACCCATACTAGCATGAGAATTATAGGTCATTTTTCAAAATGACTTATTTTTTACACATTGTCTTTCATTTGGAAGGCAGAAATGCATCGAAAGTCAATAGGTAATAACAGTTGCTCTACAATTCTGTGTTACCCAAAGTCTCCCGATAAAAATGGTACCTCACTTGTGTGGGTAGCCCTTGTGCCCACAACAGGAAATGGCTCAAAATGCAACGTGGACGTACCACATTTTCTCAATGAAAAATTACCCTTTTTTGCAAAGTGCCTAGGTGTAGTTTTTGAACCCTAGCACTGCCGGAACCTAGGGAAACCTAGCAAACCTATACATTTTTGAAAACTAGACATCCAGGGGAATCCAGGATGGGGTGACTTGACTTCCTCCCACCAGGTTCTGTTACCCAGAATCCCTTGCAAACATAAAAAATTGTCAAAAAAACCACATTTCCCCACATTTCTGTGGTGGAAAGTTCTGGAATCTGCGTGGGTCCACAAATTTCCACCAACCCCGCGTTCCCCAAAGTCTTACGAGAAAAATGGTACCTCACTTGTGTGGGTCGGCCTAGTGCCTGCGACAGGAAACGGCGCAAAACGCAACGTGGTCACACCTCAATTTCGCAGTGAAAAATGACCCTTTTTTGGCAAAGTGCCTAGCTGTAGTTTTTGAACCCTAGCTCTGCCGGCACCTAGGGAAACCTAGCAAACCTATACATTTTTGAAAACTAGACACCCAGGGGAATCCAGGATGGGGTGACTTGACTGCCTCCCACCAGGTTCTGTTACCCAGAATCCCTTGCAAACATAAAAAATTGTCCAAAAAACCACATTTTCCCCACATTTCTGTGGTGGAAAGTTCTGGAATCTGCGTGGATCCACAAATTTCCACCCACCCCGCGTTCCCCAAAGTCTTCCGAGAAAAATGGTACCTCACTTGTGTGGGTCGGCCTAGTGCCTGCGACAGGAAACGGCGCAAAACGCAACGTGGTCACACCTCAATTTCGCAGTGAAAAATGACCCTTTTTTGGCAAAGTGCCTAGCTGTAGTTTTTGAACCCTAGCTCTGCCGGCACCTAGGGAAACCTAGCAAACCTATACATTTTTGAAAACTAGACACCCAGGGGAATCCAGGATGGGGTGACTTGACTGCCTCCCACCAGGTTCTGTTACCCAGAATCCCTTGAAAACATAAAAAATTGTCAAAAAAACCACATTTCCCCACATTTCTGTGGTGGAAAGTTCTGGAATCTGCGTGGGTCCACAAATTTCCACCCACCCCGCGTTCCCCAAAGTCTTACGAGAAAAATGGTACCTCACTTGTGTGGGTCGGCCTAGTGCCTGCGACAGGAAACGGCGCAAAACGCAAAGTGGTCACACCTCAATTTCGCAGTGAAAAATGACCCTTTTTGGCAAAGTGCCTAGCTGTAGTTTTTGAACCCTAGCTCTGCCGGCACCTAGGGAAACCTAGCAAACCTATACATTTTTGAAAACTAGACACCCAGGGGAATCCAGGATGGGGTGACTTGACTGCCTCCCACCAGGTTCTGTTACCCAGAATCCCTTGCAAACATAAAAAATTGTCAAAAAAAACACATTTTCCCCACATTTCTGTGGTGGAAAGTTCTGGAATCTGCGTGGATCCACAAATTTCCACCCACCCCGCGTTCCCCAAAGTCTTCCGAGAAAAATGGTACCTTACTTGTGTGAGTCGGCCTAGTGCCTGCGACAGGAAACGGCGCAAAACGCAACGTGGTCACACCTCAATTTTGCAGTGAAAAATGACCCTTTTTTTGCAAAGTGCCTAGCTGTAGTTTTTGAACCCTACCTCTGCCGGCACCTAGAGACACCTAGCAAACCTATACATTTTTGAAAACTAGACACCCAGGGGAATCCAGGATGGGGTGACTTGACTGCCTCCCACCAGGTTCTGTTACCCAGAATCCCTTGCAAACATAAAAAATTGTCAAAAAACCACATTTTCCCCACATTTCTGTGGTGGAAAGTTCTGGAATCTGCGTGGATCCACAAATTTCCACCCACCCCGCGTTCCCCAAAGTCTTACGAGAAAAATGGTACCTCACTTGTGTGGGTCGGCATAGTGCCTGCGACAGGAAACGGCGCAAAACGCAATGTGGTCACACCTCAATTTCGCAGTGAAAAATGACCCTTTTTTGGCAAAGTGCCTAGCTGTAGTTTTTGAACCCTAGCTCTGCCGGCACCTAGGGAAACCTAGCAAACCTATACATTTTTGAAAACTAGACACCCAGGGGAATCCAGGATGGGGTGACTTGACTGCCTCCCACCAGGTTCTGTTACCCAGAATCCCTTGCAAACATAAAAATTGTCAAAAAAACACATTTTCCCCACATTTCTGTGGTGGAAAGTTCTGGAATCTGCGTGGATCCACAAATTTCCACCCACCCCGCGTTCCCCAAAGTCTTACGAGAAAAATGGTACCTCACTTGTGTGGGTCGGCCTAGTGCCTGCGACAGGAAACGGCGCAAAACGCAATGTGGTCACACCTCAATTTCGCAGTGAAAAATGACCCTTTTTTGGCAAAGTGCCTAGCTGTAGTTTTTGAACCTTAGCTCTGCCGGCACCTAGGGAAACCTAGCAAACCTATACATTTTTGAAAACTAGACACCCAGGGGAATCCAGGATGGGGTGACTGGACTGCCTCCCACCAGGTTCTGTTACCCAGAATCCCTTGCAAACCTAAAAACTGTAAAAAAAAACACATTTTCCCCACATTTCTGTGGTGGAAAGTTCTGGAATCTGCGTGGATCCACAAATTTCCACCCACCCCGCGTTCCCCAAAGTCTTCTGAGCAAAATGGTACTTCACTTGTGTGGGTCGGCCTAGTGCCCGCGACAGGAAACGGCGCAAAACGCAACGTGGTCACACCTCAATTTCGCAGTGAAAAATGACCATCTTTTGGCAAAGTGCCTAGCTGTAGTTTGTGAACCCTAGCTCTGCCGGCACCTAGGGAAACCTACCAAACACACACATTTCTGAAAAGTAGACACCCTGGGGCTTCCAGGGAGGTATGGCTTGCGTGGATCCCCCAACGTTTCCTTACCCAGAATCCCCTGCAAACCTCAATTTTAGCTGAAAAATCACTTTTTCACACATTTGTGTGTGGGAAAGTGTGGCATCACTGGCCTCACACAAATGTCCTACCACCCAGCGTTCCCCAGGTCTCCCCGATAAAAATGGTGCCTCACTTGTGTGGGAGGCCCAAGTACCCGCGACAGGCAAGGGCCCACAACGTAGTGAGGCGACCTCAAAATGGCCTTTCACAAAACTACCTGGTTTTGCAAGGGGGTCACCTGGGTTTTGGCCCGTGCTCGGCGGCCATCTAGGAAACCTACCAAACCCACACATTTCTGAAAAGTAGACACCCGGGGCTTCCAGGGAGGTATGGCTTGCGTGGATCCCCCAACGTTTCGTTACCCAGAATCCCCTGCAAACCTCAATTTTAGCTGAAAAAAATCACTTTTTCACACATTTTTGTGTGGAAAGTGTGGCATCACTGGCCTCACACAAATTTCCTACCACCAGCGTTCCCTCAGGTCTCCCGATAAAAATGGTGCCTCACTTGTGTGGGAGGCCCAAGTACCCGCGACAGGCAGGGCCCACAACGTAGTGAGGCGACCTCAAAATGGCCTTTCACAAAACGACCTGGTTTTGCAAGGGGGTCACCTGGGTTTTGGCCCCGTGCTCGGTGGCCATCTAGGGAAACCTACCAAACCCACACATTTCTGAAAAGTAGACACCCGGGGCTTCCAGGGAGGTATGGCTTGCGTGGATCCCCCAACGTTTCCTTACCCAGAATCCCCTGCAAACCTCAATTTTAGCTGAAATAATTCACTTTTTTCACACATTTTGTGTGGGAAAGTGTGGCATCACTGGCCTCACACAAATTTCCTACCACCCAGCGTTCCCCCAGGTCTCCCGATAAAAATGGTGCCTCACTTGTGTGGGAGGCCCAAGTACCCGCGACAGGCAAGGGCCCACAACGTATTGAGGCGACATCAAAATTGCCTATCACAAAATGTTTTGGGCCCTTGCCTGTCGCGGGTACTTGGGCCTCCCACCCGAGTGAGGCACCATTTTTATCGGGAGACCTGGGGGAACGCTGGGTGGTAGGGAATTTGTGTCAGCCCCGTGATGCCACAACTTTACCACACAAAAATGTGTGAAAAAAGTGATTTTTCAGCCAAATTTCAGGTTTGCAGGGGATTCTGGGTAAGAAAACATTGGGGGATCCACGCAAGCCATACCTCCCTGGAATCCCCCGGGTGTCTACTTTTCAGAAATGTGTGGGTTTGGTAGGTTTCCCTAGGTGGCCGCTGAGCCCCGGGCCAAAACGTCATGGGACCCCCTTGCAAAACCAGGTCGTTTTGTGATAGGCCATTTTGAGGTCGCCTCAATACGTTGTGGGCCCTTGCCTGTCGCGGGTACTTGGACATCCCACCCGAGTGAGGCACCATTTTTATCGGGAGACATGGGGAACGCTGGGTGGTAGGAAATTTGTGTCAGCCCCATGATTCCACACCTTTACCACACAAAAATGTGCGAAAAAGTGATTTTTTGAGCAAAATATCAGGTTTGCAGGGGATTCTGGGTAAGAAAACGTTGGTGGATCCACGCAAGCCATACCTCCCTGGAATCCCCCGGCTGTGTCTACTTTGCAGAAATGTGTAGGTTTGGTAGGTTTCCCTAGGTGGCCGCCGAGCCCCGGGCCAAAACGTCATGGGACCCCCCTTGCAAAACCAGGTAGTTTTGTGATAGGCCATTTTGAGGTCGCCTCAATACGTTGTGGGCCCTTGCCTGTCGCGGGTACTTGGGCCTCCCACCCGAGTGAGGCACCATTTTTATCGGGAGACCTGGGGGAACGCTGGGTGGTAGTAAATTTGTGTCAATCCCATGATTCCACAACTTTACCACACAAAAATGTGCGAAAAAAGTGATTTTTTCAGCAAAATATCAGGTTTGCAGGGGATTCTGGGTAAGAAAACGTTGGTGGATCCACGCAAGTCATACCTCCCTGGAATGCCCCGGGTGTCTACTTTTCAGAAATGTGTAGGTTTGGTAGGTTTCCGTAGGTGGCCGCCGAGCCCCGGGCCAAAACGTCATGGGACCCCCCTTGCAAAACCAGGTTGTTTTGTGATAGGCCATTTTGAGGTTGCCTCAATACGTTGTGGGCCCTTGCCTGTCGCGGGTACTTGGGCCTCCCACCCGAGTGAGGCACCATTTTTATCGTGAGACCTGGGGGAACGCTGGGTGGTAGGAAATTTGTGTCAATCCCATGATTCCACAACTTTACCACACAAAAATGTGCGAAAAAAGTGATTTTTTCAGCAAAATATCAGGTTTGCAGGGGATTCTGGGTAAGAAAACGTTGGTGGATCCACGCAAGCCATACCTCCCTGGAATCCCCCGGGTGTCTACTTTTCAGAAATGTGTAGATTTGGTAGGTTTCCCTAGGTGGCCGCCGAGCCCCGGGCCAAAACGTCATGGGACCCCCCTTGCAAAACCAGGTAGTTTTGTGATAGGCCATTTTGAGGTCGCCTCAATACGTTGTGGGCCCTTGCCTGTCGCGGGTACTTGGGCCTCCCACCCGAGTGAGGCACCATTTGTATCGGGAGACCTGGGGGAACGCTGGGTGGTAGGAAATTTGTGTCAATCCCATGATTCCACAACTTTACCACACAAAAATGTGCGAAAAAAGTGAATTTTTTCAGCAAAATTTCAGGTTTGCAGGGGATTCTGGGTAGGAAAACATTGGGGGACCCACGCAAGCCATACCTCGCTGGACTCCCCAGAGTGTCTAGGTTTCAGAAATGTGTGGGTTTGGTAGGTTTCCTAAGATAGCCGCCGAGCCCAGGGCCAAAAACCTCACTGGTGTGGGTGGTTCAAGTACCCTCAACAGGCAAGGGCCCAAAACGTATTGAGGAGACATCAAAATGATCTATCACAAAACAAGCTGGTTTTGCAAGGGAGTCACCTGGGTTTTGGCCCCGGGCTCGGCGGCCATCTTGGGAAACCTACCAAACCCACACATTTCTGAAAACTAGACACCCTGGGGAGTCCAGCGAGGTATGGCTTGCGTGGATCCCCCAACGTTTTCCTACCCAGAATGCCCTGCAAACCTCAAATTTAGCTGAAAAAAATCACTTTTCTCTCCAATTTCTGTGTGGGAAAGTTATGGAATCTACGTGGATCCACACATTTCCTACCACACAGTGTTCCCCATGTCTCCCGATAAAAATGATACCTCACTCGCATGGGTGGGTCAAGTACCCACGACAGGAAAGGGCCCAAAACCTATTGAGGCGACATCAAAATTACCTATCACAAAACAACCTGGTTTTGCAAGAGGGGTCCCATGAGTTTTTGGCCCTGGGCTCGGTGGCCATCTAGGGAAACCTACCAAACCCACACATTTCTGAAAACTAGACACCTGGGGGAGTCCAGCAAGGTATGGCTTGCGTGGGTCCCCCAACTTTTTCCTACCCAGAATCCCCTGCAAACCTCAAATTTAGCTGAAAAAAATCACTTTTTTCTCAAATTTCTATGTGGGAAAGTTCTGGAATCTACGTGGATCCACAAATTTCCTCCCACCCAGCGTTCCCCCAGGTCTCCTCATAAAAATGATACCTCACTTGCGTGGGTGGGTCAAGTACCCGCGACAGAAAAGGGCCCAAAACCTATTGAGGCGACATCAAAATTACTTATCACAAAACAACCTGGTTTTGCAAGGGGGTCCCAGGAGTTTTTGGCCCTGGGCTCGGTGGCCATCTTGGGAAACTACCAAACCCAAACATTTCTGAAAGCTAGACACCCGGGGAGTCCAGCGAGGTATGGCTTGCGTGGGTCCCACAACGTTTTCCTACCCAGAATCCCCTGCAAACCTCAAATTTAGCTGAAAAAATCACTTTTTCCATACATTTTTGCGTGGGATCACCGTGCCGGCACAAATGTCCTACCACCCAGCGTTCCCCTTGTTCTCCCGAGTAAAATGATACCTCACTTGTGTGGGTGGGCCAAAGGCCTGTGACTGGGAAGAGCCCAAAACATAGGGATTTAGGGTATAGCACCGAGAATTCTAAGCGCTATATTTTTTTAAAAATACGTTTTTAGCCAGTTCTGCTTTGGACACCCACACAAGTGAGGTATCATTTTACTCGGGGAACAAGGGCAATGCTGGGTGGTAGGACATTTGTGCCAGCATGGTGATTCCACGCAAAAATATGTGGAAAATATGGTTTTTTCAGCTAAATTTGAGGGTTGCAGGGGATTCTGGGTAGGGAAACGTTGGGGGATCCACGCAAGCCATACCTCATTGGACTCCCAGGGTGTCTAGTTTTCAGAAATGTGTGGGATTGGTAGGTTTCCCTAGATGGCGGCGAGCCCGGGGCCAAAAACCAGGTGCCCCCCCAAAACCAGGTAGTTTTGTTATAGGTAGTTTTGAAGTCTCCACAATACGATTTGGGCCATTTCCTGTTTCATCCACTATGCCTACCCACACAAGTGAGGTACCATTTTTATCGGGAGCCCTGGGGGAACGCAGGGTGGTAGGAAATTTGTGGATCCACGCAGATTCCAGAACTTTCCCACACAGAAATTTGAGTAAAAAGTGATTTTTTCTGCTAAATTTGAGGTTTGCAGGGCATTCTGGGTAGGAAAACGTTTGGGGACCCATGCAAGCCATACCTCGCTGGACTCCCCCAGGTGTCTAGTTTTCAGAAATGTGTGGGTTTGGTAGGTTCCCAAGATGGCCGCTGAGGCCGGGGCCAATAACCCAGGTGACCCCCTTGCAAAACCAGGTTGTTTTGTGATAGATAATTTTGATGTCTCCTCAATACGTTCTGGGCCCTTGTCTGTCGCGGGTACTTGACCCACCCACGCGAGTGTGTATCATTTTTATCGGGATACCTGGGGGAAAGCTGGGTGGTAGGAAATTTGTGGATCCACGTAGATTCCAGAACTTTCCCACACAGAAATTGGAGAAAAACGTGATTTTTTCAGCTAAATTTGAGGTTTGCAGGGTATTCTGGGTAAGAAACTTTTGGAGGACCCACGCAAGCCATACCTCGCTGGACTCCTCCGGGTGTCTAGTTTTCAGAAATGTGTGGGTTGGGTAGGTTTCCCTAGATGGCCGTTGAGCCCGGGGCCAAAAACTCATGGGACCCCCCTTGCAAAACCAGGTTGGTTTGTGATAGGTAATTTTGATGTCGCCTCAATAGGTTTTGGGCTCTTGCCTGTCGCGGGTACTTGACCCATCCACACAAGTGAGGTACCATTTTTCACGGAAGACTTTGGGGGACGCGGGGTGGGTGGAATTTTGTACATCCACGCAGATTCCAGAACTTTCCACCACAGAAATGTGAGGAAAATGTGTTTTTTGGACATATTTTTAGGTTTGCAAGGGATTCTGGGTAACAGATCCTGGTGAGAGCCAGTCAAGTCACCCCATCCTGGATTCCCCTGGGTGTCTAGTTTTCAAAAATGTATAGGTTTGCTAGGTTTCCCTAGGTGCTGGCAGTGTTAGGGTTCAAAATCTACAGCTAAGCACTTTGCAAAAAAAGGGTCCGTTTTCACTGTGAAAATGTGGTGTGTCCACGTTGCGTTTGGGCCGTTTCCTGTCGCGGGCACTAGGCCTACCCACACATGCGAGGTGCCATTTTCTCGGAAGACTTTGGGGAACGCGGGATGGGTGGAAATTTGTGGATCCACGCAGATTCCAGAACTTTCCACCACAGAAATGTGAGGAAAATGTGTTTTTTTGACAAATGTTTCGGTTTGCAAGGGATTCTGGGAAACAGAACCTGGTGAGAGCCAGTCAAGTCACCCAATCCTGGATTCCCCTGGGTATCTAGTCTTCAAAAATGTATAGGTTTGCTAGGTTTCCCTAGGTGCCGGCAGAGTTAGGGTTCAAAATCTACAGCTAGGCACTTTGCAAAAAAAAGTCAGTGCCTAGTGGGCTTTCTGCCGCCCTGGGGAGGGGGGAAATCAGGGGCTATTGCCCCGATATGCCCCCGAGGGGGCAGAAAGACTGTGGCTATTCTTTTGGGGGTCGGGGGCATTGGGATGCCTATTCTGGGCAGCCCCCACCCCTCCGTATAAAAAAGCCAGCATAATCGCTGGCACATAGTGGGCTTTCTGCCCCCCCGGGGGGCAGATCAGGGGCTACTGCCCCCATCTGCCTCCTGGGAGGGGCAGAAAGACAGTGACATCTTTTTTGGGGTGGGTGGGGGCATTGGCATGTCCATTCTTGGCAGCCCCCACCCCGAACTTTGTAAAAAAAAAAAAATCCCTGGTGGCTAGTGGGCTTTCTGCCCCCGGGGGGCAGATAAGGTGCTATTGCCCCATCTGCCTCCCAGGGGGGCAGAAAGACTGTAGCATTTTTTTTGGGGTGGGGGCATTGACATGCCCATTCTGGGCAGCCCCCACCCCTACCTATATATATAAAAAATCCCTGGCGCTTAGTGGGCTTTCTGCCCCCTCCCCGGGGGGCAGATCAGGGGCTATTGCCCCCATCTGCCTCCTGGGGGGCAGAAAGTTTTTTTTTCTTTGGGGGGTAGGGTGGGGGCATTTGCATGCCCATTCTGGGCAGCCCCCACCCCGGGCCTATAAAAAAATAATCCCTGGCATCTAGGGTATTTCTGAACCCCCGGGTGGGGGCAGATTGGTGGCCACTGCCACCATCTGCCCCCCGGTGGGGCAGAAAGACTGGAATTTCGTGGGGGAGGGGTGGGGGCATTGGCATGCCCATCTTGGGCAACCCCACCCCTAAATGTATCGAGGGAAAAAACCCTGGTGTCTAGTGGGCTTTCTGCCCCCGGGGGGCAGATTGGGGGCTACTGCCCCCATCTGCCCCCCAGGAGGGCAGAAAGACTGTACCTTTGCGGCGGGGTGGGGTGGGGGCATTGGCATGCCCATATTGGGCAGCCCCCACCCCAAATTATAATTAAAAAAATCCCTGGTATCTAGTGGGCTTTCTGCCCCCCGGGGGCAGATTGGGGGCTACTGCCCCCATCTGCCCCCCAGGAGGGGCAGAAAGACGGTACCTTTGCGGCGGGGTGGGGTGGGGGCATTGGCATGCCCATATTGGGCAGCCCCCACCCCCAACTATAATTTTAAAAAAATCCCTGGTATCTAGTTGGCTTTCTGCCCCCCGGGGGGCAGATTGGGGGCTACTGCCCCATCTGCCCCCCAGGGGGGCAGAAAGACTAATTTTGTGGCCGGGGGGGTGGGGGCATCGGCATGCCCGTTTTGGGCAGCCCCCACCCCTAACTATAATTTAAATAAAAATCCCTGGTGTCTAGTGGGCTTTCTACCCCCGGGGGCAGATTGGGGGCTACTGCCCCCATCTACTCCCAGGGGGCAGAAAGACTAATCCTGGCAAATATTTTATGGGGGGAGCAAAGGCCCTTGCCCAAGGGGCCGCTCCCCCTCCCTGGTGCCTAGTGGATGGATCCCTGCTTGGGGATCGCCCTCCTGGGGCGATCCCCAAGCAGGGATCCACTAGGGAGGGTACCATTGGAAAGGGAGATTCTCCCCTTTCCAACGATACCTCTCCTGAGTTTCTACGTGCTCAGGGGGCTGAGATAGCCCCTGAGCACATAGAAACTGAAACTGAAATGAGCCTCTTGGCTCATTTCAGTTTCAGTTTCACTGAAATGACATCAGCGCGACGTGCGCGCCGATCGTCATTTCAGGGAAACCAGGGGGGCCTCGGGAGCTGGGGAAGCTCTTCCCCAGCTCCCGAGGCTTTAGGGGATTAAGGGAATCCCTCTGGTGCCCGCACCAGAGGGATTTCCTGCCCTGGGTTCCATGACGAGCTGGACTCGTCATGAGCACACGAGCACTGTGTGCCATGACGAGTCCAGCTCGTCATGAGCATGGAAGGGGTTAAAGGCTGCCCGCTGAATGATAGGGAGCCAATGGAGTTTTACAAGTAAGAGGCTTGCAGATTGCCATTTTGGCCGTTTGTAAATAAGTCTCGCAGCTTGGTTTTGTACCAGCTGGAGACGTTTTAGTAGGAACAATGGAAGGCCAAGGTAAATAGAGTTGGAAAAGTCAAGACGAGAGAGGACCAAGGCTGTAACAACCTGTATAAGAGCGGTATGAGTGAGTAAATGGGCAATCTTCCTAATTTTGCGTAGTTGGAAAAAGCAGGAGGAGACCACTGCCCCTACTTGACCTCTAGATGAGAGATCAGCATTTATGGTGACTCCAAGGCTTTTTACAGAAGTGGACGGGGTAGGAGGGGCTCCCAGATCAGTTGGCCAGTAGTGTGGGCCCCAATAGATCTGGCCTTTTCCAACCAGGACTAGTTCAGTCTTGCCCGGGTTAAGCTTAAGATGGTTATGGTCCATCCAACTCTGAATATAGAGCATGGTGTCTTGAAATTCCTGAATTGAGTCAGGGGAATTGTCAATGGTAAAAACAAGCTGAAGATCATCAGCATAGTTAAAAGTAGTTGACTTCCTATTCCTTAGAGAACGAATCAAGGGCAGGAGGTAAAGATTAAACAGGTGGGGGACAATGATGATCCCTGTGGGACCCCGCACATGATTGCGGTCTCGGGGGCAATAAAAGGAGCAAGGCGTACTGCTTGGGTGCGACCCTCAAGAAATGACTTAATCCAGTTGAAAGCTGTACCGTGAATGCCAGCCTGTCTGACACGGTCCAGCAAGATTTGGTGGTCGACCGTGTCAAACGCGGCCGACAGGTCCAGGAGCACCAAGGCCTGGGGGGTGCCCTTATCCGCGTTAGCTCGCAAGGTGTCTAAGACTGCAAGAATAACAGTCTCAGTAGAATGGGCAGGCCGAAAGCCTGCTTGATGAGAATCCAGATGTTCAGAGTGTTCAATAAAATTAGATAGACATCTGGCGACATGCGCCTCCAATATCTTAGCTAAGAAGGGGAGCAGAGAGATGGGACGGTAGTTTGATGGATTAAGGGGGTCAGTGCCCGGTTTCTTTAGGAGAGGGACCACAACAGCATTCTTGAAGGCATTCGGGACCCTACCCTGCCCGAGGGACTCATTCAAGAAGGGAAGTACGGTTTGTGGTAAGGCAGAGAAAATATCCTTTAGGATATAAGGGGGACAGCAATCTCTAGGAGAACCTGATTTGACTCGGACCAATAGGTCAGAGAAGGTCTCTAGGCTGATAGGGGGAAAGTGTTCCATGATAGCTGTATTCATTATCAGACTATCAGGAAGCTCCACGTATCCGGAAGGGGGAATGCTGGCTTTGATGGTGGCGATTTTGTCCACAAAATAGTCATTCAGAGAGTTACATAAATCTTGAGTAGGAGTTTGTTTGGGAATGATTCGCTCTGCATTGCAGAGATCGTTAACTATCATAAAGATTTCCTTTGACCTGTTTTGGGAGCTTAGAATTCTGGCCGAAAAATGGGCGGCCTTGGCTACCATGATTGCATTTTTATATTCATTCCGAGCCTTAACGTACTGAATTTTTCCTTCTAGAGAATAGCTGGCTCTCCATCTCCTTTCTTTTTGGCGGAGATCTAGTTTCTTCTTTTTAGCTCCGCTGAGAACCATTTCTGAGCATCAGTTGGACGTGCACAGTTGAGTTTGGTGAGTGGAGCATGAGTGTTACTTGCAGCGAGTAACCAGGAGGAGATATTCTTTTCCATGAAATTAATATCAGAGTCCAGGGCCGGAGAGGAACTGGCCAATGAGTCAATAAAATCTTGTTTAATCAAGGACCTCCACTTCCTGATCATGCCACCCTCAGCCTTAGGGGTCTTGATATTAAGAGGAATCGTTGCCGTAAATGTTATCAAGTGGTGGTCGGAGCATATACAAGGTGAAATAGTAGGTACCGACAAGGTCAAATTGGTTGACCAGAGCTGGTCCAATGTATGTCCTTTGATATGAGTGGGTAAGGATATATGCTGTGTGAGATTAAGATTAGAAAGTAAATCAGATAATTCAATGGCAATGGCAGCTGATGGTTTGCTCCTCTAGTGATGGTGCTGATGTGTTTTTGCATGGAGAGGCCTTTGTCTAAAGTAATACCTAGGGATTTGGTGGAGTCGACGATGCGTGGGGTGCAATTCACGGCACAAAGCAGGGGGAGCCGGTCTTTGATGTTAGAGGAGGTAGGGGGTGGTGCAATCAGTAAGAATTCAGTTTTAAGGGCATTGAGTTTGAGGTGATTGCAAGTCAGCCATTGTTGTGTTAATGTTAGGGTGTTATTGAGGGTGTGGATGTCGTTGAGGAAGGTTATTCTCATGTAGAGTTGGGCGTCATCAGCATACATATAGTAGGAGGTGTGGGAGCATTTGAAGATATCGGTTAGGGGCTCCATTTAGAGATTGAACAATGTCGGGGAGAGGATAGAGCCTTGGGGTATGCCCAGAGATAGTGGAGTCTGCTCGGATAGAGTGTGATTAATTAGGCAGCGCTGAGACCTGTTGTTTTGAAAGGAGGAGAGCCATTTTAGCACCGTGCCGGTGAGGCCCATCCTCTGTTCTACAATGTCGAGTATGGTAGCATGGTTGATGGTGTCGAATGCTGCTGACAGATCCAGTAGGATCAAAAGGCAAGGTTCATTAAGGTCAAGCGAGCAAAGGGCATCGTCGACAATGTGGACCATGGCAGTTTCCATGCTGTGACCCGATCAAAAGCCAGATTGGCAATGGTCTAGGAGTTGGAACTGTTCAATATGGTTGCGGAGCTGTAAGTGCACACACTTTTCTAGCAGTTTGGCTAGAGTAGGGATGTTGGAGATGGGGCGGTAGTTGTTGGGGTCAGACTGGTCAAAGTTACATTTTTTTAGGATAGGGGTAACCTGACCAAGTTTGAGGCAGTCGGGTAGGGAGCCTTGAGTGAGATAGGCATTGATTATCTTAGTGCACAGTGGAAGTAGGAGGTGAATAGACTCCTCTAGGAGTTTGGAGGGGAGGGGATCAATGAAGTGGTTAGAATAGTTCAAGGCGTTCAGAAGATTGAGAGTGCCAATCTTATCGAGGGTTATGAAGATGGACCAGGCGGCATCGTTTTTGGGAGAGATAAGGTGGTTACACGGGTGAGCTACATGGTCCATGGTCCATTGTGGAGGGGTAAAGGAGGGGCTGGGGTGGAAGAAGATTGAGAGTGGTCTGGATGTCATTAGTGATTAACAAAGTTTTCTCAGTAAAAAAGGAGGCAAAGGTTTCACAGTTAGGGGGTGCTTTGTTGTTTGTGGAAGAAAGATCGCATTTGCAGGTAGATTGGTTTCTGATAATTTTCAACAGTTTCTTAGGCCTATTAGTAGCAGTGTGTAGTTCATATTGAAACAAAGCTGCTTTGGAATTCCTAATGAGCCTATTGTAGGCATTGCGCCTTTGATGTAGGAATTTAAGGCTGGCCAAGGAGGGGGCGTGTCTCCATGCTCTTTCAGCAAGTCTAAGGAGCCGCCGTTCTTCATTAAGATCACTGTTGAACCAGGGGTTGGATCGTTTGGACGGGTTTCTTTTTAGTTGTTTAGGGGCTAAGGTGTCCATGATTTTTGACATGGAAATAGTGATCAGTGAGACCTTGGGCATCGGTCATGGTGGAAAGTGGGAGCAAGGTTTCGTAACTAACATTGGATATAGAAAGTGAGTTAATGTTCTGGGTGTTGCGGAACCAGTGTTTGGCTTTCTTTGGTTGGCCCTTGGAGGTGATTGTTTTTATATTTAGGGAGAAGGTGACGCAGTGGTGGTCGGTCCAATTGTAAGGGAGAATACAGTCAACTTGTTAGGAGTTCTCATTGGCAATGATTAGGTCTAGGGTGGCTCCTTTCTTATGGGTCAGACCATTACAGGCTTGGATTAGGTTGATCCTGGAGGAAGGATTTGAAACTGTTCACGAGCGGGTCATTGATATTGTTCCAAGGGATGTAGAAGTCACCAAGGAAGATCTGGTTGTTATGATCATCAATGTTGGAAGAGATAATCTCCATGACCTTTTCAATGAAGCATGAGGATGTCAAGGTCCTGGTCAAGAATAAGAGCAGCTATATCAGCCACGTGTTTCACCACTGAGCGGCAGTTTCGGTAATGCACATTTCAGGGGTGTGTTAGAGGTAGTCGTATTAGAGGGTGAGTGAGAGATGGAAACTAGTGTGAGGTTCAATTTATTAATAGATCTAGTATTGGGGTGAGGTGGTCTGGAGGAGTGAGAAATGATAGTCTCGATGTTGGTGGCGGGTCGGGTGAGCTCTGCAGGGGAAGAGTTATTGGAGTCTGCAGGTCGAGTAGATCGTCATTTGATAGCTGTCTGACTAGCCTGTTGGGTCGGGAGGGGTGGTTACGGAAGGGTGTGGTCCTGTAGGAAGGCTGAGTGCTCCCAGCGTGGGCAGAGATACTGTCAGAGTAGTGGTTGGAGATAGTGGGGGTGTTGTTAGATAGGTGGTAAGTTAAGGTGGGGGGGCCACTTGTGTTCGAGATTGGAGGTGATATGAAGTAGTTTGAGAATGTCTGCTCGGATCATATGCAGTTTGGAATTTACAGTGTTGACCATTAAGTCATAGGGCCCGTTACAAAGAGGATCCAGGTTGGGGGAAGAGTAAGAGTGAGGTGGAGACTCGATTAGGAGGGCTGGCGTTGGTGAGGTTCACCATTGGAGCCTTGGAAGTGGTTGGGCCAAAGGCAGAGGTGGGTGGGTGGAACCTATTGATGGGAGTTTGGATGCAGGGGGCTCTGAGGGAGTGGGGAGAAGTGATGCCAGACTGGTGTAGATGAAGGGGGGAGTTGGAGCTGTCAGTTGTGGGGGGGTGCGATGGGCAACAGTGGTGTCCGTGGACAGATGGGTAACCGCCTGGGGACAGTGGTGGGAGTGGAGGGGATGGTGAACTAGTAGAGTAGTAGGGGAGAGGGGATTATCTAAGGTGGGGGAGTCGGAGGGGGTAGGCAAGGGGAGTGGCCGTGTCAGGTTTGTGTTTGAGGTAGGAGAAGAGACTGCTGAAGAGTTCCAGGTTATTAACTGAAGACTGAATGAGTACTGTGCCGTTGCTATAGATGGAGTTTGTGGCATTGCTTCTTGGTTGTGGTGGTGTTGAGTGAGGAAGAAAGAGCATTCCTCCATTTGGCATGCCAGTTGGTTAAGAAGATGAGGTCGTTGAGTAAAGTGCCCTTGCTGTGGCAGAAGTTGGAGTCAGTAAAAGGGTTTCTTTCCTAAGGTTGAGGATTTTATTTTGAGATTTCTCTTAGCGTTTTTAGATAGGTTGGGGGGTAGTTTATAACAAATGAATCACTTCCTGTGGGGACTAGCAAGGCATTCAGCAAGACAGCATCGGTTAGGCCCATGATGGGGGTGGGGAGAGGATGGAGGGCCCTATGGCAGAAAGATGGAGAGTGTGTTGTGGTCATTGCATGCATGGACCACAGAGGGCTGGGAATGGGAAAAGGATAGTTCCCATGAAAAGGACAACCACACAAGTTGGGAGGTAGCAATGACAAGGGAGGGGGGAGAAAAATATGTCAAGCACCAACATACACTAAAGTCATGCACCAACATACCATGAATACATAAAGGGGTAAAATGACATACTATCAGAATAGAGAGGTAAAGGATACATTATATAGCATATCAACATACAGTTCGAGCAAAGAAAACAAACATAAAAATGTCAAATAGGGTATTAAGATGAAATCAACAGGTGATAATCAGGAATGGTCTGTGGGCATTGATATCCCAAGCCAGCGAAACGCGATCCTCCAGAGAGGCACTCCGAGCAAGGATATCCAGAAAAATAGGGGGGGGAGGGAGTGAAGAAGGTCATGCATCAACATACTGTGTAGTCGCAGTAGGGAAAGATGACATACTGTGGGATCAGAGATAGACTGGATACATTATGGAAAAAATGGGGCAGAAACAACATACATGCAACAAGGGGGTGCTTTAGGGGGGTGATGGGCAGTGGCTGGAGGGGCAAGGCTCATATAGCCACGCTAGGCAGCCCACAGGGAACAACGTCGGGCAGAGGGCAGGTGAAGATACATCTGTTGGGCTCTGACCAGAACGCCCTCACCCCAAGACAGTAGTCACGTAGTGTGAGGCTTACCTTGGCTAAGGCAGTCCATGGGTTGTCACTAGATGAGGGAGGAGGGAGAAAGCCGAAAAGCTAATTAGCCCGAGAGTTTACGGCAGGGCAACTGGCAGTCTGGTCAGTCCAGGAACTCCAGGCAGCTGGGAGATAACAGTGAGTAGGACGGTGCGATCGAGCTACAGCATGCAGATGGGCTAAATCCAGGATATACATTAATAAGTGTTCAAACAATAAGACAGTCAATCAGTAGGGCAAGCAGATGATAGGCGTCCCTACCGGTCTCCCCAGGAAGGTTCCTGCAATGCCCCAAATGTAACTTTGCTCGTGCATTTATAGGTGGCAGAGGCAGGCAGGAGCCAAAATGTCTTCTGTAGTTGCCAGAGGCAGGAAGGGGCAGTAACATCGGATGATGGGTGCCTCCTAGTAGGTTTGGTAGGATTTGGGCTACCTCAGCGAAAAGGAGGCCCCAGCACCTGCTCCTGCAACTGTAACGCCCGGTGCCGAGGGAGGCAATTAGGGGGAAGGCACTCCACCAAGCCACCCCAGGAATGCTCATGCACCGTTTTGGCCAAAAGGACGGCAAGACAGTCAGGGAAAGAATTACAGTAGGATGTTGGGCTACTCCTAGTAGGATTAGTCAGATTTGAGTGGTCTTGGCGGCAATGGAGGCCCCAGCACCTGCTCCCAAAACTGTAATGCCCAGAGCAGAGAGGGGCAAGTAGGGGGTAGGCGCTCCTCAAAGCCAGCCCAGGAACGGTCCTGCACCGTTTTAGGCAAAAGGATGGCCAGAAAGGTAGAGAGAGAATCACAGTTGGATGTTGGGAGCCTCCTAGAAGGATTAGTCAGATTTGGGCTCCTTCAGCGGTAATGGAGACCACAGCACCCGCTACTCCTGCTATAGGGCCCAGTGGAGAGGGGGGCAAGTATGGGATAGGCACTCCTCCAGGCCACCCCAGGAAAGCACAGACACCGTTTTGGCCAAAGGACGGCCAGACAGGCAGGGTGAGAATCACAGTAGGATGTTGGGTGCATCCTAGTAGGATTAGTCAGATTTGGGCTACTTCAGCTAAAATGGAGACCCCAGCGCTCGGACTCCAGCTGAACTCCCCGGCGTAAATGGTAGTCAAAAGGAGGGTAGGCACTCCTTCCAGCCTCCCCTGGAAGGCACATGAGCAGCAACAACTCTGCTCCAGCGTCTCCGGCCCCCAATCCTCACCTCCAATTGCTTGACCTGGCTCTGCTGTCTTCTGATTACTTCCACATCATCTCCTCGAGGGGCCACCAAAGATAGTAAATTGCTGTCCTCTAACTCGGGGCAACCAATCAGTATCATCTGGAGCTAGAGCCGGTGACCAGACCAGCCTCCAGAAGTCCCCGGCACTCTTCCTGCAACCAGGCTCCCAGGACACTAGCACAGGCGACGCTAGGAAACAAGTCCAGGAGCGACAAATGAACTAAATCACCAGAACCCGGACGTCGGAGGGTAAGTAGAAGCTTTCCCACTGCGGTTGTTCATCAGGGGCTGGCTAATACAGGGATTTCCACGGAAAGTCAATCAATCAATCAAGGGGTTATCGAGTGCACCACTCACCCAGGAGGGTCTCAAAACGCTAGGGGGAGGGGGTTTCGGGAAGCTCCAAGGTCATCCGAAGAGCCAGGTCTTGAGGACCTTTCTGAAGCTTTGCAGTGTAGGGCTTCGCCTGATGCTGAGGAGGAGTTCGTTCCAGGTCTTGGCCGCAATGTAGAAGAAGGATCTGCCTCCCATTCTGGCTCTGTGGATACAGGGAATTTCGGTCAGGGCTCGGTCACTGGAGCGGAGGTTTCTCTTGAGGGCGTGGAAGGAGATTCCTTCATTGAGGTATTGGAGTTCGGTGTTGTGGAGGGCTTTGTAGGCGTGTGTGAGCAGCTTGAAGGTTACTCTTTTTTAGACGGGGAGCCAGTGGAGGTCTCGGAAGTGCTGGGTGATGTGGTAGTGTTGTGGGATGCTGAGGACAAGTCTGGCTGCAGCGTTCTGGATGGTCTGGAGTTTATGAAGGAGTGATTTGTTGATTCCTGCATAGAAGGCATTTCTGTAGTCCAGTCTGCTGGTGATGAGTGCGTCAGTGACGTTCTTCCTGGATTCGGGGGGGGGGGTTCATTTGAAGGTTTTGGGGAATATGTGGAGGGTGTTGAAGCAAGTGGAGGATACAGCGTTGATCTGTCGGTTCATGATGAGCGAGGAGTCGAGTATGATCCCGAGGTTGCGGGCGTGGTCCGTGGGGATGGGAGAGTTTCCGAGGGCAGGGGGCCACCAGTTGTCGTCCCACACAGCGGGGGTGGACCCAAGGATGAGGACTTCCGTTTTCTCCGAGTTGACCTATAGGCAGCTGCTGCTCATCCAGGATGCGACGTCCTTCATTCCATCCTGGAAACAGTGCCTGGTGATGTCGGGTTCCTTGGTGAGGGAAAGGATGAGCTGGGTGTCGTCGGCATAGGATACTATGCTGAGTCCATGTTTTCTGACGATGGTTGCGAGGGGGGCCATGCAGATATTGAAGAGCATGGGGCTGAGGGAGGATCCTTGGGGTACTCCGCATCTGATCTCTGTGGCTTCGGAGAGGTAGGGCGGGACTCTTATTCTCTGAGTTCTGCCGGAGAGGAAGGAGAGGATCCAGTCCAGGGCAGTTCCCTGAATGCCAGCGTCGTGGAGTCTGGCAGCTAGTGTGCGGTGGGAGACGGTGTCGAAAACTGCTGAGAGGTCTAGTAGGATGAGGACTGCAATGTGGCATCGATCGAGGAGTGCGCGGATGTCGTCTGTGGCGGCTAGGAGGGCAGTCTCGGTGCTGTGGTTGCTGCGGAATCCGGATTGAGATGAGTCGAAGTGTTGGATTCTATGAAGTGCGTTAGTTGGGTGTTGACGATTTTCTCTGTGACTTTGGTGGCGAAGGGGAGGAGAGAGATGGGCCTGTAGTTCTTTAGGTCCGTAGGGTCTGCTGAGGGCTTGGCGCATTTTCAGTCATCGGGGAACGTGCCTGTTTCGAGGGTGCAGTCCCAAGCCCAGGAGCCCAATCCCAAGCCCAGGAGCCTCTCATAGGTTCTTCCTCCTGGCGGCCATCTTGATGTTTAGGTGATCTTGATGTTTTGGATGTAATCTTCAAGACATTGCCTTATTAAATTTGACTGGTAAGAATATATGTTGTTTTGGAAATGGGCAAACTGCGGCGGGGAAACAATTTTGTTTGAATTTTATTTTGTTTGTGGTAAATATATCATTATCAATTTCATTTTCATCTTACTGTTAATATTTTAAATTTAATGTATTTAAAAATTGTTATATTATTATTTGTTATTATTCTTAAAGAATATTTATATTAATACACATACATCTATATTTAATATAACTTAATGAAACTATTTATTTTAAATAAGGCTCCCGGTTTTATGGTATTTATTTTTTAACATTTCTGTCTGTATTTATCTATATTTATTTTGTGTTTTGCATATAAATGTGTTGTAAGAATGTACATTTCCATATTTATTTAAATGATAGATGCGCACTCATACTTTGATGTCTGTCATGTTTTAGCTATTTAAGTTGCCAAATATTGCATAGTAGTACATCCACTGGCAAATATTAGCATTATTCCACAAATGTATGTTGACACATGCAGTTATTTAAAGAAATGTCATCCTTTTTTAAAATTTTCCATGCTGTCCATCTGCTCAGCTGTTGGGTTATAATTCATGAAAGACAGCACGAAGAGTCACTTAAAGAAGCAAGGGGCATATTAGCAAGACCGGCGATAAAATTATCGCCGTTTTAGCGGCAGGAAACTGCCGCTAAAGCGGCGATAATGGGCTTGCTAATATGCGTTATGGAATTCAATAGAAGCCCAGGTTAGATGTCCTGCACATCTAACCTGGGCTTCTATTGAATTCCATAACGCGTATTAGCAAGCCCATTATCGCCGTTTTAGCGGCAGTTTCCTGCCGCTAAAACGGCGATAATTTTTCGCCGGTCTTGCTAATATGCTCCCAAATTTTCTGTATTTATCCACTTTTAAAAATAAATGCAGATAGAAAACCCATAGTTTTCTGTCTGTATTTATGTGTAAATATCCGTAAAAACGGAAAACAGGGAGCCTTAATTTTAAATTATAGTATTTTTTATTCATTTAGTATTTTAAATATATTTCTTACAAACTGATATTTATTTAAAAAAGACAATAGTCTCATTTTTTCTTGGTGATATCCTCTTACATGATATTTGTATCGCAATATTATTGTATTTTATTGTAAATATAGAAAAAAATGTTTTACTAGATGATATTTTTGACGTGAAATTCATGTAATTCGGTATTTTTGTTCTCTATATTCTGTTATACAACCAATGTAAATTCTGAATAAATGCAATGCCAAGGAGGAGAGTTGAGATTAGGTCTAAAACTGAGCAAATGCAAATCAGCTCAGCAGAAGGGGCAGAGTACCTAGATTCTGCAATGCAGTACAATGCAATGTTCCTCTAGCATTAGCACTTATCCACTGCTAGGAAAACGACCATAGCACTTAAAGACCGAGCAAAAATAACAACTGCACTGACTTACCTGTGCAAAAATGACATTTACTTGATCGACTTTTACAAAACTTGCCTTTTGAGAGGAATCAAAGACACTGCGAAGCAGCTGCAGGCTGAGCAAAATGTATGACGTGGCAACTAAAGAGACTTTCGCCTTTCATCGTGCGCAAAATTACCCTAAAACAACTTATTGAAATGTCGATTTTCCGAAGGGTTTCGGTTTAAATAAATCCAAGAATTCAAATATATTGTGTAACTTATTAACTGCAGAAAGAAGTGTACGCAAATGACTGTTTAAAATTCGTCCAAGTGAATTCCTCACTTTTTGATGTTCATAGACACATTAACTATGCGACTAGAATTCACAACATTTTCACATTTCAGTTTTTCAACAATAAACACACTTTTGCAATTTGCCCATTTCATATACAGGCACAGACTCTTGAATGATGTGACAACAGAGTTTATGCTAACAAAATCGAAGCATACCGAGAAAAGGTAAAACCCAAAATATAAAAGTACACTTTTGAGTGGAAAAGAGTCACATTTCAGAGATCCTCGAAAACCTGGGGTTCCATTTTTCACCCCACGGAAACAACCCAGAAATCACTGAAAATTATTGAGAAGATTGCAAACGATTTTATAAATAACCAACAGCCTACGACAAGTGGATTTTTGGAACTTCACATTTATTGGTCCACCTTCGAAAGAACCAATAAAGGGTATGAACCGCAGCCCCTCCTCCCCCCAACAAAAAAAATTCCGCTGCATCTTCAAAAGCAAGAAATGGGAAAATACCTGTTCATTTGTTAAAGGTTTGCCTTGGCTCTGCATGAAATACTGCATTCCTCTATTTTCCTGATCTTTACGAGAAGCTGATTTATCTACACAAGGTAACTGGTTGCAATTGTTTCATCCAAGATAATTTTGTTCCTCTCCAAATAACATGGGGAAAAACCTTTTCAAATCAGGAAGCAAGTCAAAAAGTTATATTCACTCAAATGAGACAAGTCTGTAGAAAAACTTTAACAACATTATAGAAATACCTCACTCAATATATCAATGCACCAATTAACTTCAGTTTTTCAAACATATTTCAGTTCACCTCTGTATGCACATTGTCAATTGTATTGTGCTAGGCATCTATGACATGTGACCTACGGTCGATAACCCCCCATCCTATAAAGTATTTTCTAGGGAAGATTGTTACCAAGGGTATTGTGGCATCTTCTCCAGGCACAGGTCAGTAACAAGCTGTGAGTTGAGTCTGGCCTTGGTTTGTAGGTATGCAGCTGATGTATCGGCTCTATGCCAGTAGCAGATTTTCTACGGTGTCTGTCACATTAATAAAAATCCGTTTTGCGAAAGGCTTCTATACAATCTACCTTTCATTGCACAATGTGCAGGTAATTCAACACTAGGTTGAGACAGATATGCCTTTGTTTGTTCTGAGATGAAGTATCCCAGGGCTGTCCTGTCTTTCTTATCTGGCCCTAAAAGGTTCTAAACAGCAAAGTGCCTAATAACCAGCAAACAAGAAAAAAGCAAAGATGAAAAAAAAAATGCATTTAATCAAGCAATGTACACATAAACAGCTGTACTAACAGGCCCAATTAAAGTTCTGTGCCAAATCCTGGGGCAACAATCAGATGGTATAATTACATTACATATGGTAATTATACCATCTTAATCATTATCTGTATCAGATGAGAGCGGAAAAATGAGAAATGACGTGCGACAGAATGTCCGTGTTTTGCCACATTGTTTGCACTCCGTTAGCACAAGCCTTTTGCCTGACTTTAAAATGCCCAGTTTCTAAGTAGTATTCCAGGGGCGGCTCCTCCGCTAAGACGGAGGAGTGTCGCCCCACTGCTTTCGGAGCGGTGCAGAGGAAAAATAAAATGATAATAACAGGACGTTATTATCATTTCACTTTTCCTGTTCCTAGGTGGGGGGCAGGGCTGACCAGAGCAGGGGCCAGGGGGCGGAGTGGTTAGCACACTTTTAGTGGGAATGACTTTTTGGCCAGCCGTCTTGGCCCGGCCAAACAGTGCTGCGCACTTGACATCTTCCCCACCAGGCTGCATTACACAGCCTGGTGGGCAACATGCCCAGGCTCCCTCATCATCATTGTTATTGGCTTAGGGGAACCTAACACAACGCTGCATTGCAGCGTTGTGATTGGCGGGGAGCCCTGGTGCTTCCGGCTGCGACGGAGGAGAAGCAGCGGAGAGGCACCTGCTGGTGACGCGAGGAGGAGGTAAGGTTTCTTCTTTTATTATTTTTTTTATTTTCTACCCCCCTCACACCGCCACCGTTGCCTACCAGCCGCCACTGAGTATTACCACAAATCTCAAAATTTGCAGACATGGCAGAAACGTGCTGAAACCGGGGGGCCAATTTTTGAGAATGTAACGCAGCGCAGCAAGTCACCTTGCTGCGCTGCACTGTGTGACCAGGAAATGGCAGGAATGCACCGTATTTAAGGCAATACTGCATATTCCTGCCTGTCCCCATACACTGACGCCCTCTTGGCAGCCTAGCACCTAGATTGTTTTTGTGCAGGAAGAGGCACCTTTCTGCACAAAAAAAATCCTAAGAAGTAATTTCCTCTTTCTATGTGTGTTGTAGAATGCAGCACACATAGAAAGAGGAAGTAACAAGGAGAAATAAAGATGTTTCTCCTCGTTGCACCTCACCTGGGAAGGCGTATCTTTTTGGCGCATTCCCAGGTCTACCAGTTCTGGTAAATCTGGGAATGCATCAAAAACCTTGGGAGTTACGTGGGAACACCCACACAACGCTCATGAAACGCCATCTTAAGGCAGAATAAGGCAACGCAATGATTTACGCTGCGTTGCCTTACTCCAGATTTATGGAGCCACTCGGCCACGCAAAGTGGCCTTGTGTGGCGTCATAAATCACATGTAAGGGTTGCGGCGCCCTTGCACCACATTGCCTGGTGCAAGAGCAACACAAACCGGCTCATAAATAGGCCCCGGATTTATATCACATTTCTGTCATCAGTGAATTACTAAATGCAGCTATATGTTCTTAGTGGGACTTCTTGAACAGAGAAAGTTCGATGATTGGAACTCACGGGGCTGATTCTCAAAAGGTTTATAACTCCACTCTTTTGCAAGAGCATATCTGTGATTTGTGCTGATTTTGTTTATTTTCAGGACTTAGATGGATTTGCCTTTTAGAATCCTCCGACTGCAAATTGTCCTCATTGTGGGCGATGTGCAGCAATTGATAAACTTGAATGCATAATTGCTCATTTATATTTCCTTCCAGTTTTCTTTACATGAAAACCTTTTTCAAGGTGAAAGTATCGCCTCCCTTACAGTTCCTGAAAACATAGGGCTGTAACACCATTTCTCATAAAAACTCATTACACCATGCATACCTATTTCAAAGAGGAATAGGCTTACTTGTGACCTTGGATGTCAACTAGGCGTCACCAGGGAAGCAGCAGCTTCCCATGCTCTTCCCTTTGGTATCCCTTTCATAGACCTTTCTACTCTGGAGATTATGAACCTAACAACAGAAGCCTACAGTAAAGAAATGATTTAGCACGACTCTTTTTTTAATTTGCTGAGTTAACTTTTCTTGCCCTGCCTGCCCTTACCCCCTCAGAGGTAAACAAAAATGTGTTGAGGGGCACTGGGTGGGACAGGTTGTCAACTTTGTGATGATATTAGAGGTCAAAGGGTGAATGATGTCACTTCCGTTACCTCTAATAGTCCATGGGTTCTATGAGTACTGGGTTCTATGAGTACTGGAATAGACATATGCAGTGCTTGTGAACTCCAACAAATTTACAGAATTGTAGGTGCGCACCACAGAAGCATTGCCCCTTCCCTTGCAGTTATCCATTTTCCTTCTCTGACCTATACTTACGACTGCATAAAATGAGGTTAACGTGCAGATATCCTGTAGTAATAAGTGTCTTCCGCACCTGCAGATTTCTTCAGGTCCTTATTCTGTATAGCAGGATTTGTCATATGTGGGCACAGGCACACGTATTTGCATATTCAAGTATTACCCATGCGTGCAAACATTTTAAGAATGGATTTGATATGACATTGTTTTCTTACCATCATAATACTGTCTCCTCTTCATTCTTCTTTCTCAAGTCATAGTTACACAACATTTCTTGTTTACACATTTAACAATGCCTGCTTGTTAAAAACACTACTATAAGGTGTAATGCTAGAATCAATACTTTTGAAGAAGAATATGTATATTGTAAAAGACTATATTACCACTACTACATATAGTTGTTATATCTAATAATTACATAAGGATAGAAGCATAAAATAGGAAAATGATAATTTATTATTGGAGAGTATCTGAAATATGGTTCTTTTTCCTGGGGCCACATAAACAATGTAGTATAAAGCCTAACCTAATATTGAAGCCTAATTTAGAGTTAGGTGGTGTTGAAAAATCCACTGATGTGTGAAGGAACAGCCAAATCAGGAGAAGAATCCACTGGCGTTTTCTTCTTCACACCTAGCATTTTATCCAGAAATTTGAGAATTTTCTATTACCTCTCAACCCCAAATCTTATAATAACTACAAAGCAAAACGTATTTGCTCCGGTCCTAATTATTTAAACAACAACGTAAAATGAATTTGTTTTGTCTTCGAACTAGTGAAAAGATTGATATATTATGGTTTTAATGTGTTTCATAATATTGGGCCCGATGTGATATTTACTGGCCGTAAAAAACTGGTCGCCCTGTGACTACTAAATGTTTTTATGAAGCAACCTATGTAACATTAATCTTGTCATAAAAAAGAGAATGGAATTGAGTCGCAATCTGACCCATCTGATTAATGCTCATTAGGCAGGGTGCAAATTGAAACTCAATCCGAATTGCCACAATCATTAGGACGGTGGCTTGCAAGGGTCAGTGTCCATGATGGCTGTGACTGATTTTACATAAAGCAAATTTTTTTTTTAAGTAGCTATTTTTTCTATAAGAAAACGGGACTGCCTTTAAAAAGAAAAGTTTACTTTTTTATAAAGTTTGTTTGAGAGTTGGCAGTTACCTGGCAGATCACTGCCTACTCCCCAACAAACTTTTTTATAACATTCACAAAGAGGAAAGTGTCCAAAGGGAACCCCTTCCTTTTTGGAAATGAGATACCACCCCAACTGGAGGGGTCGGTGACTTTTCAATGGTTTACGACCCCTGTTTGTGTCCTAAACCATTGATACACATGGACAGGAATTGCTTTTTGGAAGGGACGCATACAACAAACCCCTTTCAAATAGCAATTCCTTATCCATTTCTAAACCCATTTTAGGAAAAAAGTTACAGACATCTAAAATGGGTTTAGAACATTGAGAAAAAACACTTTTTTGCTGCAGCAGACTCAGAATCGGAGCACTTGTCACCATGATAATGCTTTACATCTGACCCATAGTTCTTTATGAAAATAACATTGAAGTTCCTATAAGGGGTAGATGGTTCTAAATATTAATCCATGAACATATTCATTCTTGGGGCCTGGAGATTGGTGGAAGGGCTGTAGGAGTATTGAGGCCTTGTGAAATGGGACTGGGTGTCTTTTCCTAGGACGATCAGTGCAATGAGGGTGATATGTCTCTTTATTTTCAGTTAGAGGTCTGGGCAGGTAAGGCAGGGTGGCAGGCAAAGGGGCAGCAGTGGTGGAAGGATGTCCCAGTTGGCAAATGACCAGTCAATCTAAGATGGGAGTTTACTGGAGCTTGTCAGTGTTGGACCTGGTGTGGGGGGCTATGTATGGCTAGGGTTGGTTATTGCCAGAGTGACGGAGGGCCTATCAGGAGAGGAGAAAGGGGGAGTTGTTGGAGTTTGTTGAACTTTGCTGTGATGCTGTTTGAGATTTTCATCTCTTAGAAGGTGGATACTGAGGGTGAAGGGGGCCCTGAATCTGGTGGGAGATTATGTATTAAAGAATGAGGGACAAGTTCATGGGACAATGGGATGACTCAATAGAAAGCAGAAGGGTGTGAGGCGCCATTAGAGGTCTGGGTCAGTGAATTCACGTTGGGTGCAGACACTTCTGTCACCACTGGAATTCTGATAGTGGCACTCCAAAGTCTTGCATGCCTGTACCTCACCTAAAATAGAAATATTCACACTGCTGCTGAAAGCATTTTCATATATTTAATGTGTTACTGTCTGTCAAGGGGTCCATCTCCCATGACTTGGGGGAGGCTATGTTTACCAGGAGATTTCTTGTCATAATGTCCCTCTTCTGTGGTCCCATTTAGAAGTTTAATTCACTCTGGAATTTGTAGTCTTGCTTCTTTTAAGTTGATCCAATTGAAGTTACATACCCAGAAGACAATGATTTCTAAAGATATGCCCCGGTTTGGATTAGGGCGTGCTTAGAGAATTGGAGTCAATTGGTGGCCTTAGGGGAGGCTTTTCAGTAGCCCCACATTAAGGTTTCAGAGGGGCAGGCCTCATATGGCTCTTGAGAAGAGCCAATGCAAAGTCTGAAGAAGAAACCTGAAAATCTCATGACATATTTTTTTATTGCTGTAGAAGATAGAGAATAAAACCTGTAGAAAGAACAATGAATAGTTAGATTAATATTTCTTAAACCAATGCTAAAAACAAAAAAAGTTCAATAAATGGCACTCACTGCATTTATCATTCTTAGATGTTGAGAAGCAAAATAATTAACATACATAAGCCCTCTGTCTCCCCACACCCATCTCTCTTCAGCTACAATTTTTGAGTCCAGAGTTCGAGGTTTCTGTCTCTTTCACACACAGCCCTGCACACTTTTCTCAGTAGCTCTTCTATGTTCTCATGGCTGGTTATCTACACCATTAGTTTTTCTCTTGTGCACTGTGCACATTTGTACAAATAATCGCACACACGAGCCTGCATTTTCTTATAAGGTATAGTAGTCATTGGGGAACTTGGTGCCTAGCGGAAAACTTTCTTCCCCTCTACACCGTTTGCTCTCACCTTTGCCTTTTATGCCCCATTCGTTTTCTTGCCTCCTACATCTTATTCCATACATTCACCCACATTCCTGTGGTGCTGCTGCCAGAAGTCTGACTAGCCACAAAACTCAAGACAGACCTACAGAGTTGCTACACTTCCAGAGGACAGGTGTTCACTGGTACACTGGCACTCCCGCAGAAAGCTGCAGAACATCAGCACTTCCAGAAGGCAGTGGCCTTTTGCAGCTGCTTGGTGCTGCTTTACCTTGAATATAATACAGTCAAAAGGAGGATATTCAATTACCTATCATTTACTAATTCAATGTTTGTTGGGTGGTGTACCTCATAGTGGATCATGGAGAGGCTCCCACCTCATCACTTCAGTTCAGGTTTTTGATGTTCTCATCTAGTCCATGTTGCCTTGCACTCAGTCAGTTCAATTCTCTGATTTAGGAAAGGAGCACCTTTGCTCCACGTGGGATAGCATCCTAAATGAGCTGGCTAGGAAAATTCAGAGCTGTCTAACTTTGGTGGTGATGGGATAAGGGCGTTGTACCACATCTAGCTATTCAATAGCTACCCTAAGCAAATTAGGTTTTCCCATCTAACTGTCTTTATCTCTAGCTTATAGTTTTGACTGATCACCCCTAGCCAAGTAAGATTGATTTTAGAACTACAATTTTGTACCTCATTGGTCATGCTTACCTTCCTTCTACCTTCAGCACATACTAGTCATCCTTCACTCACAAAACCGATTTAGTGGGGTAGCAAGTGAGGCGGGGGGCACTCCTCCCTGGGTGGCACGTGTTTTGGAGGCAGTGGCCTACCCCCACTTACCGGCAGCCATTGCGGGGCAACAAACACAGGGATCGCCAGCACTCTCTGCCCTGCTCTTACCTGCGGCTGTCATGGGGCAGCAAACACAGGGGCCGCATGGGCGGCAAAAGGTGTAGCTACACCACTGAACCGATCCCTACCAGCATCCTCTGATTCATCACCCCTCACAGCACAAACCATTAAATAACACATTGCTTGCCTGATCAGACCCCTATGCCACACAATATGACCCAAATACCTCACTGACTGGCGCATTACAGAATAATAATATTTGGTGCAGGAAATAATGAAGAGGAGTGTTATAAGATGTGAGATGAAGAACCTTCAAAAATACAACCAAATCAGGCCAAAGATTTGAATTCCCTAACTAAATAAGACAATGCTGCTAATCCGAAAAAAGGGCACTCTGTTAATGTACCAGCTCAACACTCAGCTGAAGAACAATTAGTCCAGTGATAGTAGTAACTTATAGCACCCCTCCACCAACAGAATAATCACCCAACAGCACAAAGGAAGGGCAGTAACTAGCCCATAATGGGCAAGGGCCAGTGTCAGCCCATTTTATGGGCTGCATTGCCACATCTGACTCAGATTAGGCGAATGGTCAGAAGACCTACACCTGCACTGTTATATGCCCAACAGAAGCACCCCGATCAGGTACCAACTCCACAGCTTTAGGAAAATCAACACACAAACGAACCCATCTGCAGGGAAATCCCTACAGCTCAAACTCAATGGTCAAACCCAGAACCACAGAAAAGCTTCGCAAAAAGTATTAAGAGACCGATTCATTATTGAGTGTGCAGTATTTAAAAAAACACATAAGAGATGTGTGTAATAAAGCTGACTTTTAAAATGGCAACTACATTAAAGTCGAGTTGAAATTGCCAAGGTAATAATGTTGTCTTGTTCATTATTACCTATGACAATTTCCAAATTGTTGAATTTTTAAATTTGTTTTATTCCATGAATTTGATAATTTCTCTGGCTGCACTCTAATAACCCCTTAGTACCCCTTGATGCTTCTCGTCCCTGAACCCTTAAAGCCCCTAACTATCCTTTAATGATAACCTTCCCTGAACCCTAAAAGCCCCAACTACTCCTTAACGTTACCAATCCCTGAACCTGGCCAACTCCTTACTACTCTTTATTGCTACCCTTCCCAGAACCTTAAAAGCCTCTTATTATCCCTTTACACACCATTCTCTGAACCATAAAAACAGCTTACTACTCTGTAACACCACTCTTCTCTAACCCAAAAAAGCACTTAACTGCCTTTATCCTGAATCCTAAAAACTCCTTGCTACACCTTAATTTAACCCTTCCCTGAACCCTTAAAGCCCCTAACTACACCTTAACACTACCAATCACTGAACCCTTCCATCGCCTTACCACTTTTTAACTTTAGGCTAGCGTTACACACCCTGAAAACCCTTACTACCTCTTTAGGCTCCTTTCCCTGAAACCCAAAAGCACCTTACTACTCTACAACACTATCCTTCTATGAACTTTCAAAACCCTTTACTACCCTTCAATTCTACCCATCCCTAAACCTTAAAACCCATTTCTACCACTTTACACATTCTTCCCTGAAACCTAAAAACACTTATTATCCATTAAAGCTATCCTTCACTGAATCCAAACAAACATTTTATTATCCCTTTACGCACCCTTCCCTGAACCCCAAAACCACATACTTCTCCTGAACGCTACCCTTTTCTGAACCCTAAAAAAACACCTACTATACTTTTAGAATTAATCATGCGGACCCTTGCACAGGTTAGCACTGTAATAGATGCGGTTAGAAGGGGCAACCCACCCAGAAACAAGGGACTTCATGACAAATTTCTTAGACTAGAAAAATTGAAACGCAATGAAATGTCGAAGTGGTGGGATGGGGCCACACTCAGGCAATACATGAAACTAAATAGGATCCCTAGGGGCCTCAGATCCCAGAGCATCCCCACATATGATGATCTAGATGAGGACCTTTAGAGCTTATGGGAGAAGGAATTAATATCTAGCTCAATGAAACTGATTGATATTTTAATTGAAAATGCTGACAGGAAGGTGACAAAACTTCAGGCCGACATTACACAGCTGGAGGGTGAGATTGTAGCTCTAAATTTACCGGAGGCTACCACTAAGAACTATGACATTCTAAAAACGGTTTTGTGCAATCATCAGAATGATATAAAACAGAGGAAGGCCCACAAACTTAAGCAGGACAAGTTGGATTATAATAGCGGGAGAGTTTTCACTTTCTCCAAGAAATATGACTTTTTATTCCAGACTGACAAAAATAAACAAACACCTGAGCCTATCTCTGCTAGTTCAAGATGTACCTCTCTGAGCATGATTCCAACCAGTGAAAGTGAGGGAGATGGTGGAATAGGAACATCTACCAGACAACAACACCCTTTGGGGAACTCATCCTTCTTGCAGGAAGTAAATCGCATCAAGAGGGGAAACAGAGAACAGACAAGGAGAGTAGGAAATACAAGAAAAACAGGCGGGGTAAGAGCTGTGGTAGCAGAAGGAGACAGACTAGGAATGAAGACCAGATCCTGGGACAAGAAGGACTAAAGATTGCTGGTAGCAATGAGGTCGAGGTGGTTAATTTATCTGACTAAATACTTACGAAGGACATGATTTCTTTACTTAAAAAGGGACGAGGGTTTTGCCCTGACTACAGAGGTAACATCTGTGACATGAAGATTGATTTATTTAAGTTCATAAGGCGTTTGAAACTGAAGAAACATTTTGCAATGTACCCAACACCAATTAAAGATACAGCTTTGCAAACACATAGCGTGGTGTTTAGTACATTAACAATACAGGACATATATGATACTGTAACATTACTTTCAATTACAGAATTGGAGGAAGATCCTATCATGGTTGCAAAGGTGTTAGAGCATCTAGACATTAGATCAGACTTAACGGTCACCAGCGGCCTTAAGATTAAGTCTCGCTGGTCCCCTAATTTGACGAGTGGCAATAATTTAGAGATTTTTCATAAATTGGTGATCAAAGACTTGGATGACTGTATTGACAAGTATGGCCCCTCCTTTGGGTATAGGAAGGACAATCTTACTTCCAAAGAACGACAAGCCCTCAAAACATTACAAATGAACAAGGAACTGATAAGTAAGGAGGCGGACAAAGGGGGGAACATAGTAGTCATTTACAGACTAGACTATGAACAAGAGATTTACTCTCAACTACATGACACCCAATGCTACGAGAGGATACTACACAATCCGAAGTTTTCACTAGTGACCACAATAAATGGATTTCTAAAGAAGTGGCATGACAACTGCCTTTTAGATGATGATGAATACACATATCTTAAGGTTGATCGCCCAAGGTACCCGTGTTTATACACATTACCGAAAATTCACAAGGACCTCCCTTTTCCACCTGGGAGGCTGTGAAGAGGACCGGGCTGGCAGACCCGCTTCAAAGCCCCTGGGACCTCATGAGGGACTGAACACATCTAATGACTGTAAGGTGACGGCTCGGAAGGAGTTAATCTCTTTCGGCCCTTCTTCCCTACAGGGGAAGGAACTCCCTCTGACGCGGACCGTCCAATGGAGGGACGCCTCATGGACAAGAGGGGAGGAGCGTGTAGCTGAAAGGACGTTCCCGGAAGACGCTGAGGTGTGCGCGGTTAGGAGGCGAGATTCGATTGAGGAAGGAGGGAGCACTGCGGAGCTGGAGCGAGGACGAGAAGCAGACGAGTCGGAGCTGGAGCGAGGACGAGAAGCAGACGAGTCGGAGTTGGAGCGAGGACGAGAAGCAGACGAGTCGGAGTTGGAGCGAGGACGAGAAGTAGACGAGTTGGATCGGGAGCTAGGACGGAGATCAGACGACAGACTCCAGCAACGCCCGGAGAAGACCGATACCGAACGGGAGGAGTGGTCGGAGGAGTGGTGGACACCCCCGGAGGACGCTGGGACGCCGCCACAGCTCAGGAGAGTTGTGGCCCCTGTGGTACGTGGTTCTAGGGAAAGGGATCTGTAAATACGGGAGGGAGGGGGGCGGCGAGTCCAAGGGACTCAGGGTTCACACTTCTCACTAGACGCTTTGTGTTGTGTGCACGATACCCTCACAAACCCTCACCCCTTTAGATCTCTCTCCGCACCCCTAGCTCCTGAGAGGAGTACGGGACAGGAACTCAAAAGCGGAACATTTCTTCATTCTCTACTGTGGTGTTCTCATCGTGTGGCGGTACTCTTATTTGGGTGGCTTTTGTGTTGTGTTTCACCCACTCTCTCCTACCTATCTGTTCCCGAAAACAGAACAAATCACGGTGACGGCTTGCTCTAGATCACTTTCTATTCCTAAGGGAAGGGCAGCCGCATTAACCGTCTTCTCTTCTTTATCTTCCCCGGGGCTGATCCATCGCTACCCTACGAGAGGAAAAGGAGACGTGCCGCCACCGTCACCACCCCGCACGAAGACAACGACCATCCTGGACCCTTCTTTTCCCTTTGCTTTAACCTATCCTGGGGTCTTTGACTGTATTCACAATAAATTAAGCCATCATTAATCGGCCTGTAAGACCTCCTCGCTTTATTTTCCGCCCATCCCTCTCACATCTGGTGTCAGAAGTGGGATCGGGGGAAATGGAGGCGGCCGTGAGGAAGATGGCAGAAAGCCAGGAGAAGCTGGAACGCTGTATGGAGAGGTTCTTGACTGTAGCCGAAGAGGATAGGGCGAGCCTCCATAAATCCCTCTCCGAACAGGGGCAGACCCAGGAAGCGGTGATTGTCAGACTGGCCGACACACTGGGACAACAGAGGAGTACAGCCGGATTCCCCTCCGTGGTCCTCCAGAAATATGTGGAAGGGGAGGACCCGGATTATTACCTCTCGAACTTCGAGCGCATGGCCCGAGCCGCTGGGTGGGGCCAAGAGAAATGGGGACAATACTTGGGTCCGCTATTGTCCGGCGAGCTCCAAGCGGCCTACCAGGCCGTTAATGCCTCGGGTCTTACACCTTACGAGGATGTGAAGAAGAGCATTTTAGAGAGGCTAGGCATTGATGACGACACGTATCGCATCAGACTGCGCCAACTCAAGGAAGGCCCACAGGAGACGCCCCGTGCCTTGGTGTACCGAGTAAGGGATATGGCGGACCGGTGGCTCAAACCCAGTACCTCGACTAAGGAAGAGATAATGGAGAAGGTATACCTTGAGCAGTACCTGTCCTCCCTGTATCCACACGTACAGAGATGGGTGAGACAACACACCGGATTGAGCCTGGAAAGGGCGGTTGACATAGCCAGCGCTTTCTACCGAGCCCAAGAGTCCCAAAGAGGTCGCGAAGACGTACACTGGAAGCATCCAGGAGGCCCTCTGAAGACCACTAGACCCCCCTCCACCCCGTAAATCGGAAATAGTTTCCCTTGCCCCAGGACCCCTTTTGTACCTCCCCGAGCCCCTCCACCCTTAGGTCCTAAATGTTTCAGCTGTGGTATCTTAGGACATATAGCTCGGTTCTGCCCTCAAAAGGAGGAGCCTATGGAAGTCGGGTTGATACGCAACTATTATTGTAATCTTTCAGGGGCGCGCCTTCCCTACCATAGAACAGTACGGGTTAATGGGGAGGAAAGGCAAGCCCTAATCGACACAGGATGCTTACAAAGCGTGATCCAACCCCAGGCTGTTCCGGGTGGGGAACCGACTCCCTCAGGGTATGTCACCATCCAATGTGTACACGGGGACAGTAGACGTTATCCGACTGCTGAGGTAGAGGTACAACATGATCCTTCAATAACAGCCAGACCCTTGAGAGTAGGGCTCGTCCCTCGCTTACCTGAACCCTTAGTCCTGGGGAATGATTATCCACAATTAGCCGACTTAGTACATGAAACCTGGACAGAGGGGGAGGACTGGAGAAAGACCGCTCCGTTTTCTCAAGAGCCCGAGCCTGACTGGCCCCCAGGAAAGTCGAGAAAGAGTGGCAAACAGAAAAAGAGGGACCAAAAGATGTGGAGACAGGTCATGCTGACTAAGGACAAGGAGGTCCCTGTGTGGCAATACGAACAAGGGTTCCGAGAGGCACAACGAGAAGACCCCGCTTTTCGTGAAGCCTGGAATAAAGCCACGGCTGAAGAGGATCCCCTACACGTAGGTCCACAATTCTTTATAAAGAAGGGACTACTCTATAGAAAGGGGGGGAGGGACAACCCCGTTCAGCTGTTAGTCCCCCACTCCTATAGAGATAAAGTGTTGTTTCTAGCCCACAGTCACTTGCTGGGAGGCCACTTTGGAGACGAGAAAACCGAACAAACCATTCTGAAACGGTTTTATTGGCCGGGTGTCTATTCCCAAGTACGAAAATTCTGTAGAGAATGTGCTATATGCCAAAAGAACAGTAGATCCATGCCTGCCAGAGCCCCGCTACGTCCTTTGCCTATCATACAGGAACCCTTCTCCAGAGTTGGCATGGACATCATAGGACCCCTTTTGCCTTCCAGGAGTGGTTGTCGATTCGTGTTGGTTCTGGTTGACTATGCCACCCGCTTTCCCGAAGCGGTGGCCCTACGCCAACCTAATGCCCCCCAAATCGCAAAGGCCATGATCTCCATATTTACGAGAGTAGGATTCCCCAAGGAGCTGATTACAGATCAGGGAACGCCCTTTATGTCCCGCCTCATGCGACAGGTATGTCTCTCCCTAAACATAAAGCAAGTCCGTACGTCGGCGTACCACCCCCAGACGGATGGGTTGGTGGAGCGCTATAATGCCACGCTCAAAACAACCCTAAAGAAATTATTAAATCTTGAAACCCGGAAATGGGAGGACATGCTCCCTTTGGCTCTCTTTGCCATTAGATGTCAAAAACAAAGCAGCACCGGGTATTCTCCGTTCGAGCTCCTTTACGGACGACAACCGCGTACCCTATTGGACATGCTCCGTGAAGAGTGGGAAGAGGAGCCAGAGGGGGACAAACCACTCCCAGAGTATATATCGAATCTGAAAACCCATCTAGGGCAGGTACGGAGTATTGTCAAAACACACATGGAACAGGCACAACAAACCCAAAGGACCCAATACAATAAGAAAGCCAAACCCCGTGCATTTGACTGCAATGATTATGTTCTCATAATGATGCCCACCTCTGACCACAAGCTGTTGGGACAGTGGCAAGGCCCATACCGTGTCGTGGAAAAAGTGACCCCAGTGACATATCGCCTGGAGCTAGACCCCCTGAAAAAAACAAACACCCAAATATACCACGTGAACCTCCTGAAGAAATGGGAGGGGCCTATCCCAGTGCAGGTCGGGTTCATATTGGATCCCGAACCGCTCTTTATACAGAGCATAGACCCGGATCTACCGATAGAAAAAAAAAAAACGTTTCAGACCCAGTTGAAACCCCTACAGGAAGTATTCTCCTTGTGCCCAGGTAAAACACATTTGACAGAACATGTCATCTCCACTCCCCCGGGAGCCAAAGTAAAAATGCGTCCCTACCGAATACCTGAATCACGTAGACTAGCCATAGAAAGAGAGGTGCAACAGATGTTAAAAGCGGGCATAATTGAACCATCCTATAGCGAATGGAATTCGCCTATAGTACTGGTACCCAAACCTGATGGGTCCATCAGGTTCTGCATCGACTTTCGGGAGGTGAACAAAATCTCCCAGTTTGACTCCTATCCTCTCCCAAGAGTCGATGAGCTGGTGGAACGGTTAGGGAAAGCCAAATACATTAGCACCCTTGACCTATGCAAAGGGTATTGGCAGGTACCCCTGAGTCCGGGAGACCGAGAGAAAACAGCCTTTGCAACCCCCAGTGGGTTATACCATTTTACGGTCCTTCCCTTCGGTCTCCACGGGGCTCCAGCCACATTTCAACGGTTAATGAATACGGTATTAAGACCATGTTCAGGCTTCTCAGCAGCATACATTGACGACATAATCATATATAGCTCCACCTGGGCTGAACATCTCACTCACGTAAAGCAAGTCGTCCAGGCGTTAAAGGACGCCGGGCTAACCATAAACCCGACCAAAAGCCGACTGGCGGCTCGTTCTGTGAAATACCTGGGCCACCTATTAGGGGAAGGATATATCAAACCCCAGACGGAGAAAGTGGCTGCTATCTCCAATATCCCTTTCCCGAAAACGAAAAGAGAGCTCAGGGCATTTCTCGGGATATTGGGATACTATAGGAGGTTCATTCCTAACTTCTCCCACACAGCCTCTCCTTTGACAGACCTGCTGCAGAAGAACACACAAACCGAAAAAGAACTAAGAAACCCCTCTCCCTCCCTTCTGCACGCCTTTTCCCAGCTGAAACACGCCCTGACCTGTCATCCCGTTTTACTGAGTCCTGACTATTCACGACAGTTCGTCTTACAAACGGACGCGTCCGACACAGGCCTGGGAGCCGTCCTATCCCAGGTAGACCCCCAGGGACAGGAGAGACCAGTGCTCTACATAAGCAGGAAATTGTTTCCCCGGGAAAAAAACTATGCGGTTATAGAAAAGGAAGCGCTAGCCATTAAATGGGCAGTGGATTCCCTGAAATACTACCTGGAGGGGAGGGAGTTCACCCTGTTTACGGACCATGCCCCACTTGAATGGCTGGCGAGGAATAAGGGACACAATGACCGGATACTGCGGTGGTTCCTGGCTCTGCAGCCTTATCGGTTTCACACCAAACATAGAAAAGGGAAGGACCAGACCAATGCCGACTATCTATCCCGGTATCCCCTTGAGTCAGTTCTTGCTGGCAAGAATGTTAGGGAAGGGGGATGTGAAGAGGACCGGGCTGGCAGACCCGCTTCAAAGCCCCTGGGACCTCATGAGGGACTGAACACATCTAATGACTGTAAGGTGACGGCTCGGAAGGAGTTAATCTCTTTCGGCCCTTCTTCCCTACAGGGGAAGGAACTCCCTCTGACGCGGACCGTCCAATGGAGGGACGCCTCATGGACAAGAGGGAGGAGCGTGTAGCTGAAAGGACGTTCCCGGAAGACGCTGAGGTGTGCGCGGTTAGGAGGCGAGATTCGATTGAGGAAGGAGGGAGCACTGCGGAGCTGGAGCGAGGACGAGAAGCAGACGAGTCGGAGCTGGAGCGAGGACGAGAAGCAGACGAGTCGGAGTTGGAGCGAGGACGAGAAGCAGACGAGTCGGAGTTGGAGCGAGGACGAGAAGTAGACGAGTTGGATCGGGAGCTAGGACGGAGATCAGACGACAGACTCCAGCAACGCCCGGAGAAGACCGATACCGAACGGGAGGAGTGGTCGGAGGAGTGGTGGACACCCCCGGAGGACGCTGGGACGCCGCCACAGCTCAGGAGAGTTGTGGCCCCTGTGGTACGTGGTTCTAGGGAAAGGGATCTGTAAATACGGGAGGGAGGGGGGCGGCGAGTCCAAGGGACTCAGGGTTCACACTTCTCACTAGACGCTTTGTGTTGTGTGCACGATACCCTCACAAACCCTCACCCCTTTAGATCTCTCTCCGCACCCCTAGCTCCTGAGAGGAGTACGGGACAGGAACTCAAAAGCGGAACATTTCTTCATTCTCTACTGTGGTGTTCTCATCGTGTGGCGGTACTCTTATTTGGGTGGCTTTTGTGTTGTGTTTCACCCACTCTCTCCTACCTATCTGTTCCCGAAAACAGAACAAATCACGGTGACGGCTTGCTCTAGATCACTTTCTATTCCTAAGGGAAGGGGCAGCCGCATTAACCGTCTTCTCTTCTTTATCTTCCCCGGGGCTGATCCATCGCTACCCTACGAGAGGAAAAGGAGACGTGCCGCCACCGTCACCACCCCGCACGAAGACAACGACCATCCTGGACCCTTCTTTTCCCTTTGCTTTAACCTATCCTGGGGTCTTTGACTGTATTCACAATAAATTAAGCCATCATTAATCGGCCTGTAAGACCTCCTCGCTTTATTTTCCGCCCATCCCTCTCACAGAGGCCAATCGTGTCGGGAATCGGGAGCCCGACTGAACGATTGTCACAATTTGTGGACATCTTTCTCCAACCCATAGTTGTGAAATTACCATCATATATCAAAGACACTAGGCACATACTGAACCTACTTGGGGACATTGTGTGGGATCCAGGAATGATTTTGGTCACACTAGACGTTGTGTCATTATACACGAGTATACGTAATGAGTTGGGCATGAGAGCAATGCATCACTTCCTATCGAAAAGGACAGCCAGCTTATGGGAGCACACACAGATGTTAGTAGCCATGACTAAACTCATTCTACACAACAACTTCTTTCTATTTAAAGAGGATTGGTACAAGCAGATACAGGGTGTAGCCATGGGCTCCAGATTTTTGCCTGCTTATGCCAATCTCTTTATGGGTTGGCTTGAGGAGGTGATGATCTGGGGCCCAGCGGGCAGCCATCTGGGGCACAGCGTCCAATTCAGCCACACAACGCAGCCACCATGGACCGACCACCACTGCGTACACTTCGCCATCAACAAACCCAAGGCAACTAAACCAGCCCCACGCCCACCTCGAAGGAACTGGAGCAAGGTTACAGATGAGCAACTTAACTTCACCCTCACCCGAGACAACCACACCTAGGCACCCGACGCAAACGACGCAGCCAGAGAACTCCACACCTGGATCTTCAACTGCGCAGACGAGCTCGCCCGCTACGCAACCCCAACAGTCAACGCCCCAGGAAAGCCGCCTGGTTCACCACCGCTCTCCAAGAAGCCAGATGCACCTGCAGACGCCTGGAGAAGAACTGGAGAAACACCAAGACAACCGAAAACCACACCACCTACAAGGACGCCATGACGGACTACCACAACCAGATCAGAGCCACCAAGAGAAACTTCATCCACAACAAAATCCTGGCCAACTCCACCAACTCCAAGGAACTTTTCAGTGTCATTCAAGAATTCACTAACCCACGCAGCGAAGCCACAGACATCACCCCATCCCAAGACCTCTGCGACAAGCTTGGAACCTATTTCCACCTCAAGATCAAAAACCTCTACGACAACTTCATCGACCATCCACCAGGCGCCACAGACGGCCCCCCGCCCCCCAGAAACACCAGCCAGCCCACCATCTCCAACTGGACACCGATCACAGCCGAAGACACCGCCTCGACCATGAAAAGCATCCACTCGGAGGCCCCCACCGACCCCTGCCCCCCTCACATCTACCACAGAGCCGCGGCCGCCATCGCACCCAAACTACAATGCACCATCAACACCACCTTCAAAACAGGCACCTTCCCAGATGACTGGAAGCGCGCAGAAGTCAGACCCCTGCTCAAGAAGCCCACAGCTGACCCCACCGACCTCAAGAACTATCGGCCCATCTCGCTCCTCCCCTTCGCAGCCAAAGTTGCTGAGAAAACAGTCAAGAGGAAACTGACACGATTCATTGAAGAGAACGCCGTCCTCGACCCGTCTCAATCCGGATTACGAAGCAACCACAGCACAAAGACCGCCCTACTCACCGCCACAGATGACATCCGCACCCTCCTGGACCAAGGCCACTCCGCAGCCCTCATCCTACTCGACCTATCAGCGGCCTTCGACACCGTCTCCCACCGCACACTAGTCGCCAGACTACACGACGCAGGCATACAAGGAACAGCCCTGGACTGGATCCGATCATTCCTCACCGGAAGAAGCCAAAGGATCAGACTCCCACCCTTCCTCTCCGACCCCACGAAAATCACCTGCGGAGTCCCACAGGGTTCATCACTGAGCCCCACCCTCTTCAACATCTACATGGCCCCCCTCGCAGCCATCGTCCGACAACACCGCCTCAACATCGTATCCTACGCCGACGACACCCAGCTCATCCTCTCCCTCACCAAAGACCCCACCACTGCCAAACTCAACTTCCAGAAAGGAATGCAAGACGTTGCAGTCTGGATGACCAACAGCTGCCTGAAGCTCAACGCCGAGAAGACAGAAGTCCTCGTCCTCCGTACCACCCCTTCTGCATGGGACATCACCTGGTGGCCGACCGCCCTCGGAAGCCCACCTACCCCCTCAGACCACGCCAAGAACCTCGGCATCGTACTCGACTCATCACTCACCATGAACCGACAGGTCAACGCCGTCACCTCCAGCTGCTTCAAAACCCTCCGCATCCTCGGCAAGACCTTCAAGTGGATCCCCCCTGAGTCAAGGAAGACAGTCACCCACGCACTCATCACCAGCAGACTGGACTATGGAAATGCACTCTACGCCGGCATCAACAAGTCCCTACTCCGCAAACTCCAGACAATACAGAACACCGCCGCCAGACTCGTCCTCGGCATCCCCCGACACAAACACATCACCCAACACCTACGAAGTCTCCACTGGCTCCCTGTGGAGAAAAGAGTCACTTTCAAAATCCTCACTCACGCCTACAAATGCCTACACAACAACAGACCCAAATACCTCAACGACAGAATCAACTTCCACGTACCCTAAAGAAACCTCCGATCTTCCAACCTCGCACTGGCCGAAACTCCGTGCATCCACAAAGCCAGAGCAGGCGGAAGATCCTTCTCTCACATTGCAGCCAAGACCTGGAACGAGCTACCGGCAGACATCAGACGCGCCCCCTTCCTGAACACCTCCAGGAAGACCATCAAAACCTGGCCCTTCGGCTAAACAGATCTGCGGACCACCCCCCCCCCCCCAGCGCCTTGAGACCCTCACGGGTGAGTAGCGTGCTTACAATTCCCTGATTGATTGATTGATTGGAATGAACATATCCTCTACTGCGGACGATTCATTGACGACTGTTTCATGATCTGGACAGGTCCTGAACAGACATTACAGGACTTTATCAACTATCTTAATGACAATGATGTAAACATCAGATTCACCACCCATTCAAGCACAACTAGTGTGGTATTCCTGTTTGTGGAATTATACATGAAGGACAACCAAATACACAGTAAAATGTACAGTAAACCAACGTCTTGCAATTTCCTCTTGCATGCTAATAGCGCCCATCCTCGACATCAGATAAAGGCAATCCCATTCGGGGAGATGGTTAGACAAGAAGGAATTGCAGAGAAGAGTCTCATTTTGTGACCTGTATTAACAATATGGAGAGACGTTTCACACAGAGAGGGTACTCAAAACAAGACATAAATAAAGCTAAGGGGAGGGCCCTGAAGACTAAACGTACTACTACTTTGAAACCTGCTACAACTGAGCAACAGTCCCCGACACCAATTAGGATGGTAACGGACTATACACACATGTGCACTGCCTTGCGCAAGAATCTAAATAAACATTGGCACATTCTTAAGGCAGACAGAACGCTGGAAGACTTTATAACTGCTAGACCACAGGTCACTTACCGTAGAGGCAAAACACTTAGCTCCATTTTAAGTCTGAGCTACCCTATAGAGGCACAACAAGAACAATGGTTGATAGAACTCTCCAAGGGGTTCTATAAGTGCGGCCACTGCGGGATGTGCAGATGAGCGCAGGATAAAACCAAACAATTTTGCGGTAGTATGGACAAGATGTATACCATTCTTACTAATATCAATTGCAGCACCAAATTTGTTGGGTATGTAATTTCATGTAAATGTGGAAAAATTTACATTGGGAGCACTATAAGGCCACTAAACGATCATGTGAGCGAGCACATGCGAGCTATTAAACAGAATGTTGTAAGATATCCTATTGCAGAATATGTACACAACTGTGCAGACCAGGGTCCTATCAAAACTTTTGTCTTCTATGGCTTAGAGCGCGTTTTACGAGATCCACGCGGGGGCAACAGAGAGTTAAAACTCCACAGACAAGAAGCAAAGTGGATCATGCGTCTCAGGGCCGTGGAGGACGGCCTTAATTTTGATCATGAGTTGCAATATTTCTTGGGGAATTGAATGTTTTATTATCTATGACATGGGTTTTTCACTATATACAGCCATATTCTATGTAGTGGGTTTAACTGAGAACGTATCACATATACAGGTATGAGAACTTTGTCATAAATACTCATCCTCTTTTATGTACCTGAATCAGAGACTTATATAACAAATGTATTCACACCCTCCGACTGACTACGAATCCATTGGGCCTTTGGCCCATGATCATTACCTGAAATTAATCTCATGGATTTTTAACCATGGACATGTCGGTCCATTATTACTATGCCCCTGTCATTGATGACTTATTTTATATATGGACTACACTCTGTATTATGCACCTATGGTTATTTTTGCAGGAGCTATGTGCACAACGCATTTGATGACATTAAACAACAGTTTCAGCGGATCTATTTTTATCGCTGATTTGACACTTTTTGACTCTACCTTATATACAGAGGTAGGCATTGAATTTCATTTTTTAAATCGTATACGTGCTTGCACTGATGATTAATGGTACCTCTGTTTTGTTGCATTGGGATTCAGAGGAATTGTTTTCTAAAACTTGCAATGCGTAGAGGATACATTTCTACGATGGTGCTCGCGCTTAGTGACGATAGTGCTTGCACTGATGATAATTGTAACTTTTTTTAGAAGAATTGTGATTTAGAGGCATTGAATGCGTACAATGCGCAAAGGATACTTTTCTAAGATGGCGTTCATGCTTAGTGATGATAGCGTAAGGTCCAGCTTTGATTTTCATGCTTTGTTGAAACTTTAAACAAATGCGGGAGGACAGCCGTAGTACCTGTATTCGGGTTTGGTCAACAGGTACGTTGATACGCGTGCTTACCAATACTTTAATTAATCCAGACGACATGACCTTCATGATACTGAACGTCATTTATGTTCGTACAGGTTTTCCCCGTACTTCAGGGTCTTGTCTCTAAACTTACGGGAGCTTAATTACCTCCTGAGGAATCTTGATACTGACTGACTAACGTTGCGGTAAGCATCTGTTTTGCTCTATTTAAGGGATTTATTTAGCAACACTTGGGGAACTAGTCTATTCATGCTTTTGATGATTATTTCTACAGAAATTTGGCACTTATTGTCAACCCTTGAATTGAGTATGTTTGGTTTTGGATTTTACTGATATAATTTGGATACAAGATCTCTTGCAAAGATTTTACGCATCAGGAGGAAAGCCCATCATTGGCATTAATCCTTGAAATATTGCAATTTTAGATCCAAGAGATCGTTTATGATGCATTGTGCCTTATGCCTTATTATATACATTTCTTTTGGCTCTCGCAGATCGTGATTTTGAACATATTCAATACCCTAAGGTACAGCATGCATCCCGGGTCTATTTTAAATACCTTGGGAGTGTGTTTTTTCACGTGTGATTAGTAATTATAAACTACCACAAACTATGGCGAGAACTAAATATCACAACACTAGAGGGGCGTTGCAACTATTATTGACGTGATTTGTCTGTTTCCGAAAATTTAGAGGTTATGTCACCATGTGTTTTTTTCAAAACTGGGCATGCGTTTATTAAGCCACAGAATGGAATATGCACTGAACACTTGAATTCGAATACTGTGAACATGTTGGTGTTTGTTACTACAGGGTGCACATGAGGGCACATTATAGAATGATTTTTGGTTTTCTTGCACAGGGCAAAACTGTTGGCATACTTTGTGTTCTATGAATATGTAACTGTTGCGTGTATTACAAAATTGGTATCTGTATTACTTTTAGCCCTGAGGAAGTCTTAGGGGTGTTACCCCTAAGCGACGAAACGCGTTGGCTAAAAGGAGTGGATGGAATAAAAACACCAAAGAAGAAACGGAGTCTGTATTATTGCTTTGACATTACTCAATTGTGCTATACTATGATTTGACTTGAAATGCGTGTGCTTCGTACATTGTAAATTGTCATTTTCAATCTTAGATTGATGGTTGGGGAAGCAGGGTGCATCTCCCCTTTCTGAGCGCACCACAAGGATACTATTTGTTCAGGACAGATTAATATTTATTGTTGTAATTTCTATACGAGCGCCTGTTACCCCTTGCACCCAACTCAGTAGACTTGACCCTGTTCCCTAATGAGAACAGTCCAGCCCGAACTGCCAGGCCAGGTCCTCCTTGGATCGGAAACAAGTATCCTGGGACTGGTTGCAGGGTTTCACCCCTCATCAGCCAGGCTAGCTTGACTCCAGTGGCATGGAGAGCATGGGACCCACATCCGGGCAGACCTGTCCCACTCGGGGTGACAAATGCAAAAAGTACAACTGATGGACAGAATGTTGAACAATGTCAAACATTCACCCCAGTACAGAGATCTGGGCCTAAATCCATCGTTTTTTTGTTCCCCACAGCCTGGCAGTTGAGGGGTAAAACCCTGAAACCGGTCCCAGTATGCTTGTTTCCAGCCCAGTGAGGACCTGGCCTGACAGTTTGGGCTGGACTGTTCCCATAGGGAGCAGAGTCAAGACTGATTTGCATATGGCTGGGTTTAAACTGGAATGGCATGGGGAGCAAAAAACGATGGACTTAGGCCCAGATCTCTGTACTGGGGTGAAGGTTTGACATTGTACAACATTCTGTCCATCAATTGTTCTTTTTGCATTAAACACATGTAAGTCACATATTGGTTGCGGAATGGTGGTGATGACCATCCAATGACCCTTAACATCTACTCTTTAGCATCTGCCTGCATGTTCTGTTTTTTGTGGAATTTGTTGTGCTTTCAGACTTGTGTACCAGTGGGTTTCTGATTAGGAAGAATGGATATACTGCAATCTTGAATCATGTAATAAGATTAATACGTCCTGCAGCATTTTTGAGAGTAAGTACCCTGAACTCCACAATAGTAGTGGGGTGACATTGAACTGGCAAGCCCTGGTAAATACTAAAAATATAATCAGAACCTGTTGTTGTCAAAGGAGGTCAGAAATGGGAATTCAAAACAAAGTTCTTGTTTTAATTGGGCAACATATGCAGGGTCACCAACAATGAGACTTGAACAATTTTCAGAGTGGGGGTGCTGCCGTCACTGAAGTCATAGGGGCAATGACAAATCCAAGTGTTATACAAAGTTTCGAAAATGATCCATGCCTATTCAGCAGGACAATGGTGGGCAAGTAGCGTGTGCCAGTAATGCATTTTGTAGTACATTGTCCCAAATATATGACTGAAGCATGGCGAGGAGAGGTACTGTAACTTATAAAGAGGACATTTTAATTGAAATTGCCGCTAAATTTGCATCAGACATACAGTTTTACTGCTTAATATATATGGCGCACAAACTATAACGTGCAAATTGGGTTTCAGCACATATTTATTATTTGCACATCACACAAGTAAAGTCCTTTGGCTTGGTTTGAATCTATTAAATCTTTGTTTCCATCACACTTCAGAATTATAAAGAAGCCCATTAAGCCTCATTTGTACTTTCCTTACAGCTGATATATTTTTAAATATTTGTATGGTTCATTTACAACTATTTCGATTTTTTTGTGTATCAGAAAACATTTGACGTCCTACAATCTTTCCTTTTATGTTCCCTGTACCCTGGTAAGATTGTCATCTGGATCACATAAAATATTTCCCTCACCTTGAAGTTACAGAAAGGAAAAGCAAACACCTCCACATTAAAAGAATAAGCAGCAATTTATCAGAAGACTTTGCCTGATGTTTGACCTCTTTCTTTGACTGCACAGCAAAATAAAAAATTCATTTACAGGCCTCCTTATTGCTCCTCCCCGTCTCATCTCCTGCAAGGCTATTTTGTAGGTGCTGCTGCCCCACCCACACCCCTACTTCCAATGACCCTGGTCCACTAACCCTTACAACACCTTAGGCTTGGCACTTTGAGGGGTAAGTGGGTACTGTTTATTGGACAAGACCTTATGGACAGACAATGGCCCCGTGTGTTGGACCAGATCCAAGGAGTCTCCAGGAATTCTCAACTGAAATATGCTCAGTTGAGTTATGTGCACCAGACCTATCTCACCCCTGTGCGACTCCACCGCATCTTTCCAGGACTGACCCCGAAATGCCCACGATGCCCCTGCTCAGAGGCAGATTTTTACCATATGGTATGGGCCTGTCTGGAAGTTGAGCAATATTGGACAGAAGCAGTTGATACTGTCGGATTTTATGGGTCGACCCTTAAACCTAGATCCCCTACACTGCCTCCTGTGACTGACCACTCATACATGCAAAAACAAACATGCCACTAAGTTTTCTGATTTTGGCGTTCATACTCCTAAAGCGCCTCATAACAATGGCCTGGAAGTCTGCAGTGGTACCCCCACTGTCCCTTAGGCTGAGAGATATTCTTAAATGGGCGTCCGCTGAGACAACCATTTGGCGCTCACTCCCCCTGCGGTAAGGGACGGCAACCCTATTGGATGCCTGGGAGAAGTACCTCGACAATTTATCAGCGCAGACAGACAAAAGACCACCCTGAGACTAGGCGCTCTCACAGATCGACGCTTATTGGAATAAGTAGGGGGCATCGTCAAAGGTATCCTTCTGACGGTTGACAATACATCGCATATTCACATGGCCCCCCCCCACATACTTACCAGTGGGACATTTGGTTCTTTTCTCTCTTGGATCCCTTTTCATGTCCTGCTGTCGGGCCTTCCCCCTTCCTTCTCACTCAGTAGACATGACTCACAGAGACAAGGCACTCCACATTGGGATGCCACTGAACAGTTTCTTCACCACAGACATTAACGGCTTTAACCAGTTGGGAAATTGTTGAGATGCTTTTGCTTTACCTTCATTTTCACGACTCATAGTAGTAGTTCTACACAGACAAAATGCATGGACGCCCTACACTCTGTCCGCCTGGTGCTGCTCCTGGGGATGCCCTGATGAGCACACCTCTGCGTGTGGGATGTACATTACCCTAAGATGCACCTAGAGGCCAGTGCCTTACTGTACCACGGTATGCTATTTCTATTGGTTGTTTGTTTTTTGACGTCAACATCTGCCTGTATCTGTTGACTATGATCAAAACGTTAATAAAGAGCTACTATGGAAAAAAACACTTTAGGTTAGACTAGAAAAGAGAGCAAAACACTTTGGTAGACCCAAAAATAACTTCTGCCTATTCGGCTTTACCACCTGCTCTGCTTTTGGGAGAAGAACAAGCTTTTCTTTGCCTCCCCAAAGCAGTGCTTAATTTGAGAAGGTGGTTTCCGGTGCTCGGCACGGGAACTTAATTGTCGACACCGCCACTTATGACGGCTGCCACATGGTGGCACTGTTTGTATAATTTATAAATTAGAGATTAGCAGAACAGCAATTGCTTGTTAATTCAGAATGCATTAAAAACAACTAATACCGACCGCTCAAGCTATTTTTTATAGCTTTGGGGGCATGGAATGGGCTGAATTGTCGCACTTGTAGCAGTGTGCTGGTTAGTAGTTGTGTAGGTTCTGTCATTGGTAACACTGGCAGTGGCAATGGCTGGCTGGTGCAAGCTCCTCACTAGAGCCCTGGCATTTTTTTTTTTTTTAATTAAGCACTGCCCCAAAAGGAACGTATGCAGACTAAAAAGTGTCTTTCTGGCTGCCCATCAAGTTTGCAAGTGTAAGGAAATATTTTTTCCGGGTCACACCCAGAATCTAGGATGACATTTCGGTATCCACGAGGATGCTCCAACCTTGCTCCAGTTCAGAAATTTTAATAAAGCCACACCTCCAGGGCTCTCATGCCACATGGTCTCTGAGAGCCCCTTCCCCCTCGCTGCCTTCTCTCCAGAGCAGCTTGGTGCCTGGCACCAGGTGACAGCTGCTGATGGATGAACCTGTAGCTCCACCCATCTTCTCTTCTTGGAGTGGAGGCTTTCGCCCTTGGAATGCTTGTTGGGCAGGGCTGCCTGGGGGAGGAAGGTCATCAATTCAGCCTGGCCGGGTCAGCCCCAGCCAGTCCCTGGTTATGTGCTGACTCAGAGAAATATGTCATTTCTGGATGACCCAAAAGCAGTACAAAGATGACTTTGGACTCTGCAGCATACTTCTTCTCACATAGGTTACAGAGGACTTTGGTGCGTGTCTGGAGTTTGTAGGCCCTAGGAAAGTAAAACTAGCCCATGTGCTCCCCATCCTCATTGGAGAATAATGGAATAAAAACAGTAAAGCACACTGACTTTCCCTCTAATGTTTCTTCCCATTGTAGAAAGCCTATTCCATGTCACCACCCAATTCTGCATAAGTCCAGGTACACGTGGTTGGACGGCGTCCACCCACTTTTTTCACAGGCTGGACGGGCGTCCACCCTGCCAAGAAGTTGGGCCCCACTGAAAAAGATGCTGAATTCGTCCCGGTGTAATTTCCAAACACCGGGACATTTTCAGCAGCGCCTGCACGCTGTTATCTGCTTTCCATACCAACAACGTGCAGGCGGGGACGGGGATCTCTTATTTCTGACTCCTGCTGGGCCCATGACAAAGGCCAAATCTGAGGGGTCATCAGGCCTCCTTTGTTCGAGTCTCCTGGCTGGCAGCAGTCAGGAGCCTCACACCTAGATGCAAATGCATCAGAGGGGAAACAAAGGCACACGCCTTGTTAGCACTTCACACGTACTTTAAAGAGGCAGCTTTTCACTTTGTTCAGTTCCTGTTTACAAGATATGCATGCGCTGTAAGAATGTCAGATGTGTTGGTCTTACACAGTATTTGCACAAAATAAATGGCATTTATATAGTGCTTACTACCCCTGAGGAGGCGTTGTAATAATTTAAATATCACTATTTTTTCTTTTAAAGCACTATGGCTAGAGGAAGCTTTACGCTGACAAAAGGCAACATTGTTTTATGTGTAGCTTACAAAAGTGTGAATCTTCTGCCGAAATCAGGAGGGTTTGCAAGTATATTCGAAATGTGCTCAAATGTACTCATGATACACCTGCTAAACATATATGTGAGGGCTTAAGATCTGATGTCACTTCTTGTGATGCCACTTCCTGTGATGTCACGCGCCGCGATGTCACACGCCTCATGCGCCGCGATGTCACGCGCTGTGATGTCACTTGCATACTGATTAACTAGGTTAGTCAGCCCACTATTAGGACTTGTGCCCTGCACACCTCTTTGAAGAGCAGGACCAAGTACACGTGCACGTCTGCTATCAGAGCTCTGCAATCGCTCTTTGAATATATTTTGGACTTTGACACTGAGCAGTGCTCCGTTTTTGCCTAGGTTTGTGCTATTCAAGTAAATACACACAGGCCTTCAACAAAGCACGGCGGAGCATGTCATGGGTATGAAAACAATATACAAATGATGCAATACAAAAACACCCAGTGCCATAGAGGACAGAATCAGGTGTGCTCTTTTTAGAGAGAATATTTTTTTATTTTTTCCCATCAAATATTAATTTAATAAAACAAAAACAAATGGCGAATGAGTTTAATGTGTTTTACACTAATATTTGAAAGATTGCTTTTCGCTTGGCATTGGTTTAATGTATGTGTTTCAGAAAGAGCTGCTTCAAACATCCTTCTTTCTCGTGGAGAATCAAGAACGCTTTGTGCCAAGGGAATTTCCCTAAGAAGAGTTATGATTCTGCTGACATTTATGGTACTTTGTATTGGTACAGCAGCTTAGCTCACAAACTGTTCCAGGGACCAGTGATAACAAAGAGAGAGCATAGCTATTTAACGTTGCCTTACCCACGACCTGAATAAAGGCGAGCCCACCTTTTCTTACTCTCTGTGGAACAAAAGATACACTGCGTTTGCAGGATTCAAAAGCTCTGTGGAATTTCACTTTCTCCTTTTAAGGCTTTTTGATGTCTATATTTTACACAATCTTCTGCCACTGAAGAGCGGTTTAGATTGTCTCTTTTGTGTTTTTTAGGAAGCGTGCAATCGTATTTTGCCCTTAAGCCTAGCATTGGAGCCCCAGACTGGCTTCCTTTCCTGTGCCTCACTCAGCCGCTCAAAAGATGCTCTGTAATATGCTAAATGAACTGCTCCCACTCACAATGCAGCTAGGATAACCATTCAGGATTCAAGGACACTTTGAAATGCAAAGTAAGCTGCAAGGTGTCTTGCTTTAGACACGTGAATTCAAGCAATTCTTTTCGGAGGACCTTACATGTGCCACTCAGCATCGAGAATAAAAACAGTTCTTATTCCCCAGTCCTGCATCTCTAGCAATCACAAACGATAAGCTTTTCTACGAAGTCGTGCTGTTTGATGATGTCAGCATGGGGTTTTGGGATGCATTTTGACGTCATTCACTGGGTCGCCCTTTTAACAATCTCACACCACTGTGGCAGCTTTGCCTCCGTTTAAAGCATGTTCTCAGCCTGCCCTTGTAGTTTGCATATCTCTAGCAATAAATGATTTTCTCTATTTTAAGGCTGGAGGTACAACAGTAATCTGTTCAGGCCCGGATATTATGTAAAACTGTATTTGCTATGTGGTCCATGTTTTTACACCTTCACAATCCAGAGGGGAACGACCTTTCAATATAACTAAAACATGGTGGCTGGAGAACTAAACTTACACTGAATTCCATCTTGAGATATGGGCCAGCAGAACTGGACCTCTTTTGATGATGATGGGGTATCCTCATGTGTTCTCTCATTTGGTGATTGCACTTTGAGGCTGGACTCATACACTTGCAAGGGATGGTTCTGACTTTTGTAATGGTGTGAACAGTGCATATTTTGAGCTAATGGTTGCAGGTCGGGCCACTGATACTCATTTTTGGGGAAGGGCATGTATTTTTCCTAATCAGACTTTGACTCAAAGCAAAAGAGAGAAAACAAGAAAGAGGGAAAGAAGGAGAAAGAGAAAGACGGAAAAAAGAGTGACAAAGTTAGTAAGCAGGGATTAAAAAGAACTTGAAAGAGTGAGATAAAGGAACAGGGAGTGTCTGGTGGTGGATAAAAGAGGCATGAGGGACAATAAAACCTACTCAGCCTTGGTATTTGTCACCCATGACATTCAATAGCACAGCTGCAGGCTTTTGAGCAAAACAACATAATCTGCAAAAATAGTATTTACATTTATATATACATATATACAACCAAAGGTTACAGGGACATTCTAGTTAGGAAATAGAATTTAAAAAACCTTAGAAATTCACTTAAAACAAAGGTTACAGTGATGTTATAGTAAGGCTCAGATTTCACTTGTACAAAACCATTGAAATTCAGCAGTTATATTTACCTGGGCTAACTATAACTTACGCCCCGCAATTCACTGCTTACAATCTCACATATTACACCACTGATGCCAATGAAAGGCGCCCGCAGTACCTTCCCAGTGTGTCTGTCGGGCACTGGCCAACACCCGGGGCATATAAAGACCCTCTGGTGCTCTGCATCAGAGGGATTCCTTTATTCTTTTTTTTAACTTGGGGCTGCTCGGGAAGAGCTTCCCAAGCTGCCTGAGTCTTTTGTTTTCGTTTACTGAAATGATCAGCGCGCAGGGCACGCTGATGTTTTTACAATAAAGTGAAAGGAAAACAAGTGATGGGCTTGTTTTAGTTTTACTGCATCAGTGCTTGGGGGGCATATGTCAGCCACCGAGCACTGATTGGGGTGGCAGAGGTATCGTTGGAAACAGGAGAATCTCCTCTTTCCAAGATATCCCTGCCCAGTGGATCCCTGCTTGGGGATCACCATAAGAGAGCAATTCTCAAGCAGGGATCCACCCTTGGACACCAGGGATTTTGGGGGAGCGGCCCCTTGGGAAAGGGCTTGTGCTCCCCCATCCCCTTACAAGATCAGTCTGTCTGCCCCCCTTGGGGTGGATGGGGGTGATTACCTCCGATTTGCCCCCCAGGGGCAGAAAGCTCACTACACACCAGGGCTTATTTAAAAAATATATAGGGGTGGGGGCTGCCCATCATGGGAATGACCATGCCCCCACCCTGCAAACAAATATGTCCCGACAGTATTTCTGCACCCCCCGGGGTGGGGGATGGTGGTGATTCCCCTAATCAGCCCTCCTGGGCTGGAAGAAGGCGCACCAGACACCAGGGACATATTGTTTAAAAAAAATTAGGGTTGGGGGCTGCCCACCATGGGCATGGTCTTGCCTCCACCCCAATAACAAGGCAGACAACCTTTATGTTCCCCTGGGGGTGGATGGGGTGATTACCTCCAATCTGCCTAGACACCAGGGATTATTATAACAAAAAAATACGGTTGGGGAATGCCTCCTCCCCATAAAAGAGCTAAACAGTCTTTCTGCCCCCCCTCCAGGGAGGCAGATGGGGCAATTACCCCCAAATTGTCCCCCGCAGGGCAGAAAGTTCACTAGACACCAGGGACTGCATTTATGCAGTATTTGTTTGGGTTTGGCACAACCCTATGGGCGTGGGCCCATGCTCTCCCCCACCCCGCGGCCCAATAGACTTTCTGCCCCCGCTGGGGGTGGATAGGAGTTTTCGCCCCAATATGCTCCGTGGGCAGAAAACCTAGTGAACACCAGGGATTCAAAATGGCCCTAAAACAAACAAATGGAGAAGGTGGCCTACCGTGGCATTGAGCCATACAACTGCCCCAGGAGGGGCAATAGTGTCTTTCTGCCTCCCCCTGGGGGCAGATAGGATGTTTGTCCCAATTGGGGAGGTTGCCGCCAAATCTGCCCCAAGCATGTAGAAAGTCTGTTCGGGCAAAACAAAGTGATGCAGTTTTTGCAATTTGGTATTGGCTATACCCCTACTACAAAAGGGGCAAAAGAGCCTTTTTGCCCCCTCACGGCAGACAGGAGGTTTGCCCCCAATTTGCCCCTGGGGGCAAAAACCCCATTGTATGGCAGGAATACATACTTTCAATGAAATATTGAGGTGAGTCTGGCCCATTCTAACATCTGGCCATACTCTCATCCCTAACGAGTCAACAGTCTTCTACTCCTCTGCTGACTAAAGAATCCCATCCCAATGGCAAGCGAGAGGACATTTGGTTGTTTTGGGTGTTGTTTTTAGATATGGGCCAGAAGAGTGTGGCTAACTCCCAATATCGTCCCACTTGCAATGGTGAATGGCTGCACTTTTTTAACTTGGGTAGGTTGCCACCTGGGAAAATCTACCAGGCCCGGACAGTTCTGAAACCAAAATCCTCAGGGGAGTCCAGGGTAGTATGCTTCATGTGGATCCCGCAACATTGTCTTACCCACAATGTCCTGTAAATCTCAAACCTTGACTAAAAACACATATTTTTCTCACATTTCCGGGAGGAAATCTTCTGGACTCTGTTGAGAGCCACAGATTTCCTACCACTCGGAGTTTCCACACATCTCCCGAAATGAACGGTACTCCACTTGTGTGGTTGGGCCAAGAGACCACAGCATAAAAAGCCCTAAAGAGGGATAGGGATAGCTGCGAGATTTGGGGCAGTGCCCAGCCACCACCCATGGAAGCCTACCAACTACAGACATTTTTGAAAACTAAACAACCAGGGGATTCCATGGTGGTGTACCTTGCGTAGATCCTGCATTTTTCTTACATGTCTGTGGAAGGTGGGCTGGGCATAGTGCCCGCGACTGGAATGGATTAAAACGAGGTCAGTGGGAGCCCTCACCATGGATCTCCCATTGACCTCAGTTTGATCCATTTCTGTTGTGGGCACTAGGCCTAGCCACACAAGTAGGTTAGTGTTTTTATTTTCATAAGTGGGATAACACTGGGTGGTAGGAATTTCATGGATTCCTGCGGATTTCACAAGTTTCTGCCACAGAAATGTGAGGAAAATATTGGTTTTTACCACAGTTTGATGTTTGCAACTGCTACTGAGTAAAATTACCTACCGAGAGCCATGCAAGTCATAGACCCCTAGACCCCTCTGGTGTCCAGTTTTCAAAAATCTACAGGTTTGCTAGGTTTCCCTAGGTGCCAACTTATCTAGGGCCCAAAATGCACACCTACCACCTTTGCAAAAAAGGAGTCAGTTTTGAGTGGAAAAATGTGATGTGCCCATGTTACGTTTCCTGTTGCGGGTACTAGGCCTACCCACATAAGTGAGGTACCATTTTTATCACAAGACATGGGGGATTGCTGCATGAAAGTAAGTTTGAGGATCCCCTCAGATTCCAGAACTTTCCATCACAGAAATGTGAGGAAAATGTGTTTTTAGTTAAAGAGTGAGGTTTGCAAGAGGTTCTGGGTAAAATAAGATGATGAGAGCCATGCGAATCACCCCTCGCTGGAATCTCCCAGATGTCTAGTTTTCTCAAATGTACAAGTTTGCTAGGCTTCCCTAGGTGCCAGCTGAGCTAGGACCCAAAATCCACAGCTACCCACTTGGCAAAAAAAGAGTCAGTTTTGAGTGGAAAATGTGATGGGTCTATGTTGCTTTTTGGGTTGATTTCTGTCATGGTACTCGGTCTACCTACTCAAGTGAGGTATCATTTTTATTGGGAGAGTCAGGTAAATTCTGGGTGGGAGGAAGTATGTGGCTTCCCATAGATTCCAGAACAATCACGGAAATGTCAGGAAAATTTGTTTTTTTAGTCAAGGTTTGAGGTTTGAAAGGGGTTCTGGGTAATAAAAAACTGGTGAGAGCCACACAGGTTACCCAACCCCAAATTCCCCCAGGTGTCTGTTTTTAAAAAATGTGCAAATTTGCTAGGTTTCCCTCAGTGCCAGCTAAGCTAAAGCCTAAAATCCACAGCTACCCTATTTGCAAAAAAAAGGGTCCGTTTTGGGTGGAAAAATATGATGATTCCATGTTACTTTCTGGGTTGTTTCCTGTTGTGGGCACTAGGCTTCCCCACACAACTGAGGTACCATATTTATTGGGAGACTTGGGGTAATGCTGGGTGGAAGTAAGTTTGTGGCTCCCCACAGATTCCAGAACTTTCTATCACATAAATGTGAGGAAAATGTGTTTTGTTAGTCAAAGTTTGTGTTTGCAAAGGATTCTGGGTGAAAAAAACCTGGGGAGAGCCACACATGTCACCCCACCATGGATTACCGCAGGAGTTTAGTTTTCAAACATGTGCACGTTTGCTAGGTTTATCTAGTTGCTGACTGAAACAGGGCCCAAAATCTACAGCTAGCCACACTGGGAACAAAAGGGTCCGTTTTCTGTGGAAAAATCTGATGCGTTCATGGCCTGTTCCTGTAGCGGGCACTAGGCCTACCCTCACAAGTGAGGTACCATTTTTATAAGAAGACATGTGGGAGCATATAATAGTAGAACATTTGTTATTATGAATTGGATTTTGGTGTATTTTTGCCTTTCAAATGTAAACCAGCGTGTAAAAAAGAAGACATTTCGAAAAATACCCTCCAATTAATTCATTCATTAATACGAATGCTCACAGATCTACAGATGTACAACTGACCACTACTCCTAAACTTCATATCTTCTGCCTATTTCAGAAATACATAAGTTTCCTTGATACTCATTTTCACTATACATATTTCACTGCATGGATTGGTCTAAACTCAGTACACAATGAAAAACCATTGTACAGTGCAGCTCAGTTGTTGGCTCCGGCTGCCTTGGGTTCTTGGAGAATCTTTATACCCTATATATCCCCACAACCAGAAGGGCCGAGCATATGTAATGGTATATTGCTTTTGTAAATCGTCCATCATGACAAAAAGTTACAGATGAAAACGTTGCCACAAATGGCCGTTTCTTCCTACTTATTTTCAATATTGCTTTGTTTCAAAAGCTAGTTTCTTTGGGAAAACCTTGAGGGTTCTACACATATGACCCCTTGCTGAATTCAGAATTGTGTCTACTTTCTAGAAATGTATAGTTTCCTGTATCACTCATGGGTTTGACACTGGTTTCTACCACAAACTGGAAGAGCACAAAACATAGTAAAAATGGCCTACCTCCTTAAAAGATGCCGAAACCATGGTAAAATATTAGGTTTTTTTTCAGCTCTGCAAGTTTCTGAAAGCCAGGGAAATTGTTGCTTTAGCACAGCAAACCGTTTGTTGATGCCATTTTTTTGGGGAAAAACAAACACTTTTATTTGGAGCACTTTTTTCCTATTTTTCCCCAAAAACACAAAACGTAGCTATATTTTGCTACTCCAACTCCAAACTAATCAACAGTAGAGAAATCATTCGATTTTGGGGGGAGATCCAGATTTGCTATTCCCACTCTGTTGGAAATTGGGTTACTTACTGGTTTAGGGGGTGACACTCTACTCAAGCAGCAAGCACAATCTGTCAGCGTGAAACACAAGCAAACCCTAAATTAACCTGTGCTTAACCCTCTGCTACCTTGGCACAAAGCGGTCAGGCTTAACATTAAGGCAATGTGTAAAGTATTTATGCAGCACTAATAAAGTGAAAATACAACACAAATACAACACAAGAAGAATCCCACACCAATTTAGTAAAATTCAATGAATAATTTAAGACCAAAACAGCACAAATCAAATCAGTAGAACCGTAGATATGACATTTTAAAGGTTTACATGAAAATAGCACCAAAAAGCACAAATCGCCAATTGTGGCTATCTAGTCGTGCCTGACCAGCACAAAGCCACAAGTTCAGGCTGACCACAGTGGAGCTCGGGCCAGCTAAAGGAACCCAGTTAGGCCCGCTGAACAAGAGTATCTTAAATCCTGGTTGCAGAACGATGTGGAGTCCTGCGTCAAGAATATGTCGCGCAGCAGCAGTTCCTAGGAGATGCAAGGCTGCGATGCGAAGTCCTGCGCCATTGAGGATGCTGTAGATGAGGAACTTTGGATGCAAAGTCCTGCGTCGAGGATGCATTGCACACCGGATTGTTCAGAAGAAGCTGTGGGGCTTGCGATACAAAGGCCTGCATCGAGGATGTGTCGCGCAGCTGCAGTTCCTGGGATGCTGAGGGCGGCAATTTGAAATCTTGTGCTGGTGATGCGTCACACAGGAGTCTTGATGCAGAGTTTGGTGAGGTGATTCATCGCGATTCATCAGTTCTCCTGGGACTACAGTTGGGCTGGCAAAGCACCTTCAGGCCCTCTTCCAAGAGTCCAGGAATGGGGTGGCACTGCTTCGGAGGGCAGTACTCACAGCTGGCAGAGTGGCAGTCCTTCTTGCAGCAAAGCAGCACAGCAGTCCTCCTTGTGCATCTTCCACAGTTCTGAATGTGTACTGAATAGTGGGTCTGAGGGTCCTACTTTTATAACTATTGCCTCCTTTGAGGTAGGAGAACTTTCTAGAGAATTCCCTTTGAAGTGTTAGAAGTTTCCTAACTCATTTGCCCTGGTTCCAAGCTAACTGCATGAACAATGCACGGGTGACAAGTCCTTTGTGTGAAGGCAGAACACAGCCTATTTAATGTACTAGTGGGGATGTGCCCTGCTCCAACCCTCCTTCCTGTCAGTTGATGGCCCATCCAGGCACACTTAATCCCTCTATTCTGTGGCTGTCAGGAAGGAAAGTCCAACTGCCATCTGCACCCAGCCATGTGACCTAGGACAGACTGCAGGCACCAAATAGCATGGGCAGGAAAATGTAAATTTTCTAAAAGGGCCGTTTTCAAAATTGTAACTTGAAATTCAACTTTAACATTAAAGAGGATTTTTAATTCCAATTTCATAGATACAAAACATGAAATGGTTACTTGTTCCCAAACAAAATTTAACACTTATTAAACCCCAATGTTTCCCAATGGGACAATTAGGCTTTGCAGTAGTGAAAAACAAATTAGAAGTTTTTTACTACCAGGATTTTTTTACTAATAAGACATAGAAAACTTAAAACTACATGCCACAACATTTTAATTACAATGCACCCTGCCCTATGGGGTACCTAGGCCTTCCTTAGGGCTGATTTATATGTAACAAAAGGGGAGTTTAAGGTTTGGCATTGGGGTTATATTGCCAAGCCGAATTGGCAGTTTTAAACTGCATTCAGGCTGCAATGGCAGGCATGAGACATGTTTTAACAGGCTACTTTACTGGGTGGCACAACAAGTACTGCAGGCCCACTAGTAGCATTTAATTTACAGGCCCTGGGTAAATGGTATATCATGCAACAAGGGACTTATAAGTAAATTAAATATGCCAATCAGGTATAAACCAATTTTACCATAGATAAGGGAGTGAGCACACGGACTTTAGCACTGGTTAGCAGTGATAAAGTGCACAGAGTCCTAAAGACAACAAAAATTAATTCAGCGATATAGTAGGGGTGAAGGCAAAAAGTTGGGGGTGACCAACAGAGAAGGCCAGGGAAAACACACTCCAACCTAAGCAAAGTATGGAAAGGGTTGGAAAAAAGTGTATCATTATTATTATTATTACTACATTTTTTTTAAAACACAAAATTTAAAATTAATGTAAGAAATCATATCAAGTAAAAAAGAGAACATTCATTAAAAAGCCATTTTTTTTACAAAAATAATTTCTATAATAAATCAAAAACTCTAAAAACTTCAACAATAACAATTTAACCAGTATTTACAAATTAAAAATACTAAAATAAATTATTTTAATCAATTAAATAACTTATGAAATAGAGCAATTATCAATTAAAAATAATTTAAAATTACCAAATATGTATTTAAATAGTTATTGAATTACAAAAGTAACTATTCGAATTAACCAACTGAAAAAGATAAATAGCAATTTGTTCTAATGTTAAATAAACATTGTAACAATAAAATAAATGATAATTATTAATCTAAATATTATCAAAATATAATACTACTAAAAACATAACAAACAGTTTAAATTAACAACTTAAAACACACACAATCATTATAAATTACAAAATAATACAAAAACGATATTACATATAAATATTTTTGTAGAAAAAAATATCAAACACTTAAAAACACGCTATTCTTACCTGCAATATTATGTACAACAATATTCTTATCACTAAGATATTTTTTTACGATCTTTATGTCCGACAATATTTTGGCATACTACTAATGTGTGATGTATGTGAATTAATGGAAAAACAAAAACTGAGAAATCACATTAGAGTAAACCAAATCATGGAAAACCAATTTTAAGGAAAGACAATTTTAAGGATATACAAACATATTGAAAATTAAAAGAAACATTTTAAAGGAAACATAATTTTAAGGAGACATCAAAAATCACACACTTGGGTGAAGATTAGGGGTAGTGAGGTTTTTTTGGTTCAGGGACGGGTGATGTTTCGGGCGGGATGAGCAGTTTTTAGTGATCAGGAATGGGTGGAGTTTGCAATAGTGGAGGCTTTTAGGGTTCACAGATGAATGGAGTTTAGGGGTGGTCAGGTGTTTTAAGTGTTCAGGGATGGGGCATGTAGGGATATTGAGGGTTTTTAGGTTTTACGGATAGGTGAAGTTTAGGGCTGGTGGGTGTTTTTAAGGTTCAGTGATGGGTAGAGCTTTAGGATGGTGAAGGATGTTTAGTGTTTGGGAATGGGTGAAGTTTAGGGTGGTGTGGTGTTTTAAGTGTTCAGAGATAGGTGGACTTTATATGGAGAAAGGATTTTTTTCGGTTCAGGGATGGGGGAGTTTTGAGGTGGTGAGGGGGTTTAGGGGTCTCAAATCAGTGGTTTTCAGAGAAGGTGATGGTTTTGTTAGGGTTCAGGGATAAGTGGAGTGGTGGTGTGGTGGTGTGGTGTGAAATTTTTAGGGATCAGTGTTGGGTGGGGTTAAGATGTAATAAGGGATTTGTAGGGTTAAAAAATGAGAGGAGTTTAGAGGTAGTAGAAAGTGCTTGAAGGTTTCAGGGATGACATTTAGGGGTCAGGGATGGGTGGAGTTTAGGTATGGTTAGTCTTATACACATTGCCTCCTGTCAGATAAGACTGAGCGAAATTGTGTCTAAATGCTTCCAACTTGTGCATGCTACAAATCGGCCCTATACAGTATTTTACTTCATGTCTTGGAAATTGAAGCACCTACATTCAATGGCATCGCATCCCTGTTTGTTTGCCATATTAAAATGTTTAATTAATACTGTTGATTCCATTTTTTTTTTTTGCCACAGTGCTCGGCATGACCCAGGCAAAGAAATTACATGGGGGGGTGGAGCCTTCGCTCTGAGCCTGCTTGTTGATTGGCTGGTCCCGGGCCTCCTTGGGGTAAAGTGCGCATGTCAGGTTGGACGGGTGCCTTGCTCGGACCAGCTCAAGATGTGCACTTGAATCCTCTCCAGTCTCTGCAATGTAGGAGCCCGGGGGATTGTAGCCACAGCCCCTAAGGCTCCAAATGAGCTTTTGCGGCCCCTGACCCAGCCAATCCGTGCACTACTGGAGACACAGGAGTGGGACCGGGCCTGAAGGAGGTGAGGTCATTGATAGCTTGCTTGCGGCGCCCCTTCACGCATGACTGGAGTGGAGCTTGAGGCAAAGATAAACTCATCGTGCTCGAGGCTGAGAGCGGAACCAGAGGGTGAGTGTATATAAGCTTTTAGTTTAGTTAAATGGAGTACCTTTTGAGCTTTAAAAAGCAGATTTCTTGGGTAAAGCTAGGGATAATGTGCAGTGAAATGTCGGAGCATAAAAACTCAATTTCACCGCACATTATCGATTAGCCCCCTCCACTTGACCTATTTATGGAAGATTAAATGCCCTGTGTGTTTGCCAGACACCCTGTTTACTGGCAGTGTATAAGGAAATCCTACATTAATGGCCTTGTGTGTGGCAGCTGCTTTGATGTCATTAAAACTGTGTGTCTGTGGGGAAACCAGCTCAAACATTGATAGTCACATAAAAAAGAGTGGTGATCAGTGGGTCAGGAGTTCGAGTCCTGGATGGCATGACCATTAAGCCTTTCTTCAGCACAAATTACATGTATTGGAACAAATTATTAATTACAGGGAGCAAAGAAAATGAAAGGCATGCCTGCAGGGAAGGAAGCTTGACTGTAAAGCAATGCGAGCAACAGGAAGTAAGGATGAATAGTCATATTTCTTCCTTCCGTGAGCTCTTTTAAAGATTCTGACCACAGATGCGGTGTAAGACCGCAGAATGTACGCACAGAGATGCGGCCTCCAGTAACCATATATTTCCTGAAGATGCGGTGTTCAATAGATAATGCGCATACATTATCTGCTCTTGTGGAATCCGAAACACCACATGAGCAAATAATGTGAAAAAGGCAGTGCACTAATGAGTCGAGTATAAACGAGGGAGACTTGCCCAGCCCAGAGCCTGTCCTAGTCCCACACAGGTCCTCCAAATCGCCTCATGATGTCTAGACTTTCATGTAAATGGAAACATTCACTCATTCAAATGCAGCAGGGGTTATACCAGTAGCTTCCTGGAGGAGGTGGAAATGCGCTATTAATGACATTCTGTTAAATATTCCGCAGGCACAGCACGTTTACCTGTAGGTTCTGTTGTTTTCTCTGCCCACTAATGAATGTCATTGTGAGGAGCACAAAGGTGCTGATTTTATTCATTTCAAATGCAGACTCGCACATCTCTGCAGCATGCGCCCAGTCACGAGCTCAATATGCTGTCAGAAATAGATGCTTCGGATTTTGGGAGCCTCCTTTTTTTGTCCAGTAGGTAATGGCAATATCTTAGCTTCCACTGCTTAAAACTTTGACTCCAAAACTTATTAAGGAGAAAATTAATTCCTCACATCTATTTTTTTCGCAATTCCACTGATTCCTAAATGTGGATGCGTGGACAGGACAAAACAGAGTGAATGTTTGTAAACTAAAGTCCTCTAGAGATTTACCATTTCTAACATCACTTAATGCAACATGGAAAATGCTCATTTCTTTTCAAAGTGGCTTTCTGTAATGTACCTGAATAGCTTTCTTTATTCAGCCCAGTCATGCTACGACCTACGCGGGTTACTGTCCCTTAACCCCGCCCACATCCAATAAACAAGCACAAACCATTAATTCATCAAATGCAGGTGATGTTTGCGAAAATTACACAAAATCGCACTATCCTGTATATTGTGTGGATATTACATGTCATACAAAAGCCATTCCAGATTCCAGTTGGAGACAGGTTTAAGGTAAAATGTCTCCCATGTTCTACTTAAATCACTCTCTATGTAGCACTCAGCATTGTTATCTCGAAGTCTGTTATGAAGTTCTGTGGTTATACTGAATAGGCAGCTACCTACATCATTATCATACGAAATCTCTTTATTGATGTCATAATTACACTTTCACAATTGCTTCATTAACCTTCTTGCTTTCTCAAATTTGCTTGAAAATGCACCATTTGCCCACTCTTTTATCAAAATTTTCTTGGAGGAGGAACACCCCGACCCTCTCTTATGCCAGTTGGGCTTGCTCCCTATGCTCATTCGCCACAGGGCACTTAGCCACATCTTTTATGCGTCACCACTTTCAAATGTCACCAGCCGCCACTGCCTACATTACTGATCATTTTGGTTGACTAGTTGATCACGTTAGCATTTTTTATTTGGGGCGCAATCATGCTTGTTTTCCAACACAGTTTTTTATATTCACTCTGAGTCCTTATGTTCTAGTTATTTTATAATTTGTACAAGACACTTCCAATGGCTGAATTAGCAAGAACGACAATCAGGGCACTTTGAGTGTGGAAGCACACATTAAATATGGACAAGTTTCACAAATACATTGTGCGCAGAAAGAAGCGTGATATTGATGATACATATTTTATTTACTGTGACAGTGATTCTGCCTGTTTTCAAACTATTGCATTATACTACAGCCGCATGGGGACAAACAACTTTACACAAGAGCTACAAAAACAACATTAGAAAATCCACAACACATATATTGCAACGAGAATTTCTTCAGGAGTGTTGTGTAAATGGCTAGATTACAGAGAACGTCTATTCAGCTGGGCAACAGCTCCATGTGTTCAAAGATTTCACCAGTAAAATCAAAATCTGACTATAGGAAAAACTGGCTACGGAACCAAAGGCTATAGGACTGAGATTGCCAGATTGAAACAAAGTCAACAAAGCACATCTGCTACAGAAATTTTCATTTGGCACTGTTTTTCATTGAAAAAAAGGTTAAAGTGAAGTTGTAACACCTAAATGTATTTTTTTTTTAAAGTAAAGCCCAGTTATTTCAGTAGTGTAGGACTTGGCCTTTTTGGCTAAAGTTCCCTAAACTTTTTGCTTTCCCCCTAGACCGTTTTCCTGACATAGAGTTGCCAATTTATATGCATTGGGTACTTTGCCACTGCTGATCAGTGTCAAAGTACAAGGGTTCCCTATGTAAAGTGCAATGGTAATTGGTTGGCCATGATTGGTAGGTTTGCCTTACTAGTAAAAGTCCCTAGTGATGTGCACTGTGTGTGCAAGGGCTAGTAATGCAAGGGCGCGCAGAGAAGGGAACTCAGGCCTTCAGTGTAGGGCCTGCGCGCAGTTTGCTAAGTTAGCATGTTGTCCTGACAAGTGCAACCACTTGTCAGGCCTTACTTTCCCTTTTGCGTACACTGTGGGCACCCCTGTGGTAGGTCCCGGGTATCCCCTGGGCAGGGTGCAGTGTAGGTAAAAGGCAGGACATATACTGAGGTGTGTGCTATGTCCTGACAGTGAAAAAACACTCCATTTCGTTTTCACTGGTGAAAGGCCATTCTGCACATAGGACAGAATGGGGGAGGCTGTGTATGGTGTTTTGTTAGCCTAGTTTCCTATACGTTTATAATGGAGAGGTGAAGTTTAGTATGTATGAACTCACAGTGTCATAACACATCTTTCTATGAAAGTGGTTTTGTCACTGTGTGTTCAGAAACCACTCTTTTAGAAAGTGGCTGAGTTTTGTGCTTTAAGCATTTCTGTGTGTCTCTGATGAATGTGTATTGACTGTCTGGATCTGAGATGGGAGGGGGTGAGATGGCACCTGGCTGACCTGCATCTGGAGAGTATGTGAGGAGAAAGCCCGGGAGGTGAAGAGGCCTGGTTTGCAGCTATAAAACAATTGACCCATCTCCTGCTGAATGATTAAGGGTCCAGACCCCCAGTATCAAAGGGAGAAAGGTGACACTGGGAGGGAGACACCCAGAACTGATTTAGGCAGGGGTCAGGGACCCCTGAGCACAACGAACTTCAAAGACATGAAGGGGTATAACTAAGAGAACTGAAACCCCTAGAATTTGGTGTAATTTTGAATGGCGAAATGGACAGGCCGAGTCTGCAAAGGCTTTGACCTCTTTCGTGGTCAAGAAGAACCTCTGCCAAGGAAGAAGTTGCTGAAGAGACTGCTGGATAGGACTGACCCTTGCTTCGTGATCTGGGGCTGGCCTGCATTTTGTAGCTTTTACTAAGGAAGAGACTGAAGGGACATTGCAGTGGGTGGTGTCCCCCCCCTTCTTGAACAGGACTGTGCTTTGTGCTGTGTCCTGAACCCCAAGGGCCCGAGGTGAGCTGGCTCCCTGTTTGGAAACACAGGAACATAAAAGGTTTCCGGAGAAGTCCCAAGCAACGCAGTGTGCACGTGCTTTTGCAGCTTGAGACCCTCAGAAGTTGTGCCTTGTGATCGTGGGCACGCAGGAGTAAACTGAGTCTCGGATGCGCAGGGTGCGTGTCGTGGTGCAAGCTGAGGCGTTGGTGAGGAGCGCCTGGTCGTTGTGTGTACCGGGAAAAGAAGTGAGACTCGGACGCGCAGGGTGCGTGTCGTGGTGCAAGCCGAGGCGTTGGTGAAGAGCGCCTGGTCGTTGTGTGCACTGGGAAAAGAAGTGAGTCTCGGACGCGCAGGGTGCGTGTCATGGTGCAAGCCGAGGCGTTGGTGAGGAGCGCCTGGTCGTTGTGTGCACCGAGAGAAGAGGTGAGACTCGGACGCGCAGGGTGCGTGTCGTGGTGCAAGCCGAGGCGTTGGTGAAGAGCGCCTGGTCGTTGTGTGCACCTGGAGAAGAGGTGAGACTCGGACGCGCAGGGTGCGTGTCGTGGTGCAAGCCGAGGCGTTGGTGAAGAGCGCCTGGTCGTTGTGTGCACCGGGAGAAGAGGTGAGACTCGGACGCGCAGGGTGCGTGTCGAGGTGCAAGTCGAGGAGTTGGTGAAGAGCGCCTGGTCGTTGTGTGCACCGGGAGAAGAGGTGAGACTCGGACGTGCAGGGTGCGTGTCGAGGTGCAAGCCGAGGAGTGGTGACGATCGCCTGGTCATCGTGTGCACCAGAGAAGAGGCGAGTCTCGGACGCGCAGAGTGCGTGTCGCAGTGCAACCAGAGGCGCTGGTGAGGCGTGCCTGTGTAGTGTGTGCACCGAAATCGAAGTAAGTCTCCACAAGTGCTGAGGGCGGGTCTCGGTGTCCACTGAGACTGTCGGAAGGAGGGCCAGGTCATTGGGCCCTCGGAGTGCAACAGTAGCGGCCTGGTCCGGCAGTCCCGGAGGGGCCGAGTCGCCGGCCCGAGCTCGCCGTGCCCATTGACGGAGTTCTGGATCAAGGCCCAAGTCGCTGAAGGAGGGAAGGGGAGTGGGGTCGCGCCCCCCCCAGGTAACGTGGATCACCACCTGGGGTGGGGTGCGGGCTCAGTGGGACACTCTCTCGGCCTCTCGCTCCTGGTAGCTGCGTGAGCCTGTTGCTTCGGCTTGGATCGAGGCCCGTGCTGGCCCAAGGAGGGGCAGTACTGGTGCCGGAGTGAGAAGCGGTACTTTTGTGTCATCATTGATCCATGTCGGGGGCAACTGTTAACGGAGCACCTAGACTGTCGTATTACACTTTGCATTATTGCTGCTAACGAACTATCAAACTGTCGTATGACACCTGACTCTATTTGTGCCTGACGAACTACATGCTGGGTGCGCTACCCACTGCGTTATTTTCCCTTGCAGAGTACATGATTGTAAGCGTGGCGCATTGCATTATTTCTTCAGTGCACAGTACATGATTCTAGCGTGACGCATTGCTTTGTTTCTTCCTTGCACAGGGCATGCTGGTGGTGATACGCATTGCCTTATTCCTTCTATTGCAAAGTACATGACTGTGGCGCTACGTATGGCATTGTTTCTCTATTGCACAGTTCAGGAGTATATCGTTACGCATTGCAGTATTTTGTTTCTTTCGCAACGTGTGTGATTCTAGCAATATGACCTACCTAACCTTTTGGAAACGGTTAGAAGTCAGCTTAACTGTTGGTTAGAAGCTGTGGTTGGGATTAGAACCTACCAATCCACCGAAAGAAATACTACCTATTATTATATGTTGGTTTTGTATCGTGTGGTCATATCGTATATCTTCTTGTATAAAGATTATACTCGTTTTTATAAAAACTTTTGTGGAGTCTATTTGTGGTGACATCATTGGTTTGCTGTGAGTGTGGTTGCACATACTGTACACTCGTGCCTTGGAGATAAGCCTGGCTGCTTGTGCCAAGCTACTAAGGGGGTGAGCAGGGCTATCTCAGATGCTGTCCTTACTTAGCCTAACGTTGAAACGAGGGGTCCGGATCTCGCACCTGGCAACAGCGGTGTGGGACGGGGACTCCCGCCTCCAGCATTTGGTGGCGGCGGTGAGGGATAAGGACCCCCACTTCCAACAAGTAGTTTAACCAAAACATAGTTGTGTAAATGCACCTTAATCCTGTGATGACTCTGTTGATCATAATATATTGTTCACAAACAACAGTATGGTCAAAACTATCAGTTCAACTGTGCTGTTTATGACCACTAGCTGACTTGATCACTAGAGGGTTTACATGCAAAACTCAATAATAAGGCAACCGCTGCAGTACTTCAACAAAATACTGAATTCTCAATATTCTTTCCTAAAAGATGTTGACAGAGAAACCTGGTTTGAGGTTATTTGAGGGCAAAATCTGTCTATTCTCAAGATAGCCTAATTTATTATTTGAAAGCGCATTCATAGCTACAATTTTACCTAAACTGTTTAAATAAAATTTTCCAGATGAGTGCATATGCCATTCAGTAGTAATCAATGCAAAGATTTTTTTTTAATTCCCTATTTGCATTCTTCCTATTAAAATGTAAAGGCAATTGCTCAGCTTTGTGTTACTTTGGGTTACAATCCAATGCAAATCACAATATGTGTTGGATTGGAAATACCACCACAACACTTTGCATTGGGTTTGCATTAAAAAAGTAAAGCAAACCTAATGTAAAGCGTTTGTAAATCTGGGCCCTATTATTATTATTATTATTATTACACTTATAAAGCGCGCAGCTACCCAACAGGGTCTCCCGGCGCTAGACATGTGGAGGCCGACACAACTAGACAAAGACAAAAAGAGCAGAGAACACAAGAGGTAAAAGAAAAAGAGAAATCAAACCAAGTCACTTAACAGCAGCGTCTTTAAGCTCTTACGGAAGGCTAGCAGGGAATGACAGTTCCTAAGGTCAATTGGAAGAGCATTCCAGAGCCTGGGGCCAAGACAGGAAAAGGAGCGACCCCTCATACGGACGAGCCGAAACCTGGAAACTGAAAACAATGAAAAGCTGGAAGAGCGCAGCTGTCGAGCCGGAACATAAGGTGTGAGTAGACTTTGAATGTAAGAAGGAGCAAGGCCCCATTTGGCACGAAACATGTAGCAGAGGGCCTTGAACTCAATACGCTTATTGATTTTAAGCCAATGAAGTTGGTGGAGCAAAGGAGACGCAGAGGCATATCTTGGCAGGTGGAAAAGAAGGCGAGCAGCAGCGTTCTGAATGACCTGTAGCTGATGTAAAGAGGCTTTATCAGCGCCCACATACAGGACGTTGCCGTAGTCCAACCTGGATATCACCAGAGCCTGCAGAACCGTTCTCTGAGCTGCCAGTGGGATTAACCAGAGTATTTTTTTAATCCATCTGAGAGCAGCAAAGCAGGATGAAGCTACCCTGGAGACCTGAGGTTTAAGGGAGAGCTTTTTATCAATAATAAAACCCAGGTTTTTAACTTTAGGGACAGGGACAGGCACAGGGCCCAAATCGTCAGGCCAGTGTTTAATTCCCCAAAGCTCGGGGTTATTGCCCAGCATAAGCACCTCAGTTTTGGAACTGTTAAGCTTCAGGGTGTTACTGGTCAGCCATGATGAAACATTCCTCAGGCCAAGCTGCAACGAGGAAGGATCCTGGTGCTGAGCAGCGGAAAGGGAGAAGACGATCTGAGTATCATCGGCATAGGAGAAGATAGTCAGTGCCGACTTCTCCGCAATGTCGGCCAAGGGTCTCGACCAGCACCGACGACACCCTCAGCACCGCCGAACACCTGCACTTCCAGATCCACACTGACCCCAACACCACCCTCAGAGGGACGCTCGTCTACAGACCCCCTGGACCCCGGCCACAGTTCAGCGACTCCATCGCCGACTTCATCAGCCAAGAGCTGATCTGCTCAGAGTGCTCAGACGCAGATGTCTGAGAGGAAAATTCAGGGGAACCTGCCAAGAGACCAGCAGGAAGCGTTATATTCCCTTGTTGAATAACATCCACAGCAAGTTGGTCATGAATGGACTTGACTTTGTTGTGAAAGAACAATGCTAACTCATCACATTTAGGTTGGGAGAGCGAAGGAAGAGGCAAAAAAGCACTGGCGGCAGAGAGTTTTTTGACCACCTTAAACAGAGTTTTCTGGCAGTGCTGGGAGCTAGAAATCTTATCCATGAAAAAGACAGCACAAGCCGATCTGCATAGGGCGTGGTATCTCTTTAATGCTCCCAAATACTCCAGTTTGGCATCAGACAGATATTGTTTCCTCCATTGCCTTTCTAAAGCTTTACAGCGCTTTTTCTCTTGTTTAAGAGAATGGGTAAACCAAGGGGGGGGGGCAGGGCGTTGGGTCCTAAACTGTGGTTTTGTGACAAGAGGTAGAACAGAGTCAGTGGCCGCAGAGAGCCAAAGATGCATAGTAAGTTGAGCTTGGTCAGGAGAAGAATCGAGAACGGGAATATTGTCCCGAAGCACTTTGTTTAGAAAAGGCATATTAAGTTTGGACCAATTCCGAGTTTTAGGCTGTGAAGTTGGCCTAGTGGAAGAGGTGCCAGGAAGCTTAATGGAAAAGGGAACTGCAAAATGATCAGTCCAGCAACGCTGGACAGGAAGTGCAACAGAAATAGTAGAAATATTAGAAAAAATAGGGTCAAGAAGATGACCAGCATTGTGAGTGGGAAGTGAATTTAACAATAAAAGATTGAGAATATTCATATCCTCAATGAATGTAGAGGCTGATTTATCTTCAAGGTTCTCGAGATGGAGATTAAGGTCACCAAGCACTGAGAAGTTAGCAGAACAGAGAATATGGGGAGCCAGTAGATCACAAAAGACTGAGCACCAATTAAGCAAAGGCCCAGGAGGGCGATAGACAAGGGCGCCTGAAAAGGTGAACTTATGATTAAAAGGAATGGAAAAGACCAAGGCTTCACAATTAGGAATCCGAAGGTCCACAATTTTACAGTTGTAAATTGTTTTCAAAATGATGTCAATACCACCCCCAATTTTGAGGGGCCTATTGATACCCAACAAGGAAAAATTGTTTGGCAGTGCCGAGATGACATCAGGTAGAGAACCATCATGGAGCCAAGTCTCAGTTAAAAAAATGAAACAGATGAAGCTGGTGTTTAGGAAGGGAACGACAATTCAAACTAAAACAGCGAAATTCACTACACGATGAGGAAACGGTTAGAAAATTAGAAAAGAAGCCAGGAGCCCCACTCTGAGTCTGTTCAGCTGCCAACTGAGAATTAGAAGTGCACTTGAAGTAGCAACATGGGCACTGCAGGAGAGGAAGATCGGGAGTAAGAACCTGGCAGGTCGTGCCCAAATGGGGTCGAAGATTAAGCAGCATTAAAGAAGAGTAACATCTAGAACCTGACTGAAAAATGCCAGGGTTTCTGGCCCCTGGTCCCGGCCGGGCGCGTACGGGCGCAGATGGGGTTGCCTTAGGCGCACCTTCGGCGCGCCAGCGGTGCGCCCGCTGCGCACGTCCGCTGAGCGTCGGCTTGCACATGTGATTAAATAGGGGAAGTGTGGCAAACTAGACCGCCCCCTACTACACCCGAAAGAGGTAAGATGGCCGGGAGTGGCCGAGAAGAGCTCCTACCACGCCCTCCACACAAACGGCACTAAGCCGCGGTAGACCGGGGCGGGTGATAGGTGAGTACAAAGCAAAAGTTAAAAGTTAAAAGCAAAGCACATAGCACCAATAATTAAAACAAAACAAATAGAGTTGATCCAGAGCACTATCGCGGCCAAAATATGTCAAAGCGGGAGCAGCTCACCACAGTCCGCTGCGCGTCGCTTGCACATGTGATTAAATAGGGGAAGTGCGGCAAACTAAACCGCCCCCTACCATACCCGGAAGAGGAAAGATGGCCGGGAGTGGCAGAGAAAAGCTCCTACCACGCCCTCCACACAAACGGCACTAAGCCGCGGTAGACCAGGGCGGGTGATAGGTGAGTACAAAGCAAAAGTTAAAAGTTAAAAGCATAGCACATAGCTCCAATAATTAAAACAAAACAAATATAGTGCTGCCCAGTTGGCTATGTGACAACGCACAAACAGGAAGTCCCATGAGGTTGCTGCAGGTGAAAGCCAGATAGCCTTTTGGGGACGAAGAAGTAAAAAATGGTCTGTATGCGTTGTTTCTTTGGGCTACAGCCATCCTTTATGTTCCACATTGAATCTGCACAGCAGATTACTTGAGAGGTTTCAAACACTTTCTTGTTCACATACGTTCTAATGCTCAAGGTCGTTACTGTACCACAATCATGCAATGACTGCGAACATTACCAGCCAATCACAGAATAAAAACCACTGAAATCCCAATGACGAGATGTCACTGAACTGCAAATGCACTTGGGAGATTTGTGTTTCAGCCCCAAGGCAGCTATGGAGCCCCAAATGTGTATGCTTGTTGCCTCCATGTTGACTTATTGTGAGGGTCAAGAGGGTGTCCCTCCTTGAGACTTAGAGTGGAGAGACCAATTTAGGTTCTCCCCATTCCAGTGTACAAAAAAGGTGTTGGTGGGGAGCACAAGATTTTCAGTTTGAGGGGGATCCTTCTATTAATGGCCCCTAAAGTGAGCCAAAAACAACTAATTCATCACAAATAGTCGCTATAAAAGAAACAAAAAACGAGAGGGGCGGCTGGAGCAGTTATTTGATGGTTCCTTCTTCACAACATGATTTCCTTCAGATTATGCCTGATCTTCCCAGTAAAACAGAACTCTGCGAGGAGAACACATGTAAACATTTAATATTGACTGGATTGGTCACAACGGAGATGTGTACAATATACAATATAATCATTGTTGATAGCCAGAGAACAGCGAATAAGGTAGAGTAGGCAGCAAAACCAAGAAATTCCTTCAAATTGATGAAAAGAAATGTCTGCGAACAGGTAAGTGAAAGGTGTTTTGTTTTCCATTCACGGCAAATTAGAAAGATGATGATTTGCAAAGGTTCAGTAACGTTTAAGTAACTACTCCATGTGCAAGGTACCTCTATTGCCATGTGTATTTTATCATTCTTGCTCAATTCCACTATTTTTGTGAGTTTCATGATAAAATGTATGTATTCCCTCATTTAGGCTGTGTTCTAAATTGCTTCATATCTGTTTTCTGTCATGAAATACACTTTGTGAATTTTGAAGAGACGTTATCATATTGTTGCATAAACATTTTTGCTGAAAGATGTCTTCAAAAATATTGGTATTCCTAAAGTTTAGTGGTGCAGGACACCTCCTTTTCTACTTTTCTTTTACTTTGTTTAACCTATAAATAAATGCTTGCCCGTTTATAGTCGAGTAAACAGCAGCCCCCTGCTAGTGTTGACCAGGGGTCCGCATGTAAAAGTCAGGAGGGCCGCATGCGGCCCCCGGGCCGTATGTCAAGAGGGTATGTGGTTTGGTTCCACCCTGAGGGAAGGGTTGATGGCATCCTATTGTTTGGAGCTCTGGACTCTCAGGAACTCCCTCCATCCCTCAGACTCCCTCTTTGATTGCGTATGCGGTCATCTATCACACATTTTAAATGATGCATTATGAGATGCAAATTTCAGAAACGAATTCGCATTTTGCTCCAGTCAGCTCATGCCTGGTGCAAGTTACCATTACCTTGATTCTAGAACCCATCAAGAGCCAGTGAAGATTTGTTTTATATACATCAATAAAAATAGGTTATGCGTCATATAAAATGTGCATGAAAATGTCAGTCTTTCGTTAAATTAGTGAGTATTCTAACCACAGTGCGTTCTGCAAGTCCAACATTCCTTGGAAAATGTAAGCAGAATAAAAAATACTTTTTGGGAAAAACTTGTAATGTAAAATGTTTCCTCAATTTGGCAAGCTAAAATTGTTCACTTCATGTTAAAAGGGAGTACTTTATTATGAGAGAAAACAGTATAATAGCTTGTATTTCTGTGTTGTGTACCTTTAAGCCTGCTTTTTGCTTTGCTATCTAAAGGATTATTTGCATGTCCTGTTGCATTGCCTCTCCCTAGCCACTCCACTGTTTACGCCCACTTTTTCTTTTTTATTTGCAACAATCCATTATTGGAGTTTAAACATAAGTCATAGTGATGAAGTTAATTTAGAATTAATATATTGTATGCGTTTCATTAATATGGAAGAGTCACAAATAGCGTAAATACATTGTATTTAACATAATATTGTTGGTTAAGTTGGTTTATTTAGGCCACAAAACTAACTTACTGGGCCTAGGCTCGTTGCTTTGAAAATATGGATTTTGAAAAGTTGTACTTTGCACCAGTTCATGATTTTGTTCATACAGTTTTTCCCTGTACTTTATTAAATAGTCAAAATATGCTCCGCTCGTAGTAATATTTATTTTAGTTTTATGAGCTCACTGTTTGCTGCTGGAGGAACAGGCATACATTGTGTAAACGTTCAAGATTGATATCTTCATTAGTAGAACTGTGATCATTCATATTTTCAAGCAGCTATTGTTTAACAACGTGACGTCCTGTCCCCTTTGTACGTAAGTTAGGTTATGTTGTGTTATGTCTATTTCTAAAGCACACTAATCACTTGTGAGGGTATCCAGGCGCGTGAGCAGGTATGTAGGTGAGTGTCCCCTCAGAGTAATTCGAAGAGCCAGGACTTTGGCTTCTGGCAGAACTCAAGAAGTGAGGAGGAGGCTCTGATGCGTTGTGGAGGCCATTCCATGTTTTTGTTGCAATGTATGAGAACGAACAACCTCCTGTTCTTCTCTTGTGAATGTGGAGGCTGTGGGCAAGAGAGTGTGAGGACGAGCGTGGGTGTCTGTTAGGCTGGTGAAAGTGTATGCGGATGTTAAGGTATGCTGGACCATTGTTGTGTAAGTCTTTGTATGTGTGGATGAGGTTAAAAGTTCTAATTATTAAGTTTGGGAGGGTTTTTAGAGTGAGTCTGTATTATGTATTGTAACTTCAAAATTATGATTGATTTATAGAAATGTATCTTATTTATTGGCCCTTGGTCCCACTTCAAAACATACTTAGGGCCTTGGTCTTTGGTGCTGTAATGTTCTTAAAACTGTTGTATTTATGAAGTGAGCCAGGCTTTTCCTTTGCTCCCCTTTAATGCAGACTGCATGTCAGTCTTCTCATTGAATCAATACTCAGAGATTGTTTATGATTCTCTCCTGCTTTTAAACTGAGCAGTCCCATTTGCTTTGATTTATTATTTGCCTTGTGCCATACCGTGGTTTGTTCTGGCCATTGACTAGAAGAAGGCTCAGCTTCCATTGCCTATGCTGAATCACATTTATTTGTACTTTGAATATTTGGGTTTGAATAGATTAACCATTTGCTTTTGCCTTCTATAATGATTTCTATATTTTATAGAAACCTTCATGATTTTTACTTGAATCTAGTCTATTGTGGATTTTCCAGAGTGGATTTCCTATGTGAATTTTCGTATGTGGGTTCTCAGGATTTTCTTAGAACTTATGCCTAGGGCTCTCATCCTTATGGACTCACACATTCCCTGATCCATCTTATAGGCCATTTTAATGACAAAAGGTGTCAACATAGCATATGACAGGATAAAGAGAACAGTGAAAAAATAGGAACTGCAGTGTCAACTGGAGACGCAGAATACAAATATAACAATAGAAGAGTTGTGCTGGCAGCAAAAAAGCAAGGGTCTCCAGAGGATACTATAATCAAACATGCAACACATATGGTGTTAGAGAATAAGAAAATGAAATGTATGAACAGGGCTATTACAGGCAAGGGACAAACCATGACCAGCAAGAAGAACAGGAGGAGGGAGTAGGGTAGGAAAGGGAAGGGCATGGAGGAAATGTGTGTCATGCATTAGTTGGAGGGTAAAAGAGCTCAGGTAACACACCTGCAGGGGACACAAGCAAGCTAACAGTGCGAAAGATGAGAGGAGTCCTAATTCAAAGAGTGCCAGCATAGATTATGAGGGAGGTGGCCAGCATCAGACAGCACAAGAAATGGTGATTAACAGTGGGACTAGTCCACATCTCCATCTCTCAGGGCGGAAGAAGGAAATATACTGTATCAGACTCATATTAGGGCTCACAGAGTTGAGCCCAACTGGATAACATTGGATCCTGTAGTGATATATAGAAAACTACACTGTAAGTGCATACAGTAGCAAAGTGAGAGAACCAAAATGTTCTAACTGCTCTTTGTCCTTATAATTAACCTGTTCACAGGATGCAACGTGGAACAGTTTGGTCAACCATTCGGTTACTTCCGGGATGGACTGCTGTCTCCAGTGGCAGATAAGGCAGAGCTTGGCCCCCACCAGGAATATTGCTGTCTGTCTGCATCTGTAATGAGAGAGATCAGGGGGAATCCATCATGTCATGTAAAAAACAGAAGGCACATGCAGACACACGCACAGTCCCACCACCGTACATGTGTCACTTTCTCACTGTACACGAACACACACTTAACATGACTATGGGATGTCAGCACTAGGTTTTGAATTTCACATATAAGTGTAACTTTACACAAAATGGGGTCAGTAGACCACATTTTCACTGATATAGAAAAAAGCAGTAGTCAAATTACAAACATGGTAAGCTGCCACCACTGCTTTACATGATACCTCCAGAGCAGGAACAGTATCCATTGCCTACTTTGAGGGCGTACTTGGTGCACTCCTTCAGGTCACAGGACAGGTCCTGGAACTCACACGGTCAGGAGCAGGCCTAGGGCTCTGTGCTCACACTAGATTTGTGTGCAGGCAAGGACAAAACAATTAAGTCAAGATATCAGTTTCAAGTGCACTTGGGAACTTAGGGAAAGAGTACACACCCATATACCATGCAGGGGACATTCCCAACCCAAGAACAAGTTTTAGGCCAGATAATGCATGAGTGGCAACCCTAAGCCCCCTGTGACTGTGTGTGCATGAAGTTTATTATGTTTCAAGCACGGGTGCACATGATTCCACATAAAAAGCTTTAATGATTATGCCTATCTCCTGAAGTGTGGATCTTTGAATCAACAAGGGCAACAACCTGAATATATAGTTGAATCAAGGGTGTAATATTCTTTTTCAGCACTTGCACCTGCTCCACCGTGATATATTAATGTGCTTCCACTGTGTGATGTAATTTCAAGTTTTGAGCTCCTCCACAATATTGTGCCCCCAGTGGAGGAGTACATCAATGTATTTAAGACCTTTCAGCACTCACTTCACAGGGTGCACTCCAAGACTGGCTTTTGCAGAAGCATAAGATATGGATAAGGCTTTAAATTTGCACCAGTTAATTTTGTACCCAGAGAAGGCAGAGAATGGCATAATAAGAGACATCAAGGAGGTGAGAGACATGTTTTCAAGAAGAGGCCATCTGCTTACAGCAAAGATTTTACTGTGCCCACAGGTGATGGCACACTTTAATTGTGTCCAACAATGAACTGCAGCAGATAAGAAATCCAACGCTAAAAGGAAAAGCAGTGGGGATGGATGGCCGACCCTGTTGCATCCTTTATTAAATCAGGAAGAGTTTTGATAGGTACCTCCACAGTTCACTTGGGCTTGATACAAACATTTTACTTTGGAAAAAAAATTGTGCTCCACTCCGCCCTCTCCATCATCCTGAAGAGGTAGCCCCATTCAGTGTGGCCAAAGGCCTTCTCCGAGTTCCAGGATAATGCTAGTGTCTCTTTGGGACTGTTTTTTGTGTGCCACAGAAAGTGGGCTACAGAAGGTGGCCTTCAGCGGTGTGCCACAAAAGGTGGTTTTGGAGGGGGAGCCAAGTGCAAAGCCAACCTGTGACTTATGGACCACAGACGGAATGATCTGCATCAATACCGTGGCCAGCACTTTCTTCACGACTTTAACGTTCACATTTACTGGGAAAAAGAGCATTAGCTACCGCCTCTTTGAAAGCTGCATAAAACATGTCTTTTCCTGGCCAATAAAATTCCCCGGAGAATCTGTCCTCCCTGGGAGATCAAATTGTGGGAAGGGCAGAGATAGCTTTCAAAATCTTGACCCTCTGTAGACAGGGCAGGAAGATGGACAGGGACTTTTCTTCTACAGGAGTTATATCTGGAGAGTGAAAGTCATAGAAAGATTTGTAGTGTGAGTCAAATATTTCTAAAAAGTCATTGGTGTGTGTAAGTAGATAGACTGAACTATCACAGATGCCTACAATGGTTGATAGACATTCTCTCTGGCATAGGGATAAGGCAAACAGCCTCTAGGCTTTCTCATCTCTCTTGTAATGTTGTTGCCTCAGTGTGACGACTGCACATTCTGCCTGGGCAGTAAAGAAGCTGCTGACACAAAGAAAGTGTAAATCACACATTGTATTGTGTGGTTAACTCATTCACAGACTGTTCCAGTGCAGCTGGATCTAAGGCTGCCTGATTCTTGGCTTGATCAGAAACTCCCATCAAAAGGTTCCTCCAAGTCCCATTCCTAGCTGCCCAAAACATGTGGCTGAAGAGAATGACTCCTCATTCTCCAATATGTATACTCGAAGATGGACCCTAAGGAAACAGAAAGCCTATATTTTGTGGTTTGCCTGTGGCACAAACATAGAGAGGATCCAACTCATGGAAAGCCCCATTCTCACCATTGAGTCGCCCGATGTGGCGCCTCCCAGAATGGAGTATACAAAAAAGGGATTGGTGGAATTCTGGAATAAATCTCAGTCACTGGTAATTACTCCTGATTGCATCCCAGTCCATTGTTATTTTGCACACCATGCAACCTCAGTTTGGACCCAGTCATATGCAAATCAATATTGATCCTGCTCCAATAGTAACAGTTCAGCTCCAGCTGCCAGGCCAGATCCTCCCTGAACCGGAACACAAGCAAACCAAGACTAGTTTTGCCCTGATTGGAGCTCTTCAGTTGGGTTTAGCTTGGTTCCAATGGCACAGTGAGCACGGGACCCACATTTAGGCACGCCCATTGCACTGAAGTATACAAAAAATGATGGGTGGTATGCTTGAATTAGACTCAGCCACTGGCAATTTTTTTGGGCCACATCTCAGTCCATTGTTATTTTGCACACCATGCCACCTCAGCTTGGACACAGCCTTATGCAATTTAATCATGAACTTGCTCTAATAGGAAAAGCCCAGCCTGAACTGCAAGGCCATGTCCTCCCTGAACCAGAAGACAAGCAACCAAAGTCTGGTTTCACCCTGATTGGAACTCTTCAGTCGGTGTAACTTGGTTCTAGTGGCAAAGTGAGCACTTTCAGAATAGAGAAGTGGATGAAGCGGGAAGTAGTCAAGATTAGAGGATTTAACAAGAACATCAGAGAGAACCATGAATTCCCTGGCACCACAGTGTAGGTTTCACTGTACATCTACTTGATTCTAGTTTGTCAACATAACAAGCAGAACAGCTGTCATCTTCATTGCATGTGTCGGAAGTGAGTCAAGGGACAGCTTCTAGTCACCACCCACTACCAGACTTGGGGAGACGAATTGTGTAAATATCTCAGAGAAGTGAAAAAGGAATGACCTCCAAATGACTTTAGGTCATAGACTGAATTCACTTCTAATGTCTTGCCCAGCAATTAGAGCTTCACAAGACATAGCTACCATTGGATCAGACCAAGTCTTGAGCACTCTGTGGGGCAAGGTCTTCTTTAAGGTAGATAGAGGATATTAGAATAACTCCTCCTCCTGTACAACATGAATTTGAATTTAGGCTGGTTTCTGGCAGTGTTGTGTCCCCAGAACATCTGTGCAGTTAGCTCAGACAATCAGGCACCTCTCCTTTTCTTACAAGAAAGTGATACACATCCCACATACAGCCCTGATCGGGTGCTAGCTGCAGCAATATATAGCGGATAGGAGCACCAAGCAGTGTGGGTAGGGCATACACTGCAAGGTTCCCAAATATTCTGCAGCGTCAGGAATGGTCGCGTACTAAAAAAAGCCTACAGTGCACTGGGACGGCGCCAAGGAGTCCCATGCCGATGGTCCACAGAAGAATGGAGAGAGGTGCAGTCAGCACTTACACTCTGCTGGGATTGGCTGGTAGCCCCTGAGATTGCATGATGGATCCTCCTCTCCTGTGGTTTCAGCTCCGACAACTTCCCAGTCCTGGGTCTGGTTCTCTGTCTGGCACCGGCATATCTGCCACTGTTGTAGCAGATCCATTTTTCCCAGGTTCTGGCAATGCGTGCATCATCCACAGTGGATGACTTGGGGCCATCACAGATCTTTGTGGTCTTTTCGAGGCCTTGCCCAGGTCTTTCAGATGTGGATAGACAAACGAGGTGTGCTGTGCTTCAGACGTCTGTAAGAGCCAGACTGGACATGTTCGTTGGCGGCAAACAACAGCTCAGGAACCTCCTTGCCAGTCCATGAGACTACCACAGTCAGGAGCTGACAAAGACCCCAAATGCCGATGAGTGAGCCCAGGATTGTACGCACTCCTAAGGACTTCTAACAAAGGCAGCCAACTTAAGTGTAGCCAAAGTCCTCCACTAACCTACTTCTTCATAATTTACATGTTTGTGAGTTGACAAGATGAGGCACATACACATCCACGTGTAAATTGCAATTCTATATTTGTTTGTGAATCAGACACATTTCGACTGTTGGAATAAGTACTAAAGGAGCTGACACCCCTTTTGTGAATTTGCCCCAAAATGTACCTATAAACCTAAGTCTAGGCATATTTCTTCTTTTAAATTATTTTACACAGAGATACAGCTTAAGTATCAGAGAAATATAAAAGAAAAAAAGATACCAAATAATAATGGCTCTAGTGGCAAAGCCAGTGTACTTGAATTTCTGGCTTTGTGTCCACTCCTTCATTCAAATGCTTGTTATACTGTCTTTGCATAATGACTTCTGAATGTTACATAGAAACGTTAGCATATTAAGAAATATAACATTCCCAGCAAGTTGCGATTGATTAACGTGAAAGATATACATTTCCAAGTAACTGGTTACTGAAACAATATGTGCATTTAACTCCATATTTAAGAGGTGACCATTGTGCATTTAATGGGCGTCAGCTAGAAGCATCCAGAGTTGGAGCTGCTACCTCTATTTTCCCCTTTGGTACTCCTCGTGCTCTCCTTTATACCGGTGGTTTCAGAGGTGGTGAAGGCAGCAACAGGAGCAGAGAGTAAAGATGGCTTTTAATGCTCTCTTTGCTTTCTGTATTTCAACTTCCTTTCCCTTCCCTTAGCCCCAAGGCAGCAAATTGGATGGTGTAGAGGGGATCAGGTAAGGCCAGGGTTAAACTCTGTGATGTTATCAAGAATCAAAGGGTCTCTGGTGTTTCTTATGCTACTCCTGGGCCCAGATTTAAGTATAATTCATGTAACGCAGCCCAGCAAGTAAAATTACTGTGCTACATTGTGTAAAAAAGAGAGAGCAGAACAGCGCCCTATATACTAAGACTGTTCTCCTCGTTCCCTCTACTGGAGCACTTTTGTCAGCCATGCATCAATTCTAAAGAATAGGTTTTGTACTCATATGAGTTCCCTCCGGTACCAAACTATGTTCTAAGGTGTTTCCCACTGTGTTTGTGTGTCATACAATGCAGCACACATACAAAGTAGGAAAAACGAGGAGTAAAGGAACACATTTCTCTTCCTGCGCCTGCCATCTGTTATTTTTTGTGTGTAGAGATTTGCGTCAAAACCCATCGACGGTTGCGTGGGATCGCCCATTCACCACCATGGAAGCCCCTCGAAGCAAAGTTACACAGGGCAGCACATTGCGCAACTATGTGTTACATTGCGACACTAGCCAACACAAATCCAGATTTGCGTTGGATGCTAAATCCCACCTTATCACTTTGCATTGGGTTTGCATTACAAAAGTAATGCAAACCTGATGCAAATCATTAGTAAATACGGACATATAGGTCCAGGCAGGCACACATTTCTTTCTCCTTTCAGCTATGTTTCAAATTGGTGATACAAATGTGAAATTTGTGCATTTCCTAAGCTTCCAAAGAGTTTCAACTTTATCAGGCCCGATCCAGCCAACATTTACATTTTAAAGAAATGCCTTTGCTTTCATGTCCTAAATGTTGCTCGTTTTCTTCTCTCTCCTCCAGAGCTTGTGTTATCTTGGGTGTCATATTTCTGCTGTCGTCCCTCTGCATAATAATCAAAGCCATCCACGATCTTGCCATCAGGTTGCTCCCAGAAGTGGTAAGGCCATTTTTTTCATACTGTACTTGCACTGACTTTTATCGTGTATTGCAAGATATTGGAAACCTATATCTATGTTTGAGAACTGTATCCGCTCAAATATCGTGTTGTGATATTACATAGCACAGAGCATAGCATTCTGCCAACCTTAAGCATAGTATTACCAGTCTATTCAATTCAATTACTTTATTCGAATACATGTATCCATACAAGTGCAATTAAAATCATACAATCTATTACTTTAAAAGGTAATCATAAAACATACAAAAACGTGACATATAATAATTAAAAACGCCCCCAGCCTAAAGTGACACTTAGAACTCTGAGATCGTATCACATGCGCCCTCTATACTAAGCGCAGTTTTTGAATAGAAGAAAATTGAAATTATTGGTAAATTATTCAGGTCAAATTGTCGGAAATAGAAAAATTCTTACAAATGAATATGAACCGTTTTGGGTAAGGAGTTTATTGGATGATTTAGAAGCCCGCTATGCCCTTAAATTTACTTATTGTTCAAGAGGTTCAAAGGTATTAGCCCAGCCCAGCACGGACACAATAGAAAGCAGAAAAGAGCCCACGTGAGCTTGTAGGAGATATGGGAAGCCACAGGATGGAAGCACCGTCTAGCCATAGCAGCAGGGAGGCACTTTATGTCCGATGATCGAGTCGTCATATTTCCAGAGCGCAGAATTTGCCAGCATGCTACAGAGGCGGCTCCTCCGCTAAGGCGGAGGAGCGTCGCCCCACTACTAAAAGGAAAAATAAAATGATAATGACGTATCGTTATTATCATTTTAGTTTTCCTATTGAAGTCAGTGGCTCTCGGGGCGGGGCCGGCGGGGCTGGCCAGAGCAGGGAGAGGAGTGATTTGCACTCCTTAAGTGCGCACGAGAGTTTGGCTGGCCCTCTTGGGCCGGCCAAACAGTCATGCGCACTTTGCATCTTCCCCACCAGGCTGCATTACACAGCCTGGAGAGGAACATGCAAATGCTCCCTGTCCCCGTATGAGCGCCACCCGGGTCCGGTAGCAGCCGCTACTGATCATGCACCCACCATCGGAAACACAGGGGACATGAAGGGCTGCAAAAGAAAAGTTAAGGCAGGTAGCCCGGTAAATTTTAAATGCCTTAGTTTTCCTAAGGGGCAAGCCAGCACTATTTATTGGCCATCGGAATAACAGAAAAAAAGCCAATTTGTCTCGCCTTTTGACTTTGTCAATGCAGGACTTTCGGCTTTGCTCATGCAGCCCTATTGGCTTTTCTAATTAAATTTTCCGTTGCCATGCAGGATCACCAAAAATAGAGAAAAAATGGTTATTTCTGGAGTGGAATAGCATCCAAAACACCTAAAGCGTGATGATATCTACACATATATTAGTATTTTGACGGATTAGGGCATAGGCATCATGACACTATGACAGCCGCTGCTATGTATGCATGCATCATGATGAGGCAGACATTTTGCTTCTTTGAATTTACATTCCAAGATGGCGTGCTCCCTTGGAACTTTAAACTTGAAACAAGCACTGGCAATGCCAATAGGTCTGCCTTTCAAGGAATGTTGTATGGTAATGTTAAGTATTACAAATAAATAGCAAAATGTATTTGTGTGGACGTAAAGAACTGTAGGATATTATTGTTGTATGTTAAAAGCTCAGGGGACAGTTACACTGTAAAGCCAGACTTAAAAATTCATGTAGGTTAATGACTGCTCTCCTCCCATCTGTGCTGCTGCCAGAGAAAGACACTCACTATAAATTATCTAGTTATCTCAGACAGTTTTACAGCATTACAATGTCATGTGTGTGTCCCTAAAATGTAAAGCTCAGCCAGCTGGATAAATAAAGAAAATTATCACAGCTGGTGGAATGCAAGCACTTTTTTTTGTGGAAGCAAACAACTGTTGCCCAATCAAAACATGTACTTTTGCCTCCCACATGTGATCGGAGGCAAAATCCCTCTCTAGCGGTTACTCACATAATTGTCTGTCAACAGCTGTGCTGGTAAGTGAAAATATAAAAATGGTGTGATAAAGTGTGTTATTAGAGAGGTGGTAATAATTCCGAGAACTCCATTGGCGGAGCGGAGTTTACTGCCCATGGTTGTTTATCACAAGTAGATTTGAATACCGAAACACCGCCTACATCGGAATCTCAGCCGATGTCCTACGCCGGATCCAAACTATCCAGAACACCACCACCAGACTCATCTTGATTATCCCACAAAATAACCACATCTCTCCAGACCTCAACAATCTCCACTGGCTCCCAGTCCAGGAAAGATGTAAGTTCAAGCTACTCACCCAGGCCTACAAAGCTCTACACAACACTGATGCAGCTTACCTCAACCACCACCTGAACTTCTACAAACCCACCAGACACCTTTGATCTACGTCCCAAGCAAGAACACTCTTCCCTCGCATCAAAAAGACCAGAGGCCACTCCTTCTCATACCTCACAGCCAAGACCTGGAACGGCTTTCCGCAACACCTCGTAACGTCCCCCTCCCACATGGACTTCCGAAGGAACCTCAAGACATGGCTCTTCCAGATGAAACAAACATGATCTCCTCCCCCCTCAGGCCTGCCCTACTCAGTGCCTGGATACCTTCACGGATGATTAGCTGCACTCTACAAATCAGCATAACATAAGATCTTTTGGCTGTAAAGTGCAACTTCAGCTTTCAAGCAGCTGTGTTCTCATTTACGGGCATCTGTCAGCTGTATAGTAAAATTGCAGCTTTCCTGGTCCAAGCTTGGTTGTGGGTAGCAACCTGATAGCACTCTAAGTAAAAAGGAGAATCAACCATTTTCATCTTTTGGTTGTGGGCAGATTCATGTCTTCTAGTACGCCGATCCCAAAAGCAAATAAAAAACATCCTGCTGCACTGCAAAATAAGAAAATGCTTTGTAAATACAATCCTTGAATGAGACAAATAATTAAATGTGTTTTTGTAGTCTGCTTTTCAGATATAAAATATGGCTTCATGCATTCCACAAAAAAGCAAAATGACACATCTAAGCTGAGAAAAAAATGCTATTATGTTATGATCCAGGATGTGTTTAACAATGTCTCAATCCAGTAGCAAATTGAGGTTTACCTAAAGCCTCTTTCAATATAAATGAAGAAGTATTGAATACACCATGTTTTCCAAAATGTTGCAAGTACCATTACACACCAAACCTCAGGCCAGATGTACGACCCTTTTTAGCTTTCGGAAACGGGAAATCGGCCCATTTGAGACCGCTAAAAAGGGTTGTGGTATGTACAAACCCTATTTTGCGAGTCGGTAGCCTATTACCGACTCGTAAAATAGGGTTTGCGACTCGCTATTAGGAAGGGGCATGCCAAGGGCGCCCCTTCCTAAAAACGAGCCACATTGGTATGTATGATTGTTTTGCGACTGCAAATGCAGTCGTAAAACAATCGCAGTTACCACCTACTTCAAGTAGGTGGTAAGCGAGTCACAAAAGGGAAGGGGAAACCAGGGGACCCCTTCCCCTTTGTGAATGTATGCGAAAATATTTTTTAAGAGCAGGCAGTGGTCCAGCGGACCACTGCCTGCCCTTAAAAAAATAAAAAGAGAACTTTTCATTTTTTTCTTTTAAATGCATCCCGTTTTCCTTTCAGGAAAATGGGCTGCATTGGAAAAAAAAAAAACCTTTGCTTTATTTAAAAAGCAAAAAGAACAACTGATGGACAGAATGTTGAATAATGTCAAACATTCACCCCAGTACAGAGAACTGGGCCCAAATCCATTGTTTTTTGCTCCCCATGCCATTCCAGTTAAAACCTAGCCATATGCAAATCATTCTTGACCCTGCTCCCCTGGGGGTGACTGGGGGTGAATGTGGGTGAATGTTTGATTCATTCAGCATTCCGCCCATCATTTGTTCCGCAGCACTTATTTATAAAGAAAACACAGACATGGTGGTCTGCTGTCCCCAGCAGGCCATTATCCCTGTGATAGGTGAGATTCCTAAGGGGTCGGAAATTGTGACCTACCTCCTTAATATTAGCGACCCCATTAGGAATCACAAAAAGTGTCTGAGACACTGTTATATTCCATTTTGCAAAACGTTGCAATTTGCGACTCGCAAAATGGAATGGTCGTACATCTGGCCCCTAGTCCTTGTGCAAGCAGCATTATGTGTGTTTTCTAAATAGCCTTACTATACTGTCTTTGCATGTTGATATTACCTGGGTTAAGATCTAGTTAGCACAGAGCGGTTCCCACATATGTTTTATTTAATCAGACTGATGAGTAGCTATTTACCAATACACGTATCTTAGTAGTGTGGCTTGAGAACCTGTCCGTTGTACCCTTGATTCATAAAAATGTAAGTAACTTACAAAGGTGTAGATGGACACCTGTGGCTTTCCTTAATTTATATTAAAATCTATTAATTTTTTTTAATTTTCTGTACCTAAAGGCTGCAAATTTTCCACTGGTGAGCAATCTGCCAATTTACACTAAGGATTAAGGCACAATAAGCCCTAATCTTTGTATTTGCTTATTTTCCCCATATAATGTGTCTTTTTATGTTGTAAAATCCCTCCCTCTTGACAAGCTGACAACTTGGAAGTTTTAGAGCTTTTTTTCACCTAATGTTCCCACTGTCATTTTTTGCCACTAACCTGCTCGAGAACACCACCAGGTAAAGGACTAAATGGTCACTTGTCCAGAGACAGGTGCAATTGCCACCATGTCCATGTGCCCCAAATATTTATAATTTGCAACAACTTGCAGGGCCCAAACCCGAGAACAATTTTACTGTACATGGATTGATTGATACATTTACTCACATGCCAGGCAGACAGATAACAGGCCAGTGATCAAAAATGTATCTCTATTGTACACATATAACCAACTCATACCACTTGCACACTTAACCAAATCATGGATCCTGTCTAGAAAAGAAGCCCACAGAACTCAAATGGAATATGAAAGAAGGAATATATATCCCACACCCTCTCAAGTCTGATCTCAGGACATCAATTCTTTATGGTTGATTGTAGGACAATTTACCAGTTCTCAGCAAGATGAAGAGGTTGGTGTGCCATATCCTGTACACAGAGTGGCTCATTACCAACCTTGGTCCTGGAGTAGTTTGAGACGATGGTAATAACGGTGAAGGTTCAGTATCAATAAAATATCTGCTGCAATGTCCATCCATGATGAATTAGGTCAAAAAGGTCAACAGTTCAAATGTTCGAGTTAGAAAACTTAAAGCAAATGCATGCCACCTATTAAGCACTTATTCTATCACACTCTGATGCACCAAACAAATTTCCATGCAGTCATCCCAAGTATGTACAAACTTTCCCAGGGCATATGCCCAGGAAGGGGTTTATTGAGTGTGAACAAAGACCAAGGTTGAGAGGGGCGGATCTGTGCCCTGCCCCACTTACATTTCGAAGGGGCTGCCAAGCACACTCACAAAGAACTTGACACCAGTCAGTTGTCACCCTAGAATCCTTGGAACCTGGACAGGGGAGGAAGGAAATTCCAGAACCAGGTGCGGATGGAAGACTAGAAGTTTCTCCCACTTCAAAGGCTGGCACCAGGTATAAATATTGGATCCTCAGACCAACTCTACAGTTCACTCCTGGATCTGCGGAAGACCCCCAGAAGGATTGCCTTATATTTGAAAAGACTGCCCTGCTCCTTGAGGCTTGCTTTGTACCCCAGATGACTGCCTTGCTGCTACCAGAAGACTGCCCTGCTGCTTGAAACTTGCCATGTACCTTCAGAGGACTGCCCTGCTGCTTGATGCCCGCCATGCTGCTTGATCCCAGGACTACCAGATTGACCCCAAGGATCAGGTGGCTGACCTCTTGTTCAGAGCTACAGGGACACAACAAGCTCCAGATGCCTCCCTGCAACTGTTCAGCTGACCTGCTGCACAGGACCTGCCTGGACCTTCAACTGGACTTGCCTGAGCCCTGCTGGCCTCTGCTTGAGTAAGTTCCTGAACCCCAAGAGACTCCTCTTCAGGTCGTGGACCCTTGTTTGGTATCAATTGATCCCTCTTGTGAAGAAATGGAAAGATCCTGAAGTTGTGGGTTCTTCACTACCGCAAACGGACCCGTTCACTCAATGATGTTGCCACCCACGATGACCGCTAACGCAAAACTCAGCTGATTCCAACTCTTCCCACTATAACGACCTCAAGCAAAGACCATCAATGCAATGCGAGATCTGTACTTTGTAGCACAGCAACGACAGTCCGCGGTGATAGAAATGTGAAGCTCCAGCAACGACAGTCTTTGACGCCCCAGAGGATCTTCGCACTATAGCGACGAACATCTGCTATGCCAGGCTTACTCTTCGCGCTACAATGACGACAATCCACTATGCTCTCCGTGCTCCTCGTGGCCTTCTCCACCATGAACTGGACTCTTCATGCCGGACTTTGTGCAGATACATTTTTCAGCAAGACTAACCTGGTCCCTGTACCCGGCCTGTGCTCCATCATGGTTGGCCTGCTCTTGTGACTTTCCCTCGGTCTAGCACGACCAGATTACCGTGAGTGGCGTTTTGTGCTTTAAGGCGCTATATTTATCTAAATCTTTGAAATTGTATATTTCTGGTTCTCCCAATTGGATTTTAGTAGTTTTGGTCTGAAATTATTTATTTAATATTACGCTATTTTTCTAAATTGTTGTGGGATTTTTCTTGTGTTGTGTTATAACTTTGTGTGCTGCATAAATTCTTAACACATTACCTCTAGGTTTGCCTCTAAGTAAAGCCTGACTGCTTTTGTGCTAAGAGAGTTCAGCACAGATTGTAAGGAAACTGGACATTAGGTGTGTGGTCTGCACAAGTAATGGGTCCACATTTGTCCTCTACTGGGAACCAAGCACCCCATTGTAGCGCTTGACTCTCTCAGGGTAGCAGAGCAGAGCAGCCCAAGGCGTACTCAAGGGAAGTAGTGTGGGCTAGTAATCACCATTTGCTGGCATGCAATAATAACACTCAATAAATAATTGTCCAGTCTGTGCTTTTTCTTTAGAATAGTACAAATACATTTATTACACACACACATTCTACTCAATACTAGGCAGTAATTTACAAAAATACATAAGGCTGCTGGAAATACCTCTGATGACATCGTATAATCACCTCTGACCCCCTAAAGTGTCATAACAACACATCAGGTAAGTCTATTAACTTGGTCAAAGGTTTAGGGTCAACAAACCGCATGTCAAAATATCATCATTTTAGGAGTAAATGCAATATTTAATAATAACTATTTGTAAATGCCCTTATCAATGTTAATAAAGCATATGCCCTTTGATCAGTAGTCACTGTCATCATTATTATTTCAATAAAATATTTATAAATGAACTTCACATTCATCTTTGTGTTTATATACTTTCAATCATTGAAACCACAATTATAAAAACAGCCCTGGAGGGCATTACATTTTGATCGCACAATATGTACCCATAGACTTAGCCCCTAGATGGTGTTGTACAACATGTACAACATGTATCCTTCCTTAGACACCTTCAGGCCACGATAATTGCAACCAATCACATAGCTCTTAGAGGGTGCTGCACTCCCAGATGTAGATTCCGTGCTCCAGCCTGGGGAGTGCTTGAACAATCCAAAGAAATCCTGGGCTGGTTCTTCTTTACTTGACTTTTCAAACTTAGGCTCTAACCTTTAAGCAAATTCTGGGGATTCCCTGGGGGGAGCTGTGGACCCTGCAGCTTTCCTGTGCTTTCTGATATTTGTTGGTGGTAGCCTTACTGGCCTAGGACTACCACAATATCCCAAAACAGTATGTTTTGCCTTGAGCCCCGCAGAGCATTATGAGGTGCACCTCTGGGAGTGGGCATATCTTATTAGCGGCACCAGTCGCTTCCTTTGTCACGCCACGTGGCCTTGTGCCATGTGGTCTGTCCCTTTTGTTTTTCTTTTTTCGGGGGTGCTCGGAGTCACTGTTGGGGGCAGCCCAGGAAGCCCAACACTGGCTCGCCCCCGGGTGGCTCCCCACGCAAACAGGCCTCTTCTGTGCTGCCATAGGAGCTGGCAGTTCTCTCTCTCAGCCCGCTCCTGCTGGCAGGGCTCGTCCTGGGGTGGTGGCCAACCGCTCCCCCCAGACACAGGCATTGGGGGGCGGGGCAGGCTTGCCATCGGTGGGGGGAGCCCCCATCCATCTTCTCTGTATTGGGGACCTGAAGTTGGGAATCCCGGGGCCCTCTCTTGACTCTCGGGGGCACAACCGCCCCCGCTCTGCCACGGTGGTGAGGGGGACTCGGAGTTGGGAGTCCCAAGCCCCCTGCCGAGTCTGATGGCTTACTTGACTAATGCATCTACTGTAGGGGCCTGTGTTTGCTCTCATGGTCACAAGTCCAAATCTCAGCATGTCCACTCAGCCTTTCATCCTTCTGAGATCGATAAAATGAGAACCATTCAGTTGGGTAACAATAAACATCTGTTATTCAGTGCCATGTTGTCTTTGGGTGAATGTGCGCTATAAAAATACATGTTATATTATGTTAAGTTCTGAATGAAATCCAGACCAGGACTGGGATCCCCGGGCCCTTGGAGCTTCAGGAAGGGGTCCCCACGAATGTCCTCTCCCAGGGCAAAATTCATGAATGCCTTTTCCTTTGACCCCCGGGCCCTTGCACATCCCAGGGGTAGAGAAATGACAAACAACAGAGCTCCACATGCTCCGAGGTCACACTGGGGGGGTCAAAGGTCAAATCATTCTCCTGCTTGTATCTTGGGACCTGTTGGAAGGTTTTGCATGTTCTTGAGCTCAGTTTGCTCCTGGTGGGGAGCCCTTGCCACCTGGAGCACTTTCCTCAGGCATCTTGGCCCCTAAGGTGACAAACTTTGAAGGGAGCTGGATTCACTGGCTCCCTGCACCAGCCTTCTTGCTCTTTCTCCTCTGATGCTTCTCTTCTCCTTGGCGCAGAAGTCCAGTCTTTCCCCCAACTTGTCCTTAGGGGATGTAAGGGGATCAGCTTCCTTGATCCTGGGGAGAGCCCCACAGGTCTAGGGGTCAACTGAAGTTAGAGTCCTTAGTCCAGATGGGCATCAGGGGGTTCCTCCTTCCAATTTTCCATGGCTGCTGCCTCCAGTCCCAGTGTCCAGCAGTAGGTCACAACCAAGAGAGAGCTCTCCCCTTTGCACAATATCTTTTAGGTGGGGGTTGAAGGTTCCAGAAGTGAGGCACCTCTGGCCCTTCCTGGGGTGCCACCTCACCTCTCCGCCCATGTCCAAACCTTCCTGCACAGCCTGCTGGGACATTTCAAAATGGCGTCACCTAGATGTCACTAGTCACATCAGCTCTGTGGGCCTCAGCTTTGCCCCTCACTGAAACCACTGCCAGGCCTTTCCCACCAAAATATCAAAGGAAGCCCCCTCCTATGTTGGCTCCAGTGGTCCCTCCTTGTACAGTGGGCTTGGGCTGGCCAGTCCCTGGTACAGAGTGACAGCTGATTGATTGAGGCAAATCCTTCATCCCCATCCCTTTCCTCCTCAGGAGCTGAGTGAAGCATTGTTAATTGCTCCCTCTGTGTGGGGAGGCCTTTGTTCCTGCTGCTGGAGAGGAATGTAATTAACTTGGCACAGCAGGGTGGCAAAAAGGCCTGGGCTCTGATCCTGAGCTGAGCCAGACAATAATGACAATCCTGGATGACCCATAAGCTGTACAAATATCTTTTTGGGACTTAACTTGCAGAATTGATTTTCCCACGCAGGTTACACCTCAATTCGATATGTCTCTGGTCTCTGTAGGCCAAAGGGAAGCAAAACTGCACTCTAAGGCAGTCTTCCCCCTAGGTGTATAATGGATTGTCACTGCAGAGAAGACAGTAAACCACACTGACATTCCCTATGAGTGTTCACTAACATTGTGAGGCCTACCCCAGGTCAATATTAATTCTGCAGAGTTCCCTCTGTGCCAGGCTACCTGTGCGCAGTTACTGGGCTGCGCACAACAGGTGTCTCCTACTCGCAGCCCTCACACGTGCACATGTGTGCACACACGTGTTCATGTGTAACCAGCCAAGTGCCCCTTACACTTGCTGCATCACAGCAGCCTTATCTTAAAAGGCAGACACTAGTAGTAAAAATGCGGAGTCCATTTACAGTGAGCTTACTGTGGGTGAGTCACCGGTTGTGAGACTCACCCACAGTGTAAAGGTCAAAGATCAGGTGATCAAAAAGTAAAAAATATGCGTAGATTTCATGGGCAGAACCCATCGCCTTACACAGGTTAATTTATTGGCTTTTCTGGTTCACCCTGAGAGGGAGTGTGGTGTTGCTTTAAAAGGGTCTTTATCCCCCTCAATCAAAACCCCAATTTCTTACACTTGTACTTTGTACAGATTTAGCATTGTTGTCACATCTTAGAGTCCCCTATATGTCAGCTCTTCTTCCTAAGGAGCTCCCGGCTTGATGATCTCAGTCGCCAGAGCAGGCCGCCAAGGAAGTTAGGCAGTGGAAATGAGTCCAGGGGTGGAATAGGTAGCTAGTGGGCTGGCTCAAACATTGCTCGCATCCTTCTCTTTGCAGCTGGTTTCCGTAGCATCTTCCAGTGTGGGCCCCCACACCCTCCCTCCATCACGCTTCTGTGGTTTCTTCTGTGTCTCCTCACTGACGAGTATTCCATATGGAGGCAGAAGGAAGTAAAGGGAAGCCCAAAGGATAGTGCTAACTCCATAAAATGTCAAGGATGCTCAGGTAAGTATTTGAAAAACATATTTTATTATATTTTAGTTGGTTAAGAACATACCGTAATTAAATGGCCTATTTAATCAGAGATTATTTAATTTTCAAAGAAAATTGTGCAAAAAAATTAATTGAAAACATTGACAAAGGGAATTCGCACAGCGCTTAAGTACCAATTTATGATTGCAAAGTGGCTTAGGAAAACGCAGAGAAGGTCAAGACACATTCTAAAATAATGAAAGCTGCCTCCTCGTAAATCCTTGTGAGTCTCTTGTCAATGCGGTTAGGAGGATGAATGTTTCTTGCATTGACGTGGAAACCTTATTCATAAAAATAAATCCAGTGGCAACACAGATTAAAGAAAGCAAGTGATAAATCTTGGACTTTGTGTGGTCCTGCATTTCTTAGCATCACCGAGGAATGAATGCCTCGAGCAGCAACAATTAAGGGTTCAAAGTCCATTGCTGTGAATGATTTATAAAGCGCACACAGGCATCTTAACTACAGGTTTGAATCTCGCCTTTGTTGGTGTCCTCAAAACACGTAAATCTTGTAGTAACAATGTAGTCAGTAGACGCTAATTCCCCAAAATGCCAGTGGTAGTGGATGTCATATTAGGCAATCTTTTACTTCCTGTGACATAACAATGATGACCATTGCCCCCCCAACCCCCACCCCCAATACTCCACCACCTGCACGCCCAAAAGCCTACTATTTGATGATGAGTAGTTAATGATAGGACTAGGGGCCAGATGTACGACCCACCAATTTATGAGTCGCAAATTGTGTTGCATTTGCGACTCGCAATCTGCGACTCGCAAATTGGGATGCACAACAGTGTCTGAGATTCCCAATGGGGTCGCAAATTGCATGCCTCATGCATATTAATGAGGCTGTCGCAATTTGCGACCCCATTGGGAATGGCTGGCACTCCCAGAGATGGTGGCCTGCTGGGGTCAGCAGACTACCATGTCTGGGACTGCTTTTAAATAAAGCATTTTTTTTTTTTTTAAATGCAGCCTGTTTTCCTTAAAGAAAAACAGGATGGATTTAAAAAATAAAAATTAAACTTTTCAGTTTCATTTTTTAAGGGCAGGCAGTGGTTCCTGGGACCACTGCCTGCCCTTAAAAAATATTTTTATGGCCACTCACTCTGAAGGGTGGTAAACTGCGACTGTTTTGCGACCGCAATTGCGGTCGCAAAACAGTCATACATAGCTTCAGGAGTCGCTATTAGGAAGGGACACCCTTGGAACGCCCCTGCCTGATAGCGAGTCGCTAATCCTAATTTGCAAGTCGCAAATTGATTTGCGACTCATAAAATAGTATTAGTACATGGGCCACACGTTTTTTGCGGTCACAAACGGGTCTAAAACCCATTTGCGCCCGCAAAAAACGTTAGTACATCTGGCCCTAGCTGGAGTTATGGAAGTGCTCTTAAATGCCCAGTTTACTTTCAGCTCCTGTCACTGCCATTATACTCTCTGATACCGTCAACAGGGGGCAGTGCCAAAGTTACCAAATCATAGGCTGTAAGAACCAGCTGCTGATTCTCGCGACTACCTATTGGCGTCTATGATGCAGTCTATTCTTTACACCTTCCGAACGAGATCATTGTTTGGATCTAATGAAAATGTTGCACTTTCCTGGTATTGCCTTGTTATAAGCACTGTAGAACAACTGTGTTTACGTTACTTCAATGACGATTCACAAAGGCAAATTTACACTTTTGTGTAAGTTCACAACTTTTTTGCAATTCACAAAGCAATTTTATGAGTAGTATCTTTATGACTGCCTGTCTTTTTATGTGCGGAGTCTCTGCCACAAGTGCGGAGACTCCGCAATCCTAAAGATACTACTCATAGAATTCCTTTGTGAATTGCAAATAATTGTAACCCAAAACGGAATTTTCTTCTTGAAAATAAAAATGTAATACTCCATTCGCCATGGGAGTCATCTCCCATGGGGAGGGATGCATTATTACCATTATACTGTCCATCACCGCCAGCGTTTGCCTTGCGGGGGACGAACAGTAAAAAATGGCTCTATATACACCCATCGTAATTGTTTGGGCGGACATATAGACATTTCTCTGACAGCCTTTAGTTCGTCAGGCCATTAGGGAGGTTTGGCTATGGCGGTGACGTAGTAGTCACTGTCATAGCCAAACCTATGGCCCACCAACATTTAAATCAGGCGGACGGACCATAATGATGGCGGTATGTATACTCCATTGTAAGTTTACCTTTGTGAATCAGGCCCTAGATGTATGTGAGCAAGGATCAATGTCAGAGCATGACGCAGTCACATTCACAAATGCCCTAAAGATTTGAGCTCAAGTAGATGAATCATCTAAACAGTCATAACTGCTGTTAATGAGGGTGTTTCCCTGAGATCCAGAAAGAGTATTTTCCAATGAGGAGGACCTAGTAGATGGAATAAGGGCAAATGGGATGGAGTACAACATAACAGGAGGAGGCATTTCCAGATTCATCCACTCCATACTCTGTGCAGTGCCTGCAGCTGCATCCAGGGTTGCATGCATGAGGGAGCAACCGATCTGCTTGATCCCCGTCAACAGCCTTTCATGCCATTCCGTAGGGGGTGCAGACAGCGGAGGAATCAGTGGGGACTCCAATGCCAGAGCCACTGCAAAAGGATTCACCCTCCATCTCAGGGCTTCTGTGCTGCTTCTTCAGCTCATGCAGTGCTTAAAGGGCAGCAACATCCTAAGGAGCACAATATGCTTCGCCCACACTATTGTAGGCCTATGGAGGGGAAATGCGAAGGAGGCCCTTGAGGAGAGGATCCCCCTGAACCACGTGAGTTGTGGAGGAATTTGATTCGTCCCTTGCCCACTCTCTCCCTTTTATCACTTTTTTCACTGCAGCCCTTGTGGGGAGGTGCTCACCCTCAAGCTATGTATATGAGCGAGTGATCCCAAGTGCAATTTTAGGGACCTCAAACAGCACATTTCAGGGGTCATCAATTTGTGTTATACAACTGCTTCCTCCACATCGCCTATGAACTATGGTCTACTTCACCATTCGTCTTATGCTGTGTCATATACAGACAGTGCTGAAAGTTCACCCAATAGATTTGATATTTGCTACAATGTGAAAGTGCTATCTCACTAGCTGTATCTGATTCAGATGTGTGCCGCATGCAGAGATGTCTTTTTGAGTTGGTTGGTTTATCCTCCACCTCTCTGAAGGCTTCTCAAAAGGGATATTATTTCCAATTTTGTCCGGGAGCTGTAGGCCTTGAACACAATGAGAAATAGCCATTGTCTATTAGAGCTGAAGAGGTTGGAGTATTTGAGGTAGAGTGTCAAAGCACAGTCTAGGCACTTCCTCTTATGATTCAATGTAAACAAACGGCTAAGTCTGGCGGGACACCCTTCCAGATTCTAATGAAGGATCTAGCCCCTGCAGGGTGTGTTCACTGGTATCATTTATATCTGCAAGAGCTGCAGGAAAATAACATGCCCCAGCCTATGCCATGCAGGTCTGTGGTCAGAATCTCTCCGGGTCACAACCTTCATTTCCATCACAACAAACTCTAGACAATATTCTTGCAAAGTCAGTGCGAACACCAGAGCTTCCTCCACCAGGAGATCTCTTGCCCACTGGTGACAAGCATGGTCTCAAGGTCAGCGGATGACAGGGCAAAGAAAGCAAAATAAGAAATTACAAAAATGTGTTAGTGTAAAGACAGCAAAGTGAAAAGAGTAATGATATGCACTTCTACCAGTAAGACATGTTTTTCTGACCTTTACGGCTTTATTGTGGTATAAAGCCATGATGCTTCGATTTATTACGAGCTATTCAAAGTCAGTGGAATATAGAATTTTACACGACACAAGCACTACTCTTGACTAATCTTAACAGACCCCTCGCTTCTCCCTATATTATCCTTCTCCTCCCTTTTGCCCCCGTTCTATTCCCCTTTTCCTCCTCCTCCTCACAAAGCCTACTCTACCTAACATCCTTCCAAGGTTGGTAAATTGACCATTATAAAATTGGGAAATGATAACGCTTGTTCCTTACAATGCATAGAAATGGTTAAACAGTGACATCAAACAGCATATAAAATGAAGGTCCTGATTTAGAGTTCGCCATATTGGCTTCTCCATACAATCTGTGACGGTTATCCCATCTGCCGTATTACATGATATCTATTGGCACTTGTAATACAATGGATGGGATATCAGTCACGTTTGTAGCCGAATAACCTGTCAGCTGAACTCTAAATTGGCCTGAATTAAATAATTCAACTGTGAGCGGATTGCCCGTTGTTTCGCCAGGGGGATGAAGTAAGTTACTCTGTCCCCTTGGTGGATGGACTGCCCACCACATTTATAAATGACCGCCAAGCAGGCCGTCATTTATAATGCATTGGCAGGAACCGCTGTGATGGATATTCCTGCCACTGCATTTCGCTGTTTGGTGCTGGGCTGCATTGTGATGATGCAGCCCTGCACCTAACAGTTTTCTTTTTTTATTTTTAATAATAAAAACCCCAAACTGAATTTTCTCTTTGAAAATAAAAATGTAATGCTCGCCCGACCGAAACCGGTCCCAGGATGCTTGATTCCAGTCCAGGGAAGACATGGCTTGGCAGTTCGGTCTGGACTGTTCCCATGAGGCACAGGGTCAAGACTGATTTGCATATGGCTAAGTCTGAACTGGGGTGGCAAAGTGAGCTAAAGAATGATGATGGATTAAACCCAGATCTGTGACTGAGGGTTAGTGTTTGAAAAGTTTCAGCACTCCGTCCATCATCTCCTTGTGTTTGCTTTGTTCGCCCTAAGTTGGCAGGGTATGCCCAGACGTGGGTCCCTTGCTCACTTTGCCACTGGATTCAAGCTAGCCTGGCTGATGAGGGCTGTTAGCCCGAAACCGGTCCCAGGATGCTTGATTCCGGTCCAGGGAAGACATGGCTTGGCAGTTCGGTCTGGACTGTTCCCATGAGGCACAGGGTCAAGACTGATTTGCATATGGCTATGTCTGAACTGGGGTGGCAAAGTGAGCTAAAGAATGATGATGGATTAAACCCAGATCTGTGACTGGGGGTGAGTGTTTGAAAAGTTTCAGCACTCCGTCCATCATCTCCTTGTGTTTGCTTTGTTCGCCCTAAGTTGGCAGGGTATGCCCAGACGTGGGTCCCTTGCTCACTTTGCCACTGGATTCAAGCTAGCCTGGCTGATGAGGGCTGTTAGCCCGAAACCGGTCCCAGGATGCTTGATTCCGGTCCAGGGAAGACATGGCTTGGCAGTTCGGTCTGGACTGTTCCCATGAGGCACAGGGTCAAAACTGATTTGCATATGGCTATGTCTGAACTGGGGTGGCAAAGTGAGCTAAAGAATGATGATGGATTAAACCCAGATCTGTGACGGGGGGTGAGTGTTTGAAAAGTTTCAGCACTCCGTCCATCATCTCCTTGTGTTTGCTTTGTTCGCCCTAAGTTGGCAGGGTATGCCCAGATGTGGGTCCCTTGCTCACTTTGCCACTGGATTCAAGCTAGCCTGGCTGATGAGGGCTCTTAGCCCGAAACCGGTCCCAGGATGCTTGATTCCGGTCCAGGGAAGACATGGCTTGGCAGTTCGGTCTGGACTGTTCCCATGAGGCACAGGGTCAAGACTGATTTGCATATGGCTATGTCTGAACTGGGGTGGCAAAGTGAGCTAAAGAATGATGATGGATTACACCCAGATCTGTGACTGGGGATGAGTGTTTGAAAAGTTTCAGCACTCCGTCCATCATCTCCTTGTGTTTGCTTTGTTCGCCCTAAATTGGCAGGGTATGCCCAGACGTGGGTCCCTTGCTCACTTTGCCACTGGATTCAAGCTAGCCTGGCTGATGAGGGCTGTTAGCCCGAAACCGGTCCCAGGATGCTTGATTCCGGTCCAGGGAAGACATGGCTTGGCAGTTCGGTCTGGACTGTTCCCATGAGGCACAGGGTCAAGACTGATTTGCATATGGCTATGTCTGAACTGGGGTGGCAAAGTGAGCTAAAGAATGATGATGGATTAAACCCAGATCTGTGACTGGGGGTGAGTGTTTGAAAAGTTTCAGCTCTCCGTCCATCATCTCCTTGTGTTCGCTTTGTTCGCCTCGCCATGGGAGACATCTCCCATGGAGAGGGAAGAATTATTACCATTTTACTGTCCATCACCACCAGCGTTTGCCTGGTGGTGATGAACAGTAAAAAATGGCTATATATCCACTCATCGTAATTGTGTGGGTGGACATATAGACATTTCTCCGTCGGCCTTACTCAGTAGGGCAATTGGAGAGGTTTGGCTATGGCGGTGATGGAGTAGGCACCGCCGTAGCCAAACCTATGGTCCACTCGCATTTAAATCAGGCAGACGGACCATTATGCTGGCAGTATGTATGCTCCACTGTGGCAGAGTATACATACCGGCAACATATAAACCAGGTCCTAAGTTTCCTATTCCATATTATTGCATATTTGCATATACTTTTTTCTTTTACCTAGACCTGCTGTTAATATATTTATGGCACATAACCATGCCACCAATACCAAAGTCTGTGTTGCACTTGTGTTTACAAACTGTAATACTAAAATCTTGGTAAATCTTGGTGAAACTGCCATATGTCCATATGTACTAGCAGATTTTTTCATGGGAATAGAATAAGCAAAACCTTTTGCTACATCAGACCCTAGTCTGAATCACTTTGCACATGTGCTGTCTCTTTATTGTCACATTAGTCTAAGTGTTTTAGGGGGATGCCAGAGCAATCTGGGAGGGCACAATAGGATAGAAAGGTCAGATGGAGTAATCGGGGAGCTATTTTTTGCAGCCTCTAAGCCTCTACATTAAATGACAACCTTCACACCATAAAAGTGCATGTGTTTCTTCCACACCTTACCAGCGTAGTCAGGATCCGTCTGCTCTTCTTATCAGTGCAGCAGGAAATCAATCAAGGCGCTACTGTGCATGAATAGAAAGGGTTTGCACTGGTGCAGTGCTGCTGTGCCTCCTCATCTGCTTCATATTACATAAATGAGGGCCTGGCCTGAAGAATAGCATCATCTATCCTCAGTGATAGGAATCTACACGCCAATACACACAGAGGCCAGATTTACAAACATTTTGCATCAGGTTTGTGTTCCTTGGGTTACTGGTTGATTAGAGTGTAAGCCCTGGTCAAGCAGAAACCACACTCCTAGCCAGGGCAAGGCACAAGCAAACCCCAAATTAAGCAGTGCGCAACCCCCTGATAGTGAAAACACAACACAAAAAGATCCCACACCAGATTAGAAAAATAAAGCTTAATTTCATAAATAAAACAAGACCAAAATGGCAAAAATCTAAACTGAAGAATCGGAGTTATGAATTTTAAAGAATAAACTGCAATATATAGCGCCTAAAAGCATAAAGCACCAATCACGACTATTTGGTTGCGCTGGACTGGGTCAGTCCCAGATTAGTCCTGTTGAAGATTTACCTTCTCAAGTTTTGTTCCAAGAGACCAGTTTGCGTTGGAGAGCATCGCCGGAAGCAAGGAGAGATTCGCGGGCGGAAGTTGGCATGGCGCAAAGAGCAGGCAGGGCATCGCAAATGGGCAGCTGGAACTTTGTGTTGGTGGTCCCCTGTGGGGTGTTGATGCTGCTGTGTGAAGAGACAGGCTGGTGGCGGTTCACGCTGATTTTTGGTGCGAGCAGCGTGGTTCCAATACGAACTGGCCTGTTCGCCGTCGTGAAGAGCCGAAAAACTTGATTGAAGAGCCCGCTGAACCAAGGGTCCAGGACCTAAGGTGCACCACCTGCGGGTCAGGAACTCGCTGAAGACAGGTCCAGGAGCTGTTGGGGAGCCTTTTATGTCCCTGAGGCTCGGATCAGGAGGCCAGCAGACTAGCCTTTTGAGTCACTCTGGGGTCCGGCGTTTAAGATGGGTTGCAGGTGCAGTTTTTCCACCCTAGGCAAGAGGGCAGCAGACCAGCACAGCAGGGCAATAGCTCCTTCAGAGTAGCAGTCCAGCAAAGTTGCAGTCCTTGTAGCAGAGCTGCAGTCCATCTTCCTGGCAGAGTATCCACAGGTCCAGAAGTGAACTGAAGAGTTGGTGCCTGAGATCCCTCTTTTATACCTTGGTGCCCTGGTTCTGGAAGGTGGGAGAAGCTTCTAGACAGTGGCTTTGATGTGCATGGAATTCCCTGACTCCCCTGCCCTGGCTCCAATCTGGCTGAAGTAATAATGCAGGGTTGTTAGGCCCTTTGTGTGGAGATAGGACACAGCCTATTCAGGTGTAAGTAAGGCTGGGACCAGCTCCTCCCTTTTATCCTGCCAGTGATGGCCCATCCAGTCACACCTAAGCTCCCATTGTGTGTGGCTGTCTAGGAGGAATACACAAAGGCCAAATGCTAACTACACCCAGTCTTGTGACCAGTAACAGTCTGCAGGCACCAAATGGCTAAGGCAAGAAAATCCCAACTTTCTAAAAGTGGCATTTTCAGAACTGTAATATAAAATCCAAATTCACCGTAAGTTAGGATTTTAAATTAGGATTCCAGAGACACCAAACATGAACTGGTATCCCTTCTTATTTGGAAATTACACTTATAAAATATAATGAGGCAACTCCAAAGTTATCCTATTGGGAGAGAAAGGCCTTGCTAGTGAAAAACAAAGTTAAGAGTTTTTCACTACCAGGACATGTGAAACTTACAAGTGCATGTCCTACTTTGGCTGCCCAGGGCCTACCCTAGGGGTGACTTATATGTATTAAAAAGGGAAGTTTGTGCCTGTCCAAAGGTTTATTTTGCCAGGTCCAAACAGCAGCTTAAAACTGTGCACACAGGCTCTGCAATGGAAGGCCTGAGACAAGTTTAAAGGGCTACTTAAGTCGGTGGCACAATCAGTGCTGCAGGCCCTAAATTCAATATAAATCCAAAAGGTGGGTTACTGTTCCTATAGGCACACAATTAATGTCCACACAGAAAAGGAAGGAAAGAGAACAGAGGAGTCTAGGTTCTGATCTCACAGATAGAGACAATCACAGATTTTGTCTCTTGTTGCCCTTACACATCCCAAAGGATGTCATGCTTCATCATTGGGCGTTGCTCCTCGTCGGGCCTGCGCTGCAATGCCCTACGGGTCCCCCGAAGGGTCACTTTGGCAGGGATCTTTTAATTACACCGTATGATGAGTGAGGGTGTGATATTTGTCAGTGAAAAAGGGTTCGTGAGAAAGGGTGAGTGAGTGAATGACTAAAACTGGCTAGGGGATACCTTAAAGTTTTTTTAACATGTTGGTTCCCCTGACAGGCTAAAAAACTCATAGGTTATGTGTTACTGACTGGGTAATGATGTACCCCAGTAACTATCAGGTCGACATGTTTCACGCCCTCCAGTGCTCAAAACGATCCTAGGCGCTTCATCAGGACCAAAAGAGTAATTTTAAGATGTGAAAGTCAAATAAACAAAATAAAGAACCCCTATATTAAAAGAAGAAGAGCAGTCCCCCTTGTGACATCTAAAGGGTGGCATCAGCTCATTATAGCCGCTCTTGTTGCGACCTATTTGTAAAGTTCAGATCGCTCCATAGGCTATCGCATGTCCGCCCGCACCGTAACGAGGGTTTCTGCTGGGTGCGCCTGTTCTGCAACAACTACCCTCGCATGTATGCCTGCATATTCTGAATATGGACATTAATTGTGTCCCTATAGGAACAGTAACCCACCTTTTGGATTTATACTACTACGTGGAGCACGGGTACTGGACCTTAACTAGCTCCTAGTCCCCTCCTCTCCTTTGATTAACAAACCTAAATTAAATATGCCAATTGGAGATAAGCCAATATTACCATGTTTTGAGGAGTGAGCATATGTGCTTTAGAAGTGGTTAGCAGTGGTACAGTGTGTAGAGTCCAAATGCCAGAAATAACGAGATCAGAAAAATGGAGGAAGAAGGCAAAAGTTGGGGGAAGACCACCCTAATGATGAGCGGTTTAAACCTGGTGAAACATCTATGTTGGTATTTACTTACTTGCTTATGCCTACTAACCCTCCTGGGGTATAGGCCATCAACCAGGACTCTCCAGCCATCTCTGTCCTGTGGTTCTCTTTCAATCTGACTCCAGGTGTAACCCATCTCCTTGCAGTCAGCCTTGATACTTCGGCACCAGGTGTTTCTTGGCCTTCCTCCTTTTCTTTTCCCTTGAGGGTTCCAGGTCAGGGCTTGCCTTGTGGTGTTTGATGCGAGCTTGCAGAGGGCGTGACCGATCCAGCCCCCAGTGTCTTTTCATGAATTCTTCATGAGCAAGGAGTTGGAAAGTCTGCTGTCATAGTTCATTGTTGTGGATGGTGTTTGACCACCAGATTTGGAGGATTTTCCTCAGACAGGTGTTGATGAAGGTCTGGACTTTGTTGGTTGTGGTCACTGTTGTCCTCCAAGTTTCTGCTCCATACAGAAGGACTGATTTTACATTAGGGGTAAAATGCCTGAATGTGGTTTGCAGTGTTAGGTCCTTGGAGCTCCAGATCTTCTTTAGCTCATAAAGGAAGCCCTTGCTTTGCCGATTCTTGCCTTGTAGTCAGCGTTTGTACTGCCCTGCTTGTCTATGACTCTGCCCAGGTAAGGAAAGGCCTCAACCTCTTTCAATACATCGCTTGCAAGAGTGACTGCAGTTGTGCTGGCTGTGTTAGCCTTCATGATCTTGGTTTTTCCCCTGTGGATGTTGAGACCAAGTTGTGCTGATGTGGCTGCCACATTGTCGGTCTTCTCCTGCATCCGCAGATGGGTATGGGAGAGTAGCGGTAGGTCATCTAAAAAGTCCAGGTCATCGAGCTGTGTCCAAGGTGTTCACTGGATCCCATTTCTTCTCCTTGCTGTGGATGTCTTCATGATTCAGTCTATGGCCAGCAGGAAGAGAAAAGGTGAAAGCAGATAACCCTGGCAGACTCTGGTCCTCACTTCAAAGGCTTACATGAGTTGTACTTTATGGACTATCCTGCCTGTTCATTCCCTTGGAAGAGTTCCTGATGATTCTTATGAGTTTATCTGGCACACCATAGTGGAGGAGGAGTTTCCAAAGGGTCACTCTGTCCACGCTGTTGAGTGGCATCTCATAGTCGATGAAGTTGACTTAGAGGGGAGTTCTATTCCATTGACTGCTCAATGATAATGCACAGTGTTGCAATCTGGTCTGTGCAGGATCTATCTTTGCTGAAGCCAGCTTCCTGGTCTTGCAACTGAGTGTTGACTTGTTTCTTCATTCTGTTCAGGGTGACTCTGTTGAACAGTTTGCCTGGGGTTGATAGAAGAGTTATCCCTCTGTAGTTTGTACAGTTACTTAGGTCAACTTTCTTGGGGATCTTGATGAGATATCACTCCTTACAGATTGTCTTTGTTTATTTACAAACCAATGCAAATGGCGATTTGCATTGGTTTGCAACCAAAGTAACAAAACGCAGAGCAATGCGCTGACTTATGTTACTTTACATCAAGGGGGAGTTCAATGGATGGTGCATGGACATTCTCGTGCATCCACCCTTTGGTTTTGCTGCAAATCCATATCTACAAAGAATCGCAGATATGGTTTTGCACCAAAATCCCGCTCGTTGTAATGAGGGAAATATTTTTATTTTTCCTGTTTTATTCCTCTTTGCACGTGTGCTGCATTCTGAAGCACACAGGCAAAGGGGGAATTGCCTTAAAGTATAGTTTTTTTGTAGTAAGGTAACCCTTCATCACGATGACTGCTCCTTTAACAGCTGCATGAATATCAGCCATTAAAGGAGCCTCCAACCTGCCAGCCTATGGGAAAATTCCCCACAGCGCTTGTAGGCCAGTCCAGCACTGGAGCTTCAAAATTCAGCCACTGCTTACGAATATGTGACGTTACAACGCGATCAAAATGATCGCGGTACGTTACATCGCAGTTTTTACAACGCAAGTCGTTACAACGACTTGTGCTGGAGGGCCCTGGACTTAGGAATAGTATGATTTACTATTCCAACACCAGTCTACGTACAGTAGGGAAGGTGTTGGAATACTAAATCATACTATTCCTTAGGTTAGAGCGCCATCCAGCGCAAGTCGTTGTAACGACTTGCGTTGTAATACCCGCGATGTAAAGGCATTGCGATGCAATGCCCGCGTGGTAATGGATGTCTCCCTAGGAAATGTCATATGCTAATGGTGCAAAATCTAAATCTGCCATTACATTAACTGAAAATGCCAATAAGAAAGCTGAAAACTGCCAATGAATCCCTTATGTCAATAATGTCCATTTTCTGTGTGAATCGCAAGAACCTAGGAAGAAAGCTAAAGCTTCCTTTAGACAGACTTAAAAGTGGTGCTCTAATGCAAAATATTGTCCAGGGAAATGCCTCTTTCTAGGCAATCAGCTTCTCTTGTTAGAGTCGTAATACAATACCTTTGTACACCTTGGATAAGCCAACAATGTGTCCCCATCTACAGTTTGTTTTTTATTTTTAGGACATGGTGCAACATCCATTAACCAATATGCCACTGGCTTTGCCAAAGGGCAGAGAGAAAACAAAATGCTTCAGGATGGTAATATGTTCACAACATCCATCAGCTCCCTACTCCCCAGTGTTTAGCAGTTGGTTAATCTAAACTGACCCCCTAACAAAGTGACAAAATAGAATAAAATAATTAAAATAGCCATCTTACGTCGACAATAAATAATTTGTGCTTCACAAATTGCGAATAACCTTGGAACTGCACCCTTGCAAATAAGCTTGGTTATGTAATTCCTTCTCCCAATTTATTCATTCTGAAAATAGTTTTGTTTAGCTTTTTCCTAATAATTTAAGAGGACTGTATTCAGCCTCTGAAGCTGTCAACCTGGAATATCCTAGGGAGAAAAGTTGTTTTGTCTGGTATAGATATAAGCATGTTACTTCGAGGTCAACTAAGAGAACTTATTTTTACTGACTCATGCACACTGGTTCAGCCAAGCATGAAGATGAGGCAAAAATACAAAATCAAAGGGGTTTGCCCAAATCACCCTCCACTACCTGGGCTAAAGAACAACACATTATACACAATGGTAATGTGGAGGAATACATATCTAACTGCTAACCATAGGGTACATCAAATTGCCCTATCAATGGTTCATTGTCCCATTTTCAATTTCTAATGCATCAAAAAACCACATACCACTGTATCTTCCATTTTGGAATAATTCCTCATTGTTTTTTGTAGAAAATAATTTTTTTAATATAAACATAAACACAGACAAAGAACATTTCACACATATAAATACATACAATCATAAACCCCAGTTTTTTTAGTACCAGTGTTCACACCCTCATTAATGGCGATACACTGAGAGGTAATCCTGTATGCATATGGGGTATCCCTATACCTCCTCAAACATTTAATACATGTGCTTCTCCACTTAAATACAATTATTAATCTTGATTTTTAGTGGATTCCTCCAAACGTAAACTGTTGACGCGTTTCAGCCCCTATTCCTTCCGGGCCTCATCAGGACAAGGGTAAAGGAAACAACAGCGCCTCTTGCAGGCGTAAGGTCTCTGGTGTGTGGTCCCTTAATAAATTCCACGTTTATCACTTCCACAGGGTGTAGTTTGGTAAACTATTTTATTGGCAACCCGAATCTTCTCCTTCTATGCTGGGAACCACTGCAACTGATGTCGTTATCTCCTCCAAATGCTAGGCAATGCACGCCTCCAACTTCTTCCCTGGGGCACCGTACGGTTTCTATAAGCCGGTCCGACTGCTTCCTGCTACTCCAGTGGCCGGGGCACGCTGAGGCAATGGCACATGAAGCTTAGGGCCACTGGAATTATGCAGTAGGGGAGCACCAAATTTTGCAGCAGAGTTGACTAAATTATGCGACAAGAAAAGCCAAAGCATGAGGCAAAACGCGGCACATTTTTCTACACTATTACTTCATTGTTTTGTAATTTTTACACATGGTAATACTGTCTGGGCAAAGATTTCACCTCATCAGTACCAGTTTAACAGCCTTGCATACATCATTTGACATCTTTTATTTTTACTTACAATCAGCGGCCTGTGGCAGTCGGCTTCAGTTCCTCAGCTGGTAGTGTCTGGACTTTCGGAGACGTCCACTGCTCCCTTCCCTATCAGGTTCTGAAGCAGGAAACTGATTGCTGAGGCATGCGCAGTACATAACCCTACATAGCCAAGTTTCAGCTTTCAGTTGCTTACTTTTTCACCTCAGACTCTCTCATTTCAACACAGGTGGGGTGATGTTAGTGAGGCTCTGGGCCCAACCCATCCTGTGACGAGGTGGTACAGAGTGAGGTGACAGCCTGATTGACTGATAGCCCCTGACACTGCAGGCCTTAATCCTAAAGCCCCTCGGGCATTATGCCTTGGTGGCGTTGCAGCACATCACTAATGGTCTGTCATACTCCTGAGGCCGGCTGGGACTTTGCCAGCCCTAGACAATCCGTCTGATGACTGTCACAGGCCAATTTATGCACCACCTGTGCCAGCCATGAGACTGATCCACTGCCTGATGCTGCTGCTGAGCCTCGCTAAAAGGCAGGATAGGTTTAAAAAAAAAAAAATATCGCAGTAGTAAATAATAGACTTCCACTACTGGTATAATAAAAAAACATGCAGAAAACTAGGAGAGCTGAGCCCCGGGCCCCATAATGGCTTGCCGCCACTGGGATTGACACATTCATAAAGGTAATCGATTGCTTGAAGCTTGTATTACATTTTTAAAGAGCTTTATGGGCCAGACGAGATAATGAAGTACATGTCATTTTGGTGATAGGAAGTAGATCACTGCCAAATTATGTGCTGCCCAAAAGCAACAGTAAATGAGGTGCATTCCGATTTCTTCCATCTGTCTGTGTTGAGTATTTGCATAATCTAAAAATAGCCATTCTCTAGTTTGTGCCCTGCCTGCGTATGTGATATGCCATTTCAGTGTGACTTTCGGTATGCAACCCAAGCATTAAATTGCTAGGTGACTTTCAACATCTGACCCAAAGATTAAAATATTCTGATGCCTTGTAGATACAAATGACGGACTTTCTCTCAGAGGATCTCCTTCTGGGTCCTGCAACCTTATTTTGTTTTTAGTAAAGCTTTTGGAAAGATTGCGAAATGAGTATTGATTTTCCCGTGTGCATATTCCGTTGTCAGTGCTGGCATCATGAAATTCATTTGTACAAGCGCCCTTGATGAAACTTGACTAATCAAAATGGCCGCATTTATTATGGTCAGGCCTGCAGGGAGCATTGAATAAGTGATTTAACCACAATGCAAATTAAAAAATGAAATGATAGCCTCCTTGCTGCTAGTTTTATTCATTTAGGTGTAATGAAAGCTTATTAACTCTTGACGAGACAATTGTATATGTATTTTCTATGCCAATCATTCTTTACAATGACATATTTTAGTAAAAACTTACTGATGCTTCTTTCTGTGTTCATTGTTGAGCACTTAATAATGTGCAGTTGTTTGGAGTAGTTTTTAGCCTGACTCACTAAATTTTGAGTTTACAATTTTTCGTATGGTCGCGCATGCGGCCCCGTAACATAACGTAATTTGGAACCAATCGTTCCATATTACAAACATTGCACACGTGCAATTTTACTCTAATATTTGCACTGCCCGACGAGTGCAAAAATGACATTTGCCCAGGCAGGTCAAATGTTACTGTAAACGTCTGTGCAAAATTGCACTATTGCCAGGGCAATGTGATTGGAAGCATCATTGCAAAATTGCACTAGTTCAGTTTATGCAACTGGTCAGCAGATCATGGCAATTATGTCAGAAGTGGGAAGAACACAAGCAGAAGGTCAATTATGACCAAAAAATGTTAAAACTTTCTTTGGATCCAAATAACGGGGAAGAACATGCCATGCGCCGGAACACGTTCAATGGACCATGGTCCTGGGTGTGGTTTCGTATTGCCTGTCACTCCCCAAAGGGGTGTGTCATTATCAGCGATGTGGCACAGAGTCGGACTAATCTTTACAAATTAAGTGGCTCCAATTAAAAGAATGGTACATGTTAATTACTCTTTGGGTCTCAACATCGTTAGAACATTCTGACATGTTTATTTGTATGAGTTACCCTGAGGGATAAATACATGTGTGGTTAATTGCGTATCATTGTTGTGTATTGTGCATTTTCTTCTTCATAGTTAAAATCCACAGGTGTAGTTGAATGTGGATCATTGTTATATGTTGTGCATTTTCTTCTTCATAGTTAAAAAATGCAAGTATTAAGATAAAGATTACCATCACGGTCTGTTCAGATTCAACAGGTCAAGGCTTGCAGTTGATGTTCCGTCAGGGCATTCATTGAAAAATGGGACCTGCTGATATGGCCATTTGGTGATGAAGTTCAGTTAATTTGCCAGAAGAACCACACATACAAGAGGCGGTGGTGTGTATTAGTTGTAAAATACATTTTAATATGACTAAACCCTGCTGGATGTCCCAGAGGTTTGTGTACACAACTAAGCCAGATTACAGTGTTACATTATAGCTGTATTGAGTTCCACAGGATGTTATCATTCAAACCTGTTTTGTGTGTGGCAAGCTGGTATATCCAGCACTGTTCTTTCTCAAACAATAGTCTCTCTATATTGTTGGTGTTTTTCTCTAGCTTCTCTATAATTACCCATTTCATGTAATTGGTCTATAAAAACTACCAACACCATATTTGTTGCCATTTTTATAGAACCATGACACAGATCACATTTGGGTATTGTTCAAATATGAGACATTTTCCTCAAATAAATGACAAATCTGATGAACTAGAACAGAGCACAATATTAATTCCAGACTATGCCATTCAAGGTGTTTTGTGACATTGGCAACTCATCTCGACTTAATTTAATTCCTTAAATTTTAGAGATTTTGAGTTTATTGTATTTGCACCAACCTAATTAAAGACAAAATGGTTGGTGAGAAAACAAAGCTAATCATGACTGTTAATCACAAATGCCTTTTATTTGCGCATTTGTTTCTCAAAATCTCAAAATGTTATGCATAATTCAAATTACTGTCAAATATAGCTTAGTTGAAACTAACACAGGAGTGGGAGTAAATGATGAGAGGCTCTATAAACAACCTATGCATTTTGAAACAGGTCAAGAGATGGGCAATATAAATTCTAGCAAAACAGAGTAAAAAACAAATTATAAACTGTTTGGGTTATAAACGGGAAGGAGTACCCAAATTCCCCAAATAAGAAATGAAGGTACGAATTTGTGCTTAAAGTCACTTCAGACAAATTTATTCTAAGGCTCCACAAATGTCTATGCCATTAGCAAAGTATTCTGACAAATGATGTGGTGCAGATATTAGTCTTCAGTGGGATAAGGTTCTGGGTTTGAATCAGCCTTGAAGGGGACCTATTCAGAAGAAATTTGGTGGTGTTACCATGTTCTGCTGAGCTCAGCAGTTTCCCCCAGTCACAAAGCTTGAGTGGATTAAGGTGTGGTGCAGGGTTAAGGGAACCTGAAGAAGGTGTCATGGTCTTCAGAATAACATGGTAGTGGGCACTCTGTTTTTTGTAAACACAGTAACTCGTCAGAATAGTGCCTGGAGCAGTAGGTGTCAAACAAAGATAAAGTATTCCCAGCTTTTCTCTACAAGATGCTCCCAGCACTTTCTTTGGAAGATTGATTTTCAAACCTGGGGCCAGTTTTACTAAGATTCGCACAACCCAATAGTACCCAAAACACAGCAGTGTTGCATTACAGGAATAGACATATTCACCAAAGCATCACATTTACCTGTGTAGCACAGCAACAATGCCACTGTCAACGCAAATGAAAATAATGCAGTGCTCATGTGACGTTAGCTGTGATCTAACGATGCACCATGGTGCAAAGTTTATTTTGAGTGAATTTTGTCCTCCACCAATAACCTCAAATACATTGATCTTTCTGCAGACGACCACCCAAGGGTTCATTGAGTAATATGTGTACTTTTCATGATTGCTACACTTACTATGAATTGTAAAATAAAGTGATGTTCCCCACCCCAGATATTGCCCATTGTTTGCACCTGGTTTCATTTGATCTTACTATTCTATACACCTCTTGGTTGCTCTACTTTCAGCGGCTTTAGTAGGTACGGACAGAGTTGAATCCACCAAAATCCATACACTTCTACCTCAGGAAAGATATTGGACTTCAGATGACATGCTTGTTTGAAGACTTTAACCATGGTGCACAGAGAACAAAAGGTGCTTCCAATCAGCTCTGCTAAAAAACATGTCCTATTCCTGAGCTCTCTAAAGCCCTAGGATTTTATATTATATGTTGCTTAGGAACCTGAAGAAGGTGTCAAGGTCTTCCGAATAACATGGTAGTGGCCACTCTGTTCTTTTGTTAACACAGTAAGTCACAGAGTAGTGCCTGGAGCAGTAGGTTGGGTTGTAGGTCTAGGAAAGGGAGGTTTTGCAGGGGCATCAGTAGTGGAATGGTTTTCATAAAATTAACTTTGAAAATACATACAGTCTGAGCAAAGTGAGGCTTGGCGTTTCCCAACATTCATGTTATTATTATTTTTATTATTATTATTATTATTATTACTACTAATAACAATAATAATATTAAACACATAAAAGGAATAGTCGTGTATTATTTTTAAAAAAACATCTGTTTATTGAGTTTGGGATTTTGTTGCAATTACAAACAATTATGCATGCATTATTCTCACATCATTCCAGGAAGTTAGCAGCATTAGGCGATTTTAAAGATTCGTTTTATACATGTCTTGTAGTTGCCACAGCTGTCCCTATATTGTGACATTCCGGCTGGCTTTCAATGTCTGTGATTAAGTCCAGATTGATTTTTGCACTTATTGAGGGTCTGAAACAGATGATTGTTACAACAGGGTTTAACATAAACAACGGTAACTTCTGAGCATTTGCCGGTGACTTCCTTTCAGGACCTATTGTAGAGTAGCCATGGTGCACGATTCTCCCCTTGAGTTACCAGGCACTATATCAGTTGAGTAAGCATTGTGAGCAGCATGGTGTGTATAACCAATTGTTGGCAGGCGTGCTCCAGGGAGTTTGCGCCTTGGGGGGTGTGCAGCGTATCGTTATTACGTTTGGCGGCATGCAGCCAGTCCAATGCACCACTCTTGCTATATGAGTGCATACTGGGTGTGTGGTGACTTGTATTGCTCCCAAAAGTCTCACATTAGTTCAGCCCCCCACCCCTTGCATAGATATACCTGGTGCGACTACAGAGAGTGCAGGAGGGGGTGAGCAGTGCAGGACCCTCACTGAGTGAGATGGCTATTCGGCCTGTGACTCCCCGCCTCGGCCAACAAGAATGTCAGGGGAGGCTGTGGCGGAGGCCCTTATGTTACCTGTCTGCAGCCCATGAAACTCTTGTGTTATGGCCTCCCATTGCGCTGCAATAGGTTCTTTGCGAAGGCCTCGGATGTCTTTTGTTTGGAGCTCTTTGACCTCTGCTCTGGCCCACGCTAATAGCAACTAAATCCACACCAACAACACAGGGTGATCTGGTTTCTTCCATCGTTTTGTGATCATACGCTTAGCAGCCAGCATGCCTAAATCAAGGAAGCTGGAGGTGACCTTCAGTCTCTTGCTTCTGGGATAGAGGTGCAATATGCACTCCTCCCGTGCGCACTCCAGTCGGTGGTCCGTGGACCGCGCCAGGGCGGCACAGACTTGGTGCCAGTAAGTATGTAAAGCTGAGCAGACCCACAGCATGTGCAGCAGGTCAGCGTCTGGTTGATGGCATCTGGGGCACATTGCGTCTGTCCTCCTATAGAACTTGTTAATTTTTGCTGGAGTGAGGTAGGCCCTATGAAGTACATCGTGCTGGATGAGCCTAAAGCGTGAGTTACGCAGGATGTATACGGGGCTATACAGTATCTATGTCCACTACTTATCTGTAAAAGGTTGTCCTCTGTCTGTCTCCCACCTCTGTCTAACTGGTGTCATCTATATCGCTGTGTGGAGTCATACCGAATCTGCAAACCACCTGGTAAGGTGTCTACCCCTGCCCACAACATGCAAGTATTGTATGGTGAGGTGTGTGGGCTGTTCTGCACTCATGTCACCTCATTTACCTCTGAGGGCCGCTAGGAGGGAGTGGTATTGTAAAAACTGACCAGGCGGTAGATCATTTATATCCGCCAACTCCCCATATGGTAGAAGCACCCCTTCCTGGTAAAGATCTCCCAGAGTTTGTACTCCAGCAGTCAGCCAGGTCGCCAGTTCCACCGCAGTCGCTGTGCCGCCTCTGAGGGGTGTACCCTGTAGCGGCAGGGCCGGGGCATACTGTGTTGTTGTTCGCGTAATATGCACACTTCTTCGAAATGCTTTGTGTGCAAGCTTAAGAAGGAGTTGCTCAGGTTGTTTACATCTGGCACATGGGTGGAATATGTCTGCTAGGGACCAAGGTGGGTCCTCTGTGGCAGTGTCAGATAGTTGCAGCCCTGCCATCCACTTCGCTGACCACTGGAGTTGAGATTCTAGGTAATATTGTTCCATATTCGGAACCGCAAGGCTGCCCTTATCTGTTGGGAGGTAAAGTTTCACAAGAGCTACTCGACAACGGGATTCATTCCAGATGAACTCCCTCATCACAGATTAGGTTCTCCTAAAATGGGCTGGCACCACGTAAATGGGTAGGTTGGTAAAATAATACAGCAGCCTGGGAAGCACCACCATCTTCAGTAGGGCAATCCGGCTCGCGACCAACAATGGGAGTGTGCGCCAGAAGGACATTTGCGAGCGCAACGTGGTAAACGCTCTCCCTAGATTGCCCTCCAGTAGATCTTCCTGCTGATGATAAATACGGATTCCTAGATAGCGGAATGTGTCGCGCTACCAGTTAATGTGCGCTCCATTAAAGCAGAGTACCGGGTCTGTCTGTCCCTGGTTAAATGGGTATAGACAGGACTAGCTCCAGTTTCCCCGCAGCCCAGACAAGGTTGCAAATGTCATGAGTGTGTGAGTTAGTGTAGGCAGACGGGAGCGTACATCCCTAAGTTAAATCAGAATATCGTCTGCATATAGGAACACTGAGTGTACGCCGTCAAGCAAGGGGACACCCCACTCCACGCCCCGCTCTCTAAGTATTGCTGCTAGTGGTTCCACAGCCAGTGCAAATAACAGTGGGGATAGGGGGCATCCCTGCCGGGTGCCTCGGTCAATCGGTATGGGTTCAGAGATGTAGCAGCCTGTCTTCACCCTAGCTGTCGGCTGCGTGTACAATAACCGGACCAGGTGGAGGTAACGACCCATGATTCCAAGTTTGATAAAGATAGCAAAAAGGTAGTCCCACTCCAAAGAATCAAATGCCTTTTTCAGGTCCAGGACCAGGCAACCTGAATGTGGCCAACGCTGGGGGGAGTAGGCAGAGACTCTGAAGGAACGACGGAGGTTCAGCGACGTATTACAAGCTGGGACAAAGGCATTCTGTTCAGAACCCACCAACGCCAGCGCTAGCAGGGCCAATCGATCAGCTAGCACCTTAGCCAGTATTTTGTAGTCTATGTTTAGCAAAGCCAGTGGACGGTATGAGCCGGGTTCGGACGGGTCTTTGTCCGGTTTGGGCAGGGAGACAAGCAGTGCCTCCCTCATTGAGGGAGGAAGAGTGCCCGAGCCGAGTGCCGCGTTGAATAACAGCTGTAGGCGTGGTGTTACTGTATGTGCGTAGGCTTTGTAATAGTCAGAAGGGAGGCGGTCCGTGCCTGGGGTTTTGCCTGTGGCTAGGGCCCGTATCGCCGCTCCAATCTCCATTGGAGTGATGGGATCCTCCAGCTCCAATAGCTGCATCTGGTCTAGGACCGGGAGTGTGATGTGGGAGAGAATGGCAGCTAATTGTGTGTCACTAAACGTGCTTCTTGATGTGTATAAGGCCCTATAGTAGCCAGTCAATTCCACGTGTATTGCAGCTTGCGCGTAAAGTAACTGACCAGCATCATCTCAGAGGACTCGTATAGGGTGTGATACTTGTTCTTGTCGTATGAGCCATGCTAGGAGGTGGCCAGGTGGTCTGATTGTGCATGTACTCTGGCAGAGTGTGCTGCGTAATTTATGCATCTAAGTAATTCCAGTAACTCTGCCAGTTCACCACGCTTTGCTTCCAGGTTCGCTATATTATCTGAATTGGTCGCCCAACTCACCTATAAGTATATTATTTCTCTCTCTACCTTCCCCACAGCTTCCTCTGTGTATTTGCAGATATTCCAATTAATGCAGAGACATTTACCCCTGATGGTCACTTTAAATGCCTCCTATTCCGTTAGCATGTTCCCCAGCGACCCCTCGTTAAGTTCAAAGTATTCAGCTGTGGCAGGGCCTACTGCTTCCCAAAATGGTGCATCCTCCAAGGCCGACGGCTGGAGGCACCATGTGGGTATCGCTGGGCATGGTGTCTCCCACTTCAGAAGTAATAGTAGAGGGGTATGGTCAGAGTGTGTGCAACCAACTTATTCTATGTGGTCAATCATGGGGTGGAATGTTGGAGAGCCCACTATCCGGTCAATGCGCACATGGAGTCCTTGCAGCACTGAGTACTAAGAGTATATTCTTGCGCTAGGGTTCTGTGACCTCCATAGGTCTGTCAGCGACCAGTAGTGCAGCCAGTCTTTCAGCGCTTGGGCGTTAGTCAAGGAGTGTGTGCTAGAAAGCGGGGGAAAGGAACGATCTAGTGTTGTGTCAATAACGGCGTTGTAATCTCCACCAATCAACCACGGAAGCCCACTCCAGTCCGCCAAGACAGACGACAGGGATCGGAGTAATAGCACCTGCTCCACATTAGTAGCATATATTACACCCAGTATCAGCCGAATGCCGTTCAGGCGGGCTTTTATGAACACATATCTCCCATTCGGGTCTGTTTTAACCTCTTGCCCTGCAAATGGAGTCCCTGCCCTCACCCAGATCAGCACCCCGGTCGCATAAGAGGAGTAGCCAGCAGCAAAGATCTGTCCACACCAACGGTGATGCAGACAGTCGGCCTCCAAGGCAGACAGGTGGGTCTCCTGGAGAAGGGCTTTGCGGGTAGACCTACAGTTAAGGTAGGAGTAGATGGAGTAGCGACGTGCAGGTGTGTGCATGCCACGCACATTCCACATTATTATATTTGTGTGTTCCATTGTCGCTGTGGTATTCTGTGGCCTGCGACACCCTGTCCTCCTGCGCAATAACTGCTCGCACGCCTACCTATGCTATGCATAAGGAGGTGATCGCAGCGTACAGGGCAATATTGCTCAGTAACTGGGTAGTTATCACAACAATTATTAGAACGTCACTTGTAGAACAATAGCATGGCAGATATGTAGCAGGGATCCACCCAAACTGGTGCACCAACTCTTGGCGACAAGCGCACGCCCCCATGCGTACCTGTCCTGATGTGCATTTCCTGTGGAGGGTGGGGGCAAGGTCACCCTTTTCCCCTGTACCCATTTGACTACATATTGCTGTTAGCCAGTTACGTTGCTTGTGCTCACATATAATGGTACAGTGCCAGTGTGCTTTTCCATCTTAGCCAATTCCTACATGCAATTTACAGCACATCTTGACTGCGGAGGGTGGGTGGGGGGGCACCCCAGGGCCTTGTCAATGGTCATTGCAGAATGGGAGTCTGAAGTTAGTTATGTCCTAGAGATGCGCACAGTAATTTGTCTTGTGGGGTCAGATAGTATGGTCTGCTGTTTGTGGCGTCACTTCTGGTGGCGTCGGTGTATCAGAGTCGGATGTTTGTCCAACTATGGATTCTTCTTTGCTAGTGGATTACGCTCTATCGTTATCTAGGTCTGAGGTACGGGTCTCTGTGTGCAGTGCTGCCACCGTTCGTAGGGCGCTCCGTCACTCTGAGATCATTTGTTCTAGGTTAGGCACCGCCACCAGCTGCCCAGTCCGGTTGGCTCACCCACACCTTCCGTGGTTGCGCCGCTGCGCTGTACCGGGAGTTCTCTCCACTGTAGCAGGTTGTGTTGCCACTATCGCATGGCCCGCCATCTCCATGCAGTCCCACGAATCCTCTGGATTATCAAAAAAGCGAGTATTGCCATTGTCCACCACTCAAAGGCGTCAGGAAAGAGCAGTGAATAACGCATATTCAGTTCGCACAGACGCTTTTTAACAGCCAGTGTTTCTGGACCACCATTGTGTAATCCGGGAATAACATCAATACAGCACTGTTCACTTTAATCTGCAGTCGTGGGCGGGCTTCACGGAGGACACTGTTACGGTACCTGTAGTTAAATAGACAGAACAGGAATGGTCTGTGGCTGGCCCCCGGCTGCGGTTTCTATTCGCGCAGCCAGTTCTCAGTGAAGGTCACAGCATCCTGTCCTTCAGCACCTTCTGGTTGTCCAATCACGCGTATATTGTTGTGGCGTGATCTGCCTTCCGCGTCTTCCACTCTGTCTTCTAAAGCAGATATGCGCCCAATGAGTGCTTTCTTGTATAACTGGCTGCAATTCTTCCAATTGTAGTTCAGTTGTGCGCTGCCTATCCTGCTAGCTTATGCTGGTCGGCACGCAGTTGGTTAAATTCTTTAGTTATTTTGTCTATTTTGCTTTTGGGTGACGTCCTCATATTTTCTAGAGTTGCACCGAGTTGCACCGATTTTCTCTACTGCAGATAAACACGGTGTCTATCTTGTCGTTTTGCACCATGTCTGTATGCGTTGACCTCATCTGTGAGTCACCCTCTGGGAGTTTCCCCAATGACTGGGAGAGCCCCGATGGGGCGGGAGGGGGCTTAGAGCAAAGGCGTCCCATGACTAGCTGCTGAGCTGTGGGCATCATCCAGACAGCAGGGAGCTCCCAGTTGCCATGTACGTGGCGCAATATGTGATGCCCAAGTTCAATGTCCCAGTCTCCAAGGGTTCAGTGTAATATGGCGTTATCACTGCACTTTCCGCCAGCCCAGTGATGCTACTAGTAGGACTAAAGGGAATAGGTATTGACCCCCTGCTACTCCAGTGTACCCAGTCACGAGTCCCACCCAACGTGACCCCAGCATGCCTCAGTGGATCGGGATAAGTAACCCACTTCCTGATATGCCTCCCTAGCACTTGCACTTAGTAGCAAGGCACCCTAATAGATCAATGGCAGGCAGTAGTAGACAGTATCCTCCTCCACCAGCCGCCCCAGTTTGGACAGAGTGCCCTCAAGTATAACTGCCCCCCACTTTTCCCCCCCTACAACCCACTACCCCAATGCACATCGGTGGCTGCCTACTCACTGCTATTACATTCTGATTTAGTGCTCGACGTGTCCCGCACCTCCACTCCCTATGTAGTTAGTGCACTCCACTCAGGCAGCACGGGCGTGATCGTGGTCAGGGACAGCTATACCCCACACCACCTCCCAAGCCCGCCCCCAGTCTACGGGCTGGCTCCGGGGCCCACCGCACCAGTGAGGGAAGGGCAAGGCGTCAATTTTCTCTAAGGTGTGTCCTCCCACAGTCAGGGGGAGTCCCCGGGACACGTCCTCCACCGGTACTCCGTCAAGGCGGGCAAGTCCACACCTATCAATACACTTGTCGTCTGGGCCAGCTCCATGCACCCTCTGTGCCGATACCCTGGTCTCCCAGGACAGTTGCGTCTGGCTGCAGTGCAAGGCCTCAGCTCTAATCCAGTAGGCTCTATTGAGGCAGAGGCCAGCGGGCAAGAGGGCCACAGCTTGACCCAGGCCACTCTTTGTATGTCCAGAGCTACTCCCCTGCAGCCCGTCACCGCATCCGGACTTTAGTCCCATTCTCCTCCACTTCTATGCAGCACAGTCTAGGCCCAGGACAGACCCCATATCCCCACAGTCCCAACTCCAGAGGGGAGGGAGGCTCCCAGGAGACGGATGTTCATTGGGCGCTGCACGGCCCTCCTCCCCACACCCTCTGACCTGGGCCCGATCAGGCCCCTGGGTCTGCCAGTCACCAACGGGGAAGGAGCCCGACAAGCGAGCACCTCTCTCCCCTACGCGTCGAGTGACCTAGGCCCAATCCGGCCCCCAGGTCCACTCAGCTGTAATTTCACAGGGTGGAGGCCTCCCCTAGATGTGTGGCAGAGGACTACTTCCCTACTTCGACCTGGGTCCGATCTGGCCCTCGGGTCTTTTCAGCAGTCACGGCAATGGGAAGGGGAAAATCCCCAGCAATCAGAGGATAGACTGCCACTACTTTGCCCCTGTCTCCGCGTTACACGGCCTGGGCCTGATATGGCACCCGGGCCTGCCCAGCCACTCCTGCCCCGGAAGGGGGGTCCGCCAGGCAGATGTTACGAGGGTGCCCCACCACCCCAGCCTGCACGCCTCGTGGCCTAGGCCCGATCCGGCCCCCGGGCCCACTCAGCTGCGGTCATGCATAGGGGATCCCAGACGATAAAGGGGGTCGGGGGTCCACCAGATAGCATTCACCACTAGTGCTTCTGCATGCCGGGACAGCTACCACAGCTCAGCACCCTGTGTCATGGGGTGTGCACGTCCCGACAGCAGCTTCCATGCCAGCGATGCTCCACACTCCCAGCCGGTGTCCACCCAGGGGCGAGAGACAGCCGACGGCAGGTGAGTCGCCTGTGTAGTAGGCCACATAACCAATTTTGGTCTGCCAGTCACCAACGGGGAAGGAGCCCGACAGGCGAGCACCTCTCGCCCCTACGCGTCGCGTGACCTAGGCCCAATCCGGCCCCCAGGTCCACTCGGCTGCAATTTCACAGGGTGGAGGCCTCCCCTAGATGTGTGGCAGAGGACTACTTCCCTACTTCGACCTGGGTCCGATCTAGCCCCCGGGTCTTTTCAACAGTCACGGCAATGGGAAGGGGAAAATCCCCAGCAATCAGAGGATAGACTGCCACTACTTTGCCCCTGTCTCCGCGTTACACGGCCTGGGCCTGATATGGCACCCGGGCCTGCCCAGCCACTCCTGCCCCGGAGGGGGGGTCTGCCAGGCAGATGGTACGAGGGTGTCCCACCACCCCGGCCTGCACGCCTCGTGGCCTAGGCCCGATCCGGCCCCCGGGCCCACTCAGCTGCGGTCATGCATAGGGGATCCCAGACGATAAACGGGGCCGGGGGTCCACCAGATAGCACTCACCTCTAGTGCTTCTGCATGCCGGGACAGCTACCACAACTCAGCACCCCGTGTCATGGGGTGTGCACGTCCCGACAGCAGCTTCCATGCCAGCGATGCTCCACACTCCCAGCCGGTGTCCACCCAGGGGCGAGAGACAGCCGACGGCAGGTGAGTCGTCCGTGTAGTAGGCCACGTAACCAATTTCGATCAGCCCAGCTGGACACAGAGGAAGACGTGTTCTCTCTCACAGGGCCACCGGATCGGATCTCGTCAGGCAAGGCCCCTGGCGAGTGCAAGGACTTGTGTCAAAGCCAAGATTACCAGGGCCTTGCAGCAGTCTCAGGGGGATCGCGGGTGTCTACCCCTCGTGGCGCTCATAATTCCAGGGCAGTAGTCGTCTACACAAGCGTAGTGCTAGACAGCCTGGGTCGCGCCCGTTGCCAGCTCTCAGCAGTGCCACGCGGAGCAGACCCAGGCCCATCACTGTTCCGGCCTTTACTGGTGCGATCGCATGTCACTCTGCACTGCAGATAGCCAGTGGGGTTCTTTGGGGGGTTTAAGGCTTTCTGAAAACAACTCCAGGATGGCGCCGTAGAGTCACTGCAGGCTAGGATATATGCCGGATGAAGGGTCAGGGATTCGGAGCTTCAAGCAGAAGTATCCGCCATCTTAGCCTGTTGGCCACGCCCCATCGTGTATTATTATTATTATTGATACTACTACTACTACTACTACTACTACTACTACTAATAATAATAATAATACTATTAATAATGATAATGATAATAACATCAGAAATAATAGGAATATTACTTATTACTATATTATTATTAGGAATATTTATTTATTACTATTATTATTATTGTTACTAGACACCACAAGGTTTCTATTTTTCATGGTCGGGACAGGGGATGCACAAAATCCATTGGGTGGTTGGGTGTTTACCTGAACAACAGCACCTCTTTAAACTTTGGGATTTCATATGTATACAAAATTCATTTGGAATCTAAGGACTTTTTAAATCAAAATGTAATTACTATGTAAGATTACCACTGTTTTACCAGTCATATACATTAATTTCATTAGAGTTGACTGAAGCCTTCATTGAAATTGCCTTTATATTTTGAGGGGAAAAAATGTTCTATCGGATTCAATGGTGTAGAGTGTAAGTGCAAAACCTTGGGTTTGTACTTTACATCACCAAGATTCACTTGGGGGCAACTTTGGACAGAACAAAATAAAGATACAGGGGGAATGTATCTATGTGCTTTACATTCATTTAGTCGCCACGGGAATCCAACAGTAACAACGGAATTCATCAGAAATGATTTCCAACGCATGTAGCAAGGGGAAACAAAGATAACTTTAACCCCTTCGGTGCTCACGACGGCCCCCGGCCGTCACGCGTCACGGTGGGCGTGTGCGCACGACGGCCGGGGGCCGTCCGAATCCCGCCCACTAATAGAAACCCCCGCACAGCGCGAAAATTCGCCGCGCACGCAAGGGGTTAATGGAGGTGACCCATACCTTCAGTGTTGTCTGTGGTGTTTCTTTTCATTATTCTTATTCTTGGCTGATACACATTTTTTTTGATTGAACTGAAGCTGCCCATTTAACAATTTTCCTATTAGTAGTTTGATGGGCTTGCCTTAGATTAGAGCAAGATACTCATGGCTAACCGCAAGCTGAGTATCTTATATTATGTTGTGGTTATGTTATGTTATAATGTTATGATGTGTTGTGTTGTATTGTGCTATGCTATGTTGTGTTATGTTATGTTATGTTATGTGTGTCTGCATATTATGCTACCAACCGTGACAGTATACTAGCACTTCGTAGACATATGAGGCTAGCCCCAGGGAAGGGAAAGACTTACTCTAAGAGCCAAGTCTTCAACTTTTTGCCGAATTCAAGAAGAGAGGAGGAGGTTCTGATTGGGATCCTTCAGACTAACTCGGTACCTAAACAGTATTACTCCAGTGCAGACCCCATGGGAAGAGAGGGAAACTAAGGAAGGGAGGCAATGCTGAGCTCTACTTCAGCCCTTAGGGTGGGGCATGGCCAGAAGACAGTCGGAACCAGAAGTCTATGAAATTGGCATCCTTCCAGATGTACAATAGAACATAGTCCTGGATCCGGGTACGCTGATTCCGAGTTGCCAGGTTACAGAATCAAATCAGGATAAATTAAACTGCAGGAAGCTATGCGAGATCAGGAGCCAAGCATAATATGGGGGAACATGAAAGGAAAAAACAAGAAAAGTGTGGGAACTAAAAAGCTGAATGATGAACTGGTGGTCAGCAATTAAGACAAAATAACAAACAGTGTTGACTAGTGTCTTCTTTCTGAGTGCACAAAATCTTGTGCAAGTTCCAGCACTTTTTAACTGGGAATATAATATGTGCAACCTTATAGTGGAATCCGTCTGAGCTGAATGTGATGGTTCTCCTTCTTGTGCATCAAACCACATCTGCCCTCCCACCATTCCCAGTTGCTGCTGTCCCGTTGTTGAAAGCTGCCATGTTGCTGATGACATCCTTTATGTCAGTCGCCAACCATGTTGTCCAGAATGCCGAGCCAATAGTACTCTCATCTTGGTAAGTCTTCTGCTCCAAGCGGAAGCTCCTGATCCCTGACAACCTCTCAGATAATCAGAAAGCATACAGTGCTGACACTCAACCGCTGCTGCTTTCCTCTATTTTAGATTCAGTGGCAGAGAGGTGTAACAAACAGAGTTAATGGGCATGCTTATGTGCATGTGTAGGATGAGGTTAGATGGAGGCCTCTAATGTAGCCTTAGAGCCCACCGTAGTGGGCTCTACCTGCCATTAAAGGCCCGCTCCAGCACTAAATGCCCGGGCCAAAGGCGAGGGCCTTTAACAAGGAAGCGGGCCTTTAATGGCCGATAGAGCCCGCCACTGAGGGCTCTAAGGTTATTAGAACATTCCGCCCCTAGAGAGCAGAATGTTCTAATTTGTAAAACAAAGGCCTCACTAAGCCCGAGGGGGTTAAAATCCCATTCAGGCTCTGTGAGGCCTTGTTGCTGTGAACAAACATTGAAATGTTGATGCTCCGGGCTTCTACAAGACATTAGAAGCCCGGAGCACTCCATTGTCTTAAATGGAGCGCTCAACATTCCAATGTTCTAATTATTATTATTGGCCTTATTAGTCACATGCTGTCAGGTTGAACCAACTGATTATTGTGCTTCTACTCACTAAGTGTGCTCACACAAAGACCTAGTGCATAACTGCTGGATAAATGATTAACCACAGGCAACATTCTTTGCGAGTGTGTTAACATCTGGCTTCACCCTGAGCAGTGGGCAATAACACTTGATTAATCCTGCTGGAGAGAGTCTTTATTGAATTTGTTGTATTGACAATTGAGCAAACCTGGAGATACATTCTGGTATTCTGCTTCTATGTTGCTGCTCTGTCATTGCATGGTGCTTTATCGGCCTCCTGCCTTGTACAGCAAGTGTCATTACTGAATCAGCTATAAAGTTTTATGTGGCTGAGCCTATATAAGTAATTGTGAACACTACAAACTGATTAATGGTTACTCTGAAACTCCAGAAGTGCAATCTAAACTGATTAATCAAAAGTAATAGCGACAGTCTTGCGTTTTTGTCGTCTCCTGTGTGGTCTGTTGAAACCGTGTTAGAAGTTTATCCAGTTATAGGCTGTTACTGTCTGTAATGTGACTCAAGTGTTTTTTTCATTAGATGTTCATCCCAAATAAAGGGTAAGTGAATAATAATACACCGAGAATCTGAACAATTTAGTGTTACTATTTGAGCTGAGCAGCCTATTTTTTTAGTTCTGTAAATAAGTATCTATCTGTGCAGGCATAACATAAAGTCCAGGTCAGATGCAAAACAGCAGAAGTAGGCACAACAAAACACCGTAAGAACAAGAGAAGACAGACGTCCTATGGAATGAAAATTGGTTTATTCATGTTTGATAACAGGTGCCACCAGGTGCGACCGTCTTTTTTGGCGCCCCTCCCCCCCCCCATGAGCTACTTCTCAATGAATTTTGTCACTACCACTCTCCACCAGTGCACCTCACCTCTCCTTAGCCTCTCTCTGACATATATTTCATGTTTTTTATGAGTATATGCCCTTACAACGCATGCGAATACATCGCATGCCATTACAACGTGGTTGTTACAACGACCACGTTGTTAGAACGCATACCATTACATCGCAAGTCATTACTACGACTTGCTGTAGGGGGCGCGCTGGACTTAGGAATAGTATTATTTACTATTCCTACTCCAGTTTGTGCAGCAGCAGGGAAGGTGTTGGATTCTAAATCCAACACCAGTGCGCCCCCTACAGCAAGTCGTTGTAATGACTTGCGATGTAATGGTATGCGTGGTAACAACGCGGTCGTTGTAACAACCGCGTTGTAATGGTACCATGTTGTGGAGACAGCGTTGTAAACGCTGTTTCCCGTTTTTTATAGTGCTACTCATAGTTCACTCACGCTTAGTTCTGTGATCTGCGTGGTACACGTTCTTTGCAGCAGGCACATTAACCCTTAGCGCTACTTTATGATGAGTCAAAACTTCCACTAGACAAAATTCTGATCTCTCACCAGTAGGAACATTAATCACCAGAGTGGATGCACAAGGACGTTCACATGCTTTTAAACCAATAGTTATTTTTAAACATAGCGCCCCCCAACAAAGTTAGCGCCAGGTGCAGCTGCACCGGTCCCACCGCCCTAAAGTCGGCCCTGATCGATACATTATCAGCCATGCACGGCCATGGTTTAAAATCGTTTTTGACTGCACATTCGATAAGAGTTTTAGTCAAGCTTTCTTGACATAGTGTTTAAAATCTAAGATACGTATTCGATGAAGTACATGAATTTACAGACATTCTTAAAATACATTATTTGTAATGACCAAATACATGTAATTTGACATTACATTTCCGCTTTCAAACCAATAAGAACAATAGCTCGTATATGGGTTTGCGTTTCATATAATATAGAGCAACTAAATAGTGTTCACAGGTAAATTCAGTGCATGTGATTAGTGGTCATTATTTCACACCCCGCAACATTAGAAATTTACACATGCCCACTTATCTAAATGGATGGGCATTTGGAATCATCCATGCACAGCTGCATTTTTACTTGATATCAAAGGAGGCATGTAGATATTAAAGAAAGGCAGGGTGAGGCAAGAACCATGTAGGACTTCCTCATTTAACTTTGTGAGAAGATGGGCCAGAAGGTCTGATACAAATGACTCTAGTTGCGCAGAAACAAGTCCATCTATTTCAGGACCCTCCTTCATACAGTAGCCTATTCCTTAAGTATACATAGCAGGAATGTGTGGTTAAGGATGTCCCAGTTGGCTGAGAAGTCAAGGAGGCTCTGAGCCACTTGCGGCCCTTCATCAAGGGTGACGAGAAGTTCTTCTGTGATGTTTGTCAATGCTGATTCTGTGCTTGAGAAGGTCTAAATCAACATTCATGATCATTCAGTATGACGTACAAGTTTAACCTAATCTTACCTAATCTTGTTGCTGGTGAAATTCTCTTTCCAGAATTTTTCTTAGGAATGGCAGGTTTGAGATCGGGCGGTAGCTGGGCAGCACCCCTTGATCTGGCTCTTCTTAAGGTACGTGGGGTGATGATTGTGTGTTTCAAGGAATCAGGAGCTACAAAAATTATATTGGACATTGGGTTATCCTTAGAGCCCAATGTCCTACAGAACTTTACCAAGAACTATTTAGTGTATGGGCCTCAGTGGGTTTGCATATACCAGTGCTGAACTTAGCATTGCATTAGTGATTAATTGGGACGGTTAGCAGAGGTTCATCAAGAGATTGATTTTAGCGCACGTTCTCACTATAGTGCTCCATCTCAGCATCTCAATCATTTTGGAGCACTGTCCAGTGACACATCAGAGTCTACTAGAAACCTTGCAGGAATCTTAGGGCAGTGTTGAGGAAGAGGGCCTGGTGTGTCAACGTATTGATCAGCTATAGTACGACTGTGAATTTTTGAAACTTGTTTTAGCCTGTCTAATATGAAAATGTCACAGGCTGTGGACTGGTCCATTCATTTCCAAACTCTACCATGGCAATCAAGGTAACAGGTTGAAATTCCAAATACAAGGTAGTCCTGCCTAATGTACCACCTCCCTAGGGTCCATGCTTTCACCTCTAATGGATCCAACAACCCAACTTCACGTTCCCCCCTCAGCAGAAGAGTCTTAGATTTAGGCAGCAACTCCTTGCTGCAAACAGGCTAGCAAACACATTGTGTGGCATTTAGAATCATGCTTTAGATGGTAGCCTTTGAAAACAGTGGGGTTTCGATGAGCTAGTTGTAATGTCACAGCACAAGCACCCTTTCTCAGTATGAGAGGAGTGAGTAGCAAGCCACATCGGAGAATGCCATGGCTGCTTTCTCCAGGTCACTACTCACTCCTGTGTAACATCCTTTCTATATGTTAGTTTTACCTTTCCTCAAACAATAGATCAGCTTGCACTGCAAATTCAATGGGCTGTGGTCTTTTGCCATTAAATTGTTTAAATGTCGGCTCAGATAGCGCTCACGTCGGATTATCTTTCTTGCTAATGTCCATTAGTTTGTTGCTAGCAGCAGCAGGCGGTGCAGGTAAAAGCAGTGGAGCAGGGCGTGGCGGGGCGGGGGGGATGTCGACAGATGACGGAAAAGGGAAAATTAAATAAATAAATATTCCTATTCCATCGTCTGTTGACATCCCCTACACCGCTCTTACCTGCACCACCCGCTGCTGTATGCTAGTCCTCATTTTTCATGGTTTTCTTGCACTTCAAATTCAATGGGGCTGTGGTATCCTGCCGGCCTTTTTTAAATGTTCTCTTCACAATTAGATATCTCTCATATTTGCCTTTCTCACTAATGTCCATTATCTTTGGCTCTCAAGTCCTCATTTTTCACGTTGTTCTGAATATTGACTTTTATACTAAGCATCACTCTGCATCGTAACTCCACTTACTTTGTATCTCTTTTCTCGTGATCTTCTTCAGTACTTTACTTAAAATGGACTCTTTCATCATCATCATTCTCAGTACTACTTTCACTTTTCATCCTCTTTTTTATTTGTCATCTGGAGATGTCCCTGGTCCTGTACCAGTTACTTTAGGCCTGATTTCGATTTTGGTGGGCAAGTTACTTTGTCACAAAAGTGATGGATATTCAGTACGCCTTGTTACAAGTGCCATACAAAAAAATGCCCTTGTAATAAAAGGGACAGGATATGTGTCTTGTTTGAGTAATCTGCCCACTAAACTCTAAATCAGGCACTTTGGGGCATATTTACAAGGGAATTGCGCCACCGGAATGTCACTTTTTCTGGCGTTCCAGTGGCGCAATGCCCTGCTCCATATTTACAAAGTAGATTAACGCTGCTTTGTAAATATGGTAGTCTTTCACACAGATATCTGCATGAAAGGGGCGTGCAATGTGTGTTGCTGTGGTCATTCCCCCGTAACACCCATTGCTTTTTGACGCTGCCCCGGATTTAAAAGGATGTGTAAATCTGAGGCAGCGCCAAATACTAACGCCATTCAAAAGTAGGTGTTAGATTGGCGCAATGAGGAGAAATACTTTTATTTCTCCTCGTTTTTGCTCTTTCTATGTGTGCTGCATTCTGATGCACACATAGAAAGAACAAATCGCCTTTAAAGATTGTTTATGTGCAGAAAGGTTTCCCTTTCTGCACATAAACAATCATTCCCTGCAACACAGACACCCTTTAACCATAGTACAAGGGTGCCTACGTTACAGGGATGATTCCCTGCAACACAGGCACCCTTGCACTATGGCGCAAGGGTGTCTGTGTTGGCACTAGGCAGCTTTCTTTAGCGCAATTGCAAGGGAAAACACTGGGGTGCACCATATTCTTGTAAATACGGTGCATCTCTGCATTTTTGAAATGCCGCATCTCGGCGCAGCAGATGTGCTTCCATCATTTCATTGTAAATGTACCCCTTTGTTTACTATCTGAAAATGTGTCCTGTATTGTATCCCTAAAAATAATATTTATATAATGTTTTCATCGTATTAGGCCATAATAACTTAAGTAGGTCCCAGAACTTGTAAGCTAGGAGTTTTCAGAAAGGTTCAACAGCAGCAAAACTATTTTGCCTTTAATCAGCTTTTGTAATACTTTGAATTTTTCCTTATTGAAAAATATTTTTATGTTGATGCATTAGAATAAAAATTTTCTAAACTTCAATATAATAACATCTAACATTGTCTTTTTCAGGATGACTTCCTATTCAGCGTGTCCATTATAAGTGGAATCCTCTGCTCTATACTGGCGGTGGTAAAGTTCATGTTGGGGAAGGTACTTACAAGCAGAGCACTGATAACCGATGGTGAGTAATTTCTTGAAGAATTACCCTCTGCACACATCAAGTAGGACACACACAGATTCAAACTTTTAAACAAAAAGATGCAACTTGGTGAGAATTTATAGCAGAATATTTAGTTTGCCATCAACTGGTCTCAAACCCATTCAAAATGTTGAAATAGATTATGTTTTTTTGGTATTTCAATTAATCAAAATTGACGTGATCTGCCAAATTTATGGGTCTAATTTGATCAATGGGTAGTATACAGGCCAAAGTGATCGTTTAAAAAAATCTTGAATCTACAAGTAATTTCTTTTAGGAGATTTTAAGCGATCGTAGTTTGAATCCAGTAGTTGGATGTAGCAGAAGAAGCAAACATTTTGTATTTGCAGTTTCTTTCATCAAAAAAGGATACAAATGTTCACGGAGTTCCTGAGCTGAAATGGGAATCCCTTTGACTGTAGGTTGAATGCATCCATATATTGACTTTGCCAATGAAGGTCTCCCCATCTTTTATTATGAAGTACTAAAATCCCCAAAGAGGGCTGTGTAACAAATTACAACACACTTCTAGCAGCACCTCTACCAACCAAATGAGAGCCATCTGGCCTCAATGATATGTGTGCACATCTTCAAAATAATAAAGGCCAGCCACAGAGGGGACAGCAAGCTGGCATGCTATTGAGGCCGTGAAGACTAGTCATTGCTGCTGTCTCCTCCCTAGTGTCACAGCCTCTCTCCAGATCATTACAATCATTGGGGCAGATTTACAAGCCCATGTTAAAAATGACGCAAAAGTGGCGCAGGGGCCTTGTAAATAAGCCCCATTGTTTCCAGTCTCGCGCATTTGTGGGATAGCCAAATGTTGTAGTCTTGTTTGGGTTCCATTAAAATAATTAGACCAAGACAACTGCAATCAATGATTTGTAGGTGAAAAGTACAGGAATGGAGATAGTGTTCATAGTGGCCTAGAGTGACATCTATACTGCCTTGTTTTGGTTCTCAAATGTGGAAGGATATAGTGATATAAGTGAAAATTATGGAACGTTCCCCCTGGCAAACAAGAAAGAACTCAGCATGCAGGATTGATGAGCACAGGAAACTCAGCAATGGGGTAAACTATCATGTGAATTTCTCATTTTGAATTTACCAAGAAACATATGCTGAAGCACTCCATATAGACATTTGTCTAGCCACATAATAAATAATGTAAAGATGTATGCATTTGGATTTTAAATATAATACTCATGGTCCTATTGACAAAGGTATTTAAAGCTGTAAAAATATGTTTGTGGCCTAAAATAACTTACAAAATTGTGAAGAAAGTGTGAAGAAATCTGCACTAGTAAATATAATGTATTATGGAGGGAAGTGGACATTACAAGATATGCTTTGCCTTGTATGTTTATGAATCATGAACCTTTGTGGTTTTTGCAAACTCTGAATCAACCCTTTCCTACCCTTGACCTGGTCAAGAACTTACTGCAGACAAGGGCTTCAATAATTCCCCTTCTAGGATGGAAAGGGAGCAGATGATCCCTAGATTTGTTCGAAGTGTACGAGAAGGATTTTCTCCACAGGGAAAACGTTTTCCACAAGGAGATAAAAAAAGAGAGAAATGGGCTTTTGCACAGTGGGCTATGCAGATTTCTGCACAGTGGGAGTATGAGCCAATAGGCGGAGTCAAATGACATTGCTAGTTGCACACTTGGAAGCCTGCAACTTGCACAGAATTTCCATGAGTTTTTCTGAGAATGTTTGTAAATTGAAAAAAATATGTTCAGAGCAGAGATGTAAATCAGCACCCATGCTTTAACATTTATTTCATGATTGGCCCTTCAGTCAGGTATCCATGTCTAGGAAATCTATTACCACTATATGGCCCTTATGTACTAAGAGTCCATGCATTAAAAAGGTCTCATATTGCACTACAAATGTGTGTGAATGGACCTTGATTTTGTCAACCAACATATGTATTATTAGATCAGTTTACAAAGTCACCATTCTCAGGGGGTCAAATAACAGCCTGTCTAATGAATATCACCTAAACAGGTTGCAATTTGCGACCCCCTTTGCAACCTCCTGTAGTTAGCTACAAACACAGGATTAGTGGCCTGTAAGGGACAGCAGACCCACCTTTCCTGTGTTTGGATTCCCAAAGAGAAAATCTTGCTTTTAAAGCAAGCAAAGTTCCTTAAAGCAGTCAGTGCTTTAAAAGAATAAAAGATTTCAAGTTGGGAATACATTAGGCAGAGCAGACAATGGTCCCCTGGACAACTGAATACTTCCCCTTAGGCTGCCAACACAATTCCTAAAGGGAAAGAGCTCCTTGTCTTTGGGAATCAGTTACCACCTCCTTTCAGGATTCCGTGACTAGCCAATGGTTTGCAACCTCAATTGCAGTCGCAAAGCATTGACACATACCATACAAAACTGCAATTCGGAAAAAACACTCTTTATGTGACCCTTCAAAATTGCAAACCGTAAAATGCATTTTGTACATTGGATCTAGCCATTTTGCAAACTGCAGGGTATGCAATTGCAAATTTGCTTAGTATCTGGCTCTTAAATATGACTAAGGGCCTTATTACGAGTAAGGCGATCCACAGGACCGCTGTACTCGCTTACTCGTGGTGGCGGTCCGACCACCACCACCACTGAGGGTCCGCCCACAGTATTGAGTGTGGTGGTCGGACCATCACAGGACCGCGGCGTCTGCTGGGGATCCAGGATCCTGCGGTGGTTGTGCAGTGGAAGGGGGCATTAATATGCTGGTGGTGCTGCTGTGGCACCGCTGTGCATATTATGAGTTGCCTGTCCACCACCCCTTTCATGGCGGTGATCCCGCCATGAAAAGGGTGGTGGAGAGGCAACTAAGGGGTCCCTAACAGGGCCCCCTGCCGCTCATGGGTCTGGGAGTGCATTCGGGGGGGGCACATGTTGTGCCCCCCCTCCCCTGGAATTGCACCCCAGTTCCTGCACGGTGCGGCATGCATGCCACATCATGCAGGAACATGCTGCAGGCGCTGTCACGGAAGCGTCTACAGTTAAGGCTCACCTATGAGCCTTACACAGATGCTGAGGTGAGATCGCCGCAGCATCGCCTGCCATGGATTACAGTTGTAATCCAGCAGGTGGGCGCTCGATGGGCTTGGCGGTCGTCCTGTTGGCACGGTGGTGACGGGCCAACAGGAGGACCGCCAAACTTGTAATAAGGCCCCTAGTATTAATAAAAGATGAAGGATGGTGGGCGATGTCCCATTAAGCTTTTCTTACAATGAAAAATGCATTTAAACATATTTTTTGACACCTGCTGTAGTCTTATATATTTTTCTGCGATGTTTAGGGACTACCAGCAAACTGAATTATTATGAGGGTGAGGAAGAAGGGTGTGGCACACATTTCTAAGAAGCCTTCACCCTTAATTACTTTAATTGGAAATGAATATGAGTTATGGCAGATAAGCTTAGAATCTTTCATTAGAGAGAAGTAAGCATGCTCACCAATATCACTGAATATCAGTGTCTGAGGTGCATTTTCACTGCTGGCAGCAGCATACAGGCTCTTGCAGTGCTTGAATCGCATATGGGACCATGCTCGATGGACTGCCAGTGGAACATTACAGCCATGTGCAGATTGTAGTGGTGCAAACCTAAATGGAATGAAAGCATGGTCGAAGATCCAGTGGATGTTTAAAAACATTGAAAATACAAGGAAGCTTCCTTTAGAGGATTTCAGAAGTTATTGGTGCAAACTGTTTTCCCCACTTTGCACAATATGGGCCTGATTCACAAAGATAAACGTACACATTTGTGCAATTTTATGATTGTTTGCTTTTTACAAAGGGATTTAGGAGTACTATCTTGATGAGTGTGGAGTCTCCGCACATAAAAGAACCTATCTTTTTATGTGCGGAGACTCCACACTTGTAAAGATACTACTCGTAAATCCCTTTGTGAATAGCAAACAATTGTAAACTTACACAAAAGTGTAAGTTTACCTTTGTGAATTAGGCCCTGTGACTGTCCTTTCAGATGTATGTCCTCTATGTGTGGGTCTAGATGTAGCCGTCACCATGCACAGTGTTATCAATTATGTCATTAGAGATGTTATCAATTCAGTCATTGAACATGTCATGAGTGATGTAATACGTGAGAGTACAAGTAGTGCACAGCAAGGGTGCGAGTCATAGTTACTTTAGGACATAAGTTATAGTTACTTGGGATAACTATAAGTGGTGAATTTCAGTGGTTTTGTTAATTGAAAACATAATGTTTTCACTGACATTTTCACCTAACTATAACATACCCTTGTTTTTTCTTTAATGAAATGTTAAGTTTTTTTAATGTAATATAAGATACTATTACAATTCGTAAATATAATGTCACTTTAACCATTAATTTTTCCGAGTGAATTTCTATGCTTTTTTTAATGTAAAGTAAGGTTTCAATTGTTGTGTGTGGCGTGGGGTTGGCAGCAGGGCCTGACCTGTGTCCATGCCCTGCCTCCAGCCACCCATGGACACCCAATCCCCCACTGTGCATGGCTTTCGGCCATGAGCAGCATAGGGTTTGGCACAGGGCCAGGCCTGGGACTAGGCCCAGTGTTTATTCAATTACTATGAAAGTGATCCTATGCAAGTGAGCACTTAGCTCCAGCATAGATTGACACAGAAACGGGGATCAGAAAGTGGACATGCAAACATTTAACTAGATCAGTCAATATTACCCAATAAATCGATGGGGGAGTTACAGATGTCCTAACCAGATTCTCTCACATTCATGTTACTACTGTCAGTTGCACCACTGATAAAGAAATGTACACATTTTTGGTAAGTTTTAGATAGGAGGAAGGGTGGAAGCACAGATGACAGAGAGTGAAAGGAGGGCCATATACAAGGTGGGTCAAATAGATTTAATAAAGCCTTTATATGGAAAAACAGTGATAAATATAAAGCCACTAGCTCAACCCAAAAGGTAGTACTTCAGCAGGCCTGAGCCTGTAAAATATAACATCCTCATAATCCAGACATTCAAATCTAACCGATGATACTGGATTAGATATATCCTCGTTTTGCATAGAAGAGAGTGTTGCGAGGTCAAACAGGTTTCAGAGGGGCCATTCCTATTAGTACAATTAATTTTATTAGGTTTTGTAAAACAACCAAGAAAAATGTGACTGCGTACCACAAACAATGCAGCAATAAGCAGCTACACTTCTAAAAAAAAATCTTCATTCTTATACATATCCCAATCAGATGCCCACTCTGAATGAATCTGTTCCACACTACTTTTGCCATAGGTAAGACAATTGGGTCTCAAAAGATTAATGAGAGCAAAAGCCTCCCTTGTTCAAACCCAACATCCAATCTCCCACCTTCTGCCTAGACTTAGAGCGTATTCGTCAAAAGGGCACAAATGCTCTCAGGCTCCATTAATCCACTTGACACATAGACTAACAGAGGTCCCAAAATCACAACAAAAAGTAAGTGTTCCCTCATGCTTTTACTTATTAGTCTATGCAAGTCTAAATCTTTCCATAGTCTCCTGCGCCACTGTGTCAGCAAATGAGGTACCTCTTTCTTTCAATTAAAGGCAATGGCTAGTTTTACTGCCTCTTTATAGGCTCAAAAGGGACAAGAGGGCCAAGCCCCAAACAAATTGTTCACAGTTTGTTTGATATAGGGGATCACATAATGTCCATAATGGCAGTCAGTACTTCCTTAATAAAGAAAACTAGTCTGGGACATAACCATTGTATATATAAAGAAATCCTTTCTGATTACACCCATACAACAGTTGGTGCAATTGGAAAAAGGTGCAGTTGTGTGACACAATATTGAGACAAACAACATCGACATATATCGAAAACATAAAAGTAAATTAAAATAAATACCAAAATACAATGACAAAAATACAGCTGAAAAATAATTAAAATACAATATCAAAATAAAAAATTCAGAAAAAAATAGCAACATGTAAAACTAAGGAAACATAACAACAATCACAAAAAACTAAATTAATATAAAACACACTATTTCAGCAAAAGTATGCACACATAAAAATATGTCCAAATACAATTCATATACATTAAATAAATAACCAAAACAATAATTAGGTTTACATTAAATGATTCCAAAACAAATAAATATAACTAGTCTGCAACCAACTAATCAAATTACACTTGAAAACAGTTAACTAGGAGCACTTTTCCAATCAACAAATAGATTAAAAAGGCCATAAAACACACCAAATAGTTTAAAAAATCGTTCAAAAGAAGCATGCAACACTTCAGCACACCACTAAATACCTGAAACAAAGAAAATTTGGCAATCAATAATAACATCTAACAAATGCATTAATTTAGTAAAAAGATCTCAGAATAACAAGTAAATAAAACTATAGTATATATTATTTTTCTCCAAATTAAGGGTATATCCTCCACAAGAAGAAAAGAAGAAAAAATGCTAAAAGGAAAAGAAATAATTACTCAAAATAAAAAAACCTCAAATTAAGTAGAATCACGAAAAAATGTAAGTAAAAATAACGCTTTGGCAGAATAAAACATAAAATAAAATAAAAAACATTAAGTGAATTTCAAATTAAAAAAAATTACCACATTTTTCCTCTCAATGGACTGTAACAGAAGTAAAATATACCAAAACCAAACAGATTATTTTGAGGATACCTCGGTTGATCACCTTCACCGATCAGGCGAAAGACGCCAACCGATCGTGAAATGTCTACAACAGCACCATGTCCCAAGAAACAAGACAACTAACACAGTGGAAATGTGGCACAATTCCTTCCAAGGAACACTTGGAAGAAGCTATCCTAAACGGTACAAATTCCAAGAAATACTTAAGAAAGAACATAACATCCAGGAGCTAAGAATGGAACAATCCCTAAACCAACTCAAAAAAGCCTCCAAATAAACTAAAAAAATGCTTGAACTCCTAGTATTCAAAGTAAGACTCTTTACCAACAACCCAGGCAAAGCATATCTATACTGAATAGCAAGAAGAACTCTAATAAAAAATAAAACACCACCATTCAGCCTTCCTAAATATTCCTTAATATTATTGAAGCAAATTTAAAATGCCAATCTGAATGAACAAATTAGAAAAGACAAAAATTCAGATTTATAATTACAATTTACTATAATAAAGATTTCAAAATATATATAAACAAAACTATACAATAACATCAACATGATTGTAAATAAACAAACACTTTTCTACCAACAATAAAAGAATGCTAACACCATAAAAAATTATATATTATAAGAAAGTGCCTCATTTTGAATTGTCACCACCATTTTTTGTGGACTGATGCTGCTGGTTTTGTGACTCTGTGTGCTGGGACACTTCTAACCAGGCCTCAGTACAGGTGCTCTGACCGCAAAAACATGTTGACATTGTACAAAACTGGAATTGGCACATTTAAGTTTACTATAAGGCCATAGTATATGGTGCCCAATGTACACCCATGGTATGTAAAGTTAAATCGCATTGATGGACTACAGCAGTACTCTGCTATCCAATAGTGTGACAAGACAAACATGATTCCAGGCCTACCACTGTAGCTTGGCTGCTACAGTATTTAAACTGCCACCCAATCTGTCAAAATAAACCTTTACAGGATAAACTTCCCTTTTAAATGTTAATAAATCACCCCCATGTTGACGTTGTAGCCAACAAGGCAGGGAGCATTATATTTAAAAGTAGGACATGTATAACTTTAAAATTATCATTTCCTTACAGTGACTAGCACCCTAAAGCTATGTTCACTGCAGAAAGGTTGAAGGGCTCAAAGAGAAACACTGAGATGCAATATTAAATATTTTTTCTGCTATCTCGGGCTAGGGACCATCTTGAAAAATTGCTCACAGACTATTTCTAATATGTATTAATAGCCAAACCTAATGATAAATTCAGATGTTGAAAAAATATTAATGGAAAGTTTTTTTTTATAAAGTTAGCTTTTACCTGCCTGGGGCCCCCAGAGGCTCATTTCCATTAGCCTCCAACTGTCACCAAGCTGGTGAAGAGCCCTGATGAGGTGGGAAAACTGCTCCCAGAGCAGAGACAATAGCTTTGGTGTAGATGTGGGAAACCGATTTTATTCCTATGGCAGGAAGACTAGTTAGTCTGTGTCCAGGAACTTAATTTACTTCAAAGGGGACACACATATAACTCGCATCTGAGCAGGCCCTGTCTTTTGTCCTCTCAGTCAGGCAGGCAACAAACTGACCTGGACCCTGCTGGTGGCCTCTGCTGAAGCGAGTGTTGACCAGCAAGTGCTGGTCCTGTGGTCCTCAGATCCTTGACTGTGTCTAATTTGACCTCTCCTAACATCTCTGAAAAACCTGGGGCTTCAGACCACCGGTGAACCAGGACAAACTGGTAAAGCCAATCCGCCCAAGGTGCATTTCCGGTGGGCCGAAAAAACAGGTTTTCTCGCACAAGAGCTTTTCAACAGCAGCAAATCCATTTCAGCTGGATCTTACAGAGAAGGTATCCAGCCTTGTGGGGCCATATTTGAATACTGCCCACAGCTTTCTCCCACTGGAGGATTCCATACTCCGATAAAAAAGACAAAATCCAAAAGTAAAAATCTTGACCGGGCGAGGACACCAAAAGTATCCAGCTGGTGAGAGGATTTACCTTGGTACAAAATTTGAATTTCTCCTACTGTGAGCTTTTTCTGCCAATACCGAGGGCTTAACCAGGATCTCCTCCAATGTCTATCTGATGTTGTGGGGCCCTCATTGGATACAGCCTGCTGAGTTGATCCAATAAAGGATTTTGAATTCCAGAAAAAAAGAATACGTCCGAAGGTAAAACCTCAGATCAGGTCAAACGTGGTTGGTGTATCCAACTGATGTTCCATCATGTTAAACCTGAAATTGCACCTAGGTCCCAGTCTACCTAGGTAGATATGGTTGGTTGATGTATCCACCCCATGTTTCATCATGTTCAGCCTGAAATCACACATAGGTCCCAGTCTACTGCGATCAGTTGCCCATCATTGGAGCTTAGTGCTTTGTGGCGCTATTTATATTTAAAACTTTGATAAATCATGTCTCTGCTTCCCTGTATTGGGCTATTGTTGTTTTGTTGTTATCTTGTTCAGTGTTTAAACAAATATAGTGGAAAAAATATTGTGTGCACAAAATATTGTGTCAAGAATATCTAGGAAAAAAATATTGTGATGGTAAGTTTCTATGGGTAAGTAAAGTTTTACTATACTTAACTTCACCACTATGTACCTTGACAATAAATATATCTTCAAGGTACATAGATGTGGAGTTAAGAACAGTAAATCTATACTAGGCCTGGGCATGAAATTCCGCTCCGCTCCTGGAGTTTGCAGGATTTTTCCCACTCCGTGCTCCATGTAGCATGCGGAGTTCCAAAAAACTCTGCTCCCCGGAGCAGAGTTTTTTTCTTGCTCGAGCTCGCCAACATTAAGTTGGCTAGCGCTACCAAGGAAATTCTTACTCCAGACCACCTCCAGGTGAGATTTCTTAAGGTGGGTGGTTGCAGATGGCCGCTACCGCTCACGAGGAGAAACCTTCCGTTTGAGTTGAGGAAGATGCCGCTCGAGTAGAACATCTACTCGAGCGACAAAAAGAAGCAGCACCCTCTTGCGCTGTGCATGGTGCCATTCATGTTGATTCCAGCGATGGACAAACACCCGGCGCTAGAAATCAGCACAAACGACGTAAACTAATGCACTCCGCCGTTTGCGGAACTCCATGTAGGCTCAGTTTTTTGGCCACTTCGCGGAGCTCTGCGTAGCGTAACTCTGCAAACTCCACCAGGCCTAATCTATACCCACCTATTTGCACTTACCCTCTCGATATTGGTTCTCTATATTTGTGACACACCATTCTGTCCACATGATATTTTTGACATCGATATTCTGTCAGACAACCATTTGTTCATTAAATCATTCTCTATTTCATAAATTGTAGTAGGATTTTCATTGTGTTGTGCTTGTAACTTTTTAACTGTTTTGTTACTTCTAAATGTTTTACTCATTTCCCTATTTTAAGCTTGTCTGCTCTTTGCAATAGCTACCTCGGGTTGGGCTCAGGCCTAAATTATTGAAATATTTACATGAACCTTGCAAGATAGTGACCTTATTGTTTGTGGTGAACTACCATCTATCCCAATTATTAATTCCCTTTTTCACACATAAACACAATATATAAAGAAATACAAGATAAAAAAAATAATTACATTGCCCACCCTATAGCAAAAATAAATGAAATAAGAGAACACTTTATTGCTGAAGTACTGGTAAGTGAAATGACGATCCAAAAAATAAACTCTCCCAAAAAATTGTTTGAAAAACTCAAAAAATGCTAAAATAAACCAGAAAAATAGAGCATCCAATATGAATCCAGTAACCCAAGGAAACCTTCCAAAATCTGAAAAATTAGAAAAAAATAAATAAACACGAATAAATAAATGTAAAAGCAAAGTAACCAAGTCTGAAATGCAATTTTTAGCTTAAACTGTTGGTTAGTTTTTCACTTCTGAGCATGTGAGAATAAAATGCCTCTGCTTCACAAGCTATTCAGCTATATAAACACCCAAAAACACTCATAACCCTAGTTCAACCAAAGCACAGCACAAAAGCATTACAAATCAATGTAAAACACATAGATTTAACCTTTACGTTTGACAATAAGACCCACTGCAATACTGTAAACTAACTAACACATGCTACACTAAAAGGATACACTAAAACAACATCCAATTACAAAAAAACTAGTCCAAGTCTAAACACCTTTCTTCTACCACTAAACACTTATAAAATAAGTTTAGAATAGCCTTACCCGAACCTGTGACAAGCAATGGGAAACTGCAAGTGCAAACTCCAGGAAGAGCCCAAAAGGATGAAAACTGACTATAAAATAAAAATACTGGGACAATGGCCAAAAAATGAAAACTAAAAAAGTCTTCCATCCCATAAAAATCAAAGTTAAAATATATTTCATTTATTAATGTTTATAAACTAATAATCAACATGTTAAAAAAGGTTATAAAAAATTCCTTTGCTTACGTATGTAACAATGTTTTAAAAAATTTGAAATTTCTACACAATAGGTTAAAAAAATGTATAACTACATATACAAATGTATGTACAATACAGCATTAGCATATGTGTAACTACAATTATTTTAATGTATTTTTTTCTAGGAAATAAAAAATATTTTTAAAAAATTGTGTAAATATTGAGAAATATATATAATTAAAAAGTATATTTAAAGGAGATGTCTACAAAATGGACATAACAGGACAAACCATGAAACGTTGGGAAATGTTTGGGACTTTTCCGGATTTAAATGTAATATTCCCACTCCAAAATCAACCAGATTGGGGAAAGTGTTGGACTTTAGGAGGTTCAGATTTACTATTCTCATAACAAACTTAACCACATAGGGGTCGATTCCGATGTCGTTAGGAAGGCCTCCAGACGGGTTCCGGAACGTGCGAATCCGATACAGAGTCTATGTTTCCGACCGAGTCGTCTCCCGTTCCGAACGACCAAGTACGATGCGAAGATCTCGTCCGCGTCGACCGAATCGTTTCCGAACCCGATCCTGTCCATCCGACTCGTTTGGAGCTGAATCGTGCTGCGCAATGGAGCCGGATTCCGAACAAGCGAGTACGATGCACGATTCGGACAGCTGTATCAACTAGGTTTCATCGAGACGAAATGGCTGTCAGAATCTGACTTCGGGGGGCCAGAGCAGGCCCCCCTTCACCCGGTGCCCTTCGATTCGGTCGCGGGGGAGGGGTGCGCATGGGTCCCTCTGATCCAAGCATGCACAGTGTGGCGGGCAACATGGGGTGCCCGCCACAGGGTGTACTCTTTTCCCCACTCACCCCTTTTTTGCTATGGGAGCCTGTGTACGCGTTGGTATACAGGCTCCCATAGAGTTCAATGGGAGTCCGACCGAACAGAGTCCGTCAGCATACGGCTGCATTGTACTCGTTCGGTCGGACTCCCACAGCGCGATTCGCTAGGAAAGCCCTCCGGATCCGAATCGTACGGAGGGCTTTCCTATTGAGATCGGAATCGGCCCCTTAGTGAGAAGTGTTGGACTTTAGGGGGATCAGATTTACTATTCTCTGTCCGAACTTAACCACTTTGGGGACAGTGTTGGACTTTAGGGGATGCAGATTTACTGTTCCCACACCAAACATAACCATATTAGGGAAACTGTTGGACTTTAGGGGGTTCTGATTTATTATTACCACTCTCAATGTAACCACACAGTGGAAAGAGTTGGACTTTGGGGGAGTTCAGATGTATTATTCCGACTCCAAACCTAACCACATTGCGGAAACTGTTGGACTTTGAGTGGGGTTTGAATATACTATTCGTACTCCGAACCTAAACACATTGGGTAAAAGTGTTGGACTTTGAAGAGTTCAAGCTTACTAATCCCACTTCAAAGACAAATACCCAAAGGCAAACCCATCTGTGCCCGTCCATGTCTGGATCGTGTCCAATGCCAGCTGTGCTGCCTGTTCACCCTCTTCTCAGGTTAGACTATATTTTCGGGAGACGCTAATGTCTTTTAGAAGCAGCACCTGCCACCCCACAAAGTGCTATTAAGATAAATGCAGTATTTCTAATTGTTATTCCTGTGAGGTCTTTGGCTTAACTCTCAACACTGCACAGGGAGGGCCTCAAGCTGAATCGGCTCCCCTTGGTACTCGACGGACGTTGCCTCTGGCCTTAGACCTTAGGGACTGTACGACTTTATCTGGCCATAAAGCATGTCTCATCACCTGTAGGTCTCTTCCTTAACATTCTTCAGATATTTTACTTCTATTATCAGATAATACTTGGGACTTCCTATTTCTAACCTAAACTTAGCTGAAAGAGACTTCCAATCCCAACATAGGGCCTCATTACAATGTCGGTCGGAAAGCATTCCCACCGACTCCTTGTCGGAATGTTTTCCGACCGAATCGGATTTGGGGAGACTTACCGACTGATTACGATGCTTCCGACTACCGTTCAGTCGGACTCCCATTGACTTCAATGGGAGCCTGTGTTGTCGGTTGGAACACAGGCTCCCATTGAAGAAAGGGGTGGTTGCGGAAAACCTTGTACCCTGTGGCAGGCCCCCCATGGAACCTGCCACACTCTGCATGGTTTTACAGGGCGGTCCCATGGGTACCCCCACGGGCCCCAACTGGAGGACTGTGGGTGAAGGGGGTTAGTTACGGGTCCCCAAAGTGAGTTTCTAACAACCGATCCGTGTCGGACAAACCGATTCGGTAAGGCTGTCCGAATCAGACATCGTAATACGTCGGTCGGAAACGCGGTCCGTAGACCTGTACTAGTCGGCTCTGACCGAATCGGTTTCTCCGAATGCAGTTCGGAAGCAAGTTGAAACCGAGTCGGAAAGTCTGAACGGTTTCCGACCATCGTAATTGGTCGGACGGATATGTTTCCAAGTCAGTCGGAAACGCGGGTTCCGACACGGATTCGGACAAACCGAATGCCGTTCGGAGCCTTTCTGACCGACATTGT